>FR990096.1:8929375-10260000 GCA_905404275.2 Hedya salicella | reverse complement strand
TCTATAATATTTCATTATAGTTCAGTGTCATCATATAATATAAACCATAGAGTATAGAGTGATGTACTAATCTAAAAAGTGTTTTAAATGAGAGTAGGGTTTTAAATTCAAAAAAACAGAGTGTCTTGGGCCTAACGAGGTTAAATATATTTAGTGCCACAATTATTTTCAAAGTACAGTCAACTAGTAAGTACTCCGTTCAAAACTATCTTTGCTAGACTTTATTTACCGTCAATTGAGTCGACGGAAGATATTTTTGAATGGAATAATTGTATATTTTTGTAGCCAACTGTACAAAGAGCTTGAATGAATCGGTCAGAACATGCGATATGATAAAGTTATACTAACCGCATATAAAACAACCACTAGAATTTAACAGAAGAGTTTAAAATACAGAACAGAGTTGATTTGTGCTTTATCGTGTCAATAAAATTCAAATAACGTTCACCAACCCAATCTACCACGATTCATCGTATCGAATTCCCGACCGTTTAAATATGAACGATGATATTTCCAGTGTTTAAAAAAAATAACTACTCGGTTTAACGGTAAAATGTTAGCTACAAGATTGACTTTTAAGGGTTCCGTTCCAAAGAGGGTAATAAAATAAACCTTTACGGTGAGACTCTGTCTGTCTGTCCGTACACACTAAACTATTTGTTTTATTTTTCAGGATCTTTAACGAACTTATAACCATATATAAGTTATTTTTTTATGTACTGGTTACATTAATTTTGCACCTCAATTTTGTATGCGACGCCATTGCTACCATGGTCAAAACTTAACTGAAACGGCCAGTATTAGATTGGAATAAGTAAAACTTGGTTCTGACCCCTCGCTACACAAGTCAAACTCGTATTTGATCGGTATTTTATAATTACTATCGGTAAAAGCCTTTGTTTTTCTTAACTAAATAACTCCAATTGTTTAAACTTGTACACACGCTTCTTTTATTAAACTAGTTCCAAAATAGTATTAAAATATATATATATACATAGATAAAAAATTGATCGATCCATATATACTAATACTATTCTTGTATATTTTTGACAATGATTTCAATAAAAATCCTGCCCACCAAGCATAGCTTGGTCACACGACATTCTAATATATAAATATTTATAACGTAAAAATATGTGATGTGCTGCTGTTCTAGAAAACAACAGATTTTTTAATGTAGAAAAAAATTGCCTACCCATTTAATATGGCAAGAACCAATAATCGTCTACCCAGCGAGTAAAACGCGGTCGCCACGGTTATTCAATTAATTAACTGGAGTTCGTATTCCAAGTTTAATTTTTACTGCAAAATTTTTCTCAAATAAAATTCGCGTCAGTTATACAAGAAAGAAAATGAAAGAAAAATATGACGGCGTGAAGCTCAAACCGCGGATCGGGCGTAGAAAATTCTTACGAGGTCTTTCAGAAGAAATCTGCTGCTACTTTTATGGTGAATATATTTAACATTTTTATGCATCTACGAGAAGAGCACCCGTTAGGCGGGTTCCTGACAGTCAATAAGTTAAATAGTGTCCTTAGTTAACATGGTAAAAGAGGCGGTATACACAATAATGATAATGACTAAATGTTACTTAAATACGCACAACCGTAAGTCTGATGTAAATAATTAAAAATTATATTAATTATATATTAGTAATTACATAAAGTCAAAATATAAGTAAAGTTTATACTTAGCCACGAGCCCCCACTCCTAAACCTAAATTATGTAACGCTACATAATAACATTTGTAATTTGAAAAGCTAAAAATGCAATTTATCTGGAGTATTTTGTTATTCGAAAAAGTAAAAAACACCCGATATTACGATATTATTTTATTGTCTAACTGCCGGAGTAAACATGTTTTATTATTTTAATTATTTCATACTCCGGAATCAAGCCGTTTAATTTAAGGACTTAAAATGAGAAGAGAAGTTTACTAAAAAAACCGATGTTTGTTATACCGTCTGTACCGCTTAACTGCCAGTTGGTAGATCTTATTAACATTGAAATAAAGCCTACAGATGGCCAATTACGTGCGTTGCTGCTGTAGAATGGATATTGATAGTCGTCCATAACCAACTTCACTTTGAAACTTCTGAGCCCAAACGCTACGAAGAATTCGTAATGCCCGCTACGGAGATACAGCGTAGCCGCTACGAGGCTACGGCGTAGTCACTTCTAATGCCACTTATAATGTTGCGCTATGAAATAATACTATGAAGTGCTTTATTATTTTCAATTGAATTCAGATCTTTTTCTTCACTAGTTCACCTACAAAAAAACGCTATTAAAAATTAAATATATATAAACCTAATTAGTGAGTAAAGTAAACTGAAGCCATGACAAATTATCACCGATATAAGTGAAAGCTGATTGCAACAAAGTAGGTAATAACGACTCACCACGACGACGATATTAAAATATATTTCATACAATATTAATGTAAAGATGTAAAAAAACATTGTCCTTCAAATATCTTCAATATACTCGTCACGCATGTTAACAACTTTAATAATAGTATATGTAGTATTATCCCCTTCTATATATTACCTAACTGAAGTATGAAATTCCGGCGCAGTGCACCGACTCGCTGGCGCAGGCGCATAAGGAACTGCAGCTGACCGTGATCGACGTGGACAAGACCAAGAAGCTGTATTTTGACGAGGAACACACGGCGCACGATGTCAGAGACAAAGCGAAGGACATCGAGGAAAAGTAAGTAAAGCAAAATTAACACATTCACGACCGCGAGCCAGCTATTATTCGAGATAAAATAGGGGATTAAATATTCATGAATTTTAATATTTGCTTTATTAAAAGCTCATTAATGTAACAAACAGTAGACAAAAATATTTTTTCGAATACCTATAAAAATAACCAAGATATAAGCCATCAAACATTTCATTCTATCTCTTTCTTGCAAAACAGAATTTAATATGGAGTTTATAAGGCCGGAGTTCACTGTGACGTAACAGCCTGCAACATGCCTATATTATGCGTATTTCTTGGCCGATTTTACTTCTTATTTCACATTTTGAAATAGTTTTTACGGTATTTTGATATTGAGTTAAGAAAAGCGATGAAAAAATTCATGCATGTTCTTTATTATTCGAGACTCGTGCGCAATGTTAACCAATTTGATTATTATCACTAAAACTGTCATTTATGATAATTTTATTTATTTGTTTTCTCAAATGTACTCGTGTCATATTTAGTGACATATAAACAAATAAGCAAAAATAAATACATCGTAAAATATATTCAAATCAAACTGACAATTCAATCATTAGTCATTCAAAATTTGATTGATTCATTTGATGCGAGTAAATTGTTCGGGAATATTATAATATTTTTTTGATTAATCAATATGTATTCGTATAATTAGTTGATTTAATAATCATTCGTGAAATGCCCATCTCTGGTTAAACCCTAACCTAACCCTCTCTTACGTGATAGTACCGATAATTCCATATTGAAACCGTAAGTATAATAGAAGAATCATTCTGCGCGCGAATGCTATATCATACATACATAGTAATCAATCATTTCTATCTTCTAGCAAACGTTTACACACACGGGTATTGCTTGACGATTCAACTTTAATTCATATGTTTTGCCTTAGATTGAAGAAAAAGAAGGGATCCTTCTTCCAGTCGATCACATCACTCCAGAAGAACAGCGCCAAGGTATCGTCGCGTCGCGATCAACTCGAGGAGAAGTCAACATGCGCCAGGAACGATTATTTGCTCAGCATTGCCGCTGCTAATGCCCATCAGGTAAATGCCTTATATATTTGATCGGTTGTTTGGCTGAAGGACAGTACACAGATCACTCTTGGCACCACGATGTCCTCAGAAATAAGTTTACCGCCACGGGGGATAGTCTACTTTAACATCGCTGGGATCAATTCCAGTCAGATAAGATTAGTAGACAAAGCTAACGTATGTAACGTACCAGGAACAGTACAGAGTAACAGGGTACCGTACACAGTCGGTTACTTTGATCTACGGGGTAGCATTCATCATTCATTTTTAACTATAAGACGTTTGTTTCTGAATGCTTTCTAAGGCTAGCAGCGCAAGTCGTTCTGACTATATCATTTTTGCTGTAAAGCCCGTGTAATAATTGGCGTATATCAGGTAAGACCATGCCATGATACCGGCCCTGGAAGACCAGAACTATGTTATATACATTTTACAACAGTAAATTGATACTTCGGATAAAAACTTTAAACAGCGATGACAACTTCCACTGCGGAAGCTTAATAACGTTTGTGATGCAAGCGCTCTGCGAAATAAATACACAACCAACCATTTTTTTTTTAGATTTTCACCATGAAAATTTGTCCCCAGAACCGCTACTTCCTCGTGGAACTCCAAACTTGCATGCAAAACATGGAGTCCGCCGTCTACGAGAAGGTGTCTGAGTTCCTCACTCTCATGGGGCGCACGGAGCTGCTTACCTGCTCCGCCACGCAACACTCGTTCGGCAAGATTCGTGACCAGGCCCAACAGCTTACACGCGATTACAACCTTCAGTGCGTGTACCTGTACTATCCGGTGCTGAAACAACACATTCAGGTGAGTTGCAAATACCTGGGAGCTTATGCTGCCCTAGTAATGTCAAGTGTGTTTCACAAACACTTGAAATTTCTGTCCTATCCCCATAAGTACCGTGAATGTTTATTACAGCCTTCTTTTAGTCATTCAAATAATAGTATTTTATGCAAATGTTGTATGTATAATAGGCGTCAAAAAAGACGAGTGGCGTGGGTTGCGATGCGAGCCTTGGCGAGCATCGCAAGTAAGGATGCCACGAGTGTTTTTTGACACAATTATACAACGTTGCATACAAAAGTTTTTATACGACTAAGGGGCCGTTCACTAATTACGCAAGGACAATAGCGAGTATCGCAAAGAAAGACGCCACGAGCGTTTTAGACCGAATTATATAACGTAGCAAACAACAGTTTTTCTACGACTAAAGGACCATTCTTTAATTACGTAAGGACAATCGCAAGTATCGCAAAAGAAGACGCCACGAGCGTTGTTTGTCCGAATTATACAACGTTGTATATAGTCTTTGGTTTTTAAACTGAGCGAATCGGCCACTGTATTCTTTAAGCCGAGTAGCTCAGTTTAAAACAAAAGTCTATATACAATAGTTTTTCTACAACTAAGGGGCCATTCATTAATTACGACAGATTTTTCGAACCCTTTCCCCCCCCAGGGATCCCTACGTAATTAATGAATGACCCCTAAGTACAATTCTTTATTGCACACCAACAACAGAAACAGTACAATAGAGCCTTAACATAAAATACGGTATAAGTACTTTTTAATTAATCACAAAAAGTCTAAATATTTATATTTGCGCCGAAATTTTTCTACCAGCAAATTGTTTGATACTTTTTGCGCCATGACACAAATTTCTTCGGTAGTAAGTACAATTAGGTATATTGTTCTCACTTTCAAGAGTTTATAACAAGACAACAACCAACAATTTTTTTTCTTTTCGTTCTTCAGTTTTAATCATTTCTCTTAAGTCAAATCCAGTATTATTGTCTTCAATAATTTATTTTCCAGAATCCAGTATTAGTGTCTTCCTTGTCAGTTTCAAAGTCAAATCCAGTATCAGTCGCATGCGGTTTCATTTAAAATCCACTTTTTATTCCGATATAGACAGTATAATAAGCTACATCCAGAACACATTTTTTTATTTTTTTTTTGTTAGTCTTTAATAATATTCACACACCAAAGTCTGTGACTTCAAGATGAATAAAATTTAACGCCACGAAGAAAATTTAAAAGCGAGCTGTCAATCAAAATCTATGGCATTCTTATCTTTTAAATTCGCGTTTACTTGCCAGTGATGAAAACATGTTATGACTTGAAAAAAAAATAGGCGATAAAATATGTGTACGTAAATTGTATAAAATGTTTTTTTTTTAAGTTGGCAGCAATGCATTTACCTACATTTTTTTTTAAATTTAAATTTGTATGAATTCGGCGGTTTGTTAAGTTGGTAATATAAATTCTTTCATATAACATTAGTTTAAGACTCACTGAATATAAATTAATAGCTTGAAATTTTTTACTCTGCGGCACCAAGGAATACGTTATTAGCGACATTGTGACACGCTTAGCAATGCTTTTTTGGGAAATTGACTATAGAGTTTTGCAAGGCTTGAGTAATGTATGTCTATATTAAAGTTGGTAACCATTTAAATGACAGAAAGAAGTACAGGAATAAAAAAAATAAAAAATAACAGTTGTAGGCTCTATGTCAATTTTATACATTTCTGTTGGTGTAGTTGATGAAACGAACTAACTCTAAGGGAGATTTGCTTCAACGAATCAAAAGTAGCGCTAAAAGTAAAATATCTCATACTACGGATAGTAACTTGCGTAACTGAACAGCTCCATAATTATCATATTATAGTTTGCAGTTTAAAATGACACAGCACTAATAGACACTATAGAAGCATTAGACTATTTATAAACAACTAATAATAAACTACAATGTCAACCTCACCATGAAATTGACTTTGTTTATTGAACGAAATGGGCGTTGCGTCATATCTCAACTGTTGCATACACCACAAAACATGCAACGGCAAAGGGATATGTAATATTGAACCTAAAGGTGTTCATATACAGTCAAAAATCATATGTTTCAAGTAGGCTTTCAATTTTAATATTTCGTATTGGACTTTTTAATTGGTCCGTCCTGACTTAATTGCCCGGCATTGCAGTTTAAAGCATTCAGACTTTGACCTGTGGACAACTCCGATGCATAATTCTGCTGTGAACATCTAAATAATATATCAACGACTAGTTATGAGGGATTAATGCCATTGCTTTGTTGTTGCTGTTTCACCTCCTACCGCTCCTAATTAGATTTATAAAACTTCAAGTTATGGTCATTTACCGTAATAATAGTACACTTATTACGGTAAATGATCAGTTTTTTTAGAGTTTTTAATTGTGACTGTTTGTTGCCTAAATAAATAAATAAAAATATGTAATTAAAAAAATACACAGCTCAATATATTAAACAGAAGACGATAATGTGATATTATTATCTCTAAATGATTTTTAAGACTCTCTCATTTTATAACGTCACTGGGCCATATGATTATTGCGTTTATTACTTGATAGATAAATGACAAAGCATCGATTACTCTTGCACTTATATTCTTGCACTTTCCGATAAGTGACGAATGCTTTATCATTTATATATCTCGCTATAAATATATACTAACGTAACCACAATAAACCCACAGAATGGCACAGACTAATCAAATACTTGTTAAACAGTACGACTACGAGCCGTGCGACAACGACCCCGTCGAGATAGTGACCATGGAACACGAGTCTGTGGCCCAGACGCTAGCGCAAGAAGCGCGGCGGTGGGCCACGCGCGTGGTCCGCGAGACCGCCCTCGTGCGCGACGCCACGCGCAAGCTGCACTTGTACCAGGCCATGCGGGACGCGGGACAGAAGGTACTCAACGTAACTTGTTTAATACGCTAGATTAGCACGACGAAAAACAACGACCCCGTCGAGATACTAGATCGCGTGTTCCGCAAGACGCACTTGTATAAGGCCATGCGGAACGAACAGTACGTTAGACTAGCACTATGAAGACAACAGCTCCGTCGAGATAGTGACCATGGAACACGAGTCCGTGGCCCGCCAGACTTGTACTCGTACGCTCTACTAGGCCATGCGCTACGAGGGCAAAAGGTAACTTGTTTATTTATAAACAATACTTTAGAATACTACAATGAACAACGACCGCGTCAAGATAGTGACCATGCAGCACGATTCCGTGGCCCAAACACACGTCGAAAACGGCGCCACAATGTCGAAAAGTGTATGTTATGTAAAGTGGTAAACAATCTCTATTTTGTAAAAAAAATAGAGATGCGCAATGCTTATATGTATATACGCAGCGAAGTAAAGATCGAAAACTATAAAGCAGAAAAATACCTGTCAATATATATTTCAAAGACCATTCTAAAGTACCTGAGGCAGTAGACCTAATTTTGGTAGACTTTATTTAAAAATAAACAAGCATCTCTATCACTTGTCATGAGAGGAAAATAAGAAGTCCGGGGAGACAGCATTGTGTGATGATAAATTATAAAAGTAAAGAAAAAAATATGTTCCCGTGGCTGTTAGGTAAGTGTAAACGTGAAGTTGGTAACTGAAGCCAGCAGC
Organism: Hedya salicella; assembly: GCA_905404275.2. NCBI lineage: Eukaryota > Metazoa > Arthropoda > Insecta > Lepidoptera > Tortricidae > Hedya > Hedya salicella. The sequence goes on along the minus strand of FR990096.1, from coordinate 10,251,775 downwards.
GTGGTCTTAGATATAAGTGTTTAAACAAGCTTTAGGAACACTCCACACTTCCTTGAGTGTCTAGTGTTCTTAACTTATATAGCATTTATGGCTTGAAGATTTGTTCAGTTCGGTAGCTCTGAATGGAATGGCTCTCTTGGTACGAGCATTCCAGTGTGGCATTTTTAATTAATTTTGTATTTCGTTGTCAAAAGATAATAATTTCAGAACCAGCACAAAACCAGGCAGTTGGCAAGTAACGAGTTGCATTGCACCCCGTTACACACTAAAGTTCAATATTGGTTTCAATTAAACTATTTAATACGCTCGTTAAAGTCATACTTACGATGATAACTTACTCGCATACGTGAACGTTATTAGGTCGCCTCTTTGCGACGTTGCCGCGAATCACACTGTAAGTAGACTGTAACATTCGAGACAAAAACTAGTTAACGGGTTGTTACTATGCAATGAGATTGAAATACATGCATGGCGGCAGTGCAACCTGTATCAATGTTAGATTGAAACGGGAGTTACTAGTTGGGGAGCGGACTTCGTCCCACGCCATGTTAACGTTAGTGATATGAATCAAACTACGAGTATGTTGCGGTTCGAAATATCGAAATGGGACAGCCGTGAATATCACAATAAAAACAAGACGTATCGCGTAGAAAGTAATAAACAGAAAAAAGGCACTCGTAGGTACATAAAAAAGGGTTACAGTCAAAGAAAAAATCCTTGAAAAAGCCTTTACGCGCTGGATCTAAATCTAAATATATACCTGCAAAGTTTTGAAAAATACGAGGCGTAACGAGCAAGAAATTCAAAGGCGAGATAAAAATAGATGCATACTTATTTTTTTTTATTCAAAAGCTGACAAGAGTAATGATCCATATCGTGTTAATAAGACAAAGTGACTTATACTTATTATTTGTAATGTCTCTTGATGTTACTACGTACTGCGCCCGATATTATGATTATAGCCAACCATCTAGGCTCTATCTGGACTTCAGAATCCATCTAGCTATTTACAAAATATTATATCAGCCACGAATAATTTACAAAATATTTAATAGCTGACGTATGCTAGAATAATTAGGAGTGCCATGTAACGAGGTTCATCATTGGTGATTTTGAGAGTTATCTCTTTTATTTTTTTCTTATCGATTACGTCTAAAGGAGGATTATATTTATCGAGAGTAGCATGTACAAGTAGGCGGGTATGTGTGTATACAGGGTGTTTGGTAACAGGATGCAAAGTCGAAAGTAGATGATAGTTTAGCCCATTTAAAATACTTTAAGCCATACATGTCTCAGACAAATGTCATATAGTATATATTTTTTTATTTGAGTTTTAAGATTTTTCTGAGAAGACTCCTACTATTGTCGAAAAAAACGAATAACTTTTGTCTAAAACATGTCTGGCTTAAAATGTTCTAAATGGCCTAAACTATCACCTACTTTCATCTTTGCATCCTGTTACCAAACACCCTGTATCTATTTCTATGCCACGGTCTACAGCCAGATTTTGATGTAGAATATTTTACATTGATTTAAATAGAGGTACTAAATTTATAACTCTCGTGCTCGTGCGATCAAGACAGAGCCATTGTGTTGTGATTGCAATCAAACTCATATCAAAACATAATGCCAGGTCCCGTGACATGGATGAGAAGGGCTTTATACTCAGGGATTGCGTTGTAGGTAATTAGGTACAATCAAGGCTCACGTCGGACTTGTCAAATGCATACGAATAAATGAATGCGTAAGGGTGGAATGAATGAGGTTACCACGCTTTTGAGCTGTAATAGACCAATCAGCGGATGCAATACGAAGCCTATAACAGTTTATTTGTCCACGAAATTTTATCGAGCTAAAGAAACACACGATTTTGTTATCAATTTATCATTCTGCATTGTTTCAACGCGCAGTTACAAAGTCCTAATATTATGGAAGCAAGAATGTGTCAATACTTTCAAAGTACTATTGATTACGTAAAACATCATGATTACAAGCTATGATTTTTAAACTTCCACTACAACGGAGGGATGTTATAAGTTTATGAATGCTTACTAGAAGGTCCTAGAAGGTAGAAGAAGTTTCGAAAGAGGAGGAAAAAATTATGATTTTTTTCCTCCACTTTCGAAACTTTATTCTTCAGCGTAATCGGGTTTATCGTACCATATGACCCGTGTACCAACAATAGTTGTAATTCATTTAGCCGTTTTGATGTGATTAAACTACAAATACACATGCAAACATAGTCCGGATCACTTATTTTTTTTATTTTACTACTATAATGTGTATTTGTGTTTCGGTCTGTGGCATCGTAGTTGGGATGATGACGGTTTTTTAGATGACAATCGATTCTGTTTTTAATAAGGATCAAATGAACTAAGTATAAATAGAGTAGGTAATCTAGAAGCTAGAAATGATAGTTAAAGTTCGGTATTCATACAGATCGCTGGCATCGCTCCATACTAATTGCTAATCAAGTGTGACGTCATTTTTCAGTTGGCGCACCAAGTTTATACGTAAAAAAAAGCATTTTGGCTTTTTGGTCGTAAAAAACTTCGTGTAACTTTATAGTTGGCTAACTATATACATACAATTATCATTCAATTGAACTACAAGGATTCTGAAAGAACACTTTACATTTTATTTTTTGGATTAAAATAAAGAATATTACAAAGCCATTTTCTAATTTACTTTCTTTACTTCATGATGCATTGGTATTTTTTTAATCATCTCACTACAGTCGGCTGTAAAATTTAACATGCGGTATCATCCCTCTTTTGTAAGGTGATTATTTATATCAAGATTATAGCAACGATAGGCACGAGATAATCTGATCAACTGGTTTCTTCTAGGTGTGTCAAGAGATATCGTTTTGGCAATTACTTGTTTAACATAATGATATGATTTTGACTAGAATGTAACATAAGCCAACTTCATGTTAAAAGTATCATAAAGAGTTCGAAAGTACCAAGAAAAATACGTTAGGTAAAATACGTTAGAGGTAATGGAGGTGAAAGGTGTGAGAATCAAAGCACCTGTGTTATTTACTAGTATCGTCGATGAACGCTGAGGACAAGCCTGATATTACATGTCAACCTAATTGCAGTTATTTTACATTTCGCGATGCAGTGACAGTTTATCAACGTCGCAAAATAGTATTTAATACTCTATAATTTTAAGCACCAATCAGCGAATTAATACGGTGTAACTTAGAAGCCAAATCAATGAAAAAAAATGGAACGTCGAAATAAAATGACGATTACAGAACATGATATCAATATTATATTTGAAGTCTTTGATTAATTAAGTTTGAACGGCATATGCCGACGTTGGCGTCAGTTGCACGAATATTCGATGGCTTGATTTGTTGGCAACGGCGCTCAAAACTTTGAGCATTTAACTAATGCAGATGATCCGTGTCATTACAAAACGAAATGTTCATGCATTTTTAGCGGCGGGTGAAGTAAAGACGTTGTACGGTTTCATCGCCGTACATTTCTTAGTATGAACCTTTGAGTCCTGATTTGAGTCTCACAGCAACGAATATTACAATAATAATATAATATTTATATTGATACTTCGGTCCAGAACGGTGAACTTAACGCACCTAGAAAAAGAGCAACCAACTATTAACTGGATCTTAACATTTGCTCTATAACTCTCACTATCTCTCACCACACTCCGACAACTAACTACCTTTAACTAAAAATCAAGTGTAGCAGCTAGCGGGCCGCTACATTAAATGGTCCTTCAAACCGGATACTACGGAAATATTCCTATTTTTACAAACTCACACAATTAAAAGAAGTCACCTACATATAAAATGAACACCCACACACTGACAATTCCCATATATTCATTATAACCTAACCGGAGATTTCGCGACTGGTTTGGCAAAGGAGAATGTATTTGTATGGCATCTCCATTGGTTAAATGCAAGGCTCAAAAGGCTAGTAAACCTCAAATGGACTAGAATTTCTTTTATCGTAATCGTTAGAAATTGAGAGCACAATATTTCTTTGTTGAAATGTACATATTTTATGTTATTTTGGATTACATTTTGTTAATGCTTTATCATCATTCTCTTGATTAATTTTTAATTTTTTTATTTATTTTTTAGGTCTGCCAACAGCGGTTACAATATTACATTGTTACAGATTCATCTATGTAATGCTTAAAGATTTATTGCACAGCCAATAATAGGCAAACACAATAAGAAGTATTTATGTAGTTACATGACGATAGTAATTACAGGAGAAAAAAGGTTATTGGACATTTTTGTCAAAACGAAAGTGCTGGTAAATTTTAGTTAAGAGAAATAAGGGTCCTGGGTGCTGGTCCGGAACCTGACCAAAGGGTCGAAATGAATGTCACTTGAATTATGGTTTTCATTTAGCAGTCTGCTTAGACGGGGGTTGTTTTAAAATGAAGTAAAGTTTTAAAATGTAAAATTTTTAGTACCCGGGTACCTGGGTATCTCCAGATAGTTATAGGATACTTTTTACCGTACGCTGACAAAAAAATAAACCACTCAATTAAGTTTGATAAACCTTTTATCCTTGCCAAGGAAAAAAGATATTTCCCCGGAATGCTACGCGAGGCTATTGAGATTAAAAAGCATCCTAATTTCAATAGAGAAGATGGATTGTCGCTACAACCAGCTTGGGATCCTGTAACACATCTCATCAACGAACAAGCGAGACACAGGACTGCAAAACCTTAATTTCCGAACGGTGTAAAATATCTTATCCGTTTAAAAAGTAGTTTAATAGTCTCTGTTTTTTAAATATTATAATTAGTAATGAGGTAGCCAGGGAGTTTTTCTTTGCAGCGTTTCTTTTCTCCTCAGTACGCCTCATTTGTGAAATGCTGCTTGGTAAATTATTAAAATAAAATAATTAAGCCCTACTGGCACTTGTGTAGTCTTTACAGCTTAGGCACACCTTTATTTGTTTTTTCAAAAATGGGTAGTTAGCACAAATTTTAACTTTGACAGAGGAAAATATATTATTTCTCAGTCCACCCGTGACCATGGAAAGCTGCAAGCTTCCGAAACGTCGGGAACTAAAATGAGACAATATACGCGATATAATCCGTTAAATTGTTATATTTCAAAACAATAAGGGTTATGACTTTTTCTCCTCCGCGAACGAAGTTTAACGTTAAACGCTATAACAACAAACAAAGAAACACAATGGCATTCGTATAAGTAGTTACTAGTTACGGCCTTAGTAATACGAGAAATTCTTATTCAGTAAAATCAATTATTTAAAAGCAAATTAATAATTTGAAATGAATGCCATCTATGCACCTACGCATACACTACAAGAACGTCAATTTAAATTTTTAGTACGTGAAATTTTTCAAAGCGGAGTTTTAAGAAATGCTTCAAGTCGTAATCGAAATGAATTTCCATTTATCTTAGGATTAAGCGATAGGTCAATGATCAGGAATGAACCGTGTGTTTTTCTCAGACGGACCCCAATGATCCGAACGGGCCTGAGTTGGAGGTGCGCATGGACGAGTTGCGCTCTAACATCCGCCGCTCGGAGACCTCGAAGGCCAAGTACGAAGCTCGGTTGGAGTGCCTGCGTGCCAGCGCGGCGCCCGTCGACGAGTGGCTCAAGGAGATCGATCTGCTCGCGGTGCAGGAGACGCTGCCACGCAGCAGCAGCCTGCTTAGCGTGAGGACTGATGCATCGGGTGCCGCTGTAAGTGATCTTTCTATGTAAAAATTCAAATGCACTTCAGTGCAAGGCCAAGTAAGAGGCGCGGTTGGAGAGTTTGCAGACCAGCGGGACTCCACTTGTACATACTAATCAAAGCGCATGTTTCAGGACCAACCCAGCTCAGACTCTTTCTACGACAGTGACAACACAGAGGGTGAGCAAGCGCCAGCTGCCTCCGTGTCCGGACACCAGCGCACCACCTCCGGCTCACAGCATGAGGATGAGCATGATGAAGATGTTGACAGTAAGCCGAAAAGATTTTTATAATAGTGAATTTCAAGCTCCTTCTCTCGGTACATCGTCACGAGTAACACAGACGAGACATCGGACGAGTACATCGTCAGAATTAACCAATAAGAATGCGATCTCAGTACGGTAATGCTACGACACACAGCCCATATTATTACCAATTGACATTCGACCAATCAAAGTTGGTCATAATTCTGGTTACTCAGTGATAGGCATTTTTTCACCTACATAGATGCTTAACGTGTGAAGGTGCCAGTGGCGAAATGCCAATCATATTGGCTTTGGTTTTGATCATTATTTAAAGTGCTCGTCTAATCAACTTTCTTTTCAGGAAATAGGCTAACATTAACTCCTCCCCCACCATACAGGAAAGAACTAATAAATTTTAAAGTAACAAAATCGATATCTCTTATTGTGTTAATTGTTGAACCTGGACTCTTTTGGTGTTCTAAATGCTTTAGCAAGGCAATCCAACGGACGAGTTGCTACTGCAAACACCCGTATTTCTGTGTAACATTCACGTAATATGGCAGCGGCGCTGGAAGAGGAGCGCATGCGCATGGAGCAGCTTGCCGTGGGCTGGGACGACCCCACGCAGGTGAACTGGGGCGAGCCGGAACCGGAGCCTGAGGCGGTCGCCACTGGCGCTGAACCGCCCACCGCTCCTTTGTACAAGTGCACCGCGCTCTACTCTTACACGGTAAGTTTCAGTGGTGTGCACAGGGTTTTAGGTCAAGGTAGGCCGGTAATAGTTGTCTTGGCAGTCAAGTGTGGTAAGTGGGAATTACCTATTCGCATGTGTATCGTATAACGTTCACTATATTGGCCCATAAATGCACTGTAATAGTACATTACGTACCAAGGGCTGTAAAAGAAATCGCAAGTATTTGTGACCCGAGCCGCAAGCGAGGGTTGTAAATATGCGATAGAGGGCTTTCTTTTTTACTGCCCGTGGTGAGTACACAATTTTGTGTCTTCACCTGGCTATAATGCGAGCTTTGCGTAGCGTGCGGTAAAACTTTCATTATGGCCAGGTGTGATGTAAAAATAGTTTATCGCACGTATGCGGTAAATAACGTGTCTATGTTCGCCCAAACTAAGAGGCACTTTCCGACGGCCTCTACTGAAAAAATTTCAATATCTCCTGTACCTATGATTGGAATAATATCACGAAGGCCGTTACTTAAATGTATGCATCAACATTGTCTAATTGGGAACATTAAGTTTCTCAAAGGTGTGCATTTTATATTATTCCCGATAGAATACGTTATCTGAACTCAGAATGTACAATTAATTTATTTTAACATCCTAGTGTTTAAAAATCAATTCGATGTAAAAATAAAATATATAATACTATCTGGAAAATATATAAAATGCACACCTCTCAGAATTTTAATGTTCCCTATCAGCTGCCTTACTCTGATAAGTTGTAAGTTTGATATTAGTAAAGGAGTAAAGAAACATTTTAATACTTATGCATCACTAAACAAATATAACTGAGTTTGTGAGTAAGTTACTTAATTGGGATGTTGACTGTACTACGATGTTGACTGTGTTACGATACCTTGCGTGTAGTTTGTTTTGCGAGCCTTTAAGTTGTGTAGGAAAGTCCATTTTAAAGTATGAAAATATTAATAACTAATAAATGCAACTTTAGTTATGAAACCGTTTCAATATGCAAGTTTAAACATAAGCTAACTGCAGAACAAAGTTCTTAGTTCCCGATACTAGGTGACAACGTGTGATGTCACACTATGGAGAGATTTTTGGACAAGTTCAAAAATGTAATTTTAATATTGTTGTATTTCGGTAACTTTTTATGAGATTGGAGTAAATTTCCACCATTTCTATTATTAAGAGGTCATTCTATAACATACCACAGAACAAAGTTGTCAATAATAAGCAACATCCCAATTTGACTGATTCATTCACCTCAAATTGAAACTGCACTCCATCCAAATTGATATGACATCGGCTGCCATTGCCACGTTTGGTCGCCGAACTGCAATGGTAATCCAATTAATTTTCCTCTACAGCGCCGGATTATTGATACCGTATGTCCACAATGCCAGCTTTTAAGACACAATTCGAGTTAGAAGACACACAAGCTTGTCGTCAATAGGCATATACTTTATTTAAATAACTCTTTTGATATTGCACAATTCTTGTTGAATAATATAGATACTTAAACAATTCGGTTTATATGTGATTTCAGAGTTCAAAGCATGACAATATACATACGTCAATCAAATTTGACATAGTTAAACTGCTAAATCGCATCAAGTCCCTATTTTACTACACAGAAATGAATAGGACTTGCATTTGCCTCATGTACTACTAATTTTGCAATACAAAGGAGTTTCAGTTCACGGGTAGACAGACAATGGTTTGACTAATGATATGAATTGCCTAGCTAGACATTCAATGGAAACTCAATCAGCTATGAGAAAAGAAAAAAGAAAGATGAAAACTATCGTGGTTTCAAAAATTTTAAAGTTCATCTTAGCCTTAGCCTATTTGTTTGGTTTATAACCTAGTTTTTTTTAAAGTACATCCTATTGTAAAATTTTCGACATACTTATTATTTTTAAGTATAGAACTCGTATTCGTAGTACTTAATAATAATTCTTTATGACAAAAAATTAAAACCGTCTCCAAAAATACCTGCTATTAAGCAAAAAAAAAGTAATTTAGTTTCTTCAATTTACTTTGAATAAATATTTAGTCAAGCAATATCTGACGAGAGTCAAAACACCTCATGCAAAATGGGCATAAGCAATGACGTCGTTTGTTAATAATAGTGGGCAGTAAAGCTGTACTGTACAAAACAAAATCTTTCCGTTTTGGCTGTGAAAAACTACGTTTAAGCAAATAATTGTTAGACTTTTTTTTTCAGTCAAGTGCAAATTTTTGGATAGTAGCATTTTAACTTACTATTGGATGATTTCAAAAAAAGAATTGAGCATCCAATATCTTTATAAAAAGTTTACATTTATTGTGGATTTCAATTTTATTGTGATAATGTGGTATTTTCGAAACTATATAGATACAGTGATGACAATTAGAATCACGCTTTCAAAAGGACATCAGAACTGAAATGGTACTGTTTGTTGAGAGCGTCTAGGTATAAGTACCTACTTATAAGTAAGTACATGCTACCGCTAACTGAGACGGAGCTTAATATTCGGTATCAAATTCTCCATATTTCTGTTTTGCCCGTTCAACTTGTACTTTGGAACAGCGGCTAGAATCTCTAAGTCTCCTTTGACCCACTTTCGACTGACTAAGAAGCTTTATACTTAAGTAGGATTTTCTTTTAATCAAGAGGTATCGGTATAAAGTAATTCCTCCCTTTAGCACATTATCCGACCTAATTATTTATGCTTATATTTAATCCTTCACCGCCCCGAATTTAATCATTCGCGAATGATTAAATTTCTTATCAAATTCAATGAACTAGTACAGCTTTTCATTAGCGTCGATCTGTATTGTTTTGTAGCATACTGCGTAAGTGAAATAACGTATTCGTTTCAGCTAGACAGCTGCTTTATTTAGTTTAAGAAAATTGAATTACACCGAGGAAACAAAATAATATTTGAAGTCGCTTATTCAAACAAGAGGTTCAGTTGTTTTTCATTAATATATTTTAGATAAATTATTATTATTTTTCTTAATACCCGTAATAGTGTCGCATAGGTTATATATATGAAATTTCGTTAAAGCCGAAACGTCTACGGACGTAATCTACATATAAACATAGCAAAATCCGCCTGCACTAGAAACCTCCCTAAGGCATATGACAAATGAAATAACTGGTAGAATGATTCGGTAAGTCAGTTCAGAGCATCCATAGACCAATCGGTAGGTCGCCCGTCTTGCCCCGGAGACTCATAGAGACGAGGGTACGAATCCCACGCGACGCTGATAATTTTTTAACTTTTCGATTTAATATTTTTATTTAGATAGATTCTTTATTAGTGCAATCCTAATTTTCTGCAATCTGTTTGGACGCGATCCCAATTTTTACAACGGAATTGGTGCCTAAACAACAGGCAGAGCTGTCTTAGTAGGTAATTTTTTAAAACGATAGTCTTCATATTGAAATGAATTTAGTAAAATTTTAATCTCCTTGATACAGAAAAAAGAGTTTGAGTCTTTAAAAAAAAACTAGGTATCTTGAGACTCGGACGGATTTAGATTACATTAGCTCTTAGGTACTTATATCTTAAAGGCTATATATTTACTGCTCGACGTGTTTCGGTCCATTCTTTGTAAATGAGGTAATGACGTAAACAAGTCTATTTAAAGTCATTCACAGACTTGTTTACGCCGTCACATTGAAGCTTTTAAACTTAAGTAGCTTTCTTTTAATGAAGAGGTATCGACATGTGGGTGGTAGAGAGTGCTTTCCCCCGGGGCATCTCGGATCTAATTATATCTGTCCATTTTAATCCTTTAAGACCCCGCGAGTTATAAACATTCGAAATTCTAAAAGCATTTCGATTAGCCAAGCAATTGAGATGCATCTGTCTGTATATAGATCGATTAAATTGTTAATTAGCGTATTCGATTATAATTAACTAGGACTTGTGATTACAGAGACTTGCGGACACGTAATTACCTAATAATACTGACCAGTGGCGTTCAGTTCATATAGGCACAAAGGCACTGCCTACCCTCACCGACCATTGCTACATATAGGCACAGAGAAGCTGCTTACCCGTGTGATTAAAACATTTTAACTACCTACCTTGGCCAAAACCCCTGTGCTACTGATGCTGACGATACGTTGACGATGATAGTTTAGTTTTCTTCTGTTTCCGCGATTATTACTCATTGAAATAAAACAATTTAACGGATTAGATCGCGTATATTATGTCATTTTAGTTCCCGACGTTTCGGAAGCTTTTCAGCTTTCCATGGTCACGGGTTGACTGAAAAAAGATGTGTTTTTCTCTGTCAAAATTACAATTTGTGCAAACTACCCATTTTTGAAAAAACAAATAAAGGTGTTCATAGATGCCAGATGGGCCTAAGCTATAAAGACAGTTACACATGTGCCAGAAAGGCTTAATTATTTTATTTTAATAATTTACCAAGCAGCATTTCACAAATAAGGCGTACTGAGGAGAAAAGAAACGCTGCAAAGAAAAACTCCCAGGCTACGTCATTACTAATTATAATATTTTTAAGAACAGATACTATTCAACTACTTTATAAAACAGATAAGATATTTTACACCGTTCGGCAATCAAGGTTTTGCAGTCCTGTGTCTCGCTTGTTCATTAATGAGATGTATTACAGAATCCCAAGCTGGTGGTAGCGACAATCCATCTTCTCTATTGAAATTAGGATGCTTTTTAATCTCAATAGCCTCGCGTAGCATTCTAAAGTCGGGAACTAAAATAAGATAATATATACACGATATAATCCGTTAAATTGTTTTATTTCAATGATGATCGTTTAGTGTTTGTTAAATTATTCTGAAAGTAAATGATAATAATACATATTGAAAATAAGAGTTACCTAATGCGTGATACGTGAACAGATATACCAATTATATACATCACGGTACCTATGGTCACTCAGTCTCTGTAACTCATTTTTGCATATTATATGCATTGTCTAGTTTACAATTTTATTTATATTATCGAATAATCGGATCTCTATGAAACCTTAAATTTCATTTCTGAAACTCCCATCGTGTGGGAATTCTGAAATGACAAATTTCCTGAAATTAATCAAATCTTGAGATTTAACTGGCGTCTTCTATACTCTGATTTTTAATTGAAGACCAAAATTTAACATCAACGTGCGCAGTTTCGTTGTGATCATCAATTCATCACTGCATACTGGTTTAAGGGTCAGTATTTTTATCAATAAAACTTACCCTAATATTACTGGTTGTACAAGTTCTCATTCATGTTTTTATGAAATAATGTTTATTTGTTTAAATCATCAAGATGAGAACTGTCCCATTTTGGTCTTGAGTTAAAAATTGAAATAAAAGTTTAGGAAGAGTGCCTCGAAATGTACTCTATTGGACTTAGTTTGGGCCAAAAGAGACCAATTACCGAGTACGTCATTATAAAAGCTAACAACATTTTCTTTCTATTTTTTTTTCAATACTAGGCCCAGAATCCGGACGAGTTGTCGATCATAGAGAACGAGCAGCTGGAAGTGGTAGGGGAAGGTGACGGGGACGGCTGGCTGCGCGCGCGCAACTACCGCGGCGAGGAGGGCTACGTGCCCCACAACTACTTGGACGTAGAGCGAGAACAGGTTAGTGAATTCTCAACTGACTTAGCTACTGCATTAACGAGCCACACCACTGCTCAAATACGCTGACTGACCGTAAACTCAGAGACGTGACTTATGCGTCACAATTACTAAGTGTAACGTGCACAACGAGCGCGATGCATTTTCATATGATTCATGTTTTGTATATAATTTCAGCTGCGTAAACGCATCATAAGATTTTTTTAAGCTCCGAAGCTTAAGTCACCTCACTGCATTTACAGTACGTCATATTTTGAAGAGCGATCTGTACGATCCTTTAAGCGAAATCGCGGCTATGAAAAACAAGGAAGAAGGCAGTGAACTGTCATCTAACATAGATGCCACCTTAAGCAAGAACCATAAGTTAATATTAAAAAAGCAAAGGAAGCTTTTTTTGCTTAACACGGTGGATTGGCGCGATAGTTCGGCTATGCTGCTGGTCTAAGAGCGTAAGCAAAGTTTCGTTTCGAAATATCGATTCTGTTTTCAACAGGCACTTGTACAATCAAGGCCCTTACGGGAATTTCAAAAGATAGTTTTCCATTTGAAATTCTAAAATCTTGCCTTATAGGAGTTGGTCCCACTCTCACGTGTCATTCCGAATGTGTTTTTTTTTTATAGTCCCATCTATTTCGGAAGGCATTGTGCGTCCGTACGAAAAATATTTGAGTGATCGACGCTATTGTGTTAGTTAGCACCATCAATCGAAATACATCAGTCAATTTATGTGGAAAACACTGTTAATTATAGGAATAAGGTAGTCAAACTTGGGGAGTTGACCTTGTGTTTGCTACATATATTCAGAGGATCGATATTTAGAATCCAACTTTTTATTTATTTTACTGCTCAAAGGGAACGGTCTCAAAATATACTGAAAAAGCCCATGGGTGTTTGTGCGGTCAGCTTCAAAAGTATGTACTGCATTAACATGCATATAATGGTCCTCATATACTTGGCTTCCATAGGAAGAGATGTATTATATTTGTTACATAAATGCCAGCTTAAGGCTTGCTACTTTTAAGGTTGTCTGGTACAAAAAATATAGCTTCAGTTGTAAGGGCATTCGCTTCGTTGAGCACAAGGACCATTAAAACAAGAGGACTGACCATCTCCATACAAAAAGCCGTTGCCTGATATGTAAAACGCCATATGTATAAGAATTATTTTTTTATAATTATTCAAATTTGCAAGCGTCACACAGTATTTAAATGATACAATTTATTTATTATTAGCTATTTGCGAACTTATTGTTACTATACTATGTTTCATTACTCAATTATATCATCGTTAAATGTTTAATTTTAATGCGCCATCTAGTTTTTGTCAAAATATCTCCTTGCGATTGGAACACGATCCAGAGTATGGCAACTGTCAGTCCTCTTGTTTTAATGCTCCTTGGTTGAGCAGGAGCCCGGCGCGTGGCGACCGTCCCGGGTGCTGTTTCCTCAACGCCGTGGATGCTTTAAGATTTGTTTAGTGAGCTCTGTCATTAGGTGTTAATATTTCCACAAAAAAATATTTTCATCGTTATCATCAAGATCAGATATATTAAGTAACGTTAAGAATGGCCCAATACTCCCGGAATTCTGGAACTAAAATTGTTTGTTCAAACAGAGTTAAACTTTTCTTTCGAAGCGAATATGTAGCAAATAACAAAAATACTTTCAAGCTATTGATTCTGAATGTATTCGGCCAGCCTAAGTTACTTAATTTGAGCACACATGATCATGGACAATAATTGTCCCAACTATTTTTAGCTGTTAATAATTTTCTCTTCATACAGGTCCTCCAGTTCGATAACAATTATATTTGCATGGCATGTGACGTTTTAAGCACATCATTCTGCTTGCTCGCTGCTAACCCTACTTCACAAGGGATTTCGACTCACTGTACAGGATTTACTAAAGCACAACAGAGTTCAGATTTTGAAGCAATGACTACCTGAAATCATTTAATACCGGTTTTATACGTTAGGTTTCATTCGAAGCTTACGTACAAAAGTAGAAAAATTTTGTTTTTTTGTAGATAAAATGTATTTTACTTAAAATAATTGAATTGATATTACGGATTGCATGTCACGGAGATGAGAATGTTGAGATGGATGACTGGCGTGACGAGAATGCATAATAGAGAATGCAATAAGGAATGAGTATATAAGAGGAAGCCTGAAAGTAGCACCCGTAGTCTATAAGCTAAGAGCAAATCGCCTACGGTGGTATGGACATGTTATGGGGATGGATGAGAGTCATGTGGCAAGAAGAGTATTAGATATGCATGTGGAAGGATGTAAGAGGAGGGGTAGGCTGAGGAAAAGGTGGATGGATTGCGTGAGAGATGACATGAACAGGAAGGATGTGAGTGACGAGATGACGAGTGATAGAGAGGTATGGAAGAAAAAACATGTTGCGCCGACCCCAAGTAAATCGGTGGTTTTTTTTCTACTTGACTACTTTAAAATCCCGGATTTTTATTTTATGTGATAGAATACTTTTATTCTGACTTTGATCAAGAATTTCTGTTGATTTTCTCCTCTACGCAAACGAAGTTGCGCGTTTTCTAGTACAGCCGTCACGTACCTTTATACCTCTAAGAATAAAAATGTGTTGCGACATATTTGGCACATTAGATGCTACTGCCTATTTGCTGTTGACTGTACCATAATAATTTCACTAAAATAGGCATCCAGAAACTGTAGGCCGCATCTCGTAAATCTATACTCGTACATACACGGACAAGAAAATTGGAAAATGTTTGGGACTCTTCGAGATTTTTCCGTCTTCTATACTATTATAAAGTTGTAAAAATAAAATGTCTGGTCATTAAAGATAATTTCTAAAAAAATATACTACTTACTAAGAAAATATTATAGCGGAGGTCACTAAATAGAAAAATATTTAATTTAGATTTTTTGGATGTTTGTATGTGTCGTTGAGGCTTCATCACGCCAAATCCGCTAAGCGGATCTCAACAATTTTTAGTACAAGGGTATCTGACTAACTCCAGATGGTTTTAGAATACTTTTTACCCGACTACGCTGAAGAAAAAAAGGAGTTTTCACTTTTTCTCCTCCGCGAACGAAGTTGCCGGCGACTCCTAGAAAAAATAAATAAAGGAAATAAAACCTTTAATACTATTCTCCGTTTACAAAGAGACGTATTCGCCGTTGTATTACCCCGTAAAATATTGTAGAGCCTTGTCTAAGACATGGACGTATTCTGACTAAAGCTAATAAGTGGATGTCAGAAACACAAAGCATGCAAGTTACTAAGTCTACAAGTCAAAGGAACTGAGGTTCTAGGATGCATCCTGCACTGTTAGCAATCTGCTTATGTATTTACTACTTGCATTAATAATTAACCAGCGAAGAGCATGTTGGACCATGCTCAGTGTAGGGTTCCGCAGCCGTTCATACAAAAAAAATACTACTGTACTAGTAGAGCAGCGTATCTCCTCGGCAATTATATCTTTAGGTGAGAAGCCCAGTTTTTGGCAATAACTCTAAAACGGCTCGATTGATTTTATTCAATATAGTTTTCTTTGAAAGCACTTATAAGGGCTCATCATTTTCCATAATTTTTTGACCCGAGGTTGAAAAGTTAGAGCGTGGGGACGCTATTTTTTGGATTTCCGGAGCGAATATTTACAAAACTGCTGACTTTATAAAAAAATAATACTTGGACACCCCTATTATTTTTAAAAGACCTATTCAACGACACCCCAAAATTTTAAATGAAATCCCCCCCCCCACCCTTTTATGTGTACGAGAGGTACCCGAAAAAAGTTTTTTTATTGGTTTTTATTTTAGCGTTTTTTCGGCGTTATTAAGTATATACACATACTCATACCAAATGTTTACTTTCTACTACTAATGATCACGGAGCTAAGTCGCGGACGGATAGACAGACGGACAGACGGACGTACGGTCATGGCAAAACTAGGAAGTTGACTACGGAATCCTAATAAGCTATATTGCAGTGTCAAAAATTCATCGAGGCATGTCAAGCAAAAGCTTCCACGGCTAAACTAACCAGCTCACTTCAAAGCCGTTTTTTCACAGTAATATGTCCACCGTTTGTAAACTGCTAGGGGATGTTTTTTTTTCAGTAACACATGACGCCTTTTGTGGTAGGGAGCTTTCTGACACAGATGTATTTAAATTACTAGGTGGATTCAACAAAAATACTATTAAAATTGTGCCTAATATCTGATAGACATAAATTAATCACTGATAGGTATTAGATTGTAGTATTATCTTGTATTTATTAATTCGTACAAGTTCGATACCAATGTCCCGCACCAATAATGTCTCTGTTTAGCCTTTTGGTTGACTGGTAGAGAATGCTATTATGGCATTAAGTCCTCCATTTCTACTTTATATAATAAAGTTTCGATACATAAATAAGTTACAAACTCCGCAACGTACAGAAATAGGCGTGTATTTCGTAGTTTTCCATAATCATAAAACTATTTCGGTACGTATGTACCTTCTTACAATAGTAAATTCTTACCCAAGGGATGAATGGCACCCAACTTTGCCGAGATAGTTTATAGTTAGAGGTTAATAGTTTGAGGCTGAAATGGGTGACTTACACCCGAGCTACGAGTAAATACTGTATTTTTCATTTCGAATACCTATGAGGAAAGCAAACAAAACCCAGATGAGATTTTTTATTTGCTCTAATCTTACTTCACGCCTTTGTTTTTTTTTTGTGTACATACTATTTCAAATGTCATAATTCCAATGTGTTTTTTTGCGGTTTCGCAGCGGTTTAATCGGGGTCTTAAATTAACATCCTTTAAAATATTTCGCGCGTATAACAAATACTTATTATTTATACAAAAGTATCCAAAAGATAATTATTAGTGTTGTTTATAATATATATATTATTACATTTCAAACATTATAATAATAATAATTTTAAAACGTGAGGAATTCTAATAAGATGAATCGAAGTGTGGTTGTATATGTATCTGCCGTAGCTCACAAATTTATAATTTTAAGTATTGTTTTTTAATACTTTTCGGCCCTAAGGCTGAAACGCATCACATTCAACCTGCTCCTTAGATAAATAATGATCCACTTTCAGAGTTAAAGAAAAGAAAGTTAGTTTAGTATACTCGAGTAAGAGGATTTATATCGCAGATGTTTTTAGTGTGTGTGTTCCCGCGTTGTCGCCTTCGTATTTATCAGCTCGTTACGGTGACATAAACCCGATGGCAAAAAGTAAATTAAATGAACCTAAGTATAATAATAACTTCGTCTTCGTACGCGGAGATAATATCACTACTTACCCGCCTTCTTCTTCTGTGGTTTTCATTTCCTTGCATCGTCTTGAAATGTTCTGGGCTTATACGGCTGCGTTCTTTGTGCATTATCTGAAGGCTATTGGATCGTAGCACCTTTTTAAATTCTGAAAAAGCTTAACTATCTGAAGTTTCCATGGTGCATTCGACTTTTCGAGGATTTTGTTTATCACTATAGGCAAAAAGTGAACCCTACACAAGACAACTTTGTTGAACCTTTCTTTTTCTCGGGAATAGATATTAGAAATATCATGTTGAAATGATTATTGTCATTATTATGAGTGACTACTACTGGATTAAATAACCTTACTTCAGAATGCTACCAAAACATAGTTTAATTTAACAAAAACAATTTGTTTACATTATCGGCGTATATAATACGGGAAAATATTTAAAAAAGCAATCCAATTTTCTGGTGATATCGTCACCTGACGTCAAAGTGTTCCAGATTTCATGAAATTCAATAGCGTTTTGCAAAAACTAAAAGAAAAGCCTGTCAGTAAATATGCATGAGTAAGGTATATGAAATATCGCTAGGTAATAAATGAGAGAGGTATTCGCAACTCAGCGGGCGTCTATTGTGACAGAGGGATTTTCTGCGCTGTTCCATCGGTGCACTTAATTAGTGCAGTGCTTCAATATCGCCATATAGCTCTAGTGCCTTTTACTGATGACAACGACGGTTCTCTCTACTTTGATTTTAATAATTTATTTATAATTATCCGATCAATTAGACGCTATGAATTTCTCATTTGTAAAGGTTAAAGAATAAAATAAATATCAACACTGGGGGCAGTCAATCGTAAATAATAAAATAGTGTCTATTTTTAGGAAGCCGGCGTTTTAAAGTTTTCTTTTATATTGTGGGAAAAGCGTTATTGCCCTCATACTTATATTAATAGTAATATTAAAAACTAGAAGATGGCAGCAAACTTCATCAGAGGAGAAGAAAAAAATCATAACTCTTTTTTCTTCAGTGCAGTCGAGTAAAAAGTATCCTATTTCCATCTATGGATACCCAGCCACCCTTGTACTAAGTATAGTTAAAATTCATTCAGCTGTTTTGACATAATGAAGCCACAACGACACACATAAAAATAAAAATATTTTTTTTTCTCCGATTTAGTGTCCTTCAAATAACCCTTATTACTTATTTTTTTCTTTCACTCCAAACCAAAAGAGCAGCCTTTTTGCATCTTGTGTGATTAGTATACACAGCACCTGCCCCTGTTTTATCGCAGACAGAAGCCCACTTTGCGGTCGCAAAGTAGTCCTGTAATCCTTTTCACTAGCGTTGTATTAACGGTTGAGTTTTTAATATACGGTAATCTGGCTTCCAGTAACAAAGTGCTTCGTTTGAAATATCTGGTATGCACTTTAACGATTCGTCATCAAAGGCAACATCTACAAAGAAAGTGTTTTCTCCAGTTATTTCGCTTTATCAAGTATTAACAGAGCATCGAAACAATGTTTTATTCTTCATAGCGATAGATAATGAACCGGAAAGACCTCGTTTTATCGCGGAAAATGGATCTCTTTCAAACACGTTCGAAAGTCAAAAATGACATGCTTTGAATATTATTTATTACAAATTATAACCATGCATTTTTTTTATTCACTTAAAAAACATCACATAACATTTATGCTCTACAGCATTAACAATTTTACGTATATTTAATAAAAAAACAACATTTTGTCTCTTCCTATCAAAAGATAATCGTAAACTAAAATAACCAACAATTAAAACGTCACCACACCACAAGTACAGTCACCTACATCAATTTTTCGCATAAAAAACCTGGTGTAAATATCTGCAAAGTCCTAACGGCGCTAGAAATAGAGTCGTGTCAGATATTTAAGCACGCTTTGTTGAGGCAGATATTAATGCTGGTACAGTCACCAGCTACATTTCCACTATCAAATAAGCTATAGGTACTGTGACTATCTACAAAGTACTTAACAACACACACAGCAACACCGCGGCGGGGCGGTTCAAAAGACAGCCCTAACGCTAGCCATGCCAGCTTCGTAGTGCTTCATTTCATTTTCTTTTCATAGGCTTCAACCAATCCTGGTCTGGTCACTCAGATATCTTTCTCGTCGGTGGATTATACCGTGGAGGGAGAAGACGCTGACGTTGTGCAGTCCCCAGACCAGATCTCTGTGATCTCGGCTCCAGTGGCCAAAGCCGACGAGCCGAAAGTCGAGGCTCTCAATACCGAGCTGGCAAAGGCGGTGGAAACGTCGCAGACCGAGTGGCCGACTCTTGGCTACTGTTTTGCCATATACGACTACGATGCTGATGCTACTGACGAACTCAATCTTGAAGAAGGACAGGTGAGGACACTTCTTAACACTTTCACGACCAGAAACCCGCCAGGTGGGCACTCGGCGGGTCTGTAATAGTTGCGTTTATCCTGTGATAAAATATTTGACAACGATAACGCATCCGTCACTCTCGCGCGCATATAAATACGTACTGGTCTGAAAGTGACGACAGTCAGTTTGTCAGTTATTTATAGCATGTTAAAGTCAACCATTATACGCTCGTTGCTCGTTGTAAGTTTTCGACAAATACGCATTATCACATGTGCTACGAGCGTAGCGCTACGAAAATCTTGGTCGTGAAAGTGTGAAAAAACTAGATTTCCTTTCTTAGTATAATATGTTGCGTAAATAAGTAACCATACATAGCTACATATATAAACCTGTACGGCTGGATGGTAAGTTTTCTCTGCCAGTAGACTGAAGAAGTGGCAATAATTTTCAATTATTCAATGGACATCGGAATACAATGTTATTTCTCGGATACAATTACTGAACCATCAAAAAGTGTGCGGACGTAATTTTTTGAAAGGTAAAACGTAACTGAATCACAATCAACATTCGAATCGCTATTTTTATTTCCTTTCACCATTTATATAGTACATAAATATATTTATTACCTCGTATATCACCATTAATTACGATTGTGTGCAAATTTTCACGAAAATAATAGTAAAACTGTCATATTAAACACCTACAAGTACAATATTTAATAAAAACATTTCTTTAGTCCATTGTCGTTAATACTCAGACGAAAAAAGAATTGTGAATGGCGCGATTTGCTGCAGCTCAGTTGATCGCCGAACAGTGAACGGAACGGACTAGTGCAACTCAGTCGATAAGTGCACAGTGAACGGAACGGATTTCAAGGAAAAACTTAAACTAAATTAATTCTACGGATAAAGTCAGTGCCTTGGTGCGTGATTTATATTACTCATTAAGATGTATTGTGTACACTCTATACATGTAGGAATTATCGTCTTCAAACTCAATTAATTAAGAATATAATAGTGTTATTTAAATTCAATCAATAGCCATGATTTACCATAAATATGAGAGAAATGGAAACATAAAAAGTTATTAGTTGTATGTTTATACGTGAGAATTCCATATTTATAAATAACTTTTGTCTTTATAAAATTCTCAAATCAGGGTTCGGAACTGGTATTTTGATACAACATAACCGAAATAACGATTCGCTTTTTCGTTCAATTACGAGATTTTCGTATATTTTATTAGAATTCTAAAACTTTAATCAGGTGTTTTGTGATTAATTTCTCTACTTTTATATACAGTTTTAAAATATTTCAGAAATAGCGTGTATTTTAGAAGATTTAATAAATACCGATTTCGATCCTTGGCTCAAATAACAAAGTCGGAAATGCTAGGATTTAGCAAGAACTTAGAGAATCACCTGTTAGTTTTCAATTTAGTGAAGTGTGCAATCAACTATTCTGGCATTAATTTTACGATAACACTCAAACTCTTTACAGTACATACCTTTTAAAAAGTTTATTACCTACGCACTTAAATAATAAAATAATTCAAATATACTTGATTTACGATTTTAGATCAAGAAAAATCTTTTGAAACCATTTATGAATTCCATCCTTCTGACATTCAATTGAAGGCCATTTTCACATTACTCTTCATTATAAAATATTTGATAACATTGTTACTTGTCATTTTAACCGAGTAAACTTTTCGTAGAATGCAATTGAAGCATACAATTTAACTAGAACAATTTAATTAGAACTTTTTCAAAATTTATTTGATTTCGCAACGGTATTTATATAGGTATAATAAAATTATAGTTATTTATGGTAAATATAGATGTATAATAATCTAGGTTCAAGTTAGTTTACATTTTTAACGAAAGTTTAAATTCTCCACATAATTATGTTTGAAGGACTTAAAGAGTTAGCGACTGATCTTAAAATTATGCTACGTGGCAAGGGTTTTGGCAGCTGGCCTTATGGAGCCATTGATAATTTCAACTATGTATCCTTTTTTTTGGGGCAATCTTAAACAAATCTACCTAGTCCCAATCTAAGCAAAGCTTGTACTATGGGTAGTACTAGGCGGCGATATACATAATAATTATATATTATTTTGTAAATATGACCCTTAAACATATAAAACATCCAAGACCCAGGAACAAATATTCGCACTCATCTCACAAACACGGGCCCTGGCCGGGATTCGAACGTCCCAGGTTCCCAGGTCGCCAGCTATGTAGGCTGTTGTAGAACCAACTGAGCCAAACGTGTCGTCGAATATACATACAGTAACATATGTAGTCCACTTTGTTACCGTCTCAATTGTTCCACAGATAATTCGCGTGGTGTCGCGTGACGCTCACGGTGTGGACGACGGTTGGTGGCGTGGAGAGGCCAACGGCATAATGGGGAACTTCCCGTCGCTCATCGTGGAAGAGTGTGATGAGGTATTTAATTATATTTAGTATTTCTTCGATGCGAATTTTCTGCTTTCCACACTTGTATCAATAACTGTTTCGAACAATATTTAAATTTTCTCCAGTCTAACATAATTTGATCTTAGAAAACGTAGTTTTTGCATAGCGGTTTCAATTTGTGATGTAGACCTAATAAAGATGGGTATTACATAATTCCCAAGGGGAGCTAAGCCACAGATGAAAGGTTAGTTTAACATATGATTAACAGCAACATGGAACACTTCAACAAAAGACAAGGGTGTATGTTAAGCTGGAATTTCTACTACAGACATAAATGAGAGCTAATGGCCAGTTTGCAACTTTGAATACCCAGTCTATCGTAGAAAACGACGAATTTCCGAAATATTTAAACGGTAAAAGGCGCTGTCATCATGTCTTGTTCTAGCTTGAATGGCAGCATGTGATTGTTACCGTCGTCGTTGCTAGGCAGTAGGATGCCTCGACATTCCGGCCCTTAAAAATGCACTGGTCTTGGCAGTGCTGTTATATAGGGTCTCCTTCGGGATCCCTAATGTCGTTTGTCCTAATGTATCGTTTGCCAAATATATCATTAGCCATAACGCATTTTTTTCAAAAACCGTAAACTTTTCTGGATTTTTTAAAAGCTCGTCGTATAGATTAGGTTAGGTTTGTTTTATAACAATCCTGAAAAAATGCGTTATGGCAAATAATACATTAAGTCATTTGTCCTAATGTATCATTTTTTTCAGAAACCGTAAACTTTTCAGGATTATTATAAAACAAACCTAACCTAATCTATACGACGAAGTTTTAAAAAATACTGAAGAGTTTACGGTTTTTGAAAAAAATGTGTTATGGCTAATGATATATTTGGCAAACGATACATTAGGACAAACGACATTAGGGATCCCGAAGGAGACCCTAAAAAAAATCATGTACGAGTACATGCATGTTTTTTTTTATCGCTTTTCTTTATTCCGAATGACTACATTATTTCAAAGCGATTATTAGTTAACGTTTCTGTTTACGGTGTGCGATTGTGGTGCGTATCTTTTCCTAGATGACATCGTCGTTGACTCTAACCACGATAGGAAAAACGCTTCTGCTCATATGATATCACATTTTTTTTTATTTCCATAGAATGGCGAACCGCTGAGCGGAGGTGAGGACGAATGGTCCCCGCCCGAGTCAGCCCCGCCGGTGTTCGCGTCCCCACCCGGCTCGCCCTCAACCAGCGGCTTCGAGGAAGACAGTAAGCCAACCTATGATATCTTATCCCCTTCTGCACCGTCTTGCGAACTTGGACAACTTCGAATACCCCCCCACGTAATATTTCAATGGGTATATTTTGAAAATAACAAGCCACAGAACCGAAATCGTCTATGTATTGTGCTTAATTTTGTCTTGTTTCCAAAAACATGTTGGTGTAACTACCATTCGCGCGTGTCAAGAAGTAGAAGATATTGATAATACTCAGACTAACTTCACTTAAGTAAAATGTGAAATTAATAATTGTTCCGTTCTAAGGGCGTAATACCGTGCTTGTTTTCGCTTGCATTGTCTTTAATGGAACTTTAAAGTAATATAATATATGTATATAAAAAAAAAAAACAATTTTAGCCACGTAATGATACCGGGATATACGGCATATTGTGTCGTACTCAGCGCTATGCGTAATAAATATATTGCAGTTGCTATGTATAGCTTCTGCCGTTGTTTAATTTGCGCTCCGGAACTTCTGCCATATTGTAACAGTAACCCAAACCGACGGATTATGTAAATTCAAAGTCAGAGTTACCTTCACCCAGAAAGCACCTACCTGTAAATCATTTAGCAATTCTCGAATATTTCGATGGCAGATTCCAAATCGAGACTCACCAAAGGCTGGCGGGATTCCAACATTTATACACAGCTATAACTTCTATGTACTGAACTGAAGGATTATCCTGTAGATAAGATACTGCTTAAACATTACCTTCTGAAATATATCATTAAACTGGGTGAATTTTCCCAAAGTTCTTACTTATTGGAAACTTTGATTAGGAATCGTTGGAAATATGTACGGTCAGCATCCAATAGACTGTAGCATACAAAGCACCAAATATATCGTCAGGTATCTTTATGCCTTTAACATTAAGATGTGTTGCGATACATTTGGCAATTTGGATGCTACAGATTATTTGATTCTAACTTTAGGACTTTATTATGCAAAGTGTCTTCAACTACTAACTAGGGCTTTCAATCGGGTAATGGTCATCTGGAATTATAAACGTCTTCAACGTTTTAAAAATAAAGTCAAAGTCAAAGTAATTTATTTGCGTTGAACGGGTTACATGGAGATCTTATACATAATTGATTTTATCGCCATTAGCCATTTCTGGCGTACAAATATTAATCCATATTTTTAATTTGTACAAATTATGTTAAAATAAATAAATTACAAGACACACAAAAAAATGGTAGATTGATGTAGGTAGGTACTAATTGCGGTGTGTCTTGCTTTCGAAAAAATCGTTTAGCGAGTAATAGCATTCAATTAGAATACCGGAGCTAATCGATGAAATATTATACATTAATTTCATCTCTTTTGACCAGTCTGGTTCAAAACAGTAACTTCAATAAAATACAAAATTGACTGAGTGTTATAAGTGTATCGATAAATAATAAATCGTTATTTTGAATTAGGAAATTGCTTGAGACAGTGATGAGTGGGAATCGATGAGAGAGACTTTTTCCCGACAGTGGAACATTGCACCGGGCTAACAAAGAAAATATTTGTTTTATTCAAAAATAAATCTCTATCAGCCTGGAATAGGTAAGGTCTGATTGGATTCGAATGCACAGTTCGTGTAAATCAGAAATACTGTCGTCATGACCTTCTGAAATATAATTCATATATACGACACAGACATTATTGTTCAATTTGAAATAACTTATTCACCACCCGAAGTTGTCCTCGCTCGCAAGAATCAGTGTCTTGCAACGTATTTACTAAGTATCTGTATTGTATTCACATAGTGGCCAAGATTGTGCGGTTATCACCTAGCGTATAGCTTGATGGCTGGTTGGGTATTTTGTGGTTTTCCCCAATTGGCATGGTATTGCTGTCAGGTGATATAAAGTCGCTAGGTATGTACAGTGACAGCTCCATCGATCCTCAATTTCACTTTGCTGCTAACGGCTAATTTCGAGTGCCATCTGCCGCAGAAGCCATGTGTGTGTAATCAGTCGATAAAACATACAAAGCATAGGGGAAATTTTCCGCACCTTTTTATGCACTTACTCTTCTTTAATTTTAGGAGTCATTATAAAAAGAGTTGCCTCATGCAATGAGTTAAATGATAAAGCATCTGTCTCCCTCGCGCTTGCAAATTCCCTAATTTATCGCATGAGAAATTCGATCGGTGCGTTAATTTCTGTTAGGCAGCTTCCAGAATGGGCACCTGATCAGATCGCCATACACATCTGAACATCTAGAAAACTATCTAGTTGAAGTGGAAAGTTATAATTATTGCGCATGAGACGCTATAGCAACCACGCTGTCACTGCGCATTTCTGTCGACTCCCTTTTCTTGCCAACTTGTGTACGCACGTTTTCTCTGGCTAGCCGATGACGTCACACCGGGAGATGAAGCGAGCGAAGTGGTTTGATCTCGCTCATAAGCCATAGGTGTGAGCAAGAGGCAAATCGTCGCCTCAACTCTTACTGCGACGTTAAATGTGTGATCTTCACGACTGCATGATTGCACGTTTCCTCTCTACCTAACTGTGAAATTTTCAGTGTTTTCTCTCTAAAATCTACTTCGTACGTATATTATGTATAGTGTTTTTATTTGGACCTAGACAGAGTAACTTCTATTACAGGTAACTACAAACAGTAGTACGTAAATAAGATAAATCCTAAGATATTAAAATGTTTTTTGGAATAGACTCGTAACAATAATTCAGTTGTTATATTCACAAAAAAAACATATTGACTATTTGGTCCTCTCGAAGATATTCCTAAACGGCGGAAGTATTGCTGCGATCTACTTTTTTGTACTGTCATTGTGGCTATTGCCAAGATCGATACAGACATAGCTTTGGTCAACTTTTCTCAGCTCTATCAGCCCAAGAAATCCTTAATAGAAGCTTACTTTGAAAAGGATATTTCATTTTTATACTGTGCTATTATACTAGGAATTCAAAACTGCGTATACGGATAATTATATGTTAACATTTTCTTCTATACACAAACCTAGGTGTCACACACTACTCTAATCTTCACCTCAACTTACTGTGTAAACGTTGTCTACTCTTCATGAAGTGTTGTCCCTCAATACATGTTATATAGGCCTAGCGTGTAACTAACTTTTCACCTGTGGTAACAGAAGGCGTGGCGACGGACGGGTTGGAAGGTGAGTCCGCGACAGGATGCCTTCCATCCGCTATCCATCAGACCCCTCGTCATATGTACGATTTCCACCAAACTGTCGAACCGCAACTTTCAGTTGGAGTGCGCCCAAGCGCATTTTACTGGTTGCTAAAGGAATTAAGAGCATTTTCACAATAGTAACGTCTCGTATTTGAAAGGAATTTACACCGTTTCCTCGCGGTAGGCTCCTCGCGTACTCGAACGGCGGTGCTGGGCTGTCGTCACATCCGACCGGCTCCGTTGGGCCGCAGCCGCGCACCGTTGTGTTCCGTCATGTCCGGTCTGACCGGGTCGCGCCCTTTCGTCTTCTCTAGTAGATTTTAACGACCGATCGGACGCGGTCGGCTACAGCCGGTTGCTTCAGTTTGGTCATCGGTTGGAATCGTATAATACCACCGCATCTCTCTTACCGCAGGCGACAACTTTGTTTAACGTCATTTAGTATTTTGGATCTTATTGTGTCCAATCCACTTAGAGGAAACAATGGCATAGTGTGTTTAACAGCGAAACACCAAAATGACCAAAGTGTAAAAAGTCGCAGCCACCTTGAGTTCAATAGATTATCAACTCTGTCTCCATGAACAATAGATGTTTTATTTGAATACCCTGCCGGTCTAGCACAACTCTCCGCGACTACGCTTGTCGCGCGACATAGCATCACCCGTCCCTCTCGCATTGTATTGAAAGAGAAGAGACAGACTATCTTTGTCGCGCGACAAAGAGTCGCATACCACAGTTGTGCTAGAGGTGCTGGTTTACCTGAGAATGGTACCTACATATAGAAAGGCATCGTGAACGCTATTTTAAATTTCTCTAAGCGGCCGCGAGTAGCATTCCCGTTTGTGGATTTGCGCTCCCCCACAAGGTAAGGAGGTCTAGCCAGACCTATCCAGTTTAAATCACGTTCTAAAAAAAAGTAAAAATCCCAAATTTAGTGCACTCATATTCATTGTTCATGGAGGTAGAGTTGATAATCTATTGAACTCTCAAGGTGGATATAACGACTTTTTACAATATGGTTATTTCGGTGTTTTGCGGTTAAACACAATATGGCATTGTCTACTTTAAGCGGACTGGACAAAACGAAGACCAAAATACTATTCCTGTACATTTAAGTGTGTAATTGTGTATGTATTGAATGCTGTGGTACCGTCCTACATCCCTTGAATGTTGTGTAATAGACTATTTGACTGATAGGTAAATGCCAAATTTCACCACGGGCTTATGATTGTGAACATCTGATTCAACCTGTTCAATGAGCGACATTCACCGGCGTAAGCTTCGTTTATAACCAAGAGCCGTTACAGCCGTGCTGCATTTCAACTGCTTTGTGGCTCCAATAGTTCAGTTTGAATACAGTTATTTTGCAGTTGACATAGTTGCATCGAAACTACAAACCAACTGCACAATCCTCTTGCAGTCAGCGTGCAGTTCTGACAACCGCACACTGACTGCAAATTAGTTGCACAATTGTAGTGCAATTCTCGAATGTTTGTTTTAGTTTAGCGTAATTTAAATCATTTTGACTACAGTCAAATAGTTTATGTGTGTGAATGTAATAAGCTAAAGAGAGCTAAATCGATAAATGGGCGGTTTATTGAAGAATGTAAGCTAACGATATTAATATACAATTAGGCGATTAGTCTTCGCGGGATAAGTATCATTGAAGTCGTTGATTGAAACAAAATTTTTGCTATACATTTCGGTAAATATACAGTTAAGAAAACTGTCTTAAAGTAAGCCGTCAACTGTCAAACTAGCAGTGTTAATGGTAATATACAAAGATGTTTAGTTAAGTATGTGTATTGTTTAAACAGGAAGAATTCTAAGTCGTTGTCGAAATATTTTTTTCGGATGCACTTTTCTAAGAAAAACTTAGAATATCTAATTTGTAAGACATTTGGCCATATGATTAATTACTAAAAGCGTTTCGGGACAAACACGCATTCGCTCTCTATGACGTCATATTATGTCATGCATTGTCAATTGCAACCTTGTGGGGCGACTTTTAGTTATGTTAAGATAAGAGATATATATATATATATTTATATGTATTACAAAACGAAGTCACATTGGTTATACAATCAATCTAAGTACCCTGTTAGGCAGACAAGGACTTTGAAAAAAATATGTCTTTTCACGACTTAGTTTTCATCCTGTAGATTTTTGATGCTATTATCAGAAAGTGGCTCAAGTCTTTACTCAAGCCAGATACGGATACAAATTGGCCATAAATGATATATTATGCTTCACGTCAAGGCACTATTTAAGCATGGCAGTAAAAATGGCAGTAAACATTATTGTATATACGCAGAAAACATTTCTGTTGGCTACGTAAGTAATATCCTTACAAAAGTAGTAAAATTTTTAACTCAATATAACCCTGTAGCGTCAAAGCTTTTAAAAGCTTTAGCTTCGTGCACTTAGAATTAAATTGCATTTAGGTACCTTTAAGAGTCAGAGGCCACTATTGGTTTATAGAATACAAGTCTGACCTCTCTAACCAAGCCTTTTACGTCAGTGAGCAAAAAAATCGTCTTTGGAGAGAGAAAAGTATGATCTTATTATTCGACTACGACCTTGTCGGTCGACACGACGTCGACTGAGCTTCTGAGTAGAGAAAGCACAACTGATACTAGAGCTTAAGTTAAGAACTTAAAACAATGGAACTCAAAACTGTTACCCATGTATACAGATCTTAATGTCGATTTAGAGGCCGGAATTCGAGTGGCGGTTTCATCCGTCATTAGTGAGTTTTTTCGCATCGACTTCCGATATACACAACATATCGATAAAATACAACACACATTTTAAAAGAAGAACAAAGAACAGGCAGTCTTAACGCTCAACGGGTAACTTTCTTGTTTCGAGGCATATCCAATAATTAGCCATAAATTGCAACAATAATAGCTAATCATTGACATCTATGTTATAAAGTAGTAAAAATTTAATGTCTGTACATTGAAGATATTTTCAAAAAAATATAAGTGACTGCACTATTTGCAGGTCACTGAATGGAAACATTGTTTTTTTGGATTTTTGTAGGTGTGTCGTTGCGGCTTCATCACTCAAAAACGTCTTAATGGATCTTAACTATTTTTGCTACGGCGGTAGCAGGAAATCCACAGATGGTTAAAAGATAATTAGAAAAAAATAGTAATGATTTATTTCTCCTCTGGTGACGAAGTTGCGGGAAGTTTCCAATAGTCTACAAAACTAGTACTGTAACAGATTAATTGCCGTACCTACATGAGTAAATGACACGATTAGTTGCTAATAATCTTATTCTGCACTTGATGTATCGATACGTAACTACATTGGAAGTCGATAATTAAGAACGCACTATGACAATTTGAAAATGGCACGAGAAATCCGGGCCCTAAAATATCATAATTATAATATTTAGATAAGGAAAACATTAAATACGTATTCATTGAGAAATTCAACGAAAATTGTAAACTTTTGCAGCATTTGTAACATCCAGGTTTTCATATCTAGTCTGCCTGTAATAAATTCAGATTAAGGTACGTCACTAGTGATTACTTGACATTTTTATGAGCACATAGTAAAACTCTATATCAAAAACACAAAATTCACATAATAGAATCCGTTAACCTTTTCTGATAAAAGTTACACGAAAATCGCCTTCAAATTTAAAAGATTACGGATATTAATATTATCTTTGGCGTTAAAGCCATCTACCGCCAAGCTGTTGCTCTCACTGTATGCCTGCCCCGGACGCTGCTAGCGATTCTTGGAGATAACAACAATGTGAAAGTCGCTCCGCCCCCCGCGGCACCCCCGCCACCGCCCCCCGCCGACGCCGGTGATGACCTGGACCTTGGGGACTCCATGGATAGTCAACCTGACTTCAGCTTTAACCTGGAGCTAACAAGAAACCAAGTTGAACATTACGGAAGCCAGTTTGAGGGCCAGGAGACTAGCCCCGTCGCACCTGCAGTCACTATTGTTGGTAAGTATTGGGCCAATTATATCTGCACAAAAGGTTTATTGTAAATGTGTCTAGTAAACTCAAAAGTGAGTTTCCAGTGTAAGAGGAAAATTATTTCTAGCTGTATCTAGAATCTACGATAACTTAAAGGCGTTCTGCTCTCAAGAAGGCATAAATCAGAATGTCTTCGATACGTCTGGATTCATTGAAGCGCAAAAGCTCGATTCCAATTGACGCTTTCGGTATAACTTCAGCAGGACAGAAACTTAAAGTTCCTTCAGTGTTGATACAGTTTTGAATTAAATGTTCAAGTTCTCTAACTTTCAATTGGATCAGATTATTAAATTGTGACGGAGGCCAAATTCCTTTTGTGCAGATTAAATGTGGTCCGGGGTACAAGGAAATTTCGAATTACTACTTAGAGTTCATTATATTTTGACCAGGATTAAACTGTTTTAGGTAATTTGGTCATATTACAGAATATTGAGTCGGGTTGGATATGCCCCCAGCAAAAACATTAAATTTGCATATAACAAAATTGCCATTCATGATGTACCTACGTTTTCATAGCGTTTTGGGACTTTTGCTAGATGAATTTTGCAAAGTTCCGTTCGGTATTGTCAACAGTTAAATTTTCGACGAAGTCACATCACAACCGATTACAGACGTGGTTTCTGGGTTGTCAGTAAAGCAAGATTTTATATAATCACAACTTCAAGTTCTTCAAGTGACCCAATATCACTACTACAAGCTGTTTTTTATAACTATCTTTTGAGATGTTTTTGCTTTGGGGATGATAGTCCTAATTTAAAGTCTTGAGACCATACGTCTCTAATTAATAAGGAAAGGATGCTCTGTGTCCTCCATAAGTTCAGTACCTATATTAAAGATAAGAGAAACCCTTTGAATAACGATATATAGTCAGGGTTACAAATGTTACGTACGCTACATATAAATAAACCAATGTTTACCTAATACTCGTAGATTATTGATTATAACCAAATATCAGTATCTAATTTAGGACAAAAATCTCTTGCATCTGTATGGAGTGAAACGTAAAATTTGTAAAAAAAAAAAGAGCTTAGTAATGGAATTGACTCGTACATACAGCATTTGAGATTAATAAATATGTATACACTTAGATATGCGTCATAAATATGTATACACTTTATTGAGGTGTTTAGGTACTAAAATTAAGAAACTAAAGTTCAAATGTGTCATAAGAGAACTTAGATGGCTTACGTTATAAAATCAGGTATACCTACACATGCAAGGATTTATTTTGTCCTAATTTAAGTTAATCAACCCCTGTAATAACTGAAAGATTAGCACAACTTGGGCTCGACTTTATTTTCAATATCTCCTGTTAAATACGGAGACTATCTATGTTACTTTTCCAGAACCCATCGTGCTAGTCATAGAACTCGAAAGATTAATACCTACCAAGCAATACCAATTGCTTTGTTATGGTTTCAATATTATTGAAGCCATATTATTTTGAGGATCGAGCCAGCCTGGTATTACAGTGGGGAAGTTATATAATCGGTGCCCGCGAGCAATGGAAAATGTTTTAACCACACATTCCTTAGGTCATTAAGAGCAAAAAGTATTAATTGGATCCCAGGTCAATCCAGCTTATTTTTGAACATATAATAAAGTTTCATGTAAACAATCTATTGTGAAAGTACATTAAGCTCTTTTCATCTCGACGTTACTACACATCTGGCCAAGTTTCGCGTCGTTATTGACAGAAGTCGCTTTGATTTCATCCTTTTTTTTTGATTAACGACGCTTGAGCTACTTACTAGTCACTAAAATCAACCATTTTGGAAATATTATCGTTACCATTTTATTAATAGGCATAATTTTCATCGAGAAACGAAATTCATTAAATGGTCAGTTAAATGTGAGGCTGATGGTACAAAACTCGACTAAAGTAGTTTTTTTTTGCTATTTTGACTTGGTTCATATAATTTTTTTACTCCTAATGGCCTCAGGAATGCGTGGTTAGAACCGTTCCCATTCCTTTCGGGCACCGTGTATATTAGGCGTATATTAGAAACTTTTTACAAAGTAATGGTACGTTGATTAAGAACTAAAGTAGACCCGCATGAAAACCTGCGTAAAGTTATGAGATTTATGATCATTGCCGTAAAGTCACCTGACAAAGTATTGTACAAACCGTATTTCATTTTCGCCGTTCTCATTCATGTTCAGATACCATTTTATATCGTGCAAAGTTTAATCGTTCTAACTTCTTTTTCATGCATCAGTTGATGAGGTTGTCGCTGAAAATTGGAGCGAGGTTTGACCCCACACAGACAATTCTACATACACTTTGTGTTGTGAATAGGTGTGCCTTGTGAACACTATGTACAGGATGGGGCATATATGTGTAACTATGAGAATATAATCGTTTATTGAGAGGTAAAACTTGGTAAAGTTATATTCAGTTTAGACCGCGAAGGGAGTGGTACAAAATCCAAATGTTATTGTTCAATATATCGGCATGTCCGAATGCGCGTACAGTACAGTCAACAGCATCAATATCAGCCATAATAGAGCGGGCAAAAATATCTGACACGTCCTAACAGCCCTAGAAATAGAGTCGTGTCAGATATTTATGCGCGCTTTGTTGTGGCAGATATTAATGCTGGTGACTGTATGATGGTACAGTTGCCATCAAATATATCTGTACATATCACCGTGGTCAAAAATATCACAAACATGCACTCTAACGCTTTGACAACAGAGTCATGTGCAGATATTTGTAAGCACCGTGTTGATTATCTGATGGCGACTGTACTTGCACAAAACATACTTTCTACATATGCCAACATTTACATTACTGTATGACAGCAGTTCTCCTTGGGGTAGGAATTTTGTGATTACTTGTTTGGACATCTTCATACATTAAATGTATCAGTAAGATTATTTTTCTCAATCGTTATTATAAAGTAAATTTTAACAAAGGGTATTATTACGTACGTTTATATGTAGCTTCGAACTTTACCTATTTTATTATTATACCAAAAATTAGTCATAAAAAATTGCAATTACTTCAATATAAATAAAAAAAAAACAAAAGTTCGTGAAGGATTATTTATACAATAAGTTACCTTGTTTACACATTTTAGCTTTTCGCTATTTAAAATGGGCCATTAAAAGTAAAACGTGTTTTAATTACAATTTTCCCACTAGTTGTGTATTATTTCAGATTCAATTAATGCTTAGTAACGGTTTATTTTTTCCTAAAACGCTTTGTATGAGCTGAGTATGTAAGTGTTACCTCTTAATATACGAAATAACATTTCACAGAGTTGGCCTTCAAAGACGCGACGTTTAAACCTCATTATAAATACAAACGAATTCATAAAACACATTTCATTTCTAAGTTTCCTAACCTTCTGAAGCCCTAAAAAATTACCGCTCTAAATATAACTTACAAGAAGTAACTTGTAGCATTTTATTTTTGGTTGTTTGCTGGGCCTTGGAAGGTAAGAAAGGCAAGTCGGACCAAGTTGTGTCGTTAATTGTTTCCGCTTGACTTAAACGAACATTTTATTATTATAGTACATATATAGATCTATAAAATTTAGCTAAGCCCCATCCTGTATTATGTATTATATTGCTAACATTAGGAGTCACAGTAAGACTTGACACAGTTTTGCTCACACCTGGCATAAATCGAGCAAGACAACACAGCTTTGCTTTAATGTTCGCTTCAATGTAATTACTGTACCTATATATGACAGTATCTATGTCGCTACACAGAATCCGATATAACTAGATTTCAAGTCAACGAACTTATAGTAAACTAATTTTGTCTCATGGAAACAAGTCAAATAGGGGCACAAACTACACTTGAGTGCTTACAAAATGTCACGTCTCACTGTGACCACCACTCCGTCAATATGCTTCTAGCTTTGGTTTTACTCTGCTTTACTTTAGCTTTGCCTTGCAGGTGCAACTTTAGATGTTATATTATGGATAATAATTTTAACATGGTTACAGAAGAACACAGTAACGAAACACGACACAAGTAGGTAACAAAGACCCAGGAACTCACTGCATGTGCCAATGCATGGTTACAAGATTTGCATGTATATTTAATACATACTTACATACTTGAAATTGACCTCGGATTGTTCCGAAAGATACATGTATGTATCTATGTAGACAATTCCCTTTTTCCTTATTACCTCATTAGATACAATACACTTTACCTTAGTAGCTATCGCTAATTCAGGGGTTTAAAAATACAAAAAACATATTTTTTTATAGCAAAACATAAAATGTAAGAATATACTAGCGCGATAAAAAAGACTAGCACTGGCATTTGTCACAATTCCGTTAAATTCCCGATGTAAGTCTCACCAAACTATGTATATTGCTTAAGATGTAGAGATCCCTGGTTTGCGTAGCCAGATATGTAAACATACGGAACCCTAAATATGACAGAAGTGCAGCATTTTGAATTCCGACTTTTTATTTTTCTCACCGGCACACATGTTTAATATATAGATGCACCGCCGTCACATGTGATCGGTTCAATAGAAGTGTACAATGTACATGCCTACTCGTACTACTTGTAAAATTATACGAGTAACTTGAATATAACTTTTATAAAATTTTGTTCATCGAGATCGGACTAACTATGGATTGATTTCTTAGGATCTATTGATTCGTAATCATAAGCGTTACTAAAGCGAAAATATACGCACTAGCGAGTAGCGATAGGCCAACGACAACGTATTTTTTCTTGACGATATCCTTACACTCACACTCAAAAATGTCTATTACACAACTATAGTTTTCCTTCCAACCAAAGGAAGCGCAAAATCGCATTGGGATTATATCATTATTTAGTTATCGAGGCAAAAAAAATATTACTTCTGGACTCTGAATTTATTTAAGTTAAACATATTTACTAAATTACACACTAGCATAACGGAGCTTCATAGTTCCTTTTTCCCTTCTGTGTTCTTTAGGTAACCTACGCTATGGCCACTCGCTGCACCTTCACTGCACTTACCTTAGAACCAAACACTCTTCTGTCGTTATTCTAACAGTGTGTCATGAATAGGACGAGGACCAGCCGGCGCCGGCCCCGCCGTCGAAGCCTGTGCCGCCCAAAGTTGAGCTGCCAGACGACAATGGACTCGGCGTGGCACAGATCGTAATCACCGCCGCCACGCCCATGGTGGAGGAGCCCGAGCAACCCTTTCCCCCGCCGGAACCCGAGCCCGAACCCGAGGAAGACGAATCCTCCATCTCCGAACAGACGGCCGTCTGCGTACCCGATCAGGCTGAGGCACCACCCGCCTCCAGCTCCACGGCCTCCGAAGGCGAGTCTACCGGGGCCTCGGGCCCCCCCACGGCCCCCCAATCACCCCCCTCGGCCCCCCGTGCAGGCCGTGCCTCCATTCCCGACGAGCTCGAACCGGCCCAACTCGCTAGGCTCACCGACTTAAAGGAATCCAACGCTTAAACTTGCGACTGTACGTATCTATCTTTCACTACAGAAGAACCGTCTCGCACTTTTGATACAATGTATTTTTTCAGTGATTTCTTATGTAAGGCTCATACGGATAAAAAAATGAATCTCGCAATGAGTAAACTGCGAACGAAAAATTACAACATCCTTTGGATACTAGGAAGGGTGACAGAACCTTTAAAATTTATCTTAATTGCTACTTACCTACACTGGCCGTTTAGCACGGGGAGTCCGACCGTAGCGACTCTTCATTAGCGTTTATAGTATCGGCCGGTGTCACTTCAAAACACTTGCAATCGCCGCAGCTAAGCTTGTCTAAGTCATTAAATATCTAGTTGTTGAAAGGAACCAAAAACACGGGTTATATCCTCAGTTTCTTAACTCCGTCGGCTGCAACGTGCGTCATGGTTTACGTTACTATTGTATGTATATTAATTCTTAAGTACAAGTGGGAAACGGTTCGGGTAGGCCAAGGTCCGGCAAGTTATATAATATGTTGAGAGCCGGGCTGCGGTCAGTAGGACTGTAAATACTAATTATATACTGGTTACTGCTAGATGTGATAGCACGATCTAGTACCTGCTGACTAGAGGGTGTGAGATCATCGCGAGCTGGCCAACGATTTTTATTATTATGATATTATAAATGGATCACCATTGTTAACTACTTACAACATAAGTTTCTTTTTAACGCGCATTCTTAGGTGCCTCAAGACTGTATAGAAAGTGGTATACTTTAACTGTAATCATAAATATATCAGACGGCGTCCATATGACGCTTCGTTACAACGAAATAGTGGGATGGTTTAATAATTATCATATATATATATATATATATATATATATATATATATAAATTCCAGACATACATATAATTCAGTATGTTTTGTTTGTGTGAGATATGTTTGTTGCTCTTTGTGTGATGGAATGGACGAATAACTGGTTCTTATGTAGATATAAAATATATAAAACTTACTTTTATTACATTTTGCAAGATGTAATATTAATGAGATTTTATTATATAAAGATTCAGATTTATATAAAATAACCCATATCGTTTAAATTTAAATTAGTTCGAAAAATTCAGATTCAAATTATTAAATACAATAGATTTTCCCTTAGCTGGATGTTACAAACTTGAAGAAACTGTAAACAAAAGTATCGTACATATACAGAATATATATGTACCTACTCTGGTAATAAAATCTGACTTTAAGATTAAATGTACATAAAACAGTATCCTTTTTACGTAGATAGACTAATGAAGTTTATTTTAAGCCACGGTGTGGAAAAACTATGTATTGCCTCATGTTTCCGCAATATTATGTACCAGCTTTTGCCTAGGGCTTGACTCCCGTAGGCATTTTGCTTTGTTCTGGCTCTGCATAATAAAAGGGTTCTTCAATAAGATGAACCTTTAGGCTAAAGTTAAGCTTCTAGGTCCTTAAAACTTTGCTGACCGATGAGTCCGACAAAACTTCTCTTCTTATGTATATAGTTTTTCTCAATAGATTACTACCATTGCTTGTGTGTGTTTGAGTAACTTACTATTTGATAAAGTAAGTATTTATTTTATTAATTCATACTCGTATATTGTCTTACGTATCCGATCTAATGAAATGAGGATATTTAATGCGAAATCTAACAGTAATGCTATCATTCCCCTCTGAAATAACAAAAAAATATTTATTTTGCTGTTGCGGTGGTGATGGATGTTCTTGAAAATTATATGTAAAATGCTTTAAACATTTCTACTTCATCTTCCTCGTCGATACAGTTGCATAAAAACCCCATTCGTAATTAAAGCATATCCACCAACACGTTGCAATAGGGATGTTGACTATACTCTAATTACAATAATATATTGATGGGAAATGGTTAGTTTCTATCATAGAAATCCTAAAAATGTGTTTTGTGAGCCATTAAATTAGGATGGGAAAGTCAATTTTTAACGTTTGGAAATATTAATAAATAAATAAAAAATGATATGAAACAGGTTCGATAAACTTTTTTTAACATAGCTGCAAAACAAAGTTCTTAATTTCCCCGTATATGGTAGAAACGTGTGTCACACGTTACTAGGCTTTAGTTTGGGAAAGTCCAAAAATATGAATCTCGCAATGAGTAAACTGCGAACGAAAAATTACAACATCCTTTGGATACTATGGAAGGGTGACAGAGCCTTTAAAATGTAAGAATATACTGTATTTATGGAATTGAATTAGTTTTTTGACCAATATCTCTATTATTGAGAGGTCGTTTATAACATACCAAAAAAAAGTTGACAAAAATTTTCAACATCCCTATTCAGGCGCTTTTCGATCTGTGTCAAATAAATAAGCTTTAATTACATAGCTGATTGGCGTGATTACCTTATCTCCTGCGCAATGACCCCGTCACTGTCTATTTGAATAGATTGTAACCATGTAATCATTATACTTATCCATATTTT
This sequence comes from Hedya salicella, assembly GCA_905404275.2. Classification (NCBI taxonomy): domain Eukaryota; kingdom Metazoa; phylum Arthropoda; class Insecta; order Lepidoptera; family Tortricidae; genus Hedya; species Hedya salicella. The sequence continues at coordinate 10,213,141 of FR990096.1, read as the reverse complement.
TAATGAACTATAGTAATGTTAATAGAGATATATATATTTGTTGGCCAGCTTACGATCGCAAGATGACATTGTTGGCTCTCTGAACGCGAGTCCAGCGATGGAGCGTAGGTTTAGGAACAACATACAGGGTGTTACTAGCTTCTCTTTTCTGGGATCGATAGTCTTTTTCATTGGAGTGATGGATTCGCAACTCGGACTCTTTAGCCTATATTTCAGGGAATTTCCAAAAAATAATGGGCTGAATCTTTCCTCGTGAGCCGACTTATTTGTCGATTCGATAATAATCGATAATATTCTCACTTTTCTTGGTATCCTACTTGGCTTCGCACTCCAAGAGGCATATTTGAAGGAGGTTAATGTTTCTGTACCTACTGACAGTTAAATTATCAATGTTGCCCCAGTGAAATATCCCTGTAGTTACGAGCCGCCTCTCTTAATGCATAAATACCTATTTAAACTAAGTTTAAAAGTTAAGTTTTCACATTATTTGTTATCTTAAAAACCAAAGAAAATACAAAAAAAACATTGTATCCGTTATTATTCTTAGCTTGCACCATCCACTAACATCTTGTCAGAGTTTATTTAAGGGTTTGCGGTCCACCTTAGATTGTCCTGATACTATGGACTTATTCATCAAATTCTGTAACTAACTTTTGAGTACAAGAGTCAGAACGTCGATCATTTCCAACTTAATAATTAGATAGACGAACTGCAAGATCAAATACACACCTAAGGTGGAACACAAACCAAATGGTTTCTTGTAGATAACACGACCTTAATAAAATAAATGTAATAAACATCACACGCACACGACCGTGTTTCTAGTAGAAGTTACAAATGTTACATTGGTGTCACAACATATATATTCTGTATTGAATAATTAGGTTTACTGATAGTATCTTGGCCCTGGGCCTTTAACCACGGCATTGCAATCAATCCTTCAGCTACACAGCTGAAGGATCATTCCAATTTGCAAAGTACCGATAAAACTATGACCATTTTGTGAAGTTGGTTCATGAATCTACATATATATGAACAATGGATCTACTATTTACGCAAGTCGATGTAGATTTTTTTGATCTAAACACACTGCTCATTAAGACTCGATGTTTTTAAGAGCAGTGTGTTTAGATCTTCGGATTATGCAGCATTGCCGGAAAGGTTAGAGAACTGGAAGTTCGCACCAGCCGTACCTAGTGAACCAGTGGTCTGTCAACTAAGTATTGAGTTTGGTCATAAACAAACTTCACTTCAACTGTAGCAGATACAAACAGTACTGCAGGGAAGTTCGTTCGATTTGTTTGAAGCGTACCTACAGTTGACAGTTAACGCGATTTAACAGGTATGGTTCATGAATTAAGCCGAGGCAATCGGCGTATTTAGTTCACTTAACCCTTGTACCGCCAGTGTCTCAATTGGCGACTTATATGCAGTAAACAAATTGCAATCTTTAAAAGTAAAATTAGTGGAAAGCGTATAAAAACATTAGCGAAATTAAAGAATTCTTAGAAGATAAAATCAATTTGATCATCCGTGGCGGTGGAAGGGTCGAAGTGTACTGACATCGCCTTAGCCCCGTGTAGTGGCCTCCAACAGATCCATATCACGGACGAAGCGGTTACTTAGTAGGTAATAACTACGAATACGAGTATAATATGTTTAATATAACAAGATATTAATTGTTCGTGTCTAGGTTACCTTTAATTGTATCAGTGTTTGATGGTAATGTACTTATACATTGTATTTTTATGGCGGCTGAAATCGAATTGACATGCGTGCCATTGGGCCAGAGAGTTCGGCTCCAGCCACGTTACTTCGCCTTTGGCCGCGTAATTGGTTTCACCGAGAGGTCTGTAGCACTCTGTAGTTACTATACACTGTACCAAAATGCACAGAAACGTTGACTGTTGTACTATTACTACAAACTAACTATTGTTTGTGATATATAACATACAATATTACATTATATTATTACATGTAAGTGTCGCTTTCTTTAGAAGAAGCTGAGGTTCTGATAGGGCGCCCTAGCGTTGGCGCCGTCACATCGAGGGTTCGTGCCAAATATTTATGTCTTGCCTTTTCTGTGCTTTGAGAATAAAAAGGCTTCTACTGAAAAAGAATATCAGCTAGCTCTGTGGGAGCTTTCATAAGATTCAAACCACGATTATAGGAACGATTAACGAGTTCATAGATTTGTATATGTAGACAAATAAAACATTATAATAATTCGATTTTGCATGGTTACATACATAATTTTACTAGCTCGATTATCTGAAACATTCAGAGATGATTTTTCACACTCACATCACGTAACAATCAGTTAATTACACGCAAACTAAAAATCACCTACAGCTTACAATATAAATTATATATTATGTCAGGGAATAATTTACTATATTTTGTTAAAACAATTTTAAACGTTTTATAGGTTTGCTTTTAATGCAACATATTTAATATACTTACATTAAAATACCGTTTTCAGGGGGCGAAAAAGAGGTCACAAAATGTCTTTACTTAAGAGCGTTTATACCTGCTTAACTGGCAACGTCGCATATTTTTTCATTTTGCTTCATTATTTTGTGGTATTTGAATGAAACTTAACGGTATATTCAATACATACCCTGCATCTCAAGAATTTATGATGCGTTTAATTCACCTATTTGCTTTTGGCTTTATTCTCTAACAAAACAAGATATAGACATGAATTGATTTTCGGGGCTTTATTTGTGGCAATATCATAAAATTTTGCATTGTGCCAGCGTAACTATCGAAAACGTAATGAATGTATTGAAAACATGTTCAAGTTACATCATATTTCTCAAAATAATCAAGAAAAACCAAGAAGTATGCGACGTTGCCAGTTGAGCAGGTATAAATCCTCTTAATTCAGAACTGTTTCATCAATAGTCTACAAGCATTAGTTCCTTGAAGCAGAGGTGCTTATTAACAGAGCAGTTAGGTATATATTAATCTCTCACAAGAATGAAAAAAACGAATGCCACTCATTAAAGTTTCAAAGGTAGTAAAGAAAAACGAACTAAATAAAAACTAAGATTGAATTTTTACATGACGACAATGATTAATATGTAGTGCCTAATACTTTAATCTCAACGATCACCCTCTAAAATCTGGCTCGCAGGTAATTACTAAAGAAATACTACTGCTTGCGAGTAGGTATTTTTACAAGCTTTCAATTAACAGATAACTCTTTTGTATAGTTAAAAATATATAAGAATATTTCTACTTCTAGTTTTCATTTTCATTTCATTGATAACTGAAATATTCAAATATAATGCAATTATGTATTATAAGATAAATGGTCTGGTAATGAAATTTATACAAATAAAATTCATTTTTTATTTTGGCAAAGCAATTGGCTTTTGGAGTTGCCACCACAAATAATATAGTAACAAAAAAACTGAAAACATATATCTCTTGAAACTGCTGCAAGGTTCATCACGGCTAGTGGCATGGGGATGGTATGAGACAAGAGATACTTACATACAAAATGACTACTTTTTTATTAACTTATAAATATTTTGTTCAGACACTAACATTAATACATATTTAATACTTCATCTGTATTTCCGAAGTCTTAAGTTAATAATCTGAACAAAATGAATATTTGGCATAATCCTACAAGGGAGTTTTAGAGTAAAAATAGAGTCGTTTAGTACTCATATGTTTATACACTTAAGAATATTGTATCACTTTGAATAGTAGCGAATAATGTTGTACACCGCACGATGGGCACGTAGCATAAATAACCTTATGTTTGACGTTTGCTATTCAGATAGTGAGGGAACAAAACTGAAATCAGTTCAGGACAATAATTAAATGGATTGACTGATCTGGGATGTTCATTTAAACTTATATCTACTATTTTCTCACATTATCAAAACAAAACGAACCTGGGCTTTAGTGTGCTATATACATGACTATTTAAATTACCTGATTGTTGGTAATTCTTTGACGTTACGGACGTACGACTTATTAGGTTCGACGATAGTGTCCACGGAACTGGAGTTTATAAGTATGTCGTAAGCTGATCATGAAGTTCCTAGGCATTTAATGAAACACCGCCATTTCATGATTTAGAGCAAGTAACAGCCAAGTCTCTCAAACGATTTGACGAAACTATTGTTTGACTATAGTTGTACATAGCGATATGTATGGTGTTCGAAAACATTTACTACCATCTTTTTCGCGATTCGGCGGTTTCGACAGAGCTCCGCTACGCGGGGCATCTATTTCTAGATGGTTTGCCCTTTGGGCATCTGAAGCTAACTTACAAACCTCATGTACGTACGATGTGCCTAGTACTTAACTGGGAATATCGACGAATACCTATTCGTAGATATTTTCAGTACTCTCGATGATCTGCTTATTTTCCATAAGGCATATCGTTATATGATAGCGGCGTTTCATGAAATGCCTGCGATAAGTCTACGACATATTTACGCGATTAAGCCCCGTTCGTTATAGTTGTGGTAATGTCATCTGGGGTGTGATATTCTAGACAGGTGACTAAGTGTACTTTTAGAATAGTCACATAAAGTACTATAGTTTTAAAGGCACATAAGTCTCGAACTAAATTAACGAAAAAAAGGTGACAATAATATTGTCTTTACGACGATGGGTTTTCTTATCTCTTCTCTTTTAATCTTAACTTAGTGTGGGATAAACGGTCGATGCTTGGACTTTCCTTATGATTAGAAATCTAGATATATACATACATAGGGCGTATTTAGTTATAAATTTCACCTGTTACAGTTACAGTTTATGTATAAGATTTTGTCAATTCCCTTTTTCTTCAACGGTAAATAGCTTCTTAAACTAGTCTTGGTGATTATGCTCATGCGAGAAAACACGTTATTGGCTAGTTAATGGCGATAGCAAAATTCTATTTCTGTAAACGTTTAAAGAAAACTGAACAAAAAGACTGTGGGACTTCATTCTGTTTCTCTTTGACGTCTAATCCTCAAAGCTCGCTCGCAATTGATGTTTTAGTGACCTCGACTGACACCATTCATGTGTTGGCACCTCGCGCCCTTAGGCTACAGCTGTGTAGGCGTTATGCTAAATAAAGTTCTTTTCCGAATAGCAAAAGGTCGAATGTGTGTACATACGTTAGATTCTAGTTTTTCAGTCCAAACAACGACGATTTATCTCAGCATTAGTATTGCAGCGGATGTTCTTTAAAATGTTGTCACTTTTTTTTCCATTCACGAGTAACACTTTGACGTGATAGTGTCTTAGTCATAGCACGTTCATAGTTTAGTGCCCTTTTTTAATCTCGTGATATTATTATATGAAGCACGCCAAGAAGAAATTTAAGGAGTATAAGGAGATTAAAGAATATGCGAGACGTGGGAACATCTTGAAAGGGAGTCCCCATAAATGTAGTAAAAGATTTCTTAACGTCGAAAATTGTTCAAAGGTCACGAGAATTCGGTACTTCTGTTATGGATTCAAGGTGCTTCTAAAATCAACGGGGTATCTTCATAGCATTATGTATTCATAAAAAATCTGTATTTTAACTTCATTTCAAAGCCGAATCCGTCAGTTACTAGTAAAAATATTGTACAAGTATTTTAGCTTTTGGGTCTTTCACAATTTATTAAAAAAAATACGAATCGCATTCAAGTTTGGGAGTAGGGGCTCGTGATGTCATAACTAGGCATAAACTGTACCTAGGCGTGACGTCACGTGACATTTTGATTCAATACGATGTTGCAACAATTGCTTTACTCGTATCGGATAAACAGAAGATGGGTGGCTAACAAAGCTAAGAGACGAGGAAATTAAATGGTATAAAGCAGGGTAATTTACACCTTTAGAATTATAGTGACCTAATCCCAAATGTTAGGAATTTTACGTTTAGTCGTAAAGAGACCTTTTCGAAAGGACATTTTCCAACATTTGGAATTTGAGGTCACTAACATTCTAAAGATGCTTCAAATGTCAATTTTTGATGTTTTTAAAAGTATACCCTGTTTTAGGAATCGTCAAGACTTAGAACCCCGTATTAATAAGTAAGCCCTTTGAAAAGGCAGTTCTTGATCAGTTATTTTTGTATTTTTACATCACTTGTCAGACTGTTAATGAACCCAAACGTAGGTTGCGAATTATCTTTTTTTAATATTCTAACAGCAAAAACATTTTCACGCAGCTCTTTTAGATGGATTTTGTATAATTCAGACTTCGAGTGAATTAGTTTAGAGACAGGTTGACGTACCTAAATATAGTCTCCCAGGCCTAAAGTCTTACTGTACGTGTCAATTTCAACGAGATTTCAATGTGTAAAGTTATGTGGTTGTATTTGCTTTGCTTATTTCTATTTTAGCAGAAACTAAAGTTTAAATTGATTCCTTTTAGTATTGTTACTGATGCATGAAGTATCAGTAACGAAACTAAAAGGCATGTTAATATAAAAGGAGTGTTAATTAAATTCACTTTTACATAAGGTTTTATTAACATGTCAGAAAAATTATAATTTGTAATAAGTATAAAACACTATTACCAAATAAAATAAGGTACTTGTCTGTGGTCAATATAAGTTACTATTAAAGTGCTTTACACATATTTCGTGTCCGCTGGCTTATGGTGATGACGTTTATGACGTAAAGAAAATGAATAGATTCTATCACTCTCGCACTCATCACTCATGTACTTGTCAGAAAGAGACGCGTGCTTCGCCATTTATCTATCGCGTGAATGCAACCGTCATTGGCCCTGCAATGGTATAAGTACTTGACTAAGTAAGTACGTGTGATAACAAGCGCGATATCGAATTTAAATACCGGCTCTTATGTGTGGAACGGTTAACGGTATTAGGTGGGCCATTCTACTTTCATAATGCCACCATTTTCGCATGTCTCGTAAAAATCACATCGTGCAAAAACTGATTATTATATTATATTGTTTCAAGATGTAGTCATCTAAATACTACCATTGTTAAACTATCATCTATACTATTATAAAGTTGTAAAAATGTATGTACATTGAAGATAATTTCCAAAAATTGATTATCACGGACTATTTGGAGGTCACTGAATTGAAAAATATTTTTTGGCGTTTTTGCATGTTTGTATTTATCCAAATTCTATACAATTCTGCTAAACGGATTTCAACTATTTTTGGTACACGGGTAGCAGGGTATCTCCAAATAGTTATATGATACTTTTTACTCGACTAAGTTGAAGAAAGAAGAGGGAGTATAACCTTTTCTCCTCCGAGGACGAAGTTGGGGGCGCCTTCTAGTTTTCAATAAATTTATTTATTCGTGATGTTTTACGACTAAGTATAAAGTTAGTAACGCAGTGGTCATCAATGTTCTCAAGTTGTATGAAAATAAAACGAAAAGTCGAATGGCCCAGGTTGTTGATTTGATCTATCAGGAAAGTACCCTATATTAAGGGTAATACAATTGTTACTTATTACCCTATCGTGAGGTGTACATCGTTGATTATAAATACGATATACTAAAGGTTCGTAGTACGTGTGTTCGCCTACAGCGGATATGTACTGTTGCTTTGATGTCCCCATGCCTTTTCGACCTGCAGTAAACTTTATCAATAGAATTTGTGTTTTATTGTCATCCTTTTACTGACCTACATATTCAACTTACCTGGTTAGAACATGTCCATCCGTTCCCTAATTAGTCATCATAGTAATTTATCGGAAATTAGACTTTTGAAAAAGCTCCTTGGAATTTAATAAGTTTGAGATTCATCATTAAACCCGACCAAGGACCACTAAAACAAGAGGACTGACACTTGCCATACTTTGAATCGTGTTCCGATCGCATAGAGCTATTCTGGCAAAAACTAGATGGCGCTTCAAAACTAAACATTTAACGATGCTATAATTGAATAAAAAAACATAGTATAGTAACTATTAGCTCGCATATAGCTAAAAATATATAAATTGTAACATTTATATACCTACTGTGTGACGCTTGGAAAGTTTTTTTTTAATTTAATATTCTTATATATAGATGGCGTTGTACACATCGGGGAACGGCTTTTTGAATGGAGATGGTCAGTCTTCTTGTTTTAATGGACCTTGAGCCGATGAAATATATGACAGAAAAGGAAAATGGTGGAAAGTGTTATTTATGTACGAAGACTTTTACTTATATGCTAACAATATACCTATGTATGTACCTCTGTATTAAACTATTTGCAAAGAAAAGGAAAAATATGTGAGTAGGCCCTAGAAACTAAGTCGTTATCATTACATAGTTGTTACATTCACATTGAATCATTCTAGGAAATTGGCTACAATAGACTTTCCTGTGTCTTCTTATTAAATACTTATAACAGCGCCATCTCTTTGTTCGATTTGACACTGCTAGAAAGGAGTGCAATGAGAATGTGTCATACATGTTCTCATAGATGGCGCTAAAGTAGCCATTAATAAATTAAATAGCTACGGAGGTCAAAGCGGACGGAGAAGTTCAAAACTTACAGCACATTGCTCGTTGGTGGAGAGGCTGATACGTTGGACGCGCAATCTAAAGGTACTAGGTTTGAATCTTGCTGTGACCACGGGCGAGAGGCAATTTTTGCGCTTTGTATCTATATCACAATAGATATAGATGTGGTGTTAATTTTTCCACATTAAAAACACAGAAACACAAACATTTGTTCCATATAAAATAACCCTTCGAGCGCTCAGTTCGTGGATATAAAACTGGGACCCATACGCTAAGTATATATATAGTAAAAGATAGGTTTCAGCCACCGAGCAAAACTCGGTCGTCCAGGTTCTAAAACTAATGAACCAAATGTACCACGCCGTCTGCCCGACCACGACGACCTACGACGAGCGACGCGGTGAGCGAATTAAAAAAAAACAACTAGTTGTTATAACCTACCTCCTGGTGAAGTTAACAATAAGTAATATATAATACATATAATATTTATATCTACAAATTTTTAGCCTTAGAATACATCTTATATATTAAAAGTTTAACATTGTTGACTAATTATGATGAAGAATTCTATCTTATTTGCGCAGTCAAAACGCTCACTGCACTGAACATTGTGAATGCTTTTGAATCTGGGAAATAATGAAATCAAATACAAAGTGACTTCGGCTTAGCAGAATCCACCTACAATAAAATTATAAAATCAAAAGAATTAATTATGTCTCAGTGCTCTGAGGGCCACAGAAATAATAAGAGAAGCCGGCTTTCTGAGTTTCCCGACGTTGAAAAGTGTCTTAGAATGGATTAAACAAACCCTCGATAAGAACATTCCCATAGAAGGTACACTGCTTAAACAAAAACCTAAAGACTTCGGCACAAAATCAAGAATGAACTTTTCAGCTAGTAACGGCTGGTTAGAGGGTTTTAAAAAACGCCATGACATATCTTTCAAAAAAGCAGCCGGCGAAAGTAGATCAGGGAGTATTCTTCTTACTTCAGTCCAATGGTTACAACCATTGGACTGAAGATTTGCCGAATCTTTTAAGAGGATATGATCCAAACAATATTTATAACGCCGATGAAACTGATTTGTTCTTTAAAAGTCTGCCAGATAAACCATTCATTTTCAAGGGCGAAAAATGCCACGGTGGAAAATGAAGTAAGGAACGCCTTACCATTCATCAATGTGTTAACATGACCGGTACCCACAAACTCCCTCTTCGAATCATTGGGAAATCTAAGCGACCTAGATGGTTTAAAGGTGTCAAGACTCTACCCGTTGATTATGATAGTAATACAAAAGCTTGGATGACTAAGAAATTGTAAACAGATTGGTTAAAAAAAGTTGACAAGCAAATGACAAACTAACAAAAAATCTGCTCATGCGGACTTACAAACACTTGCAAATGTCAAAGTTATATTTTTGCCTGCCAATACCACCAGTAAACTTCAACCTTTAGATCAATGTATCATTCATACATTTAAACGGGTTTATCGCAGAGAAGTTGTAGAGCATACGCTTACCTGCTTGGAAGAAAACTCTAGCCCTGAGATAAATGTACTCTTGGGTATGAAATTTGCAAGAAGAGCATGGCTGTCAAAAAATAGAGGGTTTAGGCCTGAAGTTGCGTTCATCTTCTAGTAAAGAATAAACTTGATAATGTTTGGGTATTCAGTTTATTTTGACATGACCCTCGTATGCGTGTTAGAAAATGACGCATTATATATACAATTAGTTGTAAAAATAAAATGTCTGTACACTGAAAGTATTTTCAAAAATATAAGTTACACGGATAATTTACAGGTCATTAGATATTTTTTTTTATTCTTTATATATGTGTTATCGGGGCTTCATCACGCCAAATTGACTAAACGGTATTCAATTATTTAAAAAATACAGGTAGCTGGGTATTTGCAGACGGTTATAAGACACTTTTTAGCAGACTACGCTAAAGAAAAAAAGTGGGGTTATGACTTTTTCTCCTCTGGGAACGAAGTTGCGGGCACGAAGTGGCGGGGATACCGCTATTGAAAAACATATTAATCTCATTAGCCAACTTTAATAGTTATTTTTACACAACATTATACATAAATCACAAGTACACCAAGTTAAATTACACTTAGAAGCTCATCTTTTAAAAAATATAGCACTAAATTAATCCTAATAAATACTTTAATATTATTTCTTCATTTCATTAAGAGGTAGTTAATTGTGTTAACCCATTGGTAATGTTTAGTTTTTACTCATCATCATAATCGAGCGAGAGACAACAGACATCCACTCACACAACGACAGGCCAGCTGTTTCCCACGATTCTAAATGAGTTCACTCCCGAGGGGTTACTCCAAAACTCTAAATTCGAAGTTCGTAACGTGCTGTCCCTCTCGCTCTCATGTTAAGCTACATTTGAGTGAGCGGGATGGCGCCATATGAACTTGGTTTTTCGGGTTTCGGAGTAGCCTCTCTGTTTACCTGACGGCACTCAGCTTGCAACCTTTACATGAGCTTGGAAATTGTAGTAGAATATTAACTGTCAAAGAAAATAATATTCTTCGCAAATAAGAACTTCTCTAGGTGAAGACAATTCGTTACTGATTAGAGTACAGCTCTATAACAATTTGTAAGAATGTTTGATCTTTGTTATTTCTATAGTTATTTGGAAAAATAATTCCCTCTTCTGTTCTTTACATGAACGTGGCTTTTGTGCAAATATAAAAAATCATGCATATTGTCTATTATCATACGTAGCTCCATCGGGGAAGCTTATAATTTAGAAGTATTACTTTGACGTATATAATAAGGATGATGACTTGATTATAAACAAAGATCAGAAACAAATGAAAAAAAAATTCGACGATACTGGACTTGAACCAGTGCCTTGAGCCAGACCGGAGCAGCACGCTCTACCATCTGAGCTAATCGTCCACACCAGTAGTCGACGAACTTTGTCATCTGTTCTTGCTTATGGATCTCTGTATGGTGCATCCGACTCTTTAGCCGTTAGCGCCGCCTAGTGCAGAACTATGAAGTTACTTTCACCCCGAGCAGATACCTTTACATGTACCATTGCTCGGCGAGAGGTGGCGCTATTATCAAGACTGTACTTTTTTTGTTTTACAAATATCATGATAATAATCACAATTTTTGCAATTTATTAGTGGATCACTCCACTAGTGTTATTATAATAAACAAAGATCAGAAACAAATGAAAAATTTTTTCGACGATACTGGACTTGAACCAGTGCCTTGAGCCAGACCGGGGCAGCACGCTCTACCATCTGAGCTAATCGTCCACACCAGTAGTCGACGAATTTTGTCATCTGTTCTTGCTTATGGATCTCTGTATGGTGCATCCGACTCTCCACCCATCATGTATATTAATAAAAAATATTGGGGACGTATTTTTCGTTTTTTACGTAATCATAAAATAAAGACGATACATGAGTCAAACTGTCGCGTGACGTCACTCCAAGACACAAATTGTACCTAGGAGTGACGTCACGAGCCCCCCACTCCCTAAACTTTAATGCGATTTATCCGAATATTTTATTACCCGTTATTTTGAAATGGCAATAAATACGTGTCCAATTTTTTTTTTATGTGATAACTTCTTAGAAATCGACGAACGCCGGCTGCACGCCTGAAAAAGCCTGATTCATAGTCACGATCCGCTGTCACATTTCGCCTGAGCCGAGCGTGCAAGCGAGAACGTGGAACAATAGAGAGGCACGATCGGCCTAAGCTTTCGGCTTGTGATGCTATACGGATACATTCCCCTCTACCAAAGTAATCGTTAAATCGCCGATCGGTTTACACGGTAAATTGACAGTGTGTGGGTGTTTTTTTGTTTGTAGGTGATTTCTTTTAATTGTGTGCGTTTGTACAAAAAGGAATATTTCCGTAGTGTGCTGTTCGTGTTTCCCTCGCCCCCCGCTAAAAATGCATGAAAAAATTGTACGATTATGAATTACGACGTCAAAACGACTGCAAGAAACTATTCACACGTAACACACTGCGTCACGGCTTGCTGTCGATATGTTGTGTGTATAAGCATGGACCATCAAAATAAGAGGACTGACAATCTCCATACAAAAAGTCGTTCCCGTATATGTACAACGCCATCTATGTTTAAGAACTATTATTTACAATTTATTCAACTTTGCAAGCGTGTAACATTATTTTAATGTTACGGTTTATTTATTATTGGCTGTTTACGAACTAATTGTCACTGTACTATTTATTTGTACAATTATAACACCGTTAAATGTGTAATTTTAAAGCGCCAACTAGTTACTTCCAGAATATCTCCTTGCGATCGAATCACGAACGAAAGTATGGTAATTGACAGTCCTCTTGTTTTAATGGTCCTTGGTATAAGTCAGTGTCCTAGTAATACATTAGTGCTAATGGACGTTTGGTTTACTATAACTTTATACTTAATCCTAGTTTGTGGAGAAATATTGTCCCTGGTTCAACATCGGCCAAATACAGAGGGACATTTCACGCAAATTGCGGGATCGGGAGACTATTCTTTTGATACTTCTAACAATAGTGGGGAGCTCATATTTTGTATGACAATATTTCACAACTTGAAATAATGAGCTTTATTCTGTAAGTAGGCCACAACGGTACTTTTATAAGTGAGTCTAGCGTCATTTCCCACGAGAAGACCACTGTTGAGAAGAAAGCCATAACATAACTTGACTTCTGGATTGGCAGTATTTTCTAGGCCTTCATATATTTTGATAATGATTGTAGCTGCTATAGCCGATACGTGTGCGTCAAAGTTGTTATTCTCGTGAAATGCTTCTACACTATACCTGCTCACAAGCTTATGCTTTGGTAATTACACCCGTACATCTTATACTGTTCGTAAATTTTCCAGAAAATTTCACGATAGATCACCTTAATTTTCATTTAAGGGAGTAGAAAGAGCACTCCACGTTCCCAGTGCACCGAGGATATTTCTTCCGACGGCGAGTAAAAGCAGTGTTTCAGAATGTGAATTTAATATGGGAAATATTATTTGGCCGTCGGTCGTCGACGATTATACAGCTATAGTCAACGCCAACAGCTAAAACCAACTGGCGACCGATTTCATAATTATTTTTACACCTGCTAAGATAATGTGAGCGTGAACAAGATAGCATTATGATATCGGTCGCTAGTTTGTTTTGCGTCGAGTATAATTAATCGAGGTTTATATCTTGATAAAAAGAGGAATGAGGAAGTGCTTGAGAAGATGAAAGATAAAAGGACCTTGTTAAAAACCATTGAGAACAGAAGAGGCAAGATGTTTAGATGCCGATTACGATTATTACATCAAAACCATAATAGATGGGAAAATAGAGGGAAAGAGCAACAGAGGGAGACTCTACTTATCTCTCTTTTACGGACTGAACAAAAAAAGTAACGTGTCTTATCACGATGTGAAAAAGGAAGCTGCGAATGGAGGAATGGAAATTTCTCTACGAACAAAAGCTTATACATTGTTCAATATAATGATGATGATCCTGAGACGATATAGGTACACTGTTGTCGGCATTCACACATGTCTCGAAGCCTTTTAACCTAAACTCCATATACCATCAGCTTTTGATCGATATCAGTAGAGACAGATACAATAAAAATATTACAGGACAATTTTACAGAAATCGAACTAGTCCTATTGTAAGCTCAATAAAGCTTGTGTTGTGCGTACTAGACGACGGTATATTTACTTCAATACATAGAAAACATCCAAGACTCAGGAACAAATATATGCTCATCACACAAATATTTTTCACCTCAGCAGCTCAAACATGCCGCTTTTGCTGCGAGACAACAGTGAAAAAAAACGCGATTTTGGTTCGAGCGTGGGTCAAAGTAGCTTTTTAATTTTTCAATCTTCAGTGCCACGAATTGACATTGTTCAGCCATAAATTTGAAACATTGGAATTTTACTGTGCACTGTCTCTTTCACATGCACATAAAAAAGCGAGTGAAAAAACAAACCCCTTCGAAATTCGATTTTGGAATTCGACCTTAAATAACACGTTCGGAAACGCGTAATACCCTAAAATTTAAAGATATTTGTAATAAAGAAATTATGTTTTTTTTTTTTCTAATGTTATTGTTTATATGTTGAGCGTGACTTTGATTCATTTTAAATAATAAACGTTATTTCAATTTATTCCTGTTCATTTCTATGTCTCCTAAGTAATATGTGTTCTCACTGCTGAGGTGAAAAGTTATGTGTGCTACATGAGAGCAAATTTTTTTGCATCTCGTGCTGTTGAGTCTCTCACTACGCTTAGAATTCTAACTTTGAATCACTCGCTACGCTCGGGAATCAATCATAGAATCCTTCGCTTGCTCGGGACTCAAAATCAGCACTCGAAACAAAAAACAACTTTGCTCTCTTGTTGCACAAATAACTATTGCTTTACCGGGATTTGAGCCCAAGACCTTCAGCTTCGCAGACAAAGTTACTCCTACTCAGCAGGAGTCAAACCGGTCGATAACTATAAAAAAAAGGACGGCCAAACAATATTTCTTAAACTATAAAAATCTGTATATAAAGCATTGATAATTACATTTTTGTCATCAGGTATATTTTAGTTATGTAATTGTAAGTGGAGAAATAATGTTCATGGTTCAACATCATCCCGCTCATAAGTTGACGCTTAACACGCGTCGCGGATTCGAGCCAGGGGTATATAAAAGTCAAGGACAAGATAAAAAACAGAACAAAAGTCGCAAAAACATACACACTAATTGTATTGTCATAGTAATAAGGTTTGGATATACACCGTGTTTTCTACGGGTAGGCATTTCGAAAACGAAAAAAATCCGTTATTTTCTATATTTTGGTAGAGTAACTACTAAAACGTGGTATGATATGGCAGATTTTGTTTACGTTTTCGAAACATCTCTCCATAAGGCGATTGTGCACTACAAGGCATTTAACTGTCCGGCGTCCGATTTTTCTAGTTTGTCCATACTAGTTTGTGCAAAATCGGCCTGCCGGGCGGTAAAATTCCTTGTAGTGCACAATCGCCCATAGGAAAGGTTGTTCGTATTGGCAGGTACCTGACAGGTAAGTGATAATTGGAGTATATAATTAGACATACCGCTGGCCCAATATTACAGGGTTCTATGTTACATTTTCAGGGTAGTTAAAATTAGACTATATGTCACTATGACAATGTTCAAACTTCAATTCGTTAAAAGTGAAACATGGAACCCTGTAATATTGGCCCAGAGATCTGCCGCTAGCTTAGAGCATTTAACCACTGGACATTACATATGAATACATTCCCCTCTGCCAAAGTAATCGCGACATCTCCGGTTATACGGTTTATACAGTTAATTGTCAGTGTGTGGGTGTTTTGTTGTTTGTATGTGATTTCTGTCATTTGTGTGCATTTTTAGAAACAGGAATATTACCGTAGTGTGCTGTACTGTACGTGTTTACCCATGAAAAATTTGTTCGGTTATGACACTGCTTATCATCTCCATTAGTTAAATGCTTTAAGGCCGCTACTAAAATTTTCATCTAATTTTGAAGCTGAAGAAAATTAAAAACAAATCACGATGGATATTTATGAGATTTTGTGTTGTTTACTCATTATTTGCCGTTGAATGCACTACTGTCAAAGCGAATGTCTAATCGCCAATATTACCTTTCCCTCTTATACTGTTCATAAATCTCCCGGAACATGTCGCGACAGTTCATCTTGATCTTCATTTTGGAGCAGAGCAGGAACACTCCAGAGAGTTTCCTGTGCAGCGAGTATATTTCTTCTGGGGGCGGGCAGAGACGGTGTGTCAGAATTGTGGGTACGAGTGCTTGGATTCGGCGAGTGGTGCGCTGTGTGCCGAAATCGAACTCGCTCGTGGTACTGCTGTTGGTGAACACTTCGCCCATTATCATTACCGTGTCCACGTGGGTTTCTTCCATGATCTGTAGTAACAGACAGTGTAAACTGTGAGCCTATGTTAAATGCTTACGCCTCGGGCTATTAAGAGTCCCCAGCAAGCTCGGCCGAATTTCACCTTCCCATACTAACGGAGTTTCGTTCTCATTTTAAAACTACATGTTGGACTGCAACGAAACTTTGCATGTACAATTATATGAGGTATATCTAGGCTTGCAACTAGTTTATATGGGTCTTGTTTATAAAACAAACGTAATACAGCAAAAACAAGCTTTTTATGAAAAACTTAAATTTGCTTTTCTTTACTATGGTATCAAGGTAAATATGGTATAAAGCTACATAAACAAATTACAGGCCTGCATATACCTAAATTTATTTTAAGTACACAGTTTCAGAGCAAACTAGCCGTAACTAAGGTGTATGGAGAACCGAGCTTACCGGGAACTCTTAACCCGTGAAGCGCGCTAGACTACTGATGTGCAAATTGCGGAAGCTTTCCAAAATGCTCAAAAAACGTCTCATAAACATGTAAGTAACACTAGACTTTTGACCTTTTTTAAGCATTTTGGAAAGCTTCCGCAAATTGTACATCAGTACGCTAGACGCACACGTTTGCGTCTAACGAGTTTTGAATTTAGAACCTACTTTCCACATGCATTATGATTTATGATTGAATTCTCATCAAATGTTCTTTTGACATAACGGTCCTCGGGTTAAGACTAGTTTGTTACCTGACATTTTTATATTAATAAGAAGGTGTAACATCGTTCGCGGAGGAGAAAAGTCATTACCCCAATTTCTTTCTTCAGCGCAGTCGCGTAAAAAGTATCCTATAACTATCTGTGGATACCCTGCTACCCGTGTACCAAAAATAGTTGCAATACGTTTAGCCGATTTGGCGCGATGGAGCCACAACGACACATACATGTCATACGTACAAAGAAAAAAAAAATTCTATTTATTGACCTCCAAATATTCCGCTACAATATATATTTTAAATATCTTCAATATACAGACATTTAATTTCTTTTCCAAATTTATAATTATAAAGTTGTAAAAATAAAGTGTGTACATTGAAGATATTAAAAAAAAAGTTTTACGGACTATTTGAATGTTTGTGAATCATTATATTTTGTACGTTTGTATGAGTCTTAGCGGCTTTATCACGTCAAAACCGCTGGATGGATGTTAACCATTTTTGGTACACGGGTAGCTGGTCATCCACAAATGATTATAGGACACTTTTTCTCCTCCGCTGTCGAACTCTAGTTACTTATAAATATACAAATTCGTTAAAGTATGATTTTTTTTCAGGCATTCACATTAATTACATTTCAGGTCTTAAGTCGACATTGTATGGAGAATGACAGTAATCTTGTTTATTTGACTCTAAAAAAAATACGTTTTTTTTTAATATGATGTTTCATGATTCATGATGCATTGATATTTTTGTATTGTCTAAACTCTGGTTTTTAATTCAAGACCAAAATTTAACGTCAACGGCAACACATTAACTGTGATTACTGCATATTGGTTTAAGTGTCAGTATTTTTATCAATAAAACTTACCCTAATATAACTTGTTTCACGACTTCTCATTCATTTTTTTTATGAAATAATGTTTATTTATAATGAACATGGCAACTATCAGATTTTGGTATTTAATTAAAAATCAGGGTTTACAGTAGGCTCTAAAATTTGTCATACAGTATCATTTCTATTGCAAGGCAGGTGTTTTGAGCTGCATGCCAGGCCCATTACCATGTTAATAACCCCATGGATTAATCTGTTCTTAAACATTATTATTTGAATGAACTGCAAGTACCTTAGACTCGTATCCGGTGAGGAATTTCATCTCCTTGGACATGCGCAGTATGGCCGCGCGGTCCCCGTCCGACGCTGCCTTGATTATCTCTATGTACTGATCCATGAACTCCTTCGAATATTCACGCGTCGCGCCGAAATCCAAGAGTATCACCTGTAACATTAAAACACATTATTGGCTCTGTGCACAAGATCAGCGCCACCTAGCACCCGCAACTTTGTTGGGTGACGTTTTGACATTTAATCGCGACATTGTGACTAAATGAAAAAAAAACGGAACCCTTATAGTTTCGCCATGTCCGTCCGTATATCACAGGCATTTTACTCAAAAACTCATCATCATTTCATATAAGAGCTACGCTCTTGTCGGTGGAGTAACTGCCACTTCTCTCTGTCTTCAGCCAGAGACTTGACTTCTTGGTGCGACCTGACGTTTACTTTTTCCTTTACTTGTGCAAAGTAGGTGCGCCTGGGTCTTTCTCTTCCTCTCTTTCCTTCAACTTTTCCTTCTATGATGTTTTTAAAGAACCCGTCATGTCGTATCAAGTGCCCTATCATCTTCCCTCTTCTGGTTTCAATGGTTCTTAACAAGCATCTTTTCTCCTCTACCGTTCTTAATACTTCTTCATTCGATTTTTTTTTACTCAAAAACTACATGATGTATATTGGTGAAATTTGGAGTATAGATTATCTTGTATAAGCCGCTACTTAGTTTGATAGTTAAATAACAAAATTATTTCTAGGGGGGGCACTAGATACATGTAACCGAAACGAAAAAAAAAATCAGCAAAGATCTGGTCATATTTCGACAGTTCCTTGTAAAAGACTGAAGTTTCTAAAAAAAAATTACATTTAGTGAAAATTTTCGGATATAATCGCTCCGAATGTCAACAATTTACAACAACATCTCGCGCAGGCACGACTGCATGATCTAGTAGGCAATGTGTCGGTGCGGCAGTATGGTGTGTACATACCTGCTTGGTGTTAGGGTTGTAGAAGAAGTTGGCCCAGTTGGGGTCGGTCTGCATGCAGCGCAGAACAAACATCTCGCGCAGGCACAGCTGCATGATCTTGTAGGCAATATCGTATCGGATCTCGTAAGGCGCGTCGAACATCTTGTCCAATGGTACACCGTCTATCAACTCTGTTGTTATCACTTCTTGTGCGCAGAGCTCGTCTGCAAAAAGATATAAATGGTATCAAATAACATTTATGGAGTATTTAAATTATATCACCACTCTTCGTTTTGGCGTTGGTTTTAGGTACACCCAGTATAGGTGGCAGGCAATACTGTAATGTTATGTTTAGAGTAATGTTACGTTACGAGAGATGTGATGTGATATGGCATTACTTAGTGATGTACTGTTTGGCGCATGTCTATTCCGCGGTCACTCACCCACAACATCAGGTACGAAGTACTCGGGGTAGCGCGCTAGTAGCGTCTTGAAGCGCTTAGTGCACTCTGCCTCGCGGATGTAGTCGACCTCCCACGAAAGTTCTTTCTTTGCGACCTCCACTATGTTATCCACGAACATGCCCTTTGGGAACACGTTCCATACCTAGAATATTAGAATTATATAGGTATCCATCTTCTAGCGGTTGCCCTCATCCGGCATAAACTTTTTTGTCATATACATCATTTGGCATAATGCATTTTTATCTGAAACTGTAGAATTTTCATGACTTTATCCTGGCATCATCCTGTTAGATTAGGTTTGTTTTATAATAATCCTGAAAATTTTACGTGTTCAGAAAAAAATATGCCAAATGATGATTATAACAATAAAAGTGTATGCCAGACGAGGGTAATCCATATTCTAGAACAGTGAAGTGTGGGCTCCGCAAAGCGTCTGTGGGTGCTCCGCGATAATCAAGATAATTTTCTTCTCCACCGCGAGCGAAGTTTCGGGTACCTTCTAGTCTATATTTATCTATCTATACTATTATAAAGTTGTAAAAATTAAATGTCTGTACATTGAAGATATTTTCAAAAAAAATATTGTTATGGACTATTTAGAGGTCATCAAAATGAAAGATATTTTTTTTCGGATTTTATGTATGTTTGTATGTGTCGTTGTGGCTTCATCACGCCAAATCGGCTAAACAGATTTCAACTATTTTTGGTCCACGGGTAGGTGGGTATCCACAGATGGTTATATGAAACTTTTTACCCGAATACGGTAATGAAAAACATCTCCTCCGCGAACGAAGTTGCGCACACTTCTAGTTTTTATAAAGTTGTAATGAAATGTCTGTAAATGGAAGATATTTTCAAAAAAATAAGTACAACGGACTATTGACGGCGAACATCACTGAATCGTTTTGTCTTTGAAAAGGTTATACCAAGGTTACATTAAGGTGAAATTGTCAACTCTGAAAAGAGTGCAACAGTATCTTACATAAGGACGATTACCGCACCTTATTGTTTTTTTTTTTTAGCATTACAAACAATGACAAATGTTTTTCGTTACACACGTCACAGACAAACAATACGTGTCCAATGTTTTTTTATTATCTACCTGACGGGCTAATTAGAATTGGGATTTTCATACCCAGCCATCATGCTCATTCTGGCAAATTTGTATGTATCTTGACCATCACGTGAATACTGCTGGACAAATAGTTCCTTTTCTTTCGTACAAGAATAACTGGACATCTATCTACATCATAATGTAGATGTCCAGTTATTCGTTTACTGAATCAATTCGTATACTATAGTATAAGATATGGTTATGATTTTTTCTCCAACTTGCTCGGAAATATTCCCATTAATGTAGTAAAAACACACCGCGAAGTCCACCGTTATATACGTTGATACGATAATCAATTTAAAAAAAAGTGGCATTACTTCCCGGACAGGCCCGGGAAGTGTATATTAGTGTGCAGGTTTTTAATTTTAATTTCATCCAAGACTTTGAAAATTCACCATACAGCCAATAGTAACGTACAAAAACTTGAGATTAAAAAAAACTTTAATTGTTTACTGCGTTTAGTTAATGCCAATAATAATAGAAAAAAAACAATAATTATTGTGTCCAAATCATAATATAGTTTATTTAGTCTTAATGATCTTCTGGAACTGATAAATATTTTGTAGCAAAGGTATGTTTTTTTTAATGTTGTGCGTTTAGGAATTGCCGATTCAATTAAAAGTAAAAATGTATATATTTATTTTAACTATTGGTATGGGTTTTTATTTTATTTAGTTTCATTACTATATTTCATGTGGAACCAAATATACAATTCGGACCCATAACTTTTAACTTTAATATCCTTAAGAAAAATTAAGTCGGGAACGTGAAATTCATTTTGTCAAAGATTGTCTGTCGTGTTATTTTTAGGAAAATAAGTTACATAAACATGTGTCAAATTTACTCGCATATTTGGAGAAAAGCAGTATACATGCCTCGGCAGGAATGTCATTTCGTAGATTCGTATCTATTGAAGGACGAGGCGTAGCCGAGAAACGTACTCATCCACGAAATGACTTTTCCCGCCCTCTGCAGTAATATACTATTTTCTCCTCTGCTGACAAAGTTGGAGGCACCTAGCTTCTAGTCAGTACATAAGATTGTTTTTTTGGTACGTCACCTTGAGGACTCCGACGAGGTTGTCAATATCGCTGTTGATGCCCTTGGCCACGCCCGGGTACTGCACTTTCATGGCCACCTCCGTGCCGCTGTGAAGCACCGCCAAGTGGACTTGACCTGGGCACGTCACGAGATAATCAGCATCACCCAAGTAGCACACTTGCTGTGTTAGAGCTTATGCAGCCCTTATAATGCTCAAACTGTCTGTATAATAGCCGTGTAAGCCCTTATACAGCCGTTATAACTAGACCCCGGACTTTTGTCGCGATGATGTCACAATAGGGCATGTTGGGGAGTAAATGGAATAGTCTACTAATCAGGAACTGAATACCGGTATTTTTTCTATACAATATAATAAATAATTTTAATCAATTTGTATAAATAAGCGCCTTTTACTCAAAAATGTTGCGGTATACTAATATAAATAAAAAGACTTTTCTTCACTCCTTATGTCTTACGTATTAGAATTATCAGATTTAGTAGTACTAAGTGCTCAAAACGATCGATATAAATAAATTAAACTTACTATAAGCCTACACAAGTACTCGACACATTATCAAGATAAGTATTTAGATTTGTACTTATTAAAAAAAAAAAAAACACTTTTCTATTTCAACCAAGGACCGTTATCGCTGCTTATTTAAATATTACTACAAGTAAGGAATAAAAAAGGGCACTTAAACTGAATTATGAAATTAGCTCAATAAAATATAATAATCTTGTCGGTGTAGCAATCGCCAGCCGCTTTTTTCTTGGGCTTCCTCCTTCATTTCTTGGTAAGACATGTCTTTAACCTTTTCTTTTATTTCCTCAAAGTAATTTCGTCTTGGCCTTCCTCTGCCTCGCTTTCCTTCGATCTTTCCTTCTATGATATTTTGGAGGAAAAAGTCATGTCTTAACAAATGGACTATCATATTTCCTCTTCTATTTTCAATTAGTGTTAGTATTTCCCTTTTCTCTCCTATCCTATTCAAGACCTCTTCATTTGATATTTTTTCCGTCCAGCTTATGCTTTCCGTCCTCCTCCAGCACCAGATTTCAAACGCCTCCAACCTCTCCCTATCTTTCTGTATCAGGGTCCACGTTTCGCTGCCATACAATGCTACACTCCATACATATGATTTTATAAACTGTTTTCTGGTTATCGTTGAGATTTTGGACCTAAATATGTTTTTTTTGTTGTTAAATGCCTGTTTGGCCATAACTATTCTAGCAATAATATCTTGACTACATCTTGATTTATTGTCGATAATACTATATGGAACTACCGGTACCGGTTATATTATATGGAAATAATACCGGTATTCATTCAGTCCCTGATTTAAAGCAGACTGTTCCATTTACTCCTCAACATGCCCTATTGTGACGTCATCGCGACAAAAGTCCGGGGTCTAGTTATAACGCTCAAACTCGCTGTATAATAGCCGTATAAGCCCTTATACAGCCATTATAACGCTCATACTAGCTGTATAATAGCCATATAAGCCCTAATACAGCCATTATAACACTCATACTGGCTGTATAATAGCCGTATAAGCCCTTAAGAGACATTATAACGCTCATACTAGCTGTATAATAGCCGTATAAGCCCTAATACAGCCATTATAACACTCATACTGGCTGTATAATAGCCGTATAAGCCCTTAAGAGACATTATAACGCTCATAATAGCTGTATAATAGCCGTATAAGCCATTATACAGCCATTATAACGCTCATACTAGCTGTATAATAGCCGTATAAGCCTTAATACAGCCATTATAACGGTCAAACTGGCTGTATAATTGTCGTATAAGCCCTTAAACAGCCATTATAACGCTCATACTAGCTGTATAATAGTCGTATAAGCCATTATACAGCCATTATAACGGTCAAACTGGCTGTATAATTGCCGTATAAGCCCTTAAACAGCCATTATAACGCTCAAACTAGCTGTATAATAGCCGTATAAGCCCTTATACAGCTTGTGTGCTAGCTGGGCAGGTATAATACTTAACCGTATTTTTTTGAAAAATTACTGCTTTCTTTTTGACATTCATTAGTGCATTGTAATTATGCCTAAACTGAAGAATAAAGAACTTTGACTTTAACTTTTTAATTTTGACGGACTATTTGATACTGACTGTACTAAGATGACCAGTTATTTTTGAGGGTGACTTTACCTATAGAGGCAGCGGCGAATGGCTTTTCCTCGAAGTGCTGCACTCGTCCGCGCCAGTCGGACCCCAGCTGCGCAGCCATCACCTATTATAAATAAAATAAAAGCATTTTATTTCTTGTCTGATGTGCATTACTTGTTATGTCAAGTTACATATCGATACCCTAGTTCACACTCGAACTTATTACAGTACTTTTGCCCATGAAATTTCAACTTCAGGTACTTGTTCACTGACATACTAATTACAAGCATTTTTCTCAAACAGTTAGTACGATTGTGCTCTAGGGTATTTATATTACGACAGTTTTCATGCTTAAGGAAAATAAAAAAATAAGAAGATGAAAAGGTGTCGGTGGGCCTATATACCTGCCTTATACGGTACGGCAAATGTAGCATTGATATTTTCGATTAAAATGGCTGTAAATGTACTGTTATTCTTGCCGTACCGTATAATGCGGGTAGATAGGCCCACCAACACCTTTTCATCTTTTTATTTTTTTCTAAACCTCGAAAAATGTGTAATTTTTCTCTGACAATAAGGAGGCTTATTCCTACCTATAAACAAAATTTCAAGATTTTTGAAAATTTTCATCCATTCCCCATTGTATTACGTAGTAAGACAACAAATTATTGATGTGGTAATCGTTTTGGCTAGTACTTATCTATATATTTATTCAATTTAGTGCAATGCATTTTATAATATTTTACGTTTCTACTATTGTATAATGTCATAATATTTATTTCAAATGTGGACAAAAATCCCTTTTAGGTGCAGGCTCTTAATATGGAACTTTAATAAGGTGTGGCCTTCATCACATGAACCCGCTATGGCTGCGTGTGACTTGTTCCCGCGCTTCAACGCCGTGCCGCTCCAGCCAAACAGTGTTGCCTACGTCACGGGATAAAGCGCACGCGCGCCCCGATTTAAGTATCTTTCTAATCGGCTGACGCAGATATTTAGAGTAGAGTGACGAGTTAGCGAAGAATTCAAAATAAATTCCTGAGCACTACAGCGAGAAAAGTGTGAGATGCAGGTACTGTGAAAATATAAGGAAACCATATATTTTTTCATTTAAAACTAGTGTTAATAAACTTGCAAAACTACACTAGTTTCGATTGAAAAAAAAAAAATGTTTATTATAAATTCATAGTTTTTCTTACATCTCACATTTTTCTCGCTGCAGTGAGGTGACAAGTTGTGTGTTTCGCACGGCTGCAAAATTATTTGGCTTTTCGTGCCCTGAAACCCTCGCTACTCTCAGGAATCTATATTTGAATTCAATTTTGGATTTCTTCGCTTACTCGGCATTCAATAGAAGCACTTGCGCCGAATAACAGCTTTCTAGCCTTGCATGACAAATAACAATTATCACCTTGCTACAGATCATTGATTATTACCACATAGCAATGGCTTGTTTTACAAGCTTTTATGTAGTTTCACCTGCCCCGATGCCTGTTATCAAATCATGCAGGTTAAATGTGACCAAATTCCCGATTATCGATGAAGCAAAAAATTTTCATACTTATGTAAATTCGGTAAGAGTGCAATATTATGATACCATCGAGCTGACCTGATGATGGAGTCGGATGGTTTTGATGGGAACTCTATAATAAAATAACACAATTCTACCGAGTTTGGGCTCTTTAGAACGCTCTCTAAAACTACAGTCGGCAATAAAAGCTTGTCACAAAAAATAATTATTTTACAGAAACTTATTTTAATTTGCCTTGACTATGTGAGTAAACAGACCTGTTCCACCTGCCAGGCGGGCATGAAGTCGGCAGACTGCCGCACGCGCTCGAATATTCTCTGAAGCTCCGGTGATATCACTGACTCGTCCTGAATACTCAGTAACTGGCCCAGCTTCAATGCCGCTCCTGTGCAGTCAGGAAACTTAATCATACCAGAATTAAACTAAATAAATACCAGGGACAATCTTACACGAATCGACCGAGTCCCAAACTAAGCAAAGCTCTCTCTCTCTCTTCTTAATTCATATTGTTGGACAGAGACTTCCGCTTGTAATACAAGGTACAAGCTTTTAAAAGCTTCTACCAAAGCTTTTGAGAAACGGGCTCCAGGTGACGATATTCATAAAAGTAATACATACATAAATATAATACTTCAGTAAATAGGAACAAACATTCGTGCTTATTACTTAAATGCTTGCCGCTAGCTTCGTAGCCATGTCGCACTAACTTAGCCCAACGTGTCGTCAAGAATGAATAACGAACATGGTCATATAAGGTACGACTTTTTGGTATTATGATATTATATTAGCTTAAGTCGACTTGAATTCGTTTTCGCAAGATTACTACAAGTGCAAAAGGCATTATGTTAAACTGATATTATAACAATATTCAACTAAATATGCTTATAAATGGTGCCCAAGTGCAGGTTTATAAGAGCAAAAAAAAAATGTCCTGAGCTTGCTCTAAGCGCGTTTTTTGCTGGTTGGGACATATCTAGATATTCCAGTAAAAAAATGGTGGGTCCAGGTTTTATTTTAACAGAATAGTTTTTTAAGCGTTTCTTCTCACTACATGTCATATTTCCAAAGCATTGTAGACTCAGACCAATAAAGAGGCATTGTAGAACAAGCATTCAGACTCATGGCTGACCATTAAACTTAAAATTATAATGTTTGTAAACAATCGTAACCAATAATTATGTGCCGGTATATTTGTCAAATTATTATAAGTCTAGTTTAACTTGAATAAGATATGTACAATGTCATAATATGTAAACAAATTTCACAAGACGTTTAATATAAATAAATAAATTCGAATTTTAATACCGCACTGACTTCTGACTTTGCACAACGTACCCACGATCCGCTCAAAGTCAATGGGCAAATAGAACGAATTGATCTTTCCAATGGCGAGGTACGAGGTGATGTTTCTCTCTGCTATATTAATATGCCAACTGACTTCTGACTTTGCTCAGCGTATTCACAATTCGTTCCGCGTTAGCAGGCCACAGGAAATTTTGGCCTCACCAGTAACGAACGCCATCCATGATAGAAATTAGCATAGTGCACGTACCATTCTGCCGTCCTAATTCAAAGGGACGCATGTCACATAGTGATGATATGGGAATTCCGTCCTTTTGAATTAGGACGGCAGTATGCTACTTTCTGCAGTTGGTATTAATATGCCAACTCACCTCTAACTTTGCGCAGCGTAGACGAGAACACGCGCGGTTTCGAGTTCTCGCTTAGCAGGGCAATGATTTTATTGTATAACACTATCCTAATAGTATCTACTATTAGGATAGTGTTTCTATGACCGACACACGCCAGCTGGCGAGAGGAACATTTCGAAGAAGGGAATGTTAGCCTTTCCCGTGGCGAGCTAGATGGCGTAGCGCATGCACTATGCCATTTTGTGTGGCCTCCTGAAGCTTGCATCAATATGCTAACTCACCTCTAACTTTGCACAGTGTATCCACAATCCGTTCAGCATTTGCGGGCGACAGGAACGCGTTGGCGGATTCGTCGGCTTTGCCCGAGACGGACTGGAGCGTGTTGCGCGCGTACTGCGCCACAGTGCCCACGCCGAGCCCGGCCGCCAGCGAGCCGAATGAGAACATGCGTCCCAGGCGGGAGGACGGAACCACTCGCGGCTTCGAGTTCTCGCTTAGCTGTGGGACAATGCTATTATTATTATATATATACTACTCAAAACAATATAGGGGCCACTGTCGCTCGGAGAATTTCTGTTCAGTTTTTGTGGTTACAAAAAACTAATCTTATCTCAATTAAAACGAATAAAATAAATGCATATTCAAATAATCGATTATTAGCTAAACAAAAACAAAAGCCTTTTTAGCAGCAGAGGATGTAAAATAAATTTTACCGACTAATATATACATTTTCACGTTATGATCAAAATTTTTAGTGCCCCTATATTGTTTTGAGTATTATTTTTGTCTTTTAACCTATAGCAACTACTCGTATTCTATTCAATACGTTTGTAAGGAAAAAGTATTTAATTGAGAATGCATATAAAAGTAAATTTTCAAAATTTCTTAATCTATATAATTTCTAATCTAAAAACTTGGAAACTGAAAACCAAATGACTACTTAATTCTTCGCATGTCATCCTAGTTCATATAAAAGGACCCAGGTGCTGATATAACTCACATATCACAACAAATCTAGAGTGACTCGGTTTCCAAGGGCACCAAGTGAAAAACTTCAAATAAATGGGTCGCAAGCCTCAAATCACACGTAAACAGGAAGGCAAAACAGAGCGATATATAGCCGATAAATTGAATTTCCAATCAATTGGTCTTGAACTTTTTGACGGAAGTGTATACCTAAATACTAGACTGGTAGGTGCCCGCAACTTCATCAGCGAAGATTAAAAAATCATACCCCTTTTTTCCGCGTAATCGATCGCACAACGACACATACGATAATACAAGAAATAAAATAAAAATATTTTTCGATTAACTGACCTTCAAATAGTCAGTGACACTTATTTATTCGAAAATATCTTCAATGTACCGACTCTAAATTTTTACAACTATATAATAGTTTATGGATTATTGTTAATTTAAGCTTCTCCTTGTGATTGTGCTATCGTTTTCACTTGTACGAGTATTAATGTGTTTTCTTTCTTTCTTCTTCACTAGCGAGACGGGGCAAAAAAATTACATAAATACGTATTTTGTGTGTTAACCAGATTCAAAACAGTTCTCTCTATTTACTTGGTTTATTGTTTTGGAAAAAAATATTTATTACTATAACCAAACGACCGATTGCGTTTCTGTACAAAGTGGGTGTACATGACTATTGTGTTTTTATCAACATTGCAAATTTGAATATTTTAAATAATTTATAATTATGTTATTATAATTAAGAAAACTTACCGACACTCTTATCTTTTTCTTGGCAACCGGCTTTGGTTTATCTGTGGAACTTCTTGTACTACTCTGTTGGAGCTTCTCCACAACAGCTTCACGAGACTGTGCTGCAGCCTTGGGCATACTCTCAAACGGAGCTACAATCGGCTCAGTCAAAGGTTGCACCTTCAATTGAGCCTTCTCCAAAGTCTCAAACGTTCTGTTGAACTCTCGATTCAGTTCCTCTATTTCTTCTTGCATCCGTGGGTCCATGTCCGGTTTAGTCTCTGGATTAGTTGTGAAATTAGGGACGTACATAACTGCATACTGTTTGAAACCTTGTGCTACGACTGACGCTCGGTCGAACAGCTCCTTCCCAATATCAGGGTTGACTTTGAAGTTAGATATGGGGTTAGTTGGACAAGTTTGAGTGATAGCCTTAATACTGGAGTTATTCCAAATGATCCTAGTGTTCTCTTGTTGAAGTTTGGCGCCCGCTTCCACCACCATCCTCAGGCCCCGGACTACACCGACTAGGTCATTAATGTGCGACATTGCCTGCAATTAGTTGATTAATTGGTTATTCACATATACGGTGTATACATAGACATAAGTTTCAGGCCTCCTAATTTGGTTTATCTGGTAAGTAAGGTGTAAATGGTATGATGTTGTTACTTAACTGACTCTTTAGGAGAATAGAAATTAATCACAAAACACGTGATTAAAGTTCTAGAATTTTAATAAAATATACGAAAAACTCGTAAGTGAACGAAAAAAGAGAAACGTTATTTCGGATATTTTGAATGAAAGAAATACCGGGTCCGATTTCCGATCCCTGATCTCTACATTAGATGGTTAAAGTCTGTCATGTTACTCGTTAGCACCGTGTATATCCTTGAAGTCCTGTATTATCAACAGCGAGTCCGTCTACCCAATATACTACATCACCAAGTACATAAGGATAGTGTTTGAGAATTAAACATAACAGTGTGAACTATGCGATTAAAATACCAGGTCTGATCTGTGATTATCTTTAATTTGTCGTAACTACTTTGAAAAATCTCGTATCTCATTTTGCCCAATGGGAAAACGCATTAAGTATATATGAATCTAGTGTGTACTTTCTTCGTTTTTCCTGAAGCTGTTTTGAGATACAAGCTTTTTTCAAAGTAGTGACGATTTACTTATATAAGTACGCGAGGACATACGAAGATATAGCACTATCGTGAATAAAGTGTATGTTAATGAATTAAAAGTATAATTTAGTATCCAACAAAATTGAGCAATATATACAGGAAACTTCAAGTTAAAATAGCATCAGGGGCCCGTTTCACGAAAGCTTGTAACTTCCATTACAAGCGGAAATCTGTGTCTAACAATTTGTATTAAAAAGATACTTAATTGTAATACAAATTACAAGCTTTTGTGAAATGGGCCCCAGATGTTGTTTGTATCAAATTATGAGTTATTATTGTCAATAACTTATTGTACAATATAAAACGGTTTATGTAAAGTTTTTATAAGTTACATTAATATGCATGACATGTCATGGTTTTTATAATGCATAATTTAAACATGAATTATATTATTGACTATTTAAAATCATATCGTTGTTAAAGAATTGCAGTCAGTATCCTAGGCGAACAACAGTTTTTCGTGACCTTTTTATATACGCTCCATCTCATTTTTTTGATCAGAAGTTTTCCACTGTGAAGATCATTTACAATTTATTGAGCGATTGCAGCGCCGATGCAGAAGAGTTCATGCAGTACTAAACAACTATCACATTTGTTTTGATATTTATTACACGCTTACGCTTAGATCACACGGCTAAGTAATAGGAACAATAATGGTAATATTTAATGTCGTTCATTTTCACTGTATAAAGGCCTGCAACGTCATTCGTAAACCACGGCCCAAACGCCGAGCGGGCCAATGAGCAGAATTTGTAATAAGGGACGCATTTATTGCTCGCACGCATCAATGAAAGGGAAAGCTAATACACTACATGCTTGGGGCTTTTTGGCGGAAGCGCCAGATGTAAAAGTACAATAAACGAAGATATTGAAATAAAACAATTTAACGGATTATATCGCGTATATTATCTCATTTTAGTTCCCGACGTTTTATTTCAATGAGTAATAATCGCGGAAACAGAAAAAAATATTATAAACGAAGATATTGTTATGTTTTGTTAACATTTAAGTTAATCACGTAAAACATAAAGGGAAGATAGTCATTTTTACATACGAGTAATTTAGCCGTTTAACAATCTGTTGTTTGTATAAATTAAACAAAAAAAAAAAAGGAAAATGAAGACGCGTTTTTGGATATCTTTTCTATCGAGAACATTTTCAATAAACACGTTTCCGCATTAATCTTTGAATAGGTTATATAGTCAAAAAATACATATCTGAACACCAGCCTGTTTTATAAATATACTATATTTGACAAAATCACGTAAAAAAATAGCTTAAATTTTCGATGCATCCCCTTAATAGAAGTTTTATAAGGTAGAAATATAGGACTCTTGTTGTGGTTTCCAGCTGCAATTCTTGACTCATGGGGTCGAAGCAAAACGTTTTCTCTAGTACTGGCCTTTTTTACGCCTGTTGAATTCATCTTCACCGAGATAGTAAGATTAAAAATTCTTCTGCACGTAAAAGTGGTATCATGTATATTAATTTTATTAGTGTGGAATATTTTCGTCCAAAATGGAGCTATTATAACACTAGATTACACGTTATTGAATTTTTATCCTTACAAATGGGAAACCGCTGACTAGAGGAAAACTTATACAAAGGGGGCCAATAATAGCCATATGCATACTAACAAGTATTTTATATACATAGTAGTACTGCGGGAAGGTATAGTCAGTGTCAAATAGTCTATCTATAGCATCTAGAGCGCCAAATATACCGCAACACATCTTTATTTTTATAGGCATGAAGGCAGAAGGCGCCCGGAACTTCGTTCGCGGAGGAGAAAAAGTCATAACCCGTCTTTCTTTCTTTAGCATAGTCAGGTAAAAAGTATCCTGTAACCATCTGGAGATACCCAGCTACCCGTTACCAAAAATAGTTGAAATCCGTTTAGCCGATTTAGCGTGATGAAGCGACAACGACACATAATTACAAGCATTTTATTTTTCAACTTTATAATAGTATAGAAGATGCGTGACGATATATGTATATAGTAGTTTGGATGTTACAGACTATTTGACTCTGACTGTACTACTACCTGGAAACAATATCTGTGCATTTCACCGCATGACGTCATGTCAGCATTCTGGGTATGGTGCCTTAAAATTATGTTGTGACCGGGTAGTTTGATATGAAGTTGAAAAAGCATCAAACTTGACATGATTATGTTACCTACGCAATTTATATGTTACCTATGCAATTTATATTTCAATCAAATGTAGACCCACCCCAGAATTAGTTCATATATATACGCAGCTTGAGCCATAATTAATTTTTTTTTACAAAACACAAAAAAGACAAACTAGATCTTTACAGTAGGTATTTTTTTACATAATGCAATAACTCATGCAGGATGATAACACTACCAGACAATGGATAGGGATATGCATGATGTAATAATAGTACATTACTGCAGACGCCGGGAAAGAAGGGCTTGCCGGGTGAGTGGGTATAGACGGCCAACCGTAGGGAGGCCGGATAGTGATACGAAGCCGGCAAGCACTTTTCACGGCCACAGGCATGTAAAGTGCTTTTCTCAAACATATGCAATGAAATAAAAAAATACACCACTCAAAAAAATACCCGGCAAGAGTTTTTGATATTTTCCCTTCAATCCCTCCATAATGTGATTGTTTTTATACGGAAGTCGTCCGCATTTCGCGTATGTAGTGTTCGAGTAGACCCTATTAGGGCCGCTATACACAACCTTAAAATAAATGCATTTTAAACATTGTCTATGGTCTCTGGTGACTTACGTAAGTACAATATTTTAAATTTATTCATCAATATATGAATCATACAGATTTGTGTTCTTAATAGTAGTTTGTGTGTAATAGACATTAACGCGGATAATATTGGTCCGATAACCATTCAGCTACTATAAAAAAATTAAAAAAATATAATTCAGCTGCTTAGCCTGTTGACACACACACTGTTTACTTTAAAATTAGAAAAAAATTACTTCCCTGCCTAGGCCTTCAATTTTGTATAAATTCCTTTACAGTTCTCTCAGGTTGTTCCGCCCGAAACGGGATACTTTGAAGCCTGTTTTGACGCACGTAATGACGACATTTCATTGCATGTTTGAGAAAAATTGTTTCCTTATAATAAGTTCATGAAAAAAGTTTTTGTTTCACTATGGATATGAATTTACATTTATAAGTTTGATTATGTGTTCTGGGAATTTTATTGTAGAATTTTATATAATTTTCCAAGAGAGACTGTTTTGCTTTTGCTACTCTGTAAACAGTTACTTTGAGCTTCTCTGTATTTCTGGTAGCTACTGGCTTATCTGCATTTGTTGGAAAATTGTATCAATTGTCAATGTAAGAATCAAGCAGAGTTTTTTTTTGGGCGGTAGAGTGTCGATCGCGTCGGTCGTAAAATATTATTAAAAATAGTTTTTAGTGGTTTTTTGATATAAAATAGTTGCTTTTCCGGTAGTGTGTGGTGGTGGTGGTATTGGTAAGTAGTTACCTGTTGTGCCTGTGTTGAATAAATAGTTTTTTGTTATTAACGTTTGAGGAGGGTAGTTTATGCCAGCATCCTCATGAATGAGGATGCTGGCTTGGACGATCCCGGGGATGGAAATTTCTCGCCTTTACTAAAAAATATCAGTTTATCACAATATGAACAATTCGAGAAGTCTAAAGCAGAAATTTCCACACCCATAATGGCAAAGGGAAAAAAATCACGACAGAGAGCTCGCATGAGAGAACAGAGTCGTGCTAGCCGTAGCACCCAACGGTCTCGTTCGAGGTCTTCGGCTGCCCGGTCAGAGGACTCGGATGTGGACGGAGGATCGCAGTTCCCAAACGACTCCCTACTTCCCCCAGGACAGCAATTATTGTCTCAGACGGAGTCACTGCCTACTCCCCCGGCTCATTTAGTAACTGACTCTCCTAGCGAATCAATGGATACCCAGACTCCCTCGTCTCCTTTTACGCCTATAGGTCGGGAGAAATATAACATAAATGACCAGGGACCATACGTGGTGCATGTACAGAGAGTGGAGGCGACTCCGGACTCTGGAACCATACTGCATCCAGTGACTTTTGGGCTCTTTTTGCAGAAAAGGAAAAGGGAATTCCCAAATATAATAGACGGTAGCGTCAAAAGGATTGGGCGCAATCGGGCGGCTTTAAGTTTTCACTCAGGTGAAGATGCCAATATGTTTATGAACTCCCCAACTTTGACTCAGAACAAATACAGAGCATTCTTGCCCACGTTTAATATTACCCGAATGGGTCTGGTACGTGGAGTGCCAGCAGAATGGACTCCAGAGGAAGTGCTGGAAAACATCCAAATTCCCTCGGGTTCCGGTGGGGCCCGACCTATTAAAATCAGACGTCTCAATTTTAAAAAATCTAAGCCAGATGGATCATATTCCTGGATGCCCTCTGAGACGATTGTTATTACTTTTGATGGACAGACCCTACCACAAAGAGTATTCCTTTGTTTTAACTCCTTGCCCGTGGAGCAATACCAGTATCCCACAATACAATGTTATAGGTGCTGCCGATTCGGCCACACCAGAGAGAAATGTCGGTCCCTCCCTCGGTGTTTCCGATGTGGCGAGTCCCATACCGGGGACGCATGTGCAGTGGAGACCCACGACGCATATTGCTGTAATTGCCCTAGAGGACTGGGAGCAGGACACTTTGCCACTAGCAAATCTTGCCCTGAATTTAACCGCCAGCTGGCAATTAAAAAAACAATGGTCAATCAAAATATATCTTATGTAGAGGCATCGAACGTGCACGCCAAAATATCCCAGAAATCTTATGCGAATGTTACAGCAACATCTCCACAGTCGACCCTTCAGGGAAATACTTCATATAAAAAAACCGTTTTTCGAAACCCCCGCCTACCGCCTACTTTGGCGAAAGGCTATGACCGTCGAGCTCATGAAACAATTACCAGAGACCCTAAGATTGCTTCTAGCCCAGTCACTGCCCAAACCCCTCACCAAAAATCAAACGAAGACCTGATTAGCGAGATAATTAAAATTCTTTATTCTCTCATTAAAGTATTTTCCCCATCCAGCCATCTGGTTGACCCGTCTATGCTGTCCCACGTCGCCCCTATTATTTCTTCTTTCTTATCTTCAACCAATCATGGACTTAACAGCCCTACAATGGAATTGCCGTAGTATTACAAATAAAAAGCAAGATCTCATCTACCTTTCCAATAAATATAATCTTACTATATTAGCCATATCAGAGATATGGCTTAAACCCGAGTCCAAATTTGTCTTACCTACTTTTGCCTCTCTGATGGACTATCGGGCAGATGGACGTGCGGGATGTGCCCTTTTCATCAGAGATCATATTTCCTTCACATCTGTGCCTCTCCTTCCACATAGCGCAAGCTTTCATGCAGTTTGTGCTCGTGTGGAAAACATTACATTCTTATCTGTATATATCCCTAACCCCTCTGAGGACATAGAGATTCTAGACTCGAGAAACCTATGCTTATTAAACACTGGAAAACCGACTTTACGCTCTCTTCCTAATCAATCTACTAGTGCAGTTGATTTATCTCTGTGTTCTCCTACCCTTGCTTCTTTTATTTACTGGGACATTTTAGATGGCTCCTATGGAAGCGACCATTTCCCTATTCTCGTAACTCTTCCATTTCAATCTGCAAAGAGACCAGACATGATCAAACCTTTACTTGTGTACAATATCAACGGAGCAGACTGGGATAATTACAAAGAGTGCCTAGAGGCTGAAGTTCAATATCTTCCTCCTATTACTCCGAACTCTGTCCAATCTTGCTCCGATGCATTAGTCTCAGCCATAAAGTCCACTGCTGATAAGGTTTTTCCTCTTAAAAACACGGCGGTTGGTAAGATAGCTTCACCTCCATGGTGGGACAAAGAGTGCACTGAGGCGATTAAAGAAAGGAAAAACGCTGAAAAGACCTATGCAACAAATATGTCTCAAGAAAATTTTCAAACTTTGCGAAATGTGATGGCCGCAACTAAATCGTTACTCCATAAAAAGAAGTCAGACGGATGGAAAAAATTCTGTTCTTCACTAAGTCCCTCCACTCCAGATACAGTAGTTTGGAACAATATACGAAAGTTTAGAAGATCATATAATCCCCGTACCTACTCCTATCCTAATTCTCTTTGTTGGGCAGAAACTTTTCTGTCTAATATTGCTCCCTCTTATGTTCCAGGGGTATCTGATTTACCCATAGGGCTTCTTAATAATCATTCATCTGATCTCTTAGATCATTTGTTTACAATGAGAGAACTTAAAAATGTTTTAAGTTCCGTTAAAGACTCTTCCCCGGGCCACGACGGAATTACGTATTCTTTTATAGTTAAAGCGGGTGATAAATTTATTAAATATTTCCTAGATCTAATTAATTGTATTTTCCTGAAGGGTCATCCTCCTGCGTCATGGAAATCTCAACTAGTTATGCCTATACTAAAGCCAACAAAAGACCCCAACGACCCCCGGTCTTATCGCCCCATTGCTCTGTCCTCAGTCTTAACAAAAATTCTAGAACACCTTATAAAAAACAGACTAGAATGGTTCCTAGAAAACCAGGACTTACTAGGAAAATCTCAATATGGGTTCAGAAAAGGAAAAAGTACAATGGATAGCCTAGGTATTTTTACTTCGGATATTCGACTCGCCTTTGCAAGCGGCTCATCAGTGGTAGGAGTTTTCCTGGATGTTGAGGCTGCCTACGATAGTGTCCAGCTCCCCATTCTCAGGGAAAAACTCCATAAGCTGAGAATCCCGGCGAGGCTGGCATGTGTTGTGGGTAACCTTCTCTCGGAGCGACTATTGACTTTTCGTGGTGGAGATCCCCTTATTGCTCCGTCAAGATTAGTTTGGAGGGGACTTCCTCAGGGATCTGTCCTCAGCCCGCTTCTATATAATATATACACTCATGATCTGGAGGATGCTGTTACTGGTTGTCACGTCTTACAATATGCCGATGACCTACTGGTTTACTGCCCCGATAAGAATATTGATTCAGCCTGTAACTTGCTTTCTAATTCCTTGCACTCTCTAAATAATTGGCTTATAAATAATGGTTTGTCCCTATCTCCTTCAAAAAGCTGTGCAGTTGTTTTTTCTCGTAAAAGAGCCACCCCAATGATTAATATTTCAATAGAGGGCTCCCTAATCCCTGTAAGTTCCTCCTATAAATTTCTGGGAATTATACTAGACTCTAAGTTGCACGGAACTTTACACTTTGATTATTTAGTGAGGAAATGTGAGAGAGGTCTCAATACCCTAAGATGTCTTTCGGGAGTTTGGTGGGGCGCTCATCCAACCTCCCTTCGATTATTATACAATGCAATAGTGCGAAGTATAATGGACTACGGAACATATCTTTTAGACCCAGGGAATAAAACTGGATTGAGAAAATTGGACCTAATTCAATATAAAGCCCTTCGGATTATTACAGGAGCTATGAGGTCTAGCCCTACTAATGCCCTGCAAGTAGAATGCGCTGAGCCCCCTCTTAACTTACGTAGGCAATACTTAGCCGACAGCTATCTTTTCCGAGCCCTCCAATTCTCCCACCATCCTATCATACATCGACTATATGATCTCAAAATAGCCCCTGGTCCAAACCATAAGGGCCTTCCTCTCCTTGTAAAAAGTTTAATTCAATTCGAATCATATAAAGACCCTGTGTTTCACTCTCCTAAACTTCCTCTTTTTGAATACTCATATGAAGCTATTACTCATCGGCCACGAGTTATCCTTAATTTTGACATATGTCACGATGACCCACATGCTGATGAGTATCTCTGTGAGATACTCAGTCGTGAGTGGCGGGACTGGCATACTATATACTGCGACGCATCCAAGTTAAACCCGGTAGGGTGTGTGGGGGTTGGAGTTTTTCATTCACAGTATAACATAGTACAGAAAATCAAATGCCCTCCAGAAACTTCCGTTTTTACTGGCGAGTGCATAGGAGTATTGGAAAGTGTGAAATATGCCCTTCTTTTCAAATTAAAAAAAGATATCATCTTTTCGGATTCCCTGAGCTGTTTACAGGCCTTACTCTCCAATCCATTCTCTGCGAAATTCCATAATCCTATTATCTATGAAATTAAGGAAAATCTTTTAAAATGTAAAAATAAAGGTTACGAGATTGCTTTGGTTTGGATTCCGGGACATTCGGGAGTCACTGGGAATGAAAGAGCGGACCAGGTCGCAAAGGAAGCAATTGTATGCGGTGACAAAGTTCCTTTTAGAAACTATTGCCATGACTTAGTTCCATTATCGTCAAAATATATGTTCCAAAAGTGGTCTTCTTTGTGGACTGCTTCAAGCAAAAAACGTGGGAAGCTATATGTACAAGTAACTCCAAAAATCTCAAGAAAACCGTGGTTCTCCAAGATAGTTCTTGAAAAACAACTTTGTACCACCATTATTCGAATGAGACTGGGTCATTGCTGTACCCCATCTCATTTGGCCAAGATACACATCCGAGACTCCTCCATATGCGAATGTGGCCTGGACGAAGGAGACTTGAATCATATTTTTCTTGCTTGCCCTCTGTACAATAATTCTGATCTTTATAAGGAGCTGATCAAACTTGAGACTCCATTCCCGACACATATTTTAGAATTAATCCAAATAAAAAAAGACAAAGGAATTTTTTTGGCCTTGGGCTCTTTCTGTCAACTTAATAACTTAAAGATATAACATAAATAATTACTAACAATTAAATTAATATCCACGTAGTTGTGTAATGTTTCACTAATAAGGTGTTTTGTAAATTAATTTGATAACAGTTATATAACACTTAATCCTTTTTTTTTTTTTTTTTTTTTTTTTCTCTAGGATTAGCAACTATAAAATTTTGCTTTGGCGCGTTCGTAGCCGTTTTTTATTGTTATTTTTTATAATTTTTTTAAAAATCGACATGACACTGGCTAAATCTGTGGTATAGCCAAAAAAAAAAAAAAAAAAAAAAAAAGAATCAAGCATAGAAAATTTGCAGCACATTTTGTGTATTAAGTTTGAAAGTACAAGCTCAGAAGTATTTCAACCATGTTTCCCGTTTGATATGAGGTTCACAAGAAAAGTCTATCTTCTGAAAACATCAGTCAATGTACACTTTATTGCAAAAAATCCAGTACCATACACATCTAGTACCATCTTTAATATAAAGGCACATGGGGTGTGAGCCCAGGCCTTCAACCACAAGGGGGCTCCGAAAGATTTTAAGGTTTTGTGAATTCAACAAGGTCTCTAAATTACTGAGTGCCTGAGGGAGGGCCGCCACATTTCTGAGTGCCTGGGTACCTCAGCACGGATTAAAATAGCCTTGAATATGTCAGTACAAACTTCCGGTTGATGTTAGAATGTATTATTAGGTAATTATCACTAATATAGCTAATTGACTATAATTCTGTTATTAACAATACAATAGTTTTTCTAATCACAGAGTTATCTAATATCGTAAATTAATTACTCATTATTATTCATTAGCTTTTGAGGGTGGTGTGTTTCTGATGGAATTTCTGTACAAAGTTTCATTCCTTTTTCTATCTGCTTAGGAAACACATTTTCAAATCTCCTAATTTAGTGCTCACTGTGAAGATGAAAGCAACTTGTGTGCATAATTTTATATTTTTAGTCCCACATATCCCATTAAAACGTTCTAAAACTTTCATGACCGACAACCTGCTAGGCAGGTGCTGCATTAGTAGTAAGTTTTCGCTACATATGCATATTCCCATGTTTTCGGCTAAGTAGCGCTACGATAACCTCGGTCGTGAAAGTGCCATATTCATAAAAATCTTGTAACCATATGGAATACACCAAAAAAAGAGAAGGGAATAAAAAAGAAGCATCTTAAACGCAAAATGCAGTCATCGTAATAACTCATTAACTTTGAAATGGGTAAGTTTTTAATCGCCTTTTAAGTGTAGGCGGGTACAAAATGTGGTGAAAAAGTCAAGGACTGATGAGCTCACAAACTTAGGTTATTACATAATATGGGATCATTTTCCCATAACAGCAGAAGAGGATATTATATTTATTTTATAGTTACACTGCTGGTATTAACATATACTCTATATAATAGCCTTTTCAACCATTATAGTTATTCAAAAAAACAGCAGGTGTGAGTGTTTTAGTCAATACAAATCTGTAAATGTAACTTACCGTTCACTAATTCACAAAAACGTAACGATAAGCGAGCACTTTTTAAAGATAACAAGGTCACATTAACGCTTTAATATAGCAACATGTCTTTTGTTTTGTTAATTTTAAAAGTAAACTGAGAAACTCATCTCTCACTCGCGAAAATTTTAAATATTGACAATTGACATCTGTTTGATCTGACAGTTCTAACATGTCTCTTGACATTTTTTTTAATATTGTTTTAACTTGGATTCTTGTATTTATTAGTAATATAGTTTTGGACAGAGATGTTCACTGTACTCAAATAAAAATAAAATTTTGATGTGAAATTGTACTTTTAATAAAAGAAATCCATTTTTTTTTGAGTTCGATACCTTACATATAGCTTGTTGTATGACCCTTTAAAGTTGGGTGGAAATAACTATGAATAATCCGTGAAATGTATGGTAACTTTTTATATCAAACCGTTTCAACTAACGCAAGTTTTAACAGAGCTGCATAACTAAGTTCTTAATTTCCCCATACATACCCTTTGACGTCACACGTTCCCAGGCGTTTTTTGGGAAACTCTGAAAATGTGATTTAAACATTGTTTTGTGTCGGAAAGGTTTTAAGAGATTGAAGTCGCTTTTTCACCAGTATTTCTTTCATTGAAAGGTCGTTAAGTAAAAAGTTGACAAAAGTTGTTAATCCCTTATTTTGAATATTGGATTTTGGGACTTACGGGACATCCAAATACCACCAAATAATTTTAGGAAAACATAACGACAAAATGGAGCCTTTTATATTATAGATTAATTGAAAATCCATTTTTAGTATGTATAAGGTGGCCAGTTGTTGATGATTGACCGTATTTTACAGATGTATACCTAAATGATTTTGTTTTGGGTGTATTGTATGTGTCATTGTGGCTTCATCACGCCGAAACGGCTACAGATTTCAACTGTTTTTGGAACATGGGGTTTGGGCGCACAAGGCCCCATTCGCAAATTGTCCCTTCGTCCCTTTCGCAAAAGGTCCCTTTTACAAAAACAGAAGGGAAAGAAAACAATTTGCGAAAGTGGTGGGACCTTTTGGGAAAGGGACGTAATGCGAATGGGGTATTTTGCATAAGGGGCCGTTTGCAAAGAAGACGTTTTGTGCCCGAACCATTCACAGATAGGATACTTTTTACCCGACTACGCTGAAGTAAAACATAGGGTTATTGTTTTCTATTCCGCGAATGAAGTTGCGGACACCTTTTATTCTGATATATAAGCTTAAAATAGTCATCTTCCAACATCAGATGAGAATATCTATGTATATATCTCTTATCCGGTATCTTGGACCAAAATCCCTTAAGAGTGAGCCAGTAAAAAAAAAAAAGTATTTGCATTAAATTATTTATTTTGAATCTTAGTAAACCACTAATAAATAATACCATACCATAAAATACATCGTGATTTAATTCTTGTGTTTAAACGATATCTAGTGCGGGTTCCAACGTACCTCAACCACACGACACAGCGACACAAAGTGGTGACGAAGTGGTTACGTGAAAATAGTTTTTTTTTTATTATTTATTGTTTTAAGGAACTTTATACGGATGTATATATCGGTCCTGTTTAGGTGCTTTGATGTGGCTGGACCACGGGCGGTTACGTTTGACGGCGAAATTGGTCCACGTGAATACAACTATTTATTTTCATTTGTGGTGTGGTTGCGGTTATTGTGTGGTTGTGGAGTCTAAATAGACCCTTAATCCGCTACTATTGATACATCAAACATCGACAATATTTTAAGTTACTTAATTATTACATCAAAATTTTTGGACACTATTGGTAACAAGTTAAAAACTATGAATTCAGGACTCTGCCGGGTGATCTAAGCTGGGACAGATAGCTACAAATACACATGTAATAATCGTACATAGTCTATACAGTGGTAAGTCTGCAGTGGAAAGTTTATTGAAATAGAAAATCGTGTAGCAAATATTTCTATCTACAATATACTATCTATACAAAATATCTGATTTAACATCGTGTACTGAGAAGTAAAAATAGTTGTAGATAATAATGAATATAAATGAAAAATCGGAAAAAGAAATGGTACCCTGTACTTTCTTAGTTCGATTCTTCTCCGCGGTACCAAACTGTGGTTTCTTTTCAGTACTGAAGCCAAAACAAGAGTCTATTGTGACTTGTTTAAGGAAAGGGCTCGGTGGCACAATAGGGTTACATGCATGATTTTTTTATCGCTTTTCTTAACAAAATACCATAAAAACGGTTTCAAATGTCAAATTAAAATGGGCCTAGAAATACGCATGATTTAGGCATCCTAAACTACTAATTAGGCAGCGATTTGACAGAGGTCCGACATATACCGTTGCGTTATAGTGCACTCCGGCCTTATTAACTCCATATTAAATTCTGTTTTGCTAGAGAGATAGAATGAAAAGTTTAAGCCTTATATCTTGATAAAATTTTATAGTTATTCGAAAACATATTTTTGTCTACTGTTTGTTAAATGAATGAGCACTAAAAATTCATGCATATTCCCTACTGTTGAACGGATTGATTTGCACATAATTTTATCTCCCATCACTAGCACATAAAGAATAGATGCAATTGTTATCGCTAAATACTCACATTAAATATAGACATCGATGGAATGACAAATAAAATCAGAAATGTAACCCTAACACCCATTAAATGCTTATAAATAACGAGTGATCGGCACTATCGGTGCAAAACTTTAACAAAACTTGCCACGCGGATATATAAGCCATGAAAATATTGATATCCTTATACCCAAGTATTGCAAATCCGAGATTCCGATATAGAGTCAAATTGAACACTAATCTGCCAATAACAATCTTATTTTCCTTAGATGCAAGTTCTGCTTTATGTCAGCTTTACAAGTTTTGTTAAAGTTTTGCCGATCACTGTAAATAACATACAGACACCAGGCAGGAAACATCAAACTTTAATAATGTGTTAAATTGAATTGCATAATTATAACGTCAATACTATTGTAAAACTTTATTAACATAAGCACTCGCGTCATACACGTGATTTTTCAATCTTTGCAATGTCTCTCTCTTTTGATTTGACACATTTGTCGTAACCTAATAAATTAATGAAGGAAATAAATGCATTGAGAATATTGAGATATATTTTTTTTAATGTAACAATTCCGAGAACAGCCCTAATATAAATCTACATCCAATGGCAGCCCGAGTCATGAGCTTAAAGACAGTAATAACATACAGGGTGTAATCGTTAAGTGTGACCAGGCGAATATTCCGTAACTATTACAGATATCAAAAACGAACTGCCGACCGATAACATAATACTATCTCGCTGGCACTTGCGTGGTCTTAACAGATAGACAGATAGCAGTTTGATCTGTCGCTAAACTGATATTGAAAGTACGTTACTTAATGAGTAAAATAACATCAATAACTTCTTAAAAAACAAACGAGAAGTCCCCAAAATTTTGACATTAAACATTTCCATACATTTAGTATGAGATTAGTAGAAAGGTTTTAGTTTCCTTATTTTAAGTGGTCTAGTACTCGTTTAACCTTAATTATGTTATTGCTGTCATATTACTGATAAGGTACCTAACGTAATTTCAATATCAGTTTAATATTTTTTTCATATCTGGGGCCCGTTTCATAAACGCTCGTAACTTATTACACACGCAAGCCTCTTTTATAATGCATATTGTTATAAAGAGACTTCCGCTTGTAATACAAACCGATTAGAAAAATCTCTAATAGTTACGGAATAATCGCCTGGTCACACTTAACGATTACACCCTGTATACAAGACGGTTATTAATAAATTATTTAAATAATAAACCTCATATTACAGCACCACACCGTGTTTTTGAACACCTCACC
This sequence comes from Hedya salicella, assembly GCA_905404275.2. Classification (NCBI taxonomy): domain Eukaryota; kingdom Metazoa; phylum Arthropoda; class Insecta; order Lepidoptera; family Tortricidae; genus Hedya; species Hedya salicella. The sequence goes on along the minus strand of FR990096.1, from coordinate 10,169,141 downwards.
CGTTTCGATGTACTCCTTCCAGACACCAGGAACTGTCTGCCAGTGGCGTGACGTCCATAGAACTTGATTCCCACCGAGTAACCCATTTTCAGACACCTGACTACAGTATTTGAAGAAAAAACGAGCCAAATTAGCTCCCACTTGCCTGTTGATAATGTTTGTTGATAATCCGGTGTCTCTGGACACCATACTTCGTCGCACGCATAAATCCCAGAGGGGTTAGTCTGCATTTTTAAGTTCTTAACGTGCTATGCCTCTCGCTCTCATATTAATCTGTATTTGAGTGAGCGAGATGGCGCCATACGAACTTCGAATTACAGAGTAGCTCTTCAGGTTGCTAAGGGTAGCGGAGGGAAGTATCCACGATAGTCCTCTTAACATTAAAGATAACTAATTTTATATTAACGATTCTTTAAAAAGTATAGTTGATGACTACTGATCTCATAAATAGTACAGTTAAGGGCAAAGAATACACAGAAAATGTTTCAAAAATATGTACTCACCAACCATATTGCCATAGTATAGGACTAAACGCATAACTGAGTCTGTACCTGAGGTATGGGGGCGGTGCGGGAGGGGTGACAAGTGACGTATATGTGTATAGCGAGATAGTTAGGACACATCATGTCACGTCACTTGTTCCCATACCTCAGGAACAGACTCAGTTAAGCGTTAATCCTGTAATAAGGTTTGGATATATATTTATGATTGTGGTGTTTACTTATCTTTGCCTTTGACTGTAACTATAAAGTGGCGAAATTAGTGAATTTACTTATTTCAGTCACCTTTTATAAGATTAACAAAATCGTAGAATAAATTTCATTTTATCTTCAAAAATAAAAGGAACTTGTCAACACAATAGATCAAATGCAATTCTATTCCATTGCAGGATTTACAGGTGTACCGCTTAACTCAGTCTGTTCCTGGGGTTTATTTATTTAATCGTATGGCGTTACAAGATCATTAATTAGTACAGGTCGAATACATTGATATTATAAATCCGGTTTTAAGATCCCTTAGCCATGCAATGGCTTCGTCATTGAGGGAGATCAGGTCTTCAGGAGGGCCGCCAGTATAGCGCGTTATAGGGCAGTCGTGGATGATGTGCTGGATGTTCCTGGGGTATTTGAGCGGTACGGGAGGGGTGTCAAGTGACATGACATGACGTGTCCTGTCTCGCTATACACATATACGTCACTTGTCACCCCTCCTGTACCGCTCCCATACCTCAGGAACAGACTCAGTTATGCGTTAGTCCTATAACATCCATTGGAATGGAGAAGGCATTAAAAGAACAATGTTGTAACGCTTGCTTCGATATTTAAGATATTTTCCCTCCAAACAATATACTACCCTAGACACCGTGTTTGTTTTGTATTCCTTTAATATTAATAGGGGGTAGTACCCGTCAATACGACCAACTTTTCCTATGTGGTAACGAAAAGACAATCATCCATTTCATACTGTGTTATAGCGTGACCAATACCGCTGAACCGCGCCTTAGGTATGCGAGCTGCGAGACGGAGGGGCAGATGACGGCAGAATGACCAATCAGCGGTTGTTCTATCCCCCCCTCCCTCCCTCCACCGTCTTGCTGCTCGCATAGCTAAGACTCGGTACAGAATAGGTATGTTGGTCACACTGTAGTACTAATACAAGCAAAATGTATGTATGTCTCCCCATAAGAAAAGATTGTATTGACGGGTATAGTTGCCGGCAAACTTCCAAGGATAACCTTGACTGCGCAGTAACCGATTTACGTACAAATGTACATGCGCAGATCCGCCATTTTTGTTCAAGTTTGCTGGGATCCGTACCACCTGTTAAATTTAAACACATTCACGACCCACATTTTCGTAGCGCTACGCTCGTAGCCGATAGCATTACAAAATGCGTAAAGCCGGGTCCGCTGCGACGTGTTTTTGTGTTTTTCTAACACGTAACGTGTTATTCTAACATAAAAGGGGCGTGGCCTAAATGTTTTGGTTAGCAAAAGCACTCAAACATGTTTGCCGCGACGAATGGAAAACAGTGCAGCGTTCATTTCGTGTTTGATCGTCGTTGGTATAACACGTCTTCTTTGTCAGAATTCATTTAGACTTTTTCATAAATAATAAATAAATAAATAAATCTTGCACAAATCGAACTAGCCCCATGGTAAGCTCATTAAGGCTTGTGTTATGGGTACTAGACGATGATATATTTAATAGATATATTACTTATATACATAGAAAACATCCAAGACTCAGGAACAAATATTTATGCTCATCACACAAATATTTGCCCTTACCGGAATTTGAACCCAGCACCTCAGCTTCGCAGGCAACGTTACTCCCACTGAGCCAAACCGGTCGTCAAAAACTTTTGTGCATCAACAATGTTTTGTCTCACAAAAAGGTTGTTGCAACAGACGAGAAGTTTTGCTAACATGTTAGACAAACAATGTTTTGTTAAATTTTCGATGCATCGGACGCACCTTAAGCGATACTACGAGCAGAGCGCCTAGTAGCGGGTTTGCGGTCGTGAACGGTTAAAGGAAATTATACAAACACAGTGTAGAAATTATAGTAAGGAGTATTTTGACAGTCTATCGCACTTCACTACATGGGCACGGTTGAGTGCGTCTGTGGTCGACCGTTGGTAGAGTCACTTGCGGAAAATGACGCTGCCCTTGATGACCACAAGGACGCACCGCTACTGTCGCGCAACCAGCGACTCCATGATCATCTCGAAGTGCTCCTCGGGGAGGGGCGTGCAGTGGGTGGAGCGGTAGTCGCGCATGTATCGAGAGATCTGGAAATATGAGAATATGATAGTCAGAACCCGGAAAATCTATAGCAAAACAAAATACTGTCGCAATCAAACTAGTGTTAGAAACATTTTTTTATCGATATCGAGTAGGTTTCGTCTAAATAAATACGTACATTATATTATAATCATTCACGCCAAACGCAAAAGAAGTGGTAAGTTAAGGGTTTGTTTTCTATGTGTTATTCCATCTAAAACGCAACGTAACTTATATTATACCAATTTCAATGAGTTTTATAAATTTGCTCCCTTGACTTCGAGTGAAGTCGAACGTTCATTTAGTATACATAAATTGCTTTATAAACGAACAAAACAATCTTCTCCCAGAGAATGTTGATAAATTATATCTACTCCTATCACGCTGCACGCATGCTGTGTGTACTGACGTGGATTTCGAGGAAGAAATTGCATTTGTATCTGTATAATTATACAAACTTATGTGAAATTTTGTATTGTTTTTTTTTTCATTTGGTGGGTCGTTTTTTTCTCATATTACACAACTATCGACATCGATAATAATGTATGTATGTTTCTAACACTAGTTTGATTGCGACAGTCTTTTGTTTTGCTATGGATTTTCCGGGCTCAGAATTGATAGTAAAAAAAAAACCAGCCAAGTGCGAGTTGGACTCGCGCACCGGGGGTTCTGTACAAACTTTCACTTGTCCTAACATTATTATCGCTCGTTGCTAATATACCGCATTCCCGAAATACCAGATTGTGCAAAATATCGGATTATCAATATATCACACCCTTAGCTTACCACATTCCCGTTACACCAGGTTGACCAGGTTATAAAATTGAAAGGTACTCATGGAACTAAATCGTTTTAAGAATGTCCTATACTGATAATTTGATATTATGATAAATCAAGAATGTGATATTTTGCAAAATCTGGTATTTCGGGAATGCGGTATATTAGCAACGAACGATTATTATATTGCCCGGTTTCGGTTGAGTTAAGTTTGCACCTAATATCTATAGCATTGCATACAAATGAGGTGCAAACATAACGCAACCGGGTTCTTGAAATAGGTTATTTCTAAAATTTTAAAAAATAGCTGGTTAGAGACATGGTAATCACTTTCATGTAATATTTAGGTTTATTTATTTTGTATGATTCAATTGTGAAAAATTCAAAATTTTTGTTTGTTCAGAAATAAAATTGAGTTTTTTTTTCACATTTTCCTTAATATAACAAAATATAATCGCAATAAAAAAAATTATAAAAAAAATGTGCAGATTAAGCCCTTTCATGTGATGATGATATACTACTTAACCTAGTAGCTAGACTTATAATTTATTTCAGCGCCAAATACATCGAAACACTTCGTTATTATTATTGACACAAAGATATGTGACGATATATTTGGGGCTCTGGCTGTTACTCTTTGACGCTGACTGTACAGTCAGCAGCAATAATATCTGCCACAACAAAGCGCGCATAAATATCTGACACGACTCTATTTCTAAGCCCGTTAGGAAGTGTCAGATATTTTCACCCGCTTTGTAATGGCAGATATTGTGCTGGAGACTGGACTACATAGTTTCATAACATAAAAACTAACAGAATAACCAAAGTGAAGTGAGTGAAACGATGAGAAGTATGAAACTTTGAAGGGTATTGTTTTTGTAAAATATAAGTTTGAGCCGAAATAACAAAACACGGTCCATTATCTTTTTATGTTCTCCCAACATATAATCAAGCCAGTAATTAACTCGCAATTTGTTAGGTCGTTAGGTTAGTTTAGTCATTTTTTTAGTACTTTGGATACATTGGACAATTTCTCCAAATAGATTGACTTTGGGCAGCTAAAAAAAATACGTGTCCGTTTTTTTGCACTACTCTCTAACATATATAAAAACTAGCCTCTGCCCGGGACTTCGTCCACCTTAAATTTGTTTATCGCGGATAAGGATATTTTTCCAGGATAAAAAGCCTTCCTTTCGTCCTTCCCCGGGACTCAAACTATCTCCATACCAAATTTCATCCAAATCGGTTCAGCGGTTTAAGCGTGAAGAGGTTAGACAGACAGACAGACCGATACACTTTCGCATTTATAATATTAGTATGGACAAATCGAATGCCTTCTATGTAAATTCTAGAAGTGGTGATGTTTGTAAAAAATAATCCAGCGCTATTTAAAAAAAGTAGTTTTACCAGCAAACGTTTGGAGCAAGGATATAGAGAGGATTTATGCACAGCTCCAGCAAAAAGCGCTTTAATGCGTAAAAGTGTATATTATCTAGCAATAAGGATATATAATAAACTACCCACAGAATTTAAACTGTTACCAATGCCACTTTTGAGACACAAATTATTAACTTTACTTACGAATAAGTGTTATTATTCTATTTTAGATTATTTAAATGATGATTTCAATTGTATATAATTATTTGGGATTAATTTATTATTATTGTTATTATTAAATTTTTCTTTTATCTTTCTTTTTATTAGTATTCCATTGTCAATTTAATTATCTTAATTCGAAAATTGTATTATAATGTTTAAACAAAATCTTGTTTAGAAGCTATAGGTATATTATTTTAAACCAATGTTTTTGTACGCCAATCGGCAAAACATAGTGGAACATAATAGGACCTTGTGCACCGTGGGCGGTAGAAAAGGAATTACAAACGAGAGTACATTGCAGGCCGAAGCCGCAGGCTGAGGGCTTCAATGACTCGAGTTTGTAATTCCGGTACCGCCCGAGTAACACACAATATTTCATCACACTTGTGACAAAACTAATAAATTATTAAGTCAGAAAAAGCTTGTTACATTCAAGTGTCACAAGTCGCAACATTGTGTCATAAAGTGTCATTTGTCAGAATCTCATTCCATAGATAACATAAACGAAGGTTTCGTTTTTTTTCGTTCATCCAACAAAGGTTTCGTTCCTAAACTATTTTTTAATTTTGTTGCATACAATCTTTTACTTAAATTAATAATTGTAAAAAAGTATAAAAAAGCTATTTTAACGTATTTAACTATAGCGTCGACGTGTATTTATTGATATTACATTGTGTATAATTCAAATTTGCTGTTTTTGACTAATTCCGTTCGGTTCCTTTCTAAACCTGGCTCATTAGAGTAGTGAATGCAGTCAAATTTAAAAAAAAAAGTCATTACGCCCACGGCGTATAAAAAGCCCACGGTTTTAATTAAGACCTTGTCGCTCGTTTTGCCTGCGTGTAATGACACCGTTTACGAACAAGTGTGATGAAAAATAATTGAACATCTCTGTATGTATGCAGCCATCACCTATGTTTAACAAATAAAACACTTTGGCTTTGAATCGGAGCCGGACAGTTGGATACATTTACTTGTGAGATCTTCCTTCAAAATTTTCCAGTACTTTTTTTACCTACGTCACTCCTAATCGTTGTTTGACTCACCAGCCGGAGCGGCGCGCGCACGGAGTCCTCCAGGTCGGTGCGCTCGAGTGAGGCGCGCTGGGTCTCCAGTAGCGTCACGTACTGGCGGACTGTCTCGAGCGCCTGCGCGGGAATATCCGGGTGCCGTGCCTGTAGCAGCTGAATCAACAGGTGGTTGCCGCGATTGGACGCGAGCTGCCCCGGCCTGTGTGCGAGGAGCATTCATTTAACATCTACTCGGAATAGCTTCATCATTTCGGCCATAGAACGTCCACTGCTCGACACATGCCTCCTGAATAGATTTCCAGATGGGCTTCTCGCAATCCTACCTCCCAAGCTGCGGTCTCCACTCGAGAACCTTTCTGCCCCAACGGCCATCGGTTCTTCGAAGCAGGGCACATACCTGCTCATTACCAATGCAATCTCGGAATTGCTTAGCGGACAATAAAAGCCCCGACATACCCAGAAAACAGCTGATCTGACTAAATTTCAATAAAATTTATCCGTCACATAGATTAATAAAAAATATTGGAGACGTACTTTTCTTTCTTAACATCATCAAAAAATAAATAGAGGAGACCACTGTTGAGAAGATGGCTGGTTATTGTCAACTGTTTTACCCCAAATAATAACACCGTATGACGTAATCCTATGAAAATAACCATGAAAAACTAAGCGAACTGTATGAGCACCTTGTCTCTACATAATCCAGGACAAAGGATACATTGATTCAGTATGTACGGTTGTGTGCAAAATAATAGCAGTGAAGCCGGATTTGCAGAATCAAGACGTAAACGTGACAATAAAGTGAATTCAGGTTCGAAGATAGCAACTAGAAGTCATTTTCTATCAGAATAGAGTTGCATTAGCTTTTAGTTGTTCGAATTTAACACAAAGGCAATACAATCGAATTGCCTACACTTTTAATTCAAATTCCACTGCCAAATTTATTTATATGGTGGGTGGCTCAAAAATAAAGACACTTTTAAGACACTGTTATTTATATGGAATGTACTTTTCGAAATCTGCGATATACTTATATGAATTGATTCGGTGGCCAGTACAAACAGTCATTGGGTACATAGATTCTATTTAGGAGCGGTTTTTTTCATCAGTACAGTCAAGGACAAAGATAAATATCCACACAAAGTTCCAAAATATGTATACATAAATCTTACTGCCATAATAACGAGACCTGTATACATATTTTAAAAACTTTGTGGTGTATACATATTGGTGCCCTTGACTGTACATACATACTGCTATTATTTTCCACACAGCTGTAAGTTATTAATTGGGTACTTTCCTGTAGTCAACATAAATTACGTCACGCTGCTATAAAGTACATGCATGATTTTTTTTTATCGCTTTTCTTAACTAAATATCAAAATACCATAAAAACGGTTTCAAAATGTGAAATTAATATTTAAATCGGCCAAGAAATACGCGAGATAAAGGCATTTTAAACTACTAATTAGAAAGAGAGGTCCGACGTGCACTGTTACGTCATGGTGCACTCCGGCCATATAAACTCCATATTCAATTCTGTTTTGCTAGAAAGAGATAGAATTAAATGTTTGATGGCTTATATTATAGTTATTATATTATTATTATAGTTATTCGAAAAAATATTTTTGTCTACTGTTTGTTACATGAATGAGCTTTTAATAAAGCAAAAATTAAAATTCATGAATATTCCCTATTAACACAGTATATGTCAAATATAGTATCTCACCGCAGGCATATGATCTCGTCCTCGGTGCGGCGCACCAGCTGTACGGGCCCGCGGTACTGCGTGAGAAGTCCGCCAATGTTCAAGTCCACGTGGGAACGGACCACCTCTTTCACCAACAGCGACCACGAGCGCGGCATCTGGTTCTCGGCCAGTGGGAGGAGATCGTCGAAGGTCGCGTCCAGGATCTACAACAAGCATGTAAACCATACTAATATTATAAATGCGGAAGTGTCTGTCTGGCTGTCTGTCTGACTGTTACCTCTTCACGAAATTTGGTATGGAGATAGTTTGAGTCCCGGGGAAGGACATAGGCTACTTTTTATCCCGGAAAAATACCCTTATCCACGATAAACGAATTTAAGGCGGACGAAGTCACGGGCAAAAGCTAGTATTCTTATGAATACAAAGGTTTAAATAATGAAAAAAATTCCAAGACTTGAATTGACTGAACTTCACTTTAAAAATAAATTAATAGTTTATCAAGCACTAGAAAAACAGGCTTTTAAAAGGTGGTCAAAGTTCATTACAAGACTTTTCTAACAAATCCAAACATAGCTATGATACGATGTTCCATCATGAAGTTCCAGTTCATATCTTCCGGCTCCATCATCAGATCAGTTCGACAGTACCATATTATTGTTTTGTCATCAGAACAACATACAGCTGCCCATTTTCACGACGCTACGATCCTTGGAAGATGGTTAAATTAGTTACCTTAGATTCCATTACATAGTTAGTTACATACAGGTCGACCTAATAAAAGCGTGTTAAAAATAAATAACTATTAGGGACAATTTTACACAAATCGACCTAGTCCCAAACTAAGCAAAGCTTGTACTATAAGTACTAGGCGACGATATCCATACTATAATATTGTAAATGCGAAAGTGTGTCCGTCTGTCTGTCTGTCTGTTACCTCTTCACGCTTAAACCGCTGAACCGATTTGGATGAAATTTGGTATGGAGATAGTTTGAGTCCCGCGGAAGGACATAGGCTACTTTTTATCCCAGAAAAATACCATTATCCGCGATAAACGAATTTAAGGCGGACGAAGTCGCGGGCAGAGGCTAGTATATAATATATAGATAAATTATAATACCAATAATCTAATCTAATGATAGAAAACATCCAAGAACCAGCAGCAAACATCCGTGCTCATCACACAAACACTTGCCCTAGTCGGGATTCGAACCCGGGACCGCTAGCTTCGTAGGCCGTTGTGCAACCCACTGAGCCAAACGTGTCGTCAAAATGTTTACAATACAGCGACATCTCTAGCTTACACATAGCAACTGCATAGTTTGCTCTGTTAGGGTGAATATTTAGTTCCATAAATGCTCACCAAGGCGCTGACAGCAGATAAGCCGATTAAAAATATAAAATGCAAAGATCATGTAAAGTTGTACACGGACGGTGACAAAATTCGAATACAAGCGGATTGGACGCAGTAGCACAATTGGCAGAGCGTGCTCCCCGACAAGGCACAAGGCACTCGTTCAAATGTAGTTGGAGTATTTGATTTTTTTTTCTTTATTTAGATCTCTGTATTTATAAGAATATAATAACTAGGTGATGAAATTCACTTTAACAATACCTAACGAAGATCGTGATGGTAAAACATCATGATTTTCATACAAATTCAAAGGCATTTAACCTTAAATTTTTCAAATATAAATCTGATCACTGAAAAAATATCTTTTCAAGTTGGAGAAGTCTTTGGATGGTATGTAAATAAAAATCAGAGACAATCTTACACAAATCGAACTAGTCCCAAACTAAGTAAAGCTTATACTATGGGTACAGTCACCAGCATTAATATCTGCCACAAAGAAGAGCGCAAAAATATCTGACTCGACTCTATTTCTAAGGCCGTTAGGACGAGTCAGATATTTTTGCCCGCTTTGTTATGACAGATATAGATGTTGGTGACTGTACCAGGCGCCGAAATACATGATATGCACATAAATGATAAATTATAATACTCACATAGAAAACATCTAAGACCCAGGAACAAACATGCGGGCACATCACACAACACATACCCTGGCTGGGATTCGAACCCAGGACCGTTAGCTTCGTAAGCCATTGTGAAACCAACTGAGCTAAATGTGTCATCAGTCTATATGGGTCAACCAAGTTTTCCCTGTACCTCGTCGCTATGTAAACTATAAATGATGTGAACTATATTTGGAAATCAGACATGTTATGTTTCATGTTCCTTGATATAGTATCATTATACTTATTTTTGCATGCCAGAATTGTTGGTTAGATATGTATGTCCTTGTGCTATTGTATCAAATCAAATCAAATCAAATCAAATCAAAATATTCTTTATTCAAGTAGGCCTAGTTACAAGCACTTTCGAAATGTCAGTTACATGAGAGTGAATGTTTGCTGGGAGAAATACAATATGATCCAACATTTGCTGCAAGGATTAGGGAAACCCAGAAAAACCTAATCAGATCATTTAACTTAAGTGTAATATTATTGATAAAATCATCATTTTTAAAATTAAAATAATCAATAAGATAAATCCCAAAAGGATTGTCAATAAAAAATAAATAATCTAGAATGTGTCTAGAAAAAATTCTAAATGTCAGAGTATATAAAACAATTAAGATTAAAATAATAATAATACCTTAGGTATTCGTTAAAATAATTATTCATATATCTACATGACGCTATAATTTACATTAATCCCACGCGGCTTCATCATTCATGTAGTCTTGTGTGCTATAATAAGCTTTAGAAAATAATTTTCGTTTCACAATATTTTTGAATTTACTAATAGGTAAATATGTTTCTTCACCACCTTTGTACCATATCTAGAGCAAATAAATTATTCTATTCTATTCTATGGTCACGTCTCCTGGATCACTCTTTAAGGCTGGCAGACGCACGGAATCCTGATTCGGTTTCTTGATCAGGAATTCAGATTCAGCATTCCGTAAGCATAGCGCACACGTACGGTTTTTCGTATTAGGTTTTTTTTTCTGTCAGTACTTACCGTGAGGTTATTGTGAAAGCACGTCTGAACATGGACGACGACGAATTGATTGCTATTGCGCTGTTACTGGCGCTAAACAAGAAGAAGCAGCGGAAACGACGTTATTAGGTACACCCATTACATACTCAACAGGTATGTAACAGGTATTTTTCAACAGAGATTATTAAATGTTCAGGTTCACCCATAGTTCAAAACACTACATAGACCGCATGCACGTCCACTCGGCACAGCCTTCAAATAATTCGGAATTTAAATTTCCGTTCGTGTGCGGCGGTTGATACAAAAGTATGCGAGCGCTGCGTTTGGAATCACGTCATTCGGTTTTGTTCCGTTCTGACATCCCGAACGCGCGGCATTAGTACTTGGATTATCTATAATATTGCGTTTAAATGGTTTAATCACGGAAGCTTAATTGGGTACCATATATATAAGTAATGCAGATATTTTTTTTTTTTTATAATTATATCTATGTTATAACTGTCTCTGTTTAACTTTTTAGTATAAGTATTTATCTGTTTATATAGAGTTAAGAATAATTGTAATATATAACAATTGTAATTAGTAAAAATATATTGTTCATAATTTTTAATATTGATTGTTAATATTCTTTGTCTCTTTTATTCGTAGTTGTACTAGCATCAATTATATACCTTTTTTTTTCAGTAAATATGTATAAGGATTTTTCCTTACAAAGATTTATCGAAAGCAGCACAACGCTGCTGCACGCATCACTTACGCTCACCATAAGCCCCCGGGTGCGAGCGAGAGAGTATGATAATAGTACATTACTGCAGACACCGGGAAAGAAGGGCTTGCCGGGTGAGTAGGTATAGGATAGAGATACGAAGCCGGCAAGCACTTTTCACGGCCAGAGGCATGTATAGTGCTTTTCTCAAACATATGCAATGAAATAAAAAATACACCACTCAAAAAATTACACGACAAAAGTTTTTGAAATTTTCCCTTCAATTCAAGTTCCTTTCCCTCCATATTTTTTTTTACGGTAGTCGTCCGTATTTCGCGTGTGTAGTGTTCAAGTAGACTCTATTAGGCCCGTTATACACAACCTTTATAATATAAGAATCTTAATTTCTATAATAAATAAAATAAATGCAAAGGATTTTAAATATTGTCTATGGTCTCTGGTGACTTACGTATAGACAATATTTTAAATTTATTCATCAATATATGAACCATACAAATTTGCGTTCTTAATAGCAGTTCGTGTGTAATAGGCATTAACGCGGATATTTTTGGTCCGATAACCATTCAGCCACTAGAAAAAAAAAAACAGCTGATTAGCCTGTGCATGACACAAACGCTATGTTTACTATATAATTAAAAAAAAATACTTCCCGGCCTAGGCCTTCAATTTTGTATGAAATTCCTTTACAGTTCTCTCAGGTTGTTCCGCCCGAAACGGGATACTTTGAAGCCTGTTTTAACGCACTTAATGACGACATTTCATTGCATATTTGAGAAAAAATGATTTATTACTCCGATGGACAGTTGCTAATGGCCCTACTATAGCGTAGTCGCGCAGAGTTATGCTAGACCCGCCTGTATTAAGGCGACGCATCGCTAAACAAACAATTGAGAAACATGTTCTGCGCCCCGTTCTCCGATTGGTCCTCAGCGGACTGAGGGGGGACTGATTGCATACAAATACGCGCCAGCGCTAGCTTATACCATAAGGCCGTAAACGACAAAACGGTTTTTAAAAACTACAAATAATTTTAAGAAATCCAACTAACGAAAGAAACTGCGAATTTAAACTAATGTACAAAAAAAATAGAAGCTTACATTGGTCTGGTTAGCCTGTAAAATGAGAATCTCTGTTTTAAAAGAGGTTTCTTTTATATTGTTTTCTCTGTTATAAAAGTTAAAGAAACGAGTTTCTGCAACTATCAAAATGAAGTCAATGAACTGAAGAATCAGGTAATGAAATATCACTTTCATATGTTTTGTAATGGCTGACAAATGTTAAGATCTCTGACCCGAAAATGTCCAATTCGTCGTCTTAATTGGCGCAGTCAGTCACTCACCAGTGCCTTGATCTCAGGGTAGTTGACGGCGGCCCAGGTGGCAGCGTAACCACCAATGGACCATCCGTACAGCACGATCTGCTTGGGCTCGAAGCCTAGCTCGTTGATGGCGTAACGCATTACGGCGTCCATGGCATTATGCTCTTGTGACGGGTATGGCAGACCCTAAAAAGAAAAAGAAATCAGAGACATACACAAATTGACCTAGTCTCAAACTAAGCAATGCTTGTACAGTCAAGGAATTTAATTTATATACCATTTTGTACCTTGTCACAGTCAAAATCAATATGAAAGCCAATGGACATTCCATATCAATGTCACTATGACAAGGTACGAAAGGGTACACAAATTAAATTCCTTGACCGTACTATAGGTAGTAGAGGTGAAGATTTACATAAAACGAGAGGACTGACAATTGCCATTGAGAGCCATCCACTTTGGATCGTGCACCGATCGCAAGGAGATATTTTGGCAAAAACTAGATAGCGCTTTATAATTAAACATGCTGTCATTGAACATACAAACATAATAAAGTAATAATAAGTTCTTAAGCAGTTACCAATAAATAAATCATAACATTTAAATACTGCGTCACGCTTACAAAGTTGAATTATTGTAAACAATAATTCTTATACATAGATGGCTTTGTACATATCGGGAAACGGTTTTTTGTAAAGAGATTGAGAGTTGTCTTGTTTTAATACATACTACTACACCGAGAGCATACATAGCTCTTAAATTAAAGAATGGATAAGTTTAGTACTCATATAAAGTGTGTTGGGGTAAAAAGAAATATGAAAATTTTACCGTTTTTTTTTAAAGGGGCTGAGATAAAGTTAACCTTATAATCCAAGACCCTATTTATCAAAATGGTTTTTCACTTGTGAAAAGTTGTTACGTTTCAATTAGTCTGCCACACTTGAATTACGCTTTCAAATATCTCACATAAAAGATAGTTTTAAGAATAACTGGTAAAAAATACTAAATTATTACATAATATATTATTTCCTTCCATAAAGATAACGATTTTCTTACTTTTTTAATCCCAAGATTGAAGTGTGCAGTAGGTATACTGTACGGTATATCCTGTATCCCGCGCAAATTTAAAACTGTCCCACTGTAATCGTATAAATTTAATCGAAATCAAAAGTTGATTCCACAAATAAGCCACACACTTTAAAAATATTAATAATAGGGTAACTACCCTATTATTAACTGACAGATAAAATCCACACTTTTTTACGAACTGTCAAAAATCTCAGAAAATACGAAGTTTCAAAAGAAAAAAAGGTTTATGACGTCAAACCCTTAGGATCAAATCGCCTTCTCATTGTTAGATTTTGGTCATTTTAAAATCGCCAAAAGCTTTATAATATGTATTCTTGGATGCTGACGTATTTTCAGGAATAACATTTAGTGTAAGCGTCACATAATTTATGTTGACTAGAGGAAAGTACCCAATTATTATTATTCTACATTTAATAACATTGCTGATAATCTAATATGCATTCGCGAACTTAGGATGGTTCCAGCTGAAAACCTAGAGATCATAGAGGAATTCAAGATCCAGAGTAGTCCTTGCAGCATACCACGAGGATCTTGCCATTGGTGAACATGGTGACACATTAGGTGATATACCAACAATAATGTGATAATTACAGTACTCCCGGCGAACCCAGGGTGGTTCCAAACAAGGGTCGAAAAAACACAGTCTTCACCGGAGTCGTCATAATTCCGATCACGTAGAACCCAGAATTGCCCTCGCAACACACTACGAGGATCTTGCCATTGGTGAACATGGTGACAAGTACTAATTAGATAATATACCAACAATAATGTGATAATTACAGTACTCCCGGCGAACCCAGGGTTGTCCCAACCGAGTGCTGAGAACCCAGCCTTCATTGGAGTTGTCTTAATTTCGATAACGTAAAACCCAGAATTGCCCTCGCAACACACTACGAGGATCTTGCCATTGGTGAACATGGTGACAAGTACTAATCAGGTAATATACCAACAATAATGTGATAATTACAGTACTCCCGGCGAACCCAGGGTTGTCCCAACCGAGTGCTGAGAACCCAGCCTTCATTGGAGTTGTCTTAATTTCGATAACGTAGAACCCAGAATTGCCCTCGCAACACACTACGAGGATCTTGCCATTGGTGAACATGATGACAAGTTCTAAATAGGTGATATATAAACAATAATATGATACTCACAGTACTCCCGGCGAACCCAGCGTTCACCGGAGTAGTCATAATTCCGATCCCGTAGAACCCAGAAATACCCTCGCAGTTCACGAGGATATTGCCCTTGGGCGACTCGGCACGGTTGTCACGAACCTGGTGCCAAGACTCAAATAGTTTATCAAGAACAGTGATACTCACAGTACTCCCAGCAAACCCAGTGTGGTTCCAGCCGAGCGCCCCGAACCCAGCCTTCACCGGAGTTGTCCTCATCCCGATCTCATAGAACCCAGAATTGCCCTCGCAGCACACCAAGAGGATCTTGCCCCTTGGGCGACTCGGCGCGGTTGTCACGAACCTGGTGTCAAGACTGAAATAGTTTATCAAGAACAATGATACTCACAGTACTTCCAGCGAACCCAGGGTGGTTCCAGCCGAGCGCCGAGAACCCAGCCTTCACCGGAGTTGTCATAATCCCGATCTCACAGAACCCAGAATTGCCCTCGCAGCACACCACGACGATATTGCCCTTGGGCGACTCGGCGCAGTTGTCACGAACCTGGTGTCAAGACTCAAATAGTTTATCAAGAACAGTGATACTCACAGTACTCCCAGCGAACCCAGGGTGGTTCCAGCCGAGCGCCGAGAACCCAGCCTTCACCGGAGTTGTCATAATCCCGATCTCATAGAACCCAGAATTGCCCTCGCAGCACACCACGAGGATCTTGCCCTTGGGCGACTCGGCGCGGTTGTCCACGAACATGGTGTCGAGTTGGTTCCCATCCGCAGACAGAAGCTTGGCCCTTTGACCGTCGAATTCCTCTACGAGCTGCGTTCGCCCTTGGAACAGCGCCGATCCTGTCGATACACGATTATATGAGCGAAAAATGATCGAAAAAGCAAACTGTGGTTCGACAATAGTTATTTTCACCTCACTAGCTCGGAAGAAAAACCCTTTACTTAGTTGGTTAATAATTTCTGTTACTAGGTTTTTTTGCAAATGAAATAAAATTACGGTATTTTTTATATTACACTTTTATTAGGTCGACCTGTATGTAACTAACTATGTAATGGAATCTAAGGTAACTAATTTGACTATCTTCCAAGGATCGTAGCGTCATGAAAATTGTCAGCTGTATGTAGTTCTGATGACAATACAATAATATGGTACTGTCGAACTGATCTGATGATGGAGCCGGAAGATATGAACTGGAACTTCATGATGGAACGTCGTATCATAGCTGTGTTTGGATTTGTTAGAAAAGTCTCGTAAAGCGTGTTTTTCTAGTGTTTTTTAAACTGTTAATTTATTACCGTACATCAATTTAAAGCCTAGTTTTTGCCAACCAAGAAAACATACAATTTACTCAAATTTAGTCCCTCTACTTTCTTTGCTAACTCTTAAGCTTCGAGATATACCGCTGCAATTACGCGCAAGATTTGATGAAAATCTCTTGTTAAAAGTGATCTAGAAACAGTATTTAAAATGGTTAAGAAAGGAGATGTTATAATTTTCTGAAACTTCTATGTTAGGGCTTCTTTTGCAATAGCAATATTTTATTGTATCCATCCCTACACTAAATATTCCAATCAAAAAGTTAAGGTAGTTTTTCTGTTTAGAACAGAATACAGAAATTTCGCTAGCGCGCAACTGAACAAAGTACGTCAAACACGAATACTGGCGATTGAGTCGCCTTGGCTTACATAAATTGCACCTTAAAATAAAGATGAAGATCTGTTTAAAGTCTTTCATAACCATAAACTCTACACAGAAACTGTATTTCAAATTAGGGACTGATTTTCCAATTGACTCTTGTGCGTATTTTTAAAGCATGTTTGTCTCAAGGTCTCAGAGGCAGGTCAAGAAAATTGAGAAGCGTTTTTTTTAATCAGTATTTTCTAAATGGAAAATACTAGGCTTTAAATTGTTGTACGGTAATTATATAAAAAATACCGTAATTTTATTTTATTTGCAAAAAAACTTAGTAACAGAACTTATTAACCAACTAATTATAGCACCAAATCTGCGCGAAAGAGTAATTTGAAGTTTGAATTTATATTATTGTATATATTTGTTTTGTTACGAGTGTGTTTAGTAGGTTCATTATCACATGTTTTAAATGCAAACATAATCGTTTTATTATTTGTTTGTATTGTCTTATAACACACATTTCAATCGCAGTAGTAGTAAAAAGTTGTGTTTCACATGGCTGCAAAATAATTTGGCTTTTCGTGGCTTGAAAGCCTCGCTATGCTCAGTAATCTATATTTATAATCATAACAAACTAAATTACAGGTACTTTAACACAGTTGGTGCGCGGCGCTATGTTGACCACGGAATGTATGACGTCATGCGATCATACATATAGATAAAAATCAATTAGAGAAATGTATGATTGCGCATCACTTCAGAAAGGCTGCACCTATTTGGCAATTTTTTGTTGTACTTGTAAATGTCCAAACAAGGTATGTATACTAAAAAAATGATCATTTACAACACTCAGTAGGAATGTCGAACTTTGGCTGTTACTTCTGATTTCTATAGCATTTTAATGCAATTTGTCTCGTCTAGACTATGGATTCTCAAAACTGAAAAGAAATGATTAAACCATTTGAAAAAATAAATCTAAACATCCTAGTTACGCGTCACGGTCACACAAATCAAAATATTTACAAGGACTATCTAAGAACAATCGCAAGGAAGCCAGCTTTCTAATAAAGAATATATTCGAAATGGGTCACGTGTTTGAACATTATCATATCATGCAGGCAGTTAGACATAATAAGGTTTTAAACTGCATGTTTTTGCGTCAGGGTTGTAGCGCATGTTCGCAAAGCAATAAGTCTTTAATTACAAATACAGGAGCGGTGATAAATCCATCATATTGCAATATTTCTGTTATATATTTCATAACTCATGAAACAAAGAACTGAAATTGTTGGACACTAAAAAAAAAGTTGGCACTGACTTGTTCTTAATAGTTTTCATGCCGTTACCCGATACAAAGAAAATGTCATTCAAATTCGTTTTTATTGGAACTCAGCGTCCGTCACTTGTAATAAGATGATTAGAAATTGTGTTTCGTACTATATCTATACTATTATAAAGTTGTAAAAATGAAATGTCTGTACATTGAAGATATTTTCAAAAAAATGATTGTTACGGACTATTTGGAGGTCACTAAAACGAAAAATATTTTTTTTGGATTTTATGTATGTTTGTATGTGTCGATTTCCATAGTTTTTGGTACACGGGTAGCTGGGTATCTCCAGATGGTTATAGGATACTTTTTACCCGACTACGCTGAAGAAAAAACGACGGGTTATGACTTTTTCCTGTTTTGGGTCTTGGATGTTTTCTATATATTTAAGTATTATAATTTATGTATGGATTATGTATATCGTCGCCTAGTACCTATAGTACTAGCTTTGCTTAGTTTGGGACTAGGTCAATTTGTGTAAGATTGTCCCTGATATTTATTTATTATTTATTTCGCAAAGCATTGAAGACTCCAATAACTTTGTTATCACCTACAAACACACTCGTAAAACAGGAAAATATAATTCGATTTTATGATTTCATTTCGCAGACTCATAAAACTGTTTCAATGGAGTTAATTTGTACTGTCGAGCACAAAGATATGTACCCACTTTTGAACCTTATTACAATTGAATTGAAATAGTAAATTATTGAATCGTAATGAGGTCCAAAAGTGGATACATCTCTTTGTAATCAGCATTAATTGCGATAAACAATTACATTTACATCTTCTAAACAGTTGTCGCTATGCGTGATCAATATGGAAAAGCAATGTAGAAGTCACTCACAATCACAATAAACATGAAAACGATTGAAGAATTCGCCATGCGTGGACTAATAGCAATTCGTTTGTTTCAGATGATTTTCCAGCACTGATCTAAATTTTATAGAGAATTGTGCCCTTAAGCCCGTGTACAGTCAACAGCAAAAATTGATGATAATTTTAGTACTTTATCGGCCTGGCGTAATAATACTGTGACAATTGTGATGCGTTTATGTAGTGAAAGTTTTTTCTACTTTGTTTTATTTGCCTTGTCGTATAGCTTAGGATAATGTTTACTTCGTAATATCAACGCTTAGTGCAGTCAAATTTAAATCACTTAGAAAAGAACATTAATTCAAGCAAATCATAAAAATATTATTTAAAAAATAAGTTACCGCATCTTACCTTATCGAGAGTTTAACACAAAAATGCGTGGTAATTTCCCTTAGTTACGCTAGTATTTTACTTAATTCCGACACAAACGTTTTGTTTCTTAAAATACGAGTTTATTTTCAAGCAATTTTGCAAGAATATACTTAGTTAGGGAGACTACTGGCTTCATAACTGGCTTAAACATAATGTGTCCTAAATATATGTGGAGACATATCGTTTAGGCGAAAAAACTCACGTCAGATTTTGTCTCACCTGCTTGAGTTATAGTACATTTTCGAATAGGCTGAAAAGTTAGGGATTACCCAACCAATGCATATTGATATTAACTATTTATAGGTTCAGCATATAAACGCAGCTTGATAGCCTGGACCAGCAATGTCGTGTGGAAATTCGTTGCCTTTGGAAGTGGTTACACACGGCCAATGTATGCAGTGATACAAACATCAATTCATCATGGTAACGTAAAAATAAAATACAATTAAAATAAGAATAAGTCAAGTTCCTGTAAATATATGTAAACTAAATGTGTGTCAATATTCAAAATTTATACAATAAAAATACGTTAATACTGTAGAAACAATTATCAATCAATATTTTATACGTCTTTGTTTTAAACTCGTTTACAGGCAATGTCTTCATGTCAGCTGGTTTATTAAATATACTAATGCACATGTTATGACCGCTTTTTCTTCTAAGTATTAATTTGTTACGAGTTGGTAATGCTAACCTACAGCGTCCATGTGATCGTGTTGTTACCTTATCTTCTACGAATGTGAAAAGTTGAAAATTGAGTTTTACAAAAACACATATCTCGTAAATAGGTATATAGGCAAATGAAGGATAGTAACTTGTTTAATAAATAATGGTTTACAAGGCTCTAGCCTATTTACTCCAATAGGCGCGATCAGCGTTTACAGAGTTACCCCACATAATTATACCATATCGTAAAATTGACATAATGTATCCGCGCTTACTGTACTGTAACGCGATTGAATCCCTGCTGTGGCCGTGTCGAGCGACTGTATCGAGACTGTACCGCTGCTTGAAGACACCCGTGTGTGTAAAGGTACACGATTAGCGATTGCATCGATATCGCGTTTGATGCGACTGCATTGCCGCAAAAAGTTCCAATGTGTAACCGATTTAAATGCAATGCTTTAGCTGCCATGGTTAGGAATGTAAGAGCATTATTCCTGTCTTGAATGTTTGGAAACAGTGCATAATTATAGAGACTGAGACAAAAGGGATTGCTAGCGAGGTAGGTATAGAGGGATTGCTGGCGTACGAAGCCGGATAGAAATAGAGATACGCGATGAGATAACGGCGCGGCGCTCATGGCGAATTGAAAAAAAAGAAGGTCGCTTTGCAGGCCTAGCTAGGTCGCCAATTTTGAATGAAATATCATTATGCACCTCTCGTCTCGCCGCGAAACGTGAGACTTCGGTGTCTATTATATTATAAGGTTAATGTTTCATTGCACATTTGAGAAAAAAAGGTTCCGACGAATTGAGAAACGCCTCCTTTTTTGGGAGTGGGTAGAAAATACTTACGCAAAAGATTCTGTATCAGTCCAAGCGAGCCGGGGTAGATCAGTCGTAGAGCGAAAGTGTGGGTGGCGATGTAGGCGAGGACTTGAAGCGTGGTCCGTTGGTACAGAGGCAGGTCGGGGTTGGCGCAGGCCGAGAACGGGTGCCGCTGCAGCCAGGATGATCTGGGACTGATCAGGGGGTGAGTGAGGGTAGTGCCAACATATTTTTATCTATTCGTGTATCGTCACCAGCACCAATATCTGCCATAACCAGAGCCCGGAATATCCATGGCAAAACAAAAGACTGTTGCAATGAAACTAGTGTTAGAAACATTTTTTCATCGATATCGAGTAAGTTTTGTCTAAAAAAAATCATACAGATATGTTTAGGTAACTTATTTTATAATCATTCACGCCAAACGCAAAAGAAGTGGTAAGTTAAGGCTTTGTTTTATATGTGTTATTCCATCTAAAACGCAAGGTAACTTATATTATACCAATTACAATGAGTTTTATAAATTTGCTCCCTTGACGTCGAGTGAAGTCGAACGTTCATTTCGTATACATAAATGGCTTTATAGTGATAAACGAAACAGTGTTCTCCCAGAGAATATTGAAAAATTAATGATGATCGACTTCTATCACTATAACAAACCCAATAAGATGTCATGAGATGCTGTGTGTGCTGATGTGGATTTAGAGGATTGCATCTGTATCTGTATAATTATAGAAACCTAAGTGAAATTTTGTATAATTCTTTTATTCATTTGGTGGACCGTTTTTTTCTCATCTTACACAACTATCGATATCGATAAAAAAATGCTTCTAACACTAGTTTGATTGCGACAGTCTTTTGTTTTGCTCTGGATTTTCCGGGCTCTGGCCATAACATAGTGGGCAAAGCAAAAGCTAGAAATATAGTTGTATCAGATATTCAGATATTTGTGCTAGATATTATTGTTGGTGACTGTATTATAATCTGTGAATTAGAGAACTGCGTGAATCATACTAGAAAGGCATACTTTCTAGATTGGAACATCATTCTATATTCTATTCTATGGTCTATAATCGTGGTAAAATTTAGACTTGGGCCCGTTCCTCAAAAGCTTGTAACTTGTATTACAAGCAAAAGTCTCTTTCCATCAATATGAATTAAAAACTTACTTAAACTACCGCTAGTAATACAAGTTACAAGCGTTTATGAAACGGGCCCAAGTTACTACTAGATAAGTATTTTATGGCATTTTATGTTTGAATACAGGAAAGTTAACAATTTTTTATTATACATTTTAAAATTACATTATATTCGTAAATGCGTAATGCGTATTATAACCATAATTACAGATATACAAGAAAATATTATAACTAGTTAATTTTATGATAAGACTAGAAGATGCCCGCAACTTCGTTCGCGGAGGAGAAAAAGTCATAACCCGTCGTTTTTTCTTCAGCGCAGTCGGGTAAAAAGTATCCTATAACCATCTGGAGTTACCCAGCTACCCGTGTACCAAAAATAGCTGAAATCTGTTTAGCCGATTTTTCGTGATGAAGCCACAACGACACATACAAAAATACAAACATACACAAAATCCAAAAAAAAATTTTTTCGTTTTAGTGGCCTCCAAATAGTCCGTAACAATCAATTTTTTGAAAATATCTTCAATGTACAGACATTTAATTTTTACAACTTTATAATAGTATAGATGACTAGCTTCTGCCCGCGAATTCGTCCGCCTTAAATTCGTTTATCGCGGATAAGGGTACTTTTCCGGGATAAAAAGTAGCCTATGTCCTTCCCCGGGACTTAAACCATCTCCATACCAAGTTTCATCCAAATTGGTTCAGCGGTTAAGGCGTGAAGAGGTAACAGACAGACAGACAGACACACTTTCGCATTTATAATATTAGTATGGATCATCATCATTCCTAATCATGGCTACCAGACCCTTGAACATTTGTTTATAGACATGAAGAATACTATCCGAAATAAAACATTTTGAAGTTGAATTTAAAAGTACGCAAAACGAATATTTGTTAAATTCGTTGCAGTGTGCAAATGTGAAGTGAATCTTCATTGATATTATGATTATAAATTAAAGATGTATAAAAGTACAAACCTTTCACTTTCAGACAGCTTGTAAGTAGCAGGCCAGGCTTGAAATTCAAAGTCGTATTTCCTAATAGCTTGCAGGAATGACTTTTGTTCGGTATTAGGAGCGGTCAGGGCTTTCAAGAACTCCACATACTTCGGGTTGGTGGCCCGACCGATGCCTCGGAGGACGTAGGAGAGGGCAATCAGGCAGCTGATACTCCCGAGGTATCTTACTATGACTCGGGTCTCATCAAGTGAGAAGAACCCACGTTTATAGACGTACAAACAGATGAATGGCGATGTGTACAGTCCTATGTTTAGAATGGTACTGGCCTGAAAAAAATATATTAATAATGTTATATTAAAAAAAATGCAAGCTTGGATGTAGATTTGTTTCTTGTCACATTCAGCAAATGAGCTGGATAAATATTAAATTGATTTGACAGACACCTCTTGCTGCAAGTTTATGTCATTAGCAGAGCCCGGAAAATCCATAGAAAAACAAAAGACTGTCGCAATCAAACTAGTGTTAGAAACATTTTTTTATCAATATCGATAGTTTTGTAATATGAGAAAAAACGGCCTAACAAGATAGATTATCATTATTTTTTAACATTCTCTGGGAGAAGACTGTGCCGATGTCATGTGCTGCTGTGTGTACTGACGTGGATTTCGAGGATTGCATCTGTATCTGTATAATTATACAAACCTATGAGAAAATTTTGTATTAAATTTATTTTTTCATTTAGTGGGCCGTTTTTTTCTCATATTACCTCAACTATCGATATCGATAAAAAAAATGTTTCTAACACTAGAATCATTGCGACAGTCTTTTGTTTTGCTATGGATTTTCCGGGCTCTGGTCATTAGCTAAATAAAAACTTCAGCTGTATACAAGTTGTTAAAATTTTACAAATACATTTTCATATTACCATCGAAATGATTTTATCTCCCCATTTTTCCAATCCTTCCGGCTGATAAAGGGCCTGAAAGACAAAGAAAAACATAAATAAATGCAATATGAATAAAAATAAGTAAGTCACTACATTATTATTTATTGAATATTTCCATTGAGTTCCAGTATATGTTGGGGTACCTTTTAAAAGGTTATGGAATTTAATAAAACCTCACAGCTCATGGAAATAAAACCTGGCATACCTCAGGGTCAGTATTGCGGCCTGTGCTTTACACAGTCTACATAGCTGACCTAAAGTAGATGGTATTACAACTTATACACCCGTAATACTGCCATAGTCGCAAATAACAAAACTAAGGATTTGCAGCCATAATGCTGCAAAATCGACTAAACAATGTAACAAAATGGCTACAGAAATGGACAAATCTGCATAAATTGATTCATGCAGTCATCATATCAAAACACAAATTGTGGTTTCGGTGCATTGACCTTTATTGTTTTTTGGAAAGAAACAGCGGACTGTCCACAGATACTAAACTAATAATCATATAAGAAAATGAATTAACCCTTAATTTGACAAGAGTTCAAAAAGTACCATAATTCAAGCCTCAGTGACTCCAAATAGTACTAAGAAATCTAATTAAATAAAAGATCCAAAAACGCCATAGAAATTAAATATAGTTGTCACGCAATGTGCATCAAAATATTTAACCGTTTACTCGATGAGCTTAAAAACCTGCCGCTCAATAAATTTAAAAACAAGCTGCATGCCTCTTGTAGAAAAATGTTACTACACTCTAGATGAGTTTTTAGACTGTTAATTCATCACTTTAATAATTTAGTATAATTCAATCATTGACTTTATATTTATGTTAAATGCTAAGTAATCTGACAGTTTAATAATTTAATGTAATTGATAATAAAATCGATGTAATTAATGTTTAATATAATGTATTTTAGAATAATTTGCATGACTTGTTAAAGTCTAAATGTGTATGGATCTATAAAAACTATGTAACATCACTTTGGTACCACATTTATGGCAAATAAATATATTTCTATTTCTATAATAAAAATAAATACTTCCAATTCTGCCCAACATCCCAAAGAACTGGCAACAAAATTAACAGCCAGGGACTATGTGAAAAGACTAAAAAGAAAAGATATCTTCTCAGATTGATGAAATTAAAATGTGTATATGACTTGACTGGAGGACACACTCAACATAGCAATGATCACATAACCAGTTTCCTTATTGAAGGACTAATTTTGATCAAAAAAAGTATCAACAACATACACAAAAATAAATAATAAAAGTAAACATCAAGGACAATATTACACAAATCGACCTAGTCCCAAACTAAGCAAAGCTTGTACAATGGGTATATATACATATATAGATAAATAATAATACTTAAATACATAGAAAACATCCAAGACCAAGGAACAAACATTCGTGTTCATCACACAAACACTTGCCCTGGCTGGGATTCGAACCCGGGACTCGTAGCTTCATAGGCCATTATGCAACCCACTGAGCCAAACCTGACAACAAGTTATTAAGTCTAGGGAAACATTTACAATATTGATGTATAACTTAAAAGGAGACCACACAGCACACTGCATGCTCCATCTTGATGTGAAATATTTGTATGCCTAATGGCTAGACATGGTGATACTTTATTGAATGTAAGACCTGTTATGAACCTATGTTTACAAATAAATATCTGATTCTGATTCATTTGTCCTGGGGCAAGCTGCCAGTGACCCTGATTTTCAGTGGTTCGGTTAACATAATACAAAACATATAACTTAACCTAGGAGAAGAGAGCGAGAAACAATAATTCAGTGTACAATTCAATATGTGATAATAACTCAACCAGAATAACAATAAATAAGCATGATTGAAATATATTATAGAGTTTCAAACAGTGAAACAAAGGATACTTTAGGCACATAAGACACAGTTGGCTATGCCGAAGAGAAGACATGTTGCACCTACCAATACCACTAAAAGATATAAAATTGCATAACATACCCATTGACAACACATTGTAATTGTATTACATACATGCCACAGTCAAACAAGATAGATTGTTGTGTCTAAGCATTACCTATCTCTCTCTATTACATTAAATATACTCTTTAAACCCTATACAATGGAACCAGAGATAGAAATGACATAATTCCCCATGTTGTAAAGTTTTAAGAACATGCTCCATTTTGCATTACATATGTTCTGATCCAGAACATTCTGCACACAAATTCTCAAACAGTTGACCACCTATCTTGTCTACATTCTCAATTTGTCCTAATTCCCATGTCAACCAAATTTCCAACTCTTCTACCTGTGCACATATTTACGGTGAGATATTAGATATGGTTCAAGTAATTGATTATTCACTTTTACCTGCCTACTACTACAATCGAATAAGATAACTGTTATTGCACACATTACAAAATATAGAGGAAATAACGAAGAATGAAAAATCATAATTAGAGGTAGATAAGTAGTAAAAGCTATTTCTTCCAGACAACATTAGGCACCCATGTTTAGTTTAAGTGGACTATATTTGAGGATGTGGAATATCTATTCCACATACTCAAAAGGAAGTGGACTATTTGGTAATGTTGAAGTAAGACAAGGCACCGGGAATGTTGTAGTAAGACAAGTTTAATTCTTGTCTCTAAAAATATTTTGAAGCATACTGTTCAATGATTGCAACTATTTTTGTCTTTAAGAGGGTTTATACCTGCTTAACTGGCATCATCACATATTTTTTGGTTTTTCTTGATTCTTTCAAGAAATGTGAACGAATGTAACTTGAGCATGTTTTCAATTTATTCATTATGTTTAGTAAAGCTGGCACAATGACAAATTTTATGATATTGCCACAGCCAAAGCTTTAAAAATGAATATATGTCTATATCTTGTTTTGTAAGAAAATAAAGGCAAAAGTAATGAGTATATCAATTAAACACAATATAAATGCTAAAACTGTATGTATTGAACATATCTCTAAGTTTCATTCAAATACCACAAAATAACGAAGTAATAAGAAAACATATGCGACGTTGCCAGTTTTGTGGGTATAAACGCTCTTAAGCATTGTGTAATAATTTCCAATTAACCTTTGAATAGCTTTTTTCTTAAACAAAATGATAGACATGTTTTCATCAATATCAATCTATACACTAAAATGAAGCAAATATATTCATCACCTATATGTGATTCGGATGAGATTCTGAGCTTAGTAATTCAGACATTCACCAATTTACATAGAGAAATTTACATAATCTTAACAAAATTCTATACTTACATCTTTAGGGCCCTCCTTATAAATCTTGTACAGTCTCGGAGAAAACATGCACTGCCACGTTAATTTCATAATGAAAAGGTTTTAGGAAATCACCTACAGCAACAGTTAAGTAAAAAAAACACAAAATTTTAGAATTGTATCTGCGTAGACAGCAGTATATTGTTTAATAAACTGTATAACCGTGCGAATATCGTTAAGGATTGATAGCCGGTCGCCAAACACAAAATCTAGATAGTAAAATTAATAAACTAAACGATTTTATGTTATTCACACTGCTATGAACATTTCAATCGAAAACTAATCATTATTATTTTCTTTCTTCCTTCACTTCAAACTTCTACTCTGTGGATGTTGGTAATGTTTCGGTTTTTTTAGTCTGTTTAGTTTATGGTCCCTGTAGATTTTGCAAACATTG
Organism: Hedya salicella; assembly: GCA_905404275.2. Classification (NCBI taxonomy): domain Eukaryota; kingdom Metazoa; phylum Arthropoda; class Insecta; order Lepidoptera; family Tortricidae; genus Hedya; species Hedya salicella. The sequence goes on along the minus strand of FR990096.1, from coordinate 10,141,511 downwards.
CTGCGTTGGCTACTATATTGTGCTATGCAAAATACTTCCATCACATTGTCTTCTATCGCATAGCTATTATGGTGTAATCTGTTATATTCTGTGGTTTGCACACTCGAAACAAGACAGAAAGACAGATCATCACATCACAATCAGTCAATGGCACGTAAAATGAAATTATTGTAACGTATTTGACTGAAAATAATTGTATAGACATTACATTTTTCGAAATACTATTAAGAGTCTAGTCATGAAACATGATTTATTTAGTGAAAATAATTTCGTCATTCGTACTGATGGCTATTGTGGCAGTAAGAGCCAGAATACACAAGTTACCTCTTACGGTAAGAATAATAAACATATTTTACTATTTTCTACTGCTCCTGAGTGTTTATATAGTGCAATAACTTAAGGAAAAAAGGTTTCGTTAAAGATAATTTCCGTATACGCATTGAGGAAGAGCTGTTTTTTTTAAATTATTTTAATTAAGTGAACAATCCTGTTTATATTGGATTAAGTATAGCGACGTCACGGTTGGTTGGTTATTATATTCAGAATCTGCAAAATTTTGTTGTGGACACGTTTTTCAGACTTAAATGAGTGTTTCTAAGCAAAGTTATTTGTTCAGGTTCTGAGTAGAAACACTTTCAATTATGCAATTATAACCAGAATTTGACTTGAAATTACAGTAAATGATAAAAATATTGATTGCGAATTTGATACATAAATTCCTATGTATAATTCGTTTTTATATTTGACACATCATGCATGCAGCAATTATTATATACAGAATTTGACATCTATATTTCATATTCAATGCATTTTTTTTGCCACTATCAATTTCTACTAACATCTGAAATTCATGCGGCATCAATACTAATACTGGTATCGTTATATATACAAACTGACTTCAAACAGCCAAGCTCCTTTTTAAATTCAATTTTAAATCTGAAAGCTGTCATGGGTTTTGTGGCAAATGTAGTGCGGTGAATATTTGAGCGTTTCAATGCCTCAATACCATTGCCACATTATTGAAGAGCGACATATAAATTGTAGTATCATTTTTGGTTATCTTGTAGACATTGTGGGTTTCTGCAATTCTTATCATAATGATGCTGTTTGCTTGTGAAATGGTAAATAATGTGGTGATGGTAATGAGGCATTTAAAACACTCAAATATTCACCCAGATAAGGCGAGCGCAACTATTAAAGAGTTCTAAAACTAAATTAGAACAAATAGACCGTTGTGTACAAAACCACTGAGAAGAACCTCGCAGTTGACCACTTACTGATCATTTTTTTCTTTGGTGGAGGCGAATGGAGCAAAATAAAGCAATTGGCAGTTACACTTCACAGTAAAAAATAATGTTTTGTTCACTGGTACAATAGTAATATTCTGGACACAAAGAAATCTGAAATACAACTGTTTTCTCTTAGTGATGTGTTATGCTGCTTGGCTAAGGATGTATGCTATCCAATGTGCATGATATTCACCAATCGGAATTGTTGATTTTTATTTATTAACTTACTTTGGCGTCCCTTATTGGTGGGTATTACACACATACTTAGCTACACAGCTAAGCAGATCTCTAGTGGAAATGCAACATAACTATACTACTTCCTCTACGTACACCAATCACAAATGTTTATTGCTAATTTCCTGCGAGCATTTGCGAATTCCTTGATGTTATCAATCTCTGATTTGTTGGTATTTCATTAGTTATAAGTAAGCTTGCCATCCCTTCGGATTTCCCCGGATTTGTCTTAGTGTGGCGCCTGTCCGGGGACGTCCGGGCGGGTTTTTAAAATGTGTCCGACCTTTTTTATGTCAGAAAAATCTTAATGAACTGAATAAAATCTAACATGGGTTCGACTATAATCAAGATGGCAACCCTAGTTATAAGTAGCGTTCACAAGCGATATAGCTGAGCCAGCAACTATGGCGCTGCAGCGGTGTTAGCTTTTTAACGAGTGGGTCGCAGACAAACGCAAAAATTAAATCAATAGTGATTAGATCCCGTACCTGTTCAAACAGGTATTAAACACATTCACTGAAAGCAACGCTCGTCTACCAGCAGAGCGCCCGGTAAGCTCCTCTGCTCGTAGATCGCATGCTTGGCAGCGAAAGTGTTAACGAACTTGATTTCGTGGCGAAAACCGGCGAACCAGAAACCAGCATTTTATTTTTCAGTAATTCGGCTGTAAACTGCTCGATCATTGATGGCCCGTACGGCCGGTGCGGCCGTTCTCCCGCGTGTTGTTTGACTTGTCTGGCTGCATACGCGCAGATGGTCAGCAGTCTGAACGCGCCTATGCTTTCTACATCGATAGCTACGCCTGACCTACCGTATGCGCGGACCATGGGTCGAGAATTTCCAGCGTTACGGTGTTCTCCACGTTACTTTCGTTCCGCTAGAAAACGTAGTACCTAAATAAATCGAATAAACGCCGGTTTTTGAACCCTGGATTCCCAGCGCTTGGATCTCTATCCGAAATAAACGCTATTCTTGACCAGAGGTGATTCCCTCTATCATCCGGGTTGAGTCTCCACTTTTCCACACCAAGTGGTGCTTGCTTGGCTTACCAATTCTAGCGAATGTGTTTGATAATGATAAGAGATCTGAATGTTTTTATATTAAACCAATAGGTCGATATGTTGGCCTCTGCCTCTCTTTTATTCAGGTATGTTAATGATGAGTGAAACCAATCTTAAAATGAATGAGTTTCCAGTGAGTTTAAAAGGTAGCGTACCTTTGGGACATGTTCCGTAAGTCGCTTAGGGGAGGGGCGTTCAGTTTAAAATTTGATTTACTCCACTGTATCTTTGCTGATTCTTTTCACGTGTTCGTACCAGCTGAAGTTCTTGATTATATGTTCAGCGCAAATAAAAGCTTTCGCGGATACCTATTTGCGGTGTGCAACATAAGTACACTACACCTAGTGATATCCTCAAAATAATCAGCTCCAGCGTAGGGCTTACACACCGCACTTATGAAACGCACCGGCGATACGAATGCGATACGCACGCGAGTCTGTATCAGCTCCATGGAATGAAAAATGCGATGTCGACGTACGTTTGTAAAACGCGGTGAGCATAGGCTCTCTTGACAACAGAATCGTACTGAGGAGATAATTTCGTACACTCGATGGCACAACTATTGTTTCTGACTGTTCACTACGATTTTTTTTGATCCGCGATACTGCCGGAGGAGATTGGCAAATTATCACAACGCAACAAAACGGGGCTGAATTCCGTATATATAAATGTGTATTTAATTACCTTGCGTTGCTAATTCTTCCGACGTTTCGAACGTCGCGTTACGTCTATAGTCGCCAAGGAACTATGCTAATCGATCCCTAATAAATAAATTTCTTGTCTGTGAAAAGGAATCTGACCACCTTTTTAGGCCATCTTGCCTTTTTTTATAGATATGTTTTTTACTCAATAGGGTAGGTATATTAGATATGCATATGGGAGGATGTAAGAGGAGGGGTAGGCCGAGGAAAAGGTTGATGGATTGCGTGAGAGATGACGATTGATAGAGAGGTACGGAAGAATCAAAACATGCTGCGCCGACCCCAAGTAAATGCGATAAGGACAAGCGAATGATGATGACTTCTAAAATGAGGCTTGAACGTGCGATTTTTTAGAAATCGTAAGAGACGATACACCGCTTGCGTGACGTGTACGTAAGCAGCGGTGTGTCATCTCTTAAGAGGATGCTTACTTTACAACGCGCCCGTTTACGTGCACGTCACGCAAGCGGTGTATCGTCGACCTTTAAAGGTTAAGCGCGATTAGGAAAACTGTGTAAGTTTAATCAATCGATTGTAAATGTTGAATAATGTGTGTTGTAGGATGATGAGCGCCACTACGTGGATCTCACGACGTTCGGGTTCTTCCAAGGCGGAGTCTTGGACGTGCGCATGATCAACTTCAAGCTTCCTGCGGACGCGGAACACGGAGACGTAAATATACTGACATTCTATAAGCTTACCGCTTAATTGAGTCGTAGCACGATAGGGCACCTTCTGACTGTCAATCCCTATTTTCCTGTAGCCGAAGTTGGGGAAACCTACATTATACCTAAAAGAGTTTTGCAGAAAAGGTAAGATTCAAAATATGTGAACACGTAAAAGGGATGAGCCAAAAAAAACAACTTGTTTATATATATTTTTTAAGTTAAAATAGGCTATTCTAACATACTAATTTCACGCGTTTTACATTTGGGTGCATATTTTTATTGCCTAGGAGATATTTTGAGTGACATCACTAAAGACTGACGTCTTTACTATGGTAATAAGTTATTACTAATAATAATAACTTATCCCTGAAATCATATTTTTGAAATATGGCTATTGCAAGCGGTTTAATAAACCTATTACTGACAATGGTTTTTGAACAATTGGCGCATCATTATTCTTTACGCAAATATGCAAAGGGTTTGATGTCGTAGTTTTCATATGACAATATAGGTTTATCCAATTTAACTCTAAAGTTTAAATTGTTAAATTTCAAAAACAAAATATTTTACTATCTATATCAACGATACAGGGCAGGCTAAATTTGGTTTTCTTCGTCCATAGTACGGGTTCACCCTCGACCGGACGGTTAACGACGCCATAAGTCCTTACCTCGAGGCGCACAGCGATACGTGCTTCCTGAAGGATAGCGAGAGCAGCGTGACGTCACCGCAGCACCCTGCTATCGTGTTCCTCAAGATGGACTTCAATAACATGCGGTGAGTAATACCCGATGTGTCGTCAAGTTCACCTTCGGTTTTGTACCTTGAGGCGCACAGCGAGACGTGCTTCCTGAAGGACAACGAGAACATCGTGGGTTGCGAACGCCATTTGCGTTCCCACGAGCAGCTAGAGATAAAATATTCGAACGCAGCAGAGCCCCGCATACCAGGTAAGGGTTTAGCCGTATTCTGGGGTCACCAGTCCCAGGGCAATTCGGCACGCTAACGACTAGACTCGCCTCTAGCCACGCATCCATCGGCACGGCATACCTTGGATTGGCGGAATAGGAGGAAGGATAACAGGGTAAAGAAAGGAATTGTACAAATTTAGACAGGAGAAAGGGTTAAAGGATACTACTGTCCCGGAAGACTATATATGAGCCAGCAGCTCGGGGAGTCGGGGTCGCATACCCGTATACCATAACAAAATACCGGAAAGGCAACTTCGTATGAGTAATTGCTGACTTCAATAACATGCGGTGAGTGACACCCGATGTGTCGTAAAATTCACCTTCGGTTTTGTACCTAGAGGCGCACAGCGGGACGTGCTTACTGAAGGACAACGAGATAGACTTAACAAAATGCGGTGAGTGATACCCGATGTGTGGTATAGTTCGCCATCGGTCGGTTCACTTAAGTTCCCCTCGAGGTACAGAGGGAAACTTAAGTAGCATGTATCAATTACTGGTTAGTTTTCATTAGTAACTGTCTTTATCGGACCTTTGTATATATTAATTAGAAATTTAAATAAATTAAATAAAGTTTAGATCCATTTGAAATCTTATTAATGCGGACCGTATCGACATGTATCGATATCTTGGTTATATTAACAGTTTCCCTTATTTTCATACATACCACATGGCTTACCCCTAGTATGTATAATAAATAGAATTAACATGTACGCTTAGTAATATAATCTATACTATTATAAAGTTGTAAAAATGAAATGTCTGTACATGTAATATATTAAAAAAAAAGACTGTTACGGACTATTTGGAGGTCACTGGATCTAAAAATATTTTGTTTTTGTTTTTTTGTATGTTTGTATGTGTTGCTGTGTGAGGATTTCAACTATTTTTGGTACACAGAAAGCTGGGTATCCACACATGGTTATAGGATACTTTTTTCCCGATTACGCTGAAGAAAAAAGAGGGGTTATGACTTATTCTTCTCCGCGAACGAAGTTGCTGGCACCTCCTAGTAAATATATAAACACTAGCTTCTGCCTGCGACTTCGTCCGCCTTAAATTCGTTTATCGCGGATGAGGGTATTTTTCCGAGATAAAAAGTAGCCTATGTCCTTTCCCGGGAATCAAACTATCTCCATATCAAATTTCATCCAAATCGGTTCAGCGGTTTAAGCGTGAAGAGGTAACAGACAGACAGACAGACACACTTCCGCATTTATAATATTAGTATGGATATGGATGTATTAGAACTTTTACCCATGTAAAAAGATTATAAAGGCATTTGAGGAGTCCATCAAGTAGATGAATAAAAAAACATTGGGGAAGTATTTTTTCTTTTTTTACGTAATCAAAAATTAAAAGGAGATACACTGAGTCAAAATGTCGTGTGACGTCACTCCTTGGTACAAATTTTACCTAGGAGTGACGTCACGAGCCCCCATTCCTGAACTTTAAAGCTAAATTTAAAGCTTTTAAAAGCTTTAAAGCTAAAGCAAATAAATAATGATTTGATTTGATTTTTGATTTGATTAAATGCGGTATGTATTGAACAAAACTGTGATCAGCCAAATTAAAACTATATCAGATAATAATATCGAATTAAAACTAAATCAGCCTAGATTAAACTAAATAATTAATATTAATCAAAAAACAGAAAAATAATGCACGGGCTCCAGGTCAGAGCCGAGCGGTAGGGTGCCCAGCAGGCTGGCAGCATTACCCCGCTGAATAGCTAAAGCTATTCTTAGGGATAGGTAAGAGCCAGCCCGCTGGTCACCCGTCGCTTCGACGAGTCGCTTCCCCAATTCCTTAAAAATGTTTAAGGCACTTTCTCCCCAAGGCCCGAGCGTTTCCACTCCAAACGGCTCAAACAAGCAGGCACTGTCGATGGCTGCATATTTGCGCCGCTTGAGGTGTTCGGCTGCATCCGCAGCAGCACCGGCCTTGTTGGAGGTCACTGGAAGGTGGGACGGCGCCAGTGTATCCACGCATGTGGCATCCCAAACCAACAGCCGTCCCAACTTCCAGGGGACTAGTGCATGCGATTTATCTGAGTATTTCTTTATTATTTTGAAAAAAAAAAAAAATGTGTCCAATATTTTTTTGTTATTTAACTGACTAATTAGAATTTAGATTTTCATGCCCCGTCGTCATGTTTTTAGTATTGAACAGCTACTAATATTGTACATGTTTCAGGTTAAACATAACCTGCAAAGGCACCGATCTCACAGCGATGCATTTATACCAGAACCGGTCCCAGATACCGCTGGACCGTGCCAAGCGAAGCCCCGCGTACTGGAGGCACCCTTATATCACCAAACGATCTGTCGACAGTAAGTTACCCATGGAGTACTAGTAGAGTAGTCATAGTGTACTGTGTTACTCTAAATTTGTGTCTTTCCAGGGTTCCGTGCCTCAAAAGGCTTATAGGATCACTTTGCTGTCTATCTGTCTGTCAAGACCTTCTTTCTCAGGAAGGCGTCAAGCTGAAATGAATTCCACACACATTGTCGTTAGTTGAAAACCTACAGTACAGGGTACTTCCAGTTGTAGTAGAAACTAGAAATTTGGTATGAAGATATCTCTGATAGCCAGAGATCGGACAGGTCATCGCAAAACAATCGCAACACGCCAATAGAACAAGATTAATAGAGTCGTATTATGTACAGTATTATTTAATTATATTTTTCAATTACATTTACAAGGGTAGGTAACCAAAAATTCACCATATGATTGTGAAGGTATTTCCATTAAAAGTTTTTTTTAATGCTGTTAGTTGTATTGAACATATGCAACCATCAACTCCTGCATTTTCTGAAACAATCCTATATTTTTATTTAGTTATTTGTGTTAATTATTTTTTACTATTTTCATCATTAAAAAAACACATAAGCGATAAAAGCTATTACACACACTAGTTAAATTTAACTTGTTTGTTAAGATTATCCTTCTTTAACTCGAATTTTAATTCGAATGACACATGCTGTACATAATATTTCTTTGTGATCTTCATTATAAGAGAGCTCGGGATAGTTCTTAATCCACTTATTAATCGTTTTTATTTTTACCATATTTAAAATAGTTTGAAATCACCATACGAAAATAATTTGACTAATTAAAAATTGTCACAAAACAGTTTCAAGAACGCCACTTTGACAAAACCATAACAGATAACCTTACCTATGTAACTAAAAAAGGTCAAATGTTAAATTACGATAATATCCGCTTTAATCATAATCTTAAGTATCGACTCGTATAGAGTCTTGTTCTATTTTCATTTTTGTTTTTGCGATGACCTGTTCGATCTCTGCTGATAGCACAAGTCATAAAATCATTTTTTTTTATGTTTGTCTGTCTATGTCAGTGACCAATGTAAAATGACCCACACTGCGTACATTGGTACCAGCACAGAGGTACTAGATTCAATTCCTGGTGTGACCACGTGCGAGTGCAATCGAATTTTTCTTTACGCTTTGACTTGTGTTTATATCACAACAGATAGTAATAATAATAATTATTGAATGCCCAAGAGACACACAAGTAATTTCTAAGTCCTTAATTCTATAGTTTTGCTACTATGTTAAGCCTACCTCGTGGTTTGTCAAATTAATAATAATAATTAAATTTCGGATATATTTTCAGAGGACCTCAAAGGACCGGAATGCGTTCCTCCTTGTTCCTGTGCACATCTGCCCATAACCCAAGAAACAAAAAATGGTTTTGACTATTTTAACACTAGTGTAAGTATTATTGAGCCATATACAGCTGTGTGCAAAATAATAGCAGTATGTATGTACCATAGTAAGTAGTTTTTAAAACAAGGTAGATGCAAAAAACTGCTGCTAAATAGAATCTATGTACCCAAATACTGTTTGTACTGGCCATCATTTTTTAAATTAGTATAAACAATCACTAATTTCGAAATGAAATGAAATGAAATGAAATGAAATGAAATGAAATGAAATGAAATGAAAATGTCTTAAAAGTGTCTTTATTTTCGAGCCATCTACCATATAAAGAAATTTGGCAATAGAATTTGAATCAAAAGTGTAGGAAATTCGGTTGTCTTGCCTTTGTGTTAAATTCGAACAACTAAAAGCTAATGCAACTCTATTCTGATAAAAAATGACTCGAATGAAAGAGTTCATTGAATAGGAGAAGGCCTTTTAATAGCCCTTTGGGCGGCTTAAGGTTATTACATTGCTGTCTTCGAACCTGAATGCACTTTATTGTTAACTCGATTGATTTGATTCTGCCAATCCGGCTTCACTGCTATTAGTTTGCACACAACTGTATATGAATCAGGGACCAATAAAATAAGAGGACTGTCTTTTGCCATAAAAAAACTGTTTCCCGATATTTACAACGACATTTGTGTTTAAAAAATACTATTAATAATTTTACTATTCAACTTTGTGTGACACAGTATTTAAATGTTACGATTTATTTATTATTACACTAGAAAGCGCCCGCAATTCGTTTGCGGAGGACTTCTCTTTTATGCTTCAGCGTAGTCGAGTAAAAAGTCTCCTATAACCATCTGTGGATATCCAGCTATCCGTGTACCAAAAAATAGTTGCAATCTGTTTAGCCGATTTGGCACGATGAAGCCGCAACGGCACATACACAAAAAGCATTTTTAGATTCAGTGACCTCCAAATACTCCATTACAATATTTTTTTGAAAACATATTCTATGTATAGACATTTCCTTTTTACAACTTTATAAGAGTATAGATTAGACTAGAAGGCGCCCGCGACTTTGTTCACTGAAGAGGAAAAATCATAACCCTGTTTTTTGTGCCAAAAATAGTTGAAATTTATTTAGCGGATTTGGCTTGATGATGCCACGACAAACATACAAAAAAAACATTTTCGATTCAGTGACCTATAACCGGCGGGGTTATTGCCTAACGAAATTTTGACGCTTGGTATCCGAATCAAATTTCATAGCCCATACAAAATCATGATACTTGATTCTGATTGCGAGCGTCAAACGCGTTAGGCAATACGGGGGCGGGTTATCCAAAAAAGTATTTATTATTTCTCCTGATTTCATCAGAAACTTAAGAGCCAGGCTCTTATCGGTGGAGCAGCTTCCATGTTTTTCTATCTTCAGCTTTTGATGATTTATTGGATGAAAATCATTGAAATTTTGATGTGTGAGTTTTTATTATTTTATTATGCATAGTTCAAGAATTATTACAGAAAATATACCACTTATCCCTTTATCTCTGAAACTACAAAACATAAATCCTTGATAAAAATCATCTGATAAGAGGTTGATTGCATAAAAATAAGAATGCTTGTAAGAAAATCCAGTTTTTCCGTTCCCACAGGAAAATAAATACTTTTTAATAATAATAACTTGACATTGATTTAAACTTACACGATCTTCACTCATTATCATAACACAACGAGGTTGAGCAATTACTGCAGTATCTCAATTCCTTTCATCCCAAAATTAAGTTCACGTATGAATTGGAACTGGAACTTAGCTTGCCTTTTCTGGATGTAAAAGTGACAGGTCGGGTAGATGGCTCCCTGACGCACACTGTTTACAGGAAACCGACACACACCGACAGGTATTTGAATGCGTTGTCTCATCACCATCCTCGTCACCTCCAAGCTGTTGTGAGTTCCCTCTATAACAGGGCACGTGACCTTTGCGACCCAGAATTCTTAGATAGTGAGGTCTCACACATTCAAAACGTCCTTAGATGGAATGGGTATGAGGTGAACAGACAGCAGCACAGACGAAAACCAAAACGTAAACATCCTGACATTTGGAGGCAACCAGCATTCATGCCTTACGTAAGAGGAATAACGGACAAAATTGGCACAGTACTACAAAAGTACTCGATAAAAACTGTGTACAAGCCGTTATGGCATGTAAGATCACCTAAGGATGTTGTTCGGTTCCAATCACTTGGCGTTTACAAGATCGATTGCAGTTGCGGGAGTTCTTATATTGGTCAGACGAAGCGCACTATTGCTGACAGAGTCAAGGAACATATCGCGGCTGTTAAGAACCGCCAGGTGAATAAGTCCGCTATTGCCGAACATTTATTAGAAGCGGGACCAAACCACTGGATTGAGCTTCATAATCCCAAGATCCTTTCTATGGAACGTAATTACTATAGTACCATCGTGCGTGAAGCAATTGAAATCAAGAAACACCAAAATTTCAACCGGGAAGATGGTTTCAAGCTTTCATCTTCGTGGAATCCAGTAATTAGTAAATGTAAGAAACATCATATAACATCCGATAAATCGCCTGACGTCGTGAGTGAGAGACGACCGTAGTGTTCAACCTAATAATAAACATCAAGCGCGGGTAGATCGAAAAGCTCGCGCGGCTAGAAGACGTTGATTTCGTTGACGTAACGCGACGTCCGAAACGTCGAAGAATTACTAACGAAAGGTAATTAAATAAATCATATTTTTGTTTTGTTGTGATAATAATAACTTGTTTACGTTAAGTTAGCACCTGACATCTAATCGTCACATTCAAATCAGGTGCAAGTGCAAACTTAAACTAACCGACAAAAATAAATAAATCGCAGCTATGACAAATATGTACCATGCCAAAATCATAATTAATTCCTGTTATTACCATCTACTAGGATATAACGGTTACTCCAGCAGTTTCATAGATATCGCACTTGTAATTTGGTTATACAAATATATTATTATGGAAAAGCGGGACTTCCCTACACAACTAAACTTATATACTTAATAGGAAATCCCAACCCTGTTTGTATGTAAATTTATGTTAACCAATACACATTTTCATTTTCATATCTGAGTTTTTTCATCCAGCTCCATACATTTATATACATTTATGTCGGAAAAAAATATAACTCATCATCTCATCAGCTTCCAAACCCAAGCATCTCAGAATAATATTTTAATTTCTTTTCTTTCTTTATTCATGAACAATATTTACATTGTATTTGAAATATGTATAATTAATGTCATACTTAAGGCTAAATTATTTATGTACTAGCAACACACTAAATTTAAAAAATATAATAATAATAATAACAAGTTGGGGAGTAGCGACTCCACGTACCTGAGTGCTCCTGGGGGACCCTGACGGAAGGTGTGTTGGGTCAGGACCCCCACCTCTGGCTTAACCGGCCGGTCAGAGTGGAGTCGCTAGAGCTGCGGCTCGAGGGTGGATGTGGGACGTAAGTGGCGAGTTGGCTTCGGTAGAAAGTCCAGTGACACCTCTCCACCCTTAGCCTTCCGCACCGATGTTGCCCTCAGGCCACTATATGTGTCGCTATTTACGAGAACCCATCTAGCGGTGGGCAAGTCATCGTCTACCAGTGCCTTTAGCCATGGGACACTTTTCCTGGTAGACGTCCGATTGTCTCAAGCAATAGCCCAGTATTTATAGTCCATCATTTCAATCCCATAACCCAGCATATTTAGATCTCATCACTCTCCAATAGTTCTTGCATCTAGCGAGTGCTGTCTCTGTGCGCGGCCCATGATACGGGCAGGAACAGCACACGCGCGGTGTACACCTTACATTTCATTAAATTGTCGAAAGGACCTCTACGCGTTGGCTTCGGCTCCGCGCACGCCTCCCAAAGGTCAGGGACACCATTGTCCCGTGAACGGGTGCGACGTACAGATAATAATAATAAATTACATTTACATTGTAACTGCGATTCCAATAAAAAAAACTTAAAATAGAGAAGTTTGATTTCTATGTCGATGGGAGCCGATTGTCGATCCACAATAAGTCGTCTTGTTCTAATGGTCCTCGATATGAACTTTAAGAAATTTTAAAAATCTAAGGTCATATTATTTTAGCCTCGTAATAGGAAATGGATTACCCTTAGATGCACGAACTATCAGTAACGATAGCGATGAAGTGTCAATTAAATTCCTTTTCAAATAAGATTGTATCGACATGCCAATAAAGTTATAATTTGAAGTGAATTCGATTGGCACTTGTTTCGCTTTAGCAACATAATTTATACTTCATTCATCTAAGGGTTTAAATGTACCCAATTTGTGAAATCTTGCCCACAACAATGAACGGGCAATTCATTGAAAAAATTACAAACAAACATTTCTAAAACACATCGGGATCATTTTTGTTATGAAGGATGATGGCGTAATCCCAATTTATACTTCAAAAAATGATACTGTTACAGTTCGCGATGTACGTGGCCTCAGTAAGGGAGGAGGGACTGTACAATCTCTACTTCCACAACTGCCCGCGTACTGACAAGGGAGTCACTCCAGCCATGAACTTTGTTGTAAGTATTATTATAATGATCAATATCCCTTTGCATTACCAGCGTGACTTTCGTCACAAATTACGTTAGTCTGTGATTTCCTTTGTAATTTTTGCTGACAATTAGACCACATAATACGCAGTGGATGTTGATGTGCATTATCTAACAATTGCATCAGCATAGAAAGCATCCATGGCTTTCGCACCCTGTATAGTAGTCGGAAAGGGGCGGATGCTTATCTGAATGATTGTTATCATTTAAGGAGGTACACTCGGGTAAGACCGGATCCGAGTGAAGATCGGATGAAAGCAATTTCCAGCGAAACGGTAGATATTTTTTATCACTGGCAACATAGTATGCGTAAGGGATAAAATGGCGACGCACTCATGTTTCCAGTGATAGAAACATATCTACCGTTTCGCTGGAAATTCTTTTTCTTCATATCGGATCGGATTTTCTTCAAAATATGATCTTACCTTTGATCCGGTCTTATCCGGGTATACCTTATAGATATATCGCGGGATAGTAGTAGTAATCTATATAAATATAAAATATAGATATATATTTTTAGGTATGATTGCCTATGGCTCAGGATGAGAAATTGAACTAGTCTTTAATTTCAGATAGAAATATACGAAAGCAACGATGGCAACTTCCTATCAGCGGGCGAGATGCCGCTACCGGCGCTATACAGCACGATGTCACTAATATTCCTGCTCTCCGCTGGATTCTGGACCTTCATTCTCAAGACCAGCAAGCACCCTGTATACAGGATACACATCCTCATGTGTGTGCTAGCGTACCTCAAGGCGCTGTCGCTCGCGTTCCACGGGATCAACTACTACTTCATAAGGACGAGGGGCGAGCACGTCACAGCTTGGGCGATACTGTATTATATAACGCATCTGTAAGTTTTAATCCTACTAGAAATGTGTTTGACCAATACGCCAAATGTATACAGCATACACAACCTCATGTGTGTGCTGGCTTACCTAAAGGCACTGTCACTGGCGTATCACGGGCTCAACTAATACTTCAATATGGACGAGGGGCGAGTACGTCGCAATTTGGGCGATACTGTATTATGTAACGCATCTGTAAGTATTAGTCTCATTAGAAATGTATTTGACCAATACGCCAAATGTATACAGCATACACAACCTCATGTGTGTGCTGGCTTACCTAAAGGTACTGTCACTGGCGTATCACGGGATCAACTAATACTTCAATAAGGACGAGGGGCGAGCACGTCACAGCTTGGGCGATACTATATTACATAACGCATCTGTAAGTTTTAATCCCATTAGAAATGAATTTGACTAGCAAGCCAACTGTATATAGGATACACATCCTCATGTCTGTGCTGGCTTACCTCAAGGCACTGTCGCTCACGAGCTAGAGATGTCGCTGTATTTATTAACGTTGCATTACTTTGAAAATCATGATGTTTTTATTTTGCTATTTGTAACAATATATGGTCTGTACATATAAGGCGTTTTCAAAAAAAATAACTGATACAAAACTCGATAGGTCACTGAAACGATTTTTATTTGTATGTTTGTTTGTGTTTTTGTGGCTTGATCACGTCAAAACTGATTTCAACTATTTTTGTTATAAGGTATCTTGCCCACTGATAGTTATAGGATACTTTTTTCTCGACTACGCTGAAAATAAGAAGCTTACTTTTTTTCTCCGCTGCTGACGAAGTTGCTTATTATTCTTATTCTTTATATTATCTAGTTATTATTTTTATGTAAAATATATAAATGATAATCAAATCGTTTGTTTCACAGATTGAAAGGCGCTGTGTTGTTCGTGACGATAGTTTTGGTGGGCACGGGGTGGAACTTCATAAAGCACATTCTGGCTGACCGGGACAAGAAGCTGTTCATGATCGTCATTCCGCTGCAGGTAAGGTTGGTTTTAAAACACGGGGATAGTTTCCTGAAGTCACGTAATAGGGTTTTTTCTAACGCTTTTCATAACAAAATATGAAAATAATAATAATAATAATAATGATTTATTGCCATATAAAGATTGCTACATTTAAAAACACAGACAGCGACTTCCACACTAGGCTCAGCCTGTATCATAAAAGTCGTACCATACACGAGTTTACAACAGGGTTTAATGCGGCCTTAAAACTATTTAAAAAGTGAAATTAAATTCAAATCAACCAAGAAATACGCATGATATGTAGGCATTTTAAACTACTAATTAGACAGCGATTTGACAGAGAGGTCCGACATGTACTGTTACGTCATAGTACACTCCGGCCATATAAACTCCATATTAAATTCTGTTTTGCATTAATCTTTAGAAAGAGATAGAATTAAATGTTTAATGTCTTTAATCTTGGTTATTTTTATAGTTATTATAAAAATATTTTTTTCTACGATTTGTTACTTGAATGAGCTTTTTAATAAAGCAAAAATAAAAATTTAAGCATATTCCCTATTGTTATAAGATTGATTAAGTTTATGTTTGCTACTTTTAATTTTGATAAGAAATATTACGTTGAGTTTGTACTTATTATCGGATTTAATAATTAATTTATGTTAAAAAGTAGTTTATTCTATCAATGGTTACGTATGGAAAATGAAATATAAGGTTGTCATGACGGCGTTTTTTGTTTTTGAAATTGAAAGAAGTATTCTTGAGTTAGACTCACTTTGTGAACGAGTCAACAAGTCAATATATTGTTTAAAGTGCTACTTGATTTTGTATTTCACGAGGCGTAACTCTGTATTGTTATTTCCTCTAATTTTTAACAGGTCGTAGTACCCGTCAATACGAACAACTTTTCCTATGGGAAGCATTCAAGAACGAAAAAAAAATCTGCCATTCCCTACATTTTGGTTGAGATAGTATAAAATGGCAGCTGTTTTTTCGTTTCCGACATGTTTCCCTGTAGAGATGGGTATTTTCGACTCCGGGAAGTGATTCGAATCACTAAATCCGATTCCGCTTAACAACTTCTTTGAATCCTTCAAAGCAACTCACTCCGTACTCGCTGATTCGCCGCTCCGCAGTTCCGAAGCAATAGCGATCCTTCATTTTCGGCCCCGTAGTTTCGGACTCGATAAGATTTAAAAGGAGCCGTTAAGAATCAGATCCGCTTACGGATTCTAATCGTTTAAATCTTCAACTCTGGATTTACCCATCTCTATTTCCCTGTATAGGAAAGTTCGTATGGACGGGTACGACCACATGTTATTTTAAGGTTAATTAAAAAAGAAATAAGAAAAACACCGAGTATACCTGTACTTAAAAGCGGGACGCGAACGCGTATAAGTAATCTGTGATAACTATTATTCATTACTCTAGGTGGTGGCGAACGTGGCGGAGATCATTATAGCAGAGAGCGAAGAAGGGGCGGCGGAGCACACGGCGTGGAGCGACACGTTCATTCTTGTTGATCTGTTGTGCTGCGGCGCCATCTTGTTCCCCGTCGTGTGGTGAGTGCCAATATTGAAGGTTGCTTGTGTTTAGGTAGTTTATGATAGCAGAGAGCGGCGGAGCAACACGTTCATAGTTGTCACAAATTATAAGTACTGCTTTAAAGACGCTAGCGCATCGTAAAAGTACCAACGTCTTACGGGTCACATCACGATTTTAACGCCTGTTTGTTTCTCCGGAACTCAAAAAAACAGTATCGGTGCGCTTACACGGCCGAATATATTGAAATAAACTGTCGTTATCAGACACGTAATCGCTTATACGTACCATTAAACTTCGGTGTGAGAAGTATGCGAAATAATCGTGACGACACTGCGTTTACAGTGCCGCAGCGTATTTCAAACCGCTCTGAGGTCAAACCTTTAATTTTAATTGAGTCATGATTTGATTTAAACAATATCAATGTAATTGTCCAAAGGTAATAAGCTGACATTACAGACCTACCTACCATGATCTAAAATCTGAAGCGTTGCTCGAAAGAAACTTTAAATTTAATTTGGTGTTCTTCTACATTGTTACCTTAGAATGTAATGTGTAAGTAATTCTATCTATTAAGTATATCGTCGTCTAATACCCATAACACAAGCGTTATTGAGCTTGCCTTGGGACTATCGATTTGTGTAAAATTGACCCGTATTATTTATTATTAATTATTTTTTATTTATTCTTGAAAAAAATGTCTCAGTCCCTATTTTGTATGCCCAGGTCAATACGACACTTGCAAGATGCATCAAGCACGGACGGCAAGGCGGCGATCAACCTACGCAAGCTGAAGCTGTTCCGGCACTTCTACATCATGGTCGTGTGCTATATATACTTCACGAGGTTCATAGTCTACCTGCTCAAGGTAAGTGAGGCTTGCTAGTACTGATGTGCAAATTGCGGAAACTTTAAAAATGCTTAAAACAGGTCTTAAGTCTAGTGTTAACTTACATGCTTAGACCATTTTTAAGCATTTTTTGTATATAAAAGGTCTTAAGTCTAGTGTTAACTTACCTGTTTTAAAGACCTTTCTCCAAATAGTCCATAACAATATTTTTTTTGAAAATGTTTTCCATGTTTTTACAACTTTATAATAGTATAGATAATAAATAGTACTAGAAGATGTCCGTGAAGGTGAAACATACAAAAGCCGTCGTTTTTTCTTCAGCATAGTCGGGTAAAAAGTATCCTATAAACATTTGGAGATACCCAGCTACCCGTGTACCAATAATTATGGAAATCTCTTTAGCCGATTTTGCGTGATGAAGCCACAACGACACATACAAACATACATAAAATCCAAAAAAAAACGTTTTCGTTTGAGTGACCTCCAAATAGTCCGTAACAATCAATTCTTTGAAAATATCTTCAATGTACTGACATTTCATTTTTACAACTTTATAATAGTACTAGCTTCTGCCCGCGACTTCGTCCGCCTTAAATTCGTTTATCGTGGATAATGGTATTTAACCGGGATAAAAAATAGCCTATGTCCCTCCCCGGGACTCAAACTATCTCCATACCAAATTTCATTCTAATCGGTTCAGCGGTTTAAGCGTGAAGAGGTAAGATACAGACAACCACACTTTCACATTTATAATATTAGTATGGATAGATAAATTACATTTTTACATTTCCGTCCACAGATAACGGTCCCGTTCCAGTACTCGTGGATCGACGAGATGTCGCGCGAGCTCGCCACGTTCGTGTTCTTCGTGATGACGGGCTACAAGTTCCGTCCGGCCGCCGCCAACCCGTACTTCACGCCCAACACACTGGACGACGACGCGCTAGTGTCAGTATACAAGCCACTATAACAGTCCCTCCGGCACTTGTTCGACGAGATGTCGCGCTAACTCGCCGCCACGTTTTCAAATTCAAATTCAAAAGATTTATTTGCTAGGAATACAGATTGCATATAGGTCTTACAATATGTTTGTAGGCATGCAAATATTTATCACACTAAATTATATTTATATTCAATTTCCAATCGAAATAATCAATAATAATAGTATAATTAAAATAATCAATAATAATAGTATAATTAAAATCATTACCGAATTCTACATGTGTCAAGAAAATATTTTACGCTATAAAATCAATTTTCAATAAGCCAGCTATTTAGACTAGTTTTAAACCTATTCCCCTGAAGAGTTACAATTCCTTCAGGGATGCGATCATAAATGTCAATACACATGTTGTAATTTTTTTTTATATATAGCTCTGCGGCATTGTGGTTTTAGTAGCAGGTGCCTCCCTTTCAATCGTGTCTGCCATTGCAAGGTTTCTCCACGCTTTTGAAAGTAGTGTAAGTGGGAGTTTACAAAAACGCATACTTCCCTGATGTACAAGCATGGCAAAGGCAGAATGTTTAGTTTTTTGAAAAGGGGGACACAGCTATCGTCATACCATGCATTGCAAATTATTCTCACACATTTTTTTCTGTATTTTAAATACTCTGTCTACATCCACAGAATTTCCCCGTTCTTCTCTAGAAATGTTAAGAATTAGGGCTAGATTCGATACTTAAAGACTCAAGTCGTAAAGTCTCGCGGATCTATAAAGCTTGAGCCATCTTAACTTAATTTCTTACAGAATAGGTACGCGTGTTGCAAGACTAGCAAGAAGTTAGCTTTTATTAGCTTACGGCCTCCGAGTCTTAAAGGCTCGCCAGTCTTTACGACTAAAACCTTCAAGCAAGACTCAAGTCTAGCTCTAAATCACAATACTTGGGTGTGAAGACACATCTAAACTCCGGCTGACGTCACACATCGAAACGGTTTCATGACAACAGTTACCATTAATGGCATGGGTTATTCAATGGTAGTATTAGTTATTTCCCATCTTACTTTAAAGGCTCATAAAACAAACTACACGCAAGGTACAGAACTCAGTTCTTTTTTAAGATATCTATCTATCATAAACGGTCATTTAACACAAAAAATTCATCATTTTTTATTTGAGTGCAGTCAACATCCCAATTGCGAGTCTCTGGACCGCATAATTTGAGTAGCATATTTTCTTGTTATGCATTCCAAGATAAGTTCGACAAGTCAATTCTGAAAAGTCGTGTATTTTTTAAAAACATGTCTCCAAATAAATTGTATACAATCCACAGACTCTCGGAGATCGGCGTGCTAGAGGGAGTGACGAAGATACCGCACCGCGGCGAGAGGAAGCGAGAGGACACGATGCCACTCATGCAGGATGGCTACGGCTCCGACTAGATGTCGCCTAAGTAGTTAGTTTTATACCTTAACATAGTTCATACGTGGATGTTTGGGTACTTCCCAGTTGGTGGGCATTTTCACACAAACCGGCTAAGACCATGTCAGTCCACGCTCAGTGTAGGGCAGCCGTTCATAAAAAATGGCACTACAGATGAGAGATACGATATGAAAAAGTGCACGAGCAAAAAAGCGTATCTCCCTCCACGGCACTTACGTCCTTTTGTTGAGGAGCACCGTTTTTTGGTAAAAATAATTTTCTTTAAAAGTTTTTATTAAGCTTTAGCTTTGTAATTTTTTTCATATTTTGGACATAAGGCTTAGAAAATAGAAGTAGAATAGGAACCTCAAAGTCCTTAAGATAACTAGCGATATATGTGCCACACATTGATATTTACTGTTCTTTTTTGTTTCGGTTACATGTGTGGAGTGCCGTGCCCCTCTAGAAATATTTGTTTTTTTTATTTAACTATTAAACTAAGTGGCGGCTTACACAAGACATAATACTCCAAATTTCATCAATATACATCTTGTAGTTTTTGAGTAAAATGACTGTGCCATACGGACGGACGGACATGACGAAGAAGGGTTCTGTTTCTGGCAGTTTGGCTACGGAATCCTAAAAAGGTAGAGCGCGGAGAATAAAAAAGGTTCGTCAACTTTCGACCCTATGGGAAGGTAGTAAGGTTCAAAATTGAACCGTTTCATTCCGCGACTTCCCGACTTGTTCTCCCAGTATGGACGTTTGGAGTTCGTTTTCTTCAGAATCAATAGTAATATAGATTCTCATAATTTATTCATATTAATATTTATTGCGATCATATTCATTACAATTGATGGTACAATATACATTTTACGTAGGTACATGGTACCGTGTTAGGGCATTGCAATTTTTTACATATTAAAACTTACATACAGGATGTAATCTTTATGTGTGACCAGGTGATTATTCCGTAACTATTACAGATATCTTTTTTTTAACAGATATCGAAAGTACGTTACCTAATCAGTAAAATGACACCAATAACATGATTAAGGTAAAATGAGTACGTACTAGACCACTTAAAATAAGGAAACTAAAACCTTTCTACTAATCTCACACTTAATGTATGAATGTGTTTAATGTCAAAATTTTGGATACTACTAGTTTAATTTTTAAAAAGTTATTGATGTCATTTTACTCATTAGGTAACGTACTTTCGATACCAGTTAAAAGTTTTTTGATATCTGTAATAGACATGGAATAATCGCCTGGTCACCCTTAACGATTACACCCTGTATACATATTTCGATTTCACTCTATTTTATATTACATTATAGTGAAATGTGGCTTATCATTCAACTAAATTAAACAGCATAACTTACAAAATACAAGAAAAAATTATTATTAATAAAATTAGGCAATAGATACTGAATTGACAATATGTATTTAAATGTTACGCTGAATGAATATAATTATGTCACATAGTTCATTGTAAATTATCATTTAAATATTCCTGAACGGTATAATAACATTTCGATATCAGACATTTTTTGTTTGATTTGGTAAAAACTATTTCATATCTTTCATGACGTACGTGCTATTTGAGTGTAATTTTAGTTTTATTGCCGGTAGTAGAAGTTTGATTCTATGTCGCAATATGAAGGATTTAAAAAAGAGTGAAGAGCAAAAGTCAATTTTGTGACACTAGTTCGTTACAAACAGCAACGCACTTAAGTGACTATCTGCAAGTCAGTAAAGTGTGTGGCTGATGGTACATTTCGAGCGTCACAAAACTCTAAGTCTAATTTTTTATATATTTTTTTTGGGACATCTTATTGTTCGTAAAATCCATAGTGCTCTTAGCTTAGTGTAAAACGAGCCTTAAAAGTCGACAATATGAGACAACAAGTCGGGTGTAAAGTCGCGGAATTAAAATAATCGTCACTTTTGAAACTTAACACCTTCACATAGGGTGTATCCGCCACGTTTTTGTGAAGATGACCAGGTGATTCAATTGTTTGCTGAGTACTGATGATTGAACATGGGTAATTATTGTGCGCTTTTTATCGAAACAGTTTTTTTTTTCTTCAAAATGGCGGTGATATGGGCTTGAAAAACTCCCGAGGCCTAGAGCTCACAGTGCCTCTAGTAATAATTTGCGACAATAACAGAATTCGCAATGTCCTAGGTATATATATATATATATATATATATATATGTATACATAGTTGTTTATTCATCAAGGTTACCTCATATGAGTGACATGAAAACAAGTTATTTGTGACAGCTGATATTACTATTTGTAATATTGGTATTAAGCTTATCACACACGTCGCAGTTAATAAAATACAATGTACGCAGTACGTCTTGGCCCTATAGGCCCTATTAGCGTGGGTGTACCTCTATAATATATGGCGACAGATCAATATAATTGTAAACGTGGGTGTACCTTCCTTGATTTGGTATCTTATATTGATAGATATCTGCGTATACTATCTGTCATGTGTGGTATCCTTATATAAGCTTGCAACTATCTGTACCAATACATGTCGTCGGCTTAATTCGAAAACCTCGTAACTCGATCGGATTTAATTTTACAGGAGGCACAAAAAACTAAACTTTAACGGTTATTGCGAGGTTTTCTATTTCGGTTTTTAAACTTAAACGGTTTTTTCCTAACATTGAAGGGTGTTGCCATTATATGCGTTCAGACTTTAACTATTTTAAAGTGCCGAAAAGTTATTTTGATAAAATAGTAGATTGTTTGACAAGGGGCTGAAATAAGCCATCATGATATGTCTGAGCCATTATGACACTCAGACAAATATGTCTGAGTGTCATAATGGCTTTTAGCCACGTGTTAAACACTCTGTTTTTCACTTCGACTACGAGAAAATAAAAAAGACTTAACATAAAAAATATGTATATCTGTAGCAATTCTATCAGAAAGTTTGGCCAATCTGATCAGGTTGGTTTGTTTGTTTTTAATTATTTGTAAGTTGTTTTTAATTGTTTTTTTTTCAGTTTCATAGAAATTTGTATTGGATTATATGGCTTTCTTTTAAACCCTAGGGGCCACATGTGCTATTTTAGTCTAAACTAATATGACGTACTTTTTGAGCAGGAGAAGTGAAAAAAGTTATTAAGAGGTTTGCGACTTTAGCCGACGATGTGCAGTTTTTCTTAAATCTATAGAATATAATGGGAAGTACACATGTTTGGTCTGTACGAGCGATTATATAGTAAAATTAGAATAGACATGATGGCTAAATTTTAATTATTAGTCCGACATGTAGGCTCATAAAAAATATTGGAGACATATTTTATCTTTTTCTACGTAATCAAAAAATAATGGCGATAAATTGAGTCGATATGTCGCGTGACGTCACTAGGTACAGTTTATAGTTATGAGCCCCCATTGCTAAACGAATGCGCTTTTCTGAGTATGTTTTAGTAATATCAAGGACCTTGCCACACTTTGGATCGTGTTCCAATTGTAAGGAGATATTCTGTCAAAAAATAGATGGCGCTTAAAAACTAAACATTTAACGATGTTATAATTGGATAAAGAAATATAGTATAGTAACAATTAGTTCGCAAATAGCTAATAAACACACTTGCAAAGTTGAATAATTGTAAAAAGTAATTCTTATACATAGATGGCGTTGTACCTATCGAGAAACGGCTTTTTGTATGGAGATGGTCAGTCCTCATGTTTGAATGGTCCTTGTTACTATGAAAAAGTTAAAACTACGTGCCCAATATTTTTTTTAATTTAATTGACGGTCGAATATGAATTTTGATTTTCGTACCCCGGCATGATGCCTACTGTTATTATAAGTCTATTTTTTATTACAATATTTTACGAGCAAATTATAGAATTGTTGTTGAATTAAGCACAATGCCGCCAACTTCTATTCAGCGACTTATTATTTCCGCGCGACACATCATCACCTGTCTTTATCGCAATGTATTGAAAGGAAAGAAACAGCCGATATTTTGCGCGCCATAAAAAGGGTGCGTATCACACTTGTGCTAAAGGCATAGACTGAACGAAATGTTGGTGGTACTTAAAGTAAAATGTTCACTGAATCTTTCGATACTTCGTGATTCATAGAATCTCTTCGGGCGACAATAAGTCGCTGATGTACAGATGTATTGCGTAATTGTTTTCCATCATATTTTCACGGAAACGTACGAACATGTCTTGCTATTTTAGTCGGTCACAGTACAAAAAGTACTGAGGTTGACTGAAGTAACATGACAAATACGAACGCTTCCGATAAAATAGGATGATAAACAATTATGCACTACATCTGTACTTACTTTTGAAATGAGATAAAGTACTTCTGGTATGACGTCATGGCAACACATACCGAGTACGGTTTTAAGGTAATACTTTACACGGTGCCTGTGACACAGAACATAAAATTATATCAATATATATAATTTTATTATATATATTAGCCACGCATTCCTGAGGTTATAGGGAGTAAAAAATGTTACATGAACCCAAGTCAAACCCAGCAAAAAAAAATAGATTTGTCCATTTTTGTAGATGCAAATTGAATAACTTGCGTATGTATAACTATTATCCATTTTAATGAAACTGTAACGAAAATATTTCCAAACAAGGATGACTTTAGTAAGTGGTAGCTGCCACCTTGATGTCTGTCAGTAGCCACGCGAAACTTGACGTGCCAAAGTCGTGATCAAAGGAGCTTAAATAATGCACTTTAGTAATCACAATAAATGTCCATTATTTTCTCTTCTAATATATGGATTGCCACGCTTCTGCACCAACTGAACGTTTCTGTTTGGCCCGATGGTTAACTAGTAGAGAATGCCTTAAGGCATTAAGTTCGCCAATTGTACCTTTATTTGTTGTGCAATAAATATTAAATAAATACTTTAATTAAACAATTTTAACAGATTATATCGCGTATAATAATAATAATAATAATAATAATAATCGTTTATTTGTTCAGCATAGGTAGGTGCTAAAATAAATTAGGGTCTTAAAAATTAAATACAGTATCACTATGTTGGGCCCTCAGGCATACAAAATTTATGTGTAATTTGGTGTGAGCCGTGTGGTACACATCTCCACTAACTACATGGTGTCTGTTAAGAAATCTATCACTTTATAATAGGCTTTACTAACAAGAAATTTAAACAATGCTTTCTATATTAATAATTTCTTTTGGAACCTTGTTGTACATTGTAGGTGCTGTACCAAGTACACTTTTACGACACAGAGCGGTTTTACAGGACATTGCGACTAATTTATTCCTTAGACGTGTACTATTAAAGGTCTGGAACAAATGCAAGTTGCGTTTTACAAACAATATGACTTCGTAAATGTATAGGCAAGGTAGAGTTAAAATTCCTAATTTTATAAAGTATGATTTACAAGAATCACGATGGTGTAGACCACACAAAGATCGAATGCACCTTTTTTGCGCTTTGAATGCAATTTCTCTATCAACCGAGTTTGCCCAGAATATAACTCCATACCTTAAAGTTGACGTTACATATGCTTGATAGGCATTAAAAACTACATTTCCGTTAACAACTTTTCTTAATTGATATAGTGCGAAGGAGAATTAATTTAACTTTTTAGATACTATGTCGATTTGGTTTCTCCACGATAGCTTATTATCAACACTTATCCCTAAAAATTTTGTAATGTCAGTTTGTTCAATTTTCCGGCCCTTATAATTTATATTTAAATTTGTAATATTATTAAATCTTTGTTGAAATGTCATTATTTTAGTTTTGTCCAAATTTACTTTCAAATTATTATTAGTAAGCCAATCTATAATATTTCCTAGAGCTTTGAATATGTCAGTTTCGAAAGTCTTCAAGTCTTTGCCGGTGAATATTATTGTACTGTCATCTGCAAAGAGAACCATGGGAGACTCGGTTACTCTTGGTAAATCATTTATATAGATAATGAACAATAATGGACCTAAAACACTCCCCTGTGGGACACCACACCGAATGTGTCGCAATTTCGATGAATAGATAAGTTCGATTTTAGTTTTGCTATTTAATCTATTGATTTGAGTTACTTGCCTACGGTCACTTAAATAAGATTTGATCAGGTTATGTATGTTTCCCCGTATTCCATATGTATATAATTTGTCCAAAAGTATTTTATGGTCAACAAAATCAAACGCACGAGACATGTCCATATATAGAGCCGCTACTGGGATTTTACGATCAAGATTTGTTAAAACTAAATGCATAAAATCATAAATGGCCATATCTATAGATTTTCCTTTGCGAAAGCCCTTTTGTTCTTTTGCAAATAAACAGTTGCCATCGAAGTAGTTATAAATACAGTTATGAATGTATTTTTCTATGATTTTTGAAAAAATTGATAGTACAGCCACCGGTCTGTAGCTACCCAAGTCTTCCCTATTACCTTTTTTAAAGAGAGGCTTAATGATAGCTATCTTTAGTCTTTCCGGAAACTCACCATATTCAATACATAAATTTATTATATAGCTCATTATTGGAGAAATTATAAGTGATGCAGCTTTCACAACATTCGTGCTGATGCCATCATAGCCAGTACTATTACTATTTTTTAACGATTTAATTATTAATAAAATGTCATGAGAAGTGGATGGTTTCATAAATATAGATTGAAATAAATTGTATGTCATTGTATTCATAAAATTAAATTGATTATTATTGGTTTGTTGATTATGATTATTATTGATGTTATTAGATGTCTGTTCAATAAAATAGTCATTAAATTCGTGGGCTATCTCATTGGGGGATGTTACGCATTTGCCATTTGATTGTATTAGTGATATAATATCATTTGGCTGTTTGATTTTATGCTTATTAATAATGTTCCATGATGCTTTTGTTTTATTACTCGATTTTTTTATATAGTAATCATTTTGAGCTTTTTGCGTGAGTTTAATAATCCTTTTAAGGTTCTTGGAGTAATTTATAAATTTTAATTTGTTTTCTCCTTTATTATTTTTAGAAAGCCTGTATTTCCAAAGAAGACGACGCTTTTGCTGACAACATGTTTTTATTCCTTTACTGATCCATTTCGGTTTTACCACTTGAGTTATTTTTTTCTTTTTCATAGGAAAACACAATTTATAAAACAATTCAAATTGATCAGCAAAATTATTAAAGGCCTCATTAGGAGTGTTTGCCATATAAACGTCATTAAAGCTAAGACATTGTAAGTACTCTACGAATCTCATAATGTTTTCTTCACTCAAATCTCTTTGCATTTTAAACCAATGTGTGTATATTATCTCATTTGAGTTACCGACCTTTCAGAAGCTTTTCAGCTGTTCGTGCAGCGTGTTGTGAGAAAAGATATATTTTTCTCTGTCAAAGTTACAATTTGTATGAGTGATAATCGCGGAAACAGAAGAAAATATTGAATAGTTTAATAAACTAAAAAGTAAAAAAAACTTAAATGCTAAGCAGGATTTGGCTAGGGTTTATTTACATTTTTTGCTACTAATGGCATTCCTTAGAATGTGTGGTTAAAATCCTTCGGGCTCAAGGGCACCGTGTATTTTGCTTAAAATAACGCTTTACGCTTTTAACATAAATTATAAGAATTGCCGATCTTGGAAAACCATGATCGCCGTACAGA
Organism: Hedya salicella; assembly: GCA_905404275.2. NCBI lineage: Eukaryota > Metazoa > Arthropoda > Insecta > Lepidoptera > Tortricidae > Hedya > Hedya salicella. Next base: position 10,114,043 of record FR990096.1, on the reverse strand, counting down.
CGCCGTCCACGGTAGATATAGGTATCTCGTTAGTTGCATGCGTAGATTTAAAGTGGACCAATTGAGAAAGCGGTGTCGAGTTAGTACACTCAATAACGGCAACTGCACAACTTTTTTTTTAACCTGGCTGAACTGGGTAGGGCTCGTCCAAAAATCATCCGATGGTTTATGTAGGGGGGGTTCAGAATAATATCACAAATGGGCGGGCGAGGGGGCAGCGTTACAATCACCAAGGGGGAGGAGGGAGTCAAAAATAGGCCAAATATGATCGCATGATTTATAGACGAACCCGTAGGTCAGGCCTCCTTACTACTAAAAGTAGATTCAGTGGAGGGAGCGCACACCCACTAATGGAATCTCACTTAGAGTAGGGTAGGGATGCGGTGCAAAACACAAGAACTGAGGTAGGTTGAACCGTGTTAAACAGACTTAACGCGTGAGAGATAGACCGCAAGAATGTCTGATAGGAAATAATACAAGCTTTATGAGCTCTTAAGGTCTATGCCCACTAACTACACCGTATCATACCATGACTGATGACGGATGCCAATTACGTCAAAATAATGTCGAATGATAATCGTAATATGGATATGACTACAGTTGATTAAAAACAAGAGAAAACAATTGCAAAAAAAGTTATATAATTTTATTGTTGAACAAAATAATCATGTTTGTTCTATATTAGATTATATTAGATTTCTTTTTTCACGTAAGAGATATAAACACCTTATAGTTTGAGAGGTGACAGTCCAAAAATGTGATTTTTTTTCTTGTTGTATCTTGGTGAGTTATTATGAGATTGAAGTAGTATTTTCACCAATGTTTCTATTATATAGAAAAAATTGTAAAAAAATTACAACGTCCCAATTGGGATGACCCATAAAAAGTTTGACCTCGATTTTACATCAAAATCGTAAAATATAGGGTTAATTTAAGATACTAATTTCGTCCGTTTTCCATTCGGATGAGTATATTTGTTACAATTCCTAACCAAAGTTTGCTGTGACGTAATTATTTAGGCGTTTTGTAATCGTCAAAACCTTGTATCTCGTTTAAGGATAGTACCGAAATTTGCAAGCGGTTTAGTAAACCTATTCCTCTAAATGGTTTTTGAATTGCCATTACCTTTGAAAATACTGGTACATCCCAATTCTTACGTTGCCTTTTTTGAGTCTACTAAAATCGATAGTGATATGGACTGTGTAAGAGGAGAGGTGTCTGCACATCACATATATAAAGTGCTCTTTGGGATAGGGCAGAAGTCTGACCAAAACAAGTGGCCTCGCTTAGTATGAACGTACTGAGAATGGTTAATAATGGGGAGTATGATTAGGGTCGCTATCGTTTAATATATAGCGTATAGAGTGATTAAAGGAAGGCTACAATTGCGATGGAAAATTGTCACGATGAACTAGACTTGTGTAATATATTCCTAAATAATGTATATCCTCAGTTGTGAGACACTGGCCACGAATGGGTAGAATTTCAGAGCGTTTCAAACGTCTTCATTTCGGTGACCGCATTATCATGATTTTTAGCGGTGGTTATGTCGCTGAGTTTTTCTAGACAAGTGATAAAATGGATTCGCCATTTTACCACCGTGCGTGATTTAGTTATATTCCTTAGAGATTTGTTCAAATCTCTGTTTTGGCCATTTTCCTGCGACAGTTATACATCTTAAAGCATTTAACCAATGGAGATGCCTCACGAATACATTTCCCTCTGCCAAAGTAATCGCAAAATATCCGGTTTGTTATTGGTGAGTTCTTATTAGAAATAGGAGATCGTAGTGTGCTATACGTGTTTACCTCACCCCCCCACGAAAATGCATGAACAATTTGTTCAGTAATGACACAGCTTGTCATCTCCATTAGTTACATGCTCTAAGTTATACATTCTATAAATTAAATCACAGGTGGTGTCTTATAAGGCCGTAAAGAATGTGATGTTTGTACATCGATGACATTTTACATTGAAAATAGTAAATTACTACAGAGGCTGGGACGAATGGGGTTGCCGGCCTCAGACATATAGACGGCAAAGCAAAGCGAGGCCCGATAGGTCTGAGGCGGGTTACCCCATATTTCCCGCGTAGATATGTATAGTGCTTTTCTCAAACATATGCAATGAAATAAAAAAATACACCACTCAAAAAACTACACGACAAAAGTTTTAAAATATACCTTCCAATCCCTCCATAATGCTTTTTTTTATGGAAGTCGTCCGTATTAAGCGTGTGTAGCGTTCGAGCAGACCCTATTAGGGCCGTTATACACAATCTGAATTAATAAGAATCTTAATATCTATAATTAATGAAATAAATTCAGAGGATTTAAAATATTGTCCATGGTCTCTGCTGGTGACTTAAGCGTAGATCATTTTTTAATTTATTCATCAACATATGAACCATACAGATTTGTTTTCTTAATAGCAGTTCGTGTGTAATAGGCATTAACGCGGATATTTTTGATCCGATAACCATTCAGCCACTAGAAATAAATAACAGCTGTTTAGCCTGTTCATGAACACAGACGCCATGTTTACATTAAAATTAAAAAAAAATACTGCCCGGCCCTAGGCCTTCAATTTTGTATGAAATTCCTTTACAGTTCTCTCAAGTTGTTCCGCCTTTGACGCCTGTTTTAATGCACGTAATGACGACATTTCATTGCATGTTTGAGAAAATAAACTGAATGTGCCCACCGAACTGCAAACAGTTAAAATGCTCTGAAATTAAGCCATAGTAACACGTGACTCGTGCACACTTAAGTTTAGGACGTTCGTTATTAATTACTGGTAGCTGGCAATTTTAGGACTCTGTCAATTTAACTATTTTAACTTATCGATACTGCCACATTATTGTTGCGTTACTACGGCAAGGTACTAAAATTTCTAGTTGCTTGTTGTTATCAATGTAATAAGCGCCATACATGAGCTTGTTTTTAAATACGAGCTATATTGCACTTGATAAAGTTGCTTTTACAGATATATAAGTAAATAAAATAGAAGGTTAAATCAAAGCAAAACGCAGTAACTTTGCATTGGTTTTATATCTTAATAGTGCATTCCCTTTAGATGGATTTAATGTTTTCTAATCTATATTAATTATAAATATATTATAATAAAATAAAACAATTTAACGGATTATATCGCGTATATTATCTCATTTTAGTTCCCGACGTTTCGGAAGCTTTCCAGCTTTCCATGGTCACGGGTGGACTGAGAAAAGATGTATTTTCCTCTGTCAAAGTTACAATTTGTGCAAAAATGAGATAATATACGCGATATAATCCGTTAAATTGTTTTATTTCAATGAGTAATAATCGCGGAAACAGAAGAAAATATTATAATAAAGTTATAAAAATGAATTGTCTGTACATTGAAGCTATTTTGACGAATTAAGCGTATACATTGAAGCGAAAGAGAGGACTATGATTTTTTCACCCGCGTGAACGAAATTTCGGGCACCTTCTAGTACAGTCTGCATCAAAAGTAAGTGATAATTGTAGTATGCAATTTTACATATGCCAGTTGTAAAATTGTCAGCTACTTTTGTTGGTGTCTGTACGTAAATTGTCGAGTATATGAGTATAAAATGTTTTATGTTGTTGAAATTGCTAAGATATTGAAGCCACTTACCTCCTTACTTTTAAAGTTGTAATTACGTGGTTGTTTTTACTGAATTATTTCGAATTAAATATTGAATAAGTGTGTCTTCGCTGAATTTCAATACCCCCAGGTATTGAAATTCAGTATATTTTTCTTTCTCAATAAATATGACTAATAGATATGGCTGTCGTACACTACATTATATACACCATACACTTTACAATATGTAAGATGCGAGTATATATAGCTACTTATAATTATCGATATTTATTTTATAGTACAATTTCGACACTCGAATATAATGATGCTTCAAAGCCAAATTAACAAGGTGCCAACCGACTTCAAGAGGAAGGTATACAATTGGAATATATATCTTTTTTTTTAATATTTGTGTGTTGGTTACGCAATGTGTACGCCATTTAAGTTTTTTTTTTAAATATAGAGCTTTATTATTTGAAGTCGGTTGTTATAACGTTTAAGGGTGGATCAACTTTTTGTTGTAATTCTGTCCCTATGTGTAGAGTTACTTAGATAAATGCTAATAATCTAGGCTATGATTCACTAACCTCTATGTATTATCACTGGACTGGTTGCCGACAGCTTATTTTTGTACGTATTTGATTATCGCCATATTGGCGCTGTAGGCACTAGTAAGCAGATACGAGTGTCCGTGGAACTAAAATTAGTGATGTCCGCGAGTCAACATCTGCAACTAATATATCGATTAAGTTTGTGCCAGAGGGTGAGCTTGACTAAAATGCTATTCTAAAGTTCATCACACACGGCACAGATACTATAAAATGCGACCTATAACTGAACTATATCGCTTGTATCAAGAGTGAAATTATACCGGTATTAAAACTTACAGAAGCTGAGCTAAGCTACAGAAGCATGTAATAAATAAGGCGACTTTAAAGCGATTCAAATAGGGCACTATCGAAAATAAAGACTGCATTTTAAATATTACTATTTGAATGTCCTATTTATGGGTTTATTTAAGACAACCGATATTAAAAAAATGATCGTAATATTTACAAATTTAAGTTAAAAATTACTTTGATAGTCGATATGACCTTGAAATAGTTGATGTCCAAATTGGATTGATTGGAAACTCGCTGACCTAAAAATTCGTACACAAAAATAGCTGTCAAATGTAATTGGACAGCTTTGCCTGTGGAATAATAGAGTTCAGTGCTATTAATATACCGACGAAATGGGCCGTTAAAAAATGGACCTATGTATAGTGGCTAGACAAAATAAAGCTGTTGCCTTTTTATCGTTTAAAATCGTAGTTTAAAGAGTGACTCAGGAGACGAAACCATGGCAACGAGATACAAGTTGATTGACCCTTAAATTAGTAGTTGTTTTATGAATAAACGAATTTTGTACGAAAATGTTTGTTCGTCTTATTGCGTCGTTTGCTAGCCGTTCATGTAAATACTGCCATCGTTTAAAGAAATTTACGAATCTTAGGAGAATATACCGACTCATTTTCACGAGAAATCCGGCTGGTTATATTTAAAGGGTATTTAAGGTCATGGGGTATTCCACAAGAATGGGCGGGTACGTGACGTGATTCTATGTACTAGCAATGCTAGGGAGACGATTTTTGGTATGATAATATTTCGTAATATTTTCTAACTTTTGTATTGGCAGTGTTTGCTGGAGCTTAAAATATTTTAATAGTAAAGCTTCTATAGATTTCAAGTAAGCGGCTAAGTTATTCTGTTGGAGTATTCCTCATACATTTTGTTTTAGTATGAGTTAACGTTTTACTTTGGCCATTCCAAAATGCAGAACTCTATAGGTATGTACAAATTCTCAACGTTTTTACACGAAGCACATTGTGTTTCTGTGTTTTTTAATGTGGGAAAATTAACACCACATTATTATCTATTGTTATATGGGTGCAAAGATCATAGAGCCAAGATAAACACTATTGCCTATCAAAATGTACCAGGTTTGATTCCTGGTGTGACATTTATACAGATCTTATTATAAATATATATTTTGCAACTTTGTCTAGATTTTAGCCCTTATTGTCTATGTGAAAACAGCGAAAAGGTATGTGTTTCATTTCCCCTTACCCATAAAAAGACATAGGTTACATGTGCCTAAGCCATCAACTGTAATCTCCATGGGTGCATTCCACCAGAATGTCGAGTACGTGACGCCATTCTTTTCATACTTCTAAGAAAGTTAGCAAGTACATTTTTAGTATGTCAATCCGTACTTCCTTACTATATTATAAACGTGAAAGTATGTGTGTACGTTCCACTTAATCTCAAAAACTACTTGACGATTTTTTATAAAACTTTCCACTTTTGTACCCTATATATCAGAATAGGACATGAGCTATAATGTACGTCAAATTTCATCCATTTTAGGGATGAAAATTTGTATGGACAGTAAATATATTTTTACGCTAGGAACTTGAAATCTTGGCAATATGCTTCACATTTAAATAAATAAAATATCTAGTTTTGGGGAAAGACATAAGCTACTTTTTATCCCGGAAAAATACCTTTTATCTGCGATAAACAAATCTAGCGGCCGTTAGTATTTTATAACTTGGCTTTTGCACTGGTAGTGAATTCTTGGATTTTTATATATTTTTAAGGTAGCTCTCATAGGCGTCACGTACCCGACAAAGTAGACGTTCAGGGGCTTGTTTCTCAAAAGCTTGTAACTTGTATTACTTGCGGAAGTCTCTTTCCAACATTATGAATTAAAAAGAGACATCACAGTACTACAAGTTACAAATGTTTATGAAACAGGCCCCTGGTTGAACACCCACGGCATTTCTTCATGTTTTTTGCTATACGACTATTAGCAGCTTGTGGACTTCTCGTGTCAATGTCTGTGCTCATGTAAAGTGTTATTTAAGTCGTAAATATAAGTAACTATATTTTTAAGCGCGACGTGATATGAGTATGTCATACATATTATTTGTCAACTTCCTTTAAAATTTAATTATAAATACTTTGTGCATTATTTGCAAATCACAGCATATATTTAAAATGAGGAATATATCAAAAAGATTCGTGTAAATGTTTCCAATTTTAATCATGACGAAAGTCTTGATAATTTTAACCAATAGATTGAAGTATATATATGATTATTATATTTGAGTCGAAGCTTAAACGTTGCACGTTGTGAACATCTAAGGATCTACATACAATCTAGCTGTGTTAGTTAATTCATCATTTTCATGCTTCGTCAACTTGTATGTTCATGTATTTATTAAAACAAATACATTTGAAGTGTATCGAGTTAAAAATTATCCTTAATTCCAAAGGCAATAAATTTGATATCACCAATTTTGATTCCTTATAATGTAGGTAAGCGTTGTTTTCATAAAATTGTACAAAATAAATCGAATTGATTACCTATATTGAGTTTTTGTTGACACCTTAAGTTATACCTCACTGTAACTTGGAACATTAAACTTACGGAAATATGCCCCTCTGCAGAAGTATGATTTATAAAGGTAGTATTCGGTTCTTGGCGACAGCGACACATGACGGCGACTGGCGTCCGCGACCCACTTTTATCAGGATCTTATATATTTCTTTCATTTTTTTTCTACTGTCTAATACACTATTGGCTCGGCGCGTTCACGTCTACCTGTAAATCACTACCTAATCGTGCATTATATTATGTAATAGTGCTGAGCCAGGTCATTGGAAGCGAGGGACAGTTAAAGTATTAACACGATAAATTGTCAGTGTGTTTGTGTTTATATATTTGTAAGTATTTTTTATATGTGATTCCAGGAATAGGAATATTTCCGTACTGTGATGTATGTGTGTACCTCGATCACTGCTAAAAGTGCATGATAAATACTGCGATTGGCCATCTCGACAGGTTAAATGAGTAGTGTATTTTCAAAAGGGCTTAATTCTCTTGGGAGCCATAGAAAAAGAAGCTCTTTGAAAACACAAATGCTCTAACAACTATTAGGTGATATTGAAACCCTACAATTATTATGCGTATGCCTATGCCGGGCACTTATGCACTTAAATATTTCTGGGTATTACAACCGCTGTCAGTTCTCTGAATACGGTTTTTGGTAACAGGTAAAATCAGAACGGTTACTGTGAAATTTTAAAATTGTTTTTTTTTATTATTCTATCACTATCCCACTCGCACAAATACAAAGTAACATAAGAGGGACGAGACGATACGAACTTCGAATGTCGGAGTAACTCTCAGGATCTTTTTTCGAATTGTCAAAACGATCCGTTAGGTTAGTACCTATGAAGTTTGTAGGATAATACTGACTTGTAAAGTCACAGTGGTTTCACTCATTTAAGTTTATGGAAAATTAAAAATAAAGTGCACACATTAATAGATGACAGAAGACGCGAGTCAGTATGCATCTCTATGGAATGACATCAACATATTAACCGTGGCGTCCCAATATATTTATGATAATATTATGTATGTTATTAAGAGCCTAGACTTTTTTTTAATAAGAATTGAGATAGCCACAATTTTAATACTAAAAATAAAAATAAAATCACCATTAGAAAGTTCCGCGTTCGTATAGTAGCCAAATCATTCATTGGTAGGTACTTAAAACCTACATTTTTATAACAAGTTATCAGATGATGCTTTAAAATTACCTTTTCCAGCTCTCAAAAAGTACTTAAAAAAGTCTCCAATGGCAAGGGCATATTATAGGGTAGAGGACTATTTAACAAACAAAACTGCATGGACCAAAACAGAAACGAAATAACTTACTTTTACCGGGACACGGTTCTTATAAGGAGGCATATCAAACGTACGTACGTGGTTTCAAAAAAAAACTATTTAGCTTTTTTTATTTCCTATAATATTTTTACTTTTATAAGTTTTTATATGTTTTCTTTTAGAACTACGCATTGAGTTTATACTTAAAACATATAATTAGGTTAGGCTAAGTACAAATATTACAATACATAAGAGTTATTTAGAAAAAATGATTGACTGTTGAGTTTGTTTCGGCTTTCTGCTCAACAGTGGTCTACTCTTGGGAAATGCCGTAGAGTCAGACTTTTAAAAGTGCCCTTGCGGCCTACTTACAGAGTAAGATCACTATTACATTATTATTATTAAATATAATTAAAAACGGGCTATCGACGATTAAAAAACGCGTTGTGCAAAGGCCCTTAATAATCGTTTCTTTTGTTGCCTTTATTTTTGATTCTTTGATTCAATGTTTACTGTAAAATAAATATTTTTCACTGCTGTCAATTACCCTATTTAATTAGTACCTCACTAGTATTTGGAGTACTATACTACTTAATACGTATACCTACGATAATATCTTCAATAGGTCTTATTTGGGACGGCATTGCTAGTAGCTGAGACGCTCGGAGAAGTGTCCATTTGCAATATTGGTAAAGTATAGGCATACTACGGTAAATAGGTAAATGGATGTGTTTAATTTAATTCTTGTATAATTGATGCACTATTTTCGTTAACAGAATTTAGTTGGCGAGGGCCAAGGAATTTCCTAATTCATCTCTACTCATGTCATTGTACCGACCCGTAATGTCCACGAAATGCAATTTGCAATGGGAATTGGCACCGATGTTGCCTCATATTGCTGGACAGATCGTTGCAATATTTTGCCGCGAAAGTAACCATCTCGATTTGGATCCGGATTACTCGGAGTTATGACTAAACATTTATAAATTGTCACCTGCGTTTCGTCTGATTCAGGTGTTTTAAATGGACTGGAATATATAAAAAGCCGGCCCAGAGCATATCGGACAATGCTTGTAGGGTTCCGCAGCCGTTCATACAAAAAAACCGGCCAAGAGCATGTCGGACCATGCTCAATGTAGAGTTCCGCTACCGTTTATACAAAAAATGCACTACAGATGAAGAAAAAAACATAATTAATAAAATAATACTAATAAACGAGCGTATCTCCCCGGCACTTACGTCCTTTTGCTGAGAAGCGCAGTTTTTTGGCTATAACTTAAAAACGGTATGTCCAATCATGTTGAAAACAATTTTCGTTGGAATTATTTACGAGTATTACTTGTAAATTTTTCATATTTTTGAACATACCGTTTAGAAACACAACTTTTGCTACTTTCGGAGCGAATATTTCAGAAAATATTCACGAAATCAAAAAATGTTTTTTGAAACCGCGAAGGGATTTAGAAGAACTGTCGAAATATGCGCCACACATTGATACTCGTTCCCTCCGCGTATATGTATTACAGATTTTGTATTACAGATAATGTTTTTGTGAATTTTGTTACTTGATCAATGATGATGACATAAATAATAATAATATTTGTGTGGACGATTAGCTCAGATGGTAGAGCGTGCTGCCCCGGTCTGGCTCAAGGCACTGGTTCAAGTCCAGTATCGTCGAATTTTTTTTTCATTTGTTTCTGATCTTTGTTTATAATAATAATAATATTTGTTTGTATTGAATGTGACATTTGAGTCTGTTTGTTTTTCTATTATCGTGTTTTTTGTGAAGTACCTATTATGTTTTCAAACACAATGTATATTGTCCTTGAAATAAATATGATATGATATGATGATGATATTTATGCCTATAACAGGGGACGGCAACCTTTTGAGTCGGTAGAGTCATAAATTACAATTTGCAAAATTTCAAAGTTTCTAAAGAGCATCAATTGTTTTTCTTGCTAACAGTAAATAGTACTTTTTGTTAAAAACTAATCTATAGGGCCGCAGCTTCAAATCTACATGCATGTGACTCGCGAGCCGCAGGTTACTGACCCGTTATAACATTTGCAGATTGCTCTTACAGGGTTTTATATTAAAATATCAATTAGCTACGATTATTATGTACGTTAAATGGGTGTGCCTCTTGGCATAGGTCTCCTCCAACAAACGCCATTGAGCTCTATTGCTAGCTTCTCTCGTCTAATACAGGTCCTAAGCTAGCCGAAGGTTGTCTTGGTAATGGTTACTGATGTGCAAATTACGGAAACTTTCCCAAACGCTTAAAAAAGTCTTTTAAACAGGTAAGTTAACACTAGACTTAAGACCTTTTATATACAAAAAAATGCTTATAAATGGTCTTATAAACATGTAAGTTAACACTAGACTTAAGACCTTTTTTAAGCATTTTGGAAAGTTTCTGCAATTTGCACATCAGTAGTAAAGGTATTCTTTTAGTGTTAATCTGTTTGCAATGGAAATAGCTTGTTGCGTCTCTGTTACAGTGAATCTTAAATAGACATATAGCTTTCTATTGTACTCAAAATAGATATGCGTAGTAGCACGGAATTTAAACGAGAAATTCACTTGTGTAACATTATAAGGGCATATTTATTCTAAAGTTTAAACGTCACAGGTGCTGTGTAAGTAGGTAAGGCGCCCACGCACTATCGACGACAGCACAGTCACATGTTCATTAAATTGGGATTCATTTGCCACTTTACGTGTGATACTGATATTCGAATCAGGGACGGAGTGAAAGTGAACATTCGCTATCCCAAAGCAAGTGGGTAGGTTATAACTAGAAATTGCTTTTTACAACATAAATCACAATTATATTTATAGTGAATCGGAAGATTAAAATAATAGGAATTCGATTCTCAGTACGATTACCTTGAGATTTCCACTCCACTTTCGTCGACTTTTATCTAAACAGATCAGAAGTGTGCAAATTACACAAAATACATCTTCTATCCTTATCCATCCTATATTATAAATGTGACAGTATGTATGTACGTTCCACTTAATCTCAAAAACTACTGGACGATTTTTTTTGAAACTTTCCAGTTATGTAACTTATACATCAGAATATGAGATAAGCTATTATGTATGTCAAATTTAATTTTTTTAGGGGATGAAACTTTGTATGCAGTAAATTTAGAGGAAATACATAAGCTAATTTTTATCCCGGAAAAATACCTTGTATCCGCGATAAATGAATCTAAGGCAGACGAAGTCGCGAGCGGCCGCTACTTAGTTAGCTAATAAATAGAAACACATAATTATTTTATTAATTCAAAATTCGCTGCTGAATTGAAAGCCAAATAGATTAACTCCAGTCTAGTGCGAATGACGTTTATCATATCACGTCGTTTTATTAAGCATTAGTTAGTATGTAATTACTAATAAATTTAATTTGGCTCTCGCTAGCATCAACATCCCATACCCGACAAGCGAATAGTAGACAATATCTAATATACAGATATCTATCTATCCATCCTACCTTCTATATTATAAACGTGAAAGTATGTATGTACGTTCCACTTATTCTCAAAAACTACTGCACGAATTTTTATGAAACTTTCCAGTTATGTACCTTACATGTCAGAATAGATTAGGCTATAATTTATGTCAAATTTCATCCCTTTTAGGGACGAAAAAGAGGGTGAAACTTTGTAAGCTATAAATGCATCTCTACCGCGGACGAAGTCGCGGGCAACAGCTAGTACTATTATAAGGTTGTGAAAATTAAATTCCTGTTGATGTTTCCTTAAAAATAAGTGATACGGACTATTTGAAAGTCACTGAGTTGAAAAAGAACGTTTTTGGACTTATTGTATGTGTCTTTGTGGCTTAACACGTCAACACGGCGGAATGGGATTTAAAGCATCTATGGGACAGTCACCAGCATCAATATCTGCCATAACAAAGCGGGTGAAAAAATTTGACACGTCCTTACGGCCCTAGGAATAGAGTTGTGTCGGGTATTTATGTACGCATTGTTGTGGCAGATATTGATGCTGGTGACTGTACCCACAAGGCCGTCTTTATGCACGCGGTGGCCCTTGGGCACACAGGAATAGGCGGCCCTCGAGCACTCAAAAATGGGGGGCTGGGGCCCGCAATAATAAAATTAGTGACCTCGTTGTAAAAAAACTAAAGGGGCCTGTGTACCTACATAGCTAGTTACCGACAGATGGTTATAGGATGCTATTTATTCCACTACGCCGAAGAAAAAAACAGAGTTATGTATTTTTCTCCTCCACTGACGAAGTTGCGGCCATTGCACAATTATTGCGCATGTTTACGTAGTCGCAACTAAAGGTGCGTCCACACTTGTATCATTTGCTCGTATCCGATCGTGGCATGACTGTGTATCGCGCTGCTTGGACGCTCACTGTCGGCGCGCCGATCATGCCGCACTCTTCCGATATAACTGTGTGATACGCGAAGCAAATGGATTTCGAGCGATCGGATCGGCGCATCGTCCAAACGCGTGATCGTGCCACGCGATCATGCCACGCGACGATGACCTGATACGGGCAAATGATAAAAATGTGGACGCACCTTTAAGTATGATCTTTGGGGAAGGAGTTCCCTTTTAGAACGATATGAGATTTGAATTAATAAAATCATTATGTGTTTCTATTTATTAGCTAACTAGCGGCCACCCGCGACTTCGTCTGCCTTAGATTCATTTATCGCGGATAAAAGTAATTTTTCCGCGATAAAAAGTAGCTTATGTCTTTCCCCAAAACTCGATATTTTACTCATTTAAATGTGAAGCATATTACCAAGATTTCAAGTTCCTAGCGTAAAAATATATTTACTGTCCAAAAAAATTTTTATCCCCTTTTTCGTCCCTAAAAGTGATCAAATTTGACATAAATTATAGCCTACGTCCTATTCTGATATATACGGTACCTACTTCGTAGTGTTACCTAAAATAAAAACGTAACTAAACAAAACAAAAACACGTTGTGGAACTTTTCCTATATCCACGATTGTTAAATTGTTTACAAGAATTTCCATGACCACGTGTGTTGGACAGTTTGAGCCACGCCAATTAGCGGACAGCCCCGTCCCAACTGCGGCCGCGTCAATATCTCGTTTAGCACTTTACGCACAATTAAAAGAGCCGATGTCATTCCGCTGGCGAACCGCCAGCATGCTATTCACCCAGCAATTTAAAAAGCTCATATAACACCCGCTACGCTTCCTGAAAATCGAATCTTATGATGGAAATAAAACGGTTATTTTTTGCTAAAGAATTCTTGAACTTTATACGTCGTTATGACGGGTTTTGGTGACGTTGCGCGCGGGACATTCGTGTCCAAATCACGGCAGAAACGCGTAAATAAACGCGTATTTAGCGATATTGGCGTGTCCTCGCATTTTATAACTTAATTGAGGCCGCTTTCGTTCAATGTGCGCCGTCAGTCTCACATACATGCACGTATTTAAGCTGTATTTTTAAAACTTATCAAATGTGATATCAGCGGCGTCGTTAATCACAGGCTCGTACACTGATATCAATTATACCCCAGCCATAAGTTTGGCTTTCATAAGTCATGCTATTGTTTGATTTTTACAGCTGATTTTGACGGATCTATATTGATTCCCATAAAATCGAATGTCATACGAATTAATTAATTTCCAGACTGTCACAAAACAAACCCAACCTTAGCTAATGGATTCTACGGTGAACTTTAATATAACGGTTATCGAATTGACAAATGATTTTTATAACAAACATTACATTATATGTTCTACTGTTTCCGCGATTATCTCTCATTTAAAAGCTGCAAAGCTTTCGAAACGTCGGGATCTCAAATAAGATATAATACGTTTAAATTGTTTTATTTAAACATAACATTATCACTTCTTCAATAATTATTAATAACAAAGGGATCCGCATTTTAGTACGTATACAATTTGTGTATTTATGTACACCCTTGTAAGTAGTAAAATGCTCTTTAATGTGTTCAAAGCCCATAGGTACTGACCAGCTTTTCAAAACTGTAGATGTTCTCATTCTCATAACTGCGATATTACCAGCAGGCAGCGGTCATAACTACATCATATACCATGTAGTTATGAGATCATTACAGTACAGATCTGGCCTGCGTAATGATATCTTGGTAAACATGGTTCCTGGCTCAATGGTTGCACATGAAACACACGAAAACAATTTAATACATGGATGTAGATAAACTGATGTATGCAGCTGTACATACTTACATATGTGATTTGGCCTAAAAAATACTCGCCTCCGGCTCGTTTCATAAAACCATACTCGCGTTTTAAGGCCACTCATTATGTATCAGTTGCATAAACTACCATTATTGTACTTATACAAAGAATGAACGAAATGTTATACCCGTTTACGATAATAAGACTTCCGAATTGACAATACCTAGTCGTTCCTTACAAAATCCTACTTTGTATGATTTATTTCTCATTCTTCTGAAAATTCAAATACAAATATTCTCTACTCATATCTACTGGGCATCAATTAGCTGCTATTTATCGCGTACTAAATATACTAATCAGCTGTCTCTAACACCTATCGTAATGTTATTATCCGTACTATTCGCCGTGAGACAACGCAGGTCTAAGACAAAACGAAATAACCACGCATTTGCTTCATACATACTTAATGCCTTTATATCCTGGGGTAGATGAGAACGTTGGCCTGTAGCCATGCGCTTCAGGAAGCGTGACGTGGTAACAGCAGGTAGGGTTGTGCATGAAATAGTAATGTGTACCTAGTCGCAGTAACGTGATAATACTGATGAGATTTGAATGTAGCGGCAGTTAGTGAAAGTGACAACGTTATGTTTTTTTTACGTAATGCCATGGATGTCATGTCAAATGGCCTCCATATATACATGAAGTAATTAAGAAATGTAGTTGTTGAGACATTTGATTTTTAATTGACTCTAGAAACGGAGGAGGGTTTTCAATTTGTCAGTATGTTACTTACTTGAGACAGCGTAGTAGAATGTGGCAATGCTGTGAAATAATTGGTAAGCCCCGTACGTTGCTTGTGTGAGGGTCCGTGGGCGACGGGTTTCACTTTAGGCCTCGTCTCTGCATACGAGTAGACTTGTGTACAGTGCCAGGCATGAAACTAGACCCGCGGGGTTATTGCCTAACGAAATTTTGGCAATTGGTATCCGAATCAACTATCATACATAGCCCATAGCCCATACATAATCATGACACTTGATTCTGATTCTGAACGTCAAACGCGTTAGGCAATAGGGGGGCCGGTGGCGATACAGTATGCGGCAGGGACGCGTAACCATAGCAACAGGGTGGCACGAGTTCCTACATAATGCCATTTCACCTTGTATCTGTGCAGTAGCCACCATCATGGGTCTAGTTTAGTGCCGGGCACTGTAGATTAGGTACAAAACCGTATCCACTGTAGATTAGGTACAAAAACGTATCCGGTATATCCGCTAAATGGAAGGATCCATTTCATCGACAAATGTTTCCTAGCATGTTTTATTTAATAGAATTTTAATTTCATCGACAACATTTTCCCCTAAAACCACAGCATTATCGTGGTTTTTGAAATAAACATCATGTAAAAGCCGTTAGGCTTAAGTTAATGTATTATATATAGTACCTTTGCCTTTCCGCGAAATAGTATCATGGTTAGATGTGACAATAAATTATGCTAACATGCGCATATTTTCATGCAGTTTAAAAAAAAAGTAATTAAAAAAACAAAAAACCCGACCCATAAGAAATCTAGATCGACGCAAATCTTCGCAACAATGGGTCCCGACTGTTAAAAATCGCTATGTTCCATATTAGAATTTATTATTTGTTATATGTGAGTATCGATCATGTATAACTTAACAAATTTCTGGGGTACTGGACTTGTTTTTTTTTCTTTTTAGTTTTTTAGGCAGTCGGGTTTTTTGTTTTTTTTAATTACTTTTTTTTAATTAATACTTTTTAGTTAAAATTATAAAAGTCAGTCAATTTCGCAATACAATGAAATGAAAATTTAGTGAGAACGGCTTGCTAGCCAACTTTAAATAGGTATAGTTCCTAACTGGTAAGTCCAAATTAAAAATGATAAAAGAAACCTAATAAGGATTTTTAAATCCCTACACATTGATACCCCACTCGATATAGTACGTTTTCATTTTTTTCTTTTTCACAATATGGCGTCTTTTTATCGCCATTTTGAGTTTTCATCATTTTCATGTCTTCAGTGACATTTGGAAAGTTAAGACAAATCGATTGACGTAAGAATCGTCAATATGGGTCCACACATTTGGTCTCTAGAGTGCCAGATAGGAACAAACATACATAGACTGATAAACACTTTACCACTCCTTTGCGTCGCGCAGTCGGGTAAAAACAATACGCATGCAAATACAACAACCTGCAGACACAACAGTATAATCCTCGACACATGTTTCACCTCTCTACGAGGCATCATCAGGAGAAGTAGGAGCCCTTGTGACGGTCCGGCGTCCATCCGAGAAGTGAGATGTCCAAAACGGTCAGCCCTATTTGTACCCTGGATATGATTTCTGGAAAAAGATTGACAACGGTGATGACGTAACATTAAGTTGTTCATTAATGATCCAATCTCTATTGCTGTACCTAATTATTTCCAATTGTTCAAGAACACTAAGGCGTATCTTTTTCTGCAAACATGTAAGGTGTTAATTAAATGATTATCTAGCAAAGAATGGCTGTTTTAGGTTAGGTTTGTTTCATATCATTCCCAATTTATAGCGGTTTACACAGACAAAAACGCTATGAATGAAATGATGTGTCGACGAAATGCAGTATTCGATGAAATGTTTTTCGATAAATCTAGTAAATAAAGGAAATTGATTCGTATGACTACCGTAGAACACATATTGACATAATTTAAATAGATAGCACTTTGACGCTGGCAAAATTATCCTGATGGACACCCATAAAATTAAAAACAGAGGTGAACTGAAATAGCACTTTTCAGTTTAAATAACGATGGTATCTCATTGCAACAAGGTTCCACTGTGGTATGTAAACTATTTGTCTTGGCGTACAGTAGCAACTTCTATTAACCAGAGTTGTAACATATATGAAGTGTAGAACTAATGCAGAGACCGTGCTCGGCCTCATATAAGTTTGCAGTTTACACGTACAATTAACGCTATGCAACCTAGTCCTGTCGTAGTATGGGAAAGGTTCAGAAGGGCGAATCCGCCATTTAGTTATTCAGTTATAAAATATATTCATCCATGGTACTGTAATCTTAAAAGTAATTTGTAACAGTTTCTCATAGGCCCTGTACGGGCGCAACAATTATGTGTTATGATTAGGAAATTTTCGAGGATTATACTTCTTAATAAGTGGCGAGTAACGTTAATTTTTGGGCTCATAAATAAACGCTGTGTGTGTGTGTAGCTTGTAAACGTGCTATGTTTGTATCTCACACATGCAACGCAATGACAACGCGCGGTTGCAACTGTAATGTTGTACTTTGTTTCAGGATTGGAACATTACGTATAACTTGCACATTCACAATTGCACATACATTTATATTCTTAATGTATTCTGTATGGATAAAACTGTCTTTATTGAATTAACGGATGACTGTTATTGGCTTTCTTTAAACTAAGTTATGTTATGTAAACCTGTATATTTACGGCTGTCGACGTCCTAAATACCAAAAATAAAACGTATATATGTATATATTGTGGCTGTCCTGACTATGAAGTTTACTTCAACTCACATCCATTCACACACTCCATACCAGCTAGTTCACAAGGTTACACCAGTATATATATACCTACTGTGGAAAGGAAGAGTCACTGAAGCGATATTTTGGTCGAAATTTAGTTGCATATCGTTAAAATCAGCGAATTTTCGTGCGTCGATTGAGCCAGGTTTCACGCTAATCTAATGACTTTGCTGTGGGTTAAAAGGTTCAATAAAAGGCCTCAGTTTTAAGCGACACACAATTAGCGCAATAAAAAGAATAATACGTCACTTATAGGATTCTTAAAAACATTTAAATTTGGAATAGCGGTGCTAAAATTGATTATTTCTGGTACTCATTTCAATAGTAGTTACTTAAACGTTTTTTTCGGGAAACATAAACAACAGCCACTGTCGGTTAAATAAATGACATACAAATATTCATGCATATTTAATTCCTTTAGGGCCACACCCTTTTACACAAATAGCTTATTTTCACTTTGTTGATCCAAACTAATATTTGAAATAAAAATATATGTAATAGAATATTGAATTGTGTATATTATATCAAAATATGGTAGGTGTAGCGGTAACTTGCAAGTAAAAAAAAAAACTTAAATAGACAAAAATGTTGACTTTAAAAGAAGCTAATACTTCTTTTTTTTGTTAAATGTGTCTTATATACATATATAAAATATCCGAAGGACGTGTCAATCTGTAAAGTAGTTTGGCCAATAAAACATAAAAACTGGATTTTATTTTTTTAATTATTTTGCTAATCGTAAGTATTTAAGGCTTAATATTCAGTAAAATTATATTAGACAATAAGGCAAATAAACGTGCATATTCAGTTTTTATATTCAGCCAGGGGCAATTTTTACTATAGCAGTCCGGCCCGACCCTTTCATTTAGACCCATATTCCTGCTGTATTACATAAAGAGTAGCTTCCTTGAATTTTCCTATGCTTATTTTTTTTACTATAATATTGCATCAAGGTTCCTTCCGGGAACTGGTTTTTGTTCGTAGCGGTTAAGCGACAGTTCAGAAATAATTGCTAATATTGTTGAAAGTATGCTGTTAGAAAGATATTAAAATTTCAAACATTGTGTTCCTAGAACTTCTATCTAGACTCTTTACAAAGGAAATGTTTATTTTTTTAATTAGGTTCACGGCCCATTCCATTGAAAGCAAAGTTTCCACGGACAAAAACAAAGTTAAATAGATATTATTTCAGCGGGGGTTACAAAAAAGACGTGGTACTATTTAACTACAACGGTAACATTACATTTCTTGTGAAAGTCCTAGAATAGTTGTTTAACAAATAATAAAAACCGCCTCCAAAAACTATTTAAACTAAAACATAAAATAATTCAGTTCCTTCAATTCACTTTGAATTAATTTTTTTTCAACTCAGATTGAATACACTATGTACAATTAATTTTATCTTGGAATCGGTACCTACAAAAGATATTGTGAAATTGACAAAATTTACGATTTTAGTCAGTTGATTGCTGCACGGGTGGCATCGAATCCGGAAGAACATATTGCAATTGCATATATTGTATAGATTGAGTTGAAAAAAAGTTAATTGAAAGTGAATTTAAGGAACTAAATTACTTTTATTTTTTAGTACTTGCTTGTATCGACTCCGTTTTAACAATTGTTGTTAAATAAATTCAGTATTTATTTCTCACTTTTGACTGAATCGTTCCGCAAAACTTCATCTTGTGACGATTTCAACGAACCCAAACATAGCTAGGCTTTACTTTATTATTATTATCCGGTGCCTATCTCTTCCGGCTCCATCATCAGTTCGATGGTACCATTCTCATCAGGAGCATTTAAAATTGTGATTATGAAGCCGCTTAGCTAAATTAATCGAGATGTCATATCGCCAGCCGCAAATGACTTATCATTGAGGAGTTCCGGTGGCCTCCTGTGGTCTTCTTTGTGAGTTCCACTTCACCAATGTATACTTTTAAATAGCAAATGCTTGACAAGTTTCTTAAAATATTGAATTCGCTATATATATGCTTATAAAATTTGAGGGTTGCCTCCGATTGTCCTGGGATCCCATCACAGATCCTACTTGGTGAAAATGGGTCCATCTCAGGAATTCTTACAAAAAAAAAACGAACTTTGAAAATCGGTTCACTATGGAGAAAGGATTAGGTGAACAATCATACTTAAAAACCATCCAAAGAAACATAGAACCTCCTCCTTTTTTAATTCTGTTGAAAATGCTACGTCTCTGTGTGATGGTTTGGTCTGGTTAAAAATAATGGATATTTATTTATAAAAATACTTTGAGAAAATGAGCCTTATACTTAGATTACCCAAAGTTCAGCAAGTCTTAATTACATCTATTACTATTGTAATGTTATAAAAAGGAAATGTCTGTACATTGAAATATATTTAAAAAAAAAAGTTATAAGTATGTACTGTCTATTTTTTCCTTCTAGTTCATAATAAAAAAAACTTCTAGCTAGCTTATTTGCATTGCTTAATGTAATCAATCTAGTCTTTAAAAACAAGTTAAAATAATATGTATGTGGCTATATGTTTATGTCGTATGTATTATCATTAAATGTATGAAGCTTAACTATATAACGCTTGACTATTCCTCGGCTATATAAATGTAAAAGTTTAACCCAATGGTTGACTGGTGGAGAAGGCCTCAAGGCATTAATGTCCTCCATTTGTACATCGCTCAATAATCAATTACGCAAGACGGTTTGAATAAATCTCTTATTGATGCAAAATGGCAAATAGTTACAGCTGGAAAAAAAGATTGAAATACTTAGGTACCCTGATTTACGAAATATTCAGGTACTGATGGTCGTGATGGGGGGCTTATGGGGGGAAGCAATTGCCACCATGACTCAAGACCTAAATTTTAGATAGGTAAGTTAATTCAACAGGTTACATTTTCAGTCCTCGTGAAGTCGAGGGTAAGCCAACTTTATATATTTTACTGTAACCTCCATTTGACAGACAACTTATAATATTTTACAACCGGGAGCTCGCTAGGTGGCTTTAATAATTTTGGCTACACACGCATTTTAATTAATTTATTTATTATAACAATATACACAACTATCCTTACAGGTTACCCTAATTCGACAGTGCGGCAGTCCTACAAATTTAATGTAAAAAATAACAACAGTTATCTAATTATGTATATATACAAAAACACACACAGTTTATGTACACAACACACAAACACGATTACATTATTATTTATAATTTATAACACAAAACATACAGTGTGCCCATTGTGAATTCATTCAGAGAGCAAGAAAAGAGATCCAACTCACTCGCTTTTTGGTTAAGCGTACGAAGCGCCCTGGTGACGGGCGCCTGTCGCAGCAGCTGCGTTCGGGCTCGAGGCTCGGCGAGCAGGCTCGGCCGCTAGCGCCGCCATACGTACATTTTCCCATGTTATCGTCGTCTACGCGCGTAGCGCTACGAAAATGGCGGTCGTGAATATGTTGTAAGGAGAGAGAACAATAGAGAGATCTCTCTCCACGCGTGTGTTGCGCCTGGGGACTGATGTCCAATGAGAGAGGGCTGGAAGTTGTATTTATGCAACCAACATAGAAAGCTTCGTTAGCGCGATGCGGAACATGTTACTGTGAGGTGGCTCGTGTATAGCCACCTTTTTCAAATCCTGGCCATTTATTTAAATAATAGATTCGAATACATAATGTTATGTTTTTGTAATGTCATACTGTGAAAAATGTTCATTACGGATTTGACTATCAAAGAATAAATACGTAAATAGTTAATCTTGTTTTACTACCAACTGCTACTCTCCCACAGTTGGTGGAGGTGCGGGGTAGGGCGAGAGTGCAGAGTCGACGACGCAGCAATAGCACCCTACTGTGACCCTACAGAATTGACAAATGACAGAAGCCACGCCGCAGTGTAAATAAAGTGAACCATAGCTGCTCCCGAGAGGTGTTTCGCCTTCTATTCAAATTTAAATTGTTTATTCTGTAAGTAGGCTACAAGGGCACTTTCACAAGTCTGACTCTACTTGAGAAAAAACCCGAAACAAACTCAACAGTCAGTCATTTTTTCAACATACTTCTTAACTATTACAAATTGTCTTAATTATAGTTAAATCTTTTACAATTGTATTATAACTAATTTATAACTGGTACACGCAGAGAATATGTACAGATTCTCCAGATCAACATGAATAACTTCAACCGAGTACAGGATGAAGTCTTTCACGTCAGTTCATTAAACACTATACTAGACTTGCAATTTATTTGGCCCTTGCTAGCATAACAGACCGGATCCCACAAACGGCACCCGTTCACGAGCATGACATATATCTCAGCCATCGCCTCCCTCAACCATATTTTATGGAAGGTTACGACCCGATCAACGACGCCACCGTAAGCAAAGACCTTTAAGTGAGCATGACATGCTCACACTGCCGGGTATTAACTACTAAAAGTATTGCCCGGTGAGAAACAACAAATGTGCTCTCATGTTACATTTAATACGAACTAATATGTGAGGGAGTTTAGTAAAACGTCCCACTTTGTCGATTCTAGTTTCGGAGTTACGGGCAGTTTAGTGAAATATGGCAAAACCTACCGAAAATAGACTTTCGATGAAAACTGATAGAACATACTGTAATAAACCTATGATTTTGATGTCGACCCATAAATGACCAATTTAAACACCTTTTTAAGGCCTCAAAGTTTAGTGCCCAGCGTCCCACTTTGTCGAATACCGAAAAAAATCGTCGATATCATATTTGTGCCTGTTATAGGGAAACATTTCTACTTTGTCGATATGGAGTTATGAGTAGTCTGTAATATAAGAAAGCATAAGCTATCTTTCGGTGAAAAAAATATGTCTCTAAGTTCTATAGTTATTTTTTTTAAATTCTTCAAACTTGCAAAGGTGAAAAAGCGACAATTGAGAAAACGTTGGTTAAAGTTTGGGACCGCAAAAAACACACTCGTACTTTGAAGTTAGGAATAGTAGTTAATATCAAATGAATTGGCATACTTTAAGGATTTCAAATTAGTCAAAATCATGTATGTAACCTTAGTAGTTTGAATGTTACGGAGGCTTGAACATAAAAACAGAACGAAAATATGTGAATCCTGAATATGGGTTTATTTTCTATATTTATAACATGACATGCAGATTTATCATTAAAATTGTATTTATAAATGTATTCTCATGCTAAAAAAGACAGAAATAATTCAATGGATCCTTTTAGTTAGTTATTATTTCAAAAAATTAACAAATAATTTGAAATCCTTAAAGTATGCCAATTCATTTGATACTAACCACTCCATAACTTCAAAGTACAAGTGTGTTTTTGCCGTCCCAAACTTTAACTAACGTTTTCTCAATTGTCGCTTTTTCACTTTTGCAAATTTGATGAATTAAAAAATAAATAACTATAGCACCTAGAGACATATATCTTTCTCAAAATAATTTCCTGTCGTTATTCAATTTGTATATATTTAAAACATTATTTTAAAGTAAATTGCCCAACTGGTAGCTAGAAAAGTATTTTTATGATATTACGGAACATTTGATATACTAAATCATTAAAATGAATATTTGAACAACTTTGCAAATTTGACTTTCAATACATAAAAATATGTTACTACATTTAAAGTGACGGAGTATTTTGCACACATGCATGCAGGTTGAATACGCATGAAGATCTTTGCAACCGTGTTCTAGCAAATAAAATTATTTTTATTTGATTCTGTATTGATTATATTTGAATAACCTTCGGCAACCCACAAAATTACACTTATAATTGTTGGATGAATTAGTCCTTCGTAATTTAGAAAATCTTTTAACATAAAAACCCAAATACGTTTTCATAAACTGGTTTCCTGTTCTAAGTTTATAACTCTCTCATAGGTCAAAGATATCAAGTTTAAAGTGAACTTAGATTAGGGGCGTCGAGTAGAAAATTACGGCCAGAAAGCTCTATTACTACTTTTATTGTATATTAGGTCTAGTTATTTACGCTACAAGTCGTTAAAACCTACTAAAATAAAGATTTTGTATGAAAATACGTTATTAAAGATCAAAAATCATTTCGCTGGAGCAAACGTCATTTTGCTGGACCAAACTGCCAGAGAAATAACGCCAGATAGCATGATGATAAGCACATATTTTTATGATAACTATTAAACCATATACGTAATGAATTACATGGCTTTTACGTAGAAATAAGAACACAATTAACTATTAAATGCTAAAAGATAGAATAAAATAAAGCCACTTTACACCCTTAAATCGATGTCCAGCGATATTACTTTTAAGAGAATCAAAACAGATCGTAAGGGAAAGTTACCTCGTTGAGGAGCCAAAATGCGACAGTTGCACGTTCGTTCCGCTTGACTGCCGTAGTACAACTAAAGATCGTTCCGATAAAAACAAAAACATGGCGGAATCGTCGTCGGCCAATCAAATATTTGCAGGTATTTGAACGAAGTGATAGTAGTGGCTACTCGTGGGACAGTTACAAAATGGTCGATCACTTGTTAACATTACGTGCTTACGCATTAAATATTATACGACATAATGCGTTATTTAATATTCTTTGTAATTGTATATAATTCTTGTCAATACGATTCCTACAAACAAAGTTATGCGCGATTGTTTGAACAAATCCGCGAGTGTGACATGGCTCACAAACTGAGTGCACCGTACTTTTGTGAAGTTTCGATAATTTTTTTCAACGTAATTTGTATATTAACCGTTCATTTATTTCAATAAGCCTCGTTGTGTTTTAATGTGTTAAATGTGTAAAAAATATGTAAGTGGTATTTTTAAGCTCGGTGTTTTATTAATTGGCTTGTGACCGCTAAAAAAGTGCCTTTGTAAATACACCCAATCCGAGTGATTGAGAAACCAAACCAAAGTGATCACGGTAACACATTCAGCCATCTCAAATGTTACAGGTTGGGTGCCTCGCCTCGCGATGTTTTTTTAAGGGGTTCCGTACCAAAAAGGTACAAAAGGAACCCTTATCGTGCCGGTCTGTCTGTCAGTCTGTCTGTCTGTCTGTCCGACCATTAAAGCGCCATAGCTCAAAAACTACTTATGCTAACTATTTGAAATTTGGAATATTTAAAAAGATGGTCAGCCCACATGTATAAATAACACAGGAAATATTAAAAATATATCTTTATTTTCTAAAAAAACGACGAATGTGAGGGGGGGGGGGGGGGGGGCATGAAGAATTAAAAGTCTAGCTACTGAGTCAAATGGGGTATCATATGGAAGGACTTAATGTGCACATTTTCAAACTTTTTTTTTATTTTTTTGGTTTATTAAGGAAAATGTGAAAAAAAAACACCATTCCCCCCTTTACCTCCGAAGTTTACCAATCGAAAATTTTGAAATTCTTACAATTTGTATTAATAAACATAAATATTACAAGAAAATTATAGCCATGACTCTAACTAGCAAATATTTTATTTATTTGCAAAAAACCTATTTGAACAACCCGGTTGCGTTCAGTTTGCACCTGATTTGTATGCAATGATCAAGATATCAGGTGCAAACTTAACCCAACCGGTACCGGGTAATAAAGTTAGGGTAAGTAACTTTTTTTACGGAACGGTACTCAGATTTATATATCTATATGAATTAAATGTCATAAGGCCATCTACATCTCGAATACCCTGCTAACGGCGACAGCCCACTTCACCAGCGTTGGAGGGGCTACCACAAACCGGTAACCGCGGCGAGGGGGTGATCCGTGGTAATCGGTTTTTATTTGTTGTTATCTTTGTGTTAATGTTTAGATTGCTTATTATTTAATATCATTATTGTTATTTATTTATTTATAAGTATGAACCAGTTTTGGAATGAATTATTTCGTTTCATAAATGTTGCCCGCTGGAGTTGTAGCTAGACTGTTTGTGGGGGATACAGGGTTTTCGACCAAGATAGGCCATTTTTCTGTGCCTAAGTATAAGGAGCTCTGGTCGTTTAGGGCGTCAGGATAGGCAGTTTCTATGTGCCTGTACGGAACCATGGTCGTTCAGGGTAGGCAGTGACTTTGTGCCTATTTGGACCGCACGCCACTGGGCTGTAACAAAATAGTCAGCACTTGTAATGTAGTGCACCTTAAGACCTAGCTATATGAACATCTTATCACCACTACAGCCACCAATACAATACAATACAAAATTTTTTGCACACCAACAAGAGAAACAGTACAATAGGCATGTTGACGGGAAATGAAAATCAAAATTGTAATTAGTCCGTCGGCTAGATAATAAAATACTCAGAAAAATCGCATTGAAGTTTAGGAGTGGGGGCTCGTGACGTCACTGCCCATTACTACTGTATTTTATTATCAAATTTCTTAATTCGTATTTCTTTCGCTTTGAATTCGGGTTGTGGTCTTTATGTAAACTTAGTTGTATAAATACAATAGACAAAAATTCCATGGAAACTTAAGTACTATTTATTTTTTGGAGTTAGCAATATAAGCAATGCATCTTCCTGTTTATTCAGAAAAGAGTTTTCATTTTCTTAAGGGTAGTATTAACCATCCAGCTAGGTAGGTCCGACTTCGAGAAACAGAGCAATCGTCGAATCTTGGTTGGGCAGCGTGCAGCGTTTGTAAGGCTGAGCAATATCTTTTCGTCCAATATCCCGCAGTGTCCCAAAATGTTGCCAGTAATCGAAGTCAGCTAAATAACAATGGAGAAGACTATATGCTCAGAGTTCCTATGGGAGATCGAAACAGAAATGAAAAGATCCTCAGAAGAACTGACATCCCGAGTCTGATCATTGTGTAGGCACGATGGTAGGGATGAGCGATGACTTACGGTACTGTAACGTAGTCGCTCACAAATACTCACAATGTGCCTTATAAGGCTCGAAGTCATTCACAAAGCAATGGAGAGGGCTTTGCTCGGAGTTTATTTACGGGATCTAATCAGAAATCAAGAGATCCGCAGAAGAGTCAGGGTGACTGACATAGCCCCAAGGATAGAAAAACTAAGTGGCAACGGGCAAGGCACATTGCTCGTAGAACCGATGGCCGTTGCGGCCAACGAGTTCTCCAGTGGTAACCAGGCACCGGAAGACGCAGCGTGGAAAGGAGGACTAATGACCTGGTAAATGGTCACCGGGTGCGGGCGGCGTAGGACCGGTTATCGTGGCTCTCTTTCCCCAACATTGGATGTTTTCGGCTGATAATGATGATAAACATTTAAAGGCATATAAAATTAAAATAAACATGTAAAATTCAGCGAAATTTGAAATAAAACAAACGTATTCTACGCTAAATAAATCAATCTCTAAAAGTTAACCTAACCTTCCGTAAAGGACCCCAACCTGTATTGTATCTGGCTCAGAGGTGCCCATAATGCCAGCAGCGTTTCCTCGCTGAATGGCTATGGAGACCTGTTGAGCCAGATATGACCCAGAGCGGGGATCGCAACCCCTGTTTCATAGTCGCCGGCCGAGTTCTTTAATAAGCTCGCGAGCTTCGCAACTCCAGGCTCCCGTTGTTTCAACGGCGACCAAAACGAAATCGTATGCCGACTCCAATGCAGAATATTTGGCATGTTTCAACATTGCAGCATGTCCTGCAGCGGAGCCAGCACACCGCAAAGTTTGTCTTAAATAGGATGCAGCGAACGTGCTAACGCGTGCTGCAAAGGCATATTATAGGGTAGAGGACTATATAACAGACAAAAAATGCATGGCCCAAAACAGAAACCAAATAATTTACTTTTATCGGGACACGGTTCTTATAAGGTGGCATATCAAACGTACAAAAGTTGTTTAAAATAAACCATGAATTGCTTTTTATCTTCTATTATTATTTTACTTTTATAAGTTTTGATATATTTTCTTGCAGAACTACGCATTGAGTTTATACTTAAAACATATATTTGGGATAGGCTAATTACAAAGAAAAATGACTGACTGTTGCGTTTGTTTCGGCTTTCTATTCAACCGTGGTCTCCTCTAGGGAAATGCCGTAGAGTCAGATTTGTAAAAGTGCCCTTTCGTCCTACTTACAGAATAAAGATCCATCAAAACTTAACGATACTCGGAATAATGTATAGAAAAAACATCCGATCCCTTTTGACAGATGATTTTTGCTATGAGTATGAGATTTCCGCCTTAATTATTTAATTCCCAACCAGGAAAAACCCATCAAACCATTTAGACCGCAGAGTGTGTCAAAATATAGACATACATACACTTGAAACAACCTACCTTCTGAAGCAGTCTGAGAAATAAGTATCTGTCAAAAATTTCACTTTTGTGACAAGCTTTTATTGCCCACAGTACTTTTCTTTGAACATCCATCAACTACTCACCGAGACGTTTATAAGGAGCCCAAAATCGGTAGGATTGCATTATTTTCTTATACAGTTCCTATTAATTACCACCTTCCTGCTACATCATCAGATCATATTGCATTCTCACCGTACTTATTATATGCCAAATTTTAGCTCCATCAGAATCCGGGAAGTAGGTCAAAAACATGCAAGATTCCACCCGAACATACAGTTACATCGCAAGTTAAATAAATGCTTGTAAAAAAAAGAAAACTTCCATACACAGTTTTCACTGCACCCGAGTCCCGAGTGGCGATGAAACTGAATGCAATTAAAAATCAGTAAATTGAACTAAAATTGATTTAGTAGATAGAGAATGCGGTCTCTTCGTACAGAAATAGATAATTATTTAATTTAAACATGTAAAGAAGTTTTAGATCGGTGGTTCGCAAACAATCCGTGTATGGTTATATTTGTGTACGAATGGAACAAGATTCATTCAAATTCTTCTGCTAAATAACCATCGCTGGACCACTATCCACCAAGAAAGTTACAAGCAAAATTATTATGCAGATATGTACGCATTGTAATTTCCAACTGAAGCACAACCCCACTTATTATTATTAGTTAGGTAAATTTACACATTTTTACTTATATACAATATGTACATACACTAAGTATAAAAGTCAAATAAAAAAATCGAACAATGATCGACTAATAGGACGTATCTTTTAAGGTCTTTGATAAATGTTTCCGCATATTTAGCTGTTTAATATGCTGCAGAAAATAGCGTAGGTAATCCACAAATACGAAATATACCCAAAAACCTTTTAATAATGTTTATTGTCTCCTTTAATTACCAAAGACGAATGCAATTGCTATTGGTAGCGATTTCTACCAGACAACCTTTGGTTATAGAGAAATAGCGAAGTATACAGGTGTGTTCATATTTTTGTGGCTCCCACCACGTTGCTGCGGTGGGTGCTGGTCCAGCCCTGGTGATCTTGGCCACAGATCTTGACCCATTAAACACGCCCGATGCTCTGTCGCTTGAAATATTTTTAGATCAGCGGCATTTGGTTGAGTTGATATTTTACAAGCGCGGCGGACGAACGCGCGCTACGGAACGATGACGTCCCGCGGGATAAGACGGAAAAAGTCGTCGCTTGCAGAGGTGAAAGTGGCCGTGGTCGGGGCTCCGTCTGTAGGAAAAAGTGGTATGTCTATTTCAAAAATTAACCCAAATTTTTCAAAAAATGCTCCAAATGTTTTTCCGGTTTATAGGGAGTTTAGCGACTATTTGTTACTAATTATTGTGGTCAGCGCTAAATACCTAATACTTTGCGGCACTTATGCCTTAATTAAAATTAAAACTGTGAAACTGTATGTGATATTGAACAGTAATGTTTTTTTTTGCTGTGCCTTTTTAATTCATTTTTGATGTTATCAGGAGGCTTTGTTAAATTAAAACGTAATTGTGAACGTGTAAAGTAAAATAGGAATATGTGAAATGATTTAAACATTTTAAATAAGTCCTGACAATGTCAAAATATAAGATCAAGCTTTTATAATGCGAATGTTGTATATGTGCAAATACTTTACTAGTAAATAGGAATAGTTTAATAATTGGTTAGGTATTACATTTTATTGCAAATAATTTATTTGATTTTATAAGTTGTATTTCATACACAGGGACAAGCTTACACAAATCGAACTAGTTGGGACTAAGTTAATAAAACATTTGAATAGTATCTCATGTTAATTTTCAAATTCACGAACAAACGCGTCTTATGTTTTGTCAAATCATGCTAATCGATTTTCAGTCGTTATCAGTGAATAGTATACAGATATCTGGGCAGAAGCACGACTGTAAGACATTATTATAGTGACAACAAACGCTTGTATAAAGCATATTTATTTTCAGGCAAAAGAATCTTCTTTAGTTTTATTCGAAGCTATAGTTATTTTTCTACGTCTACTCTTTTATTTCAAAATGGTATAACTTAATAAACAAAAATACTGTGTTATTATTATGAGAGAAATTTAACTTTTATTACATTTTAAGTAAGCTATAATTAAATTTAATAATAATTTTGAACGGAGACATTAATCCAACGGGTTTTTTCGGTTTAAAATAAACCACCAAAATACCTTAGATTTGCGAGCATATTACCCGTGGAGTACATTTTTACTAGTTTCGTGATTAGAAGTCGATTTTGAGCGCCGATAGCGTACGAAATCATGAAATAAACACGCACAATACGAAGACAGAGTGTCTTCTAAAAATATGAACAGTTGTAATATTTTAATCTTATCACTTTCCCACGCGCTCAAGAATATTTCATACCGCTACTGAAGACCGCGAATGTGTTACATTTGGTACGATCAGTCGATACGTTCGCGCTTTTGACAGTCTACCATTTAAAGTGACTCACTAGTATCAATTTGAATGAAACAAGGTCTGTGCTGTTGTATAAATTTCATAGTTTGTATAAAAAAAATCCTTTAAAAAATAACTTCATCGTCACAAGTAGTGTTTGTTGCTAACTGTATACACTTTTCTTTGAATATCCGTTAACTCCTCATAAAGACGATTTTAAAGAGTCCATATTTAGTAGATTTGCTTTATTTATTACAGATTTTGTATGACTACCTTCCAGCTCCATCATAGGATCAGTTCTATGGTGTCGTATTTGGAAACCATTTAGCTCAATCAGAAACCGAAAAGAGGCGAAAATTTTACTTGCCAGATTTGACCATACAGCGCCGATTTGTCCCCAACATACATACAAACTTTGCAAGTTTAATAAAAGCTTATAAAATATATAAAAAATTCGCCTACGATAGGTAATCAATTTTGTACTTTGTTAGTACCTTTTAACACTTTTTTTATAACGACTTTTTTTTGTTACGAATTTTAAAAGCTTCTTGCATTTACAGTCAACCATTAAAATTTATGAAACTTATAATTTCAAAAATACAAATCTCACTGAAATATCTCCACGTCTATATTTAGATACCTACCAAATATCCAACCAATACAAACAATGAAAATTGGTTTTATGTAAATTTTTAGATTTGTTTACCCTTATTCTTCAACCAGGTAATAATGTTGAAGGTTTGGCCTTTGCTAAAAAATATTCCATCTTGCGTGTAACTCTTGTCTTTCCGCTTTCAGAAATAATTAATCGTGTTAAATAATAAATTCAGGCGTTGCCTTGCGTAGTTCTAGTACCTTTGCTTTTCCGCGAAAAATATATTAACATATTTCGCGGAAATGCAAAGAAACTATAATCCATTAATCTAGTTAATCTTCCTCGGGAATCAATCGGTCGAAACATTGATCGAAGTGAAACCTGTGAAAATCGTGAAAATTTAGATTAAAATGCGATGATAGGGGCTCGTGCCAACTAAAGTTCATTTCAGTTTATCGCACTTGCCCTACAAATACTGAGTCAGTCTAGGTCGCCAACCGTGACCCAGCAGCAACGCGGGCTCTGTTACGCGAGGAACATTAGAGACAATCTTTCCCAACGGCATTCTTTACCATTTGTTTCAGTAGGAATTTCACCTTCTTTTACGAGGCGTTAAATTGATTCCGCACTAGGAAGCTTACTACGAGATCCTGCACTCCCGACGGCATTATTCGTTCCTGACGAATAACGTGTTAGTTTAAGTTGTGTATCTTGCGTACGTGTATCTGTTTAAACGTAGTTGCTCCGCGAATACTAGGTTGGTAACCGTGACCTAACCTGCGACAAGTTCTAGGGCGCGAGGGATAAACTTTACAGGCGATGCGTCCCTGTTGCAGTGCTACGTCATATTCAGGTGTAATGGGTAGTTGCAGTTCATTTTACGATGCGTAAAATTGTTGTTACAAGTTTATTACGTGATTTTGAGTCCCCGACTTTATTGTTTTATACAATGTTCTATCCTTTATTTAAATTTGATT
The DNA here is from genome assembly GCA_905404275.2 of Hedya salicella. NCBI lineage: Eukaryota > Metazoa > Arthropoda > Insecta > Lepidoptera > Tortricidae > Hedya > Hedya salicella. Next base: position 10,081,750 of record FR990096.1, on the reverse strand, counting down.
ATAAATGAAAGTCTTTACTTGTACACAATATGAAAGTAATTTTAGTAAATTAAAAACCACAATCGGAAAAGGCAGCTGTTATAATCATAAGCTTATCTACCCCTTCATAACTCTTAAACGGATGAATCAATTTTGATTTGATATTTTAGGGTGACTTGAGAAACTCAAGCGTTCTTAGTTATGATTCTAGAAAATCTGAGCGTCGATTTGAAGATGATCAGGCACTTTTTCCTGGCGTGTCAAGGGTTTTTTAATGGTTATCTACACTTGTCTCTGGTCTATTTTCATCTAAGCAGTAAATACTGCTAGTATTGCTACAGTAGGCAGCTGTAATACAAACAGCAAAGTACATAGTGTATTGTTTAAAGTAAGAATGCTAGCAGCGTTCGTCACATCGTCGGCGTATTGGGTGTGCTATTGTATCGGATAATGATTGTAAACATAATAAAAATTGAGGCAGCACATGCAGTGTATAGAAACATATTTTTTCCTTACGATTATAGGTATTTTATTTGACATTACACAATTGAAAGTCATATCAATGCAGTTCCTTACAAGATGGGAAGTTAAACTGAGATGTACATATCTATACTATTATAAAGTTGTAAAAATGAAATGACTACATTGAAAATATTTCTAAAAAAAAATATTTTAACGGACTATTTGAAAGTCTCTGAATAAAAGATATATTTTTTTGGTTTTTTGTTTTTTTGTATGTGTCGTTGTGGCTTCATCCCGCCAAATCGGTTATAAACGGATTTTAACTATTTTTGGTACATGAGTAGCTGGGTATCTCCAGATGGTTATAGGATACTTTTTACCCGACTACGCTCAAGAAAAGAAGAGGGGATATGACTTTTTCTCGTCCGCGAACGAAGTTGCAAGCGCTTTCTAGTATTTATTAGGATTATTTAATAAAATATTTCGCTTTTAGGAATTGTGCATATTTTCAGATTAAATTGTAGTCTATGTCACTCTCCAGTCCTAATTCCGCCTCAACGCAAGAAATAACAGCTACGGGTGCATCCGTTGTTACGCATTTTCGCATGTATAATAAGTTACTGTCAAAATTTTCATAATATTGCATTGTCACCAAAGTTTGGTAGTTTTAAACTACACAAGTTTGCCAAATTTTAGCTCAATCGGAATTCGGGAAGTGGGTCAAAAATAACTTGCAAGATTTGACCAACATAAATATACTAATAAATGTAGATAAGTAGGTACATCAGGCTCATAATATGTTATGTGACAGTAGGTAGCTTATTCTGCTATTTGTACTAAGATACTAGCATGCATATATCTCAGATATTATTGTAACATATTATGAGAGGGGCAATCCTTCACACTATAATAGCATTTTTCTTTAGTAAGTAGCTTGGTTTATTTATTTTTAAATCTATTTAGAGATAGCTGTTGTATACATTTCGGTAATTTAATAAAATGTTCATGCACATAACAAAGCAATGATTCGAATTTAATGCAGTCCTAGGGATATAGTTATGAACGAACCGTATTAGTTGCACCGTCCACAATTTATCTGCTTTGCCTCAAGGTTGACTGGTAGAGAATGCTCTATGGCATTAAGTCTGCCTTTTGTTCGATAAGTTCCTGTACTTTATGCAATAAAGATTAAATAAATAAGTAAACCGTCCAGGATTTGTTGGTTTCTAGTACAAACGCTTTCAACACTTTAATTAAATATATGCCTCTTTACAAACATGCAGATTTCCATCACTAACACGGCAAGTTAATTAAAAGCTTGTACTCGTAATAACTTCATAATTATAACATATGTACCCGTACATATGTGTGGCGATATTACCTCACAAATTGCCTGTGGTTACCAATAGCCAGACCGAATTTCACAGCGAAACAAGATATTTCAACGGAGGAATGCTGTCATGCATAAACCCGATATGTTTTCGATATTTTCGAACAGGATACAATTGTAAAAACTAACAAGCCGGCGGCGAATTTTTATTGGAGGTAATAAAATAACTGTTACCACTGAGTTTATTATCATAGTCTGCGAGTTTAAACACTGTCGTGTTCGTAATTCTTACGAAAACCAGACGTCCTGTCGGTTTCAATAATATTTGTTCAATTTAGGTTTATTTTAATGGTCGGTTGGCGGACAAATCAGAGCGATACTTTTTGTAGTGTCAACCCGATTAGCTAGTACTAGTACAGATATTCAAAAACTCGTATTGCCGAAATCATGAAAGATTAGAACAGTCTTTTGTTACTTTTACAAAATAACTGACTATTATGTCATGTAAACCTCACGGAGTTTTAACGAATGGGAAGGATTTTTTAAATCGTAGGCTATTCAAAAACCATTTCGCCGCAATCATGATTAATCAACAATTAGAATTATTATCTATTATTTTTTATTTTATTCATGCTGTGAAGTATTATAACGCGACGTCATCGTGAAATGTTTACTGGCCAGTATTTATTACTAATATATTAAACTCATGTAATTGGGAAAAGGATGAAATTGGTATCTTAAATTAACCCACCTTTTTTTATGAAAAATTTAATGTTCATATTGTATGTTCATCCCGGTTCTTAATACAACCACGGAAGACTATGTTTTAAGTACAATAACCTCATCATAGTCCTATTTCTATGCTATTAACCTACCCTGGTCGCATTATTGTACACACCCTCGTACAACTTCATTTGGTCAAATTATAGGCGATTAAAGTGCCTATACTTATTTTCTTAGAAAATCATTTCTTTATGATTTATGAGAGGGTACTTGACTGACAGATCAAATCAGTTCCTTTTTATGAACTGTCAAAACGGTCAGAAAGTATGAAGTTTGAAAGAAAAAAGGTTTATAACGTCATAATTGTATACGGTCAAATTGCCTCCTTATTTTTAAGTATTGATTATTTTAGAATCGCCAAAAGCTTAAAAATAAGTATTAATGAATGTTTTCTACGTGACATCATTTCGGTTGAGTACGGGAAAACACCCAATTATAACGAGTGGGTACTACAGGAAATGCTAATGGAAGGTTACATTAAGCATGGCCCATCATGGGTTTAATATCATATCCGGTACGGTCTGTACGGTCGGCCATGACAACAGGTGGAGTATCGAAGGAAGACAAACGGCGAAATGTGAAATGGAAGAACTGCGTATTGGACCATCAAATCTGCGTCAGAGGGCGTCCATAGTACATCGCTATCTCGTACGGTCTTGAGCTTCGCGCTTTACTTTAGCCTGCGGTTCTGCAGTGATTTTCCGCCGCCATATCTGCTTCGGGCGGCCACGTCTGCGCTTTACTTGGGGATTCTAGTAGGGCTAGTCTCGGAATGTGTTATGTGTCCGTTCGGAGCGTGTGCACTGTACCCAATCCAGCTCCATTTCATGCGTTGTATCTGCTGGGCGATCGAAGTCTCGTAGCGTTCCTACAGATTAACGTTGGAGATTTTCTCGATCCTGTATATACAGAGAATACGGCGGAGACACAGGTTTGAAGTTGACACTAGACTTTTGAACCTTAATACACATGAAATAGAGTGGAAAAGTGATAGACATTCCTGGGGGACTGTACCTACGCTTGTTACTCAATCGCTTTAAGGAAGCGAGTGATGATATAAGTGGCAAACTTGCTAACTTGTTAAAACGATCTTTACGTGAGTGAAAACTTAGATTTTCATTTCAAATATTATTCATGAACATGAAATATGATTGTTATGGAGCTATCACAATGCAAACAAGTAGCGCATAATCCTAGAAACATTTAGTTCTCACTGTGCTCAGAAATTTATATGGGGGCTTTAGGCGTATGTGGGGTATTAATTATGTTCTTTGTTACTCATAATGATTGAAATTTATAATATAGTTTATTTAAAACGCATTTCAGAAATTGTACAAAATAGTCCTGTTGTTTTATTATGCTGAAAAGTTAACGGTTTTGTATAAAAATATCATACAAAAATGAGGGAGGGTTTAATTTTTAATATTTTACTGGCGGCATTTTAATAAATGTTCTTTATTATTTTGAAACGCCATGATTACAAATATCATACAGGGAAAATAAATAGGAAAAAGGGATATTAAATCTGGGATCTGAAGAATCTAGGATGACTCTCAGTTGGGTGGCGAAAAACAAATATGACTCTCGTACTCGTGTCGGGGCAATCTCATAAAATCGTGAACTCGCTTTTTTGTCTCAGATTATGAACTTAATGAGCACATTTTGAGCCAGATTCAAGAGTATTCCATAGATTATGATAATAAAAAAAGAGACAACAAAACAGACGCAAAAAATACGATATGAAAAAAAAAACACTAACAAAAGAGGTTGGACTTTTGGACTTTTTGTATCTTGGTATGTCGTTGTGGCTTCGTCGCGCCAAATTGGCTAAACAAATTTCAACTATTTTTGGTACACGGGTAGCTCCGGTATCCACGGATGGTTATAGGATAGAATACTTTTTAGCCAACTACGCTGAGGAATAAATAAGGGTTATGACTTTTACTCCTCCGCGAACGAAGTTGCGGGCAAATTCTAGTTAACTATAAATATTGCGGGTCGAATGCAGTACGTTTTATTTACTTTCATTATCCAACGTACCCCGCGTTTTCTGCGACCATAACGCATCACACTACGTCGAAAGGTTGAATAATAAAAGTAAATAAAACATGGATTGTAAAATGTGGGGCAAGGAGGCAGAGACCATGAAGCACAAACTGTGTGGATGTCATACCTTCGCTAGACAGAGAATGAAAGAATTTGGTTATATTTACCCAGAGGAATTCTAGACGCTACCATTGAGATCTATCATCCGTTTTATAGGGGAGATTAGCAAGAAAGGGTAATTACACATACGTAGGTCATTCGATAAATTTTGAGATAAAAAAAAACTAATTAAGATATCAGTATTATTTATTTTACATTTTTTCAAAATACTCTCCATTACTCTCTATACAAAGTTTCATTCGTCTGAACCAACTTTGGAAGCACTTTTGCCAGTCTTCATCAGATAAGTCCGAAATTGCTTCTTCATATGCAGCCACGGCTTCTTCAGCACTCGAAACAAACTTCCCTTTTATTTTTCATTCACCACCGGGAACAAAAAGAAATCGCAGGGAGCTAAGTCAGGACTGTAGGGTGGATGTGGTAAGGTTTCTATCCCAGCTTTCTCAATAAACGCCTTTGTTCTGAGGGACGTATGTGAAGAGGCGTTATCGTGATGCAGCAAGATTCCCCGAAGTCCAGTATTTAGTCTCCTCTCTCGCACTGCTTTGAAAACTTGCGGCAATGCTACTGTAGTATACCAATCAGAGTTGACCTATAATTTTCCAGCATTGATGTTGATAAATGTCCGCCCCGTGAAAAGAAACTAGCTACCATATTATTGCCGACGTTACGAGGTCTTTGTAGTTTTGTTGGTGACTGTCGATTGCCGCTTGTTTTCCGGATCATATTGGTAAATCCATGTTTCGTCACCTGTAATTATTTCCGATACACGCCGCGATGTCCCGTTGTCGAATCGTAGACGCATCTCACGACACCAATCTACACGAGCCTGTTTCTTAGTATCGGAGAGCAAACGTAGTATCCAACGACAACAGAGCTTCCTTACTCCAAGATGTTGATGTAGAATGATGCTAACGCTCCCCGAATTGACGCCTAAGATATTCTCTATGTCTTTGTATGTTATTCGTGGATCTTCTCGCACCAACATTTCAGTAGTCCACACGTTTTCTGCAGTTACTGCTGTTTGCGGGCGACCACTTCGGTGGTCGTCTTCGAGGCTGGTTTTACCCCTTTTAAATTCGTTGAACCATCTAAAAACTGTTGCCCGTGAAGGAGCAGAATCTCCTAACGCTGACTGCAATCGTTGCAAACACAATTGTTCAGATAAACCAAATTTAAAATCATAAAATATCATAGCACGCAAATGTTAGCGTTTAAGCTCCATCGTTACAAAGAAAAAACGCGGGAACCGTTTTAGTAAATACTGTAACATATTCATTTTTTAAATTGGAGCGAATCGGCAATTTGTGTTTTATTTTTAAATAAATTTGCTTTTTAAAAACTTATAACTCAGGTGCGTTCCATTTTCGAATTTCGAGCATCTCAAAACTTATCGAGTGACCTACGTATGGTTCCACTGGGGCGAAGTGTACACGTAAGGACCCCTAGTATTAAGATAACATATAAAATACTAATATAAGCCACTAATAGTGTAAATCCTGGCCTGCGCATAGTGATCGTCGACATAAGTTATGCGACACATTAAAAAAAGATTTCCCACTTTCGTTACTATACCTTAGTAAAAAAAGAAAATAATGCTTCATTAATTTAATCATAGTGCGCTTCAGTACACGCAACTTTGCCAGTAGAAATATTAAAATAGCTAACGAAGTAATCAGTGTGAGTTTCATTGTTTCAATTTTAAATTTATTATAGACAACGCTACGCGATTCCACATTACATTGTGCACGGAGAATGTTTGAGGAATCTATTTGAAGTTTTGCCAGTGTTTCACTGATTCTACTAATTACCTCTTTGTTTTTAAATAAGAATGCCAGGGACGTTTGCAAATTCTTATCTATATTTCTATTTCCTTGGAAATAAAACTGTAAATAGCAAAGGAGATGAGCGATGGTGTAATGTTATGATGGCGCATAGTTACCTTTAAAAAACAAAAGACAAAATAGTATTTATTATCCACCAATAAATTAATTGTAGATTGTTTGACACGGTGCTAAAATAAGCCATTATGACACGATGTGATTATTATATGTCTGAGTGTCATAATGGCTTTTAGCCACGTGTTAAACACTGCTTTTCACTTCGACTGCGAGAAAATAAAAAATACTTAACATTAAAATTGTATGAAAAACGAACAGTACAGTTTGAGCAATTCTATCAGAAATTTTGGCCAATGTGATCAAGTTGGTTTGTTTTTTTTAATTATTCGTAAGGAGTATGTAGTTGGCTGCAAGTTTTTTTTCAGTGTCATAGAAATTTGTATGGGATTATATGGCTTTCTTTTATATCCTAGGGGCTAAATGTACTATTTTAGTCTCGCTTCGCGAAGCTAATATGACATACTTTTTGAGCAGAAGAAGTGAATAAAGTTTTTATGTTGTGCCAGCAATACCGCTTTATTTGTGGATTACTTGAGTATCTTGGAAATGGAACGATATAATAATAAGTTTGACAGTTATTTTCTAAGTGCGTTGTTTTTAACAATAGTGCATATTTTCTGTAGCATCAGTGGCGGGGCAGAGTTTTTAGCTAAGGCAGGCAGTTTTTTAGTGCCTATATATATATTGGTCATGGTCGTTCAGGGAAAGCAGTTTCCTTGTGCCTATGTCGACCACACGCCGCTGTGTAAAATATACACGATACACGATGCTCCCATTCTAAACTAAATATCTCCTCTCAGTTCTATTGGAGTCAAGCGAAGATATTTTAAAACGGATCGTGGGGATATATATTTTTGCATCTGACTGTACAATAAAGTAACCTCAGGGATGTCATTCCGAAAATTCACGTTAAGCAGCCTTAAGTTCGTCCGTGATCAAATGAGACTCCTGAAGTAGTGTTACATGTTCCAGATTACAAGTCTAAATATTTGATCCGTCAAGCTGGAGCCCGTTTCATAAGCGCTTGTCACTAGTATTACAAGCGGAAGTCTTTTTTTAATTGATATTATTGGAAAGAGACTTCCCCTTTGTAATAAAAGTTACAAGCTTTTGAGAAACGGGGCCCAGATTGTCAAAACTGAATTATGAAAACCAAGGGCAAGAACTATGATTATGAATAGTTGATACGTGTCTAGGGGTCATATTATAGCAGCGACGAATAATAATAATATTAATAACGCAGGGCAGCTTGTGGCGAGCTGTTGGGGAGTAGCGACCCCACGTACCTGGGTGCTCCTGGGGGACCCTGACGGGAGGTTGTTGGGTCAGGACCCCCGACTCTGGCTTGGTTTATCCGGCCGGTCAGATTGGAGTCGTAAGAGCTGCATCTTGAGGGTGGATGTGAAACGTAAGTGGCGAGTTGGCTTCGGTAGAAAGTCCAGTGACGCCTCTCCACCTTTAGCCCTCCACACCAATGTTGCCCTCAGTTCACTATATGTGTCGCTATTTACGAGAGCCCATGTAGCGGGGGTAAGTCACCATCTATCAGTGCCTTTAACTTAACCATGAGACACTATTTCCTGGTAGATCTCCGGCTATCTCAAGCAATAGTCCGGTATTTAGTCCATTATTCCAATCTCATGGCCCAGTTTATTTAGGTTCCATCAATCTCCAATAGTTCTTTCATCTAGTGGGTACTGTCTCTGTGTGCGTCCCATGATACGGACAGGAACAGCATCCGCGCGGTGTACCCCTTACATTTAATTAAATTGTCGAAAGGGTCTCTACGCCTTGGCTTCGGCTCCGCGCACGCCTCCCAAAGATCTGGGATACCATTGTCCATGTTGGTATTTTTTCCACATTTTCCTTAATAAATCGACATTTAAGCACAATAAAAAAAATGTTGGTAAATGATACCCTACTTAAACTAGTGGCTAGACTTAAGTTTTGACCCCATATTAGTCATTTTTTTAGAAAATAAAAATATATTTTATAATGTTTCCTTTGCAATACTTAGGGCTGACCATGTTTATAAATATTCATAAGTAATATTTGAGCTATGGCGCTCTAATAGTCGGATAGAGAGACAGACAGACAGAGAGAGTCGCACCATAAGGGTTTCTTTTTTACCTTTTTGGTACGGAACCCTAAAAAGACAAAATTACGACGACGTGTTTTCGCTCTTAACGACACGCCTTAACAGATAGGATGCGAGCTCGCTTTATATTTTATAAGAACAGCCTTGGGCACGTGACACGTTAACACATGAAATATACGCGAAATATACGTGAAAGTAAGTTACCACCCAGTTAACAACGAAAGAAATTTTAAGGAAAACATCGCGTTGAAATTAATCTGGAAAATCGGATATTCCATTGTCAAGTGTTACAAGTTTTCCCTATTAAATATCACGGTTTTGTTAACTCGCTAGATATATTCTTTATGGGACAGACGCACAATTTGGGAACATTGAATTTCACAGAGATGTGCATTTTTTTCATAACTATGCGTTTTGTGAACCCGGAAACTAAAGTACTAGTTTAAATAAAAATATAACACTTATGACAGGTCTACATTTTTATATTTAGGTTTACCTGTAACTACGTAAACAAATCATGAAAATTATTTTTTTCAAAGAAATTATAAATTCGCTATTCTCAGCGAATGTAACTTGTGATTTCCGTTCTATGAAAGCTTAGATTTAATTTCGCTTACCTACTCGTAGGTACCTCTGAACTCTAAACTGTGAGTTTTAAAAATTAAATGTCTGTAAATGGAGCATATAATAAAACCCTATTACTTTAAACGAGAATTTCTTGTATATAACTTAAAATGGCCGAAACAGAGATTGAACTAATCTCTAAGGGATATATATGACCAAATCACGCAGGATGATAAAATGGCGAATTTATTTTATCATTTGCCTAGAAAACATAAGTCATTGGATAAAAATTGCTCTAAAATCTTTATTTAAATAACGATTCAATAGTGATTGTAGCTAGGCCTACTTGAACAAAGAAAATGTTGAATTTGACTGTGGAATCCATGAATCAGTTATATGTATACATATGCAATTGGTTTTTTCGAAGCGGCTCTAACGATTTGAATCAAATTTGTTACGTTGACATGGTTTTGCCTTCTAAGATTAACCAGATTGGTTCATTCATCGTCCAGGTTCTAATAAGTAAAACAGGCTATATGAAGGTCATTGAACAGAACAATTTTTTTGGGATCTTTTGGATATTTGTATTTGTCTTTGTGCTATCATGACGCTTAAACGGCTGGTCAGACTTCAAATATTTTTGGTACTTACTTTCTCCTCTGGCGCAGTGACCCAAAATGTGTCGTGGCTTCTAATACGAGTGCACGCTGCTGATCCCGATCCTCTGTGATTGCCTTTCACGACCCAGCTTGAAGCTCACGTAAATCAGCCTCAACAACGTCAGCCCAACAGTACAGTACGATTACTTTGAGTTTATCACTGTCATATGCTTTTACTCCATTGGATATTCGACTTTAAAACTAATAAAAAAGAGTTTATATTACCACCAAACGACGTTTAGACAGTGTGTAAGTAATATAAACTCTTTTACGTATTGTCATTGGTAAACTCAAAGTAATCGTACTGTATCTGGGGCGGCCGACCAATTTTTGGTAAACTCAGCATGAAATAGTCTATAGCATCCAAAGCACCAAATATATCTTCACAAATTTGTAAGGCTTTATTAATAAAGATGTGTTCCCTGAAACCAACGCCAAAATGAAGAAGGGTCGCCAAAATAGAACAGCTCATACTCGTAACTACCATATTAAGTAAATTTGACCTAAATAAAAAGTTCATGGTTTTCGAGATATTGGCACTTTTAAAAAGTCGCAATTTTCTTTTTTATTGAAGAAAACGTGAAAAATACTAATCCCCCCCCCGGCCTTATCTCCGAAGTATACGAAGCAAAAAAATTGAAATTTTCACAATTACAAATGTTACACGAAAATGATGACTATGTCTCTAACTTGCTAATTTTTTTATTTATTTTAAATTTATACATGAACCCGAACGGGGTAATAATGTTCCCTAACTTAAGTGAAAATTTGTATGGAACCCTACGTGCGCGAGTCCAACTCACACGTGGCCGATTTTTTAATTGCTTCCATTTGATTCCAAGAGTGTGTGAGGGCCGTATAATGCGATTGCTTATTCTTACTTAAGGGTGTTCTGTTTAATTGCAATCCATCCTTAATCTATAGTACTATTAAGTTGTAAAAATGAAATGTCTGTACATTGAAGATATTTAAAAAAAATGATTAATACGGACTATTTGGAGTTCTTTTTGTATGTATGTATGTGTGTACCGTTGTGGCTTCATCACGCAAAATTGGCTACACCGATTTCAACTATTTTTGGCACACGGGTATCTGGGTATCTCCAGATGGTTATAGGATACTTTTTACCCAACCACGCTGAAGAAAAAAGAAGGGTTATGACTTTATCTCCTCCGCGAACGAAGTTGCGGGCGTCCTCTAGTTGTAAATAATTGACTAGAGTAATGGAATGTTGATGAAGTGGCATACAACTGCCGCTTCATCAACATTCATTAATGTCTTCATTTTGTTCTGCCACAACCCTTTCGCTTTGTCTCATTCACACACAGAATATCAATATTTCTCGCATCCATCATCGACATACTTCATCCATTTTATCATTCATTCCTCCCCTTACATTTACCGAAGCAAAGTGGCTCTAAAGACGTGATGGGTTGTGAACCACATCGCCGCCATTTGCGTTCCCACGAGCAGCTAGGGATAAAATATTCGAACTCAGCAGAGCCCCGCATACCAGGTAAGGGTTTCGCCTTATTCTTGGGTCACCAGTCCCAGGGCAATTCGGCACGCTAATGACTAGACTCGCCTCTAGCCACGCATCCATCGGCACGGCATACCTTGGATTGGCGGACTAGGAGGAAGGATAAGAGGGTAAAGAAAAGTATTGTACGAATTTAGACAGGAGAAAGGGTTAAAGGATACTCCTGTCCCGGAAGACTATGTATGAGCCAGTAGCAGCTCGGAATACTGAAATCGCTATATAAATGCCTATAATATTTGAGGAGTTCCTTCCATTCCTGCAAACTATTATTATATTTTCACCGAAATTATGTGGATCCAACGTGAAGATAACTGCTTTCAAATGAAAAAAATATATAATCGATTTTTAGACTCCAAATATTCGGTGAACATACATAAAAAAAATAAAAATATTTCGATAAATTGCTAACCTTCTCCTTTTTGAAGTCAGTTAATAAGACATATTAATATCACCTTAGACCCGTCATATTTATAGTTACGAGTAGAGTTGGATAATCTCGGCTCCGGAAAGTGATTTGAATCACTAAATCACTAAATTCCAACACAATATGCCTGTATATTGTATTGATTTGTGTCTCTTTTCTTTGTTTTTTTCTGTATTCTCGACTTTAATGATACTGCACTAACTGCTAGTTTCTGTTTGGCGCTATGGTTGACTGGTAGAGAATGCCTCGAGGCATTAAGTCCGCCATTTGCACCATTTTGTATTGTGCAATAAAGTTTAAATAAATAATAAATCCGATTCCACTTTCGGTACCGACCCCGCATAGCGACTCTTCGACTCCTCAATCAAACCAAATCACTCCATACTCGATGATTAGCGCCTACCTCGCTCCGCTCCGTGGTATCTAAACAAACCGATGCTTCATTGGACCCCGTACTGATGCTTTACCTAGTCAAAGTTGGTAACTCCTTAGACTTGATAAGATTTATAAGGAATCGGATCCGCTTACGGATTCCAATCTTTTAAGGGGCTCCAAGCGTAAATCTACGAGGTTTTTGTTCTGTATCTAGTCCCTGGAATGGCCGACCTAACTTTTTAAATAAGGTTATTGGTATGATATAATAGTTCAATTTCTATTTAACACTTTCCTGCATTCTATAGTTGGAATATATTTCTATGTAATTTAATTATGGATTTTTACAGCGAGGTCTATAAAAATAAAGATTGCGTATCTCAATAAACCTTTGATAGACTTAAAACGTATGCCGAATTGTTCATTATGAAAAGACTTAACTTGCTACGCAAGTATATTCTTTAAAAAGAGTGTATTGTTTATGAAAAGTGGCAAAAACTGGTTTTTCGTCGTGAAAATAACAAAGTTTGATAGCATTTATCTTGATTTCGGTGAATGTTGAAGATAAACTGAAACAGTATATTGATAAAAACGGTCGTTGTTAACATGATGAGACATAAATAACAGGGAAAAGCTCAGAGCTACAGATCAAAGGTCATTCAGAGCTGTAAGCCCCTTAAATCTTCAACTACTGATTTACCCATATCTCTATAGGTCTAATGCTTAACTGGGTTTGGTCCAGAGGTATGGGAGCGGTACAGAGGGGTGACAAGTGACGTGACATGACGTGTCCTAACTGTCTCGTTATACACATATATGTCACTATTCGCCCCTCGCGTACCGCTCCCATACCTCAGGTACAGACTTAGTTACTCGTTAGACCTATAGTTACGGGTTAAGCTTAACCTTCCAGTACCGCTGTCAATGTGTCCTAAATCATTGTAACACAAATAAACTTTTCTCTGTTTGATAAATAAGGAATTTTTCACTTCTACTGCTCAAAAAGAATTACTGCTCATAAAGCATATATTAGCTTCGCGAAGCGAGACTAAAATAGTACATTTAGCCCCTATGGTTTAAAAGAAAACCATATAATCCCATACAAATTTCTATGATATTGAAAAAAAAAACTTGCGGCCAGCTACATACTCCTTACGAATAATTAAAAACAAACAAACCAACCTGATCAGATTGGCCAAACTTTCTGATAGAATAGCTCAAAGTGTACTGTTAGTTTTTCATGTAATATACAATTTTAATGTTAAGTCTTTTTTATTCTCTCGCAGTCGAAGTGAAAAGCGGAGTGCTTAACACGTGACTAAAACGAACAAAAAATCTACTGTTATTATGACTGGAAAGTTTGTTCCCTTCAGCGGCCATATTTACCGATGCACTGGTAGATTTTGACATCCAAACGTGTCTATGTGCACTATTTTCAGTATAAAGTTTTGATTCTGAGTACCCCATATACCGTGCCAGTGTTAATTCGTAAACACAATCACAACGAACGCCATTCACGGTCGCAAATAGCACATTCATACCGTCCAGTCGTTAACTTCCTAATTGTGGAAGTCCAATAATAAACTTTAGGTGCGTGTAAAACCTATACGACGTAATAACGAGTATTTCTTATTGCCTATATGCCCGCAGCTTCGTCGCCAAGGCAAAGCATTTTAGCTACCTTTGCGATGTTCAGGGATAAAAATAATCTATGTTCCTCTGTTAGTCCTGATGCAGAAGAGTTCGTCCATCACAACAACTGACACATTTATTTTTATATTTATTAGATGCTTAGATCAAAGGACAGATTACATTTCGGTGACTGTGTGGGGGAATTACATGATTTAATTCCACCAGCCCCTTTCCATCATCGGGACACACGACGCGTGCGTTCGTTCCATCCGCACGTGGTCAATATTCCGCGAATCCGCACGAAGCGCTTTGGTGCAACTTTTACCATGCGTACCGCAAAGGAGTGAAACTCGTTGCCTGCGAGTGTGTTCCCCGACCATTATAATTTGGGCGTGTTCAAGACAAGAGTGAATAGGCTGTTTCTAGACGGGCATGATACATCCTTGACCGCATCGTCACTTAACAACAGGTGAGATTGCGGTCAAATGCCCATCTATTTTATATATATATATATATAAAAAAAAAGTAACAGAAACAATAATAGAATTGTGATGATGTTTTTCTTTGGTATGTTATAGAAAGACTTCTTAATAATTGATAAATTGGTGAAAAAACTACTTAAATCTCATAAAAACTTACCGAGATACCACAATGTTAAAATCACATTTTTGGACTTTCCCAAAAACGCTCCATATAAAAGCCTACGTTAGTGTGACGTCACACCTTGCTTCCTCGTATGGGGAAATTAAGAATTTTGTGCAAGCTAGGTATGTGAAAACTTGCGTTTATCGATACCGTTTAACAAAAGTTACTATACATTTCATGGGTTATTCAATGGTTTTAGAAATACTTACTTATACTTCTTACTTATTTCTGAAACTACCATTTTGCATATTTTTTAAGTACAATCAAGATCCAAATCCGTGCAGTCATTGCACCTAACACGTGATTGAGCCTCTAGCGCCGAGTCAGCTGCAGGTGCATTTGGTCAGTAGATAGATAGCATTCGGACTTGGACGGAAGCATGTTTGCTGTTACTGTTGTCATTGTGCTAGGCGGTAGGGCGTCCTTACCACCTAGCGTGTGGAGGCTGCCGTGCATGAGCGCACGGAACAGCGATAGTCTACCTATAGCTTGACATGTTCTTTCGTGATACTCCCATGGTCTGCGGGCGACGGGGGGAACACAGCGGGGTCGAGTAAGAAGTGTGCGCGCGGTCGGGTCATAGTTCTTCCGCCGCGCGCACACTTCATACCCACCCCCGCTGTCTTTAGACTTTCGAGTTGGTGGCGGCTGTCAGCTGTCGTATAGGTGGTAGGATGACACAACATCCTCGGCACCTAGCGTGGGGAGGGGGGGGGGGGGGGGGGGGTCTGACGCGCACGGGGCGCTACGAACAGCTAGTGTCATAGTCAATACGATATTTTTATATGTCGGTCATTATCAGTATGTATGTTAGTCGATCTATGTTTCAATCTAACGGACGTAAATAGGGTACTTGACTGACAGATCATATCAGTTCCTTTTTATGAACTGTCAAAACGGTCAGAAAGTATGAAGTTTGAAAGGAAAAAAGATTTATGACGTCATAATTCTATACGGTCAAATTGCCTCCATATTTTTAGTTTTTGGTCATTTCAAAATCGCCAAAAGCTTAAAAACAAGTAGTCATGAATGTTTTCTACTTATCTTCAGAAATAACATTTAACTGCAAGCGTGACATTATTTATTTTGACTACAGGAAAGTACCCAATTATGGTGAGAGACAAGGTAGGACTTTAGAATATTCGTCTATTATTTAATACGGTTAAATCCTTATAACTAAGGTAATAATGAACTTATAATTCCTGGCAGAGTCTAGCGCAGGGGATATTATAAGAGGTTTACATTTTATGACGCTGTAATTGAACCGTGGCCCCAATGTTGCGAGAATAACTTGATTTGGTCCAGGTCAGACTAGTTACACGGAAATATCAGTTAGAAAAAGAAGGTTTAGAGAGGTGGGGATTAAATCTTCGTCGTTTACAGGAAGATTAGAAAGTTAATAACTCAATCTAACGGCGATGGTAGTATTCGGTATATTAAATAGTATAAAGAAAAGAAACAGAAATTCATACTTTCATAAACCATGCTATAAATATTATCAACGCGATAGTAACTGCGACTTAGAAACCGCTGACCACATTTAATTGAAAATTGGTTTAAACATAGTTTGACCCTAGATAGGGCATGGGATACATCAACGACCTACACTGATAACATGGTGCATCATTGTACGTCGGTGACCATTAAGTTCAAAGTTTTTGAGATAACTTAGTGATGGTTTTATTCGTAAAAAATGTACTGGGAGACATTAATGAAAAAACACGTACTTAATTGTTGTTCACGTACTTTCGGGTGCATTCATATGGCCAGTGACTAAAAAATCACCGTGTATACATTTACAAACTATGTTTTGTTCTAATTGACAGTTTAGTATGCAATCGATAGTCAATAAAGGAAATACATTTAAACTGCTTAATACTGTTGTATGAAATTCCTTTATAACAAATCTTCAACAAGTGCTATACAAAGACGTAATTTGCGTTCTATTATCACGAAGATAAGAACGACATTCATTTCCTTAGATGTTTGAGAAAAGATCAATATTTCGCTATAACAAACCGCACTGCATTTTTGTAAGCGGCAATGAGCGTTATGTATTTAAATAGATCGTCCTTATTTTTAGTTATAATTTGTATCGAGAGTCATTAGTTGCACATGTATTTAGGTTGGTAGGCTCAATTTTGTCTCAGCATGATTCTTAGTATGGGAGAGCGTACAGCGCATATGAGCGAAAACAGAATATCTCTATCTAAAATTACATTCTTGTGACAAGCTTTTATAGTCGACTTCGTAAAACATCCGTCAACTCATTGATACGATTCTAAAGAGCCCAAAGTTCGTAGAATTGCATTATTTTATAACAGAGTTCATACGTCCACTTCCCGGCAACTTCATCAGAACAGCTCGATGGTATCATAGTATTGCAATCAAAGTATGCCATGAAACTTCGTTAAATAATATTGCTTACCTCATGGCATTGTTTACTTTTCATACCCACCTTCAACTTTTGTTTGTTCGCTTCAGAAAAAACGGTGTTAGTTTACCAAAACACATGAATAAGTTCCATACGTTTAATAGTGTTTTTGGGTCATAACGTATTTATCTTGTAAAGCAGGCCGCCGCCGTCGTGTCAGGTTATCTGACCTCGGCGGTGCGACAAACCATTTGGCGTTACTTACGTAACGTAAACATTCTGTCCCTAGGGAAAAAGCAGTAAGTACTATACTATACTATAGCTTCATGCTCATGCGTATAATAATTGCATTTTTGTTTGAGTTACAGAAAGTTAGGCTCTAATAGTATGAGAAAATTAGAATAGACAGACCGACGGGCCGACGGACAGACGGACGGACAGCAAAGTGATGATATAAGGGTTCCGTTTTTTTCCTTTTGAGGTATGGAGCCCTAAAAATTAAGGGAAATAATTAAGTATACTCGTAGTTTTCAAAATTGGTAAAGGGCTTCCTTGAGGTGTTCTGATAAATCTTGTGGCGACCACCTTAGAAATAAAGCTGGGAACATGGACTTAACATTGACACTTGTCAAATTAGACATAAGAAATTTGAGAACAACACGTGCTGTTTACTTTGATTGACTGTATATCCACTGTGTTTGTATAAACGGATCATTAAACCTAATTGTCTAATTAGATCCGGTGTTTCTTTACCATCCACGCACCATCGTCTGCACCATCACACCAAAACCTTCTAAAAGTCCTCGGAAGTGAGTTTTTTTTTTTCTGTAACTGTTATACCAGCAATAAAGAGTAATATTATCAAATTTGTAGTAAATTTACTGAAGTTTATTTTTGTAAAAGCAACTGTGCCAGTATTTTTAAACGTTTTCGAGATAAAAGCAAATCACTGAAAAAACTATCATGTAAACAAAATCCTGAAGTCAGAACAGCTCCCAAACCCGAAGGCTTTTAGGAGGGTTATCAGAACACCTCAAGGAAGCCCTCTACCAATTTTGAAATCTAAACGAATTATTTTCAATTATTGGCTTTATTCTAAAATCGTCCTTCACTTATTATTATATCTTTATACTCACTAATATAAATTCTAAACTGTGGATGTTGGTTTGTCTGTTCGTTCACACGATAACTAGGTTCGATTATTAGGTTTTTCTGGGTTTCCCTAATCCTTGCAGCAAATGTTGGATCATATTGTATTTCTCCCAGCAAACATTCACTCTCATGTAACTGACGTTTCGAAAGTGCTTGTAACTAGGCCTACTTGAATAAAGAATATTTTGATTGATTGATTGATTTAACGAAAAGGTGGGCTGACGTGACTTTTTTGCATATAGATATAATTGAGACTAGCGAGTGCTATAGGCAAGTTTTAATGACAGAAAGCAAGATTCCCGTAGGATAAAAAAATTGCCAACGCATTAAAATCATTTGCATAATACCACGCGTATGTACTAAAAAAAACAAAAACAATTTCTAGGAATAGGGTTTGTGAATCACAAACAACTACGGGATTTAAAATGAACGATACTTATGAAAGGTCAATGTTATTTTTTTGCAGTACAAACGATTATAAATAGATTTATTTACTTTCTGTATGAAATTTAAATCTTAAGATGCCTACTTTACAATTTCAATATTTCTTAGTAGATCCCGGTGCACTATAGAAAAAAAAAAGAAAACATACCTACAAGAAGATATGTGCGGCTCAAATCTAAGTTAAATAATATTTTGGGTTTTTACTTAGCAAATAAATATTTAATGTTACCTCCCATACGACTGTAAATAAATCGCTGAGTTTACGTCTTATGTGAACTTGCGCACAGCTTCGGATTCAAATCGGAGGTCTTATACTCATCCGATTCGATTAAGCCAATGTTTTAATTTACAAATTAGAGCATGCAAAGCAAAAACTATCTACTTAGCAGTAAAAGACAAATTACATTTCATGTTCTGTGTCAGCCTATTTTATAATAGTTCTCAGAGTTTTGTACAGCTATGAGCCAGCGCCCGAGACTTAAAAGGGTTTTGACAGCGGCGCCGTCGTCTAGGCTAAAATATTTCTTGAGAAAATTCTTAGGTCCATTTTAAATGTCGACCAATTTTTTCTTTTCGTGAACGGTCGTGGAATGTTGTATTTACCCTTACGAGATGTTTATTGGTGCCATCACAAGTGTGGAAGCAGCATTAGAACTATTACAAGCTACATTGCACTTTTAGACGTCAACGTAGTCATATAGCATTAGAAGCTACGTCATATAAATAATTAAACTTACGTATGACACGATTTTGTATATATTTATATTTATATAAAGAGAAATGGCAGTTCGAGACTTTTGCCAGCATCACTTTGAAAGATATATTAATTACCAGACACGATTTTGTTTATTGACATTTATCATCCAACGTTTCAGTAACAGTCTCATGTGTCATGGTCGCGGATAGACGGGTGAATCAATCGATGTTACTGGAGATGTGAGTTATATTATATGTTATTACTTGACAAGATGACAATTACACTGGATTGGTGGATAGAAACAGTTCGCAAAAGAAAGAAAGCTAGAGTATAAATGTTAGAAAAAAAAAAAAAAACAATTTTAACAGATTATATTGCGCACATTATTTCATCTGAGTTCCCGACGTTTCGGAAGCTTTTCTGTTTTCTGCATGGTCACGGATTGACTGAGAAAAGATATACTGAGTAATAATCGAGGAAACAGAAGAAAACATAAATAAAGAAAATGTTATGTACTTAGGTATTCGAACTGGGAGACAAATAACAATTACAATACAATGCAATTATAATTAAGACCCGTAAACATCTTTATAGAAGTGATAACAGCGTAGGTATTTTGTATGCGCACCGACGTGCGTAATCCTAGTACGTCTTATCATACCATAACAATCGAAATAATATACCTGGCGCGGGACTAAGGTTTGACACCGCAAAGTGATACAACATAACTAGTAACTTACGTAAACATTAATACACTTAACATTGAATGAATCCAATAGACTTACTTATCTATGTATAGCTGAATGCGATTAATCGGCTAATTAAGCTTGTAAATAAACCTGTGATCTACAAGTAGACAAGCGCTTACTACATATAATATGATACACATTACAATTTTGTAACGTGTACATCTTATTGAACCTACAACAAAAAACGTATTTGAAAACATTCGTACTTTATACAAACTATATAATCGTAACATGCCTCAACTATTCATTACACAGTTTTTATTCGAACCCATATGTTATCGGTGGACGACGAATGCGTTTAGGGACCGGTATCATAGATATGCGACAAAGGGCGCTTAGATTCTAAGGGGATCACAGGCGAGCGCTCTATCCTACGCTTCAGCTGATCGACATGTCGATGCAGGTGTTTACCTGCGCTATCAGAAACTCTATAATTCCTAGGTCCAACAGAACGTACTATCCTGGCTGATTCAGTCGCGACATACTATCGGGCTACATCATTCTGATCTCGCTGGTTCATTTCTGGATGGGTACTAGTACTACGATCGCTAACAATTTAGTCGACATGAATTTTGTGAATATTCCCATCGCCCCCTCTGACACGATATGTTAGCGGGCCCATACGCGCGACGACCGAACCCGTAGCCCAAAATTGCTTATTTGTTTATAAACTCGATACATTATTTTATCTCTCGCGTTAAATTCGCGGGTCGACGAAGCTACTTCTACTACTTGTTTTCGCTGTGCTTCTCGCACGGTTTCGCGTGAGTCTGGACGCAGCAAATCTAAACGATTTCGTATGCTACGTTTAAATATTAATTCGGCTGGCGACTTTCCAGTGGTAAAATGCGGTGTGCAACGATGATTTAACAGATGTATATATTTGGAGGGCTTCGTCTATATTCGCAGACTAGCGTTCTGCCTTTTTAAGGCACTTTTTAATTAAGCCTACGGCGTTTTCGGCCCCATTGCTGCTAGGTTGGTATGGAGATATGAGAATATGCCTAATGCCCTCTTTCTTTATATAGGACTCAAAACGCGTACTCGTAAAAGGGGGCCCGTTGTCGGACACCACTCGTAGGGACTTCCGAACCGGGCGAATATTTCATGTAAAAGGGCGATGGTTTCTTCGGCATGTGTACCTTTTATTTTGCTAGCCTCTATCCACTTCGTATAAGCGTCAATTAAAACGAAATAATACGTCCCAGCGGACGGTGTCAGAGAATGGATGTGCCTTCAACCCGGGCCACCACACGTAGCTGCGCGCCAGCGGTTTCGTACGCACCGCGCCGCCGTGCGCAGCGTGCAGCTCGCGCAGCACGTGCGCGCGCAGAACCTCAGACACCACTACTCGGTACTCGAACATTACGCAACCCTGCTCGCGGCTCAGCGCGTCTCGCACGCGCCAGAACGGCTGGAGGTCTTCGTCTCCGCAGTACTCCAGCCTCTGTTTAACTGATTAAAAACTTTATTCAAAACGGGATCCTGCCGCGTAGCTTTAGCGATATCTCGGTGATTGATTGATATACCCTCATCGAGAAAGTTCAAAAACTCGCATGATTCTTTACCCCTTTGTTCATCTCATATCACGTCTAAAGGGAGCCGCGATAAATTCTCGGCGAGACAGTTTTGCTCCGATTTAATGCACGCAATCTCGTAATCATATCCGTTCAGAATAACGGCCCACCGCTGTAGGCGTCCAGCGTCCATCTGTGGAATGCTTTTATTCTGACTAAATATGTGTGACAAAGGTTTGCAATCTGTTACTAAGGTGATCCGTCTCCCAAATAGATAGTGATGAAATTTTTGCACTCCGAAGATGATTGTCAACCCTTCACGACATTGTATTTGTGCATCGTTACGTTCGGGTGCCGTGAGGGCGCGCGAGGCGTGCGCCACCGGAGCGAGCACGCCCCCCGCGTCCCGCTGCATCAAGGCCGCTCCGACCCCGTACGGGGAAGCATCGCAGTACAGGCGCAGGGGTTCCTCGGGTTTATAATGCAGCAGAACCGGTTTCGCCGTCAATATCGTTTTAACCTTATTAAATGCGTTATCGCATTTTTCGGTCCAAACAAATTTATTATGTTTTTTTTTTATGTAACGAGTGGCAAAAGGGCAGACGAGCCACCTGATGGAAAGTAGTTATCGTCGCCCATGGATATGTGCTACACCGGAGGAATCGCCCATATTTTGCCAACCTTTGACAGCCCTGTTAACTCGCTTCTTGAAGAATCCCATGTTATACTCGTAGCGCTCTGGGAATACCTCAAGGGGAAGGTTATTCCACAACTTACAAGTGCGGGGTAAAAATGAGCGTGATGCCCGTTTGTTTTTGGGATGCCAAGCATCCAAATAGTGGTACTTTATTTCTGAGGCGGGAGGTGCGATGATGGAAACGTGACGGTGGCACCAGCTCAAAAAGTTCTTCACAACATTCCCCATTGTACAAACGGTAGAACAAACACAGAGAGCCAACATCTCTCCGGAAGCTCAGTGGTTCAAGGCCGTTTGTTTTTTTAAAAGCTCGTATAATGGGTAGACTGTACTTACATTTGGTAGAAACTTGGCATAATAATTTACTAGGCCTAAAAATGTTTTTAAACGTGATACAGTATCAGGCACTGCAGCTGCCTGTACGGCGTCTATTTTGTTCGGCTGTGTGCTAAGGCCACTCGCGTCGATGACTTAAGATAAATACGACACCACTTCTGAAAAAAATGCATTTTTTCGCTGCCACCCTCAGACCTGCGGCGGATAATATTTTAAACACTTTCAATAATCGATTGTAGTCGTCATCGTCATCGACGTCTGTGACTAAAATATCGTTACAAAAAACCGCAATGAAATTCATATTTTGAAACAAATTGTCAAGAACACGTTGGATTTTGCTTAAAGCGCATTTAATCCCGAAAGGCAGCCGATTATAACAAAAACTACCTTTGTGCGTCGCGATTACGCACAGCTGTTTCGACTCTTCCGTAAGCGGCAACTGTTGGTAAGCGTGACTAAAGTGTATTTTGATAAAAAATTGGTCTCCCTGCAAATTCGCGAATACGAGTATATCATCTATACGCGGAATGGGATACTTGTCGTCTTCGAGAACCGATTTAGTGTAGTTTTAAAGTCTCACCTCACCCGATTGTTTGATGATCGGTGCGATCGGTGTTGCCCAGTCGCTGTTCTGCACCGGGGAGATGACTCCAACCGCCTTCAGGCGTTGCAGGTCCGCCTCCACCGCTGCGCGCAGCACGGGTCGCCCGTCGCTCGCCACGCTCAGCCTAATAGCATCCCCTGTAAATCTACCCATGCCTTCCGCGAACACCTCAGGAAAAGCTCGCACGAGCCGTGCCTCTACACACTCGCGCTCACTTTTAACTTTATTGACCGCCTTAGAGTTACACGCGATACCTAACGCCGTCATCCACCGACGTGTCTACTACCATTAAATTCTACTACCAGCTTAAGTGAAGAAAGTGCCCATCGGCACTACCTTTTGTCCAGAATACATTTTTAAATTTATGCTAGTCGGTAGCAAGTCGGCATCTTTGAACAATTTGTGAAACAGTTTGTTAGACATGACGCTTACCGCAGATCCACTGTCGAGTTCCATGCGCACTCCATTCACGCTCACCGTGCGCTACGCGTGCCCCCGTCGCCGCCGACGGCATACAGCGGCATCTCGTACTCCGCGTCGTCATCCTCGGACGCGCGGTCGCCGCTCGAGTCCGCGGTCTCGCTACACACGTTTACACTGTACGAGTTACGCCGTTTGCACACTTTCGCAATGTGTCCTTTCTTATTGCATACATAACACTCCGTGTTGATGAAAGAACAACGCCTCGGGTGATGTGGGCCCTGGCACTGAGGGATCCTCCCGCTTTCGAGTCTCGATCTACCGCTTCGAGCGACGACGCTATTTCTACTGCACGGCCGAATGTTAGTTTTGCCTCCGTTAAGCATTGCACCCGCACAGGCATACTTGCTTGCAACTTGAATCTACCTTCAAATACATTGCAGAAATGTTTATTTTCTAGACTACGTACAGACAAAGGTGTTATAATAATAATAAGGCCGCAGGGCAGCTTATGGCGAGCTCTTGGGGAGTGCCGACCCCACGGACCCGAGATCTCTAGAGAATCGGTCAGGGCCCTCGCCTCCGGTGTGTCTTCATCGGCCGGAGTGGATACCCAAGAGGACCCGTAGGACTTTCAGCTCTGGCTTGCCTTCGTTGGCTGTCCAGAGAAGAGCGTTAGAGCTATATGCTCCAGGGGTGGAAGTGTTAAAGGGCATAACGCCGCGAGTAACCTCGGAGAAAGCGCAGCACACCTCTTGACACCCCTGAACCCTCACGTCCGTGTTGCTTCCGGCAGTCTTGATTGACGACAATTACGGGGGCCCATCAAGTGAGTGGCGAGTCACCACCCGCCACAGTTAATGATCGATTGGCAGTTATGGCGGGTGACATATTCCTATTGCAATAGCCCAAAAATAAACCCATCCAAACTACAATCTCATAGCCCGATATCTCTTTCCGTTCAATGCAATAGTTCCAACATCTGCTGGGACCTGCTCATGGACGTATTCTCTTATTGATATGATCAGGAGCGAGTCCCAGCAGAAGTACAGTCACAGCAAACTTCTCGAAAGGGCCTCTACGTGTTGGATCCATACCCCCACGCAAGCCTCTCAAGAATCCGGGACGTACGAGCCCGTGACTCAATGCGAGATACAAATAATAATAATAATAAAATTTATTTATTCAGACAACGAGATCCATATTTTGTTATAACTTATGTTAGTATTCGTACTTAGCTAGGGACATTGTGTTCTTAATTAAGTGTTGCATCATGGAGCCTTCATTTCTTACAGCTATAGTCTTCAGGAGGCTGTTTGAACTGTCACGAATTCTGGTCAAAAGAGATGTCATCTTCTTACGCAGTACAGCAGAGAAACTGTCCGAGCTCGAGCTTCTGCAAACATGGCGTACGCACTGCAGAATCGTGGCAACCCCAACAGCGCCCTGAAGGCGTTATTATATTGGACGCGCAGAGAGCTGAGCGACCGTTGCGAACAGTTCGCCCACAAAGCACCTGAGTACAGCGATGTGCAGTATGCTCTAAAAAGAGTTATCTTAACTGCAGCTGTACACAGAGCGAATCTGCGAGCCAGCATGTTCGCCCGAACCGCCAGTGCTCTGCGTTCCCGCTCAATATCTACATCGTCTTTCAAGCTGTCAGTCAAATAGGGGCCTAGATACTGGAACTGACTGACTCTGTTGATAGGAGCCCCGTTTAACTAGACTGGAAGTGATAGATCCGGGGCTTCCACGCCCGGTGCCCTGAATACCATATACACTGTCTTCTTTACATTGTACACGAGCCCATGAGCAATAGCCTATTTTTCAGAAATGCTAATCAATTTATTGAGTGCACCGACTACTGTTATCATCGGAT
Organism: Hedya salicella; assembly: GCA_905404275.2. Lineage (NCBI taxonomy): Eukaryota > Metazoa > Arthropoda > Insecta > Lepidoptera > Tortricidae > Hedya > Hedya salicella. Next base: position 10,056,326 of record FR990096.1, on the reverse strand, counting down.
AGGTATATAACAACATTCCACTGTTTTGGCGGGCAAATTTTGTATTTGTAAGTATACAAATATTACGACCAAGGTTAACAATTGAAAAAATATACGAGTACACAATTATATTATTTGAACATATAATCCCTAATGGAGTAGAAACAATGTTTATGTAGCCATTTTGTCAATTTTGCTTTAAATTCTTGATTTTTTAGTAACTTCAAATTGCCAAGAAGATAATTAATATACTGTTATAATAGAGTTGTAGGCATTTCATCCGTATATATCAGAACGACAAAGCGTGAAAAATTCTTGTACTGTATGTACAATTTGATTTCCAGCAAAGATCGCGTAACGTAGATAAAGTAATCAGCATGAAACTTGAAAAATAAACAAACTTTTCTTAAATATACACGCCAAAGTTAAAATATTGTATTGCTAATAGGTTCACAACTATCAGTTAGTCAACAATTATCAATTGCACGGATACACTTATTTTGCAGTCTAAATACTTTTTTAACATTAACCGAATTCCCCCACAATATAATACCATATTTAAGTATGGATGATTTGTAACTATAGTACCTATGCTGTTATTGCTGCTTCGGTAGAAACAGTTTTGCAAAGTTTCCTCAAGGCAAAAACAAATCGATCAAGGTGCAGATTAGCATATAAAATTAAGATAATCTTTCCAGTGTAATCGAATATTAATAACTAAGCCCAAGAATTAAATGCAGTTTCTTCGATATGACTACGATTATTTCTATACTTAATTGTTTAGAAATACATGTCACTGATATTGCGTGGATTTGGTTTTAGTCACATTTATGTTAAGATAATTGTCATTTGTCCAAGTTTGTATATCATTAAAAACAAAGCATTATTCATAGTTGTCTCGTAATTATTTTTATTAAGTATTCCCTTTTACCACGAGCGTCGTGTGATCAGAAAACAGAATGCATGTTTCTGCTGTTGCATGTAGAAGATCATTAGTATAAAGCAGAATAAAAATGGCGCATAGAATACACGTATTAAGGTATACCCGGGTAAGATCGGATGGGATCGTCGCATTTGCTACCAAATAGTAGTTATTTTACATCACTGGCAATAACCAAGAGGGACGCCATTTCAACTCGCCTTTCCCGCCAGTTTGTAAGTAGTAACCGCTCAGTCGTATCAGTCGTGTGTTACGAACGTTTAAAAAAAAGTGTCATAATATCAATGTATACGATCGGTCTGTGGTCTTAACCCCACAGAATCATGCAGACCATATTTTGACCATAGTTTGTAAAAACTAATTGTAATCAATTTGTAAAGTTTAACAGTCTTCGTATGCAGGACAAAATTAACCATGGACCGCATAAAACTGCCCTGCTTGCAAAAAGTATTTTTGGAATGGCACCTAAAATTTTTAATAAATTACCGAAAGATATACGGAATTTGCATGATCTTCAATTATTTAAAAAAACATTGTTTACATTTTTAGTTAAGAAAGCATACTATTCAACTCAAGAATACCTAACGGATAATTACATAGAATAAAAAGTGTTTATTTTAATTTGTATATTATGCATGCTGCCTGCAAACATCTCCAACCATTTTGTACGCCCTTTGGCAAAACATAGTGCTACTATTTAATTTATAAGTCACCTAACCTCCATTGTTTCACAAAATAAAGCATTCTTATTCTTATTATTTTTTATGATAAAAGACCGGATATTTTCAACGTATGCACCTTCTTTTCCGAGCTTTCGAATTGAATTTAGCTATTAGTCCGATCTTAGACCAAGAAGGTTTTTCGGTTTGGTGTTTTGAAAAAAAAAAAAACAACTTTAAGCATAGATTACTCCTAAGCTATTTTATAATGGGGAATTAAGTAAATTAATAATAAAAGCTTGTTTTTCTTTATATCATTCGTATTCATATTTTGGAGGTAAAAGTTAGTGAGAATGAAGTCATTATTTTATGACGGTCATCCAACTCAACGAAAAATAGTCCGGTCTTACCCGGGTATATACCTTACAAGGTTCATCATTAAAAAATATTTTCTACGTTAAGCGCATCACAAGCTGAAATCCTTCATGTTTATACAATGTGGACATAGCATTATCGCCTTCTCAAGTGTGAACACGTCGTAACAGAAGCAATGCTCGGATGTTTACTAAAGGCAGTCATTAGCGGGAATTGTGGGCTTTATAGCAGTTTCAATGGATCGAGGAAGTTATTGCGTTCGGTTTATTATTGAATTACAGGAATGCCCTTTAGAGAACACGCGCGGTCGATTAACACTCGCATTGAGCTTTCATTGTATTTTTGTATTTTCGGCATTAGTGTGGTGCTACGTGGCAACGGGTAGATTTACGTAGAGATTAAATATACAGTCAGTGTAGCACTACTCTAAAAGTGCCATTGGTGCCTCTTAGTAGAATCAAATATGATTTTTCTGAGTGATACTAAGCAAAACTCTGAGAGAAAAATTTCCCCATCACCCGAAATTTTTGGTTACCTACTATTTATAGTTCTGAGAGTACGATCTATTCAGCATTATATAGTCAGCGTTTAGCGTAAGATTTTGTGGGAGGGTAACGATGCGAGTATCTTCTATCTCTATTCTCTATCTTCTTCTATATTATAAACGTGAAAGTATATATGTACGTTCCACTTAATCTCAAAAACTACTGGACGAATTTAAATGAAACTTTCCAGTTATGTACCTAATATATCAGAATAGGACATAGGCTATTATGTATGTCAAATTTCATCCCTATTAGGAACGAAAAAAGGGGTGAAACTTTGTAAGCTATAAATTGCATCTCTATGCGGGCGAAGTCGCGTGCAACAGCTAGTATGTCCATATATGGTGTTTAGTAATGACCATACTAATATTATAAATGTGAAAGTGTCTGTCTTGTCTGTCTGTCTGTCTGTTACCTCACGCTTAAACCGCTGAACTGAATGGAATGAAATTTGGTATGGAGATAGTTTGAGTCCAGGGGAAGGACATAGGCTACTTTTTTGAATAATACCCTTATCCGTGATACACGAATTTAAGGCGGACGAAGTCGTGGGCAGAAGCTATTTAGTAATATATCCTTTAACTCATTTGATAAGGTGTATTCAAATTTGCGACAGTGTTGCCTAAACCATTTCTTCTTTCCACCATCGATATGTATGTGGCGCTTGGGATGTAAGTTTTGGTTAAAATCAATATTATAGGTTTTTCTTGTCAGGTCCTCAACTATCAAGAACGTATAAGACAATTTGTAAAGTATGCTTAAGTATGATCGTTTGTATCTGTGGAATGGAACTTAAGGCCATGTGACGTTGCATTTCTGCTATAAACGCAACCACTTAGGCTTGGTTCACACGGCAATTGTTTTGATTTTTTTTTACAGTCATACTTCTTAACGAACAAATAGTGGCACAGACTTTATGCATAGAACCATTCAAACGTAGTTTGTAGGGCAAGACCGGCCAAGAGCACGCCGGACCATGCTCAGTGTAGGGTTCCGCAGCCGCCCATACTAAAAAATGCACTACAGATGACAAAATACGATATGAAAAATGCTATAGCAAAGGTGCGTATCTCCACGGCACTTACGACCTTTTTGAGTAAAATGCCTGTGACATACGGACGGAGGGACGGACGGGCATGACGAAACTATGAGGGTTCCGTTTGCCATTTTGGCCACGGAACCCTAAAAACGTAAATAGTTTATACGTTTAAACGAATACACACCGGACTTGTCAAAGCAAAATCGAATGGACTTTAACGTATTAGGTTTGCAGTGTTGAGTGGTATAGGTAGCTCTGTTTCATTCACGCGGTACGATCTCATAGGTTTTTTTATCGCATATTCGTAATGGAAATTCTACCGTATAAACACCCGGTAGATTTTACGTTTAAAATCGAATATGTAAAAATACGTACAGGACAGTGCCTTGTAATGTAAACCTAACCATAGGCCCGTTAGTTCTATCCGTGACTATCCGGAACGTATGTCACTTTGAGAGTGACGGAAGTACGGTCTGTAGTCTGGCAACAATTGCCGTAAGTGTGTTGTATCGGAAGACAACGCTATGACTTGGGCCTGGCTCCGCTGTACAAGATACGTACTCTAAAGTTAAACAAATACAGTCAAACCTAGCTAAAAGCGGAAGAAAGGTAAAAAATTAGAACACCACGCTTTCGTAGTTTGCACATGTAGGTAATTAAACGTTCTGTTTTTATTAAGGCTATCTACTATGTTTTTTGACTTCCACGATCACGGATAGCCACAGTTAACACGCAAATGTTGCAAAATAAATGTATCGTAAACCCCCCGTTTTAAAGTTTAATCTCGAGAGTCTAACTGTTAGCTAAACTTAGCGTGTGGTTACATGGGTACACGCTTATGTCCATAATTTATTTGTACCTATAATACAACATTCATCAGAGTCAACCCGTCGTGAATGATTTCCTCGCCTTTCTGCTGCTTTCTACAAAAGGAGAAGCTGCTGCTGGAAGGCAAGATGGATGTGGAAACCGCTGTCCAGTTCAGTTCGCGGGCATCGGGTTTCACCGTCGAAGACATCTGTGAAGCTAAGCAGGTGTTGTGCCAGTCCCTGGGGGTCGTCGGTACATATATATACCTCACCGGAAAGGGGATGAAACCGGAAATAAGACCCTTGCAGATATTAAGAAGATCTTGAGGGAGAACCAGGACCGGATTCCGGAGTTTGTGGCGACGGATGCCTCTATCCTGCCGTCTCAGGTTCCGAATAATATCGACGTTTGCTGCTTGTTTAAGGATATCGTGGCCCTAAAATCAAGTTTAGCAGAAGTTATTTTGAAGTTTGACGCGGCCCAAGTCACTATTGCCGAGTTACGCAACGAAGTCTATAGTTTGCGAAATAGTGCTCCAACACGGTCGGTGGCATCAAATTTCAAAACCGATGACCAGGTTGCTGTTTGTTCGCGTGTTGCTGACACTGTAAAAGGTGCCGCACCCGCCGCTTCACCGCCCGCGCGCCCCCCGCGCATGGGGCCGCCTGTTTCGAAGTCACGTCAGCGTGCTTATGCTGACGTCGCCGGTCAGCCTGTCGCAGCTAACCGGGCCTCCTTGCCTTCTAAGGCAAGTGTAGTACGGGTTCCTGATAAGGAAAAGTCCTCCCGCACTGATGTGGATAAGGAGGGATTCACACTGGTGGAAAGGAAGAGCAAGGCGCGCAGGGCGCCTCGCAAAACTCTTTGTGGCATTGCCGAGCCGGTTGGTTCTGGTCTTCGGGTTGCTACACCGAGTAAGGCGCTCTACGTGTCGCACTTGCATCATTCCGCCGTGGCTGACGACGTGGTGAAGTTCGTCCGCCAGAAGACTGGCTTCTCGCTGAGGGTGCACCAGCTGCAGTCCCGCCACTACGTGCACTTCAGCTCGTTTGTGGTGCGCGTGCCGCGGCCGCTGCAGGACACCATCGCAAGTGCAGACTTCTGGCCGAAGGGTGTAGTGTTTAGGCAGTTCCGGGGCAATCTGCCGAATCCTACACCAGATCAGACGACGCAACGGAGCCACGGAGTTACGTCACCTAAATCAAACTAGTTTTAAGTTTTTCTATTTGTTTTTCTTTTTTTGTAGTTCACAGGGCCTTGGTTTTTACTGTAATACTGTGTAACTTTTTTGAATAATAAATAAATAATATGATTTATTTAATTACCTTTCGTTGGCAATTCTTCGACGTTTCGGACGTCAGCGTCACGTCAAGTAGATGGTCTCGAGGTGAGTTCCTTCGAGACCATGGACGTAACGCGACAATTAAGCCCCGTTTTGTTGTGTTGTGAATGTTGTGATAATGAGTTAAGATCGTATAAGTTTAAATCAATACTTAAATACATCCAAAACCCAGAAACAAATATTCATATCACACAAACAGTTGCTCTTGCCTAAAAAATAACTAAAAATATAACCAGACTGTACGTCCCGGTATTGCATGGCACAAGGCATGTTTGTTTGGACGTGAAGCGATAGACACTCGAGGTGCGTAACATTGTGTATCGGTTTGCAATCGCACGCGATGTATAAATAAAAGTTATTTTGGTGCGCGGCCGCAAATCGGACCAATTCACCACGTCCCACCTCCAGCTAAATTAATACGTAATTATAATGTCGGTGGATGTTTTGACACATGTGTGTTAACTACTGATGATAGAGTTTGAGGTTTATTGGCGTGAAACGGTACACGAGCTACGAATCTAAACATTATTGTAAATCTTCGACGAAAACCATCAATATTGTGCGCAAAGAAAAACACGATTGCTCTCGCACGTGGTCACAAAATGAATCAAACCTGGTACCTTTGGATTACGCGTCCAATGTTTCAACGTCCAACGTGTACACCAGCGAGCACTGCTGTAAACCTCGAATTTAACCATCCACTTTGACCCTCGTACCTACTTTAATATTTTGAAAGATATTTAACCTTAGCGCTATCTATGAAAACACGTATTGCATACAGTAAAAGGAGTACAATCGGAATGTGATCACACATGCCGATTGCACTTCTTGTACAGCAGTGCAAGCAAATCGAACGAAGAGATAGCACTGTTATTAGAATCTTACTAGTATGTATAACCTTATTAGTATTTCTTTGGCACGCCGGTATTAAGAGGTTGGTAGATTTTAACGTATGAGGTGTCATTAGATGCACCATTGTGGCAGAGACATAATATTTAGCAATCCGGGGTCGCATTCAATTTTGCAAATAGATATACAATACCAATCCAATAACAATGAGATATGACTATTTAGGTATTAAAGTCACAAAAAAGTACCAGTGATATGATATCACTTTCGGATTGCTAAATTAGCAATTCGTTAGACATTTGATCGCACACTATTCGACGGCATATTGTTTATAAATTGTATTAAAAAACCCAAATGTGATGCAATGAGATCTGTCAAAATTATGACTCCGATTGCTAATTTTTTTTTTCGAGCATATTTAATACATATTTATCAATTAAATATATTTTTTGATCAACTATACGTAAAGATCTGTTGCCATCTTTAATACTTGGTATATTATAATTATAAATTACTAGAATTTACCCGTGAGTACGGAGTAAGTAGCTTGTTTTAACGATTAATTCCCCATACTAAATTTCATCTCCTTTTTCACCTCTTTAAGGGATGATTTCCGGAATAAAATCTTATGACCGTGATCTCATAATATCTCCATACCATTTTTCGTCTAAATCGGTTGAGCGGTTTAAGCGTAAAAAGGTAGATTAATGGATTATAGTACCTTTGCTTTTCGGCGAAATCTGGTCTTGGATTGATGTGAGAATAAATTGTGCTCACTTACGCATATTTTCACACAGTTTCCACAAAAATAATACGCATGCAAATACACAAACCACCCCCAGACAGTATAAACCTCGACGCGTGTTTCGCCTCTCTACGAGGCTTCATTAGCAGATGTTGGCGGTCGCGTCCACCCGAGAATCCATCCAGTACGCGTATTTTTTTTTGTGGAAACTGCATGTAAATATACGCATGTGAGCACAATTTATTGTCACATCGTTTGGATGTGTGGAATGGACCTTATATAGAGAGAGAGAGACCAGAACTTAGGCTCGGTTCACACGGCAAAAGGTCCGTTTTTTTACAGTATACGTCTTAACGCACACTATATTCCATTAATCTAATATGGAATTCCGCAAAGTAGCATCTGAATCAATCAATTATTGTAAGATAACAGACAGAGATAATTTCGCATTTATAGTACGAGTATGGCTTTTTTATGCCGACTATACAGCAGAGGCGTGGAAAATTAAGGCAACCAGGTGGGAATCGTGTAACATAGATACCACGCCACACAGGCATGTTCCGTGACTTCCGTTTTTAGTTTATTTACAGGCATTATACTGACGCCGCCGTATTTACGTAAAAACATAATTGCACCGCAGCAAAAGCTTTTTAATTGGCCTGAGATGTTTTATACGCTCATAAATTAAGTCTTCTTTATCCATGACTTACATAGCTATTGTAGGCTTGTATTATAAGGTAAATATTCCAGTGCTCAATCGATAGAGTCCCAATACTTACGATACTTTTTACTTACGATATAAGGCATTTATTTATTTAAACATTATTGCACTAAAGAAAACTAAGTACAAATGGCGGATTTAATGCCAAACCAGTCAACCATAGGGCCAAACAGAGTTGCATGAAAATGTTGCAGTGGGAAAAATCTTTCAGTACTGAGAGCGTTAGGACATACAAGCAAATAATGCATTCATTTCTTATCTCTTTCCAAATATTAAAGAAAATTGGTAGGTGGTTTGAAAACAAAGAAGATGCCCTGCCTGCTTACACTTATAACTATGAAATTTCTGAGGTGTCTAAAGAAAAATGATCGATTTCGAAATGGTTTAGATAAATCAAATAGTGTATAGATGTTATTAGTGAATACTTAAAAAAAACCCCCTAAATATACTGTTATAAAGAATTAACTGAGAAGTTTTGGAGTAACCAGTTTCTACTTCATGACCGTCGTAATAGACCATGGTAAAATAAAACTAAAACAGTTTTAACAGGTAAACTGTTGTCGTTTGATTTAATTTTATCGTCGTTTCTTATTTAATTATTTTTCTTATTATTTTAAATATTAATATAAGTGTCTGAAAACAACTATTCACTATTTTGATTCGTTATTAAAACATGTACCCTTTCTTATCAATTCCGTCTAGTAAACTCTTATCCAATATTTTAACTTCTAGATCTATACAGTAATAATAGTGAAACAGTACATTGTGTCTTACAATTATTGATGCAAACGTACAACCCCATACTTAGTATTTATGCGCGCACATGTCATGTCAAAACAAATATCCCCGAACGCCGAACCGTGTTTAAAACGTAACCGGCCTTAGATTAATTTTAGACGTGTGACGCAAAGATATCTAAATTGAATATAAAACGAATGATTGTACTATTCCTGTTGTTTACGCGATGCCATGTATCTATTGTGGGCAGTGCTAATAGCACAGTACATTGACTTATATTTATTATAAAACCTTAGTGCATTTCTTTAAAACTGAACATCAATTGACGCACCCTTAATTTTTTCCATTTTATTATCGCCAGTTTAATGTTAATTGATGTTTTTCATAATCCATACTAATATTATAAATGCAAAACTATGTCTGTCTGTCTGTCTGTTACTTCTTCACGCTTAAACCGCTGAAGCGATTTGGATGAAATTTGGTATGGAGATAGATTGAGTCCCGGGGAAATTTTTATCCCGAAAAAATACCCTTATCCGCGATAAACGAATTTAAGGCGGACGAAGTCGCGGGCAGAAGCTAGTAACCAAATATATTATACTAATTTGAATTTGAATTATGAAAAATAACCTATAATAGTATTGTTTATCATTAAGAAACCGTATTATCTAAGTAGGAAAATGTCTTTTGTGAAAATTAACGTGGTTATACAAATTTATGTACCAACTTTTTAAAGAGTCAGTTGCGTTGAATTCGGTGCCGACATCAAACACTCGAAGCGCTAGTGTGAACAAAGTGTAAATCACAATTTTCCTTCACATATGTCAAAAATTTACGATTCAACTTTTTAGTTTCGTTTAAGATTGCATGTTAGAAAGTTTTAGTCACAAAAAAATATCACAGCGATCACACTGCGCACGTATCTACTATTTGTCCGTCTGAAATCAAAACAGTGCTTTCAAGATCGAACGTTATGAATTGAATGTGCCCCGCGAATGATTTGCATACAATGCGAATGACATTTACATATCCCCAAAGACCTGCTGCTGTGAAATTGTGGTGCGCTATGACATTGAAGATCAATAAGATTTAAATCATACAAACTTACATTCCGTAAATATTTTAGTACCGTATCGAATTATGCCAAATTTCTAATCGAGGCGGAGGCCTAGAAAGTGTGTAGGTGTTCGGCGGAGTGAACCTTATATTCGACTCTGGTTATTCAGAACTTAAGCAGGTTGGCTGCTGTTGCAGTGGTCATCGATCTATCTATACCTACTATTATAAAGATGTAAAAATTAAATGTCTGTACATTGAAGCTATTTAAAAAAAAATAAGCGATACGGACTTGAGTAATTAAAGATCACTGTCTGCTAAATAAAAAAAAATGTTTTTATTTTTGGTATGTGTCGCCTAAACGGATTTCAACTATTTTGGTACACGAAAGCGCGGCATCCACAAATGGTTATAGGATATTTTTTACCCGACTGCGCTGGAGTAAAAAATAGGGTTATGACTTTTTCTGTTCCGTGAAGGAAATTAAAAGTAAGACAGTGACGCGGTAAGTACTTTAGTGATTAGTAACTTTCACGGCTGACTGATTTACTAACATTGTTAACCGCTGACGAAGAAAAATAGAGGTGTTTTAAGTTTGATGTGTGTATCTGTGGCATTGTAGCGTTTAAACGGATGAACAAATTTTGATTCGTATTTTTTTTCGTGTTTGAAACATGACTTTATCGAGTATACTTAGCTATGGTTCAAGAAAATTGGTTTAAAAATTGACAGCATTTTTCTATGTGTCGAGGTTTTTCTATGTGTTGATCGATTACTTGTAATGAATGCACGTCAGTGTACTGGTTGCATTTGTTATGCTGGGGCGAGTGCGTTCGTTTCGTAAACACGGCGTCGACCGGAGAGGGCTACTCGAGATTCATTAGGGTGGAATTATGAGGTGTTAGTCACATACAATTGGATAGCAAGTGCCTTTAGTCAATATAAATTATTCCGATCTTACAATTAAATGCTATTTCCAAAGGTCGGAATAGGTGACGCCTATTTGACTAAACTATACGGGAGGACTTAGTGGGACCAAAAATAAATATTGATTTTTATTGTAGGCGGGATTTCCGGGATTAGTTAATTATTTATTTATTTCAACTTTATTGCACAATACAAGAAAGTAAAAATGGCGGACTTAATGCCATAAAGGCATTCTCTACCAGTCAACCATTAGGCTAAACAGAGAAATTATTGATACGGGATATCGGTATCAGACTTATACAAAATAATAATTACCAGAGTATACAAACTATACATAATACGTAATCTATATAAACATGATGCATATATACATATATACATACATACAGGTACCTGCTATAAACTACTACTATTATTAATTATGATGAATAAAAGAGTAAATTTGTGTGTAGTAAGTATTAAGGTCAGATTGTTCATGAACAATTCTCTAATGCAGGGAATTTAAATACCTTGCCTACTTTGACAACACAAATTTGGACATACAATAGGTCCGTCTAACCATGTGCAAATTACGGAAACTTTCCAAAATGCATAAAAAAGGTCTTTTAAACAGGTAAGTTAAAACAAGACTTAAGACCTTTTATATACAAATAAATGCTTAAAAAGGGTCTTATAAACATGTAAGTTAACACTAAACTTAAGACCTTTTTTAAGCATTTTGGAAAGTTTCTGCAATGTGTTTCTGCAACTGACCCGGAGAGTTCATTTATGTGTATTAAGTATTTAACTCATCCGAGAAATCCCGCATTCAATAAAAATAATTCATTCGTTTTGTTCATTATATTAACCACTCTTAATTACTTAGGTCTTATAGGCATTACCTATTCCGGCCACTGACTATTCTTGAAAATATGCAGAAAACATGTATGAACAGTTTTTTCTACGCTTTTGTTGATTTTGTAATTATTACCAAATAACTACGACAGAGTATTGATTTATTTGTTAACGCTTCAACATTAACGATACTCGTATAGGTATTTTCCTGTGACATGTTTACGATGCGTATGTTTGTTGGTGGCGCTCGTGTAGTTGATAATTTCTTTTCTATATTTAGCTATGTGTTATTTTATTGTTGATTTATTATTATCGACTGACTCGTACGTGATCACAGAAAACCGTGGCCCGTATGGTTCGTAATTATGAATCGTTTGTAAGCCCTGAAGAGGGCTTTTTGATGTGCTATGGGCGAGTACGAGTTGTGTTCATTTCAATAAATTCATTTGCACTAAGATATCAATATTAGTTGAACATCCAGTGTGTCTTAAATATATGACGAGCGCTATGAAGATCGGGAATATCGGGATGACTAGGTACCAGATACAGCACCTTGGATTACCATATATTTTCTTAGTTTACCATGTACTTACATACTAAGATACTAGCTATATTTTTATGTTTATTTCCTGAACAAGATAAAAAGACGCTGGTTCGATTCCGGCTTAGATTGCAGTGGATAGCAGTATGTTTTTCTTTTCAACTTATATCTGTGTATCAATATTGTAAAATAAATAGATTAAAATTCTGTTTGTGCAACTAATCTGTGAGTTTAATTGACTATATATTTAACACTTTCTGTCAATGGAACATCGGTGTTTGTCATAAACTTTTAAATCCATACTAATATTATAAATGCGAAAGTGTGTCTGTCTGCCTGTCTGTTACCTCTTCACGCTTAAACCGCTGAATCGATTTGGATAAAATTTGGTATAGAGATAGTTTGAGTCCTGGGGAAGGATATAGGCTGCTTTTTATCCCGGAAAAATACGCTTATCCGCGATAAACGAATTTAAGGCGGACGAAGTCGCGGGCAGAAGCTAGTGTTTTATAATTACTTAAGTCTACTGGACATGACGAATTAAATGAATTTGAATTTAGAGTCAAGTACTACAACTGTAATAAATATTATTGGTACCTTATTTATTAGTTAGTACTTTATATAACGCCAGCCGACTGAATAATAAATATTATATGCAACTGATTTCCAATAATTTCTGAACACACAAGGAGCTTAAATATCAACCCACACATAACGTCAAGGGTATCTAAGCAATTATAAAGATCTGAGTATTTACGAAAAAATACTTTATGTCAGTACGATAGAGTCACAAGTTAAAAGTGATAACAAACACATTATCATCAAGCGTACAATATGAACTCTAAATATCTCTGTGATTTTGATCATGAGCATGACAGAAATAGTGGGTTCTAATACATTAAACATGAGCGAATAATGTTTCCAAATATATCATTTCCCAACCATTATTTTTTTCGGAAACGCTAGTGCAGGGTAGAGTTAGACAAGGTGGGGAGGGCTGCACCATCATTGAAACCGAAGAAATGTTGGATGGATTTGGACCTGTACCGCGTTCCGCGAATACATTGGCTCACACATCTCTTAGTTTTTTTTTGTTTTCGGAGAGTAATGTAAGTTGGGAAATGCAACAGTTGGGAATGATGAATTTTTAAACAACATGGTAGCGATTGCACTTCATTTGTTTTCGAAGCCATCGATACCAGGTCCAGATGCTAACTTAACTAAACTAGCCAATTAAGTTCAGTGAAAGTTTGAACGGAACCCTCGGTGCGTGAGTATGTCTGACACTTGACCGGTTTTCTTTTTAGAGTCAATAAAGTTCTCGAAATTCAAACCAAAAAAGGTTGAAAAAAGCGAAAGAAAAGCATACATATTAAGTGCAAACTTAACGGAAACGGGTTAATCAAAAAAGGGTAATTGTTGATAGATTTTCGAGAAATCAACTACGAGTACACTCGAGAGGCAAAATTTCGGGTCAGGAACAGCAATAGCATTTTTTTATCATTTGCAATGATGTTGGTTAAATGATCATTAATAAGTTACTGTCTAAAATCACACTTTAGTGACAAGCTTTTATTGCAGACTAGACTTTTCTTTAAACACCCACCACACACACAACATTCTTCATTCGAGAAGATTCTGAAGAGCCCAAACTCGGTTGGATTGCGTTATTTTATAAGAGAGTTCCCATGAGTACCTTCTGGCTCCACTATCACATCAGCTCGATGGTTTCATAATATTACATTGTCACCGCACATTTACATAAACATGCCAAATATTAGCTCAGTCGTAAACGGCGAAGTGGGTACCATTTATGTTACACGATTTGATCCACACAAACACACATACTTGCATATTTACACGTCAAGTGAATTAAAAACTTGAATTATTATTTTTTGTCCTGTGAGGTATATTAGTACAAATTAAATGAACACTTTTTTTTTGTTTCTGTGTTTTTCATGTGGGGAAATTAACACCACGTTATTATCAATTATGATATAAAATAGAAATCAAAGCGCAAAGAAAAATACGCTAACGAGCACTGTAAAGTCAAGGGCACCAATATGTATACTTACACCACAAAGTTTCAAAAATATGTACACAGGTCTTATTATTATGGCAGTAAGGTTTTGATTTGATTTGATTTGATATGTATACATATTTTGGAACTTTGTTTGGATATTAACACGCTTTTATTAGGTCGACCTGTTTGTAACTAACTATGTAATGGAGTCTAAGGTAACTCATTTAACCATCTACCAAGGATCGTAGCGTCATGAAAATTGGCAGCGGTATGTAGTTCTGATGACACTACAATAATACGGTACTGGCGAACTGATCTGATGATGGAGCCGGAACATATGAACTGGAATTCCATGATGGAACATCGTATCATAGCTGTGTTTGGATTTGTTAGAAAAGTCTTGTAAAAAGCGTGTTTTTCTAGTGTTTTTTAAACTATTATTTTTTTATCTTTGCCCTCGACTGTACCATCAGCGACACACTTAACTGACTATTGGTAGACTTTATTGACAATGACAATGACATAAAGCCTACAAATGGCCACTTAAGTGTGTTGCTGTTTGTACAGTGCCGAAAAGAAATGCACCCTTTAAATATATCTCTGCAATCGTTTTTTCCGATACAATAATTGAGTCTGAGATATTTTCGAACCAATTACTATTGAAAACGTTTTGTAGTCGCCTCGATTGACCCTGACCTCGATAATGAGAGCAGTTTTCTCAGGAAATATTGCGCTGCACCTTGCCAAGGGAGGAGCTTTGAAATAATCCGCGGCTTATTTGTGTAAGTACACTTGACGACAAAGAAAGAACAATTTTCATCCGGTTTCGTTGCATTAAGGAGAACGTAATAAGAACATTCAATATCGAATAGTCTAGATACTAGATACTAGATATTTATAAACTAATTCCTAAACTAGAAGCAGGCCGCAACTTCGTTCGCGGATAAGAAATAGTTATTTGTTATGCAAGGCTGCAAAGTTGTTATTTGGCGCGAGTGCTTCAATTGAAAGCCGAGCAAGCGAAGGAATGTAAGATTCAAATATATATTCCTGAGCGTAGCGAGGCTTTCAAGGCACGAGAAGCCAAATAATTTTGCAGCCGTGCGAAACACACAACTTTTCACCTCACTAAAGCGAGGAAATGTGTGATGTAATAATACTATGAAATATGTATATTTAAAAAACAGACTATTTTCTTTTCATTTTATAAATAAAAATAGTAATATCATGCCAAACAAATAAACATATTAGCTACATTACGGCAGAGATCAGTAAGTAAGCCATATGAGCCATGCTACATTTACGGTCGAAGCATGTATAGTGTTTTTCTCAAAAATGTAACCTAAAAATATTTTAGAATAATATACTAAGCCCACCTTCATTCGCAAATATTTTTTTAACATGAACTTTGCGTTTAGTTATTTTCACGGTCTTATCATAGGAATCAAATTTTGTATGTAATTTTTTTTTTAATTCAGAATTAATGTTCATATAATAACTTCTCTCTCAAAAAAAATGAAAAAATACAATCCCATCCCAATATAGTAACGTTAATTTCGACTAGTTTCTGCTATTTTACACGGTTTAATTATGAACACAACGCTGCTTAGAAAGTATTCCTGCGCAAACGTCATAGGCACATTGTTTTTCTTTAATCGTGTTTACTTTTAATATGCCAAGACTCTTAAAAAAAATCTCGATAAAAACATGCAGTCTTACTTAATAATAAAAACAATTAGTCGTGTGTATATTAAAAATAAATAATCAATTTTTAAATAATAATATATTTGCCGTACCTACGTAAAATAACGTTTAAATGATTAATTAACTTTTAGAATTCATACACGACCTCATCGACCTCTCATCTTAAGTCTTATACGGGTCGGTTTTGAAAAAAATATAAATTCGAACCTCAAAGGACTTTTGCAGGCTAGCGTGGAAAGTTGATTTTTCGACGCAGATTTGGCGTTGTATATGGAACTTTTCTGAACGAGTGAGGTGAAATAGTTATTTGTGCAACAAGAGAGCGAAGTTGATTTTTGCTGTGAGTGCCGATTGGTGAAACACGAACATAGCGAGTGATTCTAAGTTATAATCCCAAGCGTAGCGAGTGATGCGGTGGCTGTGGCACATACGACTTTTCACATCAGCAGTAAGAACATATTATAGGTACACAAGTGTAGTTGTTCTATCAACCACTCTGTGTGTTTATTGTCACATGTCATACAAACGAATATGTAAAGTACAAACCGATGGAATCAATGGCAATAATATAATTCAAAGGAACTTTATTAAGCATATACGAGTAGTATAGTAATCATAAACAAATCAGTCCCAATCAATTAGACGTTAAGACTGTACCCGTGCTGCCACATTTGGAAGAAATTAAAGGTATATTATATAGGCAACTAGTTCCTGCCCGCGACTTCGTCCGCCTTAAATTCGTTTATCGTGGATAAGCGTCTTTTTTCGGGATAAAAAGTATCCTATGTCCTTTCCGGGGACTCAAACTATCTCCATACCAAATTTCATCCAAATCGGTTCAGCGGTTTAAGCGTGAAGAGGTAACAGACAGACAGATAGACAGACAGACAGACAGACAGACAGACAGACAGACACACTTTCGCATTTATAATATTAGTATGGATTACATACATCTACATCCGTCACCACGGAGTCACAGCGGTTAGTTAAGCACGTTGTGTATAGCAGTCCGTCCCTGGCTGTACAATATTTTATATGAGCTTTATTTGAGTCACAGCCAGCAATTTTAATATCGGTGTTATATCCGTAAAACTGTTAAAAAAATAATAATACTTAGGTCTTATTTTAGGGCGTCAGTTGCGTAGAGCGGGAGTTCGGGAGTGCGTTTCCTGTATTTTCGCGTGCGGCGAGCGTCTTCCTCTTCCGCAAGATGCAGCACTGTTCCATGAATATACAGAAAATGGAACTCGGATCGCACGCCCCGCCCCGCACCGCGGGCTCCCGCTCACCGTAGCCGACGGCCTAATGGTTCGGCCACGACTCGACAACACGCGACTATATAGCGGCGCTGTGAGGAAATCTCTCTTCATTGCGCGGTAAAGGCGCTCACCGCACAGCAGTTAATTGAAATCACACGTAATGTATTAGGAATTTACTTGCCACGCCACTGGTCACGCGTTGTCGAGAGCACGCCTTAAGTACCCTATTTGAACTTGGAAATTAAAGTGAATATTTCTGTCTTTCAGCTTTGACGGTGCGATTCTTAACAAAACGGTACATCGGCGAGTACGATCACCAACAAGGTATTGTACTGTTCATCCACAGTTAAGTTCTATAAGTTTGACGTGTGTATTCGTGCGTCCGTGTATTTTTGTATCTGTGTGTCTTTCTGTGCCATCAAAGCGCTTGAACGGAGCGCCGCGGAGGGACCAATTTTAATTTATTTTTTGTTCAAAAGTTAATAGCTATGGTTCAAGAAAACTGGTTCAGCTGATTGATGATTAATAATAAATGATTATAAGCTGTTACCTAGATGTGATATATAAGGATATATTTTTGTTATGTCCCGTCCGTCCTTATGTCATAGGCATTTTACTAAAAAACTACAAGGTGTAGATATATTAATGAAATTTGGAGTATAGTTGTTTTGTATAAGTTGCGGCTTAGTTTGATAGTTAACTTCGACTTCTCAGCACTATAAAGCTTCTCGCTAAATCTGGGCTTTAAACGCCAACCGATTGCACCGCGTCCGATCAAATATCTAGACAGTTTCTACCAAGGTTCGTTCGTTTAAAGTTAGAATTTATTGGATTCAGATCGCATGCGTATATGCATAGTAAAATATATTATTGTGCTTAGGTACACTCACATCTGAAAATATATAGTTCAGAACTTCAAAGACTTCGAGGAGCTGGAAGCAAGGTTCATAATCGTGTACGTAATTTCTGAAATGACTGTAATAAGGGAGATCCTATTTTTCCCACATTGCCCTAGTTCTCAACTGCTTCATTTTCCAACACTTCTCTCTGAAACCGAAAAAAAACCCTTTTTTTAAAATGTTTTCAAAAAATACGCGATATAATCCGTTAAAATTATTTTATTTAACTTTGTGTAATTTGAAATTTAGACATTCAATAGTAATTAGGATTGATTAGGTTGGGTTTATTAAAAAAAACTGAATATTTAACTATTTTCGAAAATGTGTAAGGTTGTGAAATGAAATATTTGAGACACGAAACAGTTTGGGATACATAACTAATTTTATTGGTAACCGCTACTGAGAGCCTCTGCACAGATGCACACTGCGTTTTATAAACGCGCCGTCGACGCGCCTTTGATCTATACAAACGCGATAGATACAAATGCGAGTTAGTATGCTGCTTTACGAAATGAAAAACGCGCGTCCTTAAAACGTTTTAAGTCGCGAGTTGTATAGAAGTTGTATAGAAATGCATGTGTATAGGCCCTAAGATTATAAGGTGAGTTGTGACAGAGGAGAGTTATCTTTTTAGCGAACTTGCAACAGTGCGCGTTTGTTAGCTCGAAACTTGAACTAAATATCAAACGCGCCCTATTGCAAGCTCGCAATCAGTTGATAGATACCAAAAATCGTCGATGTCACAACTTTACCTCTGTCTCCCCCACCTATTGCCTGTTAGTTAACATTGTTAATAATAATAATAATAAGTGGCAAATTGGCTTCGGTAGAAAGTCCAGTGACACCTTCCCACCCTTAGCCCTTCGCACCGATGTTGCCCTCAGGTCACTATATGTGTCGCTATTTACGGGGGCCCATCTAGCGGTGGGCAAGTCATCGTCTACCAGTGCCTTTAGCCATGGGACACTTTTCCTGGTAGATGTCCGATTGTCTCAAGCAATAGCCCAGCATTTAGGCCATCCTTTCAATCCCGTAACCCAGAATATTTAGATCTCATCACTCTCCAATAGTTCTTGCATCTAGCGAGTGCTGTCTCTGTGCGCGTCCCATGATACGGGCAGGAACAGCACCCGCGCGGTGTACACCTTACATTTCATTAAATTGTCGAAAGGGCGTCTACGCGTAGGCTTCGGGTCCGCGCACGCCTTCAAAGGTCCGGGACACCATTGTCCCGTGAGCGGGTGCTACATAATAATAACTGATTGCAGCCAATACAGAATGTCCTTCCAAATTACAAACTCATAGCTTGATTTTCTTTCCTTAAAATGCAATTGTTCCAACAACTGCTCGGACGTGCTAATGAAAGTATTCTCTCATTGATATGCCCAGGAATAGGCATGATGACTGGGTATTTAAGAGCGTTTATACCTGCTTCACTGGCAACGTCGCATATTTTTTCATTATGCTTCATTATTTTGTGGTACTTGAATGAAACTTAAAGGTATGTTAAATTCATACCCTACATCTTTAGGACTACATGATTCCTAAAGATGTAGGGTATAAATTTAACATACCTTTAATTTACCTATCACCCGCTTTTGCCTTTATTTAATTACGAAACAAGATATAGACATGAATTCATTTTTAGAGCCCAAGTTGTGGCAATTAACATGAAATTTTGAATTGTGCCAGCTTAACTACGGAAAACCTAATTAATGTATTGAAAACATGTTGAAGTTACATTCAATTTCTCAAAATAATCAAGGAAAACCAAAAAATATGCGACGTTGCCAGTTAAGCGGGTATAAACCGTCTTAAATCAAAATTCTGATAAGTCCGTCAGCAAGATAATACAAAAATATTGGACACGTGTGTTTTGCTTTTTGTAATTATGAAAAAACAACTAAGATAAATCGCATTAAAGTTAAGGATGGGGGGCTCGTGACGTCACTCCTAAGTAAAGTGTGCACGTAGGAGTGACGTCACGCGAAATGTTGACTCAATGTATCGCCTTTATTTTTCGATTATGTGAAAAAAGAAAACATACGTCCAATATTTTTTATCCATCTACATGACGTACTAATTACCCGACTGTGCGACGCAAAGGAGTGGTAATGTGTTTATTATTAAAATTTAGTCATCATCCCATTAGCCCCAGCAGGAGTACAGCCACAGCAAACTTTTCCAAAGAGCCTCTACGTGTTAAATCTATACCCCAACGCAAGCCTCCCGAAAATATGGGAAACTAGCTTCTGCCCGCGACTTCGTCCGCCTTAAATTCGTTTATCGCGGATAAGGATATTTTCCGGGCTAAAAAGTAGCCTATGTCCTTCCCCGGGACTCAAACTATCTCCATACCAAATTTCATCCAAATCGGTTCAGCGGTTTAAGCGTGAAGAGGTAACAGACAGACAGACAGACACACTTTCGCATTTATAATATTAGTATGGATACGAGCTCGCGACTCAAGGCGAGATACTGATTTCGACTGTCAATGTTTTACATAAACGGCCGTTAACGCTAACAACCGCGGTAAAATCGTACATAAAGCAGTGCTTTTTTTATTTCAGACAGTAAATACAGGCATGAGGTGCTGCTGGACGGAGACCCCATTTTGTTCGAGATACTGGATACCTGTCCTAAGGTAAGGAGTCTATATTTAGTTAATTCATATTTTTATAGACATTAAAAGTCATCTTAAAGAAAATCGCGTTTATTTCACTAAGAAATGTATCTATATACATGTATAATACGTATTGGAAATGAAACACAAAAAACGTTAAAATCGAGGTTCAATTGAGGCATAAAGGTTGGACGTTAAAAACGCACGTACAGTCAGCGTCAAATAGTGTGTAGATAGATAGAACGGCCTACGACGCTAGCGGTCCCGGGTTCGAATCCCGGCCAGGGCAAGTATTTGTGTGATGAGCACGAATGTTTGTTCCTGTCTTTTTGTCTGTCTGTCCGACTATTAGAGCACCATATCTCAAAAACTACTTATGCTCTCTAATTGAAATATGGAATATTTGTAAACATGGTCAGCTCACATGTATTGTACAGAGAACATTATAAAACACATTTTTATTTTCTAAGAAAAAACGACCAATATGAGAAGGGAGTTGGTCCGTCAGCTTGACGCGTGCTACATGTTCCAGAAAACAATACCATATAAAAATAATTTTAGTTTTAAAACACTGGAAAAACACGCTTTTTAAGACTTTTCTATCAAATTCAAACACAGCTATGATACGATACAATGTTCCATCATGAAAATCCAGTTCATATCTTCCGGCTCCATCATCAGATCAGTTCGACAGTACCATATTATTGTATTGTCATCAGAACTACATACAGCTGCCAATTTTATTGACGCTACGATGCTCGGAAGATGATTAAATTAGTTACATTAGATTCCATTACATAGTTAGTTACATACAACTCGACCTAATAAAAGCGTGTTATACGGTATTTGTAAATTTTCAGTTTACATAACGTAGTATACGTTACTCGTATCTATACTATTATAAAGTTGTAAAAATGAAATGTCTGTACATTGAAGATATATTAAAAAAATATTGTAACTTACTATTTGGAGGCCACAGATTTAAAAAAAAAAACTATTTCGATTTTTTGTATACGACACATACGAACGTATGTGTCGTTGTGGCTTCATTTGGCCAAATCGGCTGAACGGATTTCTAATATATTTGGTACACGGGTAACTGGGTATCTCCAGACGTTTTGATTATACTTTTTATCTGACTACACTTAAGAAAAAATGACGCGTTATAACTTCATCTCCTCCGCAAACTAAGTTGCGGGCACCTTTTACCGTAATATATAAAATCGGGAACACTTATGAGAAACTTAACGTTCACAAATTATTTATATAGACATTGGGTTAATTTATGCACCTAACTATTAACGTTGATTTATTACCTCCGAGTATTACTTACTAAGTTTCTTAATTTTCCCGACGGCAGTTCTTTATGAAATGTATTTGTAAACTTATAAACTTACTAGCTTTTGCCCGCGACTTCGTCCGCGTATAGCTCGAATTTCAAAAATTCCTTCTTTAGTGCGCCTCTACATACATATGTACATCTCTAACGAAATAGGTGTTTCAATTCTCGTATTCGTACCGTCTGCAGTTTAGGCTACGCATTGTCTGTCAATAGTTATAAGTCACGTTACTTTTTTATATACCCGTATTTTGAAAAAAAAAAAATTAATTGGACTATTGAGATGTAACTATTGATAATATTGAACAATAGGTAGTTTTTGCAGTACTTTTTTATATACCACATTAACAGATCCGACCAAGCTGCGTGGAGAGCTTACTCTCGAGCAAGCCACGTAAAAATGGCCGTGCCAGAAGCAGTCCCCACTAAGATCTATTCCTGCGGTTTTCAGTGACTGGACCTGAGTCTTATTGATCGTGAAAAAGACCTTTAGGGGGAACTGCAGCCTTTTAAATTCGAATGGGTATTCCGAGGTTATAAGTGGCATCCGGGGTACATACGTACACAGTTTCACATCGAGCACAGCCAGTAATTACGATGGCTTCTATAACGTTTTTATGTAAGGCTTTGACACGCACCTAGTTCCATTGCAAAACTTCGGCTGATTGAGATTTCGCAGCAACATTACTTGAGCACCCACTTTTAAGATAAGTACGAGTATATTTGAGAAGGTAAGCAGGATGGGTTAAGTGCATTTGAAAACTCTACGCAATAGTTTATGGCAGCATCCGTGCTCATTGCAGAGTCTACAGACTTGTATTCGTATTCTGGACCTTCGAACGACTTCAATAAAATGTTATTAATAACGGAAGCATGGTTGTTCTTAGGTGTCAGAATCTCCGTAGACTTTCTGTGTAGATTTTGAGCATCTGGATAAATTGGAGAGATTCAGTCGTCAACGGTCCGCACAACTAAGGCGAGATCCGATGAAATTGTAATCCTTCCTCAATTTAGAAATATGCTAGCGTTTACAACTACCGCCATCCAGTTACGCAAACAGGAACTAAGTAATGTGTCATATTGGTTTCAAAGCAATTATTTCTTTATATATTCTTCTGAATAAAAATATCAGAGTTAACATAAGGTGATGATTTTCCATTTATTGTTAAAAAGAACCCGTTTTATGTATTTATCTTGTTTATAAACCATACTTTTGTAACAAAATGTTTATCATTCAGACATGATCGCAAGTCCATAATGTACAACGGGCTATTATCCGGCTACATTAAGATATACTCTTATTTGTATGATACGTCATATACGGAAGGTGTGTTCTTTGCTTAATCGTTTAGGTCGTATTACTGTTGCTAGGTTACCAATTGTTTATTCATTATTTAGAAATGAAAATGTCACAACAACAAAACTCGGGGTTTTCTAAGGCTTTTCCATTTATTTTTAAAAAACCCATTTCATGAATGAATATCCTCGAAAACTGTAGCCTATGTCCTATTCTGATATCTAAGCTATATTACTGAAGAGTTTTAGGCAAATCTGTTGTGTAGTTTTTGCGCAATAGTGGAACGTACATACATACTTTCACGTTTATAATATAGTAAGGATAAGGATAAGGATTAGCGGTACTTCAGTCGGCTTCTCATCGTCTCTCGACTTCATGGCATAAATAACGGTTGCTAAGTCGCAGGATGCTTCCAAGAATGTACTCAAGAATTTATTAATAATATAATAATATTTACTACGTTCGACAAAGACCTTAGCTTATTACGGTTCACCTTACAGGATAAACGTTCTAAAATTTACAGGCTAAGGTTGAATAAACCTTAGTGCCCCGATCAGACTAGGACTCCCTGTATTGTTCAGAGTTGCATAAGAAATCATCGACACAGTAGATCGAGTCATGTCCTACATTTTAAGTTTATCTAAAAATGATCCAGAGCAGGAGCCTGCTCCTCTGGATGGCATTATTAGATAAACTTCTCATCAAACTCGCAATCAGAATCAAGTGTCATGATTTTGTATGGGCTGTGACAATTGATTCCGATACCAAGTGTTAAAATTTCGTTAGGTAATAACCACCCCCCGAGGTGTACTCGTAAGGGGGTACGCGTCTGTAACTGGTTTGCTGACCAAACAAATAATTATTATATTTAATTGCATTTGAAAATGTGGCATAATATGTTAACATTGTAAAAATTGGTACGCAAAACCATGATTTACAAAGGAATAAATGGAATCCAATGAGATTGATTATTTTGATTAATTTTAAGGTATCTAGAAAATGTATTTTGTTATATTAATTCTGGAAAAAAGATATTTCATTCTATTTATATTTCATATCATATAAAAAATATTAATTTGTTGTAGTGGATGGGCATTGGCAGCCAGAGTATCTGGTTTATAAACGTCTAAAAATATATTACAGACCGCCGAAGACATGCCATCGAGCGACATCGCCCAATGGGCGGACGGACTGTGCCTAGTGTACTCCATCACGGACCGCGCGTCATTCAACTTCGTGCGGCGCGCGAAGCAGAAACTGCAGTCCGACAAGCCGCTTACACTAGTCGGGAATAAGGCCGACATGGTGCATTTAAGACAGGTAAGACTCTTAATTACCTGAAAATTCGTTTAACTAAGTAGATGTGCCTCGCTAGTAGACCCTGCCACCTCACTCACTGCTCAGGGTGAGCGCCAATGAGTGGGCAGAAGTGGTGTATGCCCTGTGTACACCATCACGTAAAGCGCGTCGTTCAACTTCGTGCGGCGCGCGACGCAGAAGCTGTAGTCCGACAAATCACTCACGCTTGTCAGGAAACAGGTGAAAATGGTGCGTTCAAGACAGGTAAGACTCTTTATTACCGGAAAATTCGTTAACTATGTAAATGCGCCTTGCTAGTAGACTCTGCCGCCTGACTCATCGCTAAGGGTGAGCGCGACTGAGTGGGCACAAGGGGTAGGCTAGGTAGGGGTAGGGATACTACATCAAGGAAAGCGCGTCGTTCAACTTCGTCACGCATTGGGAATATGGCCGCCATGCTGAATTAGTGACCGGTACGACGCATCATCATCGTCGTTTCAGCCATAGGACGTCTAATGCTGGACACAGGCCTCTTCAATAGATTTCCACATGGGCCGGAAGATTATAAAATTCACTTAAATATTGTGCACGTAAGAACATATATTGAGTGAAGAGTTTAAATAAGCCACCAACGAAAAGAAAAAATATTGCCGCGTGTAAAGTGACCAAATATATCGAAACTCTTCATGTTATTTCCATGGACATTTACAGATTAAAAAAAAATGTATGTCAATCAATAAGGGAAGGTGGGGAGCAGTGGATCGGTGGGATCAGTGGATCGTTGCTTATATTTTAGAGATATAATGGATTTACATATATCTGCCTTGTTTTCACTTTGATACGTATTAGGCGCTCATTCAATTCGTCCCATGACGAAGATATAAATTTATATATTTATGTAATCTCTGAAATATAGGCAAAATTCACTGGCCCTCACCGACCCACTCTGTTCACCATCCTCCCTTACCTCGCACAATGGAACACAAATGAAAAGTATTATTTCCAATTGCCAGTATCACAGTTCCGTAGGTATGTTGGTATGCAATCTGTATGTAATCCTGCAATCAAAACAGATTGCTCTCGCTCGACAACGATGAGCGGTGATGCAAGGATTGCTATTCATCGAACGTCCACCGAAATTTGCATACCATCTATTTCTAATAATTGTATTATTATTTCGGCCAAGTTACGTCTGAATTAGCATTATATTTTTTTAGGAAGCCGTTCCCTATTAAGTAGGCCTTTTGTACGATAAGTTTTCTTGATTTGTTCGATAATGTAAAAAAATCGAGTTAGAAAAAAAAATTATACAAATATATGCGACTGATAAAATAACATACTGGTAAGATCAGTGAAAAAAAATAACGCGAACATTAAAAAACGCTTTATGAGAAATCGCTACATGAAGAAAGACGAATAATTAAATTCTCGATCATGAAATAACGCGATGTGGAAATTCGCTACTATGAAAAAATGCTTTTGTGAAAATTATCGAACAAATCGTTTTCTTTTGTGCAATAAAGATTAATTAAAATAAAGTGCCGAGTATTCGGCATGTTTTTGCGGACTAGTAACCGACTAATCGCTGACTAATAATGCCGAATTCCGAATCCGGCCTCCCTGACCAGTCTGTAACTATTATAAAGTTGTAAAAATTAAATGTCCGTACATTGAAGATATTTTCGAAAAAAATACTGTATCGGACTATTTGGAGGTCACTGAATCGAAAAATATGTTTTCGATTTTTTGTATGTTGGTATGTGTAATAGGAACCCTTATTATACAACGTATATATGTCGTTAGTTTCGTTCATCATTTGTATTGTTTTGTTTGTTTTTTCTAGTTATTTGTATGTTTATTGTAGTTGTTTTAACGTGTTTTATTTTCAAATTTTTTAGAAATATTGTAGATGTATTAGTAACTAATATAAGGATGTATTTTTTAACTAAGAAAATCTTCTTCCTATAGTAAGTGTTAACGAGCTGTCCGAACGATGCACTGTCAAAACTTGTTCGCTTATTATATCGCTGCGTTCAACGTAAAACATCAGTCGTGTTGTGTGCACAGCTCTCTGTGACGCTAAGGTGGAACCTTTTCGTGTCATACTAGTTTTTTTTTGTGTTTAACACGTTTCTTTTTTATTGTATCCTACTGAATTAAAATGCTTTCTTTCTTTATTTCAGATAGTATTTATGATATCCATTGAAAAGGAATGGAATTAAACATGTGCCCCACTGTATTAAAATGCAGTAAAAAATTAAAAAAAATTGTAAAGGAATTTTTATTTTCTATGACAAATTAATTTCATTAACAATATGCAGGGCGCAAGTTTTTTTTTAGTTTTGTGAAAAAGGTTGATTTATAAAAGAAAATGTGGTAATAAATATAACACCGAAGTTTTTGAAAGTTTTACTATTATATAAATTTTAATGCCATTCAGCGTGGCATAAATAATGTATATTAAGGGATAAAATAAAAAATCAGATAGATAGGAATATAAGGTTATAATTTTCCTACAATATTCATGTTAATTGAAGTATTTTTTTATGTACTTATATAAAACTTAAAACTATAGGCAAAAAAAGTTCCCCACGTCCCAGGGTGTTCAAAAGGCTGGCAGCATTGTCACGCTGAATGTGTCAATAAGCAAGTGCCAGTCTAACCGGATTTGTAACTGGAACTTTAGTTGCCACTGCCCCATCTAATACCTGTTCGTTCACTTCCAGGTCAGCATGGACGAGGGTGAGATCTTGGCCAAGGATTTCGAATGCTCCTTCCGTGAAGTCGCCGCTGCAGAGCAGGTGAACCAGGTCGGAGAGGTATTTCAGGAGTTGTGCCGAGAAGTGCTGACGATAAGGCGTCGCAACGCAAAGCACAGCAGCCTTCTAGACCGCATGCTAGGCACCAAGACCGCCTATAAGGTGTATTCTAGGGGGAAAAGCGACAGTGCGCTGCCGAAGGATTAAGTATAGTTTTGCGCTCATACTGTGTAAAGCTGGGTACACGTTGGTCTATTATTTTTGTTTGTATTTGGGGCTGCATTCCGCTTCGAACAGTGTTGAATGTGTGGCACTGGTCTCACGAATGTTTTCAGGCAAAAGGCAGATGCGTACTAACCGCCAATGGATTCAATTGTCGCTTACTGCGTTTTCACTTTTTCCCATCGATATAGTTTAAGTTAAGTTATAGTTACGATATGGGTAGTTTTACAGGGGTTGCAACCGATGTCACTTTGTTGTACAATTAATTAGCCCCAATAAGCATTAAAAATTGGTAAAACAACACACTGTTCTTACGATACATGCTTAATTTAAGAATCATTATTTCAAATTAACTAATCTATTACTTACACCTAAATATTGTTATAATAATAAGCACCTAACTAATGTTAGCGGACTTGGAAAAGGCGACCTGTAATCTGTTTTATAAGCCCAGTAACGGACTATAATGTACCCAGCTTGAATGTCATAGATTTTCCGATGCTTCTTAAATGTACTTATTTATCATTATCTTAAGGGTTATACGGTATGGAAGGCATATACATTCTTAAAAATATATACTTATGGTATTTAGTTTACACATCTTCATAAGAGTTTTAATTTTTTTTTGGGATTTCTAAATCGCATATTTACATTCAACGAATACACAATAAAAAATATTTTAACACAATGTGAAGGGAAAATGTAAGGTTGTGAAAGTAAAGGGTTTGATAAAGAATAGTGATAGATATCTATATAAGAATATGACAAAGTCGCTTATTTTGTTAGACATTGTTAATGCGGTTTTGCACCAACCAGAGTTAATATATTTAATCAGACTATTTGTGCGCCAAAAGCCGTACCAGGATAAGCTAAATAATTATACCCCCTCGAGTAATTTTTATGGATGGTGTGACTGCATTAGTAACTAATTTGCAAAATTTCCGACCCATAAACTTATTAGTTTTTGTAAACAAAATATGTTTTTTTATCAATTTTCTAGCCAGATTTTAGCGTGCGTCACATATGTTGTACATTTACTAAGAGTACATTTTCATTATGCTGTAGAAAAAAAAATGCTGATGAGAGAATTTAGATATTTTTTATATACTTCCACGTTAGAGGCCGCTCCAATTTTTTTCACCTGTGATACGCCCACCAACGAGCTACAATATGTTTTTTTTCCAAATTGTAGCTGTAGACAAAATGAGAAATTTGTACATAAAACTTAACTCACATTTTCTACAACCGCTATGCTACAATATATGTGAACGCACGCTATCGATCGGTTGGACGATATTGAAGAAAAATCATAAATCGATTTAAAAAATATATTAAGCTGCTGAAATTTTATATACTAATTACTAATGTACATCGGAGGGACAGCTTCAACGCTGGCGGGAGCATTTTAAGGAGATCTTCCAAGTCCCGAACGACCCCGTTACTACGGCCACAACTGCTGCCAACTTGCCCGCACAAAGCCTGGACATTGATGTGTCTCCCCCTTCAGAAGAGAAAGTAGTGAAGGCCATCCAATCACTGAAGAATGGTAAAGCCCCGGGAGTGGACCTCATCACAGCGGAAATGATGAAAGCTGACATCCCCACCGCTGCGAACGCGCTGACGCCCCTTTTGAGGAACATCTGGTCAGCCGAAGAGTTGCCCGATGATTGGAGCAAGGGCCTTCTCATTACCGTACCCAAGAAAGGAGACCTCAGTGAATGTGGCAATTGGAGAGGCAACACCTTGCTCTCGATTCCGTCTAAGGTGCTCTGCAGGATCATCCTGGACAGACTGTCGGGGGCCGTTGAACCTCTTCTCCGCAAAGAGCAGGCAGGCTTCCGACCCAGCCGATCGTCCACCGACCATAAACACCTTGCGCATAATCCTCGAACAGGCATCAGAATGGCAGAGGGAAATGTACTTCACCTTTGTGGACTTCGAAAAAGCCTTCGACACGCTGAGATGACGCTGTATATGGGATCGGTTACGTGAAATTGGAGTTCCCGTGAAGATCGTTAATATAATTAATGCCATCTACGGGAAGTATTCTTGTAGAGTGACTCACGACGGCCTCGTCTCGGAGGACATACTGGTCCATGCGGGTGTACGCCAGGGGTGTCTTCTTTCACCTCTTCTCTTCCTTGTCGTCCTGGAGGGCATCATGCATAACACCACCAACAGCAAGCGCCGTGGCATAGAGGGGGGACTGTACAACGTGTTGGAAGATTTGGACTATGCCGATGACCTATGCCTATTGAGCCACACACGCGCCGACACGCAAGCCAAACTGGACGACCTACGGCGAGAGGCTTTGGAGACGGAACTTAAAATTAACACCCGGAAGACCCAGGAGATGAGGTGCGGAGCGACAAGCTCTTTGCCGTTGCTCATCGGCACAGAGGGGGTGGAGAGAGTCCACAAATTTACCTACCTCGGTAGTGTAGTGTCGGAAGCAGGTGCGACTGAAGAGGACATCGCTTCAAGAATGGCCAAGGGGAAGGCAATCTTCGCACAGCTCCGTCCTGTATGGCAATCGCGGAAACTGACTAGGAGAGTTAAGCTCAAAATATTCCGGTCCAACGTAAAAACCGTGTTGCTGTACGGATGTGACACGTAAAAGGTCACTAAGGGCATCTCGTGCCGGCTCCAAGTCTTCGTCAACCGCTGTCTTCGCCACATTCTCGGTGTATACAGGCCCGAGAAAATCCCCAACGCAGATCTATGGGAACGCTGTGGTGAGACCCCGATTGCCCAGCAGATCAAACGCCGCAAGTGGAACTGGATCGGCCACAAGCTCCGAAGGGACCCCGATCACATACCAAGGCAAGCCCTAGACTGGAATCCCCAAGGAAAGCGGAAACGTGGTCGCCCTAAGCAATCTTTGCGGCGGACGATCACTGCAGAAGCGAAGGCGGTAGGAATGACCTGGAGCGAAGTAAAACGCGAAGCTCAAGACTGCTCGGGATGGCGACGTACTGTGGACGCCCTCTGCCCCATCCAGGGGACATAGAGCCACACCATCCATAAAAATTACAAGCTCAAACTCGAAGTAGCTAGGATCAATTAGCTGGCTCGCCCTTTTGGGTTAAATGACTAACCCCGGTTGCAAGTTTTGGCCTAAGGTTGCCTCACTGTAAGTACATCACCCGGGACCGGCGATGAAGTACCTCTTGACTGTATAGCCCAGCTATTCTAAGCTTGCATCGCCTGAACATGCAATGTCATACATACCAGGGGTCTGTTTCTCAAAAGCTTGTAACTTGTACTACAAGAGGCAGGCTCTTTTTAGTTCATATTGTTCGAAACAGATTTCTGCTTTTATTACAAGTTACAAGCGTTTATGAAAGGGGCTCCAGGTGTAACCTTAGAGTCAACGGGCAGTACAAATGCCTCGCTGGTCCACCCGACGCGACTGAAACCCTTGACCATAATACGTGGGTCGAGTTATAGCTTTACAATCCCAGGATTTTTGTATGTATTAATACTTCGGGATTACAGTCTAGTCGAATTGTCGCACGGTGGCGTTTAAAAAAGGCGCCAGCCTAAGAGAAGTTTTTGAGAAGATTTACACATAACGTTTTTTACAAACACTTGGATAATAAGTATATATTCATTACATATATATACATTTGTACCGATATAATATTGAAGAATGTCATTTTATGAAAGATGTTGAAGTATTTATAGGAAATAAAATGTAAATTTACGTACTTATTTGGCTGGGGTAATAGCATAATGCACGAAGACATGGAAAAGAGTATGATTTATTTATTGTAAAGGTTTACAAGTGCATGTTATCCGCCAGTGGTTTTTTAAGGAACGACGCACCGTAAACACTGTGGCGACTAAGAAGATTCCTTTATTTTATTTATTTTCCTCGTGCACCCATATAGTAAATCATCGTTAATGTGTTCAAAAAGCCTAGCTTTTTAAAACTAAATGTTCACATTCGCAATCGCTGCGCGTATATCTCATAACTACATCGTATGCAATGTAGTTATGAAGTCACTTACAACTTTACAGTACAGCGCCGGGTTATCTCGGTAAACATGGTTCCTGGCTAATATTTAACCATGACATACAGGAGTGAGGATTTAATATATGGATGTATATAAAGTAGTGTATGCAACTGTAGATAATTAGGCCTTAAAACACTCGTGAGATGCTATTGTAGAACGACACTCGTGTTTTAAGGCCTTTCATTATGTATCGGTTACATGAACTACAATTTTTTTATCTAAATAAATTTTATTCTTGTTTTAAATATCCGCTGCTAATGAGTCTCACTGAAGGATATATGAGTATGCTAGCAACGTAAAATCAAAGACAAATCAAAGATTAAGTTCATAGTTTTCTTGCGTATAATTGTTTGAGTGTGCGGTATGGTGAGCCAGTGACATAATCTGTAAAGAATGTGGAATTGAATTGGACACTTTTAAATCTCCATTTGGCAACGCTTTGGGATCTTAAGTTGGTTTATTAAGTAAAGAGACCGTAGTTTCTTTTTTTTTTCAAGTTGTTTGAGCAATAGAAGTTTGCCCATACGTCTCATTACATTTACAAAATGTTCCAGATATATATATATATAAAAGAATTACAAAGTCTCCAGCTAAAGAGGCTTTTGTTTTTGTTTAGGCTAATAAACGATTAATTAAATAATCAATGTTTTTATTAGTTAAAAAAATTGTTCGAAAATAAGTTTATTGTAAACTGAACAGAAATTCCCCGCGCAAAAGTGGCTCCTATTTTGTTTTGCGTAGTATACATTATATATTTTTACGCCATACTATACGTTATATGAAGAATTGCAATAGAATCTACAAATAGTACATTTTTATGTCCTATCTTTTATAAGATCATTATTTTCAGACCCTCGATGTGAAATTTGTTCGCGGCAATAGACTATACATTTTTACTTCGGTCTATCTATATGGTTTAGCAAGAATTTTTTTTTTGTTAATCTGTACTGTACAGACTAAAGTAGTGTCACATCTAGGATTAAAAAAATATATATCTAAAAAAATATGGTGACAAGAAAATAAACCATCCGTAGATTCTGAGTGCACATATCGAGAAGAAATATAATATCGCTGGCCTAATATTACAGGGTTGTATGTTTACTGATGTGCAAATTGCGGAAACTTTCCAAAATGCTTAGAAAAGGTCTTAAGTGCTGTGTCAACTTACATGTTTATAAGACCTTTTTTAAGCATTTTGGAAAGTGTCTGGAATTTGTACATAAATTAGACTATATGTCACTATAACAATGTTCAAACTTCAATTCTCTAAATGTGAAACATAATAGGACACTGTAATATTGGGCCAGCGATATGTAAGTCTCTTTTGTTTAAATTCAGTAAATATTAATCCTTTATATTATGTCTGTTTTGTGTGATTGTATATACTGCTTTCTCTTTCTGTGAAAATGGGTTTATCTGGTGCGCGCCGCGCTAAGACGTTTTAGATTAGATTATTAGATGAATAAGTTTTAGGTCCATGTTAATATAATTTTGCTTCAATGTTTTTATAAATGGTATTATAAAATGCTATATGTAGTGATGTCTATTATCAGGCCTCGTAATTTTGGGGCAAAATCAAATGTCAAATCGATACTTCTCTTCTAAACTTACCGATGGTTCTCTTGTGGTTCCCTCTTAGACAATAGGTCTGTCTATTATAATTAACAGTAGTACAAATACTGTTTCGGTTGTGCATGGCACTTTAATGATAGTTAGTTTTAGTGTCAGTATGTGTAATTGTGTACTACGTGTTATGTATGTAGAATTATAAATTTATTGTAGGTACTATTGTATTTAAACTGTGAAAAAGTTGTCAAGCAACAATATATTGAGCATCATATTATACTTCGGTTCCGTCGTGTTATGTGCCAAAAACTGTCAATATAATGGATTCCATGACGAAGGTGGAAATGAGAAATGGGATAAACAACATTTTCAAGGCATTCAACTTTGCATCTCACAATATGAGTTAAATGGGTATATTACTAAGCGCCACCAAACCATTGCTTACCCCATTTCTCCTTTCCGCCGTCGAATACATCATTGCAATTAAAAAAAAATCTATTGTGTTATATGTATTAGGTATAACGTCACAAAGAAATCGTAGAATTATTAGTGTGACAAAGTTCCAGAATTTTAACCTCGTAAGGCAACAACGTCCCATTTTAAGAACCACAAATTGCACTCGTTGCAGTCCAAGTAAATGTATAAATTTATCGATCCAAGGACCTAAAAAAAGGGCATACGCTATAGACATGTTTCCACGTTTCGTGCTGCGAAATTTACGTCCAACAGATTTTTAGTTTCAGAATAGGTAATTACAATTTGAAGTTCAAGGTCGCAAGCATAAGTACCTAAAATTTGCTCATTGGGTCATGATTATAAATGTCGTAAAATAATTACAGCCTTACGAGGATAATTTACCGTTTTAGATATGATTATTTATTTTCATTGTAAAGTAATCTATTTGTTTTGTTAGATTGTAGTTATATCAAAATGTTTAATAAACGTACCCGTCTTCGTAGATGCATTTTAGTGTACTTAAATCGTATTTAAAAAATCTATATCTTTATTATTAAACCAAGTTTAAATGTTACTTTGTTAGTATTATTTTCAGCCCTATCCCAAATTTACCCAAAACTGAAGCTATTTACAAGCCTTTATTTATCTTGTAATGTACGTATGTATGTATTTTTGTACGGTAAAAATCTTGCAAGTTAAAAGAGAAGTTAGTTAAGATTTAAATTTTGCATTCTTATGAAAGGTCGGTGGCAATGCAATAGTCACTATCGAGCTGATCTGATGATGGAGCAGGAAGGTGGTCATAGGAATTCTGAGAGAAAATAACTAAATCCTACTGAATTTTGGCTCTTTAGATACGTCGCAATGAGAAGTCGACGGGTGTTCAAAGAAAAGTAATGTTGGAAACACAGTGCAAGCAGTGTAAACAGTTTTGTAAAGATAACACCTCCTTGTCCGACTCCTCGCTGCAATGGTATGGTTTTCGAGTTCTGGTCCTGGAATTGGACTGACATAGTGGCGTTCTCGTACAAACACTTTAACACTTCGGTATACCGGTAGTCGGAGAGACTATAGTGCAGCCCAGGATTCAAGCTAAGCCGAGGGGCAGGTAAATAACTCTTAGGTCTTCTGCATACACGTAACCTGATGGAGCGTGTGCATGTGTTCTTTCGTATCAGCCCAGATCAGACAGTCCACCACATTGTCTTCGAGTGCTCCATATCCAAATTTAGCGGGAAAACGGCGGATCTCAAGACTCTTTCGACGGATGCAGTTGCATACCTTAAATCGAACATTTTAATAATCTAAGTAGAGAACATAATAAGTAGTAGCCATACGATAAATAAATAAATCGTGCTAAAGCCTTTACGGAAACTGTCTTGTTCGGGAAGCTAGAAGTCGTCGAACCTGGGAACGAGACGATATTTGATGACTCTCGAATACAGCTTGTTTATATGGCTCAGAAGTGAGATGGGTCGGTAATTCTTCAACAAGGTATTATTGCTCTTTTTGATTCACCATCATTCATTGAGATCACCACAACACTTCCGTCGTTTTCGTTGTCATCCATACCTGAAGCGTTTTCCCTTCCAGTTCTGAAGGTCTTTAAGGAACTGCTTTCCACCCGTCTTCAGGAATTCAGCTGTAATTCTGTCGACGCCAGATGATGTTACACTTAAGCTGTTTGAGAGCTGTCTTAATCTCGTACTGGTTGACGTTCGGTTGTCTTCAGTATAGTCTCGAGTTAATCTATCGATCGGGTTGGCCTGTTGATGTGTATATAGCTGTCCATAGTCATTTTCTATCTCCCTGTGGGGGATGCCAGCTCACAATACATATTGACTGAATATAAGGAAACAGCAGAAAAATAGTTATATTGCATGCTTGCATCTGATATGTACAAACTTAATGCAACCAGATAATAAAACACTCAAAAATGAGACCAGTATTCATGTAGCGTCACCTCACATGCCGGCGGTTCTCGATCCGCGGGAACCGCTAAAAAGTGCGACCAAAGCAACCCAAGACGTATAACAATATATGTTTCAACAAGGTCGAATTTTTGGCCGAAATCGAAACTCGGCTGATAAAAACTTCAGTCGGTCACTAGAGTTGTTAGTTAAATGTGGAAAAAAATTGAGATGTACAAGGCAACCCGATCCGGAACATGCAAGTAAACTTAAATTATCATTATAAATGTTCATACGTAACAACAAATACGGTCATAAAGATGCTATGAAAATATTAACAGCCAGTTAATACAAAAACGTCAATAACTATTAAGCTGCTAGTAAACACCTTTACACCTATACACATGTGTTTGTTGGTTTGTTATGCTACAAATAAAGTGATACGAGTTACTTTTTATCCCGGAAAAAAAAACACATTTCCACTCTTGCTATGCAGCAGATGAAATGGGATGAAATTAATTATTTGACCCTATACATATAGTTTAAGGCATTATATCATATCATTCATATCAATCATATCTTTAGTTACGAATCACTGACAGGCCGGTTACAAAGGCAACCCTAGAGTCAGAATGACAAAGGGTAATCTGTGCCATGCCAAGTGGCCATAAATTAAAAATAAAAGCGCCTCCCCTCGCGTGTCAACGGTCGGCCAATCAGAGAGCCCCGGGCACGTGACGTCACACTATTCAGTTGTGGAACAGATTCAAAGATGGCACCGAGGTTTGTTTTTCTGTTAATAGTAACAACGACGTAAGTGAATACGTTTCTCAAATAGCTATAAGTCATTTTTAATCGCAGGCCAGGTCTATTATCTGTTTCGGGCCCTTCGTTTGCGATTTTACAATTGGGGTTGTTTGCTTTTATAGATGTCGATCAAATGCTAACGAAGTTTCGAAAGTTAATGTTTTTTCTTTACTTATACGCTACTGCTTCGAGAAAACTTTTAGTTATTTATACAAACCTCTGTTTACCATTCTAGGTCTAAGGAGTATATGTTCCCAATTATATATCTCCTCATATCTA
The DNA here is from genome assembly GCA_905404275.2 of Hedya salicella. Lineage (NCBI taxonomy): Eukaryota > Metazoa > Arthropoda > Insecta > Lepidoptera > Tortricidae > Hedya > Hedya salicella. Next base: position 10,019,765 of record FR990096.1, on the reverse strand, counting down.
CACTACTATAAATAAAGTTGTAAAAATTTAATGTTTGTATGTGTCGTTTGATTTCAACTATTTTTGGCACACGGGTAGGTGGGTATCTCCAGATGGTTATAGGATACTTTTTATCCGACTATGCTAAAGAATAAAAGAGGGGTTATGTTTTCTCCTCCGCGAAAGAAGTTGCAGGCACCTTCTAGTAGTTTCATATATTCGATTTGATAATCGTTTGTTAATCTTTGTGTCGTCTCGTGGGCTGTTTCAAACGTAAATGTTACTATAAAATAAATTACACTTATGAGCATGCATGGAGTTTCTACGTAAAGTTTGCTTGTTTTTTTGTCTCCAATGTACAGTTGTGATTCCGTTTCACCTATAAACTTTGTCTACTGCTATATTGGTTTCCTGATTGGATTCATGCTACATCGTAACTCTTTATGCTCTCCTGGTTTGTCGGGACATATTTTTATATACCTTTGTCTAACATATCGAAGCAGTTTGGTGCGTCATGTTCGCGGTGAACTGGTCAATCAGTCAAATAAAAAATCTTACACAAATCGACTTAGACCTAAACTAAGCAAAGCTTGTACCATGGGTACCAGGCGACGATGTACATAATATATAGATAAATCACAATAGGTACTTAAATATAATACAAACATTCGTGCTCATTACACAAACACTAACTCTGGCCGGAATTCGAACCCGGGACCGCCCGCTTCGTACGCCATTGTGCAACCAACTGAGCCTAACGTGTCGTCAATATCCGTCGATATGTTACGTTTACTGATGTGCAAATTGCGGAAACTTTCCAAATTGCCTAAAAAAGGTCTTAAGTCTAGGGTTAACTTACCTGTTTAAAAGACCTTTTTTAAGCATTTCGGAAAGTTTCCGCAATTTGCACATCTGTAGTTACGTTGTATAATAAAAGTGAATACAAAATATAACGTTAACCCGAAACATTGTTGTTTACTAACGTCGCAACGGTATTACGAAGGAATAATCGGAGTAGAGGAGTTGAATAGTATATTGTTTCTTGTGTAAAAAGGTATAATAAACAATTGTCGTTTGAAATGCGGTCAAAGTCGCTGAGAAAATTGGTTTATTAAAAAAAAAACGGTTTTCTAGAAAATACCGTCATCATTTTGTGAATGTTTACATACGCCAACCGATAAACCTTTTAATCTTTTCGCTAGACCCAAATATCATTACTATACAACCAACGCCTGACTATAAAGGTCTTTGTATTAAAATGTCTAATCTACGACATGTCTATTTTTTCTATGAAAACATTAATTGTGTGAAAGTTGACATTTCAAATTGATTATATCTCATAAAGACTGACAGTTGAAATACCTTTATCCCAAAACATCTTAAATCCCAAATGCCTATATTCATTTATTTTTCACTCCTCATGCTCGAAAAGTCCCTCATTGTAGCCGCGCGTAGCGGGGCTAAAGTTATCGTTTTAGGCCCTAGGTCTTAAAAGCGCAGCGCTAAGGCCGCGGTGGCCGCCCGTCGAGCGGCTCCACCGCCACCGCACCGGGGCCGGCCACCGCAGCAGGGTCCCAGGACAGAAAAGTCTTAATTATCAATATAACAACTACCTACTCATTCCTAGTTATTCTGTGTCATTTCCGCTAACCAAAGGTTGTCTGGAAGAGATCGCTCTTTAGCGATAAGACCGCCTATTTTCTACTGTAATTTATATTAAGCCTTTATTGTACTGTTTCCGTTGTTGTCGGTCTGCAGTAAAGAATTGTTGTATTGTATGACAACACGTCGTTTATACATTATATTATAAATAATGATTTAGTCAGATTTTCTCATATTGGCTAAAAGCCATTTTGAGACTGAGATATATTTGTCCTCGCTCGCTTTGCTCACTTACAGATAATCAGTTTGTGTCAAAATTACTTGTTGTGTAATCAAATCTACTTTGTACTTAGAAAGTGCCCGCAACTTCGTTCGCGGATTAGAAAAAGTCATAACTCCTTTTTTTCTTAAGCGTACTCAGGTAAAAAGAATCTTGTATCCATTTGACAATGCTCAGCTACCCGTGTGTCAAAAAAATAGTCGAGATCTGTTAAGCTGTTACGGCATGATGAAGCCGCAAAGACCCAAAGACCCTTAAAAACCTATATTAAAATTAAATCCTCGAGGTAAGACATGATGCAAGTAAGTCAGATACGTAAGAAGAAGTTATGGCAAAAGCATAAATAGTTTCAGCTATCTGATTAAATATGTATACACCAAATACTGACAACACTATGTTTAATTGCATTTTATCCTCCAAGTTAAGTACTAGAGGATGCTTTAAAATTACCTTTTCCAGCTCTCAAAAAGTTCTTAAAAGAGTATCTAATGGCAAAGGCATATTATAGGGTAGAGGACTATTTAACAGACAAAAATACATGGCCCAAAACAGACACCAAATCATTTACTCTTAGCGGGACACGGTTCTTATAAGATAGCATATCAAACGTACTTATGTTTTTTTAAATAAAAAATCATATTTTGTTTTTTTTTTCTATTATTATTGTTTTTTACGTTTATAAGTTTTGATATGTTTTCTTGGAGAACTACGCATAACATATATTTAGGATAGGCTAAGTACAAATATTGTAATAGATATAAGAGCTGTTTCGAAAAAAATACTGAAAATACTGACTGTTGAGTTTGTTTCGGCTTTTTACTCCTCAGTGGTTTGCTCTTGGGAAACGCCGTAGAGTCAGACTTGTAAAAGCTAGTGCCCTTGTGGCCTACTTACAGAATAAAGATCATTATTTCATTATCCAAAACCGTACGGTTAGACTTAACTTAAACTATATTTAAATGGCGTCTATACGTAGCCTGTCAGTTTTGTTACGAAATATATGCTCTTGACATTAATCGTCAGTATCGTGACAACTACTAACATCTAGCTAAAGATACATAGTTAAATGAAAATGCCTTTAAATCAGTTTAAAATTAACAGTGTTTATAAAAGTATTAGCGTTTATTGCGTATAGTGGATTATACGACTTTGCAAGTTTGTTTCGTCAAATCACTGGTGGCGTGTTTCAGAGATTTATCAAATCACTAAACAAATCTGGTGAAATGACAATATGAGTTGCCTTTTTTGGCTTATTTCGTCATTTCACTGAACTGATTGAGGGATTTAATCAAATGACTGACTTTTTCTAGACAAATGACAAAATTGATGCGCCATTTTAACATTCTGCTTGATTTGATGATCAAATCTCTGTTTTGGCTATTTCCCTGCGACATATACATTATGCTAAACGGTAAATGGCCCAATGACTGACACCCTAATAGGCATGATGACTGGGTATGAAAATCAAAATTCTAATTAGTCCGTCAGCTAGATAATAATAAAATATTGGACACGTATTTTTTGCTTTTCGAAAATAATAAAAAAATCTCAGATAAATCGCATTAAAGTTTAGGAGTGGGGGCTTGTGACGTTACTCATAAGTAAAATTTGTACCTAGGAGTGACGTCACGTGACATTTTGACTCAACGTACCACCTTTATTTTTCGATTATATGAAAAAATAAAAAAAATGTGTTCAATTTTGTTTATTAATCTACGTGACGAACTAAGTATTAAAATTTAGTCATCATCCCTATTCCGATATCTGACTACTAAAGGGACACTAAGACCTTTACCTTACACCTTTAGGGTTTTGCCACACTGGATTCGTTCTGCGGTTTGCGGTGACGTCAATTCATACATTAATGTCATACATCCAGTCTGGCAAAGGCTTTACAAGAAGGAATTAACATTATAAAACATTTAAGAGCTAAGCTGTTGTCGAAGGAGCAATTTGCGTTCCTCTCGATGTCAGCTTTCTTTATGATTCGTGATACGACTCGCTATTTACTTTTTCTATGATTTGATCCGTAAATGATCTTCTTGGTTGGAACAAGAAAGAAACACATATTAAATCAGATAATTACACTACCTACGTAGATAAGTGTTTAAACATCTAAGGTAGAATTAAAGTTAAATGTGTCATTTTGTCACTCGGTCTTCAAATAACCTGATTCTAGCTCGGTTTAATCTAGCTTATGTCCTTTTAAAAGTTACGGTACTAGCGTACATAGAGCTCTAAACGTATTTGCCGAATGTGCTTATCATCCCTTACAGGCCCCCACCCTGCGACATCCCTGCGCGCTGCGCAAGCGTCACTCAGTCAACAGCTTCTGTCGTAAACACTTCAATAGATGTAACATTTAAATTTCGACCAAATTTTCGCGATTGTTTTTTGTTATTGTTTATTAATAATTTGAAGTTTTTAGGAATAACGTTTCTTATTAATCGAATTTAATGCGCGTTGCAATTTTTATTCTGTGCTAAACTAGTGATGTGCCAGTGGATTTAATATGTAAGTACATATATTTTTTGTTAAATTGACCGTGCGATTTTTATAATTATTTTCATTACATATGATGCGTTTTTACATGTTTAATAAGCCAATGCGAATGTTAGATTGCGATTGTTATTAAGCAGTATTTATGTACGGTATATTTACATCAACAATATCAACATAGTATTTATAATTCATAATAATTATTTATATATATATATATATATACGAGTATTTGCAACTAGCGGGTCCATGATAGTTGTGTTTATCGTGCGATAAATAAACGATAATATGATAAAGAGTCCGGTACTTTATCATTTATATACTTAGAACATTTAATCACTGGAGATGCCGTAAGCCTATACAGATACATTCCCCTCTGTCAAAGTAATTGTGAAATCACTGGTGAGGTTCTAGTGTAAATTGTCAGTGCATAAGCGTTTTTTGATTGTAGGTTTTTCCTTTTAATTGTGTACGTTTGTAAAAATAAGAATATTTCCCTAGTGTGCTGTACGTGTTTACCTACTAAAATATATGAAAAATTTGTTCAGCTTGATGATGACATGCCTTGTCATCTCCTGTACTTAGTTAAATGCTCTATGTTTATCTATCGCTTTATATACGGGAACATCATAAGCCCGCAGGTAATAACAAATTGGCCAGTTATTTCAGGTAACGATGGACACTAGTAAAAATACTTGACCTATTTAAATATTGAATCTAATACAATTATTGATAAAAATAGTATTTTATACATCGTTATTAATGTATGCTTTTTCAGTCGAGTACCGCTTTTAGGCCACGAAGCTTGATGAATGACCTAATTGAGTACTAGACTTAAAAAGCTAATTATATAACTATTGTAAACCATACTTTGTCTACGAGTAACCCATAAACTATAATAATGAAACACAACTAAAAACATAATTGCAAAAACACTGCATTATTTTTTGGAAAAATAATTCATTCTTAGTTCAATGGCATATAATATCAACGAATGAGTTTAGATAGAGTGATGTTCCAATCTAAAAAGTATGCCTTTTAGTATGATTGGCGGAGTTCTTATTGGCAGATAGTACATGAGTAGAAAAAATAAGTTATTTTAGAAGCTTTTATTTAAAATGCAATGTATGTAATATGTTTATTCGGGTGGACTATTGCAATTTAAATTTGACCTACATCCCGAATTCCAATTGAGCTAAAATTTGACATACTTATGTAAGTTTGGTGATAATACAATAATATGATACCATCGAGCTGATCTGAAGATGGAGCTGGAAGGAGGTCATAGGAACTCTGTAATCAAATAACTCAATCCTACCGAGTTTGGGCTTTTTACAATCGTCTCGGTGAGTAGTTGATGGATGTTCAAAGAAAAGTACAGTCGGCAATAAAAGTTTGTCACAAATATGTAATTTCTGTAGTAACTTTGCATTGCGCGTTTTTAGAATACACTAGCTTAATTCAGAAGCTGAAGTAGTAAGTCGCCGATAACGATTAGTGTTTGCAATATGTTTATTTATATTTGCTTACGTTACGAGTACCTGACCTTTGTATGTAAGATTTAAGGTATTTATGTATGAGCCAAAGTTTAAATTTTAATAAAAAATACTCATAGTTTTTATATTTTCAGGGAAGCAATATTTTCTTGAATTAAATTGTAAATATTCACTTTTTAAATAAATTGATTATGTGCCTTTGTATGAATGAACTAACAGTTATTTATGATACGTGTATTAAGTACTTATCTACCTTTTGTGCCTGCCTTTAACATTTTTTTAAATACATCTCATCATCATTTTCATAATCGTGTAGCTAGTAATTTTGGTCTCTAAAAATATGAACTATTTACCTGACTGTAGTTGTGGAAATAATTACACTCTCGAAATTTTAACACTGCCGAGTAAAACGCAAACTCTTACAAGTTTAGAATGACTAGAAGGTGTCTACAACGTCGTTTGCGGAGGAAAAAAGTCATAACCCCTCTTTTTTCATCAGTGTAGTTGGGTAATAAGTAATCTATAGCCGGCTGTGGATTCCCAGCTACTCTTGTGCAAAAATAGTTAAAATCGGTTTAGCCGATTTGGCCTGATGAAGCCACAACGACACATACAAAAAAGCAAAAAAGAAATCGGTTTAGTTACCTAGTACGAACCACTTTTTTAGAGTTCAATGGCAAAACCGGAACCGTTATAGTTTCGTTCCGTCCGTATGCCATAGGCATTTTACTCAAAAAGTACATGATGTGTATATTTGTAGCTGCGTATACAAGACACCTATACTCCAAATTTCATGAGTATAATATAGGTGTCTTGTATGAGCAGCTGCTTACTTTGATAGTTAAATAATAAACATTAATCTTAATTATTGAAATAAAACAATTTAACGGATTATATCGCGTATATTATCTCATTTTTTCCCGACGTTTCGGAAGCTTTCCAGCTTTCCATGGTCACGGGAGGACTGAGAAAAGATGTATTTTCCTCTGTTAAAGTTACAATTTGTGCAAACTACCCATTTTTTACCATGGAAAGCCGGAAAGCTTCCGAAACGTCGGGAACTAAAATGAGATAATATACGCGATATAATCCGTTAAATTGTTTTATTTCAATGAGTAATAATCGCGGAAACAGAAGAAAATATTATTAATCTTAATTATTTTCAATTGAAATATACTGTGTAGTTATTAATATTTTCTTCTGTTTCCGCGATGTGTAGTTATTGTCAAGAAACTGTGTTTCTCAGCAAAAGGATGTAAGTGCCATGAAGATATCTTCTTTTGCTAGTGAAAGTTTTCATATCGTGTCTTTTTCATCTGTAGTGCATTTTTTGTATGAACGACTGCGGAACCCAACACTGAGAAAAATTACATGTCTGTAGATACATTAAAGATATTTAAAATTCTCTATTTGTAGGTAGCTCGAAAGAATATGTTTGAGGTTATGTGTCGTTGCGGCTTCATCATATATAACAAAGCGGCTATGCGGTCAACTATTTCCACAGATGGTTATAGAATACTTTTTACCTGACTACGCAGAAGTAAAATAGAGGATTTCAAGTTTTTTCTCTTCTGCGAACGAAGTTCCGGGCACCTTTTAGAATTACATACATATAACTGCGCACGATTGCTTCTACAATAAATCACTGTAGCTACGGCGTAGCGTAGCTCTACGTGATGCTACGAAAAAGAGAGTATACCGCTGTTGCGTGCAGAAATGTAAAATTAAAAACGAAATGTCGGTACATTTGAATATTTTCATAAAATCCAGCAAAACAGGCAGCTATTTGAATGTCATGAAACCGAACATATATGAACTCTTTTGATTTTTTGTTTGTTTTTACGCATGCATGTGTCCTTATACTCTCATCACGTTACAACGGCTGGTCGGACTACATTATCAGTTATGATACCAGATGGTTATAGGATACTTTTTACCCGACTACGCTAGACCAAAAGTCGGTTAAAAGGAGTGTTATGGCTTTTTCCTTCTCCGCTAACAAAGTTGCAATCACACCATAATTTTCATTAAAATTCCATATCAGCAAAAAGCATTTTTTGGGTGAAACCCAAAAAGTTGGACCATTGTTAGATATAGTTAACGATACAAACTCGACAAAAGTGAATTGTTCCGTTGTGCGACGAAAATATTCAATACTGTACGCCTACCATGAGTTCGGCACGAACGAGTATCGAGCGCTCGATGACGGCCTATCTCTTTCGCACTATTTGCGCGTGCGAGAGAGATGCACTGACTGTCGAGATACCCGCTAGCGCCGATAGTAAACTCAGGTCATGGTAGGCACACAGTTTATTGATTTCAACTTACACGATCTTCACTCATTATCACAACACTGGTAATTCTTCGACGTTTCGGACGTCGTGTTACAACCATGGTAGAAATCGATCGCGGATGGCTTTCAGTCTTGTCAGCTGGAAAAAAAACTCGGTGTCTGAAGCGGTATTTCACTTCCGGACAAACACTGCTGTTGTAAAAATACAAATCGCAGGTCCAAACCCATATGGAATACTGCTGTCATCTCTGGGCTTGGGGCATCTGGAAATCAACTTGGCCCTCTTGACTCGGTTCAAAGATTCACTGTACGAATAGTTGACGATTCCATACCCACAAGCGGTATTGAAGGTTTACGTTCTAATGAGAGACTTCACTTCCGACCGCGCACAAATCGAATGTGGAATTGGCTGTCTGTCGTGGTTTTCCATGAAGCTACAGAATGTGCCTCTTTCAGAGGGAAGTTAATAGGTTTTTAAAGAATCAGCAACACGCACGTAACACCCCTAGCGTTGCAAGCGTCAATAGGCTGCGGTGACTGCCTAATATCAGGCATGCCATACGCTTGTTTGCTACCTTAGTTGTCTAGAACAATGCTTATTACATCTTGGTGCTTAACATTCTAAATAGTTCAGGAGCGTAATTTAGGAAAATGTAATAATGCTTATGAATTTAAATTTAAAGTCTGTTTTTTTTACATACGATTATTTGTACCAAAAAATATACGTGATTTTGGGTAGAGGACGGGGGATTAGCGTAAAACATCACCACGTATCACCAGGGTGGAGGATGGATTAAAAAAGTTACTAAAGATGTCACGTGAGTAATCGAGGAGCACTATCGGTAATCCCGATATCAAATCCAAATTAATAGTAACAGAGCTGCACGTAAAAGGGAGGCAAAAGTAAATTACTATTTACTTTTTTTTTCTCTATTACTGGAATCTGTACGCGTCTGTGGAAATATAATTTAGTACATTTTTGAGCGCAGTCCGCGAAAGAACGTGTATTCAGCGCACTGTGAACACCCTTTGCCGGAGTTTAGAATTTAAGTCAAGTTCAGTGTCATTTTTATCCTTATTATGTCTACCGAATCCCGTCTGGGCCTCGCGGTTATCAGTGTTTAATCATTTTTATTTCTGGGTGCTTTAAACCCTCAAGGCAACGGTTCCCAAAGTGTTCGCCGCGGCTCCCTGGTGCGCCGTAGAAAATAAAGAGGGTTGTCGTGAAGCGCTCCTGTTTACTCTTCTCCGGAAATAAAACTTACATATTTTCAGGTACAAAAGAAAGAATTTAATTGTTTTGCCTTTCTAATTGCACCCTATTTCAACAAGGTCCCTAGCTCGCGACGACATTATAACCAATAAATAGGCCGCGAACTGAAAAAGTTTGGGATACCCTGTTAAAGAGATTAAAGGAGGTTCGAAATTCAAAAATGTAACGAGTTTCAGTCAAAAATTGCATTTTTGTGACAAGTATGGAGTGTAGAATAATAAAGAGAACAAAGTGTCCATCAAAAGGCGTTCAATTGGTGGCGTGGCGCCACAGTAGTAAGTGTGTAATATAAATTACCATGATAATGGAAAAAAACCACAACGATGCTAGAAAGGACGAAGGATTGAGTAGCATTGCGATAAAAATGTTTTGTGATCGGTTGTTACTATCTATCTTAGCGCCATTTTGGACGGATTTGGAGCCACTGCTTTTCGCTGGACACGTTTTTATCTGTTTTCTATATGATATTAGCCTTCTTACCTTTTCTATACTACATGGCGACAAGCTTTAATTGCCGTCTGTTTTATGAACATTCGTCAACTTACTCATCGAGACAATTCAAGAGGGCTAAAACTCGGTCAGGATTATTGCTTCTGTTTCCGCGATTATTACTCATTTAAAAAAAACAATTTAACGGAGCTTTCCATTGAGTCAACCCGTGACCATGGAAAGCTGAATAGCTTCTGAAACGTCGAGAACTCAAATACGCGATATAATCCGTTAAATTGTTTTATTTAAACTGGATTATTGCGTTATTTTAGAAAGAAAGAAAGAAAGAAAAATATGTTTATTCCATAAAAAGCACACACAGACAGGACATCATTTGCATAAAATTAATTTTATTTTTTTAGGTTAATTAGGTAAATTGTCAGCAAGAAAAGGCTCCGACTCAGCATGGTGTTGCAGTTCGCGAGCAGGACAAAACTGCAACGCTGTTATTCTGTCAAAGCCGACAGGGAGTTCGATTTAAACATGACAACGCTAGTAATATATAAAAAATCAACGATACCATAAAAACAAATACAAGTAAATAGTGTCATGAAAATAAATATGTAATAATAGTAGGGGTGTGTCAAGATTGAGAGAGCGAAGAGTACTCGGTGCTTCAACTGCTACATGAAAATTAATAAGTAAATAAATAAAATGGATTAAAAATATTAAGAATATGAAGAAGGTATAGGCATAGGTCCCTTTGTCACCGATTCCAGTGCCTGGCTAGCCAACAACAAAAGTCGCAATTTTCGCTGGAAACTAAATTTAGAGCCACAATTTCTAAGCGGAGGTGTAAGTCATTCCAGCATTTGGTAGCCTGGAACCGGAAACTGCCCCGAAATGCTGCAGATTTGTACCGGGGGATGATGAGCGGCTTATGGTTAGATCCTTGTCCTTGACGATTTTATTACTTACAGTGTTCCTAAGCCGACCTTGCGGCGCCATTTTTAAATCAGTTCGATAGTATCATAACATAATCATCATCATCATTTAGCTTCGCTCTCGTTGGTGAAGTAACCGCCATTTCTTTCACTTGTTCGGTCAAATACTAGTTCTTGATACAGTCTCACCAGCATCAATATCTGCCATAACAAAGAGAGCGAACATATCTGGTACGCTCTAACGACGATAGAAATGGTTTCGTGTCAGATATTACCGGGACACGGTTCTTATAAGGTGGCATATGAAACATAGGTAATAATAATAATAAGTACTCTTTATTGCACACCAAAAGAAAATAACATCAGAAACTTAAATCTAAAACAGCATCAGAAATGGTAAGCAACAGGCGGTCTTATCGCTACAAAGCGATCTCTTCCAGACAACCTTAAGGTAGTAGAGATGGCGCAAAGTAAACAACCAATGAGTAAGTAAGTGGTGCACAAAAAGATGAGACAAATCATAAATTAAAACCATAAGGAAAAAAGAGAAAGGAACAATACAGATACATAGAAAGATACTAGATACTAATAAATAAATATATAAAATACAAATAAACATATATAAATATATATATATAAATACACAAATATATACATATAACCAAAAAATTACTGAACTACACGACATCGACATCTCAGTTTAAGGGAGTTTAAGTTGTTTTAAATAAAAAAAACATATTTTTATTTTTACCTTCTATTATTATTTTACTTTTGTAAGTTTTGATATGTTTTCTTGGAGAACTACACTTTGAGTTTATACTTAACACATATATTTAGGATAGGCTCAGTACAAATATTTTAATAGATATAAGAGTTATTTGAAAAAAAAAACTGACTGTTGAGTTTCGGCTTTCTTCTCAACAGTGGTCTCCTCTTGGGAAATGCCGTAGACTCAGACTTGTAAAAGTGCCCTTGCGGCCTACTTACAGAATAAAGATCATTATTTCATTATGCGCACTTTGCTGTGTCTGATATTAATGCTGGTGACTGTACGACTTGACTTTCACTTTCTCCTTCACTTGTGCAGAGTAGTTAAATAAAAGCTTGTATCAATCCCTCTGACGTTACAAGGATAAATATGAATTACTTAGGAATTTAGTCCCATTGCATGAGAACGCTGTTCTCAAGACGCAAGACCGGCCGATGTGGATTTTCGGGCTGTGGACTTTTTTCCGCTGATGCTGAAGATATGAAGGTTGTCTATACTAAAATATGAATCCCTCAGGAATTTAGAGTCATTGCGCGAGAACGCTGTTCTTAAGACACAACACCGGTCGATATGTACATTTTTGGAATAAGCTTTTGTGCAGCTGTGGACGTTTTTCGCCTGATATAATGATGCTGAATATATGAAGCATGTCTATGGGGCTGTTCATAAATTATGTCATCTATTTTTGACGATTTTTGCGCGCCCCCCCCTCCCCCCTAAAATCGTGCAATCATAATCCGAATGACCCCCCCCCCCCCCTACAGTTTATAGAAACATGAATTTTATTTTTTTTTACTCATTAAAGCACTTTTTAACCGACTTCCAAAAAAGGAGGAGGTTATATGTTCGATAGTTTGTTTCTTTTTCTTCGTCATGCTACCATCACCCGACCCTAAGCAGTATTTCACTATACAAGGTGCTCGTGAGAAATGCAAAGAATGTTATCCACACATTCCTGGGGTAATAAGAAGTAAAAATTATTATAATCATATGATGAATCCAAGTCAAACAACAGAGAAGAACTTGCAGTTTGATTAACTCTTCAAAAAAGGATGAGTTTAGTGAGTGATAGCTGTCACTTTGCCTTCTATTAATTGCGACGTCAAAAGAGCTAAATGCACTTTAGTAATCACAATAAATAGTTTAGATGTAAAATTATAATAGATATATATTCAAAACTAAGCCAGATTTAGCTGGGGTCTGCCTGATATGACGAAATGTGGCATATAGACAGCGTAAGAAAGGATATAGGGTACTTTTTATATCGGTTAAATACCCTGATCCCGTGACAAATATATAAACGAATCTAAGGCAGCCAGTCGCGGGGAGAAGCTAGTTTCTTATATTATAATGGGAAATCATCACGTTTGGGGGATTAGGTATTCTAAGACTTTGATATTGATGAATAGGCATGATATGAAAATCAAAATTTTAATTAATCTGTCAGTTAGATAATACAAACATATCGGACACGTATTTTTTGCCAAAATAATAAAATATACTCGGATAAATCGCATTAAAGTTTAGGAGTGAGCTTGTGAAGTCACTCCTAAGTAAAATTTGTACCTACTTAGGAGTGACGTCACGCGACATTTTGACTTAATGTACCTCCTTCATTTTTTGATTAAATAAATTTTGTCATCATGCCTTATCAATATGCTTAACATAGAAATGATGGTAACAAATAGTTATGCATTTTTTACATTTTAAGAAACTTTGTCTAACTTTGAACTGCTGTATCTCCGTTAATATTGATTCTGAATTTATTTAATAAAAACAGTTTAACATAGTCATGCTATGCCCAAAATAAACATAGTTTTAGCACTGGGTCCTAGAGGTCGAAAACTTAGGATAGTTTTCCTAGTGTAATCATAAACAAGCTGTTAAAGTTCCATTAAATTCAGAATACTTCCTAGGTAAGAATACATAACTCCTGGATTGGAAATTAGTATTCGATTTCGACTGGCGTTTGGTCGAGTGCACTCAGCGTTATGAAGAAGAAAACTTTGTAATCTATAGGTACTATTATAAAGTTGTAAAAATGAAATGTCTGTACAAAGAGATATTTTCAAAAAATTGATTGTTACGGACTATTTGGAGGTCACTGAAAATGAAAAAATATTTTTTTGGATTTTTTGTATGTTTGTATGTGTCGTTGTGGCTTCATCACGCAAAATCGTCTAAACAGATTTACACATTTTTTGGTACACGGGTAGCTGGGTATCTCCCGATGGTTATAGAATACTTTTTACCCGACTACGCTAAAGAATAAACGAAGGGTTATGACTTTTTCTCCTCCGCGAACGAAGTTTTCATATAAATAGTTTGTTTAAAAAAAGTAATGAATGCAAACTAGTTAAAACTATAATCGAATCATATTAGGACTACGAAACCCACACTGAACATTTTGCAGATAACGGTCATCATAAAATACCCGTCTTTCTACAAGATTTTATTTAATTTGCAAAGCATGTGTGATCGGGTGGAATCTTGCAAGTTAAATTTGACCTACTTCCCGGTTTCCGAAAGAGATAAAATTTGGCATACTTATTAAAATACAGTGACTATGCAATAGTATGACACCATCGAGCTGATCTGATGATGGAGCAGTAAGGTGGTCATAGGAACTCTGTAATAAAATAATGCAATGCAACCAAATTTGGGCTCTTTTTAATCGTCTCAGTTAGTAGGTGATGGATATTCAACGAAAAGCACAGTCGGCAACTAAAGCTTGTCTACAAAATTAAATTTTGACAGAAACTGGTGTTTACAGACTTTTGTTATTACATGGACCGAATGAACATATGTATAAAATGTGACGGCGAATAATTTGAAAATCCGTGAATTTAGGCGTAAAATAATTATATTTCAAAATCACACAATACTATCACTCCAAGAAAATATTACAGGATCAGAGAGAGGACTGCGTTCATTGGCAATAGGCTACATGCATGTTTTTTTTAAATGATTTTCTTAACAATATACCGTAAAAGTTATTTCAAAATGTGAAATTAAAATTAAAATCGGCCAAGAAACACTTATGATATAGACATTTTAAATTAATAATTTGACAGCAATTTGACAGAGAGGTCCGACGTGTACACTGTGACGTCATAGTGTACTCCGGCCATATAAAAAGCATATTAAATTCTGTTTTGCTGGAAAGAGATGGATTCATTCCATCTCTTTCTAGCTAAATGTTTGATGGCTTATAATATCTTGGTTATTTTTATGGTAATTCGAAAAAATATTTATGCCTACTGTTTGTTACATAAATTAGCTTATACTTAAAGCTAAAATAAAAATGCATGCATATTCACTATAATTTATAATCTAACTTATTTTAAACATGACAGGTGATACGAGTGATGTTCGACAATATTTTAAACTATATTGATATTAATTTCCTAACCCGTCTCGGATTGTAGCATGAATTTTGTAATGACATTTAAAGACTTACAATGTTTACAGTACCAACTGCTCGTGTAGACCTCCTGGGTGACAGTGCGGTGGGTCCCGCTGTCAACTACTTCTATTGGAGTACTATGGAGTATGCGGGCCTTAAGGACCGTCAAAAAGGCATATTGTTTTGTGAAAATTGAACCGCGTTATTGAGGATGAGATAGCTACTGATGAGAGTCAAACGATAAGTAAGCGGACTTATTTTAAACTAGATAGCGCCCGCAACTTCGTCCGCGGAGGAGAAAAAGTCATAACCTCTCTTGTTTTCAGCTTAGTTGGGTAAAAAGTATCCTATAACCATTTGGAGATACCCAGGTACCCGTATACCAAAAATAGTTAAAATCGATTCAGCTGATTGGCGTGAAGAAGCCACAACAACACATACAAAAATACAAATATAAATATTGTTCGATTTATTGGCACGAGATTTATTTAAATCTCGTGCCTTGAAAGCCTCGATACGCTCGGGAACCTATATTTGAATTATATTTCAAGCACTCGCGCCAAATTTTAACTTTGCAGCCTTGCATATCAAATAACTATATAATAAGAATAAAGTCAAATTAGCACCAAACTCGATTTATAATCAGAACATAATTTATCTAGACTTAACAAAACTGTAGTCTAATATCGATAGTCATTTATAATTATAAACAAATCTCTAATCGGCTTCATATCATGACGCAAACGTAATTTCTTCCGGACGCCTAGCGTTAAATTAAATCCATATTGAAAACCATAAACAGCGCCATTCGTTAATGTTAAAATTAATTTTCACTTACTTGTGAAGTCGTTAAAGTTGCTATTAATGCGTTTCGGACACGCGGCGTGGAAGTTAATTTGTCGACAGCAGTTAAGATCGAAAAACGCTTCTGAAAAAGAGAAATCCAGAGAGTAGGAACTATTGACGGTCTTTCACATTTTGTGGGCAGGTAACACCGGCACAGTTTTTTTTTTGTTATTTTCTTAAATTTCTATTTATTTTCCATTAAGCAGCAACCACTTTGCTTTAGTTAAAACTAACTTGGCTGGTTTTAAAAACTGGTTGTTAAAACCAGCCAAAATATTGCGATCCACTGCAGTCTAAGCTGGAATCAAACAAACGTCTCTGTTATACCGGAATGTTATTCAGAACGCTGTTCCGGTATACAAGAGTTCATACCTATGTTTGCGTGTAAATCGAACTTTGGAAGTACAGTCAGCGTTAAATCGGTCAGCGTAAAATAGGTCTGTAGTATCCAAAGCGCCAAATATATCGTCACCCAACTTAAAACAAAAAAGCGACCAGCTACAAACTACTTACGAATAATTAAAAATAAACAAACCAACCTGATCCGATTGGCCAAAATTTCTGATCGAATTACTCAAACTGTAGTTTAAATTTTTCATCAAGTATACAATTTTAATGTTAAGTCTTTTTTATTTTCTCGCAGTCGAAGTGAAAGCAGAGTGTTTAACACGTGACTAAAAGCCATTATGACATTCAGACACATTTGTCCTCGGTCACTTCGTGAGCTCGTCCAAATAATCACTTCGTATCATAATGGCTTATTTTAGCCCTCTTTCAAACAATCCACTATTTGTATATCAAAACTCGTTCCGAACTACAGTAACAGTAACGGTTAGATCCATACTAATATTATAAATGCGAAAGTGTGTCTGTCTGTCTGTCTGTTACCTCTTCACGCTTAAACCGCTGAACTGATTTGGATGAAATTTGGTATGGAGATGGTTTGAGTCCTGGGGAAGGATATAGGCTACCTCTTATCCCGGAAAAATACCCTTTTCCGCGATGAACGAATTTAAGGCGGACGAAGTCGCGGGCAGAAGCTAGTATTTAATAAAATGTATAAACTTATTTAAATTCGCATTAAAATTATTTGCGCATACGAGGTCAGCATAACCTATAAACAGATAAATATTCACCTAATAACAGCTGCGTGAAATCACAATGCCGAACACGCCAACAACTGTTTTTACGCCATTTTTTTTATCAGAAGCTACCGACTTTGCGATGTTATTATCCCTCCTTTGTTACGTTCCACCGGGCCTTAGATGGGTCTTTGTCCCCGCCAAGGATTATCCAGGCCTAATTACCTGTTTAAACTCAAATTTTAAAGTTTAATAGTAAAAGAGAAATGTTTTTGAAAACATCTGAGCGGCCGACTGATTTCGCTACCGGTTGACGCAAGCTTTGCGATTAGTGTTCGAAGAAACATTGCTTCATTGTCTGTGGTTTGCTTCTGAATTTAAATGAAAAATTTCTACGGAATTTGCGTCGCGGCCCTTTTATACCAAGTTTCTTAAGTCAATGCATAGTAGTTCGTATAAGTTTTTTATCGAACTTTGTTATGGTTACCCTTACGTTACATGGTCTTCAGAAGTAGTATTTAGGTTTGGCTGTTGGTTGAAAGTTTTTGTTGAAAACGTATTTTCATTTCAAGTCGAATTTTCCCTGCTTGGGAATAATGTAACCTATTTTATACATATACCAATAGGTACCGTCTAGATTTCAGAAAACTCAAGAGGTGGCTTTTAACTTGCTTGCAACTATCAATAAATTTATAAGCTGTACAAAATCGTCTGACAGGCCATTGCTGTATTAATGTAACTATACAAGGAATTTACTTCGATACTTCAGGAAATTACTTCAATAAATTTAATTACAGAACATAACAATTAACCGCTATTTTTAAAACAACAAAGCGAGAAAACAGAACTAAAAGACGTTAATTGTTAAATAACGTAACATCAAGCGGTCACACGAGCAGTGTAAAGTTACTTGAGCACTCTTGAAGCCATGGTCGCGACCACTAGAACAATCTAACTACAAGTACTGCTCACCATTGTGCCGTAAAGATTCCAGAGAATGCAACAATAGCTTTATTTCTAAAGATACAATTGTTGCGATTTCGATTATTTTCTTATTTTCGAGAGCACTTGTGGTTTCCTAAATTTAGTTCGCACGGTGTGAACCAGACCTAATGCGAGATTGTTTTAACTGTTTTCTTTTTTGTTTTAGTAACCGGCCAGAATGGAAATGCATTCCCCGCCGACTTCGTCGAGTAAGTATTAAAAATAAAAAGTATAATTTAGATAATTAGTTTCCGTGGTTATGATTAGATTTTGAAAGTATAACTGTGTGTATTTTACATATTGAGTGTTAAAAATAGTGATTGGAAGTAGTACAACATTGTGTTAAGTTTCAATAAATATCTCATATGGGACACAACTTATAATCTGAGAATAAACTAATTAATCTATCCCATTTTTAGTCTTTCCCAAAAACCGCTTCATACTAAAGCCTAACCAGCTTAGTGACGTCACACGGTTAGTAGGTACGCTTAACGCTTTAACATAAAGATAGATGTACTTACGTAAGTAAAATTGCGACGTACGTCAACAACAAAAAAACAATATCGCACGTTTCACTTTTCCCATAGTTGTTAATTTACGACCATGGCAGTAGCCATTAGCCCCCCGATAACGAGATGCGAACTGCGATGGCTAATTTGCCGTTGATTCCCACGGGAGCATCTGCGATGACGACTCTCGTTTGTTTTCTCGATGACACGAAGCTGTTAATTATCTATGTTTGTGAATATAGAGCGATGTTCAAATATTAAATTTTGAAAAGTGGTATAGTTTTTCTAGAATTGTAAAGTACATTTTTATTGTGTTTATTAAGAATAATAAACAAACGAGGCACCTTACTTCTTTTTCAAACAATTCTTAGAGTATTTTATAAATCATTTTGATTCTATCGGATTTAGGTGGAAGATAGGTATCTTACATAACCTAATTATTTTTATTAAAAACAATCCTAAATCACAACACATGCGCCCTGAGTTGATGATTACATTATAAGATAATCTTTCAAAATAGCCCGATATACATATTTTTAAATGTAATATTTTATAAATAACTTAATATTCAAACGGACGTAGGCGGTATCCAATATCACCTATTTTTAATTATTAAAAATAATCTACAACCTAATTCTGCTATTTAATCACGGGCAACTTAAGTCATGTGGTGGTGGTCTTATAATTACATATTATTACGAAGAAACGGCCCTTTCGATCGTGCGTATTTAAACTAATTATTGATAACTTCAATGTTCGTGTTGCTGTTGTCGCTGAAAAGTAATTTAATGCAATACATCGACATAGTTGTAATATTATATTATTAATTAAACCTAATAAGAGCGACAGTGACATTCAAAGTGAGGGTGCGGACGTCCCACGCAGGATCATTGAACAAAAATACTCGAATTCTCTCACAACCAATCATAATACCAATCAGCCACTCTCATTATCACGCGATTGATGTTCCCACATCCAAATTTAAAAATTCACGTATTTTTAAACCCATCCCTAGTTTAAATATGACAAACTTAACTGAGTCACAAATATTGGCGCTAGTGTGCTGCAATTCGTATGTACTTAAATAGATGGGAATGTTAGTTCCTGTTCTGTCCGCCGCTAATATAAGTTTGTTGAGGGACACGCAATGTTCTGACACAGGTGACTGGTCACACGGGGTGATGGTGATACCATCGACAAGGATGATTAGGGTTTGTTTATGAGCTAATAATGGATACTTTTGAATTTCGAACCGTTATAGATTAATGGTTTCATGATCTGTATTTGTCTAGTTAAAGTGGGTAAGATTTAAGTACCTGAGGCGGTGGCGTGGTGGCAGTGGAGTGCTGAGGGTTTTTGGCCAAGGTAGGCATTTATGCTGTGCCTATATGTAGCCATGGTCGTTCAGGGTTTCAGGGTAGGCAGTTTCTCTGTGACTATATGGAGCCATGGTCGTTCAGGGCTTCAGGGTAGGCAGTTTCTTTGTGACTATATGGAGCCATAGTCGTTCAGGGCTTCAGGGTAGGCACAGTTTCTCTTTTCCTGTATGGAGCCATGATCGTTCAGGGTAGGCAGTGCCAGTGTATGGACCGGACGATACTGCCTGAGGGGAAAAACTGAAGTAACTTCTTGGATGTACTAGTAACGTGTCTTTATTCCTTATAGACAATATTTCACGTTCCATATAGGTATAAAATAAATTACAAATTCCACATTCATTTTATACACTCCTATAAGCATGAAAGGCATTTTGTGAAGTTATTTAGCTACTTATATTATACCTAAGGCCTCTGCCTCACTGGGACGCATTGGCGTTGTCACCAGCGATTTGAACCTGCGAACTCTTTAACGCAGAAGTGCTCTGACAATCTGAGCTATCGCAACTTTACGCACTTGGCTTGAAATTTTCGAACACAATCTAGTTAGTACTAATAGCGCCCTGTGATTTTTTATTTTGAAATGCTAAGCTCATTAGCAGAGATCGGACAGGTCATCGCAAAAACAGATATGGAAATAGAACAAGACTCTAAAGAGTCGATACTGAAGATAATGATTATTTAAAGCGGATATTATCGTAATTTAACATTTGATCTTTTTTAGTTGCATAGGTACCTATCTGTAATGGTTTTATCAAAGTGGCGTTCTCGAAACAGTTTTGTGACAATTTAAATTAGTCAAATTATTTTCTTATAGTGATTTCGAAATATTTTAAATATGGTAAAAATAAAAACGATTAATAAGTGGATTAAGAACTATCCCGAACTCTCTTATAATAAAGATCACAAAGAAATATTGTGTACAGCATGTGACATTCGAATTAAACTGTTAAAGAAAGATAATATTAACAAACAAGTTAAATTAAACTAGTATGTGTGATAGTTTTTATCGCTTATATGTTTTTTTTTGGCGATAGAAATAGTAAAAAATAATTAGCACAAATTACTAAATAAAAATATAGGTTTGTTTCAGAAAAGGCAGAAGTTGATGGTTCCATATGTTCAATACAACCATCGGCATTAAAAAAACTTAAAAGGAAATACCTTCACAATCATATGGTGAATTTTGGGTTACCCACCGTTGTAAATGTAATTGAAAAACATAATTAAATAATACGACTCTATTAATCTTGTTCTATGGGCGTGTTGCGATTGTTTTGCGATGACCTGTCCGATCTCTGCTCATTAGCCATACTGCAAGACGTGCGTATATATCTGATTTCCCAGTCCTTTCGCGACTATGGCACACGAAGCTGACGAAACGTTAGAAAACAAAATCGCGGACGTTAGTATGTGCTGTAGTTGCCGTAGACCAGTTTGACCACAGAGAGAAGTGTCTAAACTCTTTGTATGTTTGCTTGTAGGTATCTCTTAAGTTTTACTGAAATCTGTGCAGCCGTTTCGTGCGGTTTTCTTTATTAGATAGATGGTTTTCTGTTTGTGTTTTGTGGTGGTTCTTGATGAGGCTTGGGTTAACCAATTATTAATTATATTTGCATCATTACCGAATTAAAAATGGACTAACGAGATTTTTGAAAATACATTTTGACATAATATCTATAGGTACTATTATAAAGTTGTGAAAATGAAATGTTTGTATAGTGCAGATATTTAAAAAAAAATTAACTGACTATTTGGAGGTCACTAAAACGAAAAATATTGTTTGCATTTTTTGTATATTTGTAAGTGTCGTTGTAGCTTCATCAAGCTAAATCGGCTAAACGGGTTTCAACTATTTTTGGTACATGGGTAGCTGGGTATCTCCAGATGGTTATAGAATACTTTTTATCCGACTACGCTGTCGAAAAAAAGAGGGGTTATGACTTTTTCTCCTTCGTGAAGTTGCGGGCACTTTGTAGTCCCTAAATATACTTGCAGCCTATGAGTTTAAAGATTGTAATCATTAAAAATAAACATCCTAATACCCGTATTGACTCTCATTCATAACAATGACTTTTCGACGGCAGATGTCATAACTTTATCAAAAATGAAATCCACATAAACTCGACCATGAATGCCAAAACTCGTCTTTATTTACTAAGCCACATAAGGAATCTACAGTCAACGCATCGTATCACAAATTCACCATCGTATATCAATTTGCACTTTAATTCTATGCAGCAAGCTCGCATTTAGAAAATATTTCCATAACTTATCCTCGATCTGTCATTATCCTGTTTAAGTCGTATTAAATTGTACGAGTCGGTTCAGAACATTGTCTATGGTGGGTTTTTTCTTCTTTTTGAACCAGACACCGCGTTTCCTGCCTCGCAAGTGCGTATTATTCGATGGGACGGTATTCAATGGAGATGCCTTTGTGACTTGCCTAAATACTCGTAGTGTATAAAGACGTATTATCTTGCTCGTGGGACCGTGTTTGCGATCGAATGAAGATGAAAAAATGCATTGGAATTTGTTGAATGAGATCCCGGATGACTTTTTTAAAGTCGGAGATGGGATTTTGGCGACTCTTTTATCCTGTTTAAAATTTTATTATAAGTTAGGTGTTTAAGGATTTAACTTTTAACATGAGTATTTTAGCTTATGTAGAACAATTGTTATGTCATTCATCCTTTGCCATAACTTATAAAATAAGCGTTAATTATATGCTATAAGTGCTATAACAAGAGGACGGTCGCTATACAACAAATCGTTACCCTTTATTTACATGGCCATTTGTGTATTAGATTTATTTTTTTGCAATTGTACAACTTTCCCAGCGTTGCATAGTTGCATACAGATGCAACGGATTCTACTTTCACGAATACCAATACGAATTCGAATATCAAACAAGGTCAAGGTAATGAATATTACATCACTTTTTTTACCAAGAGATTTACCAATGGCAAAATATTGTTCAAAAAGCTACAATTTGTAACATTCAGGCGATATTTTTTCCGTTTGTACATTCCCAGCGGTCAAAATAATCTTTTTGAGGCTACAGTAGACGGCTTAGTGATAAATACTTCTGTACCAGTTTTTTGAGCTTAAGGAAATAAGTTTAACTAATATCTTTACGCCTTAAACGGTACATATTTAGTATTCGGCGAATACGAATATTTTTGTTGCATCACTAGTGTTGTATAACTGTTACAATTTATATACTAGCTGTTTAAGAACTGTTACAATGTTTCTTTTTACAGTGATGGCATACCTAGTTTACTTTGAAAATATAAATAGTATGTATCTTTTAAACATCTTTGTGTACTGCGGGGGATCAGCTCAGAAGTAGTAATAAATAAAATGGCAGAGTGTAGTTTTATAACTTGTCTATTGAACCGTTGCTTACAGACTAACCTAACAACAAAATGTCTGACAGATATCCGCTACATGCTATTTTTTTAATTTTTCGTTCGTCCTTCTGGACAGGCTAAGACCATAGGCCATACTGCCTCGTCTGCTACATTCTTAATTTAAACCCATCTACTTTACAAATTACGGCCTATCTGTCTAGAATACTAGCGTGAATGTTTAACACCTTCACAGTACCTTTTTAAAATGAAAACAAAAGCACTTAACGAACTCCCAAACAAGCAAGATTTAGCATTCGGTAATTTGCCAATGGCACTCGAATTCCAAATAGCAAGTTAAATAATCAATCAAAGTACCCAAGATCGTGAAAACTAAAAGCGCATTCTAATTGCCAGGTCCCTTTCAACCGCACAGTGCGCAGTCGGGGGGCGCGCCGGGGCGGAGCCTCGGCCCCCGTGTTGATCACATAATTGTGACACTTACCCGGGCCTGATTTATTACTGCTCTTTATGACCGTTATGTGATTCAGTTGAGGGCTTTTGGTTTTGTTTTCGATTTGATTCATTATAATGGGAACGTTTAGTTGAAAGTGATAATCGTTGTAAAAGGACTATTTAGGGCTCTTTTTTTAGAACATGACTCTGAAATGGGTCGGCATGGCTTGGCCTCCTACAGTAAGCGGATTCAGTGCAAGCGGAAACCTAGAAACTGGAATGCCATACACGGCCATTTGGAGTTGGGGTGGGACGCGGAGATACTGAAGATGAGGCGATCTCAAGCATTTTCCAATATTTTCATTATAGTCCGAAAACTCCTAAGACTATACAGTTTTTTTCGCAATTTTAAATCATACTTTACCATATAAACGACTTAATCTTAAGTTAGTATTTTTTCCTAATCCTGATTCATAAAATACGGATAAACAATGTCCTTGAAGTCTATCCAACGGTAGTAAATAAAAGTATAAAACACGAATTGAGGCAGTAAAACACCGTTCACTGCTAGAAATCTTGCGTTCTAATAAGTTTCTGCCAAAATAATCATTTTAGTGGCAGCTTTTAGACTGTATTTTTCTTTAAACATCCACCAACTACACACCGAGACGATTCTAAAGAGCCCAAACTCGGTAGGATTGAATTATTTTATTATAAAGTTCGTATGACCACCTCCTAATCCCTCATCAGCTCGATGGTATCATACGATACTATATATATGCATTGTCATAAAACTTACATAAAAATGCCAATTTCATACATAAAATTTATTTCCTTGCGAGAAAACAGTTGGTTTGGCATTAAATGCATATTTTTGGTTAGAATATTGTGTACTATTTAGGACAAGTAAGGATAAATAAATAATAATCAGGGATAATCTACATACATCATACATAATCTACACACAGACATAGTTACATTACATTGCAAGTTAAATAAAAGCTTGTAAAAACCATTTCACCATATGAAGCATAAACATACGGAGTTATAAGTATTTTCTCAAAATTCCATATGTTGGTTTCGCATATCGGAATTTACAGATACACGGAGACATCCCTAAAAAGCTTTCGAACGTACTTAAAGCTTATAAGAAGAATACTTTTAATCCCTAAAGTCATATCTTAAGGGGATATTAGGGGGGGTAGAATTTTGTATAGGGAATCGATTATAAAAACATAAGCTACTTAACTCATTCAGTAACGCGAGCGAAGCTGCGAGTAAATTAATGTATTATAACAAGAATAATAGAGAAGTTGCGTAATGCGTTTATTATTTTCATAATTACTATACTGCAAACAAACGTAGAAATATCAAATTAAGCCTGAAATAAAAAAATAGATAAACAAAGATTATCTTTTTTAAATATTGCGACGCCAAATTACAGTATTTTTTTCGTGCCCAAAAAAATTAACTTTACATTGTGATTCTTTGACAACTTTACACTTATTAAAATAAAACATTTTTTTCGGAAGCTTATCAGCTTCCGTGTTCAGCAGTCACCCCGTGAACACGGAAGCTGAAAAGCTAGGAAGATAATCGCGGGAAAAGAAGAAAATATTAACGATACACTTAAACGCACTTTCTAATGACCAATAAAAGAAAATCACTCCTCTATACTCTCGTGACATGAGTGACGTCATCGTGACATTCGATCTATAAATATGGACCGTTTTAAAACTCAGCTTTCATGCCTGACTGAATCTTTCGTTAAATTTTCAATGAGTATCATTTACACGGTGCCCGCGAGGAAATGAAAATTTCTTAGTCTGGAACTGGATCGAGTGGTATTATTCAATTACTATAGAAAATTAAAAAAATTAAAAATCCCGCGACACAAATGAACATAACAACAAAATTTGGAGCTTCAATATTGGCTTAGATCCGGTCACTTGTTCCACTAAAAGCTGAATATCTTGGAGACGAGTGCTCTGATTTTCATCAAACAAAGCTACGAACACTTGGGATAAAATTATTATTCTACTCCTGTACTTCTGTCATTTAAATGGTTACCAACTCTAATATAAAGACATACATTACTTAAGACTTGCAAAACTCTATAGTCTATTTCCCAAAAAAGCGTTGCTGAGCGTGTCACAATGTCGCTATTAACCACAGACTAATAAGAGGTACTACGTATCAGACTGCCAACTCAGAAACAAATATTATTTGCACTAGGCAACTATATTTAATCTGTACGATTAGTGTTGACTGACGTTATTTTTTTTTCTATTCGAGATTGCAATATGGCAAGGGATCGTAACGTATTCAGCCAAAGTGGTCTAGGTTCATTGAATGAGTTCTAATATTTAGAATGAACAGTTCCCGGCATGTAAATTTGAACACGTAACTTCAGTAATTATATTTACGTGATCAAATTATATGCTGAGAATTATACCTCAGTGGCAAAAAAATAAAACACACATTATTTGTTAAAAGATTTATTTTTCAATTTCTTTTGAAATTTGTCGTAAGCTTTCTTCTGTATTGCAAGTAAAACGACTGTCCTCTTTAATATTTTGTTGGTTGTGTTGCACCAATTCATAATTGTAAATCGGACAGTCAGAGCAATAAAATGACTGAGAATAGTTTTGTGCTCGGCGCAGTCATATAAACAAAATTAATTCTTGGACATAATGTTTGCTAGTTCTGCGGGCGATAATTTTGCAAGATCATCACGATTTAAACACTTCAACTACTAAGTATTTTCTCAGAGCACGGGAAATGGTGTAAAAGAGCATCCTTTCGCAAAGTTCTACAAACACAGCACTCTTAAAACATTTTGCAAAAAGCAAGATAGGTTAAACACAAGGACATCACTCGATAACACATTACTGTGACAGTGACAGAATAAATTTCGTCAAGTAATATTTAGATGACAAGACGAGTGTATTGACAAAGCAACAGCTTATCACAGCAGAGAAAAACGTCAGTCGACATTAAAAACAACATGGCGCTAACGTACGCGTTTTGTTATACGAAGATTACCAGCTGCGCTATTAACGTATTCTTTTTTTTTTTATTGAAAGCATTAGCAACAAAGCTATCAGCTTACACAGTATACATAAAAATCATAAACATAACAAAGATCAAATAACAAACAGAACAAGGACAAAAATAAAAATTAGTTAAGTATGTTATTATACAATGGACTATTTATATTTTACCTATAGTATGTGAAATGAAATTATAAATCGGAATTTAACGTATTCCTTGGTGCCACAGAGTACAAAATTTCAATCTAATAATTTATATTCAGTGAGTCTTAAACTTATGTTATATCAAATAATTTATATTACGAACTTAACAAACCGCCGAATTCATACAGTTTTAAATTAAAAAAATAATAATGTACGTAAATGCATTGCTGCCAACTTAAAAAAAAAAAAACATTTTTTACAATGTACGTACACATATTTTATCGCCTATTTTTTTTCAAATCATAACATGTTTTCATCACTGGCAAGTATACGCGAATTTTAAAAATAAGACAGCCTGATATTGATTGACAGCTCTTTTTTTAATTTTGCTGGTGGCGCTAAATTTTATTCATCTTGAAGTTGTTGGTTGTTGTCTTGTTTTAAACTGTGGAAAGTGAGAAAAATATAGGAAGACGAGCCTAATTGTACTTACTACCTAAGAAATTTGTGTCCGGGCGCAAGAAGTATCAAAAAATTTGCTGCTAGAAACATTTCGGCGCAAATATAAATAAATTTTTGTGTTTTATTAAAAAGTGCTTAGGGGTCATTCATTAATTACGTAGGGAGCCCTGGAGGGAAGGGTTCGAAAAATCTGTCGTAATTAATAAATGGCCCCTTAGTTGTTGAAAAACTATTGTATATAGACTTTTGTTTTAAACTGAGCTAATCGGCTTAAAGAATACAATGGCCGATTCGCTCAGTTTAAAAACCAAAGAATATAGTCTTTGGTTTTTAAACGTTGTAGGTATAATTCGGGAAAAAAACGCTCGTGGCTTCTTCCTTTGCGATACTTGCGATTGTCCTTACGTAATTAAAGAATGGCCCTTTAGTCGTAGAAAAACTGTTGTTTGCAACGTTGTATAATTCGGTCTAAAACGCTCGTTGTGTCTTTCTTTGCGATACTCGCTATTGTCCTTAAATAATTAGTAAACGGCCCCTTAGTCAGAGAAAAACTATTATATGCAACGTTGTATAATTGTGTCAAAAAACACTCGTGGCGTCTTTACTTGCGATGCTCGCCAAGGCTCGCATCGCAACCCACGCCACTCGTACTAAAATACTATTACGACATAAAAAAAACCGCAGTCAAATCGGTCCATCCGTATGGGCGCTACGTTGCCACAGACAGATACACAGAGTCGTTAAACTTATAACACCCCTCTTTTTTGTCGGGGGTTAAAAACATAATCTTCTTCTTCTTAGTCGGATAATCTTGACAGAGCAGTCGTGGTCACGTAGCACGCCGAACAATTATGAGCCAATTTTCCCTACCCGTTGCTTCTCTGGTGCATGAAAAAACATAATGCATTTTCCTTATTCCTCAGGCCGAATCCTCTATGACGTGCCGTGCGCCGTTTGCCGCGACCATTCCTCCGGCAAGCATTACGGCGTCTTCGCGTGCGACGGTTGCGCGGGTTTCTTCAAGCGGTCCGTGCGCCGGGACCGCCGCTACGCGTGCAAGGCCAGAAGCCCCGGCGCCTGCCTAGTAGACAAGGCGCACCGCAACCAGTGCCGCGCGTGCCGCCTTTCCAAGTGTCTTGACGCGGGGATGAACAAAGATGGTGAGATCTTTGGACTGTTTTACTCTTAAGGTGCGTCCACACTTGTATCATTTGCTCGTATCCGATCACCGTGCCGTGGCATGACTGCGTATCGCGCTGCTTGGACGCTCACTGTCGGCGCGTTGATCATGCCTTGCTGGTCCGATCTAAGTGTGTGATACGCGTATCAACATGGATTTCGAGCGATCGGATCGGCGCAACGTCTAAACGCGTGATCGTGACACGTGATCATGCCACGGAACGAAGATCTGATCGGGCAAATGATACAATTGTGGACGCACCTTTAGCCGCTTTTTAGGGTTCTGGGCCAAAAAGGTAAAAAAGTGAATCATTAAGGTGCGACTCTGTGCGTGCGTCCGCCCGTCCGACCGTTACAGACATATATTTCAGGCACTAGTTATGATCTTTATTTAAATTTACGATTAGTTGTAAATTAAACCCAAGTAATACTTAATGGAAATGAAAAACTTCTAAATAGATTTCTGTTTCCTAAAATTCATAGTATATAGCTACTAAGTCATAAGGGGTAGGTATCTTGTTATAAGGGCTTTATTAACACATTCTATTTTTTTTTCTGTGGTTAAAGTTTTATGTATGAAGGAAAATGTAAAAAATATACCATATCCCCGCCACCTCCGAAGTTTACCAAGCAATAATTTTGAAATTTTCTTTCGTATACCTATTTGGGTTCATATAACATTTATAACTCCTAATGACCTCAGGAATATATACTTACATTGACATAGATATTACAGGAAAATAATAGTCATGTATTTATCTAGCTATTCGTTTACAAAATAGTTAGTGAACATCCCGCTTGCGTGAAGTTTGTACCTCACATACGAATGTATGCGACAAACGTTAAGGTGCAGGATACAGGTGCAAACTTAACTTAACCTGCCAATTAGCTTAGGTACAGTGAAAATGTGTACGGAACCCTCGGTGCGCGAGTCTGTCTCGCGCTTGGCCGGTTTTTATGACTTAGGTTGTTCTGTAAAACGCTATCGACACTTAAGTGACGGCACGCGTGCGAGATACCGTTATTTTATGAAAAAGATAAATAATTGCTTAATTACCCTTCAATTAATTTCATAAAGAAGAAAACGTCCTAAGGTTACAAGTAAAAATGTTTAATGACAATAAAGTTATTGCTTCGTGACGTAACCATGTCGGTACTCGTATAAGTATTAAGGTCGAACGTTAACTCCTTCTTTTCATATCCAACAGCAGTCCAGCACGAGCGAGGCCCCCGAAACTCCACCATCCGCCGTCAAATGGCCCTCTTCCTCAAAGACCCGGCCATGCCTTCACCAGACATCACCATGACGCCGCCAGCTTTAGATTTAGCAATACCAAAACACACCATGATACCGCCTGCTCCTATGTCACTATTCCACCCTTACGCGTACAACAGAATAAATCTCATGCCTTTAAGCCACTGCCCTCCAAAAGCCCCGTCCCCGCCGCCCATTACACCGTCACTCCTAACTCCTTCCGACCCTGAAGCGATGTGCGAAGCAGCCGCCAGACTTCTGTTCATGAACGTCAAATGGGCGAAAAACGTTCCAGCGTTCACGTCTCTATCCTTGCCCGACCGATTGCTTCTTCTAGAAGAATCCTGGCGGGATCTCTTCATCATAGGCTCAGCGCAATTCCTATATCCTTTAGACTTTAAAGTTCTAGTAAATATGAAGAATGCTGCGGTTGAAAAAGACGTTGAGGAATTCGAGAGGGTGCTCGCTGAAATAGCGAAGATGCGGCCTGATAGCAATGAATTTGCGTGTCTGAGGGCAGTGGCGTTGTTCAGAACATTTGGCGAGAAAGAAGGCCAGGAGTTTAGGAGGCTACAGGATCTGCCAGCGGTCGCTGCGTTGCAGGATCATTCCCAAGTTGTGCTCAGCGAGGTAAGTTTATTACAATACTATATTAAACTGTTATAGGCAAATGTTCAGTGCATGACTAACTAATGATAATTTTTCAAACGACAATATAACTTCCTTCCAACAGTCACTTCAAAAAACAGTAATACCTCAAAAGGCTAATTCGTAATCACTAAGGTGATTGAAACAGCCACTTGTCGATAATTTCGCCTAATTGACAAATTGCCTTTTCGAGATGTCGTTTTTGTATTTACATGACGTTTCCATTTTGAAGTGTTGCTTATAGTCACGTAATTGAAAATCCTTATACGTTTATTTTCTTCCAGTACACTCTCAGGTCATACCCCCTGGATACCTCTCGCACCAGTCAACTGCTCCAATTATTGATGGCGATGAGACGGGTCCCCAGTGACGTCATCGTCGAGCTGTTCTTCCGGGCCACCATCGGTGACATCCCTATAGAGAGGATTATAAGTGACATGTATAGAACGGGCAAGGATACTGTGTAGCTTTGTCCCTACATCGCATAGATCAGGGTTTCCCAAACCACCCCAAGGGGGCACCGAGAAACGATGCGCTCTGGCTTTGCGCAGACTGGTTGATGAATTTGTACGCGTACTATTTATTTAAGGTCATCGCGAAATTCTTACTATCTGTAAAGGAAGTCGCAGTATAAATAGAATTGGGAACCTTTGTAATAGATGATCAGCTTATTGTGCAATATCAGCTAAAGTAGGGAATATTGACAATAATTTAGGTCTATGGATCTGACATCTCGATTCAGACATACTTTTACTACTACATTGACCGTATTTTATATCTACACATACGTGTGTATAACTTTTCTGTCGTGGTCATGATTCCGATAAAAGTATTCAAATTAATCGAGTTACAGGCAGACGCTAAGTTACATTATATATGTACTTGATAAGTATATAGGCGTGAGTGCAAAGCATCACGAAGCTTACCATGTCACGGCGTTATTTAGAAAGAATCCGGTTCATTATCTCATCCGTCAATTTCTTTTTAAGTTCGAATACGGGGCATACTAAGGTCTTTGCCAATTTTAAATAGAAAGCAGCTAATAAACTGATAAATACCATTTAGTGTAAATAGAATCTGATTTTTAGAATGTATAGTGTATTACTTGGTTGGTTAATAAGTCCTATTACTACTAGGTCTATTGCCAATAAAACTTAATAAAATTATAGTAATTTTTACTTTTATAATATTACCGTACATCAATTTAAAGCCTAGTTTTTGCCTGCTAAGAAAACATACAATTTATCTAAATATAGTCCCTCTACTTTCTTGCCAACTCTTAACCCTCGAGTTACACCACCACTGCAAAAAACCTAGAAACAGAACTTATTAACCAACTAAGTAGGTATTGAAATTCCATATTTAGATTACATTAATATTAATATTGCATATATATATATATATATATATATACATTGCCTTAATCCTAATTTTAAGTGAAATTACGAATTGTTTTTATGTATTATTTAATAAATAATAAGTATACTTTACTCAACACGACTGAACTGAGTAAAACTTCTAGTCATAATATTTTTACTCGGCTACAACTTTATAAATACTTAACTAGCGGATGCCCGCATCTTCGTTCACGGAGGAAGAAAGTCTTAACCTCATTTTCGCTTCAGCGTAGTCGGACCATAGTATCCAGCTACCCGTGTATCAAAAATAAATGAAAGCGTAATATAATCGCGGAAACAGAAGAAAATATTAAATGAAAGCCGTTTTGGCGTGATGAAGCCAAAAGGACATAGAAACATACAAAAAATGTGAAAAAGTAACATTCAAATAGCCCGTTTTACTTATTTTTCTGAAAATATCTCTAATGTAAATAATTTCATTTTTACAACTTTTAATGTACAGATCCACTTACACGAAAATGAATAAATTTTCTCCGCATGCATTTGATTATTTATCGAAATTATTAATCGGAGTGTGATTTTCAAAGTTTCATTAATATAGCATGTGTTATTTTTTAGAAGCAATAGATGTTACGATAAGCTTATTGATTAATCTATATTTGTTATTTAAATAATTTTGTTTGCACCTCCGTTTGTATGCGATTCACTTTACTAAATGGCGACAATAGATCTATTATATGTAAAGTGGTCATTCATTATCATAGTAAAGATTAAGAAAATAAGTACCTAACTAAATTTTGTAAGGGGCGGAGCCTAACGCGTGTGCATAGGTCCTAGAGGTACCTACTTAGGCAGATGTGTGTGGCACGATGTAGAGAGCCGCAGAAATGAGTAGAACCTCAAATCTTAGTTTAGCTGCGCGGTTAGTGCCTTGAGCGCGCAATGAAAAGATAATTGGCTTGCCACGCCGCGCCGCTAGTAGCGCGTTGACGAGGCCGGGTCATCATAGTTTAAATAGATTATCATAAAGTACAATTTTTCTCACACGTGTTTTTTTGACAGCTGTCATCCCAGTAAATTTACATCTTTGCGCCATCGCGATTGTACTGGGATGACGGCTGTCAAAAGACGGTTGTTAGAAAAATTCAACTATAGTCCCCATTGCGTTTTATTGAAGGATACTTAATTTTGACAGTGCTTAAAAATGTAATCTGTCCATTTGAAATTTTTCTTCCAAAGCACAATCTTTCGAGTATCGATATACAAATCGGTTATGTTGATATATATGTAGTTGAATGCATGTATCCGAGAAGTTCTGCACTATGGTTATAAAAATATCCATACTCCTGTCTGCGAGTCACTCTTTGCTACGACAGAAGGAAGTGTAATTTTAATGAAACACGCTTACTACATAAAAAATAGCTAAGTAATTGTTTTTAATAATAGGCCTGGTGATACTTAAATAATTTTATATAAGCCTTAGCTATAACGATAAATAATGTAGTTCATAAGAGAATTACTTAAAATCACGAATAAATAAATTAAAATAATTTAAAACTGCATTTGTTCTTATTTATATGTAAATGTACTACGATATATGTCATACTCTTTCGCTCACTTAAGTAATATCACTTGTTGAACAAGACGCAACAGTTGTAACCATACCTGACCAACTTCCAGCCTAACCCAAATATTTAAACGAGTACAAAGAGTCACTAAAGAGGTTTCATTTTTATCGTGGTCTGTATTTCCACAGTCTAGAATACTTACCTTATAACAAATACTAGCTTCTGCCCGCGACTTCGTCCGCCTTAAATTCTTTTATCGCGGATAATGGTATTTTTTCGAGATAAAAAGTAGCCTATGTCCTTCCCCGGGACTCAAACTATCTCTATACTAAATTTCATCCAAATCGGTTCAGCGGTTTAAGCGTGAAGAGGTAACAGACAGAGAGACACATTTTCGCATTTATAATATTAGTATGGATTGGCGTAGATATGTATGGTGACAAAGTAAGCGAAAATTCGGCATAATTTAATTACATTTTACATTATCAATACTGGTTTCGGCTGGTGTAGCGCGATTTCGGTCGGGTGAATCTTAAACTACTGGTTCAAATTGAAAGTAATTTAGAAATATATCTTTTCTCAAACATGCTCGGAAATGTTTAGCTTTCTATTTGAAAATAGAATACGCAAAGAGCCTAATTTTTGCAATTTAAATTAAAAAAAGACTTCGCTACCTAGGGGAAAAATGGGTAAATGTATGAAAATCCGTTTTTGCCCGCTTCCATAACTTTTTAAAATTTCTTAGTGTACATAAATTGAAATGGACATAGGACAAATCCCATACAGCCACGACAACCACACGTTTAATTAAGCGTAGCTTCGTCCGTTAGACACTCGTAAATTTTGCCGATCTGATCAGATTGGCATTCATTTCTGACCATGTAGCGGCCGATTAGTCAGCTGATGGAATCGATAACGTGTGAAATACGTTTATGAGTTCGTGCAAGTTTTTTTTTTTAATTTATTGTATAGGTGTGAAAAGTCAGTTTAAGAAAGGCGGTAAAATTTATAAAATTTGTTCATTGTATGTGCTTAAACAATTTTCACGTGAATGTTTTGGCCATATTTTTTAAACAATGAGTTCGAATGATGAGAGTAGTTTTGATGGCACACTACCTAATTTAAAAGCAGAAGCGAATTTAGTTATGGAGAATTTGCTTCCTGTTAAATCAAGAGATAAATATATAATCGAGTGTACGACTAATTAATGTTATGGAAAGAAAACATGGAAAGAAAACATGCAAATTCATTTTCTGAAAGTGTGTTTCTAGCATATTTTAGTGATAAATCCAATACCAAGACGCCACCTACGTTATGGGCTATTTATTCTATGCTGAAGTGTACAGTTCATATCAAACACAATGTCAACATAAAACAATTTACGTATTTTTATTATTTCCTTGCATCATTTGAGAAAATACTTGTTCCTGAGTCTTGGATGTTTTCTATGTATATAAGTAATATATCTATTAAATATATCGTCATCTAGTACCCATAACACAAGCCTTATTGAGCTTACCATGGGACTAGAGCGATTTGTGTAAAATTGTCCCGTAATATTTATTTATTTCAGGCACTATATATACCTCGGCGGAAACGGGGGTTACCTGACTCTCATCTTTGGCAAGCCTCGCGATGCTCCGCTTGCAAACCACCTCGTCAGGCAATCCCCTACTTTCCGGGCATTGGCAAAAATGTACTAATGTACCTAATTGGTCACTGATAATTTACATCCTTCCGAAACACAAAATGTGTCGCTTCCAATTTTTCTAGAGTACATGATGACAGGGTAAGAAAATATATCCTTCAGTCAAATAATAAAAAAACTGCCCACGTATTTTGTACTAGTTTGAAAATAATAAAAAAATACTCAGATAAATCGCATTGACGTTAAGGAGCGTCACTCCTAGGTACGAATTATACCTAGGAGTGACGTCACGCGACATTTTGACTCTATGAACCGCTTTTATTTTTTGATTACGTAAAAAAAAAGAAAAAATACGTCTCGTATTCTCAATCCGGCTGGATCCGGCCGGATTGAAGTTTCACTATTGCGTCTATCCAACATTATGCTTTTTGTCCAGTTTATTGGCCGTAAAGTGTACATGCGGAGCTGTTTTTATTAAGTCAAAAATCAGTCTCACTAGCCACTTATTTCACAGTAATATGAAAATTTAAGCATCTGCTTCAATAATATTTAGCCTTAACTTGATAACATTATTAACCTATTTACACATGAATACATAGTAACCTTGTCTCATAGTAAGTATAACAAAATTTTATCTACTTTATAAAAAATAACACTCTAATTAAAGGAACTTTTTATAGTTTTAATTGCCAAATCTAAAAGTTTACCACTAATTTGGTGTATTGGATCATAGTTCATGATCATTCTTCTAACTTTGACGCCACTTTTCTACCCTACTTTGTAATATTTTATCAACTTTATTAATACTTTCAGAGGTATATTATATATAAACAATAATAAAATACTATAACTTCCTTAGTACCCGTAATATTAAAAATACATAAAGAAAGCTAATCAGTAATCACATCACATTGCACATTAAATATATATATTTTTTTTTCAATTAACGTTATTACAATTATAACAAGTATCTTATTAGAAGAGCGTGCTGCCCCGGTCTGGCTAACAAAGAAACATAATTTAACATTATAAAAATTACGTCTCAAAGAAAAATTAAGAAAGACATCGTTCTTTAAAGCTTAACTTGACCTAAATCATATAGACTCTTGATATATATATCCTAAACAAAATTTTCACAAAAGTGGAGTCAGTTTTCTTGGGTTGGGTAGTCCGTATGTACTTATGTCTGTTGTGGCGTCCCTGCGGGCTACCGCATCCGGTCCGGATCTGGTAAAATTTTACCGTATCCAGTGGTCGCCAAAAAGTACCGGATCCGGCTGGATTACCGGATCCGCCGGACCGGATTGCAATCCCTACTCCTAGCCTATATTTCTCTACGTAACTAATAATTATTTTGAAAGTAGCAAAAAATACGTGTCTATTTGACGTGACTATAGTCATCATCCTTACTACGTAAGTAGCTAATTGATATTTTAATAATTTAGGAGTAGTATGAAATCGGTTACGCCGAAAATCCGTCGTACAATGGTATGCAACCAAATGCATAGAATGTGTACCTACCTATTTTGCAGGTAAACCGGCGATCTTCGGTTAAACACGCATATAAAACGGCGTACTTACGCCATGAGTTTGTATATCATTGTCACTAAAAATCACATCTAGCGTCGTATTATCTAAACATGTCGAACATCAGCTGCATCATGCTTCCATGTTTTTTATGAATAAGAAAGAATTATAGGATTTAAAACATTCATTGAATGCAATTGCCCATAGTCGTGTTCTATGATCTTCCCGAGTCTCGAATCTAATTGTGACTTTTGCACCTACCTCGTGGAGTTTATACCGTACCTACCTACTGATATTGTATTGCAGTATTTATTAATTCGATTATGAGGATCACTAAAAATCAAATCAAGAAAAAGAAAATAAGGCAATTGTTATTAGTTGATCTCGAATGTGCTTTTATCGAGTGGCCATATGGAGGTGCTTTTTAATTCCAAACCGATTTTTCACCCAATGACTTCTTACAAACCCTACGCCTCTCCTTACAATGAAAAAAGTTAACGGAAATAATTACACGTGTGCAAAAAATGACTATAAAATCGGTTACAGATATTTAGGGTCGCTTATCCGTGACAATAAAGTCAGTTCAAAACATCACGTCCGATGTGACATCTGAATAAAGACCCATCCCTATTATACTTCATCAAATTCACTCAATAATAAAGCCATATTTCGCTAAGTAGCTTTTTATTTCTATTATTCTATCCCCATCTTTGTTTGGCTCTCCGTAAATGAAAGAGACCGAAGCGTATTTGTAAAACTGTCCTCAGGTTTCGACCAATAAGCCGAGGGATGGCACGCTATTATGTCAAAATGACAATACACAAATTGACGCGACCGAAAGTCTATAAACTCAAAAGTTAAACCCGACTCTCTAATCACTGTAAAGCCAACTTTATAACTTTTACACTAGTATCAAAACCGCATAACACTTAAAATAAGACTTGTTCAATTGAAATTGAACTCTGAATCTCGGCGCCAAGATTGGATTTCGCCTGGTTTATGGCGGGCATTTGTTAAAATAAAATAAAATGTTGAAAGGGGGTGAACAAAAGCTCATAAAAGTTTGAGATTAATGGGGATTTAGACACAATATAGAGCAACGCACATGTCTGTCGGTCTGTCGTCAACGGAGGGAGCTTCACAAACAAAGGGACGTAATGTTGTCTACTGTGTGAGGAATCGCTTTGATTTATACACGCTGACACGTTTTTATTTGGCCTCACTCCTCTTTATTTTGTCAAGTATAATGATCTTGAGAATCTTGGGATACCCTATAAGGGTATCTAACGCGCTATGACGATCCTATGCCAATAGGGTAGTTGCCTGGGTAAAAAAAATATTATTCTAATTAGGTAGTCCGGCAGTTTGATTATCAAAAAATATTGGATACGTATTTTTTCTTTTGTGTATCAAACAAAAATAAAACCGGTCAAGTGCGAGTCTGACTCGCGCATCGAGGGTTCCGTACAAACTTTATCTTATTCCGATTTAACTAGCCGCTTGAGTTAAGTTTGCCTCTAGTATCTATGGCGTCACATACAAATGAGGGGCAAACTTAATCAAACCGGGTTATTCGAAATTGATTTTTGGTGATAAAAAAAATAAAGACAGATAGATATATGATTATAATTTTCGTGTAATGTTCATTTTTCACATTTTCCTTAATAAAACGAAATCTACTTACATTAAAAATTAATTAAAAAGAAAAAATGTACAGATCAAGCTCTTTCATATGATATCCTACTCGACCCAGTTAGATTTTGAATTTTTGCCCCCTCTCGAATTCATCGTTTTTTTAGAAAATAAAAATATATTTTAAAATGTTTCCTTTGCAATACATGTGGGCTGACCATGTTTATAAATATTCAAAATTTCAAATAGATAGCATACGTAGTTTTGAGATATGGCGCTCTAATTGTCGGACAGACTGACAGACAGACAAAGTCGCACCATAAGGCTTCCTTTTTCACCAATTTTGGTACGGAGCCCTAAAAAGACAAAGATAAAGCGCGTCAAAGTTTGGGAGTGGAGGCGCATGACGTCACGCCGTGCGAAATACGGTCGCACGGCGTGACGTCACGGGGAACTTAAACGGGCTATATCTTCATCATTTTTTATTTAATTGACAAAACAAAAAATACGTGTCCAATATTTTCTGATAATGGAACTGACGGACTTATTATATTTTTTTAACGACAAAAATTGTACGACTGATTTTAAATTTAGGATTTTTGAAACTGTAGGATGCGTTAATAGCTTGTTAATAGGCATTATGACGGACTCTTAAAATCAAGTTACATATTAAAAAAATATTGGAAACGTATTCTTTACTTTTTCAAATAAATAAAAATATTTCAGAAAAATCGCAATTAATCTAGGTACAAATTGTACCAAGTTGTCTCCAATATTTTTTTTTAACCTACATTACGGACTTATAATTTAAATTTAGTCATGATCCCTATTGTAGCCGATTCGGTTGATTGTAATTTTGGACATATAAATAGGTTAGCTTAAAGAACAGGCACCTACATGCGCATTCAGCATTTTCGAGAACCGCGACTGTAAAAAGCCGCAGAAACTCAGATCAGGATGAAGGTCTAATGCAAAGAGTGCTAAATATATAAAAAACCGGCCATGAGCATGTCGACGATGCTCAGTGCAGGGTTCCGTATCCGTTCATAAAAAAAATGCACTGCGGATGAAAAAATACGATACGAAAATGTGCACTAGCAAAAGAGCGTATCTCCACGGCACTTACGGCGTCCTTTTAATGAGATGCGCCGTTATAACTCAAAAACGGTATATTTGTCAAGTTGAAAATATTTTTTGTTGAAGTATTCAAGGTGCTCGCAACTTCGTTCGCGGAAGAGAAAAAGTTATAACTCCTCTTTTTAACCCCCGACAAAAAGGAGGGGTGTTATAAGTTTAACGCGTCTGTGACTCTGTGACTCTGTGTATCTGTCTGTGGCATCGTAGCGCCCATACGGATCGACCGATTTGAGTGCGGTTTTTTTTGTCATGAATAACTTTATCCCGAGTGTTCTTAGCTTTGTTTTTTTGACATACCATTTTAAGCTACTTTCGGTGCGATTATTTCGAGGATATTCAGTCGATCAACTCTTTTTAGAAACTTTCAGTCTTTTTAGAAGAACATTCGAAATATGTGCCACACATTGATATTTGCTGGCCTTTTTTTTTCATTTTCGGTGTATTTAGGTAAGTACACGTATTGACTGCCCCCCCTCCCCCTAGATATTTTTTGTTATTGAACTAATAAAAGACACCTATACTCCAAATTTCATCGATATACATCATATAGTTTTTGAGTAAAAAATGCCTGTGACATAGGGACGGACGGACATGACGAAACTATCAGGGTTTCACTGTATCGAATCAGCGGCGTAGCTAGTAATCAAGGACCCCGGTGTAAAATAAATTATTGCAGCCTCATGTCAGTTTGAGATTTGTTTGTCAGGAGAAGGCCCCTGAGAACTTGGGTACAAAAATCTACCATAAATAAACAAGTTTCTGTAAAAAAAATAAAAAACATTTTAGTGACAAGCTTTTTTCCAATTATACTTTTCATTAAACATCTATCAACTTGCGGACAAAGAATACGGTCAATACGAAAAGTTAGAATATCTACTAAAATAATAGCGTCCGCAAGTGTAGGTGCCTACTCACCGAAACGATTCTAAATGACCGCAAACTCGGTAATATTTCGTTATTCTAGTACAGAGTTATTATGACTTATGATTTAGTGTTTATAAAAGAACTGTCGAAATATGTACTCTACGTTGATGTTTACTGAAGAAATAAATTACAACCCTAACAAATATTCATTTTTGTCATTTAACTATCAAAGTAAGTAGCGGCTTATACAAGACAGCTTATACTCCAAATTTCATACATATACATCTTGTAGTTTTTAGAGTAAAATACTCGTGACATACGGACAGTCGGACAGACATGACGAACGTGCATAGTTGGTAGTAGATCTATCTTGCTTTACAACCTGTAGTCGAACGTACCTAATTAAAATTGTTTATATGAACCTTAGAATATTTCAGGCCTTAGTTGTTAAACACTTACGACAATATTAGCAAGGACCATGAAGACAAGAGGACTGACCATTTCCATGCAAAAAGCCGTTCCCCGATATGTACAACGGCACCTAAGAATATATATAAGAATTATTTTTACAATTATTCAACTTTGCAAGCGTGACACAGTATTTAAATGTTTTGATTTACCTATTTATTATTAGCTATTTGCGAACTAATTGTTACTACACTATGTTTATTATTCTATTATTATATCGTTAAATATTTAGTTTTATGGCGCCATCTAGTTTTTGCCAGAATATCTCCTTGCGATCGGAACACGATGCAAAGTATGGCAAATGTCAGTCCTGTTGTTTTAATGGTCCTTGATATTAGTAATGATTACAAATATACCAATGCACCCACTAGTTTGTAGGTACCTTTTGTACCCTACCCCTAGACCTAATACCTAGAGTATATATAACATAGAACTCCTTCAACAAATCAATTAAATAACTACAAAAGTTATTGCACAATTATGTACCGTATTCCGTCTATTACGAATAATAAAATTAAAATAATACACAGTTGATTTGGGTTTTCCCACCGAGAGCGCCATCTATACAAATATATTACAGTTTTTCATTTGAAAAGGACAGCGCTAGTGTCCTAACTATATCGACTAATGGCCGCTAGATGACACTGTAGCTGTTTACGAGGACCCATTCACAGAGGGCTCTTTCAAACTGATGAGGTATTATTCTGTATGCATTTTTATCTTCTTTAAAATAACAAAATGTTACACATTAATATTTAATTAATCCATAGCAAATAATATAGCAATAAACGAAAAATCAATAGACAACTTTCACTATTGTAATGCAGAAACGACAGATGGCGTAGATTTTCCGTAAATGACCTAAAAAACACTCATTGGGCGTAGAAGTGTGCGTGTGGAGACAAGGAAATGTTACTTTGTGTGAGTGGGAGCGCAGTGCAGTCCTTCCGTCTAGCTGTCAACGGTTCGCTGTTCTCGGAAAGCGAGTGCGAAACTTATAAAAATGACTTACAATCTATTAATTTTCACTTAACCTAAAGTTATGTATGACTATATCAATACCTTTGAAGATATTACATTATCTTGTTGTTTAACAAGTACTTACACAGACGATAGACACTATGGTGCAGTGTCATCCACCGTTGGAATTAGAGGAATTACCAAAAGAAGACGAAGAAAGACTAGAAAAAGTGTTTGTTAAATTAGATATCGATGGAAACGGGAAGATTGACATTCACGACCTGTCGGTCGCGCTCAAGGAGCTGGCTCCACACATTAACCGGAGTTATGCAGAGGTTAGAATTTCATTTTTTATTGTACGCTATATGGAGTGAAATAACGGTAGTTTCACCTTTCTTCGCATTTCCCAATTAATTGCCGACACGTGCGGCGTTTTCTGTATGACTCACTCACTTTGGAATTTTTTTTTCTAAATTATTTTAAGGAAACCAGATTGATTATAAAAATGTAATTATAAAACAGTTGCATGATTTAAAAAACAAACTTGAACCCTTATGCACAGTTTGAAAATAGAACCAATAAAAAAACAAGATCTCATAATCTATGACCAGTGCAGTGTATTTAGTAGTTTTGTTCATTATATTTTTACAAAATCATCTATTATGTATTTGTCACTATTTTATCTATTCCTCCTCCCATTACAACATAGTTTCAATACTCTGCTGTTGCTCATTTTGACATACATGTAATATGTCATTTTTCTGTGTGTGTGTTGGTTTTGGTAGTAACATAATTAAAATAACAAAAGAGATTCAAATTACATGTAAATCCGTAGTTAGTCAGTTAAGATTTTCCTTCTCAGTGTCACTTTGATAAAATGAATGATTTATCCTCTGTCAAGATTTATCTCAGAATCTTTCTTAGGTAATCTATTAAGATAAGCATTGATATAATTTGTTATTCTTATGTAAAGTAGTATTGCGTATGTACCTGCTTGGAGCAAAGGTCTCATAATGTTACCGATACTATAGAGCCTCACTATATATTATGTTAATTTCTTTTCTACTCACCTGTTCAAGTTTAATTTTCATAGGTAGTCGAGCCGTGGAAAATGCTTTTTCATCCATAGGGGGAACAGTTTTTTTTAATTGTTACGATTAGCCACAGTCGAACATAATTGAGATATGTCACATTATTAAAATATAAGATTTTCATTTTTGAAATTGTTCTAATTTTACTTCACGTTTTAACTGATTATTCTTAATAAAACTGTTTTATGAAATGTTTGTGGAGTATCTTATTTTCTCACAGTCGGAAAGAGAGTTTAACTCTACTAGAACTATCTCGTGTGAAATGGGTCACTTTCAACCCTTGGTTAACAATCTACTATTTCACTGCATTATTGTATTGTAGTCTTGCCGTTCATAATAAAGATGCAATAAGATAGCAAACTATAACTTGCAAGTTACTACTACTTACTATATATTACGTAGCTTTGTGAAGTTATCTAGATTCGTGAATTAAAGGTTCAGGCTATCAAGACGCCTTTTCTATCAACATAGATTTGCAAGACTTGCAAGAATTTGCTTTGATACTTCTGAGCCTTAATGGCTCGCAAGTATTTTAGCAATCTAGCTCACAATACTAATATTACTTCATGAAACTCAACTGTTCTGTACTATCATTTATTCTAAAGAATAACAAGAGTTTGGAAATAATACAAAGCTACTCAATAGCATTGGAAATTCTTCTGAAAATACTGTCACCATGTTTCACATACATTAATTTAAACAAATGCTAATCATTGTAGTGGCATATTGCTTGGTGTTCACCTTTACATTTAACACAATTATATGACAAATTACTAACACTTATGTATGATCAACACTTACATTAAT
This sequence comes from Hedya salicella, assembly GCA_905404275.2. Classification (NCBI taxonomy): domain Eukaryota; kingdom Metazoa; phylum Arthropoda; class Insecta; order Lepidoptera; family Tortricidae; genus Hedya; species Hedya salicella. The sequence goes on along the minus strand of FR990096.1, from coordinate 9,976,391 downwards.
CAGTTGCACTTTGCCAGTCTAGTGACAATAACCATCAATACATGGCAATGTTAGTAGTCGAGTTTGATTCCTGGGTATACTGCAATAGATATATTAACTAATGAGCCGTTGGAGATGTGGGTTTCAATTCCATTAAAAGCATACAATTATTTAATGTTTTGCTTTAAAATTTACAGATAGGTTGACTAGTACCTTAGTTTTGTCATTCTTTGCGAAGTTGTCCATTTTGTTAGGATGATGTTCCTGTTCTAATAATTTGTCAGCAAAACAGAATTTCTTAAAACTCTACCAAGTAACCACAGTTAGGTTGTTTATCTAGTTCTAGAAAATTATGCATGCATTATACCTGGAATTGACAGTACTGCTATACTGAAATTAACCAGTACTACAAGCTTACTCATAGTACAGTCAGCACGAAATAGTCTGTAACATTAATAGCGCGAAATATATAAATAAATAATAAATAAATATTACGGGTCAATTTTACATAAATCGAACTAGTCCCATTGTAAGCTCTACAAGGTTTGTGTTATGGGTACTAAACGAGGATATATTTAATAGATACATTACTTGTATACATATAAAACATCCAAGATTAAGGAACAAATATTTATGTTCATCAAATATTTGCCCTTACCGGGATTTCAACCCAGGATCTCAGCTTCGCAGCGTCGCATATATGGCAACACATCTTTATTTTTATGAGCATAAAGATATGTGATGATATGTTTGGCGTTTTGGATGCTACATAATACTTGATGCTGACTATAACTACAATTTGTGAAGCTTAGTTTGGTAAAGGGAATATGATAGAGCTATTTGACTGAGATTTTTATTAACTATATCATAGGACATGCAGAGAGCTTCATGTTTTACTGCAAATTGTATATAAACCATCTGTTGCTAACATTCACACACTATCGATAAGAAATAGCTACTTCACCTATGACTGCAAGCCAAGGTAGGCAGTTTACCTGTGACTATAGGGAGTCATAGTCATTCAGGGCTTCAGGGTAGGCAGTTTCTCTGTATATGCATGGAGCCTTTGTGATCTTCATCTCCATTAAAGCATAAGCTTTTTTATGTACTGTTTTTAAAATTATTTTTTACTTTTTGACGCTGAAAGGTTTAGGTTGCTTGCTACCTATAATGGAATGGACCCAGAGACAATTTACCACTCCCTGTAAAGTTTGCCCAGGTATTTGTCTGTTGCATTAATATTGTTATTAACTGTAATGTCCTTATGTAGATTATAAATGTTTTTCTGTTTATTATTAAAGCGCCCTTGAGGCCTACTTGCAGTACAAAATTTTGAATGTATATGTATAGTAGTCTTGTTAAGTATCGTTTGAATTGATAGTGTTAACTTTTTGTGTTATGGTGCCGTTTAGTTTATGCCGCACCAAATGAAAGAAAAACCAAGAAAAAAAATATTTCTTTTCTTGAATATCTTAGTGAATTGAATTCAACCGTTAGCTGAACGTATATATGCGTGCAGTGAGCAGTGCGACCTAAAATTAGCCTCTGTTATTGAAACTAATAATATCAGCATCGCCATTAAAGTATACAGATTTACAATTTAGATTATACATTGTATGTAATATCTATTTAGCGTCTAGTCGTCCAGTAGGGAATTAACGTGGCTCGTAATAGGTACCTAATCAACGTTAAAATTAAACTCAGTAAATGTGACAAGTTATATCAACTAATATGATGCGATGTATTGCAAATAATAATTATTATAAATTAGAATGGGCCCGCAACTTCGTTGGCGGAGGGGAAAAAGTTATAACCCTCTTTTTTTCTTCAGCGTAGTCGGATAGAAAGTATCCTATAACCATCTAGAGAAACCCAACTACCCGCATAACAAAAATAGTTGAAATCCGTTCTGCCGATGTGGAGCTGGAGCGGTGAAACCACAACGACACATACAAACATTCAAAAAATTCAAAAAATATATATTTCTATTCAGTGACCTCCAAATAGACCGTTACAATTTTTTTTTTATCTTCAATGTACAGACATTTAATTTTTACAACTTTATAATAGTATTAGCTTCTGCCCACGACTTCGTCCGCCTTAAATTCGTGTACCGCGGATAAGGGTATTTTTCCGGGATAAAAAGTAGCCTCAAACCCGGGGCTCGAACTACCATACCAAATTTCATCAAAATCGGTTCAACGGTTTAAGAGTGAAAAGGTAACAGACAGACGGACACACTTTCGCATTTATAATATGAGTATGGATTTGGCAAAAAGGTATTTCTGTTAGTTTAGCAAGGTACTCGATACCTGTGGGCTCGTAACACATGTTTGAGAGAAGTTTGCACCTCCTTCCTAAGTAGCGCGATAAGATTCAGGTGCAAACTTAACTCAATCAAATATAGTGGCTACCCTCCCTTTTTGAATTTTTATAGCCTTTAACCTGGCCGGAGATTTATTCGACCGATAAGTAAAGTTTGCATCAAAATCTGTTCAGCCGTTTTCACGTGATGCGCGTACAAATAAACAGACAAACAGACAAAAATTCGAAAAACTGTTGGAACGTGTTCTGTTATCGATTTTAAGTATCCCCGGCCAAGGTTTTTTCGAATATCTTCCATGTACAGACTTTCGACCCTTTTCAGCTTTATTATATGTATAGAAGATATATTACTAGAATCCCCTCCCCGATTTCGTCACACAAATAGGCCCATCGTTTCATCCTCTTAGGAGGTGGTTTTGGGAATGTTATTGTAAAAATTATTTGTTATTTTAAATTGCTATTGTAATAGATATAAGAGTTATTTCGAAAAAAATACTAACTGTTGAGTTTGTTTCGGCTTTCTTCTCCTCAATGGTCTCCTTTTGGGAAAAGCTGAGCGTCAGACTTGTAAAAGTGCCCTTGTGGCCTACTTACAGAATAACGATCATTATTTTATTAATGTATTACTCTCTTAGGGTAGCGTACGTATAGCTTAAGGAACATGTTTTCCTCCGCACCGCAGACGCCCACAGGGGAGTCCACCCAGCCGCAGCAATGCTTATAGTGAGCACAGCGACCGTGGCTGGTACGCAGTCTGTTCTATTTAGCGTATTGCCTAAGACTGCCCTAGGTGCTTTCCATCAGAACGTATACTTTGTCGGGTACGTGACGGCTATGACAGCTACCATAAAAAACATATAAAAAGTCCAACAATTCACTACCAATACAAAATCCATGTTATAAAATATTGTCATACCAAAAATTTACTTCATAACTTTCTTAGAAGTATGAATTCTGGAGGAATGCACCCCTATAACTCGATACAATGATGGCCCTCTCTAAGATCTAATCACCCGTAACGACGCTGCCATTGAGTGGCTGACTAATCTTAGCCCTAACCTGTAAATTGTGAATCCGTCTTAAATAATACCTTGTGGCATACGATTAAATAAATAAAACATGTTTTCCAAATTTCCCCGTATATTCAGTCGTTAGTTTCAGTTCAGAGATCACGCTATTAGTTATCTATCCATCGTTTGGTGTAGTCGGTGAAACTCTCAAGTTGTCATCGTTTTAAGACGCATTCTGGAAGCAAGCGTCAACAGTTTAAGCTTCGAGATAAACCTACTGGTTCAATGATGCTATTGAATTTAGTGTGTTTTTAGTTTGTAATTATGTTTAAAAATAAAAAAAGCCGTTAGCGAATGCAAATGTATGAAAAGTGATTCGAACCTCGCGTTATAGTTGAAACAATGACGTGACATTTGCGACGCTGCAATGGCCATTCATAATTGCATAGTACATTAATATACGTCGCTTGGTAGCGGCGTCACGACGCCACTATTTTTAGAACCTGAGTTTGAACTGGGTAGGTGTGGCCACCTTACCAGTAATCGGATTCAGTGGGGGTATCCGCACTTCACAATTTTTTTGACACTAAGTCCTGTTGAGATCTAGGATTATTGGTAAAAGGGTGGAATGAAATTGAGACGAAATGAGCCCAACTCGTCCCGCCTGCGGGGTCGGCGCTGAGAGACCGTGTGAAGAGTTCGCAGTAGCTATCCTTTCGATGGCAGCTTTGATCTCGTCGCTGGATCAGAGAGCACGTTCCTAGAACGCCGGGAATCCATCTTTGAAAGCGGTTTCTGGGGAGTTTATCCTCTGAGGGTGCGGGGATTATAGGAAGGTCAGCTGCCTTCCTAACTAGAGGGGTTACTTGGTTCGTTTTTCCGTATATAGGATTCTACGTTATCTAACCTTAACGGGCGTCCATATTTGTATCATTTGCCCGATCAGATCTTCGTCGCGTTGGAAATCCATGTTGCTACGCGTATCCATACACTTAGATCGAACAAGCGAGGCGTGATCGCCGCGCCGACAGTGAGCGTCCAAGCAGCGCGATACGCAGTCATGCCACACCACGGTGATCGGATACGAGCAAATGATACAAGTGTGGACGCACCTTTATATCTAGTTCACCCTGCCTAAACCATTGAACCTTGAAAACTGAAATTTTCTATTTTTAAGGTACCGTACCAAAAATGATAAAAAAGGAACCCTTATGGTGCGACTCTGTTTGTCCGACTATTAAAGCGTCAAATCTCAAAAACTACTTATGGTATATATTTGAAATTTGGAATATTTATAAACATAGTCAGCACACATGTATTGCAAAGGAAATATTTAAAAAAATATTTTTATTTTCTTAAAAAACGACGAATATGAGAAGGGGCAAAAATTAAAAGTGTATTAGGTCAAGCAGTATATCATATGAAAGGACTTCATCTGCAGTCTGCAAATTTAAGAACTTTTTTTTTATTTTTTTTTAAGGAAATTGTGAAAAAATAACACTTTTCCCCCCGTTTATCTCCGAAGTTTACCTATCGAATTTTTTGAAATTATCACAATTTGTATAAATTAACATTAATATGACACGAAAATTATATCCATGACTCTAACTAGCAATTATTTTTTATTTTCAAAAAATCGATTTGTACAACCCGGTTGCGTTAAGTTTGCACCTCATTTGTATGCAATGCTTTAGATATTGGGTGCAAACTTAACTCAACCCGAACTGGGTAATATAATAATGTTAGGGTAAGTGAAAGTTCGTACGGAAGCCTTGGTGCGCGAGTCCAACTCGCACTTGGCCGGTTTTTTGTTCCTATTTTGATTTCCGACTCGCATGATTCACCGGACAAAACACGTTGAAATTTTTGATTATTTCTGATCGCTTACTTTGGATTGTTCTAGAAATTCCTGGCAAAATCCGGCGGGAAGGACGCTGGTGACATCACGCTCTCTGAGTTCATACACTACGTACGTGAACATGAGAAGAACCTTCGGCTACAGTTCTCTCACCTTGACAAGAATAAAGATGGTGAGTATTGAGTGCCCTGTTTGGCTACCGCTATAGCATTTACGAAACTGACAGACGGACTCGTCGCTACTATATTATGACCCCTAGACACTTATAAACTATTCGTTTTAATAGGTCTCGCCTTTGACTTCGCCTGAAGTCAGTTTTGACAACCTGTTTGACGGACCAATATATTTTGACCTGTGATCTGGAACACGTACCATTACTGCACGTGTCTGTTTATATTAGGGATGAAATGAAGGCGGTCGAGTGCGAAATTTGAGAATGACATTGTGTTAATCTATTTCCAAGGAACCTTAACACGTTTTTTAATAGTAACTAGTTTTGAAAGTATTCGGGAAATTAAGAGAGAGCACACAAAAAGAACAGCAGTTCAATTTCAGTTCTAAATCCGTGTGACCGTCACCTACGCTCTACCGGTCACTTAAACTCTTGTAGAGTGAGAAACTTTCGAAATAGATATTTTTATATTTAGTTTTAAAAAAATATTTGCGAAAATGTAAAGGAAGCATATAATTATCTTAACACGAAAAGAACAGCCGTACAATTTCTGTACTAAATCCGTGTGACCGTCACCTACGATACGATCTACTTGTCACTTATACTTACACTCTGTAGAATAACAAACTTTGGAAATTCCTATTTTTATATGAAATTGGGATATTTTCGAAAATTTTATTATGTGGTTATATTTAATTTTTTGTCCTCTATTTGATATCCTTGGAAAATACCCTAGATAAAAAAAAAACATTATATGAGAATGTTTGATGCTTAGTTCGAAAATGGATCGATTTCTGCAAGATTATTCCTCTCATGTTTATTTAATGTTTACTTATCAGGACTCCAATGTCAAATTGACATCTCGATCTTGTTAAGCATACATAATGAAGGGTTATGAATAAATCATCTCTTCTCTGGATACATAATGTGTGGTGACGTTAATCGTTCATACACTAATTCGTCGTTCCTATCCACTCCCGTGCTCGTGATTTTCGTTTGAACTATATGTATACTTGAAATGAAAATGGTGACATGCAACTACAGTTACGGAAAGCACTCGAGTGGCTATTAGACATGTGCCAAACAGTATATAAATCACATCTCTCGAAACGTAGCATTACACAGATATAACATCACTCGAAACCTTACCCATGGCAAGCCACTATAGTTTGCATTCATTACGCCGGACGCAAACGCAGTAGTATAGGGATGTTGACTACTTTTTTTGACAATAATAATACCATAACATGCCAAAATACTTTGTTTTTTTCATATAAACTTGGCACTACTCAGAGATTACGTCACACCTTAGTATTTTTAGAGTATTATTTGTATTTAGTCCCATATAGACTTTGATCCTTAGTAAAAACAGAATCCCAATACTTTGTAATCGTATGAGTAAGTGCCGTACGCTCGGCACGCTCAGAACTAATAGAATAAGATAAGAAGTCATACTTTTATCTTTGGGAACAAGCTGAATCTTTAATGTAAGCTTTATTACATCTGCTAAATGTAGTCGATACAGTCTGCTCCGAGGGCGGGTGTTTAAACAGTCTGATTATAATCGCATAGTTACGTTTATATAAGGCTCATTTCGCACTGTCGATTGGTCGCTGGTGACCTGTAGTCACCTGAGTCGTATAATCACCTGGGCAACCGGCGAACAAGTGCGTAAACACTTACTTAAACTATAGAAAGTCGCGGTCAACCGAGTTGCCAGCAACCAGTCGAGAGTGCGTAATCAGCCTTAGACACAGTATGTAGATACTATAGCTTGACAACCCTGCCGCGCGCACACTTTTGTCGCGCCCCCGCTATCTTTCTCCCCGTCGCCCGCAGATATGGGAGTGTTACGAAAGAACTTGCCAAGCTATAGAAGGCGCCCGCAACTTCGTTCGCGAAGGAGGTAAAAATCATAACCCTCTTTTTAGCTTCAGCGTATTCGGATAAAAATAATCCTATTAACATCCGTGGATGCCCAGCGTACCAAAGATAGTTGAAATCCGTTTAGCCGATTTGGCGTAATGCAGCCACTCCGACACACAAACATATAAAAAATTAAAAAAAAAGAAAAAAAAGTCGGTTCAGTGATGTCCATATAGTCCGTTACCCGTTACAATCACCATTTATGAAACTTTCGAAGCGATTATTTCTGAAAATATTCATTTAATCAAAAATGTTGTATATATGAACCTTAAAGTGTTCTTAGCTCTCTGTTCGAAATATTTTGTTATTTAACTACTAAACTAAGTAGATGTAGCGGCCTATACAAGACACCTAGAAAGAAAGAAAGAAAGAAAATAAATTACTATACCTAAGTATGCCCTGAAATGGTCCCACCTCAGTATAATGCTGGCTCGCAAGCCAGCGCTGATCTTCCGGTAAGACCATACTGCAAATGTCATCAATATAAAATCATCTTGTACTTTTTGAAAAATGGCTGTGACATACGGACGGACGGACATGACGAAACTATAAGGGTTCCGTTATTGCCATTTTGGCTACGGAGCCTCTAAAATTAAACAAACTTATTGCTAACGGCTAAAGAGTCGGATGCACCATACAGAGATCGATAAGCAAGAACAGATGACAAAATTCGTCGACTACTGGTATGGACGATTAGCTCAGTTGGTAGAGCGTGCTGCCCCGGCCTGGCTCAAGGCACTGGTTCAAGTCCAATATCGTCGATTTTTTTTTTCATTTGTTTCTGATCTTTGATTATAATATAATAAAACTTAATGCTGTATAGAAATTTAATGCCGTCTTTGTTGTTACAGGAAAAGTGGACCTGGAGGAACTCATATCGGCATTCGCCGACCTGGGGATAGCTATTGGGAGAAATGAGGCTACTAATTTGTTAAAAAGGTGAGACTGCAAAGCGACTGCTATTAAAGTAATACGGGAGTTTTTTAAAATTATTTTTCACCGTTTGGAAAAGCCATTGTTGTCCGATGATTATTACTCCAACAGAGCGTCGTGTGTTATTTTCCAACGCAACGTAGCGTGTCGGACAAATTTAGGTTTCTCGTATAGATTACTTGCTCGGTGAGTTAAACCTATCTAGATACACCTGGAAGGCAAAACTGTATCAACTTACCAAGTTTCATACACATCTTTAAAGCCTGTTCTGAGAAACCAATTACATATGTAATTATAAACAAGAATGTTCGTTTAAAGTTTTAATAGGATTCTCATAGACGCCTTCGAGACGTTATCTTTTGCTTTGGGGTCTATTCAGACGTACGACAATCACACCACAACCCAGTGACGTACACATAAAGGTACTGCCTACCCTGTAAGACCATGGCTCCATATAGGCACAGAGAAACTGCCTATCCTGAAGCCCTGTACGACCATGGCTCCATATAGGCACAGAGAAACTGCCTATCCTGAAGCCCTGTAAGACAATGGCTCCATATAGGCACAGAGAAACTGCCTATCCTGAAGCCCTGTAAGACCATGGCTCCATATAAGCACAGAGAAACTGTCTATCCGCAAGCCCTGTAAGACCATGGCTTCATATAGGCACAGAGTTACTGCTTATCCTGAAACCTTGTACGACCATGGCTCCATATAAGCACAGACAAATTGTCTATCCTCAAGCCCTGTAAGACCATGGCTCCATATAGGCACAGAGAAATTTCCTATCCTGAAGCCCTGTACGACCATGGCTCCATATAGGCACAGAGAAACTGCTTATCCTGAAGCCCTGTAAGACCATAGTTCCATATAAGCACAGAGAAACTGCCTATCCTAAAGCCCTGTAAGACAATGGCTCCATATAGGCACAGAGAAACTGCCTATCCTGAAGCCCTGTAAGACCATGGCTCCATATAAGCACAGAGAAACTGTATCCGCAAGCCCTGTAAGACCATGGCTCCATATAGGCACAGAGTTACTGCTTATCCTGAAGCCCTGTACGACCATGGCTCCATATAGGCACAGAGAGACTGCCTATCCTGAAGCCCTGTAAGACCATGGCTCAGTTAAAGGCAACAATGACGAAAAATACTGCAAAACGCTAATTATTTATCCATGAACTAAACCACTGAATGAAACTGTCAATTTGTTTGAACATAAGTGTTATAATGTAATCGATATATACGTCACTTTTTTATGTTTGTAGAGGTGGTGCAGACAATCTAGTAGTTATGTAGACTGTACATTATTCCATCACCAATATCATTAATTGTACACACAATACCTACACACTATGTACAGCTACACTAAATCACGAGTCACTCTGACTAATCTAATTTAATATCAAAAGCAATTCCTTCCCAATTCCTCTATTTTTGGGAATTATAATCCGACATTGATAATACCTCTGTGCTTATATGGAGCCATCTCCATATAAGCACAGAGAAATTGTCTATCCTCAAGCCCTGTAAGACCATGGCTCCATATAGGCACAGAAAAACTTCCTATCCTGAAGCCCTGTACGACCATGGCTCCATATAGGCACAGAGAAACTGCCTATCCTGAAGCCCTGTAAGACAATGGCTCCATATAGGCACAGAGAAACTTCCTATCCTGAAGCCCTGTACGACCATGGCTCCATATAGGCACAGAGAAACTGCCTATCCTGAAGCCCTGTAAGACCATGGCTCCATATAGGCACAGAGAAACTGCTTATCCTGAAGCCCTGTAAGACCATGGCTCCATATAAGCACAGAGAAACTGTCTATCCTCAAGCCCTGTAAGACCATGGCTCCATATAGGCACAGAGAAACTTCCTATCCTGAAGCCCTGTAAGACAATGGCTCCATATAGGTACAGAGAAACTGCCTATCCTGAAGCCCTGTAAGACCATGGCTCCATATAAGCACAGAGAAACTGTCTATCCGCAAGCCCTGTAAGACCATAGCTCCATATAGGCACAGAGATACTGCTTATCCTGAAGCCCTGTACGACCATGGCTCCATATAGGCACAGAGAGACTGCCTATCCTGAAGCCCTGTAAGACCATGGCTCAGTTAAAGGCAACAATGACGAAAAATACTGCAAAACGCTAATTATTTATCCATGAACTAAACCACTGAATGAAACTGTCAATTTGTTTGAACATAAGTGTTATAATGTAATCGATATATACGTCACTTTTTTATGTTTGTAGAGGTGGTGCCGACAATCTAGTAGTTATGTAGACTGTACATTATTCCATCACCAATATCATTCATTGTACACACAATACCTACATACTACGTACAGCTACACTAAATCACGAGTCACTCTGACTAATCTAATTTAATATCAAAAGCAATTCCTTCCCAATTCCTCTATTTTTGGGAATTATAATCCGACATTGATAATTATTGGGAAATTCGCAGCCAAATTCTATGGTGTCGAATTATATCTATTGTTTGCCCTAGAGTTTGCTGCGAATTTCACAATAGTAAAAAAATGCTTTATTATAACAATGTAAAATATATTGATTTTTTTTTATATTAATAAGCTGTAGAATTACACAGTATAAGCAGCTCGATATTAAAATTGTTTTTGGTTTAATTGCACAGCGATTTTTATTAAATGTGATGTTGCAAGCACGCATTTTGTAACGAAAAAAATGAGAAAATTATCGGCTCACCAGATGTCGATTACTTTCTTCGTTATTCCTTTCGTTACTCACATCACATCCGTTAGTATTTTTTTTACAACGCTTGCCAGCGTGATCTCTTTAGCCGGGTTAGCGTAGCTCTCAGCGACTTCGCTTATCGCGCGACAAATTATACCATCACCCGTCTTTCACAGACTATTTACTTACTTAATATTTTCTTCTGTTTCCGCGATTATTACTCATTGAAATAAAACAATTCCACCCGTGACCATAGAAAGATGAAAAACTTCCGAAACGTCGGGAACTAAAATGAGATAATATACGCGATATAATTCGTTAAATTGTTTTATTTCAATATTTACTTACTTACTTTGTATTTGTGAATTATTATTATCAACCTCAATATGATTGCCACACAACACGAATAGTTGATCAACTAAATTGGTGCAATTTCATCTATAGGAAATCGTACTTACTTATAGATAAATAAATAATACAGGGACAATCTTACACAAATCGACCTAGTCCCAAACTAAGCAAAGCTTGTACTATGGGTACTAGGCGACGATATACATAATATATACATAGATAATAGATAAATTTTGTAACGAGGCGCATTACAACTCGTTGCTTACAAGCTGTCTGGCTATGCGCAGCTTTTTAAAATTATTCTTATGACAGCAAATTCAAAATTATTTTAAAATTCCACACTCGAACACACGCTCGAGCTTCATTCAATTCTGTACTCGGGACCTGATCAGATGTTTTTCTAAGTGTCTCACTAATGAACATTGTTTTTTAAAATCCTCAAGCCTAAGCAAAGCATAGTTCCTTTACTCCCGACACCTGAGTGCTTTGAGTGACTATTATTCATTTGAATACATATTTAAACCTAAATCTAAGAGTACAACCATACTGTTGAACCGTCGTCGTGTTGCCAACTCGTATTTATAATAATAGGCACGGAAACGTGCCTCTTTTCTTTACCTTATTTACTCCAATAAATATCCTGGCCCTGGTCTCCTGTTTTACTTTACTCCGGAACTCGTGACAATTTTAATACTTAAATACATAGACAATATCCAAGACCCAGGATCAAACATTCGTGCTCATCACACAAACACTTGCCCTGGCCGGGATTCGAACCCGGAACTGCCAGCTTCGTAGGCCACTGTGCAACCCACTGAGCCAAACGTGTCGTCAAAGATATGTTTATATTTCCTTAATCATTATTAAGTTGCATCTCTATGTGTTATGTGGAAATTCATCGGTGTGCCTCCCATGAGCTGAGTTTACGATCGGCGCTAGCGAGTATCTCACATATTCACAGACTACATGGAAAGAACAGAGACAGACAATTTATGTCACCCGTCTAAGTGTCGCATATCTTAGTTATGTTAGAGATGCACGTGATAAATGAAGAACTGACCGCAACATGTCTCCTCAATGCACACCGATAAAAAAAAGGTGTTGAGACTAAGTTTTTGCCACTTCTGCAATGGGATAAGAATGAAATTTTCAAAAATCTTGAAATTTTATTTATAGGTAGGAATAAGCCTCCTTATTGTCAGGAAAAAATGCAGATTTTTCTGTGGCTTAGAAAAAAATAAAAAGATGAAAAGGTGTGAGTGGGCCTATATGCCCGCCTTATACGGTACGGCAACAATAACAGTACATTTACAGCCATTTTAATCGAAAATATCGATGCTGCATTTGCCGTACCGTATAAGGCAGGTATTTAGCCCCACCAACACCTTTTCATCTTTTTATTTTTTCTAAGCCACAGAAAAATCTGTAATTTTTTTGTGACAATAAGGAGGCTTATTCCCACCTATAAACAAAATTTCAAGTTTATTGAAAATTTTCATCCAGTCCCCATTACACCACTGTTACGATAAGTCTATTAGGCGAAAAGTGTCACCCATCTGAAACTTACTGCTAATATGACCTGACGACGACAGAGACCCAGATGGTTATTAATGTCGATTACTAAAATTATCAGATACGGTAACTGTACCTACATACCAGTGGCGTGGCATCCATAGAACTCAATTCCCACCGAGTTACTCATTTTCAGACAGCTGACTACAATATCTGAAGAAAAAACGAGCCAAATTAGCTCCGGCTTGTCTATGGATAATGTTTGACGCCACGCCACTGCTACCTACTACTACTAATAGAAGAATTAACGAGAAAAGACACACCTCTTTAAGTGTCTGCAATTGCAATATTATTTCACTTGTCCAATACAAAATAGCCTGTGTTTTTGCTTGACCTTACTTTTTAATTGTGTGTAAATTAGTCTATCCGCATGAGTATGTCTGCATGGCACATTACCAAGGCCAATGAAATTGTCCGTTTATTCTAAAATAGAATGCCTTTGTGATACAAAAACTACACACAAAGCAACGCTCGAAATCCTCAGGTATGGTGCAAGGAGCGAGTAATCCACTAAGTGTAAAGCAAGTAATCGATGTGATTTTTTATGTAATTATGTGAGATATGAATTTGTTAATTATCATTATCAACCTCAGTATTGATTGCCATACATCACGAATAGTTGATCAACTAAATTGGTGAAATTTCATCTATAGGAAAACGTACTCACTTGTAGATATGTTTATATTTCCTTAATTATTATTAAGTTGCATCTCTGTGTTATCTGGAAGTTCATCTGAATACCACTGCGAATTCTTTTGTTTTAGACTGTTTTTCTATTAGCTCCAAGTCTCCGGAAAAAGCTAACGAGTTGGTCGGATCTTTGTGTGTGGTTTTTGTAAAAACTGCATACAAAAATGCTGAGTACTTTTTCAAACTGCAGAAAATTGTGTTTGTACCAAATAAATATTAGTAGTTACAACCTAGGTATAATTTAGTAATGGTGTTTCAGAAAAGATGCGTGGCCTAGTTTTTGGTGGTAAGTCATCATGTAGCTGGCTCCCACCGCTGTGGCATTGTACAAAGAACTTTTTACTGTCTTTGTCATTAAAACACCCCATAATTTTTGCTATGTGATTCTTTATGGAACATCGGTGTCTATATCAAACGCATCTATGAATATAGCCGTATCTTTTCCTTACGCATACCACAACCAGTCGCTTAGAAGCGTTGCACTTTAATACAATTATATTTCGGGAAGCCGATTGACAGATGGTATTCTTTTTTTTTATTTTGTATCAAAAGACGAATGAAATAAAGTGTTCATTACAAACTCGTTGCCCAAAAATAGTGTGATTATCATTAAGATTTTTCATTTTCACACTAAAATCAAATATTTAGATTAAAAAAAAGTGTACTGTTCTAGAGGAGTTGTTATAGTGAAAAATTTCTTGTTTTAAAGCCATTTCATTAATTTATGTGGAAATATTATAATTTAGTTTTTTTATATTTAACTTCTAACTCGGGCAGTTTGATGTGTGTCAAAAGTTTATTAGTTTATATTATTTAAATATATGCATAAATCCTTGTTAAAAATAAATCGCCTCCGTAATTGAGTATATTTGCTTCGCTTTCATTTTATTTGAAGTACAGTTTTACATATTGCAAATTATGTCATATGATTTCTACCGTCACCTACATATCTATCTCTACTGAAATGGTACGTAAAAGTTTAGCTTATTGTTGTAAGCTACATTCATAACATTACTCATTGCGAATAGTGCTACTTATATGCGAAATTTTGGACAGTCTTATGATCTTCACTTTTTAAAATTGAATTAAGATATTTTTTTGTAATTATCATAGCTTATAATCTAATCACTGTTAACAAATTAGAACTTTAGCGTGCAAGTAGTTTTTTCTAAATGCTGCTAAACGTCACGGCTTCCTCAAAAACAAACGTGTAGTGTATAAATTAGTATACTTGGTGTCACGCTCAATAATTTGACCAAGTACGCGGTTTCACCAGCGTTTATACCAGGTTATATATATACCAGGTTTGCAGGAATGTGAGTCGGTCTCTTCACTAGTACCAGTTTGTTCGCAGGATGGACCAGGATGGCAGTTTGAACATCAGCTACGACGAATGGCGGGACTACCTGTTGCTGGCGCCGGCTACAGACATCCATGCCCTGATTCACTTCTGGAGACACTCTACTGTGAGTAGCTTTATAATTTATACAGGGTGTAAAAAAGTTTTCAGCAAAATTCTAATGAAAAATTATATCTCGAGTGAGATTGGAACCCGCGTCTCCTGCTCCTCCCCGAGGTCAACATTCTGGCTGTAACTTGCTTTAAACTTACTAAAGCTAAATCTCAGCCAATTATAATATTTTTTAACCACTCAAAGCCAGAATATAAATCTGTATTTAACGGAGAATTAAAGACCGACCAGGAAAATGAAATACCTGCTCTGGGGGCGTTAAATTAGCAATAATTATTGCAAAACTAAGTATGATGTTCGGTCGAGGAATTTAATTTGTGTCCCCTTTCGTACCTTGTCATGGTGACATTGATACGGAATCTCTATCGGCTTTCATATTGATTTCGACTGTGACAAGGTACGAAATGGGATATGAAATAAATTCCTAGACTACCTACTAGTCATATTGACAACAAGGTCGGTAATGTTATTAGAGTTAGAGGAATAGAGTCTAATACTTCAGACTTTCTAGCCGACAAATACCTCGCCATATTGTAAATCACTTTTCTTAAGTGACTTTTAATAGTATCTGGCATTTTAATGCACAAATTACTCACAATATCCCAGAAATAGACCACGAACAATCAACACGTCACTTTGACAGCAATTGACAGATCGCTTTAATTACTCCTGTAAAGTTACTATTGCCAGTTGAAGAAATTAGTTCCAATAGTTTCCGCAATGTGGCGAAGGTTTTTATTTTCCTGGTCGGGCGTTTACGTAATATTATAAAATACAATAATCAATAAAACTGTTCGCTTACCAATGTCATGTCATTACATGACCTTCACGGTTTTTTAGACTATCAGAAAAAATATGTTGTATAATAAGCCAGTAATATTCATCGTGTTGTTTCAGCTTCAAAGTCAATGTTATAGAAACCGCCTCAAGCCGAGAGGTCTCTTCACTCATTTTACTGTACATAATAGGTGTAATAACATGACGTTTCCTTATCCCTACACTGGGGCATACATATGATACTGACTGTCATTTTACGGACCACCAGTATGGTGAAATGTACATCGTAATTCTAGTAATTACGTAGATACATCGCCTAACAAAATACAAAAGTCAATTAAGTATTTAAATAAAACATTTGAAGAATCCTGAAAATTAAGAAAAAAGATAAATAGTTTTGCATTTATAATATTAGTATGGATAGTATGGATTTGCTCATTAATATGTTAACCTACTTACGAGTATTACTAATTATTTCTGTCAACTTAGGACACATCGACAAAGCCATACATTTTTTTGATTTAGTGGCTTTTCGTGTTAATGTTTTGTGAGTTTTCACTTTTTACTGATAATAGACTAAAATAATGTTTTGCTTAGAAATAGAACATACAATTACTATTTTTAATCTTAAAAATAATGTGTTTACGGGTTCCGTAACCGAAGGGTAAAACGGGACCCTATTACTAAGACTACGCTGTCCGTCCGTCCGTCTATCTAGTTTTATTGCGAAATCGTAAAATGAGTGGAATTATGTGTGTTTGAAAGTTAATTAACCCACATGGATTCTTTAAAATACAGTATCAATCGTAACAATTGTGAGGTTATCCCTTTACGGGTAACAATGCCATGAGATCATCTGCGTTGAATCACAAACTTTGATTGCTCGTACATTGAGGCTGTATGACGTAAGCTCTATTAGTGACTATTGATGTAATACATCTGCCTACAAACTAATCTGATTTAACTTTTTGAAATTAATAAAAAACAACTAAGATAAATCGCATTAAAGTTTAGGAGTCGGAGCTCGTGACGTCACTCCTAAGTAAAATTTGGACTTAGGAGTGACGTCACGCGACATTTTGACTCAATGTATCGCCTTTATTTTTCGATTATATATGAATAAAGAAATAAAAAACGTATCCAATATTTTTTATTAATCTTCATGACGGACAAATATGAACTCTACTTTTACAATCCATACTATCCATACTGATATTATAAATGCGAAAATGTGTCTGTCTGTCTGTTACCTCTTCACGCTTAAACCGCTGAACCGATTTGGATGAAATTTTGTATGGAGATAGTTTGAGTCCCGGGGAGGGACATAGGCTACTTTTTATCCCGGAGAAATACCCTTATCCGCGATAAACGAATTTAAGGCGGATGAAGTCGCGGGCAGAAGCTAGTGTATTGATAAAACTAATAATGGGCAGTAGTAGATACAACGCCGATATACATACACGTATCACTACATAGTATAAAACAAAGTCGCTTTCTCTGTCCCTATATCCCTATGTATGCTTAAATCTTTAAAAGTACGCAACGGATTTTGATGCGGTTTTTTTAATAGATAGAGTGATTGAATAGGAAGGTTTATATGTATAATACCATTTGTTATACATATGTGTATATATACAACGTTCACAGTTTTTCTGTAGTGTATTTAGTATCAGCATTGCACCCGTGCGAAGCCGGGGCGGGTCGCTAGTTTATATATATACTAGAAGGCGCCCGTAACTTCGTTCGCGGAGGAGAAAAAGTCATTTCACGCTTCATTTTTTCTTCAGCGTAGTCGGATAAAAACTATCCTTTAACCATCTGGAGATACCCAGCTACCCGTGTACCAAAAATAGTTGGCTTTTGCGTGATGAAGCCACAACGATACATACAAACATACATAAAATCCAAAAAAAAAATTTTTTCGTTTTAGTGTCTTTAGTGACCTCCAAATAGTCGGTAACAATCAATTTTTCTAACATATCTTTAATGTACAGACATTTCATTTTTACAACTTTATAATAGTTTAGATATCTTTAACAATATTCGGCTTATTAATTTGTGTGTAACAAGACAACAGGACACGGGCGGAACCGCGGAACGAACACTAGTAAATAAATACATACTCAACGTATTAACACATGGAAGACTTAGAACCGGTACAGATGCTCATCATTAATATTTATCTTTGCTGTTAGCTTTGTAGCCAAGATCCTTATTGATAGATAGGGCATCAAATTATTGCCATGCCAGATTTCATCAGTTATTTTATAACGGTTAATATAGACTTCAATCAGGGCAGTATCATACATACACGTATTTATATCTTTACCAATATTTCGGCTTATTAATTTGTATGTAACGGGCGGACCCGCGGAAATAACACTAGTAAATAAATACATATCTACATAAATATAACACATGCAAGACTTGGGAATCGGTACAGATGCTTTGCTGCTTTGCTGTTGGCTTCGTAGCCAAGATCCTTATCGATGAGGCATCAAATTGCCACGCCACATTTCATCAGTTCTTTTATAACGGTTAATATAGACTTCAATCAGGGCAGTATTAACCATAAAGCAATATGGATGATGCCTCTCGCCTGTTTCACAGAAGCTTGTAACTTGTATTACAAATGGAAATCTATTTTCAACGATATGTAGTAAAAATAAGAATTTTTAAAATCTGTCCACAATTGGCAGAGTAACCGGTGAACATACATAAAAAAAAATAGAAACAGTCAAACATAGAACAACCTCCTTTTATGGAATTCGGTTAAAAAGAGACTTCCACTTTTAATACAAGTTACAAGGTTTTTTGAAACGGGCGCCTGAACACAAAATTTGTAAAAAATATATAAGATCCTGTTAAAATAAGAAACCAGATAAGCATTTTAAATGTGATATCTTGCGTGTAGCTTGTTTTATGGGCCCTCAAAGTTGGGTGGGAAAGTCAATTTTTAAAGTATGAAAATATTAATAACTACCAGTACGATTGAATAACCCATAAAATGTATGGTATTTGTTATGACACTGTTTCGATAAACGCAAGTTTTGACATAGCTGCACAACAAATTTCCCTGTACAAGATACTTTTAATACTAACCGTGTGACGTCACTAAGCTTTAATATGAAGCGCTTTTTGGGAAAGTCCAAAAATGTTATTTTAACATAGTTGTACCTCGGAGAGTTTTTATGAGAGTGAAGTAGTTTTTTCTCCAATATTTTTATTATTGAGAGGTTGTTGTATAACATAACACAGTTTTTTTTAAAATAGCCTATTGAAGCGACTACCTATGGGCACAGGCCCAACGCCTCCTAGGGGCCCTAACCTAAACATTTTGACTAAAAGAAATGTTGTCCATAGCATATTTTGCCTTTAAAATATTCAGACAAAATGACCTAGTGGCACAAACATTTTGTACTTTCTGACAAAATTACATCTCAATCTTTTATGCATTTTGGCATTTGTACTAAAATGTTTGTTACCAACGTTAGCACTCCAATAAATAATTCTACAGCATTCGATGGAATCTAAAAAAAAACAATTAGAAGCTGGATGTTGTGCCCATCAACTCAAGCCCGTGGTCGCGTTTAACTAGAATAAAGTATCAGAATGTTTCCAACTATTTCTAGTGCAAAACTAGCACTAACTTCATGCTCTGCAATAATAGAACGGGACTGTTATTCCAGCAGTTATGTACTTTTACCTGGAAAGTCTTCTAATTTTTTTACTAAAAAAAATCCACTTCAAATTGGCATGCATCGAGACAACTGTTTGATCATAAAAGAACTTCTTCTCTTATTATAGACAGCCCTCTTTTTTAAAAATCTATTTACAAATCATGAAAGCCTCAAGTGTAAAGTTTACAACAAAACGCGTTAGCGAAATATAAACATAATTATCCAAGACGCACTGGACATTTTTTATAAAACTATAGAGTTACGCCGTATTGTACTATCCCGAAATAATATAAAAAGAAAAAAACTTGCATTAAATTATCGATTCTGAGTCATAGAAAAGTGTATTAGGTCTCCATGTAAATAAAGAAACGTTTCATTTCCGAAATGAATCTAGTAATCCCATATTGCGCTTCGCCTCCGGGCTTTGTCACATACAAATAAGTTTGCTAGTTAACAAAGGCTTTGTAATGTTGAGATCGATGAAACTATCAGAATTGGCACCAGTTTCATTAATGTTAGCGCCTGACCTTAATCTCACAGCAATGCTGTGATTTAATCGTATTGCTATAAGTGTAATAGTAGGCGTGTAAGTAAATGGCGTAGATGTAGGCATTTTCGTAAAAGTCCAGCCTAGCACCGCCTCAAACAGTTAATTTCACTTATTTTTGTAAAAAAATATCCTCGATGGCAAGAATTTCTCTTTCAAAGTAATAGCATAGGAAAAAAAAATATAAGTATCAGGGAAAATGTTACACAATTCTACATAGTCCCAAACTAAGCAAAGCTTGTACTACGGGTACCAGGCGACGATGTATTTAATATCCAAATAATTTAATTACACAGAAAACATCCCAGACCCAGGAACGAACATTCTTGCTCATCACAGAAACACTTGCACTGGCCGGGATTCGTACCCGGGACTGCCAGCTTCGTAGGCCGTTGTGCAACGAACTGAGCCAAACATGACATCAAAAATAGAATAGGATGATAAGCATTTCCCTTTATCTCGTATGCAAATGCGAAATTATATTCACATACCACACGGATCATTCATCTTTGACAGCGTTTTTGTATCCGCTTGACACTGGATCACCATCTGTAATTTAGCTGTCATTTCGATTATTTCGAAGGCCAAGGTCCAGAGATATGTTATCAGATCACAGATTTGCTAACGTAAACGTGCAAATCATTACTTGCTTTCCATGTTCCACTTCCTTGTTCTTTAGGAGTATTTTTCCGATTAATTAAAGTATTAGATATATTATAAAGATTATAGATAGGCGTATGCATAATCTAAACATTTTAATATCACTTGCCCACAACGCTAATTTAATATCAATTATTCATGCCTATGGTAAAGTAAAATTATCTACATTAGTGATTTATTAGCTTTGTCAGCAACCTAACGAGAAGCATCTTGTGTGTTTTTGGGGTCGTGATCTCGAGTGCCGGGGGGTGACGGAGAGGGTCACACTGAGCAACTTTCACTATGGGGTCAACCACGCAATCGCGAAAAGAAAATAATTTGTTTCATACATTTAGGATAGTTAGCGATCAATTAATAATCAATTAACGCTTAATTAGGTGGTCTTTTTTCTCGATTTCGTTGGTCCCATAGCGAAAGTTGCTCAGTGTGACTCCGTCACCCCCTGGCACTCGAGATCACGACCCCAAAATTACCCGTAATCCAGAACCTAGATCAAATTATGCCGTGCTTTGTTAATTGATTACAGCTGGTTAAGGCTGTGAAATGATAGACATTGACAGGGGATCAACCGTTTATAGCTAAAAGAGTACTGCTGGAATGGGGAATGGATGAAAATTTTAAAACATCTTGTTATTTTGTTTATAGGTAGGAATAAGCCTCCTTATTGTCAGAAAAAATTACAGAATTTTCTGTGACTTAGAAAAAAATAAATGAAAAGGCGTCGGTGGGCCTATATGCCCGCCTTATACGGGACGGTAAGAATAACAGTACATTTACAGCCATTTTAATCGAAAATATCGATGCTGCCTTTGCCGTACCGTATAAGGCAGGTATATAGGCCCACCAACACCTTTTCATCTTTTTATTTTTTTCTAAGTCACAGAAATATCTGTAATTTTTTCTGACAATAAGGAGGCTAATTCCTTTGACTACCTACCTTCGACTTTGACGACCGGTTTGGCTCAGTGGGAGTAACGTTGCCTGCGAAGCTGAGGTCCTGGGTTCAAATCCCGGTAAGGGCAAATATTTGTGTGATGAGCGTAAATATTTGTTCCTGAGTCTTGGATGTTCTCTATGTTTATAACTAATATATCTATTAAATATATCGTCGTCTAGTACCCATAACACAAACCTTATTGAGCTTAACATGGGACTAAATCGATTTGTGTAAAAAAAAATAAAAAAGATATCCATTCATATTTATTTATTCCTATTTATAAAAAATATTTTTGAAAATTTTCATGCATTCCCCATTGGGCATTATTGTACCCGTGTAAATACAGTAAAACCGAAGTATTATTTATTACTAACGATCTACTAAATTGCAAGTAGGATTTGAACCTGGGCCTTCTTTAACGCAGTGCTCTGACCGACTGAGCTCCCAACTTCACGTACCTACGTGGCTTGAAATTTTCGAACACAATGCAGTTAGCACGAGTAGCGCCCTCTGTATCTTTCTTATTTGATTAATGGATTATAGTTCCTTTGATTTCCGGGAAATAGTGTCAATAAATTGTGCTCACATGCGCATATTTTCATGCAGTTTCCACCACTAGACAGTATAATCCTCGACACGTGTGTCGCCGCTCTACGAGGCATCATCAGGAGATGGAGATGTCGACGGTCCGGCGTCTACCCGAGAAAATGTCTTTCTTATTGCCATGCTCCATGACATGAGTGTCACGCTTCTTCTATACAATTATAAAGTTGTAAAAATGAGATGTCTATACCTTGAAGATATTTTCAAAAAATGGATTGTTACGGACTATTTGGAGGTCACTAAAACGAAATTTTTTTTTATTTTTATTTTATGTATGTTTGTATGTGTCGTTGTGGCTTCATCACGCAAAATCGGCCTAACCGATTGCAACTATTTTTGGCACACGGGTAGCTGGGTATCTCCAGATGGTTATAGGATACTTCTTACCCGACTACGCTGAGGAAAAAAGGCCGGGTAATGACTTTTTCTCCTCCGCGAATGAAGTTGCGGGCTTCTTCTAGTCTATTATAAAATTATGAAGTCCCCATCATGCCTCCCCAACATGTCATGAATTCGAGAATTATCTTATTATCACGATTCACAAATGTCATAAAAAATATGAACACTAACAATAGCGCCATCTCTTGGTCGGAATATCTTCGCGGCCTCATCACATCGAAACGGCTTGACGGATCTCAACTATTTTGGGTGTAAGGATAGCGAAACATCTGAGGATGGTAATAGAATACTTTTTACCCGAATGCGGGAGCAAAAAACAAACTTATGTGTATTTGGCTTCCTCTGCGAATTAAATTGGTAGCACATTCTAGTTTGAAATATTAGTTCGAGGCGAAGAGCCAATTTTAAATATCTCAATGACTATTTACCGTTACGTTACAAAATATTTTTTTATTTTTGCTCGCATGTTATGTTTATGTATCCGTTATCAATGGGTCACCTTAAGCGGCCATACACGAATCACCATTGATACAATTTGTTGATAAAGTGGACATTTGAGCGTTGAGTGTTTGTTCTGTTCATATCACAATTAATAAATAAATACTCTAGAATTGTATGGTTAATTTTGAGACAAATAAAGCAATTCGGAATTAAACTGTCATAACACTTAATGAGTTTGTTTAGCTCGCTCCAAGTCCCATATATACATGTGTATAGAATATTCCTGTGAAACCAATAGATACTCTTATGTAAACTCCATTGCCTGGTAACATAATTATATATTTATACGTAACGTGTTTCATAAGTTAATTCTATAAAAAAAATAATTAAAAACCCTCTGACACAAATGAACATAACTACAAAATTTGGAGTTCCTAGCTTCAATATTGGCTGAGATCCGGTCACTTGTTCCACTAAAAGCTGAATATCTTGGAGACGAGTGCTCCGATTTTCATCAAACAAAGCTAAGAACACTCGGGATAAAATTATCTATGACGAAAAAAAACCGCACTCAAGTCGGTCCATCCGTATAGGCGCTACGATGCCTCCGACAGATACACAGATACAGAGTCACAGACACGTTAAACATATAACACCCCTCTTTGTTGTCGGGGGTTAAAAACGGCCAACGAATTGGGCGGTTCCGGTTGTGTGTAATAAGCATGATTGTCTCAGAGTCTTGGATGTTTTCTATGTGTTTATATATGTATATCGTCGCCTAGTACTCACTCATAGTACAAGCAAGCATTGCTTAGCCAGATATTTAATATTATTTTTGGGCTAGAGCTTCTTATCTGAACTTAAATGAACCTTACAATAAACAGTATCATCTGATCAAGTACTGTTTTGTTTCAATCACACCACGCCACTGTTGTAAACATATTTATTTGCCTGACTTTCATAACATTGCGTAATAGACTACGACAACACTTCATAGCAAACTACTACAAGTGTTTGTATGCGGTACACTGCAATCATCTCTGTGCTGTGGAATGGACTATGAAATGCCCTCAATGAAAAACAAATAATCCCTGTTGCTTTTCCTTATTCGTACAAATAATAGGTGAAGGCAAGCTATGTTAAGACACTAACAATAAACTAGGAAAATGCCTTAAAATTTCCACAGGTCCCTATTTGATGCGTACAAGACGTCCCGTCGCGGCGCCCATTTGCTTCAGGTGGAGTAAGACGTGAATTAAAAACGCCCACATTTACCTTCTGCTCTTCTATAGTTAGCCTTCCTTACAAAATCGAGTTGGCGGCAAAGAAAGTGTCATTCTCATTTGCGCATTAAACAGGAAAACCGTGGCAAATTTAACTCACCAAATTTAAGTTTTCGCGCCTCGGTACCCTCACTTTTATTTTTTCATTTTATTATTCAAAAAAGTTACACAGCATTACAGTAAAACCAAGGCACTGTGAACTACAAAAACAAACAGAAAAACTTAAAAACTAGTTTGATTTAGGCGACGTAATTCCGTGGCTCCGTTGCGTCGTCTGATCTGGTATAGGATTCGGCAGATTGCCCCTGAACTGCCTGAATACTACACCCTTCGGCCAGAAGTCTGCACTTGCGTACTGCAGCGGCCGCGGACCACAAACGAGCTGAAGTGCACGTAGTGGCGGGACTGCAGCTGGTGCACCCTTAGCGAGAAGCCAGTCTTCAGGCGGACGAACTCCACCACGTCATCAGCCACAACAGAGTGATGCAAGCGCGACACGTAGTACACTTACTTATTCTTACGCCTTAGGGCAAACCAATGGTCACCAAGTCTTGGTTGCTGGTTCGCTATCGATCTACATAACGGAGACGATGAAATAGATGTCGTATTTCTAAAACCTTTCGCAGTTCCATGAAACTCGGTGCGTCGATCGTTGACCTCACTGCGTCCTGCGCAATTCACTACATCTCGACTTTAGTTGCACGATCTGGTGTAGATTCTAAGCGAAAAAGAGCATAAATCTCATTGTGTAACTAAGGCAGTCAGTTATTTCTCTAGTATGAGCATATCACAATTGGTTCAAGTGATTTGAAGAGCCTATTGCTGCCGAAGTGTCGACGGGTGTGTTGGTCTCAATTCTTTATTTGGCCATCGTGTGTTAAGGTTGGTCCACTTAGTGCTAGTAGGGCTGGAGAAGTAGTAAATATGCAGCATTCTTTAGAAAAATGCCGAAAGGCATACTAATTACTTATAATACTGGTCTCTTTCGTGGCTTTTTGGTCAAATTCTGATAGCCAGTAATTTTAAGGACATAATTACTTAAAAGATTTTTAAAAGTTATAAGATTTAAGACAAAATTACAATTTATAAGTCAAAAATGTTCACATGACGTTGATGTTTTAATGAGAGCCTGTTGCTGTGCAAACGTCTCACCTTGATCTATACGGGTGCCGCGTGGTATTAAAGGCCGGTTAGCGAAAAATGCACCCTAACAAGTCCAGTCATTTCCATCTATACCTGTTCCTAATTCCGGGTACATTGACCCAATGCACCACATAGTGATAACAACGAATAGAATACCTTATTTGGGGAGAAAATCAATTACGATGGTACTCGTCCAGACAGTTTTATGTTCAAGCGATATGTGAGATTTCTACAAATAGAAAATGCACAGTAGTCCCCATATACGCCGTCTTATGCGAGGTCCAGGATCTCAGAAAAGAAAGAAGAATACATTTATTACCACAACTAAATGAAACAAAAATTAAACGCTTCTAAATCTAGCTGTAGTTATAACACACTAGAATCTGCTCGCAACTTTTTTCGTGGACGAGAAAAAGTCATAAGCCCTATGTTTTTCGTCAGCGTAGTAGGGTAAAAAGTACCCTATAACCTTCTATGGATAACCAGCTACCCGTGTGCCAAAAAAAGTTGAATTTTGTTTAGCCGATTTGGCGTGATGAAGCCACAACGACACGTACAAATGTACAAAAAATAAATGTAGTAAGTCCGTTGTAATATATTTTTATTATTTATTATTGAGGAGGCCTGGCTCCAGCAGTGGAGTGGAAGGAAACGGAAAATGCCAGCGCGGACAATGAAGTTATCGACATTTAACCCACTGGGATCCTCAAAACGGTTTGAAAATAACATAGTAAAAAAAAAAAACTATCTTAAGAATACTGATGATTTTTTGGAAATATACACAAGTGTCCAGGGGGCTTCAAGCCAGTTGAAGCCATACTTTTTAAGATAAGTTGTAGGGTCAGTAAAGTCAGAGCTTGAGGGCTTGGCTTTGCCTGGGATCTGATATCTTTTTTACAGCGAAAGCGTTATGAGCTTGTGAATCTTGGCTGCCATTTTTACATGAAATGTTTTTGGTGGGATCATATTGACCAAGTGAGCGTAACGTTTTAGCTTGGGCAAAACTGCGTTTGTCTGTCCTGCTATTCTTCTCTACAGGTCGCATTTCTCAACCGATTCTCGTAAAATTTTGTAAGCATGTTTCGATAATAACATCGAATCGTTTTGTCGATTCGGGGAGAAATGAGGGAAAGACTCTCGAAGCTTTACAGATCACAGAACCACTAGTTTATCAGAAAGTGGCCGTGGAGGCATATGTCTGAGAGGACATCTTCATCTATCTAATAATCATTACGTATGGTCCAAGAATTTAATTTGTGTACCATTTCGTACCTTGTCATAGTGACTTTGATATGGCATCTATTGGCTTTCGTATTGATTTTGACTGTGACAAGGTACGGTATATAAATTAAATTCCTTGACTGTATAATACTCGTATAACACTTCTTTATGATACTTTAGTCCCATAACAACATCCGCACAAGTAACTAGTAGTACGCATCATAGACTGACACACCCATCATTCAATCATTCGAAATACGTGATAGCGCAATCATTCAGACTGGCTGTCAACCGTTCGGGCAATTGAAACAACGCTTATGAATCATATCGTACTTTGGATATGTCAACATGTAGTCTGTCATTAGAATTATGGCACCCTTTTTCATATTTTTTCAAGCCACGATTTTTGATTCTAGGTCACTTTCGTAACTGTCATGACCACAGAATTCAAAAATTCAAAATTATTTATTTTCAACTGTGCTTAGTAAGTGGTCGAATCCTCCTTTTAAGTTAAAATCGTGTATTAGGAGGAAATTCGCTCTTTCATCCAAGTTGTACTTATGTTAAAAATAATATTAACTAAACATAGTTACTTATCCTGAAATAGATAAACTTAAATCCGAATCATAAAATTCCACAAGTAGGTAATTTACATGCTAATTACACGCGTGCCTAAGAAGCTGCATTTCTAAATTCAAATATACATTTATTAAACAACAATGAGGTATGGAGAAAAGTTAAATTAATCATAACCATAACAATGACTTTATGTTAGTCAGTAGTGCAAAATTGTGGGTTACGACATGAGTAATAGGGAACATGCATGAAATTTTTTCATCGCTTTTCTTAACAAAATATCAAAATACCGTAAACACTATTATATTCCAAAAAGTGAAATTAAAATTAAAATCGGCCAAGAAATACGCATGCTATAGGCATTTTAAACTACTAATTAGACAGCGATTTGACAGAGAGGTCCGATATGTACTGTTACGTCACAGTCTACGACGGTCATATAAACTCCATATTAAATTCTGTTTTGCTAGAAAGAGATAGAATGAAATGTTTCATAGCTTATATCTTGGTTATTTTTATAGTTATTCAAAAAAATATTTTTTTCCACTGTTTGTTACATGAATGAGTTTTGTATAAAGCAAGGTTTTACTCTTAAGCCAGGTTGTTATTTGTATTTACACTCTCTATACATTAAGTGGTCGATTTTCTCAGTTCATTTTAGTTCCTTGTCACTTTCACTACTATAACGCATCCCAATTGTCGCAGTATTGTTACGTCAGTGTGACAAAGTACTACAATGAGGGGCGTATTTACCCTAGAGCCATCCGGGCCATGGCCCGGGGCACCCCTGGGCGTTTGCATTTTGTTTTAGTATTGGCGCCATTGAACCAACCTTTACTTCTCACTTTTTTATTTTTAGGGTTCCGTAGCCAAAGCCAAAACGGAACCCTTATAGTTTCGTCATGTCCGTCCATATAAACCGTCATAACGTATCTTCGTATAATGTATTTTACTTAAAATATATGTATAATATCACAATATAATGAATGGAGTATAAGTGTCTTGTATAAGCCGCTACTTACTTTGATCTAATCGTTGATTTGAATATTTTCGGAAATAATTGCTTCAAAAGTAGCATAAATTGTGGTGGCCGGTTTTTTTTGTCAATTAAATTTGAAATTAACATAACCAAAAAACAAGAACTAGTAAGTCATTTAATCGAAAACACGCTTGTAAGTGTAAAAACCTACGGAGCACTCTATACAAAAACGGCCAACAGCGTGTCGGACCATGCTCAGTGTAGGGTTCCGCAGCCGTTCATACAAAAAAATACAAAAATACGATATGAAAAAGTGCACTAGCAAAAGAGCGTATCTCCATGGCACATGCGTCTTTTTGCTGAGAAGCGCAGTTTTTTGGCAATAACTCAAAAACGTGATATTCGATCATGATCAACACAATTTTCGTTGAAAGTATTTATTTAGCTATATATCTAAAATACTTTTCATACTTTCTGAACATACCGTTTAGAAAATAGATTTTTTGCTACTTACGGAGCGGCTTTTTCCGAACATATGCACTAAATCAACTTTTTTTATTGAGTCCTAATATTCTTTTAAAAAAAATGTCTTAATATCTGCCACACATTGATATTTGCTGAAAATAAATTCAGTTTCGGTTACATAATATTATATTCGCCCCCTAATTTTTTTTTTTATTAATTTAGTATTATTATCAAACTAAGTAGCGGTTTATATAAGACATACGGACGGACGGACGGACATGACGGAACTATAGGGTTCCTTTTTTGCCATTTTCACTACGGAACCCTACAAAGAGACCTGAAAGCATTTCCATACATGGAAATTACGTAACGCATCTTTTTGTGCACTGCAGTGACAAACTGCAGACGTGCAGAGCAGAAAGATCATTTTCGGTTCTGAAAAGAGTTAAGATATCTTCGCTCACGGACTTCTGAAGAACTTTTAAAACGTTTAGCGATTCTCAATATTGAAGCCGATTTAACAAAACAAATAAGTAACGAAATCATCATTAATGACTTATATATTAATATATAAGTCATTAATGACTATACTATAAACTTATATGACTATAAATTTGTACACCGCAAAAAAAGTATACGTTATTAAAAATATAAAAAAAATGTATTTTTCTAATATTTTCTTCTGTTTCCGCGATTATTACTCATTGAAATAAAACAATTTAACGGATTTTATCGCGTATATTATCTCATTTTAGTTCCCGGCGTTTCGGAAGCTTTCCAGCTTTCCATGGTCACGGGTGGACTGAGAAAAGATGTATTTTCCTCTGTCAAAGTTACAATTTGTGCAAACTACCCATTTGTTTGAAAAAACACAAATAAAGGTGTACATACATGCCAGATGGGCCTAAGCTGTAAAGACAGTTACACATGTGCCAGAAGGGCTTAATTATCTTATTCTGATAATTTACCAAGCAGCATTTCACAAATGAGGCGTACTGAGGAGAAAAGAAACGCTGCAAAGAAAAACTCCCAGGCTACCTCATTACTAATTATAATATTTAAAAAACCGAGACTATTAAACTACTTTTAAACAGATAAGATATTTTACACCGTTCGGAAATTAAGGTTTTGCAGTCCTGTGTCTCGCTTGTTCCTTGATGAGATGTATTACAGGATCCCAAGCTGGTGGTAGTGACAATCCATCTTCTCTATTGAAATTAGGATCCGAGACTATTAAACTACTTTTAAACAGATAAGATATTTTACACCGTTCGGAAATTAAGGTTTTGCAGTCCTGTGTCTCGCTTGTTCCTTGATGAGATGTATTACAGGATCCCAAGCTGGTGGTAGTGACAATCCATCTTCTCTATTGAAATTAGGGTGCTTTTTAATCTCAATAGCCTCGCGTAGCATTCTGGGAAAATATATTTTTTCTTTGGCAAGGATAGAAGGTTTATCAAACTTAATTGAGTGGTTTGGTTTGTCAATGACATGTTCACAGACTGCAGACCTATTACACCGACGGTGCTTGACATCTGCTATGTGCTCCTTCACCCGGGTTTCGTTTGACCAATGTATGAAAGACCACACTCGCAGTCCAGCTTATAAATGCCTGCACTCTGCAAAGGGGTGCTACTCTTCACGGGTCTAAGGTATTGAGACACCCTCTTCAACGGCTTGAAATATGTTTTTATAGAAGCACGCTTCAAGATGTTTCCGATCTTGTCTGTCACCCCTTTCACATATGGTAATACGGCAGGTTTACGCTCGACTGTTGGTTTCTTCATACTGGGATTCTGCTTGGAACGTGGTATCTGGAGCTCGTTGGCTCGAAGCGCACGTTTGACAACATTCTGCAACTCAGCAGTCAGATGTTGATTGTCGAAGATACCCCTGGCTCTCTGAAACAAAGATTTACCCACTGTAGCAAGTTGACAGGGATGGTGGTGAGATTTGCCATTCAAATACCTATCTGTATGCGTAGGTTTCCTATATACAGTATGACCTATGTCATTTTTAGGACCCGTGACCATGGAAAGCTGGAAAGCTTCCGAAACGTCGGGAACTAAAATTAGATAATATACGCGATATAATCCGTTACATTGTTTTATTTCAATGTATTTTTCTATTTAAATCGATTTTTCCTTGATTTTTGGTGCGGCGAAACTCAATGGCCCGGGGCGCCAAATTTAAAATACGCCCCTGTCAATGATCATCTACTTATGCTGTACTTATAAGTGTAGGTTTAAAAAAATCATGGAACATGGCCGTTGGGGGTTGAACTGGAGAACGTGCATCCATTATATTACAATGTTCAAACAGCAACACACTTTAAGTGACCACCAAGTCTGTGGCTGATGGTACTTGTATGTGTAGGCAGGGTACATATGTATAAAAATATATTAATTCAAGCTGTTTTTAAGTTAATAAATAATGGTATCAAGGATTTAAAATAAACATTAAAAAAATAGACGAAAATATTTTTTGAAGGAAAAATAAAGATAACACCTCGTCCAGAAGGTCCGCCGGCGGCTTACCTCCTATTTTAGCATTTTTCTAAGTGTTACGGGACGGAATAACAAGAAAAGGTTGATCATCATCATTCAAATAAATCCTTCACATGAACCAATACACGCTGTACCCATCATTGTGTCAGCGCTCGTAAAATGACCTACATTACATATCCAATTAGGCTCAAGAGCTACGGAGCAACAAGAATGGATAAGCCCTTTTGGAGCTAAGCAGGGTTGCGTGGTAAAGATACGCGTCATTTCGACACATACATAGTACCCTTAAGGGTCAGCCCACTTGGCTCTCTTACAGTCTCGTCTAAACGGAAACATGTTCAAACGTATGCCTGGGTAACGAGATTCTAAATTGCATTTTCAATCTTGGGTTACAACACGATACAACAATTCTTTATTGCGCACCAACAACAGAAATAGTACAATAGAGCCTTAACATAAAATACTGTTGGCAATCGACGGTCTTATCGCTACAGAGCGATCTCTTCCTGAAAGGTTGTCTTTTCAGTAGCGGAAATGACACAGAATAGCTAGGAATGAGTAGGTGATGAGATACGATTATGAATAATACAAAAATAAATATAAACATAAACATACATACGAGAGATACATAAATATATACAAAAGAGGAAAGAAAACTATGATACAGTTGACATCTAACTGATTAGAAAACCAGAGGCATAATTAAAAAGTAGAAATTATGGGAGTGTAAATAATGATCTTTTAACTTTCTACCTTAAGCCCATTCGTATTTTTGGTTAAAAAAAAACAAAAGATATTTTTTTTTGTGTAGTGCCTCAAATTAGTAAAACAGATTATTTTAACTATATTTCCTCGATTAACGATAGCAGTTTTCTGAAGAGCGCGCGAATTCGAGACCTTAAAACCTTATGATGATATGTGAAAACCTAGTTTTTTAACTGATTTTTCACAATAACTATATTTAAATCGTTGCAGCGCGTATGTAGCGTATATTTTAACAAAATCTCACTGAAAACACAAATATTTTCTCATTATCGTTGAATTTATATTATTTATCGTACGTTACATTAAACTTCATATTTGTTGGAACACAATCGATTAAAAAAAACTAACGTTAATAAAAAAAATATGTCTTTATTTAACCTTTTGACCGCCAACCAGCGAAATAAAACGAAGCTTCAAAACGAAAATAGTCTTTGAAGAACGAGATTATATTCAGAGAGTTCTTTGAACAATGAAATCGGCATGTGCACGCTGGCGTCAAAAGGAAGAATTTTCGATTTAAGAGTCCGTAGGTACAAACGTAGTTTCGCTCTCATTTTAAAACGACTAGCTAGTTTGCTCTGAAACTGTGTACTTAGAATAAGTTAAGTGTCAGTACATTGAAGATATTTTCCAAATAACTATAGAAAAATAAAAAAATTAAAAACTGTCGGGGGGCAAATATAACAACAAAATTTGCAGTTCCTAGATTCAATATTGGCTGAGATCCGGTTACTTGTTCCAGTAAAAGCTGAATATCTTGGAGACGAGTGCTCCGATTTTCATCAAATAAAGCTAAGAACACTCGGAACAATAAAATTATCTATGACACAAAAAAACGCACTCAAATCGGTCCATCCGTATGGGCGCTATGATGCCACAGACACGTTAAACTTATAATACCCCTCTTTTTGTCGGGGGTTAAAAATGAGTGATACGAACTTTTTGAAGGTCACTGAATCGAATTTTTATATGTTGTATATGTGCTATTGTATCGGCTGAACTTATGTCTACGGTCCTTGTTGCAAAAAAAAATAAGCTTCTAAGTCAACGCAATCCAAAGAGCCTTTAAAAAAGGTGTTAACATACAAATCGCCGTCCATGGAAAATCCTATAGGGTTATCCTAAAAACTTGAAATTTGGTATGAAGGTAGCTCTTATAGCTCAACCCACGAAATCAATCTGAAAATCTACATTTTTAATGTCTGTCTATGTCAGTAACTAATATAAAATGACCCCACACCGCGTACATTTTGGTTAGGAGTAGGGTTCTGCTAACAAAGAATTTTCATAAATAAGGCCGTTTTTAGCTTATTTTTTGTACGAAAATCGGAAGTTGACTCTCACTTGGCCTGTATTTTTTAACAAGTTAATGTACAGACATTTCATTTTACAACTTTAAAATAATACATGAAGATATTCTCATGTCACAGGCATTTCATCCAACTTTATAATAGTATGGATGCTCTGTACTGTACAGTAGGTTATATTTAGTTCAACTT
This sequence comes from Hedya salicella, assembly GCA_905404275.2. Lineage (NCBI taxonomy): Eukaryota > Metazoa > Arthropoda > Insecta > Lepidoptera > Tortricidae > Hedya > Hedya salicella. The sequence continues at coordinate 9,942,906 of FR990096.1, read as the reverse complement.
AAGTTTCTCATCACATTAGCCATTCCTAAACTAACTGTACACATTGTCGAAGCTATCAGATATCAACCTTGGCATTTCCCATGAAGCCGTATCGTGACTGTCGCTGTCTATAATCCACCGTATAACGCGTGGCATTCACTTAAAACCGTATTCAAACGATATACGGCTTCATTTTACTATGTCATTATTACGTTACATATGGCCTTGTTGAAATGCATTGTTTGATCCAACTGTTGCTGGGTTGAACAGCTGTTTCAAACAATACCACGATGCTCATTTGGTTTTTATTAAAGTCATGACGACATAGAACGACTTTTGTTTCTTCTTGTGCAGTCATACTTTGATTAACCCCTGACGTATAACGTGCAAGTGTGTGTATGTGTCTGTATTGACTTTTAGTTCAATGAGACTGTTTCAATTTTATTCACTTACTTACGAAATTTTCATCACTCTACCAGTTTTCTTGCTCTTGTAATCCTCCTTAATAGTTTTTTTTTTTATACCATGCCAAACAGAATAAATAAACCGATTACTTATTACGTAGTGTTTTTATTTAAAAGTACTTCTAACGATGTGTTATGCTAATAAATATTATAAATCTTAGTATATTTAGCTTTTCTAATGCCAAAAGAATAGAAAGGCCAGTTAGGGGCAAGTTTTACAAAAGCTTTTCACTTGTGTCAAGCTAAAAGATCTTTCCAACAATATGTATTAGAAAGAAACTTCCATACATGTTAAAAGCTTTTGAGAAACGGGTTCCTCGGGTTACCTCTGTTCAAATTCAAATACTTAAATGCTACATTTGTGATTAACCTTCACGAATACCCTTAAGCTGGATAAAGGTCTCTAGATTTCCATAACCTCGATGCTTTTTCGGCCAGTTGCTGAGGGATACGTCCAATTCGTCTTATACATATTGTCACAAATTATATTGTAATTTAAAATAGCTGTTTGATCATATAAACGTTTAGTAATGTATAAAAGCATACGCAACTCCAGTCACTTTTGCATCACCTAATTGCATCAGAACAATCGTTAGGGGTCATCTCAAACGTTATATTAATATATGTATCCTTTGTGTCGTGCTGCAAGAACGCCAACAAGTGGTTATAATTCAGCTCGCAAGATTTGACCCACACATACTAACTACACGTCACAGGAAGTTAACACGGCAAGTTAAATAAGATCATGTAAAAACATAACCCTCCTTGACGCAGTCGGGGAACAATAGGGCCGCACTTAGGTAGGCATGAGCTATTGGACTACGACATAGCCAACGCCCGAATTTCAAACATAAACGTTCTCAAAATCTCATTATATTGTCACGTAGTAAGGGGCAGGTACAGTCAAGGAATTTAATTTACATACCATTTTGTACCTTTTCACAGTCAAAATCAATATGAAAGCCGATAGAAATTCTATGTCAATGTCACTATGACAAGGTACGAAATGGTACACAAATTAAATTCCTTGACCGTACATCATCCAACATCCAACCAACGGCATCAAAAAATACCCGTTCTTGTCTCAGATTATGTACTTATTGGGCTCGTTTTATTAAAGCTCTTTGCATCCCTAATTTCTTCCTATTTTGTTACCGATAATTATAATGACAATTTATTCTTAATTGATGTTTTGTTGAATCAATCAAGAAAATATATTCTTCATAAAGCCTTTATTATGAAAAAAAAGTATTGTTTTTCATTAAAAAAAATTGTTTACTAAATTAGAAAGTTAATGGTTTTTGTGACAATTACATGGTTAATATTCCTCTAAAAATTTTGTCCTAACTTTTTTTAATGTTCATTAAATAACTTACAAAATTGTCAGAGCGCTGAACCCATGTTTACAGAAAATAAGCTTGAGATAACTGAAGTCCGGTATCGCGCAGGGTCAATATCTAGGCTACTGTAGCGGTCAAGGCGGTACAATCTACCAATAATAAGTATGATAATGCAAGAAAATTAAGTCTACTGTTGCTGGTTGTACTGTACTGCTTAACTAAATTAAAGCTTACAACCTTTCATTACCAATTACTAAATTAATTACCGCGCGAAACCGCATGACAACAGTATTAAAAAATATTCATTTACCTTCTATTTCACCGTTTGCCCAGCAGACGTCAGTGTCTCCCGATTTTGTATGAAAATAGTTGTAGGTATATCCCCTGTACTGTGTAACCGCTAGTTTTTTTTGACGAAGATAAAAACTACAGGACAAGAACAAGTTGACTGACGCAAAGATCAGTTTACAATCGGTTTGCGTAGATATGCCAAGAACTTTACTTAGATATGCACGTTTTATTGAATTGTTCAGTGCACTATTGTACGGCCAAAATCAACTAAACGTCATGCTACTGTTAATAAAGGCGTGAAACATGACATTATACATAAGTGGCACATAGTTAAGTCCCCTAAAAGGGATGTGGCATTGTTAGTGACGTTAGAGGTTAAGCTATAGCACGGGTGGCGGTTTTTTCGACATATCAAAGGGTTTTGTGCTAACGGCGCGTTCCGCTAATGTGGCCACATGTTTTACTGTCCATTAATTAACGTGTAGTTTTCCACATTTACATTAACGTTAACGCAGGTGGAGCAGTAGCATATTAAGAGTCATAAACACTAAGTCATTATACATAAGTGGCCAATAGTTAAGTCCCCTAAAAGGGATGTGGCATTGTTAGTGACGTTAGAGGTTAAGCTATAGCACGGGTGGCGGTTTTTTCGACATATCAAAGGGTTTTGTGCTAACGGCGCGTTCCGCTAATGTGGCCACAGGTTTTATTGTCCATTAATTAACGTGTAGTTTTCCACATTTACATTAACGTTAACGCAGGCGGAGCAGTAGCATATTAAGAGTCATAAACACTAAGTCGGACCACTCGCTTGCACTTGATGTTTCTTCTAAAGCGCGAGTGAGAAAGCTGACTTAATGTTATATTTATAGCGTTAGCTGAGCTAACGATGCATTGAAACTTTATGCTTACGTGTGAGCATATTTTCAGAGCATTCTTTCTTTAGTCGACTTAGCATTTGATTTACATATACCCAAGCTAACTATGGTAACCATACTCTAGACTATACCAGAACATAGTATGCTACTAACTAATTCCTTTTCATAGTTCGTTTTATTATTAGGGTCGTAGTATATGAGATATGATTTGTTATTTTAAATTTATATTTCAAGTTTAACTTTCCAATATGTAAATGCTGTTGGACATCTGTTATTGAGGTGTGGCTAGAAGTGCTCCTAGTTTTTAGTGTAAATAAAATGTGAAGCCTTGTACTTTGTTGGTTTGTCGAATAAATAAATAAATGAACTATATTATTCACGGCCATTGAACTACTGAGTCTGTCAACAATAATCGACTTTTATAAAAATAATCATCCAATAATAACTAACAGTACATGATGAAATCGCCTTAATGTGATACTGATAACATTAATATACACGCGTGTGCGTATTTTTCAGTGCACCTGTGTAAGACGGCTTAGCGATGGATTGCATGTTATTACTTAGCCGGTATGCACGTGTGAACATTTATTTTCAATGCATTGTAGTGTCGCCCTAATGCTGGATTGAACTTCAAACGCCTTTAGAAACCCCACATGGTAACCTCGGGCCGGCGTCTTGCCTCGGCCTTCACCTTGTCTTTGCGTGACCGACTGTACATTTACATTGTACACTCACGTCTACATCACAATTTAGCTCAGGCGCGTTCCTAGCCAAAGATTTGGAGCCCCGTTCACCCCGTCAGCTAATTTTGCTGAAATTGTTTGTTTAATTATTTTTTTAATTGTCAGGTACTTTTTTGGGAAGATGAGTTATGAACCCTGTGACCCTGTGCGTGTGTGTGTGTATGTGTGAATTTAAGAGAGAAGATTCACCAACTAAATGTTCATATTTTACGTTACGTTCAGTAGCGGACTGTATAGTAGACCTTTTTTTCGGCTATTAAATATTAGAGCGGATGAAGGTTGCATAAATAAAATAATTTATTTACAACAATAAATAAAATAAAATATATTTACACATTTTTATCGAATTTAAAAGAAGTATTGTAAAGAAGCCACCACAAAGACCACCCACACGAAAGGGATTAGAGTTTTAACATTCTATAAAAGAGATGGTTCAGTTTTTGCTAGCGTGTCTTACTGTTTGTAAAGCCCATACAAAATTCTTTGCTCCGTGTATTGAAGTGGGGGTTTAGTTGACTGTTGTAAACTTTCTAGTTTACTTAATTTGTTTCCCTTACTAGTTGACACTTAAGCAGGTTTTTCCTAAAAGTATTATATTTACCATTACATTTAACTCCGTTTTAAAATACCGCAAAACATTATGTTCATTAATTTATACGGGTGCATCCAAGTAGATAACTTTAACAAGCAGCCACCTATGTACGGAGTGGTTTCTATCCAGAGGTCATATTTATAAGCTGGATTTTCCTGATACTATTTTTTACCATTAAATTTAGCTCCGTTTTAAAATATGTCCCATTAAATTACACGGGTGCAACCAGGCAGATAACTTAGACAGGCCCCCGGACACTCGTACATAGAAAATTGGACCCTAAGGTCATATTTTAATTGAGGGTGAAGTCCAAGATGTTAATTGCTTACTGAAATAGGTGGAACATTACACTTATCCAAAAGGTTACGAGGATTGCTGATAAAATGTGATGTTTACAAACGTGTTAATGTTGTTTGTCGCGATCAACACATGCTTGTCTAGTATAAACAACGCGAAATTCACGTTTTGTGAAATATGTTAAGGAATTTCTTCGCGAGGCTTGTGCAATAACAAATGTATTTTTAGACATTTCTCGAACAAGCCTATACTATTGTTTCAACCTCCATATCACCGCCATCCATACTATCCATACTTCCATACTAATATTATAAATGCGAAAGTGTGTCTGTCTGTCTGTCTGTCTGTTACCTCTTCACGGTTAAACCGCTGAACCGATTTGGATGAAATTTGGTATGGAGATAGTTTGAGTCCCGGTGAAGGACATAGGCTACTTTTTTCCGGAAAAATACCCTTATCCGCGATAAACGAATTTAAGGCGGACGAAGTCGCGGGCAGACGCTAGTTTTGTATAAAATCCAAAAACTGAATCGTGAAAAAAACTCCATATAATAGGAACGATGCCTTAATTTTAATAAATAGTCCGTTATGTAGATTAATAAAAAATATTGGACACGTAGTTTTTCTTTTTTTACATGATCGAAGAATAAAGTTGATACATTGAGTTAAAATGTCGTGTGACGTCACTTCCAAGTACAAATTTTACTAAGGATTGGACGTCTCGAGCCCCACTCTTAAACTTTAATGCCTTTTATCTGAGTATTTTTTTATTATTTTGAAAAAGCAAAAAAGACGAGTTCGTTTTTTATTATCGATCTGATGACTAATTATAATTTTGATTTTCATACCCCGTCATCATGCTTATTTATCGAGATGCTGCTCACAAAATTTCCCAAGAATCAGTTGAGGAAGCGACCTGTAGAGGAAAAGAGCATTTTTGCCCGAGCTGAGACGGCGACGCTTAGCTTGAACTTCGCGCTCGCTCGGTTAGAAAGTGTGGCGATACTTTATAGACCTACTAAATACTACTATGTCAGATAATCCTAACTTACTGCAACACGTGAGTTCATAAGTCCTTTAGCGTTTTGACCGCTTAGATGACTTTTTGTTCGAATTATTGTGTAAATTGGAGAGGTGAGAATGACATTCTGGATTATCTGGTAGAAGTCGGTGCCTTCTACAAAACACCATGCGTCTCTCTCGTGAAGCAGCATAATAGATGTTAATTAAAATATAATAATAAAAAATAGTCCGTCACGTAGATTGATAAAAAAGTATTGGAGTTTTTGCTTCATCAAAATATAAAAGCGCTGTATTCAGTCAAAATATCGCGTGACGTCTCGCCTAGGCTAAGTACAGTTCGTACTTGCTTGTACAGACGTGACGTCACGAGCCCCGAGTCGTAAACTTCAATGCGATTTATACGATTATATTTTTCATTAAGCGTCTACATCGTCAATGAATGCCTACTCGTAAACTACGCCCCAAACGCCGAGTCGGCGAATCAGCGGTAGTATTTGTAATAAGGAACGCATTTATTGCTCGCGCGCATCAAAGAAAGAGAACGCTAATTCACTACATGCTTGGGCTTTTTTGTTAAGTTTATCACGTAAAAGATAAAGGGAAGAATGACATTTTTACATAATAAATATAGCCATTTATCTGTCGTTTGTACAAACTAGACAAAAAACTAAAAATATGTCAAATTTCATCCCTTTTAAGGACGAAAAAGGGGGTGAAACTTTGTAAGCTATAAATTGCATCTCTACGCGTATGAAGTCGCGGGCAACAGTGAGAGTATTATAAATGTGAAAGTGTGTCTGTGTGCCTCACGCTTAAACCGCTGAACCGATTGGAATGAAATTAGGACATGGCCTACTTTTTATCTCGGAAAAATACTCTTGAGTTACATGACAAGAACAAAGAGTCGATCTATCCAGGTAATAACTTAATAAGACATTCTAACCTGTGGTAATGAAAATGCTATTCAGCTTCAACATCTTGTCCTATTTAATGTACGTTGTAAGTACTGCATTTAATAATCTATTAACCTCTTGCCTGACACCTTAGGAGTAGAGAGTTTGGTGCTGCTTCGATACAGATATACTTAAAACGTTATCCGCATAGTACTGCAGTACTAGGTGTAAACATAAGCCGGAAGAAATAGGAAACCCGGGAAATGAACGCGAAATGCAATTTATTTGTATATAGCTTCTGCCCGCGACTTCGTCTGCCTTAAATTCGTTTATCGCGGATAAGTGTATTTTTCCGGGATAAAAAGTAGCCTATGTCCTACCCCGGGACTCAAACTATCTCCATACCAAATTTCACTAAAATCGGTTCAGCGGTTTAAGCGTGAAGAGGTAACAGATAGACAGACACAATTTCGCATTTATAATATTAGTATGGATAACCGCAGTGGAATTTTGCAAATAATATAGTTCAAAGTTTACCGAGGGGAATTCATAGCAATCTGTGTTGTCCAGGGTTGGAAATTTTAACAAACTAATTGTACATTGTGCACCGTGGGTGATACAGAAGGAATTACAAACGAGAGCACATTGAATGACTCGATTAATGACTCGAGTTTGTAATTCCGTTACCGCCCGAGTTACACACAATGTTTTTCATCACACTTGTAAGGAAACTAATAAATTATTAAGTCAGAAAAAGCTTATTACTTTCAAGTGTCACAAGTCCCAACATTGTGTCATAAAGTGTCATTTCGTGATTGGTAGAATCTCATTCCATAAATAACATAAACAAAGGTTTTGGTTTTTTTTCGTTAACCAACAAAGGTTTCGTTCCGAAACTATTTTTTAATTTTGTTGCATACAATCTTTTACGTAAATTAATAAGTGTAAAATAGTATAGACAAGCTATTTTAACGTATTTACCTATAGCGTCGACGTGTATTTATTGATATTACATTATGTATAATTCAAATTTGTTGATTTTGACTAATTCCATTCGGTTCCGTTCTAAACCTGGCACATTAGAGTAGTGAATGCAGTAAAAAAAAAAGTCATTACGCCCATTATGTTAATGGAATTATTAAAAAGCCCACGGTTTTAATTAAGACCTTGTCGCTCGTTTTGCTTGCGTGTAATGACACCGTTTACGAACAAGTGTGATGAAAAAATATTTTTAAGTTTCAAATGATACTATATGTTAAGTGAACATTTCAGTCCAATTAAATAGAATTTGACTATTGACTTTCTAAATACATATATACTACACTATATAAAATTGTACACATTTTTTCAATCAAGGCAAACAATCAACCAATCAGTTTAATGATATAATAACTAACAAGTAATCTAATTTATCAAATTTATATATCTACGAAGTAATTTCTATCTCGACTGTTAACATACTCTCTGTTTACCGGGCAATATAAACTGTATATAAGGCGTTGTGTATCGATCCGTAAGAACGTTGATGAAAGTAACCCCAGTAGACGGTAATTGAAAAACATCATTAAAACTAAAGTTTTTGCACTGGTTGAAACGTTCAAAGAATTTGTTGAAACAAGTAACATGTCAGTTATATTACCAAATTGCATTGTAATATTCACATTTAATTAAATCTTACGATAGAATACTTATCGATTATAGCGAAAATTGTACACCCTATTGAACAAACAATTCTCAGTAATCAAAATGATTAGACTTTTGCGAGAAGGGGTGGAATAAGCATTTGATTTTAAATTTTGTTAACCCTTAATTTAAAAAGAGTTCAAAAAATACTATAATACAAGCCTCAGTGAATCCAAAGAGGACTTACTAATGTCTGATTTAATAAAAAATACAAAAAGTTTAGGAAAAAATCAACATTAACATTTTCAAATCAACATAGTATCGTTGCCAAAACAACGAAACATAAAAAGCTTCAGAATAAGCCATAAGTAAGATATAAAGTGACATAATCGTACGTCAACTTCTCTCTGATTTTTTCGTAATGGAATAATTAGATTTTCTACTCGTGAATTATATCTGTGAATAAAAACTCCGCGAATCATCCTAAAAAGGCATACCTACTTTTTAGATTGGATCATCACTCTATACCCTATGGTTTATTGTATATGTCACTGAACTATAATACCTATATTATACAACTCCGCTCAGAACTATAATACATTTCAAGAAAAGAACGCAGTATTTTTGCAATTACTTATTTTTTATGTATGTTTCATTTACTGCAGTTTATGGGTTACTCTTAGAAAAAGTGTTGCATACAATAGTTATATAATTAGCTTTTTACGTCTCGTACCTTAATTATATAGACCAGTCAGCTTCGTGGCCTAAACGCGGTACTCAACTGCAAAAGCCTTACATTATATAACGATGGCATAAAATACTAATTTTATCAAATTATTAATTTTGTCAAAGCCGTTCGAAACGGATGGTATAAATGCATGAATCATTCATTATCAAGTATGATTTATGACTATTCTTAATTATCTGTGTCCGTGTCTAAAGCGTTAATATATTCTGGCGCGTTGTTGCTATTGTGGCGCGTGTAGGAAAGATACCACTAGCAGACTTATTACACCATCGCGAAAGTTAAAATACAGTAACAACCTGTGCACCTTATAGGCCGTTAGTCCGTTTCTCCTCTGCAATACGCACACGACAGAATATTCCACTATAAACAAAGTGATGGTGACGTCGGGCGCACTCCCCCGCCGGCCTAACACGGCCTCAACCTCAATTGACGATGTCACTACGACTCAGTTGCGACTACGTAAGGAGAGCGTGACGGGTACGGAAATCACAGCTATACTAACCTTTCACGATCAAGATTTTCGTAGCTCTAGCGGCTAGAGCTACGAAAATGTTATCGGCTAGAGTCTAGCCGATATAGGTAGTTCCACGAGAGTTGAGGTGAATGATTACACACACAAACAAAGAAAAATGTGACCGAATGAAATGAGTGAGTGAATGTAAATAAAAACGCTTAGTTATATTTTTAATAGGTATACAGAAAAAGCCATTTTCCTTAGTTATTCAAATAAGCATCTGTAGGTTTACTTATATCTTGGAAAATGCAGTTGTCAATAGGTATGACAACGATGTAACTAGTGCCAGTTACTTCAGTGATTTTTGAAGAGGTTCGATAACGAAATAACAAAGTAGTGAAAATATAGATAAAGACAATATTAACATCTACATAACAAGGCAATTTATTACTTATTATCTTGAGTTTCTACGATTAATATTATATTCATATACCTACGCATATCTGATCTTTATTTTTTTTCACTTCTGCTCAAAAAGTACGTCATATTAGCATCGCAAAGCGAGACTAAAATAGTACATTTAGCCCCTAGGGTTTAAAAGAAAGCCATATAATCCCATACAAATTTCTATGACACCGAAAAAAAAAAACTTGCGTCCACATACATACTCCTTACGAATTATTAAAAACAAACAAACCATCCTGATCAGATTGGGCAAATTTTCTGATAGAATTGCTCAACTGTACTTTAAATATTTCATGAAATATACTATTTTATTGTTAAGTATTTTTTATTTTCTTGCAGTCGAAGTGAAAAGCAGAGTGTTTAACACGTGGCTAAAAGCCACTTTAACCCCTTGTCAAACAATCTACTATTACTAGGAAAGGTGCCCGCGACCTCGTCCGGGTATTTTTTTTTATCGTAGTTGGGAAAAAGGTAAATCAAGATTTTTGATAATTTTTCTCCATTCCCCATTTAAATAAAATCTAGTAATATACAGCGAAAAGCTAAAACATAGGTAGTTAGTATCATTTGTAAGTCTAAATATTTTAGAACCGATCATGCTACGGTTATTATTTTATTGTTATCGACTATACGTTATAATTTATAATTATTAACTAGAAACCGAGATAACTTTAATTGCCCTTTGCTAATTAAGCATTAAATGGACAATTATTCATAATCTACGAAATTCCATTCAGTAAACATTGTTAACCTGATCTGCCTCATTTTATAGCTTCGTACCAAAACAATATTAAATCAAATATGGAATGCTACCTGGATGATACAGCTACTTTACTCAGTAAACAGGGGCGTGCATAGGATTTTTGGCCAAGGTAGGCAGTGTATCTGTGCCTATGTGGAGCCATGGTCATTCAGGGTAGGCAGTTACTCTATGCCTATATGGATCCATGGTCGCTCAGGGTAGGCAGTACCTTTGTGCCTATATGGACCGCACGCCGGGTCGGAACACAATAACTTGGAGTCAAGGACCATTAAAACAAGAGGACTGTCGATTGCTATACTTTGGATCGTGCCCCGATCACAAGAATATTTTTAGGCAAAAACTAGATGGTGCTTTAACACTAAACATTTAGCGATGATGCTATAATTGAAAAAAGAAACATTAAAGAATGAAGAAGGGAGAGGAAGAGTAAATAAAAAAAATATTATTCATTTAAACAGGTCGTTTAGCGGCACATGCGTGTGATACTATAATAGGCTACCTAAAGATGCATATAACTTGTAAATTAATAAATTCAATCAATTAATAAAACCCAAATTAGTTAAAAAGGCGTACCATGACAAGTTCGTAAACAGCTAATAAATAATAAATAGATCGTAATATTAAATAAAATACGGTGTCACGCTTGCAAAGTTGAATAATAAATAATAATCCTTATACATTATGCCATAATGATTATGGCGTTCTTCATATAAGGGTACGGCTTTTTGTAAATGCTTAAGAGTGAACCTTTTCTTTGAGATCGAGACTGTTCTTTGGTATGATTCAAAATTTTGCCGTTTGCAGATCCTCAGATATTCTCTAGGGTGTATCGAGCGTTTTTATCGTTTCAACTAACGAAACAACGAAATTAGTGTCTCGGAGAATTCACCTCAGTCAAACTGAATGAGAGCTTATGACCATTGTGGCCATATGATTATGACCAATCTGAAGACCGATTACGATTACCCACAAAACAAAAAGCGGCCAAGTGCGCGTCGGACACGCCCATGAAGGGTTCCGCAGCCGTTTATACAAAAAAATGCACTACAGATGAAAAAAATTACCATAAAAAAACACTAAGAAAAGAGCGTATCTTCCCGGCACTTAGGTTATTTTGCTGAGAAGCGCAGTTTTTTGGCAATAACGGTATGTCCGATCATTGTTGAAAACAATTTTCGTTGGAAGTATTTATTAAGCTCTATATTTGTAAATATTTTCATATTTTTTGAACATACCGTTTAGAAAATATAGGGGGGGGGGGGGACATAATTTTTGCTACTTTCGTAGCGATTATTTCGGAAAATATTCACTTAATCAAAAATTGTTTTTAGAAACCTCAGTGTTTTTAAAAGAGCTGTCGAACGATGTGCCACACATTGATATTTGCAGAAAAAAAAAATTGGCTTCGGTTAAATGTATGGAATGCCTTTAAAAAAAAAAATTTTTTTTTTATTTAACTATTAAACTAAGTAACGGTTTACACACGACACCTATGTTCTAAATTTCATCAATGTACATCTTATACTTTTTGAATAAAATGCCTGTAACATACGGACGGACAGACTGACAGACAGACAGACAGACAGATATGACGAAATTATAAGGGTTCCGTTTTTGCCAATTTGGCTACAGAACCCTAAAAACAGAACGATTATCATGTATTAAAGTAAGTATTTGAATCGGTTGTTATTTTACAAAGAAATACGTACACGGAGTATATTTCGCATAAGGTAGTGTATTGTATTCAACAGTAAATACAGTGGTCGTGTCAATGACACGAAACGTGGTTTAGCACGACGCGTCATATATGTAGTACTTACCTGATATTTATTTGGATGACGTTCTGTTATATAACATCGAATGTAACGTCATCAAAACGAATAATTCATACATGTAATGTACCTACCTTTCTAACTCTTAAAAAAATGTAGCTATACATAATAAAGATCACTCATATATATCGTACATTACAAGATACCACATTTGTGTTTTAATGTCTTTCACTACGTAGCAGTTGGACTATGTATTTCTTGAATGCGTGTTATAAGGAAAGTTACTAAAACAATTGCTCCATTAATCAGTTCTTGTAATTGAAGTAAAATAATTTACCTGCATTATTATCGAACGCCTCACAATTCTGGTTTTACCGTGAATGTGAATAAAATATGGAAAACCCTCTCATTAAATTCACAACTATGAAGACGAGAGTCTCGGTGAGGAGAAATGGAATATCTGGATATTCCCTTTGTATATATGTACACCTGGATGTACATATATACAAAGATCTAAGTAGAAATAAAAATTAATTGCGAACCACTGCAATCTAGGCCGGAATCGAACCAGCGTCTCTGTCAATTAATTTTTGTTTTTACTTCGATCTTTGTATCAATATAGTAATTTTGTGTGATGTTTTGGATATTAAAAATACAGTAGAACCCGTTTAAGACGATTCTGAGGGCACCTAGCAAAAAAGGCGTCTTAAACGGGAAATCGTATGAAACGGAGAGTGTAGAGTATCGCGTCATAAACATTCATTGGTCGTTTGCTGTAAGGGTCGTCCATTTCCATTAAATTGCGATGTATCAGTCCAGCTCTATAACCTTGTTTAAGGACCTTTATAATGCCCTGATCCATTGTGTAAGAAAACAATCTTGATATATGGTTACTGTTTCTTGCAGTGATAATGGTTTTCTTTGAATTTTTGACATCTTTGAATGAATAAAGATAAGACTTCAATAACTCACAACAATTGAAACTTATAACTCATCAAAACACCGCAGCGGTGATTATGAGCGAACGAAATATAAGTAAAGGTAGTTACTGTCAAGGCTACAAACTGCAATGCAAAGAGGGTGATTTAGATGGCGTATTAAGCGGGACGCAAGTCGTATTAAACGTGAAAAAAATGTATAAAAACAGCCTAAAGTTGCAGGGACCTCATAACTACATCGTATACGATGATCAGTACAGTACAGATCCGGACTGACCGCGCACCCGGGCGGTCGCGTCATGATATCTTAGTAAACATGGTTCCTGGCTCAGTGGTTGCACATAGAAACAATTGAATATATGGATATAGATAAACCAGTGTATGCCTTAAAATACTCGTGTGATCTTATTATGAAACGAGAAGAAGGCGAGAACCAAACTCAAAACCACACTCGTGTTTTAATGTCTTTAATTATGTATCATAATACATAAACTACTATAATAATAGCTCTCAGTTTGATTATTTATGGGTTAGTAACCACGGCACAGTACCTGCTGCTAAATGTCAAATACCGATCGGGATTTCGCCAGTATACGCCCGATGCATGCACCTGCAAATTGTGCATTGCCAACAGGGCTTAGGTTCATAGGACATTAATAACGCTTCCTCTTTTTAGAACCGCGAAAGGCAGAAATTATCACAATATAAAATGTCTAGGGATACAGGTGTCCGGCTTCACTTGTTCTTATGACGTCACGCCTCGACGATTATTCGAAAAGGTAGAATCTTTATTATCTATAAGTAATCATAGATTACCGTTTCAGATTTCGTATGACAAGAGCATGACACTTTACAATTAGTCACTACTATTGAACAATGTGCTATGCGGCTTCGCACAGAAGTACGAGAATCGTCATTTAAATAATAGAACAACTTAACTTATCTTTATTGTTAGGACAATGTGTTTTTTCCAACCATCCTTTACTTACATTTGTGTCTATACTTAAACTGACTCCTACGCGTTATTTAAGAGTCCCCAGCAAGCTCGGCCGAATTTCATCTTCCCATACAAACGGAGTTTCGTTCTCAGTTTACAACTACGTGTTGGATTGTAATGAAACTTTGCATATACAATGACATGAGGTATATCTAGGCCTGTAATTAGTTTATATGGCTCCAGTTTATAAAACAAACGAAATACAGCAAAACCAAGTTTTGTATGAAAAACTTAAATTCACTGTATTATTTTAACTATGGTATCTGAAGCTACATAAACTAATTACAGGCCTGCATAAACCTTAACTTATTCTAAGTACAAAGTTTCAGAGCAAACCAGCTAGTCGTTTTAAAATGAGAGCGTAACATAACTACGTTTGTATGGAGAACAGAGCTTACCGGGGACTTAAGCCACCAAAGTACCAGGCAAGTGTGAACAAGTTTAAGGCACGAGTCTATTAGGCATTACGTAACAATCAATCATTTGGTCATAGTTGAGTTAACGAGGTACAAATCGGCCTGGACTGGTTCAAACTGACCACTAACTAAAATAGTCTTTACATAAATGGACCGGTGACAAAACAAAGTACGCAGAACAAGATTGCTAGCAATTTATAATCTATTAAGACCTTATAATAGGTTCATGATATTTATTTAACACATTTGCACAACTAATAATATACAGGAATTTATAAAGATATTAAAATTATAATAGGGATGTTCACAACTATTTTCTGTGGTATGTTATAGAACGGCCTTTCAATAATAGAATTACTTTAGAAAAAACTACTTCAAAATTATAAAATCTCCACGAGATATAACAACGTTGACATCATACATACATCTTTCATCTTTTAAAAAATCCTGAAAAGTTTACGGTTTCTGAAAAAAATGCGTTATGGCAAATGATACATTAGGACAAACGATACATTAGGACAAATGACGTTAGACATTCCGAATGAGACCCGATAACGATAACACGCAAATACAAAGCTGTTACATTAGTTTGATAAGATCGAATATAAACAAAAAAAGTCTATTGGAAACTTCTGGAATAGTTCTACACATGTATTTTTATTAATCGACTTCCAAAAGGAGGAGGTTCTCAATTCGTCAGAATGTTTTTTTTAATCTATGTTCAACGATTACTCGAAGAATATTTGACCATTTTTTTTTGTTTGATAAGAGCTATCTCCAAGTTGGTCCCATACAATTTTGGTGAGGATCTGATGATGGGATCCATGAGAAATCGATTTTAACAAATAAATAAAACCGAAACGTCGGGAACTAAAATGAGATAATATACGCGATATAATCCGTTAAATTGTTTTATTTCAATGAGTAATAATCGCGGAAACAGAAGAAAATATTAAATAAAACCGATTTAAAAAACACTAAAAAGTGAAAAAAATACTGTAGCTTTCTACTCGTCAACTTATAATCTGTGAATAAGAACTCCGCAAATCATACTTAAGAGGCATACTTTTTAGATTGGACTATCACTCTATACTCTATGGTTTATTTTATAGGTGACTGAACTATAATACCTATATTATACAACTCCGCACAGAACTATAATGTTTTTCAAAAAAAAGAACGCAGTCTTTTAGCAGTTATTTTTTTAGCTGTGTTTCATTTACTGTAGTTTATGGGGTTCTCGCTATTGTATAAAATGGTTGTATAATAAGCTTTTTAAGTCTCGTACCTCTCGTACTCGACTGAAAAAGCATACATTATATAACGATTGAATAATAGTATTTTATGCAATTGCTGAGTGGCCTAAGTAAGGTACGAGACTTAAAAAGCTAATTATATAACCATTGTATACAATACTTTCTCTACGAGTAGGTATCATCATCATCATCGTCGTCGTCGTCATCATCATCGTCATCATCATCATCGTCATCGTCATCATCATCATCATCATCATCATCATCATCATCATCATCATCATCATCATCATCATCATCATCACCATCACGATCACGATCACCATCACCATCACAATCACCATTACCATCACAATCACCATCCCCATCATCATCACCATCACCATCACAATCACAATCACCATCACCATCATCATCACCATCATCGTACCTCCATTGTCTTCGATTCATTCATTCGACATATTCATAAGCCAACACTTCAATTCAAAGTGTTGGTTTTTGAATATATCAGTTCAGTTGGAAGTGCCATAGAGTATCCGACATTGAAAAGTATGCTATTAAAGTTTACTGTATGAAGTTCTTATTGAGGGATTAAAGTCGACGAG
Source organism: Hedya salicella (assembly GCA_905404275.2). NCBI lineage: Eukaryota > Metazoa > Arthropoda > Insecta > Lepidoptera > Tortricidae > Hedya > Hedya salicella. The sequence goes on along the minus strand of FR990096.1, from coordinate 9,926,369 downwards.
TGGAAAAAATACTATTCTTCAATTTATTTACAAGTAAGTAACCTTCTTTCGAATCTTCGACGCAATCTATAAAATATAAATATACAATTATTGTTATTTTGGAGCCGCGTACATTTTGCTTAGCAGCAGGGCTCTGCTTACACTGGATTTTCATATACGACCGGCTCGCACTTGATCGGTTTTGTGTATATTAAAATACAATACAAAGTCCATACGGATGCTCGAGTAGGTATGTGTTGAGGTGGTCCACATAATTATGAACTCTCTACGACTTATTTATTACTACATTGTTATCTAGAAAAACAAAAACAGTGAATTGCGGATACATTATCTCAGCTATAAACTGGAATATCACATGTAAAGTCACCGAGACAAGATTGCATCATAATTTTACTTTTATCTTGTAAATTTAAATAAGTGCAAATAATTTTAATATGGCTATATGATTTTTTTTTCTGGGTACAGACAGCCGAGAAATTGGTTTACCACTTAAGTATCGACTCTATATCTTGTGCATTAAGGTTAAAAAGTGGTAGAGCTGACTGTAGGCTACACGTACAACACAGTACACACATGGCCTTATACTCGTAATTTATCAAAAACCCAAATGTCTTTAACAGTTAAAGACTTTCACAACTGTGATTTAGGTAACTAGAAGGTGCCCGCAATTTCGTTCGAGCCTTAAGAAAAAGTCATTACCCCCTTTTTTCTCCGGCGTAGTCGGATAAAAACTATCCTGCAACCATCTGTGGACACGTCATTTGGGCCCCTCAACAAATTTTGAAACAGGGCTCGTTTAATGAACGCTACGTCACTGTCTGCTTTATGTCGGCCACTTATGCCAATTTCACCATCGCCTGGTAATTACTAACTGCCTGTTAACGGCTGATTAAGTCTGTTGAATGTTTGAGATTAACACTATAGTTAAGAACAACTTGGTGATGTTTTTATTTATACACGAGGCGGTTTTGGACAGGAGGTTAAAAGTAGAGGCCGTTTGTGTAAAGGTGGCCTTCCGAAATTGGCTGCAGATCGCAACTGCACGTCCCACTGCACTCCAAATTGAACCTTAATTGTAAGTGAAAAAGGTTCAATTTTCCATGTGCTGAGAAGTGTAGCCATGCAGCCGCGCCTCTTCCACTGCACACTGAACATTGAACCTGTTTTGGTTACAATTAAGGTTCTATTTGGAGTGCAGCTGGACGTGCGGTTGCGGTGTGCAGCCTATCCCGAAATGCCACCTTAAGATAGTCCCTGATATATATTTCGCTTCGCACGGGTGTACTAAGAAAGAAGATGAAACCTAAATTTCCCTTTACTGTATAGACCACGAAATGAAATAATGTTTTGAATATTTCCTTTATATCTTTGTCTCACTCACTCACTCACTTCTTATATAGAGATTTTAAAACCCAAAATTTTTACTTTTCTTCTCATATTTTAGTGTATCTTCTTACATCTAATCTTGTACAGACAATGGGGTACATACATGCATTATTTTATTTATCGCTTTTCTTAACAAAATATCAATGTGCCATAAAAGCAATTTCAAAAAGTGAAATTAAAATAATATCGGCTAAGAACTACGCATGGTATAGGCATTTTTAACTAGGTACTAATTAGACACTGATTTAACATAGATGCGCGACTGAACTGTTACGTCATAGTGCACTCCGACCATATAAACTCCATATTAAATTCTGTTTTGCTAGAAAGAGAGAATAATATATGTGATGGCTCATATCCTAGTTATTAATATAGTTATTCGAAAAGATTTTTTGTCAACTGTTTATTACACGATGGAGCTTTTAATAAAGTAAAAATAAAAAATCATACATATTCCCTATTACTAACACAACAAAAAAATAATAAGCCAAATGTGAGTACATTTCTTCAATTGACTTTTATTTATATGTGGTTGAAAATATGTATTAAACTTAATATACGTAAGTAAAGGAGTAAGTTAGAGTCTTGCCCATCACTAGTAAATTCATCATTCAGAGACAATTTCAATATGGCGGTTTTATTTACATAGTTAGCAAGTTCCATAGAATGACACTTTAGGTATTCCAGAGCCGTCTTCGCTAGAGTATTGTGTAATTTGTTTTCTTGTCCCTCGTATTCTCATAGAGACTGCTCAACTACTACTACTTTTATATATATACATTTTACTCAAATTATCTGGTAATTAAATAGAAATATCAGGGACATACTTTAAATCAATTCAAATTTGCGAGCAACACCAAGTTTTTGGCCAAGGTACAGTAGGCGGTTTTTCTGTGCCTATATGGAGCCATGGTTGTTCAGGGCTTCAGGGTAGGCAGTTGCTCTGTGCCTATATAGAGCCATAGTCATTCAGGGTAGGCAGTTGCTCTGTGCCTATATGGAGCTATGGTCATTCAGGGTAGGCAGTGCCCTTGTACCTAAATGGACCGCACGCCACTGTGCAGGATGAAGTTGGGCCTTAGTGTACCTACCTGTTTGTGATATAATCGTCCGGTCACCTTATTATTTGACTCTTGACTGGATCACATTCTAGAATATTCATGTTTCGGTTGTGGATGCCTCACTCGACTACTAATAACTGGTTGAGTCTGGATTTATAAATTCGCTTGCATTTGTATATGCAGGATGAGCTCAGCATGTAGAGTTAATATTTTTAGTTCATCAATTGGGCACTTGACTGATAGATAGATGATGCACATTCGCTGTAATTACGGAATATTGGTTGAAGTGTCAGAATGTTTTAATTACAGTAATACTAGGAACTCATAAATCCAAGAAATGTTCGTTGGAAATATACAGATTAAATAATACTAATTCGGAACCGATATTTATAAATCTTCTAAAAGTTACGCTATTTGTGGAATGTTTTAATACTATATATAAGAGGATACAAATATCTTTGGAAACACCTGATTCGAGTTCTAGAATTTTAATAAAATATACGAAAATCTCCTTATTAAACTAAAATAACGAATAGAAAAACCGGTTATATTGAAAGACGGTTTCCGAACCCTGATATTAATTATAAGCAACTGTCTAAAGTTGGTACTAAGTTAGACGAAACCATCTTACATTCTCAAGGCAAAATAAACTAAATCTATTACTGCACCTAACCCTACAAAAATATTAAGACTGTAACTGGTATTATCAAATACGCTCATCGAATTAAGTTAACCGCATAAACACACAGAATCACGCCTTAGTATTTAATTTGTATCATTTCTACGAACATTTCCTGGATTTATGTGTATTACTGTAATGAAAAAAAATCATATAATTAAAGAGAGTTTGTCCCACCGCTGTCACCGGACGGTGATATCACAATATCACTATAATTCCATGACGTCATATCCTAATTCGGACATTTAATAAAATATCAAGTTTTATATATTTAACAGTTGATCAAGTCTACGGCGGGCTACTAGCCGACTTCAGCTTGTAAACCAAGCAGTTAAATGCTCCCTTTGAAAGGAGTTGATTTTTCAACGTCCATCTTTGAAATTGGTGATTGGAAAATTGGTAAAACAAAAGTGTCTACTATACGAGCGTGGAAATTATGCACTGAAAATCTGTCATATCCTTCAACCCACGATGATACGATTGTTTGTAACTGGGTCTCGGATGTTTTCTATGTATTTAATTATTATAATTTATGTGATGTATATCGTCGCCTAGTATCCGTAGTACAAGCTTTGCTTAGGTTGGAGCTAGGTCGATTTGCATAAGATTGTCCCTAATATTTATTATTATATTACCAGTATAATTTCACCTGTAAATGTTTTTCACAATTTATTACACCTACGACGCATTTTCGGCTTTTTCTGTGTCAATGTCTTTGCTAAACGGTTTACTAATGAATGTCTGTTTTAAAATATGCTCTACTTTTCAACATTTTTAGTAATCTAGGACAGTAAAGAAATAAGAGCAAGAAGGCCAGACTCTACCAATTCTTTAGCGTTGAGCGGACCTTTAGTAACAACTCATGACTCAACACTTGTTGAGTCATGAGTATGAGAACATTGTCTTATTATCTAAAACATTCAATTCTCCTGGTTGAGTTAGTTTTCTTTTAAGTTGTGTCTGTTCGTATAGCGAGATCACGTTGAAAAGGCGAATGATTGTAAGATTTATATTAGTAACATGTAGTAGTACGTTCATATTTAAACCCAAGTAAGTACGACAAAGCAAGGGGTTCTCCCAACCATGTGGCAGAAGTTGCAGATAAATTCCAGTCAAAAATATGGGTCTGCTTCGGAATCCCACATGTCGCTTGTCCTAATGTATCGTTCGTCTTAACGCATTTTTATCAGAAACCGTAAATTCTTCAGGATTTTTTAAAAAAACAATCGTATAGATAAGGTTAGGTTAGGTTTGTTTTATAACAATCCTGAAAAGTACACAGTGATATAAAAAATGCGTTAGGACAAACGACGTTAGAGATTCCGATATGGATCCCAAAAATATAAATTTTAAAGTTTAAAATTCTACCCATCAAGCTGGATACGAAAACCCACGCCTCACGTGAAAAATTGGCATTCACACGCCAACACGTGTGACCTACCAATTAGTCCACGATGCTCTGAGGTCATGTGTCAAATTTTTCAACCTGTTTCTTCGTTTCAATTCCTAATTCGAATTGCAGTCACTTCTGAGCACAAAACCTCATTATAGCCCACGAAGCTCTGAGGTCATGTGCCAAATTTTTCAACAAGTTGCTTCGTTTCAATTCCTAATTCGAATTTCAGTCACTTTTGGGCAAAAAACCTCATTTTACTAAAACCTTGGTAATTTTTTCTTCACTCTCACGTGTGCAATAAGGCATAGCGTATTAAAACTACACGTGATCTAGACAAGATTGCTACGTAGCGATGCAATTTCTACAATTGCTTAACAAAAGTATACTGGCGTGTACCTAGTTCTTATGAGTTTTCGTTAGCTAGTTCGCGCTTCCATACATTTTTTTTCCATAAGATGCCCGTGACTTCGTTCGCGGAATAGAAAAGCCTTTTTTACCTCAGCTTAGTCGGATAAAAAGTATTATATAATTATCTGTAGATTCCCAGCTACCCGTGTACCCAAGATAGTTAAGATCCGTTTAGCTGTTTTGGCTCGATGATTGATGAAGCCACGACACATACAAACATACAAAAAAAAAAAATTCCGACGTAGTGACTTTTAAATAGTCCGTTTCAGATATTTTTATAAAATATCTTCAATGTACAGACATTTCATTTTTACAACTTTATAATACTAAGTAGGTATAGATTATTCTGTCTTCATCGCAATGGAATAAAATTTGTCTGGGTGTTGTGTTGTCGTGGGAAGAACTCCCCTTTAGCCAATAGAGGCGGTGACAAAACTGGCGATGACATACAACATAGTAAAAAGTTTAAAATGTATCATGCTTAAAGGTTTTCACGAAAATAACCGTCCAAATTTTCTATTTCGACGTGAATGCAAACGTGTTTGTCGTTTGCCTTCTTCCTATTGAGTTAGGATTTAGGATCCCTCTTCTGATAATTCTTCGAGTTAAAGTCAGATATGGAATAAAACTCTCTACAGTCACCAGCATCAATATCTGCCATAACAAAGCTGACAAAATATCTGACACGACCTAACGGCTCTAGAATTAGAGTAGCGTCAGATATTTATGCGCGTTACATAGTGGCAGATATTAATGCTGGTGTCTGTACAATGGCTGTAGACATTCGACCTTTTACTCGCTGAGGTTGGTCACGTTTTGATCCACGTCTGTATAGTGCACGTGTGTATCAATAAGCATTTAGCGAGTAAATGTGCATCGCCTTTGTATGGAATAACGATGTAACTTTATGCGAGTCTTATAGACGTTTACTGTTTTGCTTCTTTGTGTATGAAATCGACCGGGATATCGGAGACGCCAATTAATGGCGTAGAATGTACTGTTCTTGTTTTATCCTCCAGAGGTCTCGTGTACTAATAATACAACAAATTAAAATCGAGTATTGAACTCTCATCAAATTCAACAAGAAAGAGGATATTACATTATTAACTCACTTTAATAACACAAATCACTTTATCTAATATTTTTTTTCCACTAAGAACACTTTCCATTAACAAATAACAATATTTTACAAATATTATGATTGGTTAAGTTTTATCGATTCATTACTACTGTCAATGCTCATCATTTGATCAGGAGTAAACATAAACAACTGTTATATGGTCGTTAATAATCATAAGAACACGCTAAAATCGGCATTAGACACTGGCTGACCTGACTGAATAAATATAAACCTAATTTTGAAAAGGGAGTGTTAGTTTAAAGTTTATTAAAAATGATTGGCTGGACTAGACGGCAACCTTTTAACATTTTTAACTTGGCTGAAAGACACGCAAGCACTCAATTCGGCATAAATTAAAACAAAAAGGGCAAATAGGCAACAGCCGAAGAAGGTACTAAAATAATATAGTCTGTCGCGGATATGTCAACACTATGTTAGTTTGGCACGCATCGATGACGGCTGAACTACTCAAGATTGGAGCCGGCACCTAGATTTACTGACCCACTTTTGAGCATATAGTCACATAATCTACTCCATTTTATCTTTAGCTCAGGACCCGTATGTGTGATGCCGTATATATATACGAGTATGTATAATTATGTCAGTTAACGCAATGCCCTTGTTATTAACTTTTGGTTGCTTTATTTCTTACTGTTGTTGCAAAAGTCCCTCACAATCACAAACCTCTATATGTATATACCTATGAATGTTACCTCAACAATGATAAGCTACCTTGCATTAGGTTATAGATAACTATAGTACACATACTTAGTGACGATGTGCCCTATTTCTGACAATTTATGACTAAAAACATTACCGCCATCGTCGATTACAGAATCAGCGACATAGTTGAATAGATTACGCGATTACTAATCGCATCGATCGACTGTCTTGTATACGTAACTACTTATTGTAATGCGTCGGCAGTTGGTAACACTAAAAATAAGACTTCCGCAATCTTTTCTCTGATGTAACACAAGGCTAGGGAAGCAAAACGATGCCAATGCGCTTGCGATGTTACACTAACATGCTTAGTCTATCGAAGACAGAAAATCATCCGTCCTTTTTCTCTTAGTATATTCAGAAAGGGATCAATGTAAGGAACGGGGAACGTTAGGATGGTAAGTGGTTTTGGTGCTAAAAAAATTAATTATATTCTTACAAATGGTACTTTGTATGCTGTGGCGTTTGAGTTTGACGCTATTCACTTTTTTCGATTTGCTTTTGTTACCAATCGAGTGTAAAAAGTTATTGAATGATTTCTACAAAAACTGTAATTATGGACTTGTACACCGACACCGATTGAACAGGCGGACAGACAAAACAGACGTTTATGAACGATACAAACATCCGTCGCCGCAACATTTTAGTCCGTGACGTACACGATACAATCTGGCCAAGCCTGATCTCTTATATTTTTCTAACAACTGCTTATTTCGAGAAATCCATATATACAATACAATATAATCGTTTTAAAAGGTATGAGTGTGTGTGAGTATTTATATTTTCCAACATACTTACAGTTAGTGTCCAATATTATTTGTCAATTTTTATTCAATTTACTACAATACCATAATTTTATTTACATTTTAACAAGCTGTTTGACGCTTTGTGTATCAAAATCTGACTAAAAAGTTATATTAATTGACTGGTTTTTACTCAGGGAATCTAGGAAAACTGCCTTCGTCAAGCACAAAAGCCATTGTCGTAGAAAGTGAATGAACATTGTCAAATAATTTTGGACAAAAAATTATAAGCATGTATAACAACAATAAATATAAATATCACACGACAATTTGTAAAATCGAACTAGTCCCATGGTAAGCCAAATAATATAGTATAACGCAAAAACTCAAACATGCTCATACATTTCTATATGATTTTGATTTAATATAATAGTATTGCAGGCAGGTTAATTTAAAAACTGTGTTGTTTCGAAATAAGCATTGGAAAGAAAAATATACCAGACTTTTATTTACTTTTATCGTTTGAGTAATTATATTAATAATAGCTCAATGCTTTTACCCTTTATTATATTAACAGTGACTTGTCTTTCGATGACGGAGAAATAGTATTAGAGTGAAAATCCCATTGCAATTGCTTACAAGAGTATGTTTGGCATAGAATGTGTTCCACTGAGTTACACAAAGCACTGTGTATAATAATGTATAATAACCAATAACTTATTAGTTCAATTTTGACGAGGGTAAATGCACAGTTTTTCTTACTTTATGATTGTGTGAGTCTTTTACACAAATATCTTTGTGTAAAAGACTCACACAATCATATTTGTAACTCGTTAGTATCACACGGGGTCTAATTAGCAAATCGCCTTTGGAGCTGCTCGGCTAAGTTGCAGCTGAATAGCAGCTGGTCTAAAAAGCAACAGTTTCAAAACTATCGACAACTATGTCTCGCGAATAGGGTATTTGTGGTAAGTTTCGCTAGCCCAGTTGGTGCGTAGATTCGCTACATAAACGTGTTTTTTTATGTGTTGATCCACCTGTATTTCTGTATACTTGACGTAGTTTTATTACGGGACAATAACTACACACGTCACACTACCTGCGGATGATCGGAAAGATACGTCCCACATGTAGAATTCGTTACCAATAATGGTGACTATTTGCTTTAGTTAATAATTTGAATATTCCACGGTTTGTTTTTTCGGTGTGCTCGACACAATAAGACACTGCCTAGAAAGGATAAATGGCTCTAGAGGAGCATTTTTTATAAATAATTCTTTATACGTCATATCTACGTTTTATTAAGTAGTGGTTAATCCTTATCCTTTGTTCGCGACCTTACATGGTCATGGGAAATTCATTATTTTTTACGACCTCATATGGTCAAATGAAACATATCAATGTTATTCTGGAATAGGATTTCTAAAATGCGTGAAACAATTAAGTCGTGAGTTTAGAGCTCTTACATGCGTAAATTACCATGTAACAGCTCTTTTCGAGCGACGCTAACCGTTTTTAACACATCTTTGAATAAACAGGTTATAGTCCATACTTTCACGCTTTGCAGTATAACTTAAATGTAATTAACGTAAATATCATAACCTGTTATGTAATTCTGCTGTACTACGCTCGCTGTTTTGTATAAAGTCATTATCAGACGACGTTTAATTAAATACTTACAACTGATATCTTTTTATAGAAAATGTAACTTAACGTAAAAATGTACGCTAAAACGCTCACATCTGGTTTGTTCTTTGATCAAAATATACATACCCATTTTTGTATTATAAAGCTCGTCATTCTGCATCTATACACATAAATTAAGATAAGATAACATATGTAAATAATGTGCAATTTAATTATAAGTGCATTTGTGATAACGAAAATGTAATTAAAATGTTGTATTTTTGAAAAATAAAAGTGGCTCTCTTTATGGTAACGTTGTCTCAAATATTAGAAGGGGCAGGCAATATGCTGGTATCTCTCTCTCAACACTTCGCCTAAAATCGCTCCAATCAAGAATCCAGCTGCCGGCCTCTTCTCATCAGAGCTCTCATTACCTTATCGAAGCCTTCAAGCCATCACCAGTGTTTTCAATCAAGCCTTAATCTACATTATCGTCCATTCTTCGAGAAGCAGTTCGTCGCTACGACCGCAGCTGTGTCGCATACGGCGTTCTGCTCCTCAACGCAACGGCCTGTATACCCCCACTCCAGACCGCGATGAACCTGCCGCGACTCTACGGAGTGGAGATACCAAGGTCGCTAGTTGCCAGCCTTTAAAGTATCGAAACGCAACAATAACGGCAGACAGATGCCCCTGCTCGCCATCCCGCCCTAGGCCGGATGGCGATACACAGCCTCCACCGCCGCCGCGAGCAACCGCTCGCGCGGCACACGCCTGCGGCCCCCGCGCCGCGGCGTTAATCTCTCACGCCGACCCGGCGCACTCACCGGCTTAGCCGCCCCTGGTCGGTGCCCTAGCCGCGCTGTCCGTACCCGGTCCCGCTAACACGGATGCCCCGGGGAAAGACACGCGGCGACGGGCTCAAGAAGCCGGCCAGGCCCGCTAGCCGTCGGCCTCAGCGAGCGCTGCTCGCGAGGCCCCCCCTCTCAGCTGGCCGCCGCGAGCCCCTGCTCGCGCAGCCAGCGTCAGCCACGCAGTCCTCCTCAAATTGAGGACGCACGCCCGGCCCGTCATCACGGGCCGCGACCCCGCCACAGCCCTAACTGCCCACCGAGGCAAGCAGGGCCCCCCTGCACCCCCCCACGGGGGTGTATGAGAAGACGGAGTTAGTAGACAGATGCCCGCATTGTTCATCCTTACTTCCTTATGCTTATCCATACTATATTATAAACGTGGAAGTATGTATGTACGTTCCACTTAATCTCAAAAACTACTGGACAGATTTTTATGAAACTTTCCAGTTATGTACCTTTTATATCAGAATAGGACATAGGCTATAATGTACGTTAAATTTCATCCCTTTGAGGGACGAAAATGTTTTTTACGCTGAGAACTTGAAATCTTGGTAATATGCTTCACATTTAAATTAGTAAAGTATCGAGTTTTGGGGAAAGACATAAGCTTCTTTTTATCCCGGAAAAATACCTTTTATCCGCAATAAACGAATCTATTGCGGACGAAGTCGCGGACAGCCGCTAGTCTTTTATATGGCTATAATGACTAAGCTAAGTCTGTTAGAATCTGTTAAGATTTAATTTGGAAACTTCACCATAACTTAAGAATCCATATTATTTTTAATGGGTATAGTGGATTTCTCAGATTATTTAAATTCAGACGCTATGAAGACTTATCTTTGTTAGGCTATGGTAATTTTATAAAACAATATATGGTCTCGATATAGATACTGATCGACACTGCACAGTCAAATAGTCATAAACATGCTTACTAACAGCTAAGTAAATTGATCGATATGTAGCTGTTTCACAAAAAGTTATTGTCATATTGTTTCCGTTTTAATTCGCCTCCGTACTATAATTTGTAGTGGCGGGGGTTACACCACTGAAAAACTAGTACGTGTGCGTAGGAATACAAGTAAACATTTACGTACAAGTGCTTCCAGGCCAAAACTGCATATCGATGTCGGGAAATCAACCAAGTTTAAGAACTTTTATAATGGTAACCAACAGACTAGGTTACAATTTAACTTTACTTGTAGAAGCACCTATACCATGATCATCGCGTAATAATAATAAGTTAATATTCGTATCGCTTTCACCTTCGTCTACGCCCTAGCGTCGTTGCTACCTAAGCTATCGTCGTATCATATAATTCGCAACAGTCGAGCCCCCAATGAACCTGTATGTCGACCCGAGCACACGTTCTTTATCAGCTGTTACGCCGGTACCACGGTACCGTAAAGACGGCTTCTTGTCGCTTAACTTTCGTCAGTTACCGTCCGTTCGGTCGCGGTTTATAAACTGATTGGGTGTCGTGGTATAGGGCCGTCGGCTCACACCGCCGCCATGCGGTTCGGAGTTCTATAAACTTGAGGAGGATGACGAAACTTCGACACGAGGCCAGGCTTGTCAGTGTGACAACGTTCGCTGGTCGAAACGAACGCGTACTCGCGTCGCGCACTCCTAGCTATAAATTAGTATTATAGATAATAGGATCTGATAGTCCAAAGTCAACAATCTGTGATCATAGAATTTAATAAATAGTATTTATCTTATTTACGACTGTAAACTAGGTAATACAAATATCCAAATGTCTCTGGAACTGGAGGAACTGGCCGTCGGGACAGGCGACGTTTTTGAGGACTTCCTGATCGTCTTCCGAAGATGTTTGGCAAAGGTAAATGCATTCTAAATTAGCTTGCCGTGGCCGTGGTGCCAGTACGCGTCTAGACTGCTGATCGATCGGATCTAGCTCACTTTGTACGGCTAGCCTGCCTCTTTTTAAAAGTGATACTATTTTGAAACCAAGGGACTTCCATCATGGATATGGATTCGTATTACGACATTTGGGAGTGGATGTTAAAGGTAAACCATTGCCATTCAAGAATCGAAATACACTTTCTGACCTTGAGTCTAGATATCAGCTGTGGCATTTGGAAAAGCATTCATACCATCTTGTGAGTGTAAACTTGTGCGGTTTCTGAATTAGGTCCTGCATTCATTCAACGGATTTTAATGCAACTGGCAAACTGTCAGAATATCTCCTCACTCTTTCTATGTCTCTTGCTCTTTTGCTCGCACGAGGAATGCTTATTCCGGATACGTGGAGCGGCTGTTGCCAGGGAAACGGGTCGGCCTGTCCTACTAAAAATTGAAATTAATAATGCAAGCGGTAATCGCCCCTATGTCAAAATATTAAGCACCTTGAGATGTCGCAAGTAGTATGATAAACGAAAGTATGAATGATTTTTATTTAAATATCAGAAGTTGTTACGAATATTCGTTAAGCATGAGCAGGTTTGCCGTTTAAAGAGATTTATGCTAGAATTTTCTAAAGCTCAGTGTTCTGTGGCATTGCGAAGAATATTTATAAAACGCGGAGTGAATATAACTAATGTATATTTAGTTTTCATTCATTGATATATTTTTAATTTATTTGTTGCAAGTGTTGTATCCATCCAGCGAAATAAAGCGAATTTGTGATTTTAAGAATAATGTATTAGTAATAGCTTAGTTTAGGCTCTCAGACCCCAATAAAGACTAGCTAGAATGAGTAAGCTGATTTTAATTCATTTCGATACGACGAACTTAGACAAGTTCACGTTTTTAGTTGTGAATTACTTAAATATTAGATCTATCAGCATCATCATAATAGCCTGTAGACTTCCACTACTGGACAAAGGCCTACCCACAGATCTCCACAACGTCCGGTCGAATGCCGCCCTCACCGGGGCATCGGTTTCCCGCGATCTTGACTAAATCGTCGGTCCATCTTGTTGGATCTAATTTTCTAGAAAATGTTATTATATAAGATAAACAATCAATATGCATACTTAAATTCTTAATGCCATATTCTTCATTTGGGATACGTCCAGTTATTCTCATTATCAGAGGCGTAAGGTTCATATAGATAGGCACAGAGGCACTGCCTACTTTGAACGACCATGGCTCTATACAAGCACAGAGAAACTGCCTACGCTGAAGCTCTGAACGACCATGGCTCTATATAGGCACAAAAGCACTGCCTACCCTGAACGACCATGGCTCTATACCGGCACAGAGAAACTGCCTACCCTGAAACCCTGAACGACCATGGCTCCATATAGGCACAGAAAAACTGCCCACCCTGAACGACCATGACTCTATACAGGCACAGAGAAACTGCCCACCCTGAAGCCCTGAACGACCATGGCCAAAAACCCTATGTAACCCACTGCTCATTATAACAATTGATCTGAATAAATTGCCAGTAATTGTACTTATATCAGCTAATAATTTTAGTTGACGACCTATAAGCTAATAGATAAAAAAAAATACTGGTAAAGCTTTCTCATTGACTCGTCATGCTATGCGAATTATTGTTATTTAATTCATGGTGTAGTGTTTTAGCGTTAGCATACCAAGAACCCACACCTAAAGAGAATTTGTGCCAAAACGGTTGAAGTAAAACTTAAGGTTGTATAAAATTCATTCATACAATAAATATACATACTTAACAGTAGCACGTCCAACGTATACCCCTACTGATGTTCGATCCCGGACTTATCGTAAAATAGCAATATAGTTTAGATAAGAACTAGGGTTAAACAAACGATTCGAAGTAATACGGACCTACTTAATATAAATTAACACCGATACCTACTCATTCATTCGATTTTTAATGATGAGAAAATAATGAGAAATAAATATCCTCATTCAGTTTCATTCTCATTCTAATATATGTTTAAGATTGAGTCTCTGTTTACTTTTTCCTCATCCGGTTTGGCTGAACCGATTTCTTTTGTATGGCTAGACAATTGAATGGCAAACGCGTGATTTAAGAACATATGCGCTAGGGTTGTGCAATGTGCATTGCACAGCGGCAGCGCATTGAAAATAACAGTAAATGTTTACTGTCAACTTGGATCAACAAAAACTGTGCTTTCGTTTTGATTGGTGCCAGCACAATCCACCAACTTTTAGCATAAAATAATTGCACTCCATAATATCAGTTCAGTATCCCCTTTAAAATGCATTCATAATAATATATTTTCAAAAATGTAATCTTACGTTTTCTCGTTTTAAAGTGCTACATTGAATAAATAAATTAGGTAAAAATCTTAAATGTACCTAAAACGCAATTTACTGTTGAATGATAAGTATTCAATTAAAAAGGAATGTATGTACTACTAAAATCATTACCCTGGGTTTTGCCTTTTTCGTAGTCAAGTGATAAACGGTTGTGTAAGTTGTGTAACAACAATAAACGATCACTAAAATAAACATATTTATGTTTATTTTAGTGATCGTGACAGCCCTATTCTAGCGTGACGCATTCCGCGTCGCAGACGCATGACGTCACGGCGCGTGCGTTTGCGAAACTCGCGCGGGAAACTACGCCGCCGATAACTGACAGGAAAACACGGCGTAAGCACTACGAGTATTTATATTTGAGCATTCCAAGTAATTATAAATCAAAAGATCACTCACGAAGACTGGAGGTATTGTTGCATCAAGGACTTGAAGTGCCCGCAACTTCTTTGGCAGAGAAACAAGTCTTAACCCCCTTTATTGTGCCTTACCGTGGTTGGGTCAATAGTATCCTATGGCCATCTGTGAACGTCCAACTATTACTTTACCAGAAACCATCACAATCAGTCCAGCCGTTTCGGTGTGACCGGAGCACAAAGAACTCTTATATCCGTCGTTTGTTTAGAAAATAAAAATATATTTTTGAATATTTCCTTTGCAATGTTTATAAATATTCCAAATTTCAAATAGATATCATAAGTAGTTTTTGAGATATAGCGCTTTAATAGTCGGACAGACAAACAAACAGACAGACAAACAAACAGACAGACAGAAAAACAAACAGACAGACAGAGTCGCACCATAAGCGTTCCTTTTTGCCATTTTCGGTACGGAACCCTATAAAGAAACAGACGCTGGATGGCCACTCTACTATATACAAAGAGCATTTGCTGCTTTAGTTTGTTTCTTAACAAATAAAGAAATAATTTTAAGTCTGTATTCCTTACTTATGTTATTTTTTGCTGTATAAGCTACTCACAGTCTGTGTCGCTCTGAAATGCAGTACAAGTCAACAGACTTAACCCTGCGACTATGATCAGGTTTCGCGGATATCCGATATTGATTATAAATATCAAAATATCGGATATTTATGGTATATATCAAATATAATCAAAAATGTGATACACATCATTTTTTTATGACAGCCATGTTATTATATGTGCATTTTTATTTATGTATACTATTTACATATTTTTGTCATAAAAACTTAATTTATGTTTATTGTTTTTGTTTAGGAAATTAATTGTAAATCAGGAAAAATCAATTAGAAAACATAAAACCTTCTTATAAACCAGGAAAAGCTAACTCTATATGATGAAAAATTTACAACATTCAAATCACCATTATGTGATTACGGGAAAATCAAAACAGTAAATCAACACAAACGTCAGCTATCTACATTTGGGAAAATAAAAGTTAGAGACGAATTTAGTCAAAAAATAAAGTAATATTATCAAGTCTAAATATTATGTTAATGAATTATAGTTCCATTGCTTTCCGCGAAATAGTGTAACTGTATTTGTGTGCGTATTTTTTTGTGGAAACTGCCTGAAGATATGCGCATGTGAGCACAATTTATCGTCACATCTAACTAAGACACCATTTCGCGGAATACTCAAGGAACTATAATCCATTAATCTAATATGGCATTCCGCAAAGTAACGTCTGAATCTATCATTTATTTAAGTATTATGTGTAGATTTACCCGAATACCCATATATTGGGTATATACGGGTAAATCTACAGATATCTAAGGACTTTGGCATTTTGTAATGCATAAACAACGGACTTTTGAACAAGGACAGTGCTATCGACGATGATTCACCCTTTGTAACGGCAATGGGAAATACAGATACTTTAATTAATGTTTCCAAGATTTGTGAATCCCCCTTATCGTTTATTTTATTGTTTTGTGTTATTTTTCCGTTGATTAATCAAAGTACGCAAACAATATGTATTACTAGTCATAGATTATATGATCTATATTATTCGTATTTAGGATATCATTTTTTAAACCCCCAACGTGATATTTGTATAGTTTCCTCGTATGCATACTCAGGTCTACATGAGTAGCAAGAAAAAGTCAAAAGTTAGCTGTCAATGTCATGTTATTATTTCTTACTAATCTTTGTAGACCAAAGTAAAAATGTATTTACACGAAGAGACAAATGTAACGACGAATGTCTAAAAAATATGTCTTAAAAAACAATTCGATATAAAAATACGATATTTCTAGATACTGGGTTAACATAACGTCACGGAAAAAAAGGCATACCTCTGAGAAACTTAATATTCCCAATATGCCATATATCCAAAACTGGTCATTATTTATTGTTTTGATTTTGCACAATCGATTATCGTATACCTTACCATAATACCTTACCATAATTTCAGACATATAGACCGAACCGCTTAATCCATATATTTTGCGGGGTCGTTAAAATTGGAACCACATAAACGTGAAATAATTTGAATGAGGAAAACGCCGTGAAATTATCAGTTAAAGAAAATATTAGTTCGGAGCCCTAAAAGTGCCCCTAACTCTATAGAAATAAAAATAGAACAATAAAAATCTTTACATGGTAAACTGCATACTCGTACTTACTTGTAAAAACAAAATAAATCGTCCTTTAAGTATGATAACAGGAGGCAGCCCCGCACTGTGATCTGTTTGCGAGTGCGATTGGGCGACTAATGTCAGAATGTAAGAGAGTGGCTGAACGAGAGATGCCTGCGAGCTCGATAGTGTGAATGGACGAACTTTTTATGTACATATAAACAAGGTAAACTACTAACTTTAAATTTGTGTTGTTTTGGCAATAGCTAAGGCACAAATGTTTTGTATAATTAAATAAATAAATATATAACTACAATATTTGACGCTATAATTAGTACTCTAGGTCCAACTTCGTCGTGTGCGACCACGTGTGTATAGGTGGTATCTATGTTGTTAGTTGTTTCCTTGACATAAACATAATATCAATCCTAAAACGTTGCTTATATGTATATATACTAAGGTACCATAAAATAATGATACCAAGGCTTAACCGCCACTTATCGCTGACCACCGTGATTTAACACCTGCTCTTATGTTTAAAGTATGCATAACGTTCAAGTGAAAGCTGATAAATCTGATTGTACGGTCGGCCAAGAAATTGGTCTACTACTTTTCGACTCTATTTCATGTGCGTTAAGGTTCAAATGTGGTAGACCGACTTGGTGCTTCATGGCCGACCGTACACATAGTTACTCGCGTATATCCGGACACATTAGTACAGTCAGTCCCAGTAAACATCCTGCTATAGTAATATAATGAACTCAGTGAACTTATTAAGACAACATGTTGTAATTTATTTTCCTTCAGCTCAATGTACCGGAATTAATGTTTCTTAATGAAATGTGATGTTTGTCTTAGTCCCTTGTTCTTTTATATGAAACAGGTCATTGTAATAAAAACAATATTTATAATAGAAGTTGATTTAGTTGAAATGTATAAACGTAGTGATCGCACAAGTTTATAAATCTGTAGGTACCTAATGCATGTCACGTTGATTTTACGACCTAACTCTGATGCCCGCTCTGACCTATATGATATTGTAATTTCATTCACTGCCGCCCACTACGCGTACGTCAAGAAATGCTAGTGACTGCAAGGTTGTATGTACTCGCATTTGGCCTAAAGCTCATTTATACGTTGTCTAAAAATTAAAATAATGACATAAATGTAAGTACTTACTGTTTTTTTTCGAAAACTAGGTCACACTCACAATATGTGTACACCTCGCCGCGTGATGTCATGTCGGCGATCTGTGTACAGGGCGAAAAAAACATGTTAACAATGAGTAAGTTTATAAAGAGATTTATTCCGAATTTGAGTTACTCATACTTAACGTGTTTTTTTCGGCTGTACCCAGACATGACGTCACGCGGCGAGGTACACAGAAGGGCTACTCCGATGTTCTAAATTCAAAGTTCGTATTAAAGTTCCTGTAGTTCTCGTTTTGCATTGTAACTCCAAATCTCGAAATTCGTCTTAATATTTAAATTACATTTATTAACAACATCTTGCCTAAAGTTATATTAAAATAACCCTTAGTATAAAAAATAAAAATGTTTGTATTAACTATAACTATCTAATTATTGATGACTATGCTTATCAAAACAACTATGAACTCAATATTTTAGTTTTCCCTAAGACTACTTTGTAAATATGATATGAAAAACAATAGAAGAATGTTACTGTCGTTAGTATTCGTCCAGATCATAGGAGTATGCGTAAGCTACGTGTATAACAATGAAGACGAGTTTTTTTTTAGTTACTAGTAATGTACTTTTTTTTACTCGATTGCAATTAAAAAAGCGACTTATACATAAATTTACGTGTAGCTATTAAGAAACAGAAATTGTACGGTGGAGTCGACCTCGCTTGTCCGTCAGCTTTAATTTTCATCATGTTTTAGCAACGCGAATGACGCTCACTTGATAACGTTTGCGATAGGTTGATTACACGGGATTACAAATTTAAATAACTACTATGTATGTACTTTAACAGATGGAATAGGAAGGCACTCTTGGAATTTATAGATGATGCGCTGATATAATAAAAATGAAAGTACATTTGGCTAACGGTATAGCAATGATATGCGTTTTTTGTTAGTACAAAAATCAAGCGAAATATTATGTTTGTCACAAGGTTTCGGCTTTCACAGGGCCGATATGTACGTATGTATAAAGATCTTTAAAACAATGAATTAAAATAAGGGAAATATTAAGAGTGTTGTGCGTAAGAATAATAAGTTACCAAATATTTGATCTATTTGATTCAAAGGATCAAAATCCTGTGGCGGGTGATTTTTCAGAAAAACCCCATTGTACTTTAGCATGGCTTAGTCTGGGATCGAAAAAGCACCTCTGCCGATTCAGGACGGCGCTTTGAATAGCAAACCAATATCGAAAAATAAAAACAAATATTTGTAAAATTTTACAGTAATTTTAGGTGGTTATTTTGAGCTTCCACTTATTCCTTTGCTTGACAATTTACCGTTCTTATGCACAAAGCTATTTGCTTCATCATTTGTAATGCTAACCACGAAAAGAACTTGCTCTCTTGGTGTGTATCTCCTGAAAATTATAATCAGGATCTCTTTAAGGCTGTTGCTGAACCCCGTAATCACTTACCATACTGTGATCAATTGCTGTTCACTTTTTGATAAAAATAAGCTTTTAAATGGTTGGTCACATTAAAAATGCATTTTATTTTAGATCGCAACCTTTTCGTATCCCCCTTTAATGCTCTAATGGTCTCGAATCTTGTCACACTTCGTCCAAAGACAAATGCAATACCATCACAGAGTAATAATAATCTTCGTGGTATAAATAACGTGTTTCTATTAAATTTATATAGTCAAGAGCAATCGCTTTCAAACGTTTATAATTGTTAAGAGCTGACGTTTCAAGATACGTAATTACGTAATGCTTCATTATCTTCTATTATGAGAAAGCTGGGGATGTCCAGTTTGCTGTATCACATTTACACATATGTTGTATCACGACTATGTCTCGTGAAATGTGTCAACGCAACATGTTGCCAATTCACGGAACGATTAATATATTGATACTTAATACGAATACGTCATCTTAAAACGATTCGTCGAATTCGACTCGCTAAATATAGAAGTAGACTGCTAAGAACATTCTGACTTATACATATTTAATGTTTCAGAACTAGTTGTACATGTAACTTATATTGAATCGCCCGTGAATAAAATCGTAACCCTAAATTAAATATCTACAATACAATGGGTAGTGGATGATTTTTTTTAAAAATATTGTAATTTTGTTTATAAGTAGGAATAAGCCTCCTTATCAAAAATGACAGATTTTTCTGTGGCTTAGAAAAACTAAAAAGATGAAAATGAGTTGGTGGGCCTATATGTTGGTGGGCTTATACGGTACGACAAGAATAGCACAGTACATTTACAGCCATGGGGGGCTCCGTGAAAAATAATCCGCTCTAACCGTGTTTGTGGGCTATGCATCCCTAAACCCTAAGATCACGATGGGAAGACTTTTGCCTCTTTTCTGCTGCGGCAATCGCTGGGAATCTCGTCAAAACTTGCCTGCTATCACACCAGTTTGTAGAATTTAATCATCATATACGAAATCGTTAAATAAGTAAAAGTTTACTGCAAATTGCCTTGACTGTATTGATGAATAATGGACGAATTTAGTTACTCTCTCAGGTTAGATTATGTACAGATAGACTCTTTATATTCTGTTAAATGTTTTGAAATCTAAACAATCTTCTAATCTTTATATGTTTTTAAAATATTCAAGAATTCTGACTTGTAAAGTTTATCAAGTTGAATCGAAGTAATTTAATAACGGTTCGCCTACGTTTGCGAAGGTTGTCTATCGGGGTCAGTGTCAAATTTGGTCGGCTAGAAGAATGGCCTAGCACTTCAACCACAAGGTTGTGGAATGGTCTTTTAAGACGTTTAGTGAGACTTGACCCAATTAGCCAGCCATTTTATAACCCACACAGGTAAAGACTGGGAAATACTGATACTTAGACATGCAATTAGGATGTTGACTGCACTCTAATTAAAATTAAAATTTGATGCAAAATGACAGTTTTAAAGAATCGGAAATAAAATATTTGAGTTCGATACCTTGCGTGTAGCTGGTTTTATGAGCGTTTAAAATTGGGTAGAAAAGTTTATTTTTAGGGTTTCCATGCCTCAAAAGGAGAAAAATGGAACCCTTATGGGATCACTTTGCTGTCCGTTTGTCTGTCTGTCCGTCAATACCCTTTATCTCGGGAACGCGTGGAGGTCTAAGGTCCCTTGAAGCTGTGAAAAAGTAATTACCCCACTTTTTTTCTTCAGCGTAGTCGCGTAAAAAGTATCCTATAACCATCTGTGGATACACAGCTACCCACGTACCAAAAAATGTTGAAATCCGTTTAGTCAATTTTGTGTGATGAAGCCACAACGACACATACAAACATACAAAAAATAAAAGCAAAATAGTATTTCGATTCAGTTTACAACTTAATAATATTATACGAGTAGATAGTATCACAGTCACAGCACTGAGATACATAAAATAGCCCCTTCAAGAATCATTACTCTCCTTTGCGTCGCGAAGTTGGGTTAAAAGGGCAGCAGCACCTCTAGCCTCTCACAGTTGTGCTACTGTGGTACGCGACTCTTTGCCGCGCGATAAAGATTGTCTGTCTCTTTCATTTCAATATAATGCGAGGAAGACGGGTGACGCTATGTCGCGCGACAAGCGTAGTAGTAGAGTTGTGCTAAACGGGCAGCTCCACATGTTTATCGAACGCGGATATGTAAAGGTTAAATAAGGTATCATAAAATATCGAACAGAGGGGCTACTCTAAAATTCGATATTCGAAGTTCGTATCGCACCATTCCTCTCATTCTTCTCGCATTTGAGTGAGCGAGATGGCGCGATACGAACTTCGAATATCGTATTTCAGAGTAGGCTTCTTCAGGTGTTCAAACGCAATACATACACTACAGTATGTTGAAATGAATTCTTTTTTATTAGAAAAGCGGTATACACACTGCCGTCGTACTGAGAACGTAT
Organism: Hedya salicella; assembly: GCA_905404275.2. Taxonomy (NCBI): domain Eukaryota; kingdom Metazoa; phylum Arthropoda; class Insecta; order Lepidoptera; family Tortricidae; genus Hedya; species Hedya salicella. The sequence goes on along the minus strand of FR990096.1, from coordinate 9,904,529 downwards.
CTACCTTCTGAATATACATGTAACTCAATCTCGGGTAAAAATCAGATCTATCCTTCTCCGTATGACATTATAGTCATCATTAGGACCATATTTATAGACTACGTTCTTATCGTTACACCATCTTGATCTTTGTATATCAAACTTCATTTGCGGAGAGGATAAATGTAAAAAACATAACCTCTCTTTTTTGTTCAGCGTAGTCGGGTAAAAAGTATCCTATAATTATCAGTGGATACCCGTGTACGAAAAATAGTAAAGATCTGTTTAGCCGATTTGGCGTGATGGAGCTCCAAATAGTTCCTATTTGTTTCTTTTTTAATATCGTAAATTTACTCACATTTCATCTTTATCTTTATAATAATAGTATAGATATGTTCAGTTGTATTTAGGAAAACGTGGAAAAATGGTCTCTTCATCCCTGCCCAGTTACTTAGGAATGCATCCAGGTTCTTACTACATCAGTAACATATTTGAAAAACCACCTCATTCATATATGTTTAAACCCGACTCAGTTAGCTCACTCGATATCATTTACTTATGTAGATATAGATCCGTATATATGACACTGAACAAAGTCCATATTGCGAACCGTAACAGCCGTCTGATAAATGTATTCATTGTTCTACTCCTAATATTTTTGTGGGTATCATCTTACGTAATACTAACCGCAATGAGTTTTCAGAAATCGCCATTAATAACAAGTTTCAAGGCAGCTGCTACGAGACGCTCCTGGCATCAAATCCACCAATGAGAGGATTTTGACACTTAACAAAAAGTTCTCTCGTCACAGAAGCGCCATCTTTCGTGAGGAAACTGTTTCTAACACCCTCATAAGCAGGACTTTTCTCTTTACAATTATTCCTACGATACCACAAATATTTAATCGGATATTGCTGAAATCGATGAAGAAACATCTATTTTTTAAGCTTTGATGTATGCCAATTGCTCTATCGACATTCCACTAACGCACCTACTCAATACCAAGAATTCTTAGAAACTTTCTAATTACTTAAGACAAAAGAAAGAATTTCGCGAACGTATAAAGACGGCGGCCACTTTCCATTTCTGGATCCAACCGGTTCGGACTAGATCGAGGTGCCGGATGTTTCGTTAGTGACTAATGATAATGACATACATACATAATATGGTTAGGCGCCATGGGGGAAATTGTAGCTAAGTTTTAGTACGTAAAATAATACCAATAGCAAAAGAAACCTAAAAAATAAGTTCATTACGCTCTTGTTTTTATATTATACTCTTATACTTTACAAGACGTGATACTTCATACAAGGTAATCAAATAAAGTAACCGTAACAATTGTGTAATGCGCGATTTATGGCGTGGAAAACTTTTAAAACCAAAAACTATGTACGTAATTTTTGTCATCACGAAATGATGCACGTTTGGTTGCTGATTAATTTTGTGGTATTGAAGTAATCAAAATTCACAATAACATCATATTATTAATTGATGATATTTTTCCTCACTACATAGTAGTACCTATAGGTATACAGACTCGAATGATTTGAAGATTTCAGGCCAGCACATTGTCATCCACAGACTGTCAGCTGTCAACGTGTCATTTGATCTTCAAAACATGTTAAAATCAGCGCGAAGTGATGAACAAAATTAAAAATAATGAACATACAAACTAAATTTGTTTTAAAATTGGTAGTTTATACATATCTAGAAGCCAATATGCTTTGGCAGACCTGTGTTGCGCTCTTAAGCCTCACAGTTGTTTTGGACCACAGAATGGTGGAATTCATGGGTCATTCAATATTAGAAGAGACAATGGTAATCTATACTTTTTATCCCGTTGAAATATTTCGCTTTTGCCCAATTTTCCAATTTCTTAGCGGGTGGAACGATACTGTGTAACCAGCACTTGGAGATAAAGTTCAAATTTCAAGAAAATACGTAACATCTGTTTGAATATAGAATTTTATCAACTTGTTATAGTTATGGCGAAATGTGGAAGCGGTTTTGTTTCTTTCTTAGCTACCACAGTTTCACTGCAATTATTGGTACAATTACTAAGCAATTGAAATTCTAAGTTTACACTACTGAACAGGATCTTATCAAAGTGTAAAAATGTTCTTTAATAGCTATATAAGGGGACAATTTTACTCTATGCGAACTAGTCCCGCGGTAAGCTCAATAATACTTGTGTTATGTTAGGGGTACCAGACGACGATATGTTTAATAAATATATTCATATGAAACATCCAAGGAAATATTCACCTTTAAGGGGATTTGAACTCAGGAACCATTAATAGTGTTTGATTATCTTTTTGGTTTGTTTGTTTGTTTGCTGTTGTAAAAATGTTCTTACTCTTAGCACTCGCTATATAAGACCATATAAAGCCTTAATAACTCTTATTTGATTTTTCCCAGGGTAATATAAAAGGTGAAAATAAAAAAGTACATAAAAAACACATAGTAATAATGTTTTTTTTTCTATGAACGTAACGAAACAGAAATATTTTTATATACTTACAAAAAAGGCCATTTATATTCTTGTGTGAGGTCCGAATGTATGAACAACTATGAATAAAATAAGCCTAAAAAATCAATATACTGAAGAAAACAAAAAGAAGTACTTTTTTATTTTCACCCACAAGCTCTTATGAAGCTTGTCTGCTTCTTATGTTACTACTTGGCTGACTCTGGCATCTCACAGGTCGAGCACCTTCGGATCCGGTCATGGATCGTGTTTAATGTTAGACCGAAAAAGAAGAAATACCTCTTTCCCGTACCGGACGACCAAGAACCTTTCTTATATGACGATAGTGATGATGATGTACTTATGAGTATGAATAATTTACAATGTAGACTTATATACCAGTCATGAGCAGACAGCACGAAATGTAACTACCGTTCTACTAGCCTGTAGTTACTATGCACAACCAGACTGACGTTTTGGTATTATTATGCCGTGTCTCTATTTCACGTATCGAACCCCCGAACCTCAGCATGGTGTGATGAAGATACAGCTTTACTTTAACTATGAAGTACTATTATGATGTTCGAGGGTAGCCGTGTTATACGAGACATTTCCTAGGAGCTAGTAGAAGTTGATATAAAGTAGTTTACGTGTTTTCAAATTAGCTGGTTATTTCATGTATGATTAACACATTTTTACAAACTTGAAACGTAACTATACATAAACTAAAAATTTAGATAATGGATTCGTAATTTTCTTCGTGCGCTTCGCATTTTCAGATGTCAAATGATCGTATAGATACTTGTAATACATATTACACTAATCATAAAACACAGATGAAAACATATAGATTAAACCAACGCATGTTTTAATTCATTAATAAGCAACCAAATCAACAATCATCTTCAAATCCCTAACCTTTTCGACGCTTTGACAAAAAAAGAGATGTCACTCTTACGCAATGACATCGTTAAGTTTTACGCTAACATGACCCGTATGTCAATAGGCGTCGGTTTAAATCGGTCTAAATGCCTTGACGCATATATCGGCCGTTGGCGTGGAACCTGTGGTGCGGATAAATGCGTCGTTGGCGTCTAAAAAGTTAAGTGAAATTCGTAATTCCGCTCGCCCGTCCTAGAATAAATATATACGTACTAATAATGTTAGTACCAGAATTTACGCAACATGTGTATTTTTAAAGTTTTGGCAGACGTGCTCATTCTAAGATTCCCGGCGACAGTGTAGCCAAAAGGGAGTATAATTCCCCGCGTATTATTAATATTACCTTCTCTTTTAGATTGCTTATAAGCTGCCCATTCATATATCTTTGTACTCTGTTGCACAAATTGTCCTAAAATATAAAACCGCCAAAAGTCGTCGGTTTACACTTTTCACGTGGCCAAAACAGGAAACGTTGCCAAATGAAACATTAGCGTCAAAAGAAATGAGCGGCAACGTTCGCGAAATGAGTATTCTCTGAATACAAATATAATAATGCGGAAATTGTTATTCGCATTGTAAACGCACTATTAATTATTTTCCATAAATTAAGCTGAGCCAAAAAGCAAAATAAGCAAATAAGGCTTTAAATTTTCGATGCAGCGTATTTTACGCATTAGCGTATTTTGAGTTGAATGAGAAATCCCTAATATCTAGGTAAATCAAAAAATATACGCAACATCCCCTTAAAAGCATAGGTATCAAATTATATTAATTGTCCTTAGTTCTTTATGACAAATATAATCTCACATTAAAAACCTAATTAATTATAGAGTTTGGTAATACAGTGCAACCCAATATCAACCGATACAAATTGTATTTTGACTTACAACACTTATTGATTCAACAAACACAGAATACGTGATAAGTAGCGCAATAGGCAAAAAAAGAGTGGCGCGAAAGTACATTTTCACTTCTCCTGCTCAAAAAGTACGTCATATTAGCTTCGCGAAGCGAGACTAAAATAGTACATTTAGCCCCGGGTTTAAAAGAAAGCCATATAATCCCATACATTTTTTTATGACACTGAAAAAAAAACTTGCGGCCAGCTACATACTCCTTACGAATAACTAAAAACAAACAAACTAACCTGATCAGATTGGCCAAACTTTCTGATAGAATTTCATGAAGTATACAATTTTAATGTTGTCTTTTTTATTTTCTTGCAGTCGAAGTGAAAAGCAGAGTGTTTAATACGTGGCAAAAAGCCATTATGACACTCATACATATTTGTCCTCGCTCACTTCGTGAGCTGGTCCAAATAATCACTCCGTGTCATAATGGCTTTAATTTAGCCCCTTGTCAAACAATCTACTATTTTTTTTAATAAATCATCTTATTCAATTTGTTCTTTTCTCCTTCTAGTATTTGGACATCGGGGAGGACATGAACGTCCCCGACGATTTCACACAGAGTGAACTACAAACGGGCAAGTGGTGGCGACATCTGCTGGCGGGCGGCATCGCTGGAGCCTTCAGTAGAACGTGCACAGCGCCTCTGGATCGGCTTAAAGTCTTCTTACAGGTAATTATTTGACAAATTTCACCGAGATGGCAAATTATTTAGCAGTATTTTGATGGTTATTGGCTACCCTTTACACAGAGTTCTTAATGTCATAATGCCTTTATCATTAACAAGGACAATAGGGATGTTGACTGTACTCAAATAATAAAGTTTTGATAAAAAATGGTACTTTTATGATGTAAGCCCTAAAAAAATATTAAGTTCGATACCTTACGTGTATTTTGTTTTATGAGACTAAAAATATGTGGGAAAGTCCATTTTTAAAGTATGAAAATATTAATCCATTATAATACCATTGAATAACCCATGAAATGTATTGTTATGAAACCTTTTTGATAAACGCAAGTATTAACATAGCTGCAGAACAAAGTTCTTAATTTCCCCATGTAAGGTAGGACGGTGTGACGTCACGTCTTCCTAGGGTCTAGTATGGAGCGTTTTTGGGAAAATCCAAAAATCTGATTCTAACGTTGTTGTATCTCGTGGAGTTTTTATAACATTGAAGTAGTTTTTTCATCAGTATTTCAATTATTGAAAGGTTTTTCTTTACCATACCACAGAAAAAAATGTCAACATCCCTATTATATATACACAGAGTTGGTTTCACTACGCCTTAATGTCATTATGTCTTTATCATTAACAAGGACCATTAAAACAAGAGGACTTAATCACCATACAAAAAGGCGAACTTATTGCAAACTATTATTTGCTATTATTCAACTTTGTAAGTGTAACACAAAATGTTACGATTTATATATTTCTAGAAGAAGCCCGCAACTTCGTTCGCGGAGGAGAAAAAGTCATAACCCATCGTTTTTTCTTCAGCTTAGTCGGGTAAAAAGTATCCTATAACCATCTGGAGATACCCAGCTACCCGTGTACCAAAAATTATGGAAATCTGTTTAGCCGATTTTGCGTGATGAAGCCACAACGACACATACAAACATACATAAAATCCAAAAAAAAATATTTTTCGTTTTAATGACCTCCAAATAGTTCGTAACAATCAATTTTTTGAAAATATCTTCAATGTACAGACATTTCATTTTACAACTTTATACTATATTTCTTTGTTCAATTATGACATCGTTAATGTTTAGTGTTTAAGCGCCATCTAGTCTTTGCCTGAATATCTCTATGCGGTCGGAACACGACCCAAATTAGTGCAATTGACAGTCCTCTAGTTTTATTGGTCCTTGTCATTAATAAGAATGCATTTCGAATAGAAACTTGACTTAGTCCTATAATTCCTCGCCATCTTAGAATTATTAATTTATGTAGCTTCAGATACTATAGTGAAAAAAATACAGCGAATTTAAGTTTTTCATACAAAACTTGTTTTTGCTGTATTTCGTTTGTTTTATAAACTGCATGCATATAAACTAGTTTCAGGCCTAGATATACCTCATGTCATTGTATATGCAAAGTTTCGTTACAATCCAACAGGAAGATTTAAAATAAGAACGAAACTCCGTTTGTATGGGAAGGTGAAATTTGGCCGACCTTACTGGGGACTCTTAAGTGGCCATTTTGGTTTTTTTAGGTGATATAGGGTAAGGATGTTACGAATTGAGTTGTATTACAAAACCCTGTATATTGACAAAATAAAACTTCTTTCGAATATTTTGACATTTAGTCCAAATTAAACCTATTCCTCATTCACCGCTTTTTACAACTGCTAACGACATCTAGTGTTCATTAGTAAAAGAATTCGATATACTTCTAGTGTAGTGCTGTATCCCTTTTCTGCTAATAAACTATTATTATTATACTAGCCCCCAACCAAAGTGAGGACTGCGGCCATAAAATTCGGGTGAGGTGCAATAAAACTCGGCGGTCGTAGTGATGGGAATGTGACGATTACGAAATGTTTTAAACGTCGATGTAATTTTAATACTTTAATTTTTTTAACTATTATTGACTAGTTATTCAGTGATTATTGTCTTCCTAAGTGAGGTTCTTGTTTTGTAATAACCGAATGGAGTACATTATATATTATTAATAATTTAAAGATGGGTATTTATCAAATCACATACCTAATGTTATTATCATCTTTCAACGTAAGTAATTACACTGTTTACTGCAAAAGGATTGAATTGCATAGTTATTCAATGATTAGTGTTTTCATAAATTACTAAACGTAATAACCTAATGAGGTGCATGGTAATAATCAAATTACATATTTTATTATCACGTTCTAACGTGAGTAATTAGTCTGTTTACTATAAAAGGATTATGCATGTAATGTATTCCTCATTCACTACACGAATACCTACTGAAAACCATCGCCATTATATAATATATAATATTGAATTCATGCACATAAAATGTATTTACTCACTCAACTTATCCCTAATATCGACATTCCTCAATGTGGGTTTACTACCTGCACTATAGGTCTCGGCTCGCTCCGTGACAAACAATGGGAAACTGATAACGCGAGCTCAAGGGTTTTATGGTCGCAGTCCTCACTTTGGTTGGGGGCTAGTATATAGTGGGCGATAAGTGTCCAATCGCCCAAGAGGGCCACACGCAACGAAGTGTAGGTGGCCCACAAAAGTGAATGTCATCCGCAACATACTTAAATGAACTACTTCTAAGAATACTTGATACAACAGTCAGCTGTCACATGGTGTTGTTCGCGTTTCCCGCGCTAACTATTATTACGGCAACCCTCATACACATATATATAACGTGCGTCTCCGCCTCCAATCTCAAGTGGAAAGTTCCTATATTGATATCAGCCACGGACCATTAAAACAAGAGGACTGACCATCTCCATACAAAAAGCCGTTCTCCGATATGTACAACGCCATCTATGTATAAGAATTATTTTTTACAATTATTCAACTTTGCAAGCGTGACACAGTTATTAAATGTTGTGATTTATTTAAAATTAGCTATTTGTGACCTAATTATGTTCCTATATTCAATTATAACATAGTTAAATGTTTATTTTTAAAGCGCCATCTAGTTTTTGCCAGAATATCTCCTTGCTGTCAGTCCTTTTGTTTTAATGGTCCTTGATATCAGCTGAACACAGTTTAAATTATAAGAAACTTTCAGGAACATCCCAATTTTTATCAAGAAATTCTGCTTTCCAGGTTAATCCTACAAGGGAGGGAATGAGCAAATGCTTAGCAAGAATGATTAGCGAGGGCGGCGTCACTGGTTTATGGCGGGGAAATGGCATCAACGTCATCAAAATAGCCCCAGAATCAGCGATCAAATTTGCCGCCTACGAGCAAGTCAAACGAGTCATTCTCGGCGACAGAAAGAACCAGCCCCTAGAGATATACGAACGTTTCGTAGCCGGGGCGACCGCCGGAGCAATAAGCCAAACCATGATATACCCCTTGGAAGTCCTAAAGACAAGACTGGCGCTGAGAAAGACCGGCCAATACCACGGCATTTTAGACGCGGCGCGGAAGATATACGCCCGCGAGGGTCTGAAGTGTTTCTACAAGGGCTACATTCCAAATATACTGGGCATCGTGCCGTACGCCGGTATAGACCTGGCTGTGTACGAGACTTTGAAGAAAAAGTACATAAACAAGTATCATCACAACGGGCAGCCGGGGATGCTGTTGCTACTGGCGTGTGGGAGCGCGTCGTGCACTCTGGGACAGGTGTGCTCATATCCGCTCGCGCTCGTGAGGACCAGGTTGCAAGCGCAAGGTAAATATAGTATTTTTATTTTTACTCTACATCGTGTTTTTTTATTTCCTTTATTAGACAGGCGGTACCCGTCAATACGAACAACTTTTCTGTCATCGGGGAAACGAAAAAAGAATTCCAGTCCCTACACTTTGCTTGAGTTACTAGTTACTACTAACACATTGAATGAAATGACAGATTTTTTATTTTCGTTTCCGAAATATTTCCACGCAGGGAAGGTGTTCGTATTGACGGATACTACCACCTGTTAAAATTAAAGGAAATAAAAAATACATGGTGTGTATCAGTGGTCACTGTTTGTTACATTTTAAAACACATCATTATTACTATTGAGAGAGAATATTATTTATGTTATTAAGAACCTAGAGTCTTTTACTAAGAATTCAGATATCCACAATTTTAATACTAGAAATAAAAACAAAATCGCTATTAGAAAGTTCCGCGTTCGTAAAGTAGCCAAATCATTCGTAGGCCAATGTATACATTTTTATAATAAGCTACCAGATGATGCTTTAAAATTATCGTTTCCAGCTCTCAAAAAGTACTTAAAAGAGTCCCTAATAGCAAAGGCTTATTATAGGGTAGAGGACTATTTAACAGACAAAAATGCATGGCCCAAAACAGAAACCAAATAATTTACTTTTACCGGGACACGGTTCTTATAAGGTGGCATATCAAACGTATGTAAGTTGTTTGAAATAAAAAATCACTATTTTGCTTTTTATATTCTATATTTGTTTTACTTTTATAAGTTTTCATATGCGTTCTTGAAGAACTACGCATTGAGTTTATATACTCAAAACATCTATTTAGCTTAGGCTAAGTACAAATATTGTAATAGATATAAGAGTTATTTCGAAAAAATTACTGACTGTTGAGTTTGTTTCGGCTTTCTTCTCTTCAGTGGTCTCCTCTTGGGAAACGCCGTAGAGTCAGACTTGTAAAAGTGCCCTTGTGGCCTACTTACAGAATAAAGATCATTATTTCATTATTATAAAGTTGTAAATATTAAATGTCTGGACATACGAGATATTTAAAAAAATTATATTGTATCGGACTATTTGAACTTTAAATTCTGTTTCTATAAATACGTATAAAACATCTACGCAACGGTCTACGACGTCTCAGTATCTCGATACCAAATTTCGTTCCAATCGGTTCAGCGGTTTAAGCGTGAAGAGGTAACAGACAGTCAGACAGACACACTTTCACATCTATACTATTATAAAGTTTTAAAAATAAAATGTTTATATGTGTCGTTGTGGCTTCATCACGCTAAATCGGCTAAACGGATTTCAACTATTTTTGGTACACGGATACCGGGTATCTCCAGATGATTATAGGATATTTTTTACCCGATTATGCTAAAGAAAAAAAAGGGGTTATGACTTTTTCTCCTGCGCAAACGAAGTTGCGGTCGCCTTCTAGTTGATAATATTGGTATGGATAGATGTTAGTAACATAGTACAAAGCTTTGCTTGGTTTGGTAGTAATTGTCCCTGATCTTGATTATTTTTAACACGCTTTTATTAGGTCGACCTGTATGTAACTATGTAATGGAATCTAAGGTAACTAATTTAACCATCTTCCAACGATCGTAGCGTCATGAAAATTGGCAGCTGTATGTAGTTCTGATGACAAGACAATAATATGGTAATGTCGAACTGATCTGATGATGGAGCCGGAAGATATGAACTGGAACTTCATGATGGAACATCGTATCATATCTGTGTTTGGATTTGTTAGAAAAGTCTTGTAAAGCGTGTTTTTCTAGTGTTTTTTAAACTATTTATTATTTTATTCCAGAAAAGGCAGCGAAAGTAGCGGAAGGCACGATGCGTGGTGCGTTCAAAGAGATCGTACAACGCGAGGGCGTCCGCGGTTTGTATCGCGGGATCACGCCGAACTTCATAAAGGTGATTCCGGCCGTGTCTATCTCGTACGTGGTGTATGAGTACGCGAGCCGCTCGCTCGGTGTCAACATGACGTGATCTGCAGCGCAAACCTCCTGCGACCACTGCCCCCCGAGTACCACTCGCTACTTTAAGCATATTAGCAAATTTTGCATTTGATTGTATATAGCTGTATGTAAGTCTTATTTATTCTATGTATGTGACATATTCCATTTTTGAATACGCGACGTAAAATGGTGAATTATTGATTGCATTTGATTGTCCGGCCCGGTTGGGTAGCATCTGTGATTACAATAAATAACGTATTTTTTTTTTAATTTGGTGTTTTTTGTTCCTTTCATTTACTTGAGGGTACCGATATGCAAATTGCGGAAACTTTTAAAATGCTTAAAAAAGTTCTTAAGTCTAGGGTTACGGGTTAACTTACATGTTTATAAGACCTTTTTAAGCATTTTTTATTATATAAAAGGTCTTAAGTCTAGTGTTAACTTACCTGTTTAAAAGACTTTTTATAAGCATTTTGGAAAGTCTCCGCAATTTGCACATCAGTACTTGAGGGCCAGTTCATTTATTACGTAAGTCAAATTTAACTACTTTCGTACCCCCCTCCCCCTAAGTAAGAAAAATAAGTTTTTGATGAACCCCCTTCTCCCCTTTGAAGTCTTACGTAAGATCAGTGTCTACCAAAAATGTAAATAAAAAGAGGCAAAACCATTTAAAAAAACATGTTTTTTTATGTTATAAAAAGTGATACTCGAATATTAATCGTTTCGAAACTATAGCTTACTTTTGTGTTCTGACCCCTCCCCCTAAATCGTCTTGCATAATAATTGAACAGGCCCTGATTTATTGTAAGAAGCTTTAAACGTTTGCGTATTTTATTCAGTTACGCCGATTTAGTTTTTTTTTTTGTTTCTCGACTGACTAGTCTCGCTCTGATAGAGGAGGTGAATAATATACTTCTAATATCACAAACTTACAATTCTATACTGGGTTATATAGGATTGCTTCAAGTTGTTTGAAAAATAGCGCCCAAGTTATCAGAATACAATAAAATCTACGAGTAGACTTTATTATTTCGGTTTATCGAGGCACTTGTCACTTCTCTAAACCGTGATGTGATGGATTCTTCATACAGTGTTCTAGCGATCAGGCCAGAAATGTGATACATTTGCTTCCCGGGGGCTAGTTTTATTTATATATAACCTGCCCCCCTATTGCCTAACGCGTATGACGCTCGTAATCAGAATCAAGTGTCATGATTTTGTATGGGCTATGACACTTGAATCCGATACCAATTTTCAAAATTCCGCTAGGCAATAAATATAAATAAATAAATTAGTTTTCCACAAGATTGAACGTCGGTAAGTGTGTACACTGACCTCTATATATTACCACTGGACTGGCTGCTGTCAACTTATTTTTTGGACGGATTTGACTATCGTCATTTTGGCGCTGTAGGAACTGGTAGGCGCAGAGGATAGTCCATTGAACTAAAATTAGTGATGTCCGCTAGTCGACATCTGTAACTAATAGGTATATTGGTTCGTTATTACATCTGAGTTTGTGTCTGTGGGTGGGGGTGACTAGAAATACAATATAAAGTTCATCACACGGCGCAGATACTATAAAATGCAATATGTAACTGACAATATTGCTTGTCCCAATGAAATTACACTATAGGTTAGTAGGCGCGCGACGGGTCATTCCCGCTGTCTTCCCCCCTTCAAGAACTTGTCAAGCTATATAGTAATAAAGCTGACATACAGTCATGAAACAGAAGCCGACTTCGGCAATTTTCGTAAGCACGGAATAAATAAGGCGATTTTAAAGCAATTTGAATAAACCAGTCTCAAGACTGCATTTTAATTTACACTATTTGAATGTCTTAATTATTGGTTTAAAAAGCCTAATAACTTAAATAAGAATGAATAAACATAATTTATATTTCAATAGTAAATGATTTAATATTAATGACCTTATAATAGTTTACGTCAAAATTAGTTCAATAGGACACTCGCTGACCGCGGGAGCGCTGCATATTCGTATACAAAATTTGCTGTCAAATGTATTGTACGGCCTATCCGGTGAAATAAAATAGATATCACTAGATCAGTGGTGTTCTGACTAATCAAGAACGAGGGGATTAGTGCCTTACGAAATTTTGACAATTGGTCCCATACATAATCACGACACTTGAGTCTGATTCCGAGCGTCAAACGCGTTAGGCAATAGAGGGGCCGGTTAGAACCCAACGATAAAGAACCATCATCAATTCATCAGATATCACATCATGAACATTTATCAGTATTTTATTCATGCCACCATAAGAAGGGTGAAGGGGCATGAAGGATCAAGAGGACAAAATATATATAGAACAAAGGAAAATGATTCGCGTACCATCCTGAAACCCTTCCGAATGGCATGATTTATCACTCGAGTTTCAGTTACTATGGCTGGTCATTGCGACACAGTTCTTACGATTGTATGCTAATTCATTTCCCTTTCTCTGCCTAGAAACGACCAGACACTCCGTATTAGAACTGAGATACCTAAATCATATGAATTGAGAGCTGTGATTAGAATAAAGTACGGGATGATAATTGGGTTTACCGCAGAATAGCCAGCTTAGTAGTAATGAGGATTTTCAAAGAAATTGTCGCCATAGTGATGTGGTTTCTATGCTTGCAACATTTTTTAAATACGGCCTGTCTTTTTTTTTGTCTTACTCTTTCTTCCATCATATCATGAGACAAGGCGTCACTAGTGCAACGGACATTCTACAATCTGTTAAAGATTTAAATGTTTTGTAATATAGTTAATTTAATCGTGTGTCCAATATTTATTCCTACATTTAAAATGCCGCTTCCCATAATGATTTATTATTGCATGTAAAGCCCTAGATTGGGTAGATACGATATTGAGATGACTCAAAAATAATTATTAGGCTTTTCGACGAACGTTCGTATCGCTCTGAATTTCGTTATCGCAGTATTATTGCAACTACGCGAAACTATCGCGGCATTGAAGTTATTATTAAGAGAACACTGATGTTTTACCATCAGGCGACCCGTCTGCTCGTTTGCCTCCTTGTCATAAAAAAAAAACTGAAAATGATACCGAATGATATGCTATGAATGATATGACCTACCAGTTTACGGGATTTCAAATAAGTACAATGCGACCACGAAAGTTTCCGAGCACTCGAATAATTCGTAGAAACCTATAATAAATATAAATGAATATACATACTTTTATGTATAAGTGTCTGATGGTACAAATGATCAGGGACATTGGTGACCTCGATTTACTTTACAAGTTTAAAATGCGACAAATTTAATGTATATGGTTTATACATTCATAAGGAACTTTTAGAGGACCTAAATCGAAGTTTAATGGACGACGCAACTCGTCTCTTAAAGGGAGACAGTCTGCACCTTATCTCTGTAACGGTGCATAAAAAAAACATTCCGTCGAATTGAGAACCTTCTCCTTTTTTTGGAAGTTAAAACGGGGCGCTTCGCTTAATCAGGTAGTAAATTTGCCATACTAAATCAGTAGGCGCTCTAATAAACTACTGATCTTGTACTATAATCCTAGCTAGGCCATCATGGTTATTGGGCATCGGTCACGACCTTGCTGTTTTCTCTCTCACACTTATGCAAGAGTGAGAAGCAATATTGCTATCGATATTGCAAAAGTAAAGAAGCAATAATCAGAGGAGAGACTTGTACGGCTAATTTTCTGATCTTGTGACATAATTGTAACCCAGAACCACGGTGCGAGTTTGCGTAGCAAATTCTACGTTTAGATAGTGTTCCAATTAACTTTACAGTGATTCTCCATGTTTAATAGTGTTTCTAAGCGTATATACATTATTAAGTTTCATGGGTGAATTAAGGAACGTAGAAGAGAGACTGATATAATAGGAAAAACACGTTTGATATACTTGAGGAGCGACTTTTCAAAATTGTGTATCTAAAAAAAGTGTTTTTCGGCATCTATAGGTAGTCTTTGGACCTAAGTTACACGAGGACAGTTTCTCGAATAAAAGTTGCAGTTTCTTGCTTGGATTTAAAAAATAACCCTTTAATAATTTCGGTACCTTCGAGGATATGAGTGTGTACCTAACTTAACTGTTACCTGCGGCCGAAACTCTTCTCTGTAACTGAGGCGTTTTTATTAAAAAAATAAGTCTAATTTAGAAACAAACTATTTAAAAGCTCTTTTGTCGTCGGACTGCATTTATTTTTTAAACTAAGTCATCTAAATGGGAATGAAATAATGGTAGTTTTTCGTTTTTACTTGTTTGGATGTTGGATAACAACTTCGTGTGAGTAGGTAGTGTAATCAAGGTATGGCCAAAATGGTGTTAGGAGAAACACGTCCCTTGAATCCACCCGTGGAATGTTAACGTTTTTCGGCTATAAATGTTAGTTATATTGTAGTTTTTAAATTATAATACTGCCATAATACCTGCCTCTTACCCACTGATGAACTCGGGATGTCTATTTGAAAGTGAATACGGCACGGTACACATATTGAGTAAGTATACTTATAAGTTTCTTATTGTGGCCGTATTTTTGCATAATTCGGAATGTAAACAGATGTGCACGGAACATAAAAGATCCCGCCTTTACAATCTCAACGAGGCCAGATATAAAAATGTGACCACAACTTTCTAGACTTGCTTTGAATAGAATCTCGAAGCAATCTCAATTTTTGATGTAATAATTTAGTAGTTAGGTAGTTAGTTAACAAATTATGTATTGTGCTAGATATGCTAGGCTTAATGTTTCAGCAAACCTACAGTTTCAATCGCTGGCACAAAGTGCTCGCACAGCTGCTGATTAGATTAGTCCCAAAACCCACAAAAATCTCTGTTGAACAATATCTACTAGAAGAGAGAGATAAAACAACTATTTGCGTGTAAACGGGACGTTATACGCAGTGCCAGTTCGCGCATAATCCTTTACAATGTACTCTGCTAATAGTTTCGACTTATCCATTTCTACATTGATTTGATTGAAAAGGTATGTTAAAATTTGTATAAGGGATAATTAAACCACTGCAATAATCGTTCTGTATTTTATACTAAATTATAATATAACATAGTAGTTATAAAAGTACAAAATCTGTAAAAGGAGGATCCTTATTTTGGTGTTCAAATCGCTCTCATCATTGCTATAATATTATTGAATTGATTGTCTATCTCCAGCGGGCCTATGATGGTCGCGTTTATCACGCGATAAATGATACGATAACGCGCCTGTCACTTTCGCACTCATATACTTGTCAGAAGGTGATGGCAGCTTTGTCATTTATTTATCGCGTGACAAACGCTACCATCGTAGGCCCGCAGCTGGTGAGAGCAGAACTATGCTAGGAGCAATTTAAGAACTAAGCTAGTTTATGTTGATCCAATGATTGCCACGAGTAACACGAGCGTATCCACAAATTCGTACCAATAAATATTAACATGCCAAAGTCTTGTGAATTTAGGGGCTGCGATATGGAAATGCACTAGTGCTCTGATGTAATCGTTAGATACAACTAACTGCATCAGATGTATTTATAGATCCTGAAATACCTGACTTTGAATGGGCTGTAAGCCTCCTTATATCAGTAATCGGATTTAGTGAGAGAGCGCAAACTCACCAACCGGTCACTGCAGCCACTTGAAGAAGGGTGGGGCGCAATGTGCAAGAGAGGTGGGTTAAACCGGCTCAACCCATCTTAGGACGTAGTAGAGAGAACGAAATAATTGTACATAGAAGAGGGGGCGTACGAGACGAGGCGAATTCTCAGGCATCAAGACTCAACTCGCGTAACTGCTGAACTGTCGTTTATAAATCACTCGATCAGTGTAAATAGCTCGTTAATGTTAAAGCAGTGATGAGGAGAATTTGCAGCCTAGATCAATTTTGGGTGATTAGTGCCTATTTTGAAATTTCTGCATAGACCCCTAACACTTTGACGGCCAAGGTAACATAAGACAAGGCGTAGATATTTTCTGAAAACATACTTCCAGCTGAGCGCCTACTCTGTGACTTCCTGGTCGTTGAAGTGTTATACTTAATATGGCATTACAATGGTAAACACATACCATCTATAGGTAAAACAACCTTGCATCCTTATCGTAGGTATAGACCTAAACATAAAGTGTCAAATATTCTGTCCATTACATATAAAATGTTTCTATTCAATTAACAGACCTAATAACCTATACTCTATTATACGTGGACTGTAAAACCACGGGTGCTGCAGGGCATGGTTGTGATAGACTATGCACATGTTCGTTCGTTTACCTACTTATGACGTTTCTAGTTCGGTGAGCTTTTACCATCGCTGGCCACAAGAACATGTTCAAAGTCTTTCAGCACCTTAGGCGATTAATACAAAACATGTGTAGAGTTACTCTCTTCTCAGTATTCACATCCAAAACACCAATTCGTAATATTGGAATAATGTATTCTAAAGACACTAATTAGAGATATTACGCCTTACGCACCTACAGTAAAATACTTCTTAATATAAAATACGATGTGTTTTATGCTTATATAACTATAACGTATAAGAAAATTATTTTGTTGACTAATCTAATCCACTATTGTCTGTTAATTATATCCCAATAAACATACTTACTCAAAATAAGCTTCCTATTTATTGACCTTAAAACCCACTAAACTAAAACAATGGAGATAAATAAAAGAGTTTGAATCTAGCGGCGGTGTTAAAGTGGTCGCACACGACCAAACAACCACGTTCGAACCACGCATTACCGTTTGGAGAGCTGAGGGGTTACTCCGAAATTCGAAAAACGAAGTTCGTATGGCGCCATCCCGCTCAGTCAAATACAGTATAACATGAGAGCGAGAGGGACAGCACGTTACGAACTCGGTTTTTCGGGTTTCGTAGTAGGCCCTCAGTCCCCGTACATAATATCTTGAAGGCACGGGCACTGCCTGGTAGAAAAATAAATAAATAAATAAATAAATATTACGGGACGACCGTCGCACCGTGTATAGCCCACTTAATGAATCTAATATCACACGCAAAACTCATATAATAAAAAGCTAAATTAAAATACCTGACATATTCCTAGGACTTGAAAAATCTTTAGGATCATCCATATTAAAAACTAAGGGAAATACATAATTTTTTGTACACTTCATAGAGATATAAAAATCGTTACTTCTACTTTATTCAGCATTTCTTCAATTTATAAAACTAGGAGGAGCCTGCAACTAACCCGCAACTAACGTAAAAAAATAATTAAAAAAAAGATTCAGAGACCCTCAAAAGGCTCTTTTATTCAGATTTTCGGAAATATCTTCAATGATATCTCATTTTTACAATTTTATAATAGTATAGATAAATATTCAGTAGGTACCAGTACGCCAACATTACAAATTTAATTATCGACCAAACAGCTGCGATTTGACATGAATCATTCGCTTTAATTTACGGCTGGTATCACCTCTCAATTTTCAATGTTCTTCCTTTTCAAAGCAGCACGTGTAGACGCGGACGACTTGCTTATCATCTTATAGAATAATTTCGGTAATTTGATTATTTTTAAGAGTTTTCGATAATATAAACCCCCATTAAAGAATTGACCGTGAAAATATGAATCAATAGATACCCTCCAAGTGTTTGTAGTAAAATAGTATCCCAAGGAAAATACGGTGAAGTGAAACGTTTGATTCTTGTGAAGTGAATTTTACAACGTTTTTACGATTACACTCGTGTGCTGGTGACGCATTAATCGTGTTTTTTCTTCAGCTTAGGTTCCGAGCAAGATGCCTTCAGACGCGAAAAAGCGGGCACAACAGAAGAAGAAAGAGGCTGCCAGTAACAGGAACAAAAAGACTGTGGCACGGGTGACGAATTCGGAGGAGAATGGCACAGCTACCAACGGGACCTCTACGGAGGAAAGAGAACTCACCGCCGAAGGTACGCGGGTGGTAACCCTATTAACATTAAACTGATCCTTGTTTAATGATCGTGTAGTTGTGTGGCTGGATATGCACGCCACATTTTCGTTCTCCATTTAACCTGCCTAGCTCACGTTTTAAACGTAATTTTATATTGTTTTCTTACAATGTCTAATGCACAAATGACACAATGATGAAACTTCTATATTGTTCAAAAATGCAGAGCACCATTACAAAAAAGGGAACATACATTTGGTTCAATTTAATTCAACATATATGTTGCTATATTGTTGGTGCATTTTATTGCAGTTTTACTTTAAAGGTTATATTTTTGTTAGTCCATTATTTGAAATGACCCACATTTAGTATCATGCATTTCAATGTATGACACATATTTAATTATACTGATTTCATATCTATATATGCCATTCTAAACATCAAGTTGTATGTATTACATTGTTTGAGTGGAATCTCAAGCATAGGATATATAAAATATATGGAGGAGAGGAGCCTGATACATTAATATTGATGCTTTTAAGTGTGTGGTATTCATACTGTTATTTTATTTTGAAATGTAATGTAATGGTACCTACAAAAATGTGGATGGATTGTGTAGTAGAGGGGGCTAACAAAGAGTGACCAAGTTATCGAAACAAATACATGCTCCTTCCAGTTGTAAATGAGGGACAAGGGCAAGCAAATGATGGTATTAATTGGATGGTCCCAGTGCTTTTAAAATCATCTGCTTATGTACCTACTTTATTTCTAATTCTTCATCTTGAGTTTTAAAATAACTGAAGCTTATACACCATGTTTTTTGATTTCCTTAAATTTTAACAGGTGGTACTACCCATCAATACAAATAACTTCCTACAGGGAAACATTTCGGAAGCAATAATGCTGCCATTCCGAACATTAAGGTTGAGTTTACTCCTAACACATAGTATGAAATGGCAGATTTTTTCGTTCCAGAAATGTCTTTCTTTAGGAAAAGTTGTTTGTATCGGTGGGTACTACCACCTGTTAAAATGAATGGATATTAAAAAAAACACAGTGTATACAATGAGAGAGAGGCCTTTGTTCAGCAGTGGGCCACCTAGGCTCTTAAATAAAAATAAAATATATATAATATTTATGTACATTTACTACTACTGAAGCCTTTACTTATTAATGGACACCATAATTTGTGAGTCTGGAATAAGAATTATTTCAGAAATATATTTTATTAATCAATAAAAATTGTCCAATGCTTCATTCCATATATTAGACTTGATTGTGACCAGATGGTCAAACATGGAGCTCACTGGTTCAATAGCAGCTTATTACTCTAGTTAAGAGGGTTTATACCAGCTTATATGGCAACATCACATATATTTTGTTTTTTTTTTATTATTTTGAGAAATATGAATGTGAATGAAATATGAATGAAACATTGATGAACATGTTTTCAATACATTCATTACGTTTTCTGTAGTTAAGCTGGCACAATGCAAAGTTTCATGATATTACCACAAGTAGATCTCTAAACATAGAAATAAAGGCAAATGTGATGAATAGTTGAATTAAACGCAATATAAATCCTAATGATGCAGAGTATGTATTGAGCATACCTTTAAGTTTCATGCAAATATCACAAAATAATGAAGCAAAACGAAAAAATATGCGACGTTGCCAGTTACGCTGGTATACACACTCTTAAGAAACAGCATTTCAACAAGCATAAGGGTATATCTACATGAATACTGAGTCATTCTGGTTGCAATATTGACCTTGTTGAAGTAGTTTTGGATTACCTTTTATAGTTCTTTTCTAGAGCCTTTCCTCCTGGCATTTTAAAATCGAAAATTGAAATGAAATTAAAAACTAAATGGTTATAATTATAATGCAATTATTATACTGAAAGCAATTAAAAAGTTAATAGAACTACAAAACAATTAGATGCAATCTTCCCAGATATATTTACATTCACAATGATGTTACATTGAGTTGTTTAGTTGATGGAAACTACAAGCAAGCAACTTAAATTAAGGTTTTATAGTAACATCCCTATCACTCGGAGATTTTTACTTCCATACTTTACAGAAATGTACATTAGGAGCATTGCATTATATGGAAATGAAATATGGACAATCACTCAGCGTGACAGAGAAAGGTTCGAAGCCTTGAAAATGTGGTGCTGGAGGCAGTTGGAGAGGATTAGTTGAACTTATAAAGAAACAAATGAGAAGTGCTTGAGATAGTGAAAAAGAATGGGATGTTGTAAAACAATTGAGAACAAAAGAGTCAAGATGTTTGGACACCTGTTATGACACGATGCTTACATCAAAACCATAATAGAAGGCAAGAGGAAAAAAGCAAGGGAGATCAAGAAGATCTTTTACGGACTAAATCAAAGATAAAGGAAACATGTCTTACCCGGATATCAAACAGAAAAGAGCTTAATTCCTTAATATATGATGATGATC
Organism: Hedya salicella; assembly: GCA_905404275.2. Lineage (NCBI taxonomy): Eukaryota > Metazoa > Arthropoda > Insecta > Lepidoptera > Tortricidae > Hedya > Hedya salicella. The sequence continues at coordinate 9,883,567 of FR990096.1, read as the reverse complement.
ATTTAAAAAAATTGGTAACTTAATAGGAAAGTTAACAATATTTTTGATAATAACGTGCACATACAAATTTTATTATCAGTATTTTCAGAAATGACCTTATAATAAATAAATATTACGGGACAATTTTTACACAAATTAAGCTATAAAGTCCCATGGTAAGCTAAATAAGGCTTGTGTTATAAGTACTTGACGACGATGTTTAATAGATAAATTGACTTATATACCTAGAAAACATCCAAGACTCAGGAACAAAACCGTTCATCACCCAAAAATCCTGGGTTCAAATTCCTTACCGGAATTTAAGTAATATATTTATTAAATATATCGTCGTCTAGTACCCATAACACAAGCCTTATTGAGCTTACCATGGGACGAGAGCGATTTGTGTAAGATTGTCCCGTAATATTTATTTATTTATTTAAGGTATGACTTCCGGGATAAAAATTATCCTATATGCATACCAAATTTCATCTAAATTGATTCAGCGGTTTAAGCGTGAAGAGGTAACAAACACAAGAATTACTTTCGCATGTATAATATTAGTATTTATAGTATGGAGATTGATAGGCTATATTTACTTGGATTATTTTTCCAAATTCCAGTAGACTCATTAGTCTTCTGGACACCTGACGTTTTTCACTCTCTTAACCGGGTCTTAGTATCTGATGTCTAAAGCTAAATCAATATCATCTTGCCCTAACAGTTAAAAGGGGTTATTTCCACCTGTTACCACTAATTTTTTACCACTAGTGACAGCTGGTAATATTATTCCCATCAGTTAATAGTAACAAATGTAACAACTGGGAATGAAAAATACTGCGCTTTTTTCCCAGTAGTCTTCATTGGTTACTGGGGAAATCGATGGGATTAATATTACCAGTAGTTACCACCACATTGAATGTAATCAATCGTTAATAATAATAACTAACAGATCTTGCTGTTGGCCCTGCTTTAATCGAAAAGGATGTGTAAAATTTTTCATCTTAATCCTTACTGTATGATTTATGCTTATTCTTCTGGTATATCTGGTTATTCCAGGCTATTTAGCCCCCGTATCACTGCGTCCTGTTGTTACAAAGAACTTCAAGACTATTAGGCTTGGGTAAAACAAATAAATGTATCGAAATATCGATATTTTTTTAGAAAATATCGATATAGGGTAAATTGTCAGTAACTGGCCACCGTTCAATAACTGGCCACCTTATACTAAAAATGAATTATATTTATAGCTAAATAGAATTTATTTTATTATGAGCTGGCCAGTTATTGAAGGGTGTCCAGTCATTTATACCTTATACTAAAATGAATTCTCTTCACCTATAAATAGAATTCATTTTTAGTATAAGTTACTGACGATTTCCCCAATATCGGCAATTTTTTTTTTCGATTTATCGATTTTTGATATTTTTTTTCTGATATCGAAATCAATACACTTTTACCCGACTACGTTAACACTCTGCTCAAGCTTGGCAATCTGCGCATCACGTATCCGACTAATTCGATCTATATTCTAAGGAAAATGGCTTAAGGCTTCTAAGGTAGGCTGTATGGGTAGTTTCCTTCGCCTCGAATATAAATAAAAATGTATCGATAGTCTATAGCAGGGGTGGCCAACCGGTCGATCGCGATCAACTGGTCGATCGAGGCTATAAGTCCCCAGTTGATCTTGGCAAGGCATATACCTAAGTTTAATATACTTGACTTATAATAATATTTAAGAATAGTATTTAATTGGTAGATCGCACAGGGTTTAGTTAGTAAGCAGTAGATCTTGGCTCAAATCTTGTTGGCCATCCCTGGTCTATAGTCTATTACCCGTTTGTAGTTTGTGCAGCGGAGCCAACTATGAGAATGGCAATAAGGAAAGTTTTGACAGTGCTTAATATATGTAACCGCTTCTTGTGCAAAAAATATAGATATAGCGAAATGTCGTTATTTTTTATCCCTCTGCCCAACCCTAGACTTTACTGATTCCGAGAGGCTTTCTTTCTTCTGGGCACAGTAAATGTTTTCCCAGTACAGAGCTGCCGTTCGGTTACGTATTAGGGAGTCAGTAAGAAAGTGCATAGGCGTTCCTTCCGGTACACGGTAGAGCCCGGAGGCGTATTTTGAAATTTGGCGCCCTGGGCCAAAAAGTTTCGCCGCCCCAGGGGTTAAGGAAAAAATCTGCTAAGTGCGAGTTGGACTCGCGCACCGAGGGTTGTTACGCCGCCCCTGGCTGTTTGCCACTGCGGGCCATGGTCTCCTTGGCCCTAGGGTAAGCGCGTCGGGTAGAGCCTGCACATGCACAACCTTGCGTGATGAGATTGTTCTTAGACAGCATTAAGACCTCCGAAGATGTATTTTTGCTGCCTTTATTAGTGCCTTGGAATGAAATACTTTATCATTGTGTAAGTAAGACCTAATCACATCTTTGCATATTTTTACAATCCTCTTAAGAGTCCCAAGCAAGCTCGGCCGAATTTCACCTATGTATGGGAATACAAACGGAGTTTCGTTCTCATTTTAAAACTACGTGTTGGATTGTAACGAAACTTTGTATATACAAGGACATAAGGTATATCTAGGCCTGTAATTAGTTTATATGGTTCCAGTTTATAAAACAAACAAAATACAGCAAAAACAAGTTTTGTATGAAAAACTTAAATTCGCTGTATTTTTTTTACTATGGTATCTGAAGCTACATGAACTAATTACGCATATACTTTAACTTATTCTAAGTACAAAGTTTCAGAGCAAAATAGCTAGTCATTTTAAAATGAGAGGGGACCGGGGACTAATATTAATGTGATTGCTGCTGAGCGCTGGTGGGAATGTAACAATAAATGCAATGTTTTATTTAATTAAACAAATATAATTCAAAATTATACCATTTTGATTTACCAGCAACTTCAAAGCATGACAAATGTCGGTCCGTAGTTTTTGTGAGAATGCAAGTGTTCGGTCTACCGTGACCAACTTTCTATAGCGTTATGAGAGCAATGAACTTTTACAAAATAAAAACAAATTTAAGTCTATATTGAATGGTTACTCTGTCGAATTTCGGCAATTGCCTTTAAGAAGTTGTTTGATTAGGTAATCGTTAGTTGTTTTGTAGAATAGTGGCAGATTGCGTTACTAGTGAATTAACAATGGGTCTCATTTTTAGAACTTCTAGAACTTGGTACAAACTGGCCAGAATCTCAGGCACAAATTCTCTGCGAAATTGTTTGTCGTGCGATGCATGTTAATCTGATTCTGATTAGGTTCACACGCCAGCTGTCGCCATGTACCAATGAGTAATGCGTTTGTTTTCTAATTAATGAACTTAGAGAGATCGAATGTAGGTAGTTCTACGTAGTTCAATGCTATGTAGAACCGATGGTGGCTCTAAAGTAATTAATCTGGGATCATTGCCAAGAGCGCATGTTGGAATTAACAGGGAAAACGCAAGGGAAAGACAATGACAAAAGTGCAGTTAAAGGTGCGTCCACATTTGTATCATTTACCCGATCAGATCTTCGTTCCGTGGCATGATCGCGTGTCACGATCACGCGTTTGGACGTTGCGCCGATCCGATCACTCGAAATCCATGTTGATAATCGTAATCGTCGCGCCGACAGTAAGCGTCCAAGCAGCGCGATACGCAGTCATGCCACGCCACGGTGATCGGATACGAGCAAATGATACAAGTGCGGACGCACCTTTAGTCTTAAGACATTACAAATCAACTGATCATATACCGTGAAGGTAATCTATATCTATACTATTATAAAGTTGTAAAAATGAAATGTCTGTACATTGAATATATTTTCAAAAAAACTATTGTAACATACTATTTGGAGGACACTGAATAGAAAAATATTATTTTTGGATTTTTTGTATGTCCGTATGCGTCGTTCGTCGACGGATTTCAACAATTTTTGGTACACGGGTACCTGGGTATCTCCATGCTAAAGAAAAAAAGAGGCCTTATGACTTTTTCTCCTCCGCGAACGAAGTTGCGGGTGCCTTCTAGTTTACTAATATGGCTGCAGTTGGAGTGGACGTTAGAGACGAAACAATGAACTTGTTTACTGTAATAGAATTATCTACGTGATGATCTATACACTTAATAGAGACTAGCACGTCATGCTCCCCAGCAGAACGTCGTAACTTCGCATATTCAAAATGTAATTAGAAACTGAGGGTGTCAGCTTAATATGGAATTTCCATAGATTTTTTTGATACCATACGTATGCGTATATTATGAGTAGTTATCGAAATATCATGGTGGTTCTGCTGGGGCGATGCTTCCTAGCAGAACCACCTTGCAATCAAATTTACGGCGAAACAATTGACATAGATTTTTTTTTATTGGTTCTTTAATTATATAGATTTTAGACAGAAAATTTCCCATATGTTTAAATTCATCAAAGCCAAGGTGGTTCTGCTGGAGAGCATGACGTAGCCCCGGCTTCGACGCGGGTGCTTTTTAAATCTGTGATATATTCGAAAATATTGCTGTAAAGAGCCATATTGATTTATATCAAATGTAAAATGTATTTAAGGTACTTAATTGGATAAGAATTAATGCTGTATTACTTAAAATCGCTTCGTAAATAAGCCATTATTTCTCGAAAAAAGTAAAGGATAAAAAATGGTTATTGTGAGTTATCCCTAAGAGATAGACATATACCACCGCGGACTTTTTTGTTGAACTTTTTAAGGCGTACAATACTGTAATACATTATTTTGATCTGTCTCGTAGGGTTGAGCCAGTGTTTGCAATGTAAGCGCAAAAAAATTGTGTGTATTTGACATCACATAGAACTCTCTAACTAAATGATCAGTGTTCCTTTACTATATTATGCATGTATTATATACTAGAAGGCGCTCGCAATTTCGTTCGCGGAGGAGAAAAAGTCATAACCCCTCTTTTTCTCTTTCGCATAGTTGGGTAAAAAATATCCTACAACCATCTGGAGATACCCAGCTACCCGTGTATCAAAAATAGTTGAAATCAGTTTAGCCGATTTAGCGTGATGAAGCCACAACGACACATATAAACATTTCATTTTTACTACTTTATAATAGTACTAGCTTCTGCCCGCGACTTCGTCCGCCTTAAATTCGTTTATCCCGCGATAAACGAATTTAAGGCGGACGTTTAAGGGTATTTTTCCGGGATACAAAGTTGCCTATATCCTTCCCCGGGACTCAAACTATCCCCATACCAAATTTCATCCAAATCGGTTCAGCGGTTTAAGAGTGAAGAGGTAACAGACAGACAGACACACTTTCGCATTTATATCATTAGTATGGATAGATGACAAGCCCTGTCATTACTGACCAAATTTTACATTTATTTTTAGCAGGGGGTGAGGGTAAACACGAGCACACTACGGAAATGTTCCTATTTCTTCAAACGCACACAATTAAAGAATAACCTACAAACAAAAAAACACCCACACACTGACAATTTACTTTATAAACTAACCGAAGATTTCGCGATTAGGTACTTTGACAGAGAGGTATGTATTCGTGTGGCATCTCCAGTGCTTAAATGCTCTAAGCATGATACAGATCTATATTATGTTTAAGTACTTAAAATCTAGAGTTTATAGATCGGAGACATAAAATATACAGACGTTTCATGTTTACTACTACTAATAATAATATAGATGACAGAATGTGCCCACAACCCCGTCCGTGGCGAATAATTATGCTCCAGGGGTGGAAGTGTCTTAACGGAAGGGCATAACGCCGCGAGTAACCTCGGAGAAAGCGCAGCACACCTCTCGACGCTCCTGAGTCCTCACGTCCGTGTTGCTTCCGGCTGTCTTGTTTGAAGGCAATAACGGAGGCCCATCAAATGAGTGGCGAGTCACCACCCGCCACAGACAACGATCGATTTGGTGGTTATGGCGGTTGACATATTTCTTTTGCAATGGACAAAAAAGTCCATTCAAACTACATTCTCATAGCCTGATAAATCTTTCAGTAAAATACAATAGTTCCAAAATCTGCTGGGACCTGCTCATGGACGTATTCTCTTATTGATATGATCAGGAGCGAGTCACAGCAAACTTCTCGAAAGGGCCTCAACGTGTTGGATCCATATCCCCAGGCAAGCCTCAAAAATCCGGGATGTACGAGCCCGTGACTCAAGGCGAGATACAAATAATATAGATACAAAAATGTGCCCACAACCCCGTCCGTGGCGAATAAACATTGTGTTATAATTCCTTTTCAGTTTAATAGTAGTATTTAAATTAAATTAGTAGCATAAACAATTGTATTGTTGTCACTGTCACACACACGTTGAACGTGACAATTCTGTAAATATTAGGTTCTAATGATGTATACTAACACTTACCCTTTTTACCATGGCTCTACACCGCGTTAGTTGAAAGTTACAACTTTATCGTTTTTTGATACTGAGCGTGTACTAAAAATGCATGGAATTATTTTAATAGTTTTAGCGTAAAGCAAAAAGGAATCCTTAAAAAAAACCATTTATTGAGCCTCAAATAGTCAGTATCGCTTATTTTTTTTGATAATATTTTGAACGTATAGACATTTCTGGATTACAACTTTGTAATAGTATAGATGTACGATAATTTTGACGCTGTACGTACGATGTACGATACAATGGATACTATCGTACGCAATTGTACGATAATTTGCTGGTCGTCTTACGGGTACTTAGTATATTTAAGATTTTCAATACTACCTTTCAATCTGAAAAAAAATACTTATAAGTCGTGTCCATGGGGCTGTGTCGGTGATACCATACGAATACATTCCCCTTGGCCAAAGTAATCGGCAACTTGATTGTATTGGCCCTTATTGTCTCGTCAGGATTTTCATAGAAATGACCTACGAGTCTAATGTAAAACGAAATAATAAAAAAATTCATTGTCATAAATCATTTTTGAACATTCCGGTTGCGTTCAGTTTGCACTTCATTTGTATGCGACGCTACGGATCCCAGGGGCCCCGTTTCAGAAACGCTTGTAGCTTGCAAACTTAACTGGCCAATGAGGGTTTTCCAAAACGGAAATATCACCAGTCAGCGCCACCGTAAGGTCTAATTGACAAGCAGTGTCAAAATCCACCATTGGTTAAGTTATTGATACATAGTTTGTTCACTCGTTGCGAGAGCCAGTCTCGCACTTGGCCGGTTTTTAGGGTTCCGTAGCCAAAATGGCAAAAACGGAACCCTTATAGTTTCGTCATGTCCGACCGTCCGTCCGTATGTCACAGGTATTTTACTCAATAACTATAAGATGTATTTTGATGAAATTTGGAACATAGGTGTCTTGTGTGAGCCGCCACTTAGTTTGATAGTTAAATAAAATATATATATATATATGTCTAGGGGGGGCACTCCATACATGTAACCGAAACTGAAAATATTTTTTTTTGCAAATATCAATGTGTGGCACATATTTCGATAGTTCTAAAAAAACTTTGAGGTTTCTAAAAAACAATTTGATTTAGTGAATATGTTCGGAAATATTCGCTCCGAAAGTAGCAAAAATTGTGTCCTCCTCCTCTATTTTCTAAACAGTATTTTCAAAAAATATGAATAACTACAAATATAAAGCTTAATAAATACTTCCAACGAAAATTATTTTCAACACGATCGGACATACTGTTTTTTAGTTATTGCCAAAAAACTGCGCTTCTCAGCAAAAGGACGTAAGTGCCGGCGAGATACGCTCTTTTGTTAGTGTTTTTTTTTTCATATCGTATTTATTTCATCTGTAGTGCATTTTTTGTATAAACGGCTGCGGAACCCTACATTGAGCATGGTCCGACATGCTCTTGGCCGGTTTTTTTTTAAGTCTTTGGTGTAAGATACTTTTACGCATGGTACGTTAATTTTATTACGTCGGTATATAATCCAGCACTTGTCTGGCAACCCTGATCCCATAATATCTTTTAAATTTTTGGCTTTCTCCACTACAACAATGTGGTTTTCGTTTCGTGGCACAATAAACTAAGGGGGTTTCCAATTCAGCGCGGCTTTTAATTTACAAATGTATCTTTGTATCTATTTGTTGTGATATGCATACATTTTGTTTCATTCAAATACTGCTTTATTAACATTTAATGTACGTTTATTACAGAGGCCCTATGTCTGAAACTCGAGGAGGAAGCCAAGATGAACTCGGAAGCACGCTCATGCACGGGTTCCCTCGCGGTCCACCCCCGCTCCAGGGACATCAAGATCGCCAACTTCTCTATCACCTTCTACGGCTCCGAGCTACTGCAGGACACGCTTCTCGAGCTGAATTGCGGCCGGCGGTACGGGCTTGTTGGACTCAATGGATGCGGTACGATTTCTTACCCTGTCTTGAATTTATTCCAGATCTTTTAATCTCCTAGAGATACGAGGCATAAGGCGGGCTGGCTATACATATCTAGTGGCTGCCTTGTTGACGCATAAAGCGATTCGCATAATCATTATCTTACAAGTTTTTGGCCAGTCTAAGGATATCAAGGTCGCCAAATTCTTGATTATCTCGCTCTCTCTCTTGCTCCGAACTGCTGCAAAACATCTTGCTACAGGTCAACAGCGGGTGGATTACTTACCATATAAATAAATGTCAGGGACAGTCTCACACAAATCGACCTAGTATGTAAACCTTGTACTGTGGAGACCAGGTGTTGATATATAAGTACATAACATACTCGGTGTTTTAGGGGTTCGTAGACAAAATAGCAAAAACGGAACCCTTATAGTTTCCTCATGTCCGTCCGTATGTTATGTCGTAGATCTATCGAAATATGTGCCACAAAGATATATGCTATTTTTTTTTTTCAAGTTTGAATACATACATGTATGGAATGTCCCTACATTTTTTTATTTTTATTATTTAAGTGTCAATCTAAGACACCTATATACATCTTGTAGTTTTTTAGGGGAAATGCCTGCGACATACGGACGGACGGACTTGAGGAAACTATAAGGGCTCAGTTTTGCCATTTTGGCTACGGAACCCTAAAAACGGCCATGAAATACGGATGATATAGGCATTTTAAGCTACTAATTAGACAGCGATTTATTTGTCGGAGAGATCCGACATGTACAGGTATGTCATATAACACTACAGCAATATAAAGTCCATGTTAAAGTCTGTTTTGCTAGAAATTGATATAATTAAATATTCATAGCTTGTATCGTAGATATATTTATATTTAATCGGAAAAAATGTTTCTATATTCTTTGTTACATTATTGAGATTTTATTAAAGTAAAAATTTAAATACATGCATATTTCCTATAGTGAATCTGTGATAACTTAGAATTTCGTCAATAGCATTCGAAAAGTTAAAATTTCTTATGTATGTCAGTTGATTTGACTGTACTTAACACTTTTTGCGCAGAAAACAAACAGTTGTTATCGATTATTCATGGCACATGAAAGTATGTATGTATGATCCCATATATGTATTTGGACCCCGCGTCATCAGTCTGACCAGATAGATTTCGCTATTACCAAAACAACTACATATTAAACGTATTGCAAATCGAATTGAATAATGCATTTGCAAGTGTAAGCCTTAGCAATGTTTTTCGAAATTTACTTTCAAATGTTATGCGTTTGTGTTTTCTTTGTTTACGTGTACTGTGGTGCATTTGTGATATACAAAGGTTTGAGATGTTGTGATGTGGTTATGGTACTTATGACTTTACCGTGCTGAACTACGTTGTTCCATTTTTCGCCGTGTTTTGCCGCTGTATTCTACTTGGAACTTGTAATATTTTGCTAGAAGGTGTAATAAAACCTAACCCCGTTATGGGTATGGGGAGTTATGGCTTATGAGTGTGGTATGTTTTAATTTACATTAATCTGCGGGTAGATATAGAGCGTCGCGATGGGTTCGCCTTCAGTTGTAAAGTGCCATTCGTAGCGGCGTGGCGCCGATCGCGACAGTAATTTTACATTCATTTCCAAACGTCAAGCGAACAAACTTAATAAAGCGTGTTTTTTAATAGATCTAGAAATGTACTACGATTAAGGGGATGCATCGAACTGCATGCTATTTTTTTGCGTGATTTTTGTCAAATCTAGTATATAAAACAGGCTGGTTTTCAGATACCCCCTATTCAAAGATTAATGCGTTAGCGTTTGTTGAAATATTCCTCGATAGAAAAGTTATCTGAAAATGCGTCTTCATTTTCCGTTTTTTGTCTAGTTTGTACACACGACAGATAAATAAACGGCTAAATTATGTAAAAATTACATTCTTCCCTTTTACGTCATTAACTTAAATGTTATCAAAACATAATATTATCTTCGATTTCATTGTACTTTTATATCTGGCGCTTACGCCAAAAAACCCCAAGCATGTAGTGTATTAGCTTTCTCTTTCTTTGATGCCCGCGAGCAATTAATGCGTCCCTTATTACAAATTCAGATCATTGACCCGCTCGGCGTTTGGGGCGTGGTTTACGAATGACGATGCTGGCCCTTAATGAGAAAAACATGGCGACTGCCGTCAGTTCGTCTAATCAATATGTGCTCCTATATATACTGGGTGATTCAAAAGTCATGACTCCTTAGCGAGAGTGACATAGGTGACGGGGAAGGCTACACTGAGAAACTTTTATTATGGGGCGTTCACTATATCGACAACCACAAAAAAGCTGTTCTATACATTTCGGATATTTAGCTATCAATTAACTCTTCATTAGCTGTTTTATTTTTCGTAATTTCGTGGTTGGCCCCAAGTAAAAGTTGCTCAGGGTCCCTATCACCCCTGTCAGTCCTGCTCAGGACTCGTGTATCACCCAGTATATACCATACCCAGTAACTTAACTAATGATGATTTTGAACCATAGCTGAAAAAGATATCAAATGCGTAGCAAATTGAAAATCAAGCCTCGGTGCCGTTAAATAGTCTTTACAAATTCGAATTAAATGAAATATACAAACATATGGTCAAAAACTATGTATATCCAGATATAGATTGTGAAATTAAGGGTCATACACTAGTATCCTGGGGTTTTATGTCAATAATAATTCCTGCTATAAGCCGACCGTTTAACTACGACGTTGGCCGTAGTAAAAAAGGCGTGGAGGCATGGCGATAAGGCGTGATCCCCAACTGTCACCACCAACTTGTTACCACTGGTAGCAGCTGGGATTTTTCTTTCCTTTATTACCAGCGGTTACTGGAAAAAACCACCACCAATCACTAGTGGTAACTGCTGAAAATTCTATTCCCAGTAGTTACCATCTGGTCATGGCCTCTGAGGAACAATTTTCCGTTGACGTGTTATGCCGTCTTGGGCGCTCAAAGGGTTAAGCGATCCGTCTATAGTTCGCAGCGCTCGGCGTCACGCCGCCATAACGAAAGCAAACAACTCCAGGGTACCACAATACTAAACGCAACTATCTAGTCATTACTTAAGTTACCTTTGGCCCGTTTGATTGAAGCATTCAATGGAGGTCATCAAATCTTGGTAAGAATAGATTAATAAATTTCTGACAATAGGGATGATGACTAAATCTTAAAAATTTGTCCGTCTTGTAGATTGATAAAAAATATTGGACACGTATTTTTTCTTTTTTAACTTAATCAAACAATAAAGAAGATACGTTGAGTGAAAATGTCGCGTGACGTCACTCCTAAGTACAAATTTTACTTAGGTGTGACGTCACGAGCCCCCACTCCTAAACTTTAATGCGATTTATCTGAGTATTTTTTTATTATATAGTATAAAGCAACAAAATACGTGTCCAGTATTTTTAATAATTAAATAATGAAATAATGACCTCTATTCTGTAAGTAGGCCACAAGGGCACTTTTACAAGTCTGACTCTACGGTGTTTCCCAAGAGGAGACCACTGAAGAGAAGAAAGCCGAAACACACTCAACAGTCAGTAATTTTTTCGAAATAACTCTTAAATCTATTACAATATTTGTACTTAGCCTATGCTAAATATATGTTTTGAGTATATAAACTCAATGCGTAGTTCTTCAAAAAAACATATCAAAACTTATAAAAGTAAAAAAAATATATATATAGAATATAAAAAAGCAAAATAGTGATTTTTTATTTAAAACAAGTTCCATACGTTTGATATGCCACCTTATAAGAACCGTGTCCCGGTAAAAGTAAATTACTTGGTTTCTGTTTTGGGCCATGCACTTGTCTGTTAAATAGTCCTCTACCCTATAATAAGCCTTTGCCATTAGGGACTCTTTTAAGTACTTTTTGAGAGCTGGAAACGATAATTTTAAAGCATCATCTGGTAGCTTATTATAAAAATGTATACATTGTATTTTCTTCTGTTTCCGCGATTATTACTCATTGAAATAAAACAATTTAACGGATTATATCGCGTATATTATCTCGTTTAAGTTCCCGACGTTTCGGAAGCTGTCCAGCTTTCCATGGTCACGGGAGGATGTATACATTGGCCTACGAATGATTTGGCTACTTTACGAACGCGGAACTTTCTAATAGCGATTTTCTATTTATTTCTAGTATTAAAATTGTGGATATCTGAATTCTTAGTAAAAGACTCTAGGTTCTTAATAGCATAAATAATATTCTCATAAATATATTGGGACGCTACGGTTAATATGTTGATAACTTTAAAAAGTTCTCTTAAGGAGTCACGGGAGTTCAGGTTATATATAGAACGATTCGCTCTTTTTTGTTACACAAATATAGTCTGTATGTCAACTGCTTTGCCCCAAACCAGAATACCGTATAACATGATACTATGAAAATAACTATGATATACTAAGCGAGCAGTATCAACATTGGTCAATTGTCTAATTTTTCTAATAGCGTAAGCTGCTGAACTTAATTTACCTGCAAGTACTGCTAAATGAGGACTCCATTGCAAGTTCTTGTCCATTTTGTATTATCAAACTGACTGACTAAGTAGAATTTTGATTGTCATACCTGTCATCATGCCTATTACATTATAGTGACAAACTTTTATTGCAAACTGTACTTTTTTTCGAACATCAGTCAATTTACTCATCAACTCTAATGAGTCCAAACTCGGTAGAATTCCGTTATTTTATTACAGAGTTCCTATGAACACCTTCCGGCTCCATCATCAGATCAGTACGATTACATAGTCACCGATCTTACATAAGTGTACTAAATCATGCAAGTTTTGAAACCACAACTTTACTTACATAGTTGCAAGTTAAATAAAAACTTGTAATCAATATCGCTTTTTCTTTTGTTACGGGCAATGTTTGTTTTACAAGCAGTTGGACATTTTCGCGAGAAGAGGTTCAGTTCTGCTTTAATGGATACTGTTCAGCAGGACAATTTAGCTAGCAGCGAGGTCGGAAGCTATTGTAAACTCACATTTAAAAATAGATCGAAATTTTGTAATTGACCTCAATATTCTCACATGTGCACATCGTTATATGGGTAGTAGTTCTACCAGCGTTTCTACTGCTATCACTTTTTTGATGCATATTTTGAAGAAATGAGCAGCAATGAGCGTAATGGTAACACGGTATACTGTGCTTGCCATTATTTTTGTTCACTTCTGCGATATCGGTACGCGAATTAAACTGATAGCGGTCAAAACGCCTGACAACTACCCCTGTACACTTTTTAAGAAGCTGCTGGCATAGGAATTTCCACTCTTCTAATTCCTAGACAGGCAACAATAGTTGGGTTGGTTTTAGCAACTCATTGATTTCTGATACAGCTTAGTAGACTTTGTCCGTGAAAATATAACCTATTGCAATAGACTTTAATTATATACACCTGTTGTTTTACGCCAAGCGAAGTTATAATGATTCTTAATAAAATCGAACCTTTGGAGGCCATTTGCTGATAGATGTCTGTATAAGAATGAAGTGTAATTTTTTCCTTTGTTTTTTTTTTGCTAAATGTCATAGCGACCTCTACAATGATTTGCTTTCTACTATCAATACATTGGTTAAAACATTACGCATTGTGAAATGTTGAGCTACGTCTAACAGCTAATAACCATTTAACAGTTTCCCTGTCCAGAGAGTCAATTATTTTACATCTCCGGAGTTTTGTCAATATAAATTGTCAGTGGAACAGGGAACCTGTTAGTTACGAGGAGTGTATCCATGGCGACTTCGCAAATGACTGTCGAATAGACCCGTAAATTAGCGGCAATGTATGATCGGCATTTATGGGAGTCTTACTTGATATTAAAACTGACGGTTACAATTTCCGTCAAACTGTCCGTTAATTTGAAGTTCCTTAAATTACACCCAGCTAAAAAGTTAATTAGAAGTTGAATAATGTACAATTCCAGGCAAATCGTCCCTGCTGTCCGCGCTCGGTCGACGCGAGGTCCCTATACCCGAACACATCGACATATTCCATCTAACGCGCGAGATGCCCGCGTCTGACAAAACTGCATTGCAGTGTGTCATGGAGGTTGACGAAGAGCGCGTGAAGCTCGAGCGGCTGGCTGAGGAGTTGGCGCATTGCGAGGACGACGGTAAGACGACCCTTATAGATTTTCTCATATCGATACCTTAGAGCACAATCGTACTAACTGTTTGAGAAAAATGCTTGTAATTGGAATGAAATTCCATGGGCAAAAATATTGTAATTAGTACGAGTGTGAACTAAGGTATCGATATAGTCCTCGCTCAAGCCGAGAAATGGAAAAAAATAAGCGAGGCCTACGCCAAAGAGGTGACTAATACTAAAATAATAGTACATTACTGCAGAGGCCAGGACGAAAGGGGTTGCCGGCCGAAGGCATATAGTCTGAGGCGTATAGGTCTAAGCCGGGCAACCCCATATTTGCCGCCGAGGTATGGTATAGTGCTTTTTTCGAACATGCAATGAAATAAACAACAAAAACATCAAAGTTTTATTTTTGAATACGCATAGTGGCAGAATGTCATGATGTGCCACAAATTTATGTGGAATGGAAATTAAAAAAGAGTACTCTGCCGGCCTAGGCCTGCATGATTTGTATGAAATTCCATTAACGACCTATTGTCCTAGCCGCACCTGAAACGTTATACTTCGCAGGGAACATAACATCAATATTTCATTGCATGTTTGAGAAAAATGTATAACGTATGCCTAATGCTACGGCTAGACTTGAAGGCGAAGGTTCGTGCTCGCGTTATCACGATAAAAGTTCGTGTTCGATCCATGACGAAGTGCTTGGCCACATCAAAAAATAAACTACCCTACGTCGCGATAATCTGGAACGTGAAGAGCGCGAAGTGTAGTCCGCCGCACGAACTTTGTCGCGACAAAACCCTTTGATGTGCGGCAATTTACCGACAGCGGCGCGAAGGGCATTCGTAAAGATGATTCGCGTTAGGACGAATTATTTAGCCACACGTATCGCGACAACGTAAATCTTCGCGGCAGCGCTATTGTGTGGCCCCAGCACAATTGTAATTATGATGAGTAAGATCGACCTTTTGTTGTTGTTATTCTGTCCCGTAACTATAAATAAAAAAGTGACAGAGTTACTTAGAAATATGCTAATGATAATGGTCTATTAACATATTGACGAGATTGGACCCTTGAAAAATTTACATATCTATATTATTATTAAATTATAATAATTAAATGTCTGTACATTGAAATTATTTTCAAAAAAAAACCTTCTAGTAAAACAATATTTTTATATCGTTTCAAATCATAGTTTTAAAGAGCGACTCAGGAGTGGTAACCATGGCAACAAGATACAGATAAAAATTTATCGATCCTAATAGTAGAATAAATGGCTCTCTTATTTTATTATTTGTTTACAGAGTCGCAAGACCAGCTGATGGATGTGTACGAGCGACTGGACGACCTCAGTGCCGACACGGCTGAAGCGCGCGCCGCCAACATCTTGAACGGTCTAGGCTTCACCAAGGATATGCAGCAGAAGGCCACCAAAGACTTCTCCGGAGGTACATGCATTGATCAAAACATTGATATCAACTTTCAGTAGGACGAGTGCTAACAAGTACCGAATGAAACCGAACGTGTGACCATTTCAATAAAGTCTTGTTGCTCTATACGTACGGTACATATGCAATGACAGGTGAACTTGTGCTCTCTCGCCTATGGCGACTGACGCGGCGCCAGACAACATGGCAGGCGCCGGAGCTGCCGGCCTAGCGCGCGAAATTTTGGCCAATGGCGTGAAGATTTAACCCGCGCAAACGCGCTGCCTTATAATTAGTTAATCTGTTTTCAAAAAATGCTTTCTGCGCAGGTACATCGTTGTAACTTATATTTGTACTAATACACGATTTTAAAACAACGTGGCGACCTCGCACAGGAAGACCCAGCGTGGGTAGACTGTCCACAAGGTGGACTGATGACCTGGTAGGTACAGATGTAGTGAATAATCCTTTCTCATCGTGAAAACTCGGCACATTCGACTACTTCCGAATGGTGCCGATGAGTCCATAAATTATTGTATTTTTAAGTGACGTGTTTGTATCAAATAAATTGAGTACTTTATTAATCAATGTCAAATGTCAAACCACCAGTTTGAAGTATATCACACTGAGATGTAAAACCACCACGATACAATCAAATAAAGAATTCGTTGGGTAAACAAAGATCAAACTAGTTACCGAGGATATTTTAGTCATAGATTAGTATTCATGGCATGAAGTTTGTATACCTATACAAAATATATTATGTTGCTAACATGATTATTAAAAAGGACTTAATACTAACTTAAATAAATCCCGTGATATTGACCACTCTATATCGATACTTCGTCTCGCAATGCGACCGTCCCCTACGTTGTCTTGATGGGTACTGAGTGTGAATGAAATAGTAAGACGAATACGAACCATACCGAGAAAATACGATGGGAAATGATTATTCACTACATCGGTACTGTAGTTCGCTGGATGCGAGCTGCCCAGTACCGGTCATAGTGGCGCTCATTGGATAAGGCCTTTGTCCAGCAGTGTCTTTTCACTGAAATTAATGATGACTTGTACACATCAGAACACAGCAAAACTGCCTCTCCAGTTAAATGCATCCGACATGAATGGCATGCATGCATGGGACATGAATGGGAGGCATGATGATACCTTGGTACGGTAAATCTATTTACCCGTCAGTTAAATAATAATAAAAAACTTTAGACATGTATTTCTTGCTTTTTAGGAGTGACCACATAACGATGTAACGAAATCCAGGTTTCAAATTGAATACCGTTGATGTAGAGTTGGGAGGTGGGTGATTTCCCCAGGCAGAAATCGGGTATTTACCCAATCTACCTGGTATTTACCCGATTATACCAATATTAATATGGAAAATTGAAATATTAAGAGTCCCCAGCAAGCTCGGTTCTCCATAGTCATATTCATAGTCGTTAAACGTCAACGTAGTTACGCTCTCATTTTAAAACGACTAGCTAGTTTGCTCTGAAACTTTGCACTTAGAATAAGTTAAGGTATATCCAGGTCTGTAATTAGTTTATGTAGCTTTAGATAACATAGCAAATAAAATACAGCGAATGTAAGTTTGTCATAAAAAACTTGTTTTTGCTGTATTTCGTTTGTTTTATAAACTGGAGCCATATACACTAACTACAGACCTAGATGTACCTCATGTTATTGTATATGCAGAGTTTCGTTACAAACACCATCCAACATGTAGTTTTAAAATGAGAACGAAACTCCATTTGTATGGGAGTGTGAAATTAGGCTGAGCTTGCCAAGGACTCTTAAGGGTTGATTTCACCAACATTTCATTTACACGAGAGCGGCTACCCCTGTATAATTTTACTGAAACGATTTCCTCGATGGTTAATGTAAAACTCGAATAAAACTCTCCATTCTAAAGCCTACGAACGTGTGACGACGTCACACGTGTTAGTGGCAACAAGTGTAACGTGACAAGTTAACGTTGCAAGTTGTTAACTTTTGTTTTGTCGTGCAGGTTGGCGCATGCGTATAGCGCTGGCGCGCGCACTGTACGTGAAACCCCACCTGCTGCTACTCGACGAGCCCACCAACCATCTCGATCTCGACGCGTGCGTGTGGCTCGAGGAGGAGCTCAAACAGTGAGATCCCACGCTTGTTACCTGACTACCCCAGAAGGAGGGTTATGCTTTACGAGTATACGTATAGCGGGAATCCTTTTTGTAGACCGTTTTCACTTAGCTTTGTACCTGAAAAAATCCCCTTCAACTACATTCTTAAGTGTGACCGAAGCTGCTTCAACAACAAAAGTGTTAACTTTCACTAAGCTTTTTTTAAGCTGTGTTTAATTTATTGTAGTAAGCTTTTTAAGTTTCACACCTTAATTAAGCCACTCAGCAAGCTTCGCCGCCTAAACGCGGCAACAGACTGAAAAGGCATACATTAAAAAACGTTTGCACAAAATACTATTTAAGTTTTGTATGTTTGTTTGTGTTTTTGTGGCTTTGTCCCGTCATAACAGCTCAATGGATTTCAACCATTTTGGTACCCGGTGACCCGTATAGAAAGTATCCTATAACCATCTGAAGATGACTCTTCAGATGGATATAGGATACTTTCTCTCCGATTACACTGACACAAAAAATAGGGTTTTGTCATTTTTTTCCTCCGTAAACGAAGTTGCGGGGCACCCATAATATTTTGCAGTCTGTAATTTTCTTCAAAATATTGTAATTATCTTGCTGATTGAATGATATTTAATTCCAGTTACAAACGCATCCTGGTGCTGATCTCACACTCACAGGACTTCCTGAACGGCGTGTGCACCAACATCGTGCATATGAACAAGCGTCGGCTCAAATACTACACTGGAAACTACGAGGCGTTCGTGCGGACCAGGATGGAGTTGCTCGAGAACCAGATGAAGCAGTATAACTGGGAGCAGGACCAGATCGCTCACATGAAGGTACGTCTTCTGGACGACCGTTAGTAACTCTTAAAGGGACTTGACGGGTGTTGGCGAAGAACTATCATATACTACACGGGTAACTAACTACCAGGCGTTCGTGCGGACCAGAATGGAGTTGCTCGAGAACCAGATGAAGCAGTACAACTGAGAGCAGGACCAGATCGCTCACATGATGGTACGTGCTCTGGACGACCATTAGTAACTCTTAAAGGGCTGGATAGGTGTTGGCGAAGAACCATCATATACTACACGGGGAACTCCGAGGCGGTCGTGCGGACCAGATTGGAGTTTCTCGAGAACCATATGAAGCAGTACAACTGAGAGCAGGACCAGATCTCTCACATGAAAATATGTGGCTTTTTGATAGAAATGCAATAAGTGGTTTCCCTCCGGGAGCTTACGCAATGACGTACAGTAGCAGTCTTAACAAAGTTACTTTTGTGAGGCTTGACTGATTGCATCATGGTTCTCACCAGATGTGAATCAAACTTAACTGTGTGAAGCAATACTATCCTGCAAACTAAACAAACACCTGTTTCAAATGGGTATGAAACAGGACGCAGTATGCAGATTCTGCCAAGAGACAGAGGAGACTGCAATGCATATCCACTGCTCCTGTGGACCACTTATGAGGAAAAGAAGTATCTACCTAGGGCAACATGTCGTGCCCCCGGAAGAGATGCAACATTTCACTGCCGAAAGAATTTGGGAATTCCTAGTCTCAACGGGCCTCAGTAGTGAACTCTAATAAAGGGCTGCCACAATAGATCAAATCTGGTCGAGGCGGCATACAGAAGGCCCACAAATCAACAATAATAATAAATACTATCCTGGCTCATAATTAGAGAGGATGGAAGTCATGGTGTCCCGTTCTGAGAAAAATAGATCCCGGGTCAAGGCCAAAGGATTGGAAACAAAGTTTATTCCTTTTGTAAAGTCTTTATTTTGCCATCGTGTGAAAAAATTCAATGAAGTTCAGTGTCAAAAAGATCAAAAGGATCATAGTCATCTAAGGATTGACCATAGTTAATAGAAATTTAAGTAAAATGTTAATAATATTTCTTTGTTTTCAATAATAATACTTTTTGCATAAAATCTCAGGTTTATCGTCCTATAAGCTTGTATCCATACTTTTGGCTTGGGGTGTATGTATATATTATTTTACCATCTGGTAGGCAGTTATTTTAACCTTTTCACAACTTTACGTCAAATGTAGGTAGTTCCACGAGAGTTGAGGTGAATGATTACACACACGGCTACAGAAGTACTGATTGCAAAAAAAGAAAAAAGTGAATGAATGAAATTAATGAGTGAATGTAAATCAAAAATATTAATTATATTTTAATAGGTATCAAAAACGGTAAAAAATATAAAAAATGCTTTATAAACCATCGTTACTTTGCATATCTTCACCTGATTGGTTAAGATTGATTACAAGGTTATGGTTTTCGGTTAAATCATCAATCCTAGGTTCCACTATCCGGTATCTTTCTTCTTTTTATTTGGCTTCTACGATTAAAATTTATTATATTCATATACCTACACATATCTGACCTTTATTTATTCATATAACCAATTTAAATAAAATCAGTCAAAATCTTTTGTTTTCTGTTTTGTTTGAAGTCGATGAATTGTTTGTATATACCTAATACTTAACAAAATAGTTACAAACTAGTCTATCTTACAATTTTTTTTACTGTTGAACTTGCTATCGGTACATTTCATTTCCTAATTTCCTTTCTGTGATTTGTAATTATATATAGTTTCCCTAACTTTTTCATCTATAACTCGACATTGGCTCATCATTGTAAAGCCATAACCAAAAAAAAAAGAACACTAATTTCATAATCCCGCTGGCATTACATGACAGTGTTATTATGTGCGTGACCTCAACTCACGTGGAACTAGCTATACAAGAGTGTCACTCACAAGCCAAGAGACAGAAATAAACCTTACTTGAAAGCACATAGGTTGCCTTTACAATATTTACATCGACTTGATATGAAGTCAACGGCGTGTGGGGCACTAAATGTACTGAGCTTATATCAAGTCAACGGTGGCGAAAAGGTTAAAGGTACACTTTATAAACGGTGACGTTTAAATAATGTCTGGTACGACTGTTTTCAACGGGAAATGAACGCACATCGCACCCATCGAGGTTTTCTAAGTCTGCGTATATAACTTGCCATCAACTTTATTTGAGACTTCAATTTCTTGAAATAACAAGTTATAGTTTCTGATTCTGACACTTTCTAAAGATTCACAGGAAGGTGCTGGTACCGTATTTTGTAGCTATATTCAATTCTGTAATCTCATCCACAGAACTACATAGCGCGCTTCGGTCACGGTTCGGCAAAGCTCGCTCGCCAAGCGCAGTCCAAGGAGAAGACGTTAGCCAAGATGGTTGCCCAGGGGCTGACGGAGAAGGTCACAGACGACAAGACCCTCAACTTCTTCTTCCCCGCATGCGGGAAGGTGCCACCTCCGGTCATCATGGTGCAGGTGAGCTGAGTCCTTAGTGCCCATTCTCAACACACAAATAGTTTTACTTAGCAGGAACGCCCTGTGAATCACCGATTCAATACTCTTGTTGGAGATTATATTATAGCGGTCCAGCAAATTCGACAGATTGGTGGTTTGTTTTAAAAATACACTAGAGGCAACTTTCGCGGAAGATAAAAAGTCATAAACCCTCTTTTTTCGTCAGGGTAGTTGGGTAAAAAGTATCCTATAACCATCTGTGGATAACCAGCTACCCGTGTACCAAAAACAGTTGAAATCTGTTTAGCCTATTTGGCGTTATGAAGGCACAACGACAAAAATACAGAAAACAAAAAATATTTTTATTTTCGTTTCAGTGACCTCCAAATAGTCCGTTGCATAATTTCTTTTAAAAATATCGCCAATCCATACTAATATTATAAATTCGAAAGTGTGTCTGTCTGTCTGTTACCTCTTCACGCTTAAACCGCTGAACCAATTTAGATGAAATTTGGTATGGAGATAGTTTGAGTCCCGGGGAAGGACATAGGCTACTTTTTATCCCGGAAAAATACCCTTATCCGCGATAAACGAATTTAAGGCGGACGAAGTCGCAGGGAGAAGCTAGTGTATGTATATTTCTTTTTTACAACTTTATAATACTGATGGTGAACTATCGAAACAACGACAACTTGGATTTATCTTTATTGTAATTCATGCTGTCTCACTCCAACATTAAAATTTTAGCGATTTGCATCCTTGTACTGGTGTATTAACTATCAAACGAGACTATTACAGTTCGACCTAATTATCGAAATCGCCCTTGTATGCCCTTTGAGAATTACATTTAAATTAATATTTATATTCATTTTAATTTTTATATCTTCTTTACTTAGTAGTATAGATGACATCTATACTATTATAAAGTTGTAAAAATGAAATGTCTGTATATTGAAGATATTTTCAAAAAAATGATTGTTACGGACTTTTTGGAGTTCACTAAAACGAAAAATATTTTTTTTGGTTTTTATGTATGCTTGTTATGTGTCGCTGTGACTTCATCACGCAAAATCGGCTAAACCGATTTCAACTATTTTTGGCACACGGGTAGCCGGGTATCTCCAGATGGTAATAGGATACTTTTTACCCGTCTGAGGTGAAGAAAAAAACAGGGTTATGACCTTTTCCCCTCCGCGGGCACTTTCTAGTACCGTAATAAAATAACTAAATTTACCTTTCCTTTACCGACAGAACGTATCGTTCCGTTACAACGAGACCACGCCGTGGATTTACAAGAACCTCGAGTTCGGCATCGACCTCGACACGCGGCTGGCGCTGGTGGGGCCCAACGGTGCGGGCAAATCCACTCTTCTCAAGCTGCTGTATGGTGAAGTAAGTTGCTCTATTTAACCATCAATGTGGTATATGTGGTTTATGTTTTATTTATTTTTGTATTATTTATAATATTATTTCACCACCTCGTTGCCGCTACCCGGTTGTCTGGAAGAGAGAAGTGGAATCACGCTACTACATTATACATACTTTCCCTCATAATCACTACACAGGAAACGGGGCTTAGTCGCGTATAAATATGATTTACTGAATTACGTTTCGTTAGTAATTCTTCCACGTTTCGGACGTCGCGTTACGTCGATACTCGCTACCAAAATCTAAACTAAAAGTAATACTAAAAAACATATCGATATGCGGTTTAGTTATAATTTTATAGTTTCTCTGACTTCTCACATTTTCCTCGCTGAAGTGAGGTGAAAGTTTGTATTTCGCACGGCTGCAAAGTTATTTGGCTTCTCAGGAATTTATAAATGAACTACGAGCGAAACGAGAATTCTAGATTCCTTCGCTTACTTGGCTTTTAATTCAAGCACTCGAACCAAATAACAACTTTGCAGCCTTGCATGACATATAACTATTAACTGTTTTCCAGTTGGTCCCGTCGACGGGTATGATCCGCAAGAACTCCCACTTGCGCATCGGGCGCTACCACCAGCACTTGCACGAGTTGCTGGACCTGGATCTCTCGCCGCTCGACTACATGATGAAGCAGTTCCCCGACGTGCGCGAGCGAGAGGAGATGAGGAAGATCATCGGCCGCTACGGTCTCACCGGCCGCCAGCAGGTACAAAAGAGATAATGCGTTTATTTAGTTTTTCAATTATAGCTTTCAACCGGACCGATTTCTACTTTACTAAATTAATACCATTCAAATCAAAATTGCAACAGAGAAATGCATCAATCACACAGAAATTATATTATAAAATGTAAAACCATTATGCATATTCTCTATTTCATTCAATAGGCAAACAACACAATTTGCTTACGGGCCGTTTAATTATATTAACCTTACATTTTAAACTCAGTACTCAAGTAACGCCGTCCAGACCAGGGTGGTATTCGACAATAAGGCCGTATAACCACTTAGCAGGTGGTAACTCATCCTCCTTCACTAACACCACATTACCTACAGAAGGTTCGGGTTCGGCGGTTCGGTCGTCGATTTTACCTACAGTGGAGTAAATACGGAACGCACGTGCGCTGCGCACCGTGCAGGGTGTAACTTGTCACTAATTTTTTTTTTGACAATCTTACATAAATCGACCTAGCCCCAAACTAAGCTAAGCTTGTGCTATGGGAACTAGGCGACGATATACATAATATATAGATACATTATAATACTTAAATCATAGAAAACATCCAAGACCCAGAACCAAACATGCGTGCTCATCACACAAACACTTGCCCTGGCCGGGGTTCGAACCCGGGACCGCTAGCTTCATACGCCGTTGTACAACCCACTGAGCCAAACGAGCCAAATTGTAGGCAAACTGTGATTTAAAAACGCCCCATTTACGTCAGTGCGGTCGAAATTTTGCTCGCGAAGAATGAACTATGGCTCCACTAAAACATTAATGAATGCGTGAGTTCCTAGTGCTTTTGCTTTTTGTGTTACTTATCGTAAGAGAGACTCGCAATTACGTAAAAGTGTTCGTCCTGTAGGTAGAAAAACGACAATTAACTTGTTAATTTACTATACGGTTAGTTCGGTAGTCATGTAGAATTAGGTAGAATTATATTATTAGCATTCTATATTTTATTTTTTATAATTAATTGTTTCTACTCATTAGTTTTAATTATCCTAAACATTTGCATGCCTGTTTGTAGGCTGAATACATGGTACTTTTAAATTACATGTAACAACTGTGTAAACTGTATTAGTGGCAAATAAATCTTTGAATCTTGAATCTAGTAAAAAAGTGGCCGAATAGGCCGAATACCGAATAGTGGCCGAATATTTGCTGCATCTCTACTGATAATAGGGTCAATTTCAGACCGTTTCAAACGCACTCATTAGTGTCACAGCATTAATGGTGCCTTCTTTTACAGATTCGAATGGCATTTTGGGATATTGTGTAGAGGTACATTACCTCTACACAGGCGGTCTAGCATCTCATTCGAATCTCTAATAGAAGACACTATTAATGCGGTGACACTAATTAGTGCGGTTGAAACGTTCTGAAATTGACCCAATAATAATGTGAATGTTTGTGTGTCAGGTGTGCCCCATGCGACAACTGTCGGACGGTCAGCGCTGCCGCGTGGTGTTCGCGTGGCTTGCGTGGCAGACCCCCCATCTGCTGCTCATGGACGAGCCCACTAACCATCTCGACATGGAAACCATCGATGCGCTCGCTGAGGCCATCAACGACTTCGACGGCGGCATGGTGCTGGTCAGCCACGACTTCAGGCTCATCAACCAGGTGCGTCATGAAACTGAACTTAGGTGAACTAATCTGTAGCGTTAATGGTCTTGCTGCGTGGAACTTGGCCGGAACTCAAATTCATTGTGACTGACTGAATTGATTAATGGTCTTGCTGCGTGGAACTTGGCCGGAACTCAAAAATCCATTGTGACGGACTGAATTGATTAATTTTCAGTTTCACTGCATTGGACTTTTCTGTGACAGGTTGTCTCAAATTAACTGCCAGTGATTCCTCTGAGAGTAACTATCCTGTGACTAGGGGCGTATTTACCCTAGGGCCAAGGGGACCATGGCCATGGGGCAAACAGCCAGGGGCGGCGTAGCAACTCTCGGTGGGCGAGCCCAACTCGCACTTGGCCGGTTTTTCCTTAACTTCTGGGGCGGTGAAACTTATTGGCCCAGGGCGCTAAATTTCAAAATACGCCCCCGCCTGTGACTAGTATGAATGGCAGCTCCACGCTTCATTCCACTATGAGTAACTTATCTGCAACTGATTGTCTCGACTCAACTGCCAACGTCTTATCTGCAACTCCGCTGAGAGTAACTCAATGGTGACTAGAATGGCTGATTGAGTCGACTCGCTCTATACTCCATTCTAGTGCAAGTACTCGTATTTTACTTCAACTGGTTGTCTTGGTTTCACTGCCAGTGATTAACTCAATTGCTGAGAGTAACTCAATTGTGGAAAGTATGTCTGAAAAACTCGACTAGCTCTATGCCCCATTCCTCTGCAATTAACATTCTTGTTATTGGTTGTCTCGACTCGGCCGCAGTACAAAGTATTTCATCTGGGACTAGTATGACTGATCGACTTGACTCCATTAAATGCTGCTTTCTACTGGGTGTGACTTTTCCTTGTGTCTAATTTGTTTCAACTGCCTGTGACAGGTCTGCGAAGGATTTACTCGACACGAAAGTTACATGACATTCGTATCGAGTACATCCTTCGCGGTTGTGAGTTGTGGTTCCGTCTAGCTTAATTCTTTTGACTGACTTTTCTAGAACGAGCTGACTAACTCAATTTATGGGCGAGTCGACATCACTCCACGGCAAGTGACTTTGCTGTGACTGATTATGATTGACCAACACAATTCGACTCCGACTGACCGACTGGACTCCATTTCGACTTGAGAGTCAATCATTTCTGACTGACTGACTCCACTATACTGCAAGTGACTTTTCTCGGACTGGCCAATGGATTGATTCGACTTGATAGTCATTCATCTGTGAATGACTGACTCCACTCTACTGTGTGTGACCTTTCTGAGCCTGGCTGATAAATTGACTATACTTGATAGTCATTCGTCTGTTACTGGCTGAGTCCACTCTATGTGTGTGACCACCATTGGATTGACAATGCTGAGGAATCGCTCGTTTGTTACTGACTTACCAACGCAATATTACTGTGACTCCAGTCCACTGGCAGTGTCTCTTCTGGTGCTGACCTATTTATTCAATTTGTATATGATTGATAACAACCATATATATTTTTTTATATTTACATGTAAACAAAATTTTCAGGTTGCGGAAGAAATCTGGATCTGCGAGAACAGCACCGTCACCAAGTGGGAGGGCGGCATCCTCAAATACAAGGACCACCTCAAGTCCAAGATCCTTAAGGAAAACGCCGCCAACGCGGCCAAGATTCGCAAATAGTCCAATGCTTAGCCGCCTAGAATTAATCACGGGAACGCACCGCGCCGCGCCGAGGTAACCACGTGATTCGTGTCTGACTACTGGCGACTAGGTTTCGATTAAATCCTAGCCGTTGAATATTTCTGGGTCTTTTTGTTTAGTCAAATTAGGCCCGTTTATTCGGTGCGGTGGCGAGCTGTTGGATTGGCTATATTTTATTAATTTAATGAGGGCAACCGGCATTTTTTTGTCGCTAGTTCAGAGGCCATAGTATAACACCCGAATGAATCGAAAATGTAGTAGGAGTTTAAGTATTTGTCGCGTTCATGCGACTGTTTAGTATTTTCACGGAAAGGATTCACATCGCGATTAAAGTGATAGATGATTTCACCCCGTGTTTGCCCTCATTGAGTGCGTAATGTTTACCCTAATTGTGGAAGTGACTAAATTAAGGCCAGCGAAAATGATCATAGTAAGATATATGCTGGTTATTGAAATACTTAGTGGGTCGTAGCTCGAAAGAGTTCGCCTCAGAAAGTCACTGTTTTATCATCACAAAATTAGTATGGACGTAGTAGTGAAAGGAAGGATTTATTTTTCTTAGAAATTTCTGTAGGTCTCGCTGGCCTTACTTTAAGTGTAATAACCAGACATGTAATTCGCCACTCCTGGTCAGATATGAATCACGGTGTAGGGTATAGGACTGATGTTAAGCCACTTGAAGACATCCATGCACGCTAATGACATTGTGAAATTATTAAATATGTATGATAAATAAAGTTGCCATTGCATTTTAAATTTTAATAATCGAGGTACTGACTAACCCCTTTTGACCTTACAAAAGCAGCCACAACTTTCCAAATTTAAAATTTTCGTAATTGCCATATTTGTCAGTTAATATACTGTCGGTATCGGTAGTCATAGATTTTTAATACTACCAATTACCAATAATAGTCCTATACCCTGATGTTGTACAGGGCCGCCCTCATTTAATAGTAATATAGTTAATTTTATCTGAATCGTTGACAGTATTGGCGTATTAATTTAAGTGGTCCAAAAAGTCTATGTTAATGTATAGAAATTGAACGGATGAATCGTACAACTTTGTCACACGGTAGAAGAGAATATAGGTGAACTGCGGCTGTGTTGCCTTCTCTATATGCTTGTACTATTAATTACTCGTATGCCTTATAAATAATTACTAAATAGAACTTATAATAGTTAAAGTTCTAAAAAAATAATCGCTACTTTTTAAATGAGCCCCACTAAGCGTATCGATCGTAGCGTAAGCGATCAGATCAATCTCAGACCAAGAAATAAAAGATAGACATGACATTACGAACAATCTAGTAACGCCGCATAAAACCATGCCAAAGCCAACGTCACGCAATAAAAATACAAACAAATCATGTGTGTGAAGTTGTCTGATTTGTCAAAACCATGCCAAAACAACGGCTTCACAATATTGTTCGTAATGTCATGTCTATCTTTTAATCTTGGTGGGAGAGATCAATTTGTGCGTAGCTATTAATTTGGCAATAAATTATGGATCCAAATTAATGGTATGTGTACATATTTCGTGGAGTAACAACCGCAGCTTACGAAGTGCAATATAATAAATGATGGACTTAATTTAATTAGCGTATTACGTAAATTTTGGTTGTAAACAATACGCAATAAGCGCTAACGTCGTGCGTTAATCGGAAACGTATATTAGCAATCGCAATCGTGATTAGGTTATATTAATGAGTGTTTAATTACTAGGAGGTTAGATAGTTTGACGGTTCAGTTAAAATTTAAGGTCTAGTATACCTGGCCAAAACGAGAAATGTCAAATTTTCGTGTGACTCGAAGGTTTTTGATTTATTTAAAAACACTTGCGTATCCAGGTCATTTGGTGTTTTCTGTGAGTCGTAAAGTGTGTTTAGAGGGTATTGTCTTTTGTCCATACTATCTGTCACAATTTCTATCATACCTATACATAGAAAATCTTTCTCTACAATATAAACATTTAACCACTGACCCAATAATTTCAACTACACTGATATATTTCGAGTTGAATCAGTAATTTAGTAACGTACACATTTATAATAAAATTTCCAGTTGATGATGTACGTCAGCGCGAGGTCGATATCAGATTCACTTTTCAACCTTTTAAGCGCCCAGCTCGTTGACGGGAAACCGTGCCCCATATAGCGGCAAATGACGGCGTGACGTCAGAGTCACCATTTTCCGTCGACGTGAATTGCCGTCTTTTAAGAAGGTACACTTGCATACATGCGGCTGAGACTTGACACGTCAGAGAAAAACATTTAAGTGACAGGAGTAGTTCTCGTTTAGAGTATTCTCCTGAATCAGATGTAAAACTGAAGCATCGTCTTTAAATAGAGTTTGGTATTTACTATTACGTTGTAAGTGGGTGAGTAAATTACCCCCGATAAAACAATTCTAATCATGTGTTCAGGCAGGAGCGTATTTTGAAATTTGGCGCCAATAAGATTCGCCGCCCCAGAAGTTACGGAAAAAACTGGCCAAGTGCGAGTTGGACTCGCGCACCGAGAGTTGCTACGCCGCCCCTGGTTGTTTGCCGCCCCGGGCCATGGCCCTTTACCCTAGGGTAAATACGCCTCAGAGTTCAAGCCTCATTTCCCAAAACAAAAACCGATTTGTAAAATTTGTGCAACTATATTTCCTAGAAATGTGTGCAGGATCCTTAACAGACTTACACTAAAGGATAAATTCCACTTTCACGTGAATCCGAGAACGTTTTCCCTTTATACGCAATTTAAAGAAAAGTACACATCAATAATAAAAGCTTGTCACAAAAATGCTATTTTGGACAGAAACTCATTGTGTAAATCGTGATCGTCGAGTGTGGCTCTTTAATGCCGCTTTTATATGTGCCCGTGTCGTGGAATCACTAAGGTTTCCGCTTATGACAGTGCTTTGGTAATGTAATATAAACATTTTTGGATATCCTATCCATAAGGACAAAAAAGAATGGCGGTTAAAAAGCAATACGCACATTGCTACAATTTCCTTGTGCATACACACTATACTCATTTTTCCTCGACGATATCGTATCTTGGCTGGGCTGACGACACGATATCTTTATCGTCCACAACATGCCGGTATTGTCGAAGGAAGTATAAAGCGGCTCTATTCGTTTATCTCCCCTATGGTGTCGTTCGAATTAACTTTGTTCGCCGAACGATAAAGTATAAAAGCGGTCAACGTGTGCTTGGTTCTGAGAAGTTACTCTGAAACTAGAAATTTGAAGTTCGTAACGTGCCGTCCCTCTCCCTCCCATGTTAAACTGTATTTGAGTGAGCGAGATGGCGCTACACGTACTTCGTTTTTCGGGTTTCGGAGTAGCCCCTCTGTTGCTATGGAAACATCGACATAATACCCGGCCAGAGTATCAACGGGCGGTACTGTCCTATGCAAGGGATGTCACCATAAACAATTCTATTATTTCGGAGCGTACATCTGTAGTCCTAGCTATGAAGCGCTTTTTCTTGTATATTATCTATGGTTTTTATGTCTTAATATTTTTTATTTATACTTTAGGGATGCCAGAATAGCACAATTTTTTTTAATAGTATTATTTACCTTCTGAATAGTGTAGTTTTCATCTGCCCTAGCAGTTTAATAGTGTAATTAGCCAAGCAGTAGTTGTTTGCCGTAGATAAACTTAGTTTTGATTATTAAACATTTTTGTTGATTTTATCGGCCACATATGTTGTGTTGAAATTTCATATATTATCCACAACGTTTAGTCCAATTTTACTTAATTCCGATAGAAGTCACGTAAACAATAACTTACTCCCTGGTGGTATTATTTTTATATACAGTTGGGCTACAAGTAATTGGAAGCTAAACATTAGGATTCGAGTTCAATTACAAATAGAAGGAACATTTTATCCTTTCATCCGGATGATTTTGACCTTTGACTGGAAGTCTTGACTTGATTCACGAGGTGTTTGTGTTGCGTATGGGTGTCTTCACTACTGTCGGAGGTATGGTGGCTAGCTAATGTTAATAGAGTACCTTTAATTATACTACAGCTTTACTGGTTCGCTTATTTTTAAATATAAAACGGTGATAATACTTAAAAACAATAACTTGCTACTTAACAATTAACCTTGGTATTAATAGTGATTAAACTAAAAAAAAATTAAACATTCGAATTTTGCTAGCTATCCGTTTCTTTACAATATCCTATTCCACATGAGTGTCTTATCCGTTCTTCTCAGTGAGAATTTATACACCCCCCCCCCCCCCCCCCCCCCCACACACACACACATTTTGCTAGCATTCTAACTCTGAACTGCCGATGATGGCGTCAAAGTAATCCCGACTTTATAGTCACTGCAATTAAAGAGAAGAATGGAAGGCGAAGTATGTCAAGTTACTATTTCTTAAATGCTTATTCATACCGTACGATCAAGTCTCTAATCTATTTACCATACGTTCTTTGATAAAAATAAATATTAAATGGGCAATCGCGATTCTGTAAGTTAGTTGGGG
The DNA here is from genome assembly GCA_905404275.2 of Hedya salicella. Lineage (NCBI taxonomy): Eukaryota > Metazoa > Arthropoda > Insecta > Lepidoptera > Tortricidae > Hedya > Hedya salicella. The sequence continues at coordinate 9,852,323 of FR990096.1, read as the reverse complement.
TAAAATACTAACGTAATGTATCCTCGATACTGTTTACCTTTCTCTGAGAATACTTACTCATTTGTTCGTCTTACCCCACATACTAAAAAGAAATACAGACTCCATACATATAGGGTTTAATAGTATCCAAGTACACAACCAGGGAATATCAAAAACTCGGCTCAAATAAGCAGATGTCCTCACAAAAGGACAGTCGACATGACAATCATTACATATCCAATCGGCTTACAATTCTATTGATTGTAGAGTTAAATAGGCAAGTAAATTATGTTGAAATATATAATCACACCTTTGAAAAATAGGTGGCGAGGAGTGTATTGTATATTTTAACTCAGAAGCTGAGAACTCGTCACGCGAGTTCATGTTATGTGACAATTGGGAGTCCTTGAAAAATAACTGTTCGGAAATCAAAATATACAGTCCGTCACATAAGTCAATCTTCAATTTTTTCTTCTGTCGCTTACGAACAGTTTTTGCGTCAATCTTCAGGTGTTTTTCGACTTTTATTTTTCGTAATTGTTCTCTCAGCAAATATCGTTAAAAGAAATGATATTAAATATTAACTTTAATATGAAACTGAAAGATAGCCCCGAGGTTGATTTTGGTTTGATCGAAGTTGTCAGGACTTTTCTTTCCGTTATGGCAAGGACCGTTAAAACGAGAAGACTGACCATCTGCATACAAAAAGCCGTTCCCTATGTACAACGCCATCTATGTATAAGAATTGTTTTTCACAATTATTCAACTTTGCAAGCGTGACACAGTATTTAAATGTTACGATACATAGCTATATGCGAAATAATTGTAACTATGTTTCTTTATTAAATTATAACATCGTTAAATGTTTAGATTTTAAGCGCCATCTAGTTCTCGCCAGAATATCTCCTTGCGATCGGAACACGATCCAAAGTATGGCTGACGCCTGACAACTGACAGTCCTCTTATTTTAATGGTCCTTGGTTATGGTGTTATGGTGATAATTATGAGTCAACAATGACTATTAAACCGAGCTATTTAAACGGTTGGAAATTCTCCGTTACGAGTCTAGACGCTGATGTCGTTTTTACAAATTTAGCTAATACAGTTGCAGGTTATATGACGTTGCGTGGTGCGTTCGCGTCTATTGTTTCTATCTCGCTCTGTTATACCCTCGTTGTCGTTGCCTTTCATCTGTGTTGGGATACTCGAATTCTGCTCTTATTACGATGACATTATGTCATTCATATATGATGTGACAAGCGTTTGCATATATTTTTTAATTAATTGCTGAGTCACAAGTTCTTCTGTTTCTAATGAATCCATCACAGTCGACCTACTTACCGAGCGTACACAGTAAACATTATGTACCTATACATACATATATACAGTTGGGCTACAAGTAATTGGAAGCTAAACATTAGGATTCGAGTTCAATTACAAATAGAAGGAACATTTTATCCTTTCATCCGGATGATTTTGACCTTTGACTGGAAGTCTTGACTTGATTCACGAGGTGTTTGTGTTGCGTATGGGTGTCTTCACTACTGTCGGAGGTATGGTGGCTAGCTAATGTTAATAGAGTACCTTTAATTATACTACAGCTTTACTGGTTCGCTTATTTTTAAATATAAAACGGTGATAATACTTAAAAACAATAACTTGCTACTTAACAATTAACCTTGGTATTAATAGTGATTAAACTAAAAAAAAATTAAACATTCGAATTTTGCTAGCTATCCGTTTCTTTACAATATCCTATTCCACGTGAGTTTCTTATCCGTTCTTCTCAGTGAGAATTTCTTATTTATCACTGATACAGCATTAGGCGTAGCTATACATGGGACGGGTGAGGGGGACATGGGAACATGTGCCACGATTAGACATTCACATTGGAATACTCCTCCCCCCCCCCCCCCCCCCTCATTTTGCTAGCATTCTAACTCTGAACTGCCGATGATGGCGTCAAAGTAATCCCGACTTTATAGTCACTACAATGAAAGAGAAGAATAGAAGGCGAAGTATCTCAAGTTACTATTTCTTAAATGTGTATTCATACCGTACGATCAAGTCTAAAATGTAACATTTTTGAGTTATATAGTCTAATCTATTTACCATACGTTCTGATAGAAATATTAGTGTATTCACATTTCTATTAAATCTAAGTCTTGTTCTACCACTCACTTAATTCTGTATTATGTTTACACCTAATATCGTAACAGTATATTGTAATCCGCTAAGGGTTTAAACAGACTGACTGCATTCCAATTGTTACTTGTATCCATCCAGCCATCAAATATATCGGAGCGTACAGGGCGCTCATATATATCTGAACATTTAATTATCAAGGCGTTAGAGTGCATGTTCAGATATGTTTGAGCACCCTGAGTGTACAGATATATATATATTTGTCGGTGACTGTACCTCCCTACTGACACTCCACTGTCAAATAGAGGCTTGCAAGGATTAGTAGCGTTTAGAGTACATTAGTGTCTCATGTATTTTTAATGTTTAATGTATTGTCACAGTCTTAGAAAGTTGGTGCAAAAATATTGAGCGAGTAGATAGGGTTCGGGTATCCCAAAATGTTTAAGCATAATTCTTCGCAACTTGCACATAAGTGTAGTCAGTAGCCATGAGTGCCAGCGAGCTAGCTATTATCAGAGTGCTGGTCTTCGTCTCTTTCACACTATCCCGTTAACACATCAACTAGAAAGGGATAGCCAGCAGGGTGCCCACAAACATACCTAGCACGCCGACATAAAAATAGCGAGGAGGTGCTAATTATAGTTATTATTATACGTTCAATAACAATATTGTTCAAATATTTGTAATAACACTTAGAAACAGCTAGCAAATATATTTATAGTATATACATAGTCAGTTATGTGATGTTTTGTGTTGGATTTATCCGCACTGTGAACAGTGATCTACCCGCGGATAAAAGTGTTCGGTTTCTGCTTACGTAATACAAACACTTGTACACATTTCATTGTTTTTCGTCGCTGAACAGGCCTGCGGTGTAATTGGCTGATATTTATAATGGCCAGCAATTTTACAAGTACCCATTTTTAAAAATATGCGCAAGGAAATATTGTTTTTAAAAACGAATATCTTGATAAAGACGGTAAGAAGGAAGTTATCCGCTGGTATTTGTGTTAGTGCAAATACCATGTAGCATTGTGAAACGACAATGTCACGGAGACTTACCCTGTTGGTGATAGCCAACTGTTCTAAATCGATCATGGTTTGTCTATAACAAGTTGTACAAGGCATTATTATTGCAAGTGAGTGCATCAACAAACTTACTTAATGTTTTCGGTGTTATCTAGCATCCTACTGTTTTGATGCTTTTATGGTATGGAACTCAGCGATCCGTTTGTTATAAACTAAACCGTGAACGTGTTAAGTTCTCATTTATTAAAATCTTACACAGAATATCGTATTTGTTTTGTTATGGGCATAGTAAATGCATGCGTTATACTCTGGAGTTATCAGTAATATATGTAAGTAGGCTTTTATAGTATAATATTGTCACAAATAATATTTACAATGCCGTTATATTTGAGTCTTCCTCGCACGGTCTTTGACCAGACTGTCATGATAAGCAATACAAACAACGGTTTAAGAAATCATTTTGACACCAGGACACCACTGGATTTTTTGATAAGCATGTTACCATCTGAGGTCATCGAGGCGAGATCTTTTAGACATAGCTGTTGAAATTCACTAATAACACACAATAGTTTCACAGCGACTGTTGTCAAAAAGATCTCCCGCTATAGTAGCGCTCGCTGTTTAACTGATTTCGTAAAACCTTATTTCAGCGATGTATATTGTATAGTGAATTGGCATGTTTTTTATATACTTGTAATTTTTGGGTGTTACCCGTGACGCCCGGAGCACTATGTGATGTTTTATAATAGATTAATGGTTATATTGATTTCTACCGAAGTGCGATTTATTGCTGGATGTATTGGGGATGTAAGAGACGATGACAATCGTAAGCTTTTCCGGCAATTCTACGAGCGTTTTGGTGGTGTGCAACCTGGTTACGTAGAAGTCGCTGCCCTCTACGTGATGCCTAAGAATTAAGTACCTACATTATATTATAACTCCCTGTTTTCAACAGAAACTGCAATTAAAATTAGATGAGTTGAAACGCTCATAGAAATGCTATTTTATGTTTATAATGTTGACCTCTCTTGGGAAATGTTGGTGGGCTCTGAGCTTTATATGTGATGTTAACTTGTGCCTCTGTGCTCGGGCTGTGATCGATTGAAAGATACAGTTATAGTTTTGAAACAACGACAGTATTCAGATTACGATTTTTTTATAGACTATGTTTGAATAGGTTTTGACCATATAATCATGATTGGGAAGTTTCAAACGTTAATTTTGTCACAGTTAGTTTTTCGCTATATGAAAAATTTCATTGCAACAGTTGGGTCAGTTCGAGTGTGATAGACATATACTCGTATTAAAACGAAAATCAACCAATAAACCAGTTACACAGAATTAAAGTCTTTCACTCGACCTCGCCCTAGCCCAACGAATTGAGTGCACATGATTAAATTGCATTGTAGGTATCTAGAGCTAGAACCACCAAGAAACTTTTAAAGTACACTGGATATTGAATTACAAACTGTGACGACAAGTACTCCTTAATCAAGTCCTTGAACAAGTCATGGGGCGGAGAAAGATATTAAAGTACATCTTTCTGCGGAATATATGCAAATCGTTAGTAAGAAGACTAGGTAGGATTTTCGATCGTGGAAAGTCTGTTTGTTTTGCAATTTCCAGTCTAGTGTAAGCTTCTTGATCACACAAGTGACTTCGCATGACGCGAGACCTCATCACCCGCCTCGCATAGCAAACGAAAAGAGACGCTTGGTTAACGCCCCGCTACAGTCGCTCGGCGCAAGCAGGGGCGGATCCAGCCGGGCTAATATCACTCGTCTTTCTCGCACTGTATTGAAACAAAAGAGACAATCAATCTTTGTCGTACGAGAAAGAGTCGCGTATCACAGTTCTTGTAGAGTTACAGGTTTCGACTCGTAGGTAGTCGTAAATTTTATCAATGGTCGACCGAGACTCAAACTAGGATCTCCCTTGGATCTGTCCTTGAGCGCAGTTGTTCGAGACCTTGCTGTAGAACGAGTCTTATGAACGTAACACCAATCCATATCACATATACAATGTTTGTAAGTAGTGCAATAGTATAGTTACTCGTAGCTAGCTAGCACAAGAGTCGATAACCGTGAGTATGTTTTTTAAGTGTTGTACGCTTTGGCAATAGAAGTCAGTTTATTTTTAACTTTTCGTAGAAGGGAATGCAGATTGAAACGTATGTGCTTATTAAAATGTGTTAAACGGAATTAAAACATGTGCGACGAAGCCATGAACTGGAGTTGCATTCTAATTAGCAACTAGAGTGTTCAATAATGATGTTTGATTCGAAGGAAACGACGCCCTGCGTTTATAATTCAGTCTCACGCGGACGCCTCATGAATTATCTAACGCACTACAAACGCGAAAATAATAGACTCCCAGAACAATATACACTTTGCATTTATTAAGATGTCAATATCAAAACTTACAGATGTAGTGTATAATAGTTTTCCTTCGTATTTTCAAGGAAACGTACGAACGTGTCTTGCTATTTCAGTCGCTCACAGTGCAAAAAGTACAGAGGTTGACTGTAGTAACATGACAAATACGAACGTTTCCGAGAAAATACGATGGAAAACAATTATGCACTACATCTGTACAGCTTGTCAACATAACCCAGGGTGTTTCCAACCTATCAAGTTTCAGAAACACAGTGTCTGTGCTCGCGAATGACTTAGTACACTGTAATTTAGTAAAAATTTTACCAAGTCTAGCCATGGACACAATGAGGACTGTTTATAGCCATATCAGAAAAAAAACATTCAGCTTTTCCAGCGTAATCTTACTAATGAAACACTATTTTAACACTTTTACCGTCCATGCATTACACTAATGTAATGCACTACTGAGCTAGTTCTGCACGTCCAGGTCTACATGTAAATCACTCCACAATCGTGCATTATATGTAACGGCATGGACGTGCTGAGCCAGATCATTGATGGAACCGAGGGACAGTTAAAGTGTTCTATTGTTGCTGATGACGTATTCATTGCTATTAGTTTACGTTATTGTACTATAACATAGTAAATTTTTAATAGTAAATCACCATTAACACGTTCCTTGTCCGGGTGCCCTCAATCATGAGTCAAGCAACTACTAAAAAGAAGACCATATTTCCTCTACCGAGTCACGGCCGGCTACACAGTCGGACCTTTGACGTCAGATTGTTTTGTATGGGGGAAGTGAACGTAATAACCGGCAGTAAAACGCGTATTACCTTTTGCAGAATTTAGCAGCTCAAATGGATGTGGGGAGTTAAAGCGTCTCAGTCTAACGTATTGCTGCTTCCCTGTCGTTAGCATTCTAGTTAGGATAAGGGTAATACGCGCTTTAGACTGTTCAATGCTATGGCTTTTGACAGTCTTCAAATCCATGGTCTAGACTAGTTCCGACAATTCAATGACCTAGTACGCATAGTTATTATATGCAGATTTGGCAAGCCTTAAGGCAGTTCTACAAATTGATTACTCCATTCAATAAGCATTGTATGAGTTATAGGTAATAAGATTTCTTACAGCAATATTTGAAAAATGCTAAATATATACTAAAATCTGAATGGCAATGCTTTCATGTGATTGGAGTGGGAGCTGTGTAGATTTGGAAAAATCTGAATTTTAGTTATTTTTTGCCCGAACACTCACGTCCGTTGTAAAATTTAGCGAAATGTGTAAAGTTGTATCATTTTGTAACGTCAATAAAATAATCATGACATGACACGATGTGGTTGTTTAATTTACCTATACCTTGGACTACTTTTTAGCCACCCATTGAACACGATAAAGGCGAGTCTCGATCCTCGCAGAGCCCCTGATAGTAGCAGTCGCTATTCACAATGAGACCGAGGATTCAACTGAAAACCTTGGCTACTGACACACTTTAGACCTCCAGCAACATTAGTGTGAATTTGCAGAAAAATTGAACTCTTCTCGATGGCGATAGATGGCGCAACTGCAACAGCTGAACGTCTTTGCTGACCGTGATACCTACTGACCTACTTTAAAACGTGGTTATATTCTGATTGACCTACTTTTAAAATTCAGCGACATCTATTGGAATTAGTAGGATAACTCAACATTCCTTCTAGTGGGCAATAGATGGCGCAACTTACAACCAAAGTGTGTGTACTAGTATAGTATTATATAATCTGTGGCAGAGGGTTTCTCCGATATTCGAAGTTTGTGACGTACGTAACCGTCTCTTTCGCTCTCGTGTTGAATTATAACTTATAATTCAACACAATTCTTATAATTTATAAGATTTTTGTGTGTACTTCAAATGTGAATGTGTACTTCAAAGTCATTCGAACTTAGGATTAGCCGCTCAGATCTCGAGAACGTTTTCAGTTTTGTATAGAGTAAATTCGCGATCAATCAATAACATATACTGTACAAAAGAAAAAGTCGAAATTTTCTAAGTCGGAATCATAAAGCTTTTCTCTTGAAACTGGAGAGCGGACGAGATCGCGTACCTACATATTATTGTTGCTGAAATGATATGGTCAAGCATTTATTTATATGTATATTATTTTAGGTTGAGCTCTTTGGTACGGGTCACATTTGTTTTAGCCATTTTTATTCTTAAAGAACACTTCAAAAAATATTTTTTTCACAAACTGACAGAAAGTCGCGCGTCTTTTGTAACTAAACCTCAAAGTTAGCCAAAGTCACCTAAATAAAATACATTTTTAATTATTTTAATAGTGGAGTGCAAAATTGACTCGGGAGCTGCTTATTTGGTCCATTCAACATGAAATTTCATAAGTTAGTCGCTGAAAAAGTGTTTAACGCTGAATAGGTGTTAACATGAAATTTCATAAGTTAGTCGCTGAATAAGTTATAAGGGTTTCATCAGAGATTTGTAAGTAATACTTGAAACGAACGCTTCGTTTTGGTAGAAATGTGTCTATATGTTTACACTTAAGTAAGTGGGTTAGAAAACTGAGATTGCTGGTTCGTCTTGCTATGCAAGCAATGGACTGACGTTTTTTTTTTACATGATATAAACAATGTTTCGTTTTAGTGGAGTGTTTGGGTACTTCCCCCTTTGCTTTACAGAACTGTAGCGTTGTAGGACAGTCAACGTTCTCGTCCCAACAGTTCCGTTAATTTAACATGATCGGTAACAGATCGTTTTTCCTAGTCTAGCTTTTCCGTTCGTCTTAGTCGTCTAGCGATTCGAGATATTACTTTATGACTGCAGAATTGCTAACACTAACAAAGTAGGTACTGGCTACATGTAGTGTAATTATGTGAAAAAATAGTTAGACACTTATTAATTGATATGTATCACATGACATTGTCCTTTCAGGTGAATATTCCAAGATACAATAAATAAACCAAAATGGGTGACAAAAAAGAAAAGCCGAAAAAAGACAGCGATGTAATGGGATTCGTCAAAGACTTCGCCGCGGGCGGAGTGTCCGCGGGTGTCGCTAAGACCGCTATGGCGCCCATCGAGAGAGTCAAGCTGCTATTGCAAGTGCAACACGTCTCCAAGCAGATTGCAGAGAAGGATCGATACAAAGGTAAGTAGTACATTGTATTGTACTGTATGGTTAACGTTGCACGTGGCATATCTACTTAGGCTTACAGAAACACGACGCGCAATGTATATGTGGCATAAGGGTACTTTGTACAGGCAACAAATACTACTTTCTCGAATACGAATATCAAACCTACTGCTCGGCGAGTAGGTTCATTTACGTATAATTCAACAAGAAAATTAGTAATTTACTAGTTCTTTAGTAGTTCTTTTTAGACTCCCAAAAAAGGAGGAGGTTCTCAATTCGTCGGGTCCTTTTTTTTTACTTAGAGATTTAAATACTTAAAATTTACCATTGGCAAATTTGTGTTCAAAAAGCACAACATTTGTAACTTCTCAGGCGTTAGGCGATTTCTTTTTTCCGTTGGTAGGTAGGTTACGTGCCCAGCGGTCGAAAATAATCTTTCTGATGCGACAGTAGATGGATTTCATGAAGAATTCAGTCTTTTCAGCTTAGGGAAATATATTTCCTCACGCCAAGAAGCCAATAGATCGGCAGAAGGTGAGGTGAATACGAATATTCGGTATATATCGACTATTCGACGAATGCGAGTATCCGTATTCATATATTCGTTACATGACTAGTATCTTGTGACAAAAGCAGAAAACGTTTTGGTTTATAAAAGTATCGTTATTATTCTTGCTGCTAGGAGACGCAATTATTGAAAGATAAGAGAAAAAATAAACAAATATGAATAGGGTTTACTTGAGCAGTTTTACTTTTTGCCGTGGTAGAATTCTTTGGTAAAAGGGAGAGTGGAAGGCACAATTTGGCAGCCATTATAACTTCGGCGCATGTCACGGAGGATTTGTTTACCGAGCCCTCACTGCCACGCGGTGCCCACGTGGATTTTACGTTGCGCACTACGTCTCGTTACCGGGATATCATAAAAAGATGTAGTTCGTTTTGTTTACTGTTTGTTTCACTATACCTAATACTCGAATAGTACACAGTAGTCAAATGCATTTGAAATTCGTGTATCTAAGTCAAGAGTCCGATTGGGGGTATTGTTGGTAGGTCACAATAAAAAATAATCAAATCGTGTAAGCGTACATAAGTATAAACAGTGACAGTAGATGAAACAAAGAGGGAACGATTCGTAACGGTCTCAAAAGGAATTCAAATTATACGGTCCTTCGCCGCCGATTTGCGAACACAAGCTTGTAATTATGTGATTGAATATAGGAGCTGTATCCGTGGGCCAATTTCTAGTGTGTAGCCTGTAGCCACATATCCATCCATTGCGTATTCTTCTTGTTTTCGACTAGGGCCTTAGTAATTAAATGACATATCTCTAGTGAGGCCAATGACTAACCTGGTCTATATCCAGGTATAATGGATGCGATGGTGCGTATTCCTCGCGAGCAAGGTTTAGCGGCCATGTGGCGCGGGAATCTCGCCAACGTGATCCGGTACTTCCCGACTCAAGCGCTGAACTTCGCATTCAAGGACAAGTATGTGACGTAGTCAGGTATATTGTACGAGCGTGTAGCTGTCGATAAATCGTGTGGGAACTTCGCCAACGTGATCCGGTACTTCCCGACCCAAGCGCTGAATTTCACATTCAAGGACAAGTGTGTGACGTAGTCAGGTATATTGCACGAGCGAGAAATCGCTAGGCAAATCGTGTGGGAACTTCGCCAACGTGATCCGGTACTTCCCGACCCAAGCACTGAACGTCGCGTTCAAGGACAAGTATGTGACGTAGTCAGGTATATTGTACGAGCGTGTAGCTGTCGATAAAAAGTGTGGGGACATCGCCAACGTGATCCGGTATTTACCATCTCAAGCGCTGAAATTCGCGTTCAAGGACAAGTATTTGTCATATATTGGATGCACGTGTAAGATCTGGCGGCAAAGACGCGGTGAGGTATGTGGCGATGTGACTGACAATTGACATCTAGTACTTTACGAAAAATAGAAGACAATTCTGATATTACTTCTGAAAAAAAAACACAAAATGTGCTTAGTTTAAGAAATATAGGTAAGTATATAGGTCAAAATCTAAAACAAGTAAGTAAGAACATTTTGAGGTCTTTGCCCTCTTCCCTTCATGTAGTCAGCATCGGGTCCTCAAGGTCAAAACTTAGGATAGTCCTCCTAGTGTATTCCCAAACAACGTGTTAATGTTCATTAAATAAGGAATACTTTCCAGCTACCCTCAACTTTTCGATATTTCGACTGTTTTCGATATGAACAATAAATAAAATATTAAAACCATCAAATTAATAACTTACGAAAAGACAGGCAGCAATAAATAGCACTAGAAGACGCTTTTGCAGATCTCTATAATGTATGTACTGTAACATTGGGAAATTATGTATCACAGTTTCATAAAGTATAATTCTGTTAAAAATTTCGCCTGTTTTAACCGACTTCAAAAAAGGAGGGGGTTCTCAATTATTTGTTTGTTCATGAGTAGGTATATTCGAATTGGTCCCATAAAATTTTGGGGAAGATCTGATGCCGGGATCCATGAGGAATCGAAGGAATTCCTTGAATATTATGAGCACATCTATGGCGATTTCGGTATTTATTACAGTAGTTTAAGCATTTACATTTGAAAATCACTGTTTAGTGGAGAGAAACCAACGATGAAGACACCAGCCATCAGTTACCACTGAGGGCTCTACCAGTGTTATTTAATTCGCGGATCGCGAGTCAATTTGGAAAATTATTTTTTCGGTTAGGAGTAGGAATCTCCAAGTTGGTCCCATAAAATTTTGGTGATGATCTGATGATGAGATCGATGAGGAATCGAAGGAATTCCTCAAATTTTCTGGGCACACCTATGGCGATTGGCGGTGTTTATTAAAGAAGAACAAGCATTTACACTCGAAAATCATCATTTGTTGAAGAGAAACTGATGATGAAGACACAAGTCACCAGTCACTAATTAGGGCTCAACCAGTGTTATTTAATTCATTAATCGCAATATACTTTTTTATCATATTTTGCTTAGAGGCAGAAGTTAGTTAAGATCAGGGTAGCAAAGTGGAGCTGATAGTGGAAAACCAGATAACTCCTCAACGGTTAACGGCCCTGATTCTGAAATAGCAACGTTCAGCTAAAGGTCGTGAGCAATTGACATTAGAAAGCATTATGACTGTAAGTGCCGTATAAAAGTCGTAGAAGTCATAAAAGCACTGTATTATGTGTGGCTTCGATCGTCAGAAGGCAGATTTCGTAGTCTTGTTATTTCAGTTAACGATCTCTCATGATGTGGTCGATTTAATAATTTTTGGCGTCCAAATCTAACAACGCTATGCCTTCTAACGTTTTGACACGGCTTAGTGCAACATTATATTTGCCCTTTAGCGAAATACTTTTTACTCAATACTCAATCGTTTATTGCATTCCATAATGTTAGTGTTAGTTTACAGGATAGGTACTAGGTAAACTTAAGTTGCATAAGTTACATAACAGTGAACTTAATTGTGGACCCTAATTTACCAAGGTCTATCACAGCTTTCTCGAGGTTGGTACCTTGTAGGAATCTGATGATGGGATCCTAGAGAAATCTTAGGCAACCCTCAAATATTATAGGCACTTATAATGTTTTTCATATATTTTCTTAAGCTATTCAAGTATTTGCATATAGTAGTCATAATCTCGTCATACTGAGTTGATGACAAAGATACAACTCCTTAACGGTTAAGAGTTAGAGGATAATTCTTTAAAAAAACATTATTATAGGCAGGTACGTTAAGACTGTTAGTCATATTCTTTATAGTGTGCCTCTGAGGTAGTCTCCTTATCACCAAGTCAGGATCTGATGATGGGATCCCAGGGAAATCGAGAGAAACCCTCAAATATAATAGGCACTAACAATGTTTAGTATATATTTTTCTAAAGTTATGCAGTTATTTTCGTCTGGTTGTCATCATTTAATGATGCTGAGCTAATGATGGAAGGTACTAACTAAGTATTAACGTTCCATAGTAGCGAGATAATTCTTTAAATATTATGGGTAAGTTCAGACTGTTAGTTGTATTCTTTTTTAACCAGCAAGCTACTGGACTTAACCATTTTGACCTAGCCAATTTTTATAATTTAGATTTTTATTTACAATCTTCCCATTCTGGGCTCTAAAAAATACTTTATACCACTAAAATCCATCACTAAAAGGCAAAAAATATTTTATTAAAAAAAAAAAAAACAGACTTCAAAATAAACTAAAAAGCCAAAAATAATAGTTTATACATGTACGGTACGGATCTCATTTGAATCACCTTTTGAAGTCGGTGCCAAACCTGAAGTAAAGTTCTGTATTGTAGGTAATAACTCAAAGGCTCGCCGCCGCGGTTCTTGCGTGTCATCTGTGTTAATAGTAATAGATGAATGGTTTGGCCCCGACTTCAAAAGGTGATTCAAATGTGATCCGTACCGTACATGTATAAAATATTATTTGGCTTTTCAGTTTATTTTGAAGTCGGTTCTTTTTTTATTTAAAAAATATTTTGATAACTGCTACCTAGATCAAATCTAAGCATTTTTTTCTCTTTCTTGAAAAGCAGGTTGCAACGGTTTCCATCAGTAAATAGTATATGATTAACAAATAAAATTGGATGGCCGTATTTTGAGCGAAAATGACACTGTGCGGCCGGTTCTCGTTAAACTTACCCAGTGTCCGTGCCCATGAAGGGATCGTAGGGAAAATAATCAGTGTCCATGAATTGATAGATTCAGATATTACTTTGTGGATCCGTATTAGATTAATGGATTTTAAGTTCTTTATATCTCGGAAAAACAAAGTAACTATAATCCATTAATTAGTGTCCATTCTCCATTTATAGGTACAAGAATATATTTCTGGCGGGTGTGGACAAAAATAAGCAGTTCTGGAGGCACTTCGCGGGAAACCTGGCTTCTGGTGGCGCGGCTGGTGCGACGTCGTTGTGCTTTGTCTATCCTCTGGATTACGCGAGAACTAGGTGAGTCTTAGAGCATTTAAGAGTCCCCAGTAAGCTCGGCCGAATTTCACCTTCCCATACAAACGGAGTTTCGTTCTTATTTTAAAACTAAGTGTTGGATTGTAACGAAACTTTGCATATACAATGACATGATGTATATCTAGGCCGGAAACTAGTTTATAGGCCTGCAGTTTATAAAACAAACGAAATACAGCAAAAACAAGTTTTGTATGAAAAACGTAAATTCGCTGTATTTTTGTTTACTATGGTATCTGAAGCTACATAAACAAATTACAGGCCTGCATATACCTAAATGTATTCTACGTACAAAGTTTCAGAGCAAACTAGCTAGTCGTTTGAAAATTAGAGCGTAACCACGTTTATATGTTCTTTCACATTCCAGGCAACTCTACAGTGTCTGTTCAATGTAGGAAAAAATGTATAAAAACTATACGTTAAACGCACTTTTTAACCGCTCATTGCTAATATACCTCATTCCCGGAATACCAGATTTTTCAAAATACCTGATTCTTGATTTATCACATTACCAATTGGTATACCAAATTTTCAGTATAGGACATTCTTAAAACGATTTAGTTCCATGACTACCTTTCAATTTTTTAACCTGGTCAACCTGGTGTAATGTAAATGTGGTAAGCTAACAGTCTCATATATTGATAATACGATATTTTGCATAGTCAGGTACTTCGGGAATGCGGTATATTAGCAACGAGCGTTTTCAACGGCCCAATAAGATACACTCCTCTTATACTCTTGTAACAATAAGTGACGCGTTTTAACGTCTAGCATTTATTGCCGACTTTGAATGTCGATCTTAACATCGAGTATCATATACATATCTTAATGATAAGAAACCGGATCAATTGGTATTAACAAAATTCGTCTTCTCTATTTCCTGCCACCAGGTTAGGAGCGGACATAGGCAAGGGGAAGGACAAGGAGTTCCAAGGCATCACGGACTGCCTCGCGAAGACAGTGAAGTCGGACGGGCTGCTCGGCCTGTACCGTGGTTTCGTCGTGTCTGTACAGGGAATCATCATATACAGGGCCACCTACTTTGGCTTCTACGATACGGCGCGCGGGATGCTGCCCGATCCTAAGAACACGCCGCTTCTGCTTTCTTGGTTGATCGCTCAGGTAAAGTTGTAGTGAACTATTGAATCTCCAACGAAATAATTTGTTGCCTGTATTTGTAAGTCTGACTGTGGAATTGTATTTGAGTGAATTGACACTTTTTGGACGATAATTTTATGTGAAAACGTGGAAGAGAAGCTTGCACGTAGGTTTGTAGTATATCGTTTGACATGATTTTGACGTATATTGCATCCACTGTCCGCCCTTTGGATGTAGCCCTAAATCAGGCTGGATGTTAAAATGGCGAATCCATTTGCCTACAAAAAAAAAACAGTCGTTGGATGCAATCCCTCAATCTCACCTCATCACATCAAAACGCCCGAGGAACGAATCCCAGCCAATTATGGTACAAAGATGGCTAAGCATCCGAGAATGGTTATAGGTTTTACCCGACAACGCTAAGCAATAAAAGAGGGTTATTACTTTTTCCTCCTCTATGTACGAGTTGGCAAACCTGAACTTGCATCATTCAAAAAACCGCATTTGACACACTAAGACTCTTTTGAAGAGTTAGAGACTTATTAGTGTATCTCGCACGTAGGTTTGATGACATTTGGCCTCTCGAACAGTACCATATACGACATCTATAGGTTACACAGCCGACCGAAGAGTATAATCAGCCTCTATGCTTAGCGTTTGGGAACTATGAGAAGGCTTTCGATTCGATCGAGACTTGAGCAGTGCTGCAGTCTTTTCAGACCTGCCAAATTTGTCAGTGATATTGCAATACAGCGGTATTTGTATGAAAACGCCAATATTTCAGAGCGGAGTGTGAGGCAGGGAGATGTAATATCATCCAAATTGTTCACCGCTGCTCTGACCTGGGTCTTGAAGTTTCTGAATTTAGACTTACTTGGCATCAACATCAACGGAGAATACATCAGCTTCCTCCGTTTTGCAGCTGATATCGTAGTCATGGCTGAGACTTTGGAAGACCTCTGCAAAATACTCAACAACCTCTATAGAGTTTCGCTTCAAATGGGATTTCTTTTTCGAATAACTATAAAAATAACCAAGATGTAAATAAGCCATCAAACATTTTATTATATCTCTTTCTATCAAAACAGAATTTAATATGTAGTTTATATGGCTGTAGTGTATTTTGATTTGACGTAAAAGTACAATATGTCGGACCTCTCTGTTAAATCGTTGTCTAATTAGTAGTTTAAAATGCCTATATCACGCGTATTTTTGGCCGATTTTAATTTAAAAATTTTAATATACTTTCACTTTTTGAAATCGTTTTTACGGTATTTTGATATTTTGTTAAGAAAAGCGATATAAAAAAATCACGCATGAACCCTTTTAGGTGAACAGAAAGTACAGGTGTAGTGAACAATGCTTAGCCTTCGTACTTCATCAGAAAAAAAATATTTATCTTGCTGTTTCAGTTTACTAACGGGTGGTACGGGGATAGATTGACAGAGCAAGAAAAATATGAACTTTTCCGATAAAATACGCTGGCAAAACATTATTCACTAACATTTTTGTACTTTTCTTCAGTTGTTGTCACATTTTGTTGAAAATTAACGAAATCTGCCCCAGCATTGTTCCTGGTAGGATCTATATCGGAATCCCTATCGTTTGTCCTAATGTATTATTTGCCATTACGCATTTTTTTCAGAAACCGTAAAGTATTCAGGATTTTTGTAAACAAACCTATCCTAACCTAATCTATACGACGATCTTTAACAAAATCCTGAAATATTTACGGTTTCTGAAAAAAATGCGTTATGGCAAATGATACATTTGGCAAACGATACATTAGGGCAAACGACATTAGGGATTCCGAAGGAGGCCCCTTCCTGGTAATCAATCTACCCGTGCTGTTTTTTCAGACCGTAACCACAGTGGCCGGGATTATTTCGTATCCGCTGGACACAGTGCGCCGGCGTATGATGATGCAGTCTGGCCGGCCGGTGGCCGAACGGACCTACAAGAACACGGCCCATTGCTGGGCCGTCATCCTCAAGACCGAGGGTCCGAAGGCCTTCTTCAAAGGAGCCTTCTCCAACGTGCTGAGAGGCACGGGCGGGGCTTTAGTCTTGGTGCTCTATGATGAGGTCAAGAAATTGCTTTAGTGGCTGCGATCCTGGTCGTTTAACGTCGGCAGCTAGCCGTTGAGGCTATTGTCAGTTTTGTGTTAATGTTTTAGTACCCGACACTGTCCCAATCCAACGGTTTTAAATTGGGAAATTTACCTTATAACTAAGTTGTGTATCGGTGTGTTGACGTTTACGACCTTTGTTTGCAGTACGCTTAACACATGTTGTAATTGTATACTGTTGTGGATTTAGTGGAAGTAATATTTTGTAATGAAAGTGTCGTACCTACCGCTCTTTTGAATATAAATTTATAACTGGATTATTTATTTTTTGTTGGACTATCGAAATTTTAGAAACTATTTCATATACAACTTGACTTGCAATTTTATTATAATTACAAAATTAAAATAACTAGGAACCTAAGCATCTAGACACACTACACTTAGCATAGTGACACTAGGCCTAAATATAAATTTATCGTAGGTGACATATCTGTGTCGATATTTGACATTTTAACAGTGACCCAGTTGGAAAAGTCTGGATGGAAATATTAACCTACAACCATTCCATGTATTCCTAGTAGTTATGCTGCGTGCATAACCTGTGGACTGTTTGTACTTGCGCAGTGCTCGTTTGTTTAAGCTACGTACTTAGTTTAGTTTCAACCTCCGATCACAAAGAAGGCTCTGTCGTCCTCGCTTCTGGTACTCGATTCAGTTCAATAAGTTAAATGCATTAATGTTTAAATTTACTTTTGTTTTATTTTACTTCCCTGTTCGTATGTATGTATGTAATAGTGCCCCAGATCCGCTAAAACCAAATATATACCCTCGTCTGTTATTTGATGATGACTAAGATTATATTTTAGATAAATAAACATTCGGGACAATCTTACTCAAATCGACCTAGTACCAAAACAAGCAAGGCTTCTGCTATGGGATACCAAGCGGTGTTATAAAGAACATAATATATAGATAAATTATAATACGAGTTAATGCATCACTGGTAATTTTCCCTGATGGGTCATACAGATTTTTAGTATGGGTTAGCGTTATGCGTCTTTCCTGTGAACACCCGTAAGTTAAGGGCTTTAAATACAAATTTTTCTTAGTACCCTATTAGGTGACGTACAAATCGATTAATACTCTAGATCTATGCGATAAAAATATCAGTTATGTACCCAAGCCCTTAACTATTGCGTTGTCCACAGGAAAGACCGCTAAATTCTAGAACCACTATGACCCCGATACACCCTTTTCGCCAGTTTCCCTAATTCGTCAATGCAATATTACATAAAAATATCCAAGGCCCATGAAGAAACATTCGTGCTGTGACACACTTACCCTGGCCGGAATTCGTACCCGATAAAGGATAATATTTATATTGATTGATACAAAGCGCAAAGCGCAGCTCCAGATCGCGAAAAACTGTGCACGAAAAAATATATATTTATTTGAACTATTTCCTGTTTTCCGACTGAGTGGCTGTGAAGATGGAACCGGGAAGTGCACATTGCTGCCGCTGTAGTAAAATACTACTCGTCCTATTCATTTTTGCGCATACTGATTTAAACGTCCTAAAGCATGTTTGTCGTGATAACTTGAACATCGAATTACCCATTATCGAATTAGCAATTAATTGTGGTCATGTTAAATAATCACAAGCTTCACAAAAGCATTTTTATTTGAAAAATGACAGTAGGTAAATTTAACTAAGAGATTTAACATAATACTTATAGAGAGGACATTGGTCAGGTTCTCATACAAAGACGTTCATCCCAAGCGTCAGTGGCATCATCTAGCGTTGAATAGCGAAACCACTAACTAAACGAATTAAAAATGCATTTCAGCTATTAGCCACTAGGTGATGTTAATAACTTATGCTTACGCGTGATAGGGGTGGTGACATGCCGATATCAAAGTATCGATAATTTGGATAAATGTACATGATAAAAAATTTCATTGTGACATAGATACAACTCAAAGCGCAAAGAAAAAAACGATTGCTCTCGCACTCGTGACACACACGTGGTCACACCGGCGGGGTTATTGCCTAACGAAATTTTGACACGTGGTATCGGAATCAACTGTCATAGCCCATACAAAATCATGACACTTGATTGCGATTGCGAGCGTCAAACGCGTTAGGCAATACGGGGGCAGGACTTGAACCCGGTACCTCTCGATTACGCGTCGAGCAGAAGCGGAGAACAGAGCGAGAGGTACCGGGTTCGAGTTTTGGTGTGACCAACGTGTGTGTCACGCACGAGTGAGAATGTGAGTCAGATGTAATACGTGTTCTTATAGATGGCGCTAACGTTATAATAATACCTTTCATTAAATAAAATAGGTACGAGTACATGGGTCAAAGCGGATGGATAAATTCGAGGCGCAGTGCTCGCTGATGGAGGGGTTGACACGCTCGACGCGTAATCGAGAGGTACCTCGATCGAGTCCTGGTGTGACCACGTGCGAGAGCAATCGTATTTTTCTTTGCGCTTTGACTTGTTTCTATGTCACAGTAGATAGTTATGTGGTGTTAGTTTTCCCACATAAAAACACAGAAACGAAAAAAGGTGTCTTTCATAGAAATAAAAAATTTAATTATTTCTAACAAACAAGTGATGAATATAGGAGGTATTCAAATAATTGAAGTTTTTTCAATATATATGAGTTCTTTATATACATTTTTTTTGAACATATAACAGTAACACAAAAAATAAATCTTGGATGGTTATCACACTGCCACCGCCTCCGGCTACCACGCCGTGACGGTTTATTATTATTACTATTAGTCTGTACTTTTATAATTTTATACATAAATTATTATTTACTTTACAGTAAATAATTATCGATAACACGTGTCGACATAATGTAGTGTAATATACTACATACCTAGTATAGTTGAATCATCGAGAGCGTGGAATTGCATATGTAGTAGTATTGTTTGTTTACAGGCATTCTATATTTGAATTTTCTATTTTCTTGTACTATCAGCATACAAAGAGGTTGTTATATATATATATATCGAAGAACTTAAAACAAAAATAATGTCAGTGTGAAATTGTCAATATTATTTACGTTGTGCGTATATTTCTACATCTGATTTGATTGTATTCTCAATTAATTATTGTGTCCGCCCGTACGACTACGAATAAATTCTATATTTTAAAAAATATGGCTGTAAGTAATTTTGGTCCTATTGAGAGTCAAAGTAAGCAAATAATTTTCAACTGTTATAAATATTTTGAAAATAAACTGACGAAAAATTTAAACTTGCCTTACACCGCTGCCCAGTTAGTTGAAAAAGCTACAGGTGTTTGTCTCTCTACTGTTTATAACATTGTGACTGAGAGCAACAGCGAGAAATTCGCAACAACAAAGAAATTCACCTCCCCGAAGAATAAAAAGTTGCGTCCTTGTCCGTCATCAGCAGTAGACGATTTTGATCAGGAAGTCATCCGGAGAACTATATACAATTTTCATCTGTCCCATAAGCAATTTCCAACCTTAAAGGGACTCCACTCTGTGTTAAAATCCGAAATAGATTACAAATTTGGCATTTCCACCTTACGAAAACAAATACAAAAATTAGGATTTAAATGGAAAAAAACCGAGGACAACCGAAAAATATTAATGGAAAAACACAACATACGACTGCTAAGAATAAATTACCTTATCAAAATTGCGGAATATCGATCTCAAGATAGACCACTAGTTTATACTGATGAAACCTACATCCACACTTCACATGTGTCCGGAGAAGCTTGGACCGATGGAACAGAATTTGGTGTAAAAAAACAAATCAGTACAGGCCAGCGGTTAATAATAGTGCACGCAGGAGGAAAAGATGGTTTTATTCCCAACACTTTGTTTATGTTTAAGGCAAACCAAAAAACGGGAGATTACCATGACCAGATGAACTTTGTCAACTACGAAAAATGGTTAAAAGAAAAATTAATACCGAACCTCAAACCGAATAGCGTACTTATCGTGGATAATGCGTCCTATCACAACAAACTTTTGAATCGTGCTCCAACGTCAAATTCTAATAAACAAGAAATGATGGATTGGTTGACAGAACACAACATTTCGTATAACCGGTTGATGTACAAAACCAGTTTGTATGAATTAATTAAACGAAATAAAGAGCGGTTTCGCGTGTACCACATAGATGCAATTTTAAAAGAACATGGCCACTCCGTATTACGATTGCCACCGTATCACCCGACATTCAATCCGATCGAAAATATTTGGTCCATGGTAAAAGGATATGTAGCAAAAAGGAACGTTTCATTAAACATGCAAGGCATTATGAGTTTAGCAACTGAACGAATGAATACCATCACTGCTGAGGACTGGGAAAATATTTGTCACCACGTCGAAAGTGAAGAAAATAAATATCGATGTCAGGAAGGAGAAATGGATCAAATAACAGACAATTTTATCATCAATACTTGTGACAGCTCAGATGAAGAACATGATAGCGAATAAAAGAAAAAAAACAGAGGACTACTACTTATTCCACTTCTTGGGTATGTAATTTTATTAAGTTAAGAGAAAATTATTCTCCTTTTGTTGCAAACGGTACAACCACTACAAATGCAATTCCATCTTCTCGATAATTCAACTATAAGTTTAGTACTGCTACTGAACACCGGAGAGCGTTTTTATTAGGTACCATAAGTTTAGGGACATTTTCTAGAATCATCTATGGACGATTTTGTTTTATTCAAATTATTAAATAAATATACATAATACCTACGAAAATAAGCTGAAGTCACGTCCAGTGCTTTTGCCGTAACGGAACTTACAGGATTTCAAGACACAACTAGGCATATTTCCCGTAAAAATATTTTTATTTCTAATGGTTTGTTGCAATTTAAATGCGTCATGTCAGAGCGACGTGTCATACTAGACTAAACGACTTGTTACCTCGAGGTAACAAGTCATGGATTACGTCTTGGTTCGCGATGTCCTATATATAGTTAGTTAATATTGAATGTCTTTGAAATTTAATGAAATTTTCATTTCAAACATGAAATGCTTCTTGTCGATGTCCAACACAAAGCGTCTCGTAAATTAATTACCATATAATATGTTTTTTAATAATTTTTATTTAGTAAGTAAATGTTTCATATGTTTTGAAAGGTTTTGAATCAAGAACTTGGATGAAAAATGCTTGCTCAGTGCTCAGTAGCATATATTCGTAAATTATTTTGTTCAATGTATTTATGATTTAAAACCTTTTTTATCAATTTAGGTAAACGAAAATATGATGAAAGAGGTTATGTATGACGAACTTATTATACTGTCTACATCGGAATAAAATGTGGATTTAAAATGAAACCGCATGCCACTGATACTGGATTTGACTTTGGAACTAACAAGGAAGACACTAATACTGGACTTTATT
Source organism: Hedya salicella (assembly GCA_905404275.2). Classification (NCBI taxonomy): domain Eukaryota; kingdom Metazoa; phylum Arthropoda; class Insecta; order Lepidoptera; family Tortricidae; genus Hedya; species Hedya salicella. The sequence continues at coordinate 9,830,106 of FR990096.1, read as the reverse complement.
CTGGAAAAATAAATTATTGAAGACAATAATACTGGATTTGACTTAAGAGAAATGATTAAATCCGGTGACATTACCACTGGAATTTACTACTTATAAAGTAAATGACTGAAGACATTATTAATGGGATTTAACACTTAATAATAATCACCAGAAGACGTGGCAGTATGGCCTATGGTCTTAGCCTGTCCGAAAGGAGGAAAAGGAAAAAAAATTCTATGACGATTGAGTACTTCAGTGGCTGTCAATGTCGCTATTTCAATATATGTAGTATTTATTATTCGGATTTTTGACAGACAGACTGTCTCAAAGACTTTTGTAGTGTAATTTACCAATTGTGTTGTAATGCATCTTCAAACTGATGCTGGCAAAAGTCTTGAACTGCCATTTCTCTTTATATAAATATATATATTTATTATTCATATTTTGGATTAATAAACCTAAATAAACATTTTGTACAAGGTGAAACTGCAAAGAGTTTAGCCTCCACAAACCCTGCAACGTTTCTTACCGCATTGCAAGCAGGTTTAAATTTGCATCAACGACCAACTTAATAATATCCTGTAATGAAAAGATTGTTTACAAGTAAGTTCATTGACCCAATCACATGCTTAGGGTTGAAACAAGTAGTTTTTGTGTGGATGTTTAACAGGCTATAATTTGAAAACGGCTAATATTTTGTATGGAGAAACTATAGTGTCATGGCTAAACTATCTCCCGTCTTCGTGCTCTTCCACCCTGTAAGAAGATTTTAAAAAAGATTGGCATGAGTATATATATTTTTTTTATATGGTTATATATATTTTTTTTTTGACTGGTACCTTTACGTAGTATGATGTAGAATCATGAGTCTCCATTCTTATATATGGTAAATATGTATTATGTTCTCGCTGCTGAGAAGATAATATGTTGGGTAATGCATCACACGAAACCAAAGTTATTTGTTATTTGCATGTCGTGCGTGACTTCGAGCACTCGTTGCGCTCATACTACAATTATAGGATCCTTTGCTTGCTCGTGATTTAAAATGACCACAGTAGTAAAAATACAGCTTGGCCTTTTGTGATTGCACCTTGAACTTCATCGAAACCTTTATCATAACTCAAGTCATAACTGTCGAAACTGCATTGCACATGCGCCTTAAATTTACGGTTTTTTCTAACGGAAGCCAAGGGAGTTAACACCAGCCACGGAAAAAAGTACTAAGGCAACATAAACCAACAGAAGTTATTTCAATCACCAATTCAAAGGAAAAGTTAAAAACTAAGTAAACCACCAATTACCAATTTTAGTTTAGTAGCTAAATACTATACTTATCGTAGGTTTCTGCAATTTCTAAGTTGCTAAAATAGGAAATATTTTTCAGTGTTAGAGGTTATTACTTATGGCCGCTATAAAATCGATGGCAAGCCAAAAGCGTAATGCGCATGTCCAGTTCAATGTCCACATTTTAACATCGAAATACTAATAAGTATGGCTGTATGGAGGCATAACTGACGGTCCAAATCGGCCCTACGGACTTAGTGCGGGTGAGGAGCTAGGGTTGCCAACCTTAGCGCTTAGGTTTGCGGAACATTTTTATAATCGAACTCACAGACTTGCCGTAAAAAAGCGTAGGAATGCATCCAGCTAAATTTAATTCTAAACTAATCGTGTTCTCTATGAATATAATAAAAGGCACAATTTTAACTCGTATAAATCAAAATGTCGTATCATATCGTATAAATCATTTACGTCAATTACCAATAAAAATTTAGCCGTTCCGCAAAACGAGAAAAGGCGTCCCGCAGGTGTCCCTCGCGGCACGCATCCTCTATAGGTAAAAAAACTCAAGTAAAGCCCCTCTTCTATGTAGTACTAGTGTACAAAATTAATATGGAACTTGTCATTTTTCTAACATAGAAAGTCAAATTGCCCTTACGGATACGCTACTAGGTACTACATACAACAGGTGACTTACTTAAGTTTTTCACCTATAAAGCCCTAGAAGCAGGACGTCTCGCCTCTTGCGGGACGTCTCGCTTCTTGCGGGACGGTTGGACAGTGACCTAACCGGCATTGTGTCAGACGATCGTTATTTGTCAATGGCAAAATAAATGAATTTCAATGGTTTGCAGCCGTAAATTCCGAATAACCCCATTTGGCACTAATCATTGCTGTAGGACCAATACGAGTCCATTCAACGGCGAAATATAGTTGAATTATCGAGAAGATGGAATTGCATTTGTAGTGGTTGTACCGTTTGCAACAAAAGGAGAATAATTTTCTCTTAACTTAATAAAATTACATACCCAAGAAGTGGAATAAGTAGTAGTCCTCTGTTTTTTTTCTTTTATTCGCTATCATGTTCTTCATCTGAGCTGTCACAAGTATTGATGATAAAATTGTCTGTTATTTGATCCATTTCTCCTTCCTGACATCGATATTTATTTTCTTCACTTTCGACGTGGTGACAAATATTTTCCCAGTCCTCAGCAGTGATGGTATTCATTCGTTCAGTTGCTAAACTCATAATGCCTTGCATGTTTAATGAAACGTTCCTTTTTGCTACATATCCTTTTACCATGGACCAAATATTTTCGATCGGATTGAATGTCGGGTGATACGGTGGCAATCGTAATACGGAGTGGCCATGTTCTTTTAAAATTGCATCTATGTGGTACACGCGAAACCGCTCTTTATTTCGTTTAATTAATTCATACAAACTGGTTTTGTACATCAACCGGTTATACGAAATGTTGTGTTCTGTCAACCAATCCATCATTTCTTGTTTATTAGAATTTGACGTTGGAGCACGATTCAAAAGTTTGTTGTGATAGGACGCATTATCCACGATAAGTACGCTATTCGGTTTGAGGTTCGGTATTAATTTTTCTTTTAACCATTTTTCGTAGTTGACAAAGTTCATCTGGTCATGGTAATCTCCCGTTTTTTGGTTTGCCTTAAACATAAACAAAGTGTTGGGAATAAAACCATCTTTTCCTCCTGCGTGCACTATTATTAACCGCTGGCCTGTACTGATTTGTTTTTTTACACCAAATTCTGTTCCATCGGTCCAAGCTTCTCCGGACACATGTGAAGTGTGGATGTAGGTTTCATCAGTATAAACTAGTGGTCTATCTTGAGATCGATATTCCGCAATTTTGATAAGGTAATTTATTCTTAGCAGTCGTATGTTGTGTTTTTCCATTAATATTTTTCGGTTGTCCTCGGTCTTTTTCCATTTAAATCCTAATTTTTGTATTTGTTTTCGTAAGGTGGAAATGCCAAATTTGTAATCTATTTCGGATTTTAACACAGAGTGGAGTCCCTTTAAGGTTGGAAATTGCTTATGGGACAGATGAAAATTGTATATAGTTCTCCGGATGACTTCCTGATCAAAATCGTCTACTGCTGATGACGGACAAGGACGCAACTTTTTATTCTTCGGGGAGGTGAATTTCTTTGTTGTTGCGAATTTCTCGCTGTTGCTCTCAGTCACAATGTTATAAACAGTAGAGAGACAAACACCTGTAGCTTTTTCAACTAACTGGGCAGCGGTGTAAGGCAAGTTTAAATTTTTCGTCAGTTTATTTTCAAAATATTTATAACAGTTGAAAATTATTTGCTTACTTTGACTCTCAATAGGACCAAAATTACTTACAGCCATATTTTTTTAAAATATAGAATTTATTCGTAGTCGTACGGGCGGACACAATAATTAATTGAGAATACAATCAAATCAGATGTAGAAATATACGCACAACGTAAATAATATTGACAATTTCACACTGACATTATTTTTGTTTTAAGTTCTTCGATATATATATATATAACAACCTCTTTGTATGCTGATAGTACAAGAAAATAGAAAATTCAAATATAGAATGCCTGTAAACAAACAATACTACTACATATGCAATTCCACGCTCTCGATGATTTATACCTTGGTATTATTTAATAAAATATAATAAAAATATGCCCATTGGTCGGTGTTATGTAATATAAGTTTTCAAACCATCTGAATCAATTATTGAGAAGGAAAAGAATATAAAATGTTATTGCTTAGATAATACGACATAACTAAGTAACTAACTGCGCTGGCTCAGCGACCCAAAATTAGTCTTGGCCTCCGACACAAGAGCATGCCACTTTACCCGATCCTGCGCAATCTCTCGCCAGTTAATGGCTCCATTCTCACGCAGATCCGCCTCTACCACATCTATCCAGCGGTACTTAGGTCGACCGACTGGGCGTCGTCCGACGACGTATAAATTAATATATACACTATCATTTCATATTTATTATCCCAACGAATGAGATTTCGAATCAACCGCCATTCTAGTCCCCCCTGTTCCATCTGTCCCTACCGTCATATCAGATCTAGTAATATATATTTATAAAACCAATGTGATTGGTAAAATTCAAACAGCACCTTAGTTATCACAGATTTATTGCTCTTGTAATTAATGTCTAACTTTTTCATGTAATGCAAAGTATGGAAAAATCGTTATTAATACAATTATTATTAGACGTATTCGAAAATGCTATCTCTAAGGTTGTAAATTTTTTCACCATTACTATTTTTAGTTAATAATAAAAATTTTATTTGTTAGCCCTTTGACCGCCAACCAGCGAAGTAATACGACGTGACTCAGACGTCACAGCAATAAAAAAAATGATCCTTCAAAAATTTTATAGTGATTACAGAATCTGGTATTGATATTATACTTGGAGTTTTTACAACTTGGTCGTCATATGCCGACGCTGTCACTAATTGTTTATGACGTGATCTGCCGTCTTTGGCGCTCAAAGGGTTAAGGATGACACAAAATTTCTCACAATATTTTTTATTCGCTAAGTTTTTCTCAAAATATTATTGAGTTTGTCTAGAACAAAACGTTTCTGAAGCGAATAAGCTGACACAAGTTTTCCTAAGGAGGAGAAGTTCTTTCGTGAGGTCACATCCTTCTTACTGTTACCGTTTGATCTTTTGCTTGGAAATTTATTCAGAGAATTTCCCTTGATGCCGACATATCTCCGTGCTGGGGTTCTCAGATTGGATACATTTAGAAATATATTTCTGGCTAGCGAGGTCTTTTGAAATCTCGGTGCCCTCAAAAATAAACTTTCTTTTTTCATAAATGGTCGTTGAACCTGCAATAAACATGAGTGTAGAAGATACGAATTTTTGTTTTAATAAAGGGATTCCCTGTTCCGTGGGTCAAATATAATACATGTCCACACATTTGTTTTATGTCGTCATTGGGAACTGTTAATAACAGTGGCGTGTACAGTGTTTTGGTCAGGGTAGGCACTTTTTCTGTGTCCATATAGCTTAGCCGCGTATCAATTAGAGCAGCCTTGACTTCAGGCAAACAGCCGTTTGAGGCTGTTCACTCTGAGGCATAGGCCTGAGGCACGTTGCGGATCAAGCGTGCTAGCCGGTTTAAAGCAAAAACGCAATTGCTCCAGACGCGCGTAGAGTAGGAAGCGGCTGCGTTAATTTTCATGAAGATCATATTTAACGGATCCTAGAGAGCACGGTAACACTCGTATAATTTAATTACCGTAAGATGGTGCTACTTTGCTTCCCCTAGGATAAAGTATGCTCCAATCCCGAAAACATATATACGGGCTTGTTATTTGATTTATGGTAATTAGTCAAGAAAATTAAGAACACGCCTGAAATATATACACCTTTTTTTTCTGTCTTAAATTCGTTTCTGTGCTATAATTACCATTAGATGTGTAGATTTAACCTAAGTTTGCTCCATGAACATTTAGTAAGGAGGAGCAAAGTTTACCTAGTCAATGTGTAACATTGCTCTTAATTTTTTTTATATATTTTAACAAAACAGATTGCAGCGTGTTTTTTAAATTTACAAGGAAATATACTATTTTTAGTTAATTGTAAGACTAGCATGTTTGAAAATTAATAATGCCAGAATAGTTTCTTATTTTCTAAATTGGAGCAACCTTTGGAGCAAAGTAGCACCATTTTACGGTAATGTAATTGCTGTTTCGTTCTTCATTGCGACCCGTGGAGACACGCCAGTCTCCATCAAATGCACGGTTTGGACTGAGGCTTCTTTGAGCACGGCAAAAAAACCGACTAAATATGGCTCGGTTCGCGGCGCCGAATTTGCCTCGTGTCGCGGCAGCGGCGGTGCTCGGCTGTCGTCACGCCCGACTGGCTCCGACCGTCGCACGCTATCAGATGCCGCCCCGTCCGATCGCGTCCGACCGACTCCTACTGCCGAGCCGCCGCCGCGCCATTTCGTTGTCAATCTCTAGTAAATTTTAACGCTTGGATGGACGCGGTCGGCTGCCACCGGTTGCTTCAGCATCCGCTGCGACGTGACGGTAAGCGAACCCGCTCGGCGCGACCGGCGGACGCGTTCGAATGCCCGAGTGTGCGCTGCGATGCGATGCGACGCCAGCCGATCCGACCCGGTCCGGTCGGTGGTAATCGTACATAAATATATCTAACCATTTGCCAAGGCATTATTTCCGTGTTTGATGTAGCGACGTCGGTCCCGGGATCCGTCAATGTTTCATATGAATTAGGAAGTGTTATCCAAGGAACTGATTTTTTATCAAAGTAACGGCTTCTTATAGTATGTGCTCGTCTGAAAACAGTACATGTTTTTACAAAGTTAAGAAGGGTTTTTTTTCTAAACTACATATACAGTGATAATTAACTAGATCAATTATTTTGTTACCTGGGTGCCACAGTTTCTGGTTCAAGGTACCGCTTATTTATTTCGTATTGAGACTGAAACAGATGGATTCAGTTTAATAGAAGACATCGCATAAAACAAAGTAGTTTTAAATGTATTTATTATACATCTATATATTCATTTTTATCATTTAAATAATATATATGTTATTCTATCATTCACTGGAAGAAGTTTCTTTCAAAAATATTTTTTTTTGTGAGAAGCTTGTATCGCCGATTGTACTTTTCGGGCAACATCTGGTAATTACTCATTGCATTGAGACGATTCTAAAAGAGATCCGAAACTCGGTATGATTACGTTATTTTACAACAGAGTACCTATGGCTACCATCCGGCTCCATCATCAGATCAGCTCGATAGAGTCATAATATTGTATTGTCACCTAAGTCACATAATTATGCCAAATTTAACTTGCAAGATTTAGCCCCTACAAACTTACATTAGTAATGAAATATAAGCTTGTAAAATTAAAAAATATGGAGCATGGTACCCTTTTGTATACTAGTTATTGTCAATAATGATTTGGTTTCTTATAATTTTAGTTTGTTAATGTGTTACTTACATTATTTAAGGATAAATAGCTGATGAGTGATAAAAAATAGTCATCGATTGGACTTTCTAAATTTCCAAGATGTGAAAGTGACGGTACAGGGGAAGATGTTGCCTCAAAATGACGGTTTCTGATGCTGTGTGTGTACCGTCCGGATTGCCTGAAAAAAAAAATGGTTTAGTTGAGATGAGAAAGCAAATCATTGGAGCCACACATACATGCGTATAGTGGAGCGCTTTATATACAACAAATTGATTTCAACCAGCGATACTGTACTAGCTTCTGCCCGCGACTTTCATCATATCCCTGCCCTTATCTCACTTACGTAGGGTCAGCACAACATGTTTTCGTCTTCCATCCATCTCTATTATTCGTCATTTCAGCGCTTACTCCTTTCTTTCTCATGACCTCTCTCACACACTCCATCCATCTGCCCGCGACTTTGTCTGCCTTAAATTCGTTAATCTGGGATAAGGGTATTTTTCCGGGATAAAAGTAGCCTGTGTCCTGCCCTGTGACTCAAACTATCTCCAAACCAAATTTCATCCAAATCGGTTCAGCGGTTTAAGCGTGAAGAGGTAACAGGCAGACAGACAGACAGACACACTTTCGCATTTATAATATTATTATGGATTATGGATATTATGGATGATGGCTAATATAGGTTGAATTGTAAATAAAATGTAGAAATACATTTTTGAAAGACTTTAAAGCCAATAAGTAGAGGCCCAAATAATAATGTGTGTAAGATAAGTTGTCAAATATGATTTCTTTATTGTTTTAGTAGGTACTTCTTCTAGTCCTTTATGTATCTTTTAACTCCTTGCAAAGTATAGGGCCTCGACAAGGTTTCCACTGCTTCCTATCCGTCGTGATAGCAACAATCTCCTGTCAGTTCTTTCTCCCTTGCGGTCCTCCCCCAATTAGACTTTGGTGGACATCTCTTACGGGAGGACCCCAACGGGAGAATAACAGGCTTCCCGTTTAGTGATACCAAAGTTTTTGTGTGGCAAATACGAGGCCAGTTACTGTCGAGGATGGCTACGTGATCAGGACGATGGTTTGTTAATTTCCAATGGCCGTCGTTGATGATGGTATCGGGCCAGAAAATACCCAAAATATTTATCTGAGGCACTTGTTTACAAAAACATAAGGCATATGACTTTAATACATATGTAGGAACTATAGATATTCTTAAATAATTATCAAAAGTACATCTAAAAACTATTTCTCATTCACTCCGCATTAGCGTTGTAAGTTTGATTAACAAGTTCAAACACCCTTCCTTTGTTTTTTTCAATGCACATTGTTAATTTCAAGCGGAAATATCTATACTTTTTTCATATTTACTAATGAGCAATGATACTGATCGTTCGATAGTATTAAATTAAAAGAGTTTGTCAACGTTTTGTAATATTACGTTCAAATTTTTACTCTTCCTTCTTATAGGAACAAAGTAATCCTTACATTTAATCCCACTTGAAATGAGGACGGATCAATAGAAGTAATTTACCTCCTGTATCGAGAATCTATTACACAGAAAATTTTAAATATTGTTTTCATTTTGAGGTTATATTTGAGACATTTCTGCTGTAAACGATATGACCTACCTTAGACGAAGAGATTGAGAACAATATTTTTGTGTTATGAAGGTGATCCTTTTTATTGTTACGAGTATAAATAACAATATTGTAATAGGGATAAAGACAAATACAACGACGGGTCGAAACATCACTATGAAAAACACCATCTTTTCCATTTCACAGACATGCGCACTAACTAGTCTAGTTAGTCTAGCAGCCACTTTCTTCCGCTTCTGTAATCCTGGTAACGACTCAAACTTCGTTGCTTGCGTCATACTAACCTAAGTAAGTTTCTATTTGATTACTTACTTTTATGCTTTCAAGTAACAAACTTCTAATGAATAAAAGTTGTCTTCATATTACGAATTACGTATATATTGCACAATTATATTTTATGAAACCGTTTCCTAAATACTAAATTTTTAAGCGCTTCTGATGGAGTTCATTGTTTATTTGATTGTAATTCGGTATTCCAGTAATAAAACATAGAAATATGGATGTCAACCTGTGTAAAAAAAGATTTTAGGATAAGTTTCAGTGATAAAAAATAAATAAATATCCAAACCAAAAAAAGAAAACGGTTACAGCGATTGGACGGTTTTTGACTATTTTTGGTTACACGGATAGTTAAAGCGACCTTTTACGCAAAAAATGGTTATTGCTTTCCCGCAAATTAAGTTTTTTTTTTAGTTTATTTTTCAACAAAAGGAGCACATAAACTTTATGCAACTTAAATTAACTCGGCAAACTGCTAAGACAGTTTGTTGGCGAGATCGCGCTCTTATCCATTGTTTTTAGCTGTATGCACATTACATTATTTACCTTACAATTATATTAACAAGTTAATTTTACTACAACAAATTGTCTTAGGGCAATTTTTCCTAAAATATCACATGCGCCTTCTAGTTATATTTGAACAACGAAACATAATAATAATTTGTATAGCTCGCCTGTAATTATAATTATTAAAGTTTTAAAAGTGAAATGTCTGGACATTGAAGATATTTTCTAAAAAATAAGTAATACAGACTATATGAAGGTCATTGAATAAAAAAAAGTTTGTATGTATCGTTCTTGTTTCATTACGTCAAAATCGCTAAACAGGTTTCAACTATATTTGGTACACTTGTAGCTGGGTATCCACAAATGCTATTAGGATACTTTTTATCCTATTCCGCTGAAGCAAAAAAGAAGGTTATGATTGTTTCCTCCTCCGCGAAGGAAGTTTTTCTAGGATTCATTATTTATGTAAAGTTATAATTAATATTAATATTCGGCAACACGGAGAAGAAACTTTTGTTTTCACTATGAACATGATAAAAATCTTTGACCGCAATGTCTACGAGCCGCGCGAATTATCGATTTGTCTGAAGGCGACGCCGGCTTTCCGGCCCGGACCATCGTAGCGAAATTGTGGGCGCACCGTTACCAGGATAGCATGACTTCGAAGAGACTGGCGGTATTCAGAAATATTACGCCTATACTACACGTATTCTCCTGTGTCACGCCTTCAAAGTTGAGTAATTGAAAATAATTCTTATATACATAGATGGCGTTGTACCTACATATCGGGCAACTTTTTGTATGGTGATTGACAGACCCTGTTGTTTGAATGATCCTTGCCTTAAACCAAAATCAGTAAAGAGGAAAATAAGTAAAGTTAACCTATTTTAAATAAAACAATTTAACGGATTATATCGCGTATATTATTTCATTTGTGTTCCCGACGATTCGGAAGCTTTTCAGCTTTCCATTGTCACGGGTTGACCCGTAAATTGTTTTATTTAAATGACTAATAATCGCGGAAACAGAAAAAAAGTTAACCTATTTTCGCGCGTTTTTGATCGTTCAGGACTGATGCAAATTAACAATATTTCGTCGCGTCATTGAATTCGAACCTTTATTGTACCTTAAATAGTAGAAACAGTTTCATTAATTACGTGGGATTCTTTCTTTACCTGTTTTGCTTGACTGTGGTTAGTAGAGGCGTGTACTGCAATGTAAGTTTCTGGAAAGAAAAAGAAGATTTCTTTGAAAATTAGACTACAAATTTATGCGAATTTGCTTGTTGCGTTAGTTGATCTGGATATTTATATACCTTATTATTAAAAAATAATACAACGCGGTAGCTGAGCTGAAAGGACGATCTTTCGCTAGGAGCAATCATCATAATGTATTGATCCAAGATTAGATTTTGAGCATCACATTATAATACTACCTCATTGAGTGACGAGAATTGTAACTGTAATGTACCCGACCTGGGTCAATAAACTTTTGTTTGTCTGCCATGAAGTTGGTCCACCCATCTAACAATGCTAATTAGTCCCCGGCAAGCTCGGCCAAATTTCACCTTCCCATACAAACGGTGTTTCGTTCTCATTTTAAAACTACGTGTTGGATTGTAACGAAACTTTGCATGTACAATGACATGAGGTATATCTAGGCCTGTAATTAGTTTATATGGCTCCAATTTATAACACAAACGAAAAACAGCAAAAACAAGTTTTTATAAAAAACTTTAATTCGCTGTATTTTTTACTATAGTATCTGAAGCTACATAAACTATTTAATTACAGGCCTGCATACCTTTACTTATTCTAAGTACAAAGTTTCAGAGCAAACTAGCTAGTCGTTTTAAAATGAGAGCATACTGTTATTTTTTGAACATACCGTTTAGAAAATATAGGGGGGGGGGGGGCACAATTTTTGCTACTTTCGGAGCAAATATTTCCGAAAATATTCACTGAATCATTTTTTTTTTGTAGAAACCTCAGTGTTTTTAGAAAAACTGTCGAATGATGTGCATCACATTGAAAAATTAAAAGTCTAGTCACTAGGTCAAGTAGGGTATTACTCGTATATAATTAATATAATATAAGAGATTTAAAAATAAATATTGTGCTTAAATTTCGTTTTATTAAAGAAAATGTAGAAAAAAATGCCATTCCCCCTTTTTCTCCAAAGATTCCCGAAAGAAAATTTAGAAATTTTTACAATATGTATACATAGACATAAATATTGCATGAAAATTATTACTATATCTCTATTTTTTTTTCGCTGTCATTTTTATTGTGTGCGCTTGTAGAAATAAGAATATGCATGTAGTGTGCTGTACGTGTACTTCGCCCCCCGCTAAAATGCGTGTAAAATTTGTTCGGTAGTGACCCCGCTGTCATCTTTATTGGTTACATGCTGTAACTCATGTAATTTCTTGGAACTGAATGGTGATACTACGTTAAATACAATGTGAAACGAACCTTTTTTTTTGGAATTGGTTTAAAAGTAGTGTACAAATTATAAACTGAAGAGTTCAAGCAGTTAGAGACACGGCTTCTTAATAATATGGAGCTAGGAACCGAATCGCTCCCCGATCTGCAAAAGAGGAAAGAAGTTTTAATTAGAAGAAACCGGCCAAGTGAGAGTCAGAGTCGCGCACCGAGGGTTCAGTGCAAAATATACGCTAAAAACGGTCGTTTTTATGAAAATTTAGTGGTAGCAGAGCCCAGCTCCTCAGCAAAATTTACGCAGTGTTAGGTTATTTTATACTGGTTTATGACATACACTGACATACCAATTTAAGATTTTTCAGATTTTCGTATTGGTTGTGCTATATGCAAGAGCTAACTTTATACCAAATTTCAAGTTTCATGGACAACTGGAAATACCCTATAGGTTTTTACTTAACGGCAATTTGTATAGAAACACCTTTTTAACCCCCGACAAAAAAGAAGGGTGTTATAAGTTTAACGGTGACTCTGTGTATCTGTGTATCTGTCTGTGGCATCGTAACGCCCATACGGATAGACCTATTTGAGTGCGGTTCTTTTTGTGTCATAGGTAATTTTATAACCAGTGTTTTTAGTTTTGTTTGATGAAAATCGAAGCACTTGTTCTCAAGATATTCAGCTTTTAGTGGAACAAGTCGGGGGGTTTTTTCAAAATTTTAATTTTCTATAGTTATTAATGAGTATAGATAGGTATAGCTCGATTCATACGAGCTGGCGCGGATTTGGTATGTAACGAGTGCTTATTATACATTAAATCCGGATAAGCTCTTATGAATCGACTTATATCTTTTGATTACGTTGACTTCGAAATTTGATATTTTCGGAGAGGAATGTATGGCATCTCCATTAGTTAAATGCTCTAAGACTTTTGCACAGACATTTAATTTTGGCCACTTTATAAGCATCGAAGTATTGATGTCTGGTAAGCTGAAAGGAAAAAGAGGACCGTGACTTTATCTTTCGCCGGAATGATATTGCGGGAACCCTCTATACACTATAAAGAGCTATACGCAAATAAGTGGGCCATTTTCACGTACACTTGTCTCAGATTATGGATTTTTGGGCTCGGTTTGCTCAGAACAAAATCAAGAGTACAATCTATTATGATAAATAAAAAAAGTGTTCGGAAAAAAGGTCACTTATGTGACACTGTTTTGGTACATTTGTATGAGCGTCACAAAACTGACATTATGATAAAAAAATGCGACATGTTTTTATTCGCGAAATCTCTCTGAATAAAACGAGCCCAAATTTCCTTAATGAGATAACAACGGGGGTACACTTTTTAAGAAAATGCCCTATTGAGGTGGAATTTAATGTATTGAATATTGTTACCTTTAGCTATTAAGTAGGTAAAGTATTAATTTATAACAAAATCAGAAAAATAAAAATAAGTTAGGCAGAAAAAATAAGCAAAGATTGTTTTGCAATAAAAACATTTTCACTTATTTTACAAGCCATCATGACGCAAAGTGATTTGGACGAGCTCACGAAGTGAGCGAGGACAAATATGTCTGAGTGTCATGATGGCTTTTACCCACGTGTTAAACACTCTGCTTTTCACTTCGACTGCGAGAAAACAAAAAAGACTTAACATTAAAATATTTAATGAAACCTAAAGTAACAGTTTGAGGAATTCTATCAGAAAGTTTTGCCAGTCTGATCAGGTTGGTTTGTTTGTTTTTAATTATTTGTAAGGAGTATGTAGCTGGCCGTAAGCTATTTTTTCAGTGTCATAGAAAATTGTATGGGATTATATGGCTTGCTTTTAAACCCTAGGGGCTAAATGTACTATTTTAGTCTCGCTTCGCGAAGATAACATGACGTAATTTTTGAGCAGGAGTAGTGTAAAAACTAATGGACAACATTTCATTTTTTTAACCCCTAATTTTATCGAACTATCCAATAGTATTTGCAAAATTATGAGGAACGTAGTTTGTATTTTTACTTTATTTTTAGATTTAGCCTCAGATTTTGATAAAACAAAACTACCTCATTCTACAAGGGCCTAAGAACGAAACCGGTTTTGGTCCCCTATCTGTAGCTCACTGTACTAGGATCGCATATTGTCTGAAGATATTAATTCGAAAAGCCCTTGAAGAGATTAATGGAAGCACTACTGTGAATATACTAATGCAAGGTACAAATTTGTTTGATTGCAACGACGGGGTTGCTAAATCTAGCATCAACAGCATGAGACCTAGGGGATGACCTGTGGTATTTAAGGGATTGATTTACGAGTGCAAGCGGGATAGATGTATCTTTGTATCTGCACTTTGTATATAATAACAGTGGACGTCCGGTACGTAAATGTGCATGTAGGATGTGCTAAACCTTTAAGGCTTTAATGTGTGCGTAAAGCGTTCAGTGCAACTGTTATTCTATTTCAGCTGATGTCAGCAAGATGACAATGATAACCGCGTTATCCCTGTAATAATGTGCTTATTATAAAATAAAGTTAACCTGAAATCCAAAATTACACATATTGTCTTTCATACTTATGTGAAATTGAGCAAGAATTACTAAAGTTACGGATTTTTAAAGGCAAGCAGAACTATTCTTTGAAAATCAGTATACTTATTTGAATAAATTTTCTAAAAACATAAATGGGAATATACGTGACCAGTGATTTGACGGTAACTTTTATTTTTAATTATAATTAACACATTATTTATTGAAAATGTGTGACCCAAGCAAAAGAGATAGCACTTTCTTAAATCAAAAACCTACTAACTAGTTATGCATTAAATATATGCGAATATAACCAATGGCTATAGATTACGTCACCAATGTGAACTTTTAGCTTCCAATGCAGTCCTAGTGCTCACTCTTAGTTTTTGCTAGAAAATCAATGATAGTATCCACGTGATCCAACCACGTGTTTATCTTTTATAGGTTATAATATTAGGTCCTTACTCCTTACATATGAAATTGACGTTTCATATGGCAGAAATGAAAACGATTTTTTATTATGAAACTATTTTTTTATTTAGTCAAAGTATGTACCATGGCATTTATTCCTTTACTAAAAAAAATGTATCAGCGAGAATCAATCAAATCTTTGAAGGCCGTATGGACAGCCTCGTGAGAATTGAACTTTTTCCTTGCATAAAGTTGTCCATATTCCGAAAAAAATGGTAATCAGTTGGAGCAAGGTCCGGGGAGTATGGTGGGTGTCGAAGACTTTCCAGTCGCAGCTCCCTTAGTTTTACGGTCGTCAAACGTGCCGTACCTGGTCGAGCGTTGTCCTGAAGCAGCAGTGGGCTAGATCGATTGACCCAAATTTCAAGTATTTCCACTTTTCGTATTTGTTTCAAGTGAATCAAAATGGTTTTAACGCTCACACCGAAGCCTGCCACTAACTCTGACGTGGTTTGCGATGGATCTGCTTCCACAATTGCTTTTAATTCTTCGTTGTCAACTTGTGTCTCCAGCCGTCCACGGGAATTGTTCTGTAGGTCAAAATTTCCAGATCGGAAACGTTGGAACCAATAACGTACCGTATTTTCTTTTGCAGTGGCTTCCCAATACGCATTGTTGATCCTACGAGCCGTTTCTGCAGCACTGATGCCGGGGTGAAACTCATATTCGTAAATATAGCGATATTTTAAGTTCTCCATAATCTCCATATTGAGAACAGAACGATGTGAAAAAAAACAAATGACGCGATGACAAATAAATTTCGAAATTCGAACACAGCAATACATGGTCTTAAATTTGAATTTGGAATTCCTAGCCGAACGCCACATATTTTGAACCAAAGTTGCCAGTTGCAGCAGTCCAAACGTCAATTTCATATGTAAGGACCTACGAGTAATATAATGTGACGTAGATATAGCAAAACGTATTGCGTTGATGTTAATTAAAACGATTTAATTTAGTTTCAATATACATTAAGGATTTAACAATATCTGAAAACATGAAAACTGATTGTAAGATATCGTTATCACAATACAGGCACATTTGTTTTGTCATACAAAACGTCATCTGTTCGATTTCTCAGACATGACAAACTATTACCTAAATACACCGTGACCGTTAATAACCCGAAAGATTTAAACCACATATTTTTGACGACTGTACGAGTAAATAATCTTATATCAACATGGGTCTAATTATGTGTCTTAATTAAATTACTATTTCAGTACGAATTAAATCTTATCAATTGCCCGCTTCTTTGTGAACAAGCCTTTAGGTGGGAATCTCAAGTTGAAGAACAGAGAGCGAGCATGACACTTCACGAATCGCTCCGAAATCATACGATGAAAGGCGAATGGCGTGACATGTATTCCATGAATGACAAGAAGTGTCAAGTTCTGTCTAGCACGATGTTTGTGTTGAAATTATTTTTATTTATTGGCACCACAAAATACCACAAATACTTATGTATCCAAACTTTATTAGGTGCTACGACATTAAAGTGCTCTTACATTATTATTGAAACTTTGTATCTTAGGTATCTTTTTTTGACTAACAATCACAACCATAAATTGTTAGGCATGATAATATTCGAAGGAAATCATACTACTTATTTTTTTACATCATACTTACCTCTTACCTCATACAGGAAAGGGACTTTGTTGTAACAGCGATCATGCTACAGTAAAATAAACAACTACACAACACTACCTTCAGTAAAATAAACAACAACATGAAACAGTTACGCATTTTTATTACGAGTAATTTAATGAATTAGATTTTCAAAATGTGTACCGCCGTTTTCAGCACAAATATTCAATCTTGACAGGATTTCATGATTCAAGTTAAAATTAAGTGTTCTTGATTTCTTCTGAAACCGTTTAAATTCTTATTAACAACTCTTCTCTGGAGTTCACAGGTGTTGAGTAAACCTTGTCTTTCAGAGTTCCCCATAGAAAGAAAACTAGCGGAGTTAAATCCGGTGACCGGGCAGGCCATGCTAAAACTTCGCTCCCACGGCCGATCTATCTCTCGGGGTATTGTTGGTTCAGCCAATTACGAACATCCAAGCCGAAGTGGGCCGGGCATCAGTTGTGCTGGAACCACAAAGTTCGTCGGGTTTCCAAATCGACATCTTCTAGCAGGTCGTTTAGTTCATTATTTAGAAATAATAAATAATTCTGAGAATTCAGTCTACTTGGAAATATGACGGGACCAGCCAGTGCCAGCCCACAAGTTTACGGAAAATTTGTGCTGGTATGAATTTTCCCTTTTCGCATGGGGATTTTCTTCTAACCACATATGCTGATTATGGGAATTAAAAACTCCCTCTCTCGTGAACAACGATTCATCTGTCCATAATATCTTATTTAGAAATCCAGGATCTTCCACTAATTTCTGATTCATCCTTTGGCAAAAGGCAACTCTAGCTAGCCCGTCAATGTTAATTAATCCGAGTACTTTCCTGTAGTGAAAAGGATGCAGGCCGTACCTTTTCCATAGCCTTAATACGAGCTTATAGTTAACACTGACCATTCTTGCTACAGCTCTTGATGACAAAGTTGGGTCTTCTGTTATGATGTTCATTATTCTGTTCTCTGCTTGTTCATTTAGATTTATAGCCCTTTCTCTGTGAACTTTTCCAAGCCCTTTTTCGCGAAACTGTCGATGGACATCCGCAAAAGTCGAATGGTGAGGTATACGACGGTTTGGGTATCGCCTTCGGTATTCGGCGACTGCCTGGAGCGAGTTTCCATCACAAAATCCGTACACAAAGTGGATATCTGCTAAATGAGCCGAGGGATAATGCGGCATAGCGAATATTATTTATTACAGTCAATAAAATGTTCAATGTTATTTTATCTTGCGTGACAATTAGTTATCATTTGTAATGTGTCATTTTAGTGACAATCAATTTCAAACTAGCCAGTTATAAGAAGAACTACTCTCGCGACTTAGAACAGAACAAACCTAATTATCTCTATTCTCAGTGATAACAAAAAAGCTACTTGAGATTGAAGTGTGTAAGATAAGATAATATAATTATTCGGAGTAATACACTACACTGTGTTTTAGTTGCATGTTATATCCTTTTATCTCGTGATGAAAATATTTTCGGTAGTAAAAACTTTTTGTAGATAGATTCCAAACTTCTTTATGAAACTGGCTAACAACCATACAATTAGTGCATCTACGTGTAAAAGAAGTAGGTGGCTACGTCATGCTCACGCCCTTAAGGTGTGTTACACTGGAGATATTTTAACTTTTGATTTGTTGTAAATAATTAATATCTCCTTAATTATGAGTTTTTGGACTATATGTTACATAACTTTATATACTCTAATTAGGCTCTAGTATCGTTAGCTTAAGTCTGTCGGGTTATTAACGGTCACGGTGTATATGCGAATATCCAACAATGGCTGTTTGATTCGTTGGTAACGTGAGCTTTCAGCTTTTAATGCAGTCCTAGTACTCGCTCGTATTTTTGACAGAAAATCCATAATAGCATTGCACGTGGTCTACCCACGAGTTTGTTTTTTACCCGACTGCGCAACGCAAAGGAGTGGTAATGCGTTTATCAGTCTATGTATGTATGTATGTATGTTTGTTCCTATCTGGCACTCTAGAGACCAAACGCGTGGACCGATTTTGATGATCCTTCTTTTTTCGTCGGGCTTAAAAATACATAGATAGTTATAGTGTCATGAAATAAAATGTACTCACAGTTCACCTAGGTCGTCCGGGGGTGCGTTTTGTACTTTGAAAATTGGAAACACTGCCACAATCGGCTTGCACATTTTGTAAGTGATAGTCGTAGGATAGGTAACATAAGATGTCCCAGTGGTTGTCTGTGTAGTTAACTCTGTAGTTGACTCTGTAGTTGACTTTGTAGTTGACTTTGTAGTAGACTTTGTAGTTGACTCTGTAGTTGACTTTGTAGTTGACTCTGTAGTTGATTCAGTAGTTGACTCAGTCTTCGGAGTTGTATCAAATGAAGTAGTTGTGGGAGGTGGCCCGGTTAAGTACACTGGACTACCTTTGCTGGGCTGATGTGAGAAATTACAGAAGAACAAAAGAATCTGAAACAAAAAATAATAATAAATAGAATATCAGATACAGTCTTATACAAATCGACCTTGCCCAAACTTAGCAAAGCAAGTGAACCAAGTTCCTATATATACCTAACACACTCATATTCCAATGATCGAACAATTACCACAATAATAGTAGAAGTATATATATAAAAAAATAAAACTACACACAGAATGATATTTCATTTGGTAAATATTCAGAAGTAAAGAAACTTCGTTCCGCCTAATAAACGTTTGAGTAACTTGGAAATTAACCTAAGGTTGCTATTAGCACAGATTATATAAAACTTAACATACTCAATTGGGGACAGAATACTCAGGAGAAATCAAAATACATAAGCATAAAAACCACAGCTTCGTCACCGAGCTGTGTATATGCAACGCAAATATAGTTTTCTATAATCACTGTTATTAGGATCACATGAAATAGTGACAGCTCTATGTAGGTAAAGCAGTTTGCATCGTTATAATGCAAGTCGCTGATTCGCCAATAAACACCGATATCAATGCTGCGCGCCATATTTGAATTCAGCTCGAAAAAGTGCGAATTCCCTAGAGGATATTGAATATGCATTTTTTACATAGTACAATTATAAAGAAACATATGGTTCATCAGTGACATAAAATACAAATCACCAGCGGTAACACTATCTTCTGGACTTCTATGAAAGCTTCTTACACGGCTATATGTAATAAAACTTTCATGAGTTCATAAAGATGTTAATGCACTTGTTTTTTATAAAGTATCGTACTCGTAATTGAAAAGCGCCCTCTCTAGGACAATGTATGTCGGAATATCATTGTCTTCATCTCGCCAAAATATAGCTAGACGGATTTAATCCACTTTTGACACGCGTTTATTTAATATCAAGGAGCATTAAAACAAGAGGACTGATCATCTCCACACAAAAAACCGTTCTGCGATATGTACAACGCCATCTATTTATAATAATACTAGCTTCTGCCCGCGACTTCGTCCGCCTTAAATTCGTTTATCGCGGATAAGGGTATTTTTCCGGGATAAGAAGGAGCCTATGTCCTTCCCCAGGACTCAAACTATCTCCATACTAAATTTCATCCAAATCGGTTCAGCGGTTAAAGCGTTAAGAGGTAACAGACAGACAGACAGACAGACACACTTTCGCATTTATAATATTAGTATGGATTTTTTTACCATTATTGAGCACTGTATTACTAGTTACTATAATATGTTTCTTTATTCAATTATAACATAGTTAAATGTTTAAAAACGCTAGTCTACTTTTTGCCAGAATATCTCCCTGCGATCGAAAAACGATCCAAAGTATAGCAACTGCCAGTCCTCTTTTAATGGCACTTGGTTAATATTTTACTCAACTTCACTGAAACAACAAAGAAGCTTACGTCTTTTTTCCTCCCCTACAGACAGAGCTACCATCTATCTATAAGTTGTAATTTTTCGTGATATCAAGGACGATTAAAACAAGCCCACTGACAGTTGCCATACTTTAGATCGTGTTCCGATCGCCAGCAGATATTCTGGCAAACGATGTTATAAATGAGTAAAGAAACATAGTCTAGTAACAATTTGTTCGCAAATAGCTAATAATAAATAAATCGTAACATTTAAATACTGTGTCACACTTGCAAAGTTGAATAATTGTAAAATATAATTCTTATACACAGATGGCGTTGTACATATCGGGGAACGGCTTTTTGTATGGAAATGGTTAGTCCTCTTGTTTTTATGGCCCTTGGTGATATCGAATGATGATAAAGTATAAAACTACCGGGATAGTTACGGTCACCAAAGGAGGAGTTTTGCTTAAAAATCTCATACAGCGCTTCTAATCAATGTTTTAATGGTCCTTGGTACATTAATATACGCCCTTATAAATGAAGCAAAACTACATGTTGGATTGTAGCGAAACATTGCATTTACAATGACATGAGGTATGTTTAGGCCTGGAATTAGTTAATATGGCTCCCGTTTATAAAACAAACGAAATACAGCAAAACAAAGTTATGTAAGAAAAACTTAAATTCGCTACATTTTTTTACTATGGTATCTGAAGCTACATAAACTTATAGGGTACATGCACGAATTTTTTTATCGCTTTTCTTAACAAATATGAAAATACTGTAAAAACGATTTCAAAAAGTGAAATTAAAATTAAAATCGGTCAATAAATACGCATGATATAGGCATTTTAAACTGCTAATTAGACGGCGATTTGACAGAGAGGTCCGACATGTACTGTTACGTCTTAGTCTACGCCGGCCATATAAACTCCATATAAAATTCCGTTTTGCTAGAAAGAGATATAATGAAATGTTTGATGGCTTATATCTTGGTTATTTTTATAGTTATTCGAAAAAATATTTTTGTCTACTGTTTCTTACATGAATGAGCTTTTAATAAAGCAAAAATAAAAAATCATGCATATTCCCTATTACAGGCCTGCATGTATTTTAACTTGTTCTAAGTACAAAGTTTCAGAGCAAACTAGCAGGCCGTTTTAAAATGAGAGCGTAACGTTTGTATGGTAAACCGAGCTTACCGGGGACTTAAGTATTAATGTTTCCGTATCTACGTTTCAAGCCGTAGAGCATTTAACCACTGAGGATAACAGGCTGTGTTCATTACTGACCAATTTTTCTCCAATATCAAGTAATCTAGCTGGAACTATACTTAGTTCTAGTTTCAAAAATATGTATAACCAACTCTGCTATCATGGCAATAAGGTTTGAATATAATATATTCATCCACCCATATGATAAATTTGTTAGTGCGTGATTTTTTTGTTTGTAGCTGTTTTTTTACTATGTTTACAAATGCACACCGCGTTTGCAGATACAAACACAAAATCTCATAAAATATATTATATTTTGACTGTACCACACTACGAGAACATTCCTATTTAGAAATAATAAAAAAACACATCCGAACAAAAACATCACGCACCGACTAATTTATCGTATTAAACCGATCTTAATCTTCTCGGTATACTTCGGCAGAGGGGAATTTGTCCGAAAGACAAGTCTGGGGTATTCGCTGGGTGCGAAGTACTAGGTGGGGGGTAATATAATCGATCGCAGCGCTCATAGTGGCCAAAAGTAGAAATATTGTTGGCGCTCTCGTCTGTCATATCTCAAGGTAATCTGTATAGACTTGGTTACCTAATTTTAATAAACCCGGTCCTTAAAATAATACTTATTTCGATCTGAAAACGATATTGAATAGCGACTACACTAGCACTAGCGTAGCGATACAGGAACAATCATATATGTTTATTATTATTTCATGAAACCATTAAAGTAGCTTTAGCTTCTTGTTTTACTGTAAAACTACAACTAAAAATTAAGTAAACAAACCCTGACATATGCAAAATAAAACACACTTTTTGAATACATTCCACTTACCTCATTTGATTTGAATGACCAAAAATAATTACACAACCCTTTCTCCACCCAAATCAAGACATCACAGTAATTTTGGAAATAAATTAATGCCTATAATTTTGCATTACAATAATATTTTTTCACAAAGTCGCGATTAAATGTCAAAACGTCAGAACCGACAAAGTTGCGGACGCTAGGTGGCGCTGAACTCGTGCACAGAGCCAATACCATAACCAGGTTAAATGTTCTAAGTTTGAAACAGAAAATACTTATTAAGTACTACTCTGTATAGAACCACCTACTTTAAAGTTTTATCTGGACCTGCCCCAAATTTAAACTTACGTTGAAAATAGCGTCATCAGCCGGATGATAGTCAACGTACGCGGACATTGCGCAGCCCGCATGCGTAGACCAGCCGTAGATCATCGTCATGTAAATGTTCCTGTAACACAAACGAGCTCACTTTAATAAAATACAATTTTTTGCATTAAGGGGCAACCCCGAAAATACCGCAGGAACGGACTCAGTTATGCGTTAGGCCCAATGATATAATATAAAAAGAGGTAGATAGGTTACCTACACGATAATCCACGTGTAAAAATGGCCAGGCTTACGCACACATAAATCTGATAATATTGCAATAACACACTAATCGTAAATGCTTTTAGACGCTTTTATTGAGTAATTAGTGCAAAATCTCATTATGTAAAACGGCATTTTTGTTTATTTGACGCATAATCCAATATATAACAAAATACTCTGTGCGCAAGACTGAGTCAAGGTTTGCCAATTGGCGTAGTTTTAGTGTGTCTCGTAGTCTCTTTTTTATGTTATATCATAGGTTAGGCCTATAATTATAGTACCTCTCGCCATGGTTTTCAATCAAATCCTTCGTTGCAAACTTCTTGTTTATGTAGATTCCGTGTAACACAGAACGAATGGCATGAAGTATTTTTTCTTTCGTTATATTTTGCACTGTAATAAAATAGAATATACATAGTATATGGTAGTTATGACCAACTAAGAAATTAATCGCATTAAACTACTGAAAATGATAAACGACATCATTATCATTACTGAACTATTTTTCAATCATTTTTAGCGGGAGGTGCGGGGAAGTACACGCGTATAGTTCAGTACGGAAAAGGTCCGTTAATAGCCCCAAATCTGCGTGGAAAAGTCAATTTTGCCCGCTAGCGTGTAAAAATAAGTTGAGATTCAATTTATGAATTTCTTATTATTATTATGTATTTGGGCCGGGCCGCGGAGCGTTTCAACCGCTGCACTTTTATGTAACGAATTTTTTACGTCATACGTGACGAAATTCGATAAATAAATTGAATAGAAATAGAAAATGATGCCTTGCCTATATCATATGCCTCAAAAACTCTGATGCGTTTGTCATTTTATTCACCAGTAATTTGTTACATAAAAGTAGTGGCGGTCGAAACGCTCCGCGGCCCGACTCATTTATTAGCTTAAAAAAAAAAAACTTGTTATATTTTTTTCGCATCCTGCATTTTCCTCGCTATAGTGAGGAGAAAAGTTGTGTGTTTTGCATGGCTGTAAAATTATTTGGCTTCTTGTGCCTTGAAATTACAAATAACTATTTATAATAAACTCACACAATATAGAAAACAAGTTACAAACAAAAAAAACATACTGAGTATTTTATTGTATAAACTGACGTGTAATTTTTCATATACTTTAATGGTCAAAAGCTCTGTTTACACTTTGGATTAGAAATAAGTGTCAAATCATACACATATCGTATTTGCGATTGCGTTTAGTAAGTAGCACATGTGTGAACTCGCACTAATCACTAATCAAAGTGTGAACCGGCCTCAAGGTCAAGACTGTACTTTACTAGCAATTGTGTTACTTTGTTTAAAAATCGTTTAAACAACTTTTTCCTTTTGCGAGAACTGGCGGTTATCGTTGAAAAACTTCACAACATTAACAAATTCAGAAATGAGGGGTTATTTGGTTGGCGCATGCGATCTGCCTGGTGTGATGAACGGAGAATTAATCGACAAACGAAGAAAAAAGTACTAGGAGAGCATATTTCATTAGGAATAATTGAAAACACCAAATCAGCAATGCAGATATCTCAAAACGAAATTACAATTAAGTCCCAAATCCGAGTTCTTCATATCACTAGTAATAAAGTAACTAATCAATTGTTATAGCATAGAAATCACCAGTTAAAATTTCTCTCCGAGGTTTATGTTAATATGGCTGCTAAAAAATCGATACGCAATTGCAGTGCTGTAAAGCAGAACTCCAAATCTATACGCATGTGCTAATAATTACGCGAACCCATGTACTGCGCCAGCTATTTGAATTAATAGGCAACATCTGTTTCGGTATAAAACAGTAATGTTTTGACTCTAGTCCGCCTCCATTCTCCTAACTAAAGAATGTTCCAAATAGGAATATTAAATCTTATTGGCAGCTGCATATTCTAGTTAACGGATTTAAGTTAAGAGAAGTAAGTAATTAGTTAGATTAGTTTAAAATTTATAGTCAGTTATACAATATATTATTGGAATGTGTAGAACTTAATGTTATTTACTGAAATAATTTATCTCTCACACAAAAATAATCAGTAGTTGGTTTGACTAACTTCTTTGATGTACAAAGTAAAGTATTAGTTACAGTACCTCTATGTATACAATAGAAAACTGCTCGAATAAATAACTCGGTAACAATACGTGTCTTGCATTGGTGTAAAGTACGACCTTTATTTGAAGGAATCTTTTAGTTCCGTAATAGCACATATAAGGTTTTAACACTGCTTACAAATTAGGCTTCAATACTTTAAGCGAGGTTACACTATATCAAATAGAAATTAAGAACACTTTCATAAATGTTATTTTTCTATTAATTCCTGAAAAACATAAAATACAGTCCGAACTGACAAAACGATTGACTTTACCTTGTTCATCCTTACTTGTCCTAAATACTAAACACCATTCTAAACTAAAAGTACACCTTTTTTGTCTTAAACTCTCATTTTCTCGTAAATAAAGTAACAGGAATTCATATTTTTAGTGCCACGATGCCAGTTTCATACATTAAAGGCCAAGCCACACCGGATGCGTGCGCAGCACGTGCACGTGCGCGTGTGCGTGGCGTGCACAGCACCCATGTCAAACCAAGAGCTGCGCACGCAGAGCTGCGCACGCGTGCTGCACGGCTGTGCACGCAACTGTGGCGCACGCTGCAGCACCGTTGCGTGACTAGCCGCCATTTTGTTTTGCGTACTCTTTTCATTATGCTCGATACCAGTTCGTTAGACGAAGAAGAAGCTTTACTGCTCGAAAAATTCGTGCAGCGCCAAAAAGACTGTGGGTTCATGACATAAATGCAAGCAGACAAAAATATAGTGAATATCACAACCTGTGCCGCGAACTAGAATCGTATGAAGATCGTTTTTTTGGTATATTCATATGTCCAGAGCTTCTTTTGAAGAACTCCATGGTTTATTGGAGCCTTGTATATTGAAAAATAATACGAACTACAGGAAGGCTTGTTCTCATTACAAGCTTTTATACGGCGAGTTTTTATGGTGTTTGTGTTTTTGGTTATAAATACATACGTATTTGCGCACAGGTTCTATATTTTTTCCTTTTATTAGACAATCCATTACAAAAACCTCGACGCGCCCCGGCCAAGTTGTATATAAATACAAGAGAGCTGTACAGCACCTGCGCAGCACCGAGCAGTGCGTGTCCCGACCTGTTCGGTTCGCCGTCTCATAGGGAACGCCGGTAAATACAACGTCATCACAGCACTGCGCTACATGAGCGCGTGCACGCAGCACGCAGCCGGTTTGTCTCGACGGAGCTGCGTTGCGTGCAAGTCACACACATCTACAATGACATTCCATACGATACAACGCGCATGCCACGCACACGCGCACGTGCACGTGCTGCGCACGCATCCGGTGTGTTTCGGCCTTAAATTTATTTCCTTGCGATAAACAGCTGGTATTGGCATCAAATGCACATTTTTAGGTTATAATGTTGTTTACTATTTAGGACAAGTAAGGATGAATAGAGTATATATTAAGACAGTATAGCCACTTAAGTGACACTCAGTTTCTTCCAAAAAGTAATGAAAGAGGTCTTAATCACTGATTATCTCATTAACAGGGTGTTTTTACGTAGCAAAGTTGTTTCAGTATATTTTTTTCAATAATAAGCGTAAACTTCTTAATGTTTTATATTTAAGTCTATTCCTTGGCACGAGTACTATCAGCTCTAAAAATATTGGTACCTAACAAACACTATAAAAACAAGAGGATTGCCATTTGCCATTCTTTGTATTGTGCCCTGACCGCAAGATAATAGAAATAAGATGTTCTGGCAAAAACTAGATGGCGCTATAAATCTAAACATTTAACAATGTTCCGACTTCCTTTCAAGATTAAGAAAGCCCCAAACAAGTGCGCTTTCAAAAAATCTTTGCGCGAACTCTTTGTTAGCAGAACTGCAAACTCTTAGCTTCTCTGATTAGCTTGTTTCGTCTAAATTTATTTATATATATAGGTATATATTATGTATATTATATGAATATGTATGTATCTAAGTATTTATCTTCATAAATTATGTCTGTAAATTAGTTGCACCGCCCACAATTTATCTGCTTTGCCTCAAGGTTGACTGGTAGAGACTGCCCTATGGCATTAAGTCCGCCTTTTGTACGATAAGTTATTTCTTTTGTGCAATAAAGATTAAATAAATAAATAAATGTTAAAATTTAACAAAAATCGTAGTACAGCAACAAATTAAACATATTGTATCATTTAAATACGCTTGCAAAGTTATATAATTGTAATCACAACACAACAAAACGGGGCTTAATCGCGTATAAATATAAAAGGTAATTAAATAAATCATATTTATACGCGATTAAGAGCGTTTATACCTGCTTCACTGGCAACGTCGCATATTTTTTCATTTTGCTTCATTATTTTCTTGTACTTGAATGAAACCTAAATGTATGTTCAATTCATTCCCTACATCTTTACAAATCATGTTCCGTTTAATTCACCTATCACCCGCTTTTGCCTTTATTTAATTACAAAACAAGATATAGACATGAATTCATTTTTAGAGCCTTAGTTGTGGCAATTAACATGAAAATTTGAATTGTGGCAATTAACATGAAAATTTGAATGTATTGAAAACATGTTCAAGTTACATTCATATTTCTCAAAATAATCAAGGAAAACCAAAAAATTTGCGACGTTGCCAGTTAAGCGGGTATAAACCCTCTTAAACCCTCTTTTTGTTGTGTTGTGATAATGAGTGAAGATCGTGTAAGTTTAAATCAATGTGTTGTATAATTGTAAATAATAATTCTTACATAGTTGTCGTTGTTCATATCGGGGTACGGTTTTTTGTATGGAAATTGTCAGTCCTCTTGTTTTAATGTTCGTTGGTACCTAATTTATTTGCACATTACAATAATGTTCTATACCGTACCGGTTACTGGGTGATTTTTGCCCCGAAACTGCCACTCGGGATAAGTAAATCGCATGAATCCGCCGTACTGGCCGGGATCGTGGAAAAAATCTGTAAAAAATGTCATCACAATGGGATTAACTGCAGATTTTTTTTTTATATAAGATCCTGACCAAACAAGCAAAATAAAAGACTTCGTTAAAATGTTGAGTTCGATACCTTACGTGTAGCTTGTTTTATGAGTCTTTAAAGTTGGGTGGGAGAGTCCATTTATAAACTACTAGCTTCTGCCCGCGATTTCGTCCGCCTTAAATTAGTTTATCGCGAATAAGGGTATTTTTCCGGGATAAAAAGTTACCTATGTCCTTCCTCGGGACTCAAACTATCTCCATACCAAATTTCATCCAAATCGGTTCAGCGGTTTAAGCGTGAAGAGGTAACAGACAGCTGTACAATATAGAAACTGAATTTTACAGAAATACCATCAATGTACACATTTCACTTATACTTCTTAATAGAGGTGTATGACACTGTACGGCACTGAGTGGCACTGTGTTGCACATTGTACCTATAAATTAAGGGAGCGTGAAACCCGCACCTTTTTCTCTCTTGTTGTAATGGTACTAAGGAGTAAAAAGATACGAGCTTTAGTTTCCGGTTTTCTATGGCACATTTGGTAGACTTACGTGCGTTGGTGAACGTGTTCGTGTACAAATATAGTGCGCTGTACGTTAATAAAATTTACGTAGCGCTTCCCTTGTCGAGACTGATATGATAATCAGAGCGTGCACTATTTGAGTTCTGCACGAAATGATGATGAACAAAATGTGCTGTACGGAACTTTGGTGGACTCGCACTTTAATTGTAGATGTACTGTGGGCAGCCTCATTGCCTGAATAAATTTGGATGCATTAGGGAATGCTGCATATGTGGTTGAAATTTATCCATGCAATTTTCTGCCCATTGTACCTAATATTCTCTTCGTTGAAGTACTCACCGCTAGATCGGCACAGGTCGTTTGCCAGAATGCAGTCGTCTGCCAGGACCTGCGCAAAATTCGCCAACTGATCGTGCCATTCCTAAGGAAACAAAGATTGTTTTATATAAATTGGTACAATGTATTTATTTATATCTAGAAAAAAGCTATGTCGGACCTAGCTCAGTGCAGGGTTCCGAAGCCGTTCATACAAAAAAATGCACTACACATGAAAACATACCATATGAAAAAGTGTAGTAGCAAAAGTGTATATTCACGGCACTACCGTCTTTTTGCTGAGATGCGCAGTTTTTTTAAAATAACTCAAAAACAGTATATCCTATCATTTTGAACACAATTTTTGTTGAAAGTATTTATTAAGTTTTATCTTTGTAATTGTTTTCATATTCTTTGGACTTAAAGTTTAGAAAAAAGAGGGCCGGGGTGACAATTTATGCTACTTTCGGAGCAATTATTTCCGAAACTATTCACTGCATCAATGTTCTTCTTTGGAACCTCAAAGTCTTTTTAAAAGAACTGTCGAAATAAGTGCTACACATTGATATGTGCTGAAATTATCTTTTTTCAGTTTCAGTTACATGTATGGAGTGCCGCCCCCCTAGAAATATATTATTTTGTGATTTAACTATCAAACTAAGAAGCAGCTAATACTCCAAATTTTATCCATATACATCATGTAGTTTTTGAGTAAAATGCCTGTGACATACGGACGAACGGACGGTGGACATGACAAAACTATAAGTGTTCCGTTTTTGCCATTTTGGCTACGGAATCCTAAAAAAGGCGGAGTGTTGCTGACTTACTTTCAAGACTGAAAAATAGTAATGTACACGCTAAATGTTTTTTTTTTTAATTTGTTACACGTGTGTGAACAGGGAATTATTTAAGCTTATAATAATTTTCAAACTCATAGCTAAGAAGACCCTCGCTATGTCAGCTTTTAAACACAAAAAAGTAAATCAAAATTGGTCCATCCGTCCAAGAAGTAAGAGGTAAGGTTAGTCAAACTTCAAATTTATATCACATTACTATTTTTTTGGGTGCGAAAAAGAGGGGAATTATAAATTTAAGTGTGTGTCTGTTTATGCCATCCATCTAATTATGAATGAAGCAGATCGATGCCACCATTTGAATCGAATTAGCTTTGTTCTAGGTGTACCGATTTTTAGGATTCCGTTACAATCAAATAAAGAACCCTGCCAAAAGCATGTCGAGCCATGGTCAGTGAAGGGTTCCGTAGCCGATGCAAGTACGAAATACACTACAGATGAAAAAAATACGATGTGTAGGCATTGCCGGCGTGGTAGGCTCGACAGCACACGACGATTTTAGGTGTTCTTGGCGTTCAATGGGTTAAAGGCGTATTTAAAAGGTTAAAATTCTTAATTGACATAATATCTTACCAATACATTCATCGCATACGCTTTTGGGAGCGGTTCTCCGTCCTTGCCGGTCTCCTCGCCATTGGCTACCTTCGTTCGAAACCTAGAACAACGTAAAAATAAAAGTACCTAAGTGTGGTGTTCTAAGATCGACCGGGACAAATGCGACTAAGGGATAAATGCGTCTTTGACAATAACATAAAAACACGTAATTTTGCAATTATACCTGCTCTCTTTTTAGGGTTCCGTACCAAAAAGGTACAAAAGGAACCCTTATGGTGCGACTCTGTCTATCTGTCTGTCTGTCCGACTATTAGAGCGCCATGTCTCAAAAACTGCTTACGCTATCTATTTGAAATTTGGAATATTTATAAACATGGTTAGCCCACATGTATTGCATGGAAATATTTTAAAAAATATTTTTATTTTCTTTAAACACGACGAATATGAGGGGGGGTAAAATTTAACAGTCTAGCTACTGGGTTAAGTAGGGTATCATATGAAATGGCTTAATCTGCACATTTTTGACCAATCTTTTTAATTTTTTTATTGTGATAAGTTTTTGTTTTATTAAGGAAAACGTGAAAAAAACACCATTCCCCTCCCTGTATAAAAATTTAGAAATTTTCACAATTTGTATAAATAAACATAAATATTACACGAAAATTATAATCATGTCCCTACCTAGCTAATTTTTTTTTAATTTGCAGTAAACCTATTTGAACAACCCGGTTGCATTAAGTTTGCACCTCATTTGTATGCTGTAGTGCTATAGATATCAGGTGCAAACTTAAATCAACCAGTACCGGGTAATAAAGTTAGGGTAAGTGAAAATTGGTACGGAACCCTCGGTGCGCGAGTCCGACACGCACTTGGCCGGTTTTTATACTTATACTGCCAAATTTTAGGAAGGGAGAGTAGTGCTTCAAATTCGAGGACTTAGAAACTAGCCATGTAGTTTCAAAGTGTTCGGATTTAAAGATCTCATTAAAAGACGCATATGACTCATAGTCGCAATTGTCCCGGTTGACCTTAGTTATTTTATTACGCGACAACGCCAGGAGGGTTATATTTAGGCTTTAGGTTTAAAGAGCGTTTATTTCTCAAAAGAATACCTATTACAATTACATTTCATGAGGAAAATAATCTAAATCATCATTCTCTTGTTCTTATCACTTTTATTTGGGGTCGGCGCAGCATGTTTTGTTCTTCCATCCCTCTCTATCACCCGTCTTCCCGTTGTTTAGATTTATTTTCCGCTGGGATGCCATAGCCAAGCAATTCGCACTGAGATATATGGTAGCTCACTCATCTGGCGACGTTTTGGCGACGTCAAACTGTAAGGGCGACTTCCCGGCGAGAACGCCATGGCTTCCCAGTGAGGCAGAGGCCTAAATGGCTTGATGAATTATAACGTACGTAGGTGTCGTAAAATTATATTGCAGTCAGTGTGCCTACCATGAGCTGAGTTTACGATCGGCGCTAGCGAGTATCTCGTATCGAGAGTCAGTGCACCTCTCTCGCACGCGCCTATAGTGTGAAAGAGATAGACAGTCGTCGAGCGCTCGACACTCGCTCGTGCCAAACTCATGTTAGGTTAGTTTTGTTCAAAGTACCTACTGATGATAACTTTGTTCGGGTTTATGAAACACAGACAACTTACTCGTTTAGAATAGATAATATATCTTCTTGAACGTCTTTTGTGATATCAATTTTTCTGCCATCACCACACCGGGGTCCCACGTCGTCGTTCTGAAATAACATTGAGACCGTCGTTGATAAGCAAGAAAGCCGTATACGGACGTACGAGGTAGGTGCGCGCCTATTGGGTAAATTTGTCTTATAATTATAAAGACGTTAAGTATGCAATTCGAAACACTAACCAACCCCTACCCGGAAATGAAAAATGTTGCGTTTCTAGGATATATGAACGTATAAAGCAAGAGGACTATGTATTTTCAACCGACTCCCAAAAAAGGAGGAGTCACCACACACAACCACGGGTCAAAAAAATATAGACAAATTCATGAAAATGAGACCTTATAAGTACTTTAAATGAAAACTGTATTGAATAAAATCAGTTGAGCCGTTTTTAAGTTATTGCCATAATTGTAATTGGCAATCTAAAGGACGTAAGTGCCGAGGAGATACGCTCCTTTGCTAGTACACTTTTTCATATCGTATTTTGTTCATCTGTAGTGCATTTTTTTGTATGAACGTCTGCGGGATCCTACACTGAGCGTGGTCCGACATGCTCTTGGCCGGTTTTTTTTCAAGCTTATAAATGGCAATCTTTGGTAATTAATAGTAATAGGTGTACTGTACTATAATGTAAATGAACATTTTGACAATCGCAATGCCCTTTAATAAATTTAACTGAATACTCAGACATGTGGTAACGTAATCACCTGACATATTTGTTTGCTTGTGTGCTTATTAATTATTTGTGTACTTAACTATAAATATATTTTGACATTTGATTACTATTTCGGTAGCATGACATTGAAGCTGATGTAATGATGTATTTGAATAATTTCATGCACAGAGGGAACTCTGACAAATATTGTGCGCCGACTCTGGTTATTGTGAGGGAGATGTAAGTACTTATTGTAACACCCTATTGTAACAAGTCACTTTCTAACAATAAATTATTATTCTCCTAGGTTGACGACCCGTTTGGCTCTGTTGGCTGCACAATGGCCTAGGAAGCTGGTGGTCCTGGATTCGAATCCAGGCCAGGGCAGTTGTTTGTGTGATGAGCATGAATGCCTGGGTATTTGATGTTTTCTATGTATTTACTCGTATCTAAGTATTATAATTGATGTATATATTATGTATATCGTCGCCTAGGACCTAGGACTAGTAAAAGATTTGTTGAGTTTTGAGCTGGGACGATTTGTGTAAGTTAGTCCCTGATATTTATGAAAATCTGCGTTTTGAAGTTACTTCTATTGACATTTCGGCGAATCGAATTGTCGATGAAATGGAAATACGTGAAACGTTATCTTTGTAATAAAATTCGATTAATGGAGTGACGGCGATTCAAGGGTGAACCGATTTTTATAATAATAAGAAGGCTGTGAAAAAAAAATCTGTTTTGTGGCATTGTATCGGTACATTATGTATGAGGGCCACAAAACTGACAGTCAGATTTTTTTGCATTTAAAATGTGGTTTATTTTATTCATGAAATCGCCAATGCTCATAAATTTAAGTAAAACGAGTCGATAAAGTCTATAATCTGAGACAGCAAGTAGAGATACACGTTTTATTTTTCAATTCACTTATCATTATCACCCATCTTTTTGCATTAGGGGCAAAAGATACTTAATTGTACAGTAATGTGCTCATAGTTACCTTTCGATGTAGCAAGCACATGACGTGCGTGCCTTGACCACAGTATGGGGTGTCACAATATTCCACTTGGTCCCTCTGGCCCGGCGCATCCAGGACAACAGAACCATACGAGTACGCCATAAGCAGCTCTAGTGCACATAACGCCTGAAACAGTTTCATGTTCTCAAACCACTTTATTTACGAGTCACCGAGGCGTTGAATTGTAGCTAAGATATTTTACATATCTAAGGGGGCGTGTTTCTTTCGTGGCAGAGATAATAGGTGTTCAGTCAAAGTATCCTACAACAATCGTGTATCGTAAGAAGTGTCAATTACTGATGTGCAAATTGCAGAAATTTTCCAAAACGCTTAAAGAAGGTCTTTTAAACAGGTAATTTTACACTAGACTTAAGACCTTTTATATACAAAAAATGCTTAAAAAAGGTCTTATAAACATGTAAGTTAACACTAGATTTTAAGACCTTAAGCATTTTGGAAAGTTTCCGCAATTTGCACATCAGTAGTCTTAATACATCAATGTATTTTTTAACACGCTTTTATTAGGTCGACCTGTATGTAACTAACTATGTAATGGAATCTAAGGTAACTAATTTAACCATCTTCCAAGGATCGTAGCGTCATGAAAATTGACAGCTGTATGTAGTTCTGATGACAATACAATAATATGGTACTGTCGAATTGAGTCTGACTGTGATCTGATGATGGAGCCGGAAGATATGAACTGGAACTTCATGATGGAACATCGTATCATAGCTGTATTTGGATTTGTTAGGAAAGTCTTGTAAAGCGTGTTATTATAGTGTTTTTTAAACTATCAATTATTATCAGTCCAGCACTTTGAGCGTGATGAGCACACAAAATTGGTGGCACACAAAACATGGCCCCTGTAAAACAACTAGATATTAAAAATTTATAATAAATAACGTAAATGGGATTAAAGGTACAATAATAAATATTCTACACACCAGCAAAAGCATAATTATGTTTTATCAAAACGTCTCATAATACTCAGGTCCCATCCATTTAGTCTGTGTCTGTACAAGATATACACTCTTCGATTCTACTATTGTATTGCAACTGTACTGAACCTCCAGTCCACTTGTATTGTTTAGTCCACTGTACCTCCTTACACTTCTCGAGATTAAAATCTTAAAACCGTATTTACTTGAGACCAGTGATGTAACTCACATGCATGTAATTTTTCTTGATACTGGTAACCGATAAATTGTAACGAATCGGTTGGACCCTTGCGCTTGTTTTATCTTTATATTCTTTGAATGCATTGTTTGAAATTATCGCACAATTAAGAAGCCATTTTAGGCTAGAGAAGCGAGGGCCAACGATATAAAGGTTTACATGTATTGCCATAGAAATATATAAAAAATAGTTATTTTCATGTTCAGCTTTCACTTTTGACTGCTATATTTGTATTTATTTATCGAGTGATGGGGCCAACACCTGGAACCAAGTTGGAACTAATTTATTCTTAAACTAAACCAGAGACTACTATAATAAAGCCTCGCTTGCACATTGACGACAAGCACCACTGGGGCCGGTCGGTGATTAGGCGCTGCAGTGGGCACTAAAAAGTACTTTTTTCTACTCCTATACTTCTTTCTGTCATTTAAATGGTTACCAACTCTAATATAAAGACATACATTACTTAAGACTTGCAAAACTCTATAGTCTATTTCCCAAAAAAACATTGATAAGCGTGTCACAATGTCGCTATTAACGTATTCCTTGGTGCCACAGAGTACAAAATTTCAATCTAATAATTTATATTCAGTGAGTCTTAAACTAATGTTATATGAAATAATTTATATTACCAACTTAACAAACCGCCGAATGCATACAGTTTTAAATTTAAAAAAAAATGTACGTAAATGCATTGCTGCCAACTTAAAAAAAAATCATTTTTTACAATTTACGTAGGTATACATATTTTATCGCCTATTTTTTTCAAATCATAACATTTTTTCATCACTGGCAAGTATACGCAAATTAAAAAATTAAGAAAGCCATAGATATTGATTGACAGCTCGCTTTTTAATTTTCTTCGTGACGCTAAATTTTATTCACCTTGAAGTTGTCGGTTGTTGTCTTGTTATAAACTGTTGAAAGTGAGAAAAATGTAGGAAAACGAGCCTAATTGTACTTACTACCGAAGAAATTTGTGTCGTGGCGCAAGAAGTATCAAACAATTTGCTGCTAGAAATATTTCGGCGCAAATATAGATATTTAGACTTTTTGTGTTTTATTAAACAGTGCTTAGGGGTCATTCATTATTCACGTAGGGATCCCTAGGGGGGAAGGGGTTCGAAAAATCTGTCGTAATTAATGAATGACCCCTTAGTTGTAGAAAAAGTATTGTATATTGACTTTTGTTTTAAACTGAGCTAATCGACTTAAAGAACACTGTGGCCGATTCGCTCAGTTTAAAAACCAAAGACTATATACAACGTTGTATAATTCGGGCAAAAAACGCTCGTGGCGTCTTCCTTTGCGATACTTGCGATTGTCCTTACGTAATTAAAGAATGGCCCTTTAGTCATAGAAAAACTGTTGTTTGCAACGTTGTATAATTCGGTCTAAAGCGCTCGTGGCGTCTTTCTTTGCGACACTCGCTATTGTCCTTACGTAATTAGTGAACGGCCCCTTAGTCGCAGAAAAACTATTGTATGCAACGTTGTATAATTGTGTCAAAAAACACTCGTGGTGTCTTTACTTGCGATGCTCGCTAAGGCTCGCATCGCAACCCACGCCACTCGCCTTTTTTGACCCCTATTATACAACAGTTGCATAAAATACTATACCGAGATTGAACCCCTATTGATTTATGATCACCGGGTACTGGTAGGGACTTACTTAAAACCTAAAGACACGGTTCAATCTGAAAAATGAAAGGCGGGGACATTTTTGCATGTTATAAAGTGAACCCTGCCCCTAAATAAAATTGTAAACTTATCAAAAAAACGTCACGTCCGAGTCTGACTTGCGCACCGAAAATTAACTTATTTATCCTCGGGTAAAGTAAAGTTGGCATTTAATACTTGATAATTCTCGGTTTTCTCGGAGATTAAGGGGGACTGGTATTTTTTCCACATTATCGTTCACAAATCTAAATTTGGCCACTCTAAAAGAATGATTTAAAATGCGCGAATTAAGTTGCATTATGATACCCTACTTTACCCAGCAGCCAGACCTAGGCATATCGAATATATTTCGAATTATTTTTTCATTTGCTATACACTTGGGTTACCCATATTTATAATTAACTACGTAGGTCACTCGATAAATTTTGAGATAAAAAAAAGCTATTGAAGACATAAGTATTATTTATTATACATTTTTTCAAAGTACTCTCTATTACTCTCTATACAAAGTTCCATTCGTCTGAACCAAGTTTGTAAGCACTTTTGCCAGTCTTAATCAGATAGGTCCGAAATTGCTTCTTCATATGCAGCCACGGCTTCTTCAGCACTCGAAAAAAACTTCGATTTTATTTTTTCTTTCACCACCGGGAACAAAAAGAAATCGCAGGGAGTTAAGTCAGGACTGTAGGGTGGATGTGGTAAGGTTTCTTTCCCAGCTTTCTCAACAAACGCCTTTGTTTTGAAGGACGTATGTGAAGTTATCGTGATGCAGCAAGATTTCCCGAAGTCCAGTCTTTGGTCTCCTCTCTCGCACTGCTTTGAAAACTTGCGGCAATGCTACTGTAGTATACCAATCAGAGTTGACTGACCTATAACTTTCCAGCATTGATGTTGATAAATGTCCGCCCCGTGAAAAGAAACTAGCTACAATTTTTTTGCCGACGTTACGAGGTCTTTGTAGTTTTGTTGGTAACTTTCCCTCTGAGAAGACCCATACTGATGATTGCCGCTTGTTTTCCGGGTCATATTGGTAAATCCATGTTTCGTCACCTGTAATTATTTCCGATACACGCCGCGATGTCCCGTTGTCGAATCGTAGACGCATCTCACGACACCAATCTACACGAGCCTGTTTCTCAGTATCGGAGAGCAAACGTGGTATCCAACGACAACAGAGCTTCCTTACTCCAAGATGTTGATGTAGAATGATGCTAACGCTCCCCGAACTGACGCCTAAGATATTCTCTATGTCTTTGTATGTTATTCGTGGATCTTCTCGCACCAACATTTCAGTAGTCCACACGTTTTCTGCAGTTACTGCTGTTTGCGGGCGACCACTTCGGTGGTCGTCTTCGAGTCTGGTTTTACCCCTTTTAAATTCGTTGAACCATCTAAAAACTGTTGCCCGTGAAGGAGCAGAATCTCCTAACGCTGACTGCAATCGTTGCAAACACAATTGTTCCGATAAACCGAATTTAAAATCATAAAATATCATAGCACGCAAATGTTCGCGTTTAAGCTCCATCGTTACAAAGAAAAACCGTTTTAGAAAAATGACTGTAACATATTCATTTTTTAAATTGGTGCGAAACGGCAATTTGTGTTCTATTTTTAAATAAATTTGCTTTTTAAAAACTTATAATTCAGGTGCGTTCCATTTTCGAATTTCGAGCATCTCAAAACTTATCGAGTGACCTACGTAGCTTATGCCCGCGACTTCGTCCGCCTTAATTCGTTTATCGCGGAAAAGGGTATTTTCCGGAATAAAAAGTAGCCTATGTCCTTCCCCGACACTCAAACTATCTCCATATTGGTATGGAGATAGTTTTCATCCAAATCGGTTCAGTGGTTTAAGCGTGAAGAGGTAACAGACAGACAGACAGACAGACAGAGAGACACACTTTCGAATTATAATATTACTAGCTTCTGCCCGCGACTTCGTCCGCCTTAAATTCGTTTATCGCGGATAAGGGTATTTTTCCGGGATAAAAAGTAGTCCTTCTCCGACACTCAAACTATCTCCATACCAAATTTCATTTTTCGTTCAGCGGTTGAGGCGTGAAGAGGTAACAGACAGACAGACAGACAGACAGACAGACAGACAGACAGACAGACAGACACACTTTCGCATTTATAATTGTAGTATGGATAGTATGGATATGGATTATTACAAATCTCTCGCGTGAGAGATGGATACACTTCGAGTTTAATCTCTTTGGTAAGGACTCTGAAAAGTACAAACTATATCAACCGATTGTATACATAGGTACCTACGTCTGATTTAAAATATCGCTTAAATTTTCTCCTAACATAATAAGTATAACGGAAACCGATACCGAAAATTAATAAAATCTCCACATCACACATAAAAACATACTTAAACAAAAATAGCTATTGTTATGATTATTGCTGTTACGTTTTATACATGGGCAACTCGAACCACACTCACACATAGGCACGCAATATTTTGCGCAAGCCGTCGTGATGCCGTTTGATGACTGACGTGTCCTTGCCCTTTGAATACAAGCAAATTTTAAATTCACACATGAAACTTTTGTTATGCTGTGAACCTAGTAGTACTAAGTCGAATCCCGGGAAGTATAAAAAATTGTGTGACGAGTTCTAAATGTAGGATCCGTGTCTTGGTTACACGTGACCTACCTTTTAAGTAACAAATAATCGGGGGGCACAGCAGTGCCAAGTCGAGCAAAACAAAGGCACGCCGTACCATACTTTTCTCGAAGTCATTCACGTCATTTTCGACCCCCTGTGATTTATTTGCTGATGAAGCTAGAAGCCTGAATTTTCAGTGACCAAGAGGGCTCAATACAACTTACGTATATTCCAAATTATTCCCAATTATAACTCATAGTTAAAGATTGATTGCAAGTCAAAGTTCCTTAATTTTGTCACTCACTCACTCACCGATCATAGAAATTCTAAGGTACGTCCAGCAGATTTACAAGGTTCAAATCTTGAACCCTATTATTGTTTAGTCTGTAAAGCACCAGAAAACTTAAACATTCTGCAATTTCCGTCTGGTATTCCAGATATAACAGGTGCATAAATAAACTTGTAATTCTATAGACTTGTATGCGATTACAAAGTTACATTTGCAGCTCAGATAAACAATACAATTTTACGTTACTTAAAAGCGAAATAAAGGACCGAAAGAAGGGGGAATAAGGGGAAAAGGAGTTGGAAAGGAAGAGGGGTAAGGAAGAGGGAAAGCAGAGGGAGAGGATGGTGAAAAGAAGGGGGAAATAGGGAGGTGGAAGAATGGGGAAGCGGAGGGGCGGGATGAAAGGTGGGGAACGAAGGGAGAAAGAAAGAGAAAGGAGTAGAACGGAGAAGATGAAAGGATGGCAAGGAGAAAGGGGAAAGGGGGAAAGGAGAAGAGAGGGAAAAGGGGGGTAGATAAAAGACAAGAAAGAAAAGGCAAGATACTAAATACCAGAAATAAGA
Organism: Hedya salicella; assembly: GCA_905404275.2. Taxonomy (NCBI): domain Eukaryota; kingdom Metazoa; phylum Arthropoda; class Insecta; order Lepidoptera; family Tortricidae; genus Hedya; species Hedya salicella. The sequence goes on along the minus strand of FR990096.1, from coordinate 9,790,030 downwards.
TATCAGATATACCCGCTACCCCATTCCAGATTACCTGATCTGCAGCGATCAATACTAGATAAAGATAAAAGAAGACTTAAAGATAAAGGGTAAAAAATAAAGCATAAAGGTTCAAAGATTAAAGATAAAAAATAAAAGAAAGATAAAAGATAAAATGATCTTGGTCCAGTCAAAACTAAATTTGAAATTATCAATAGAGCTCATGTCCATCGCGAACAGTTTCCCATATGTATAGCTTATGCTATTACCATACATAAAAGCCAGGGTCTGAGTCGGTAAGTAGTTAATGTCGATTTCGGTAGTATTAAAGCGCAGGAATCCACAATTTTAGAATACAATAGACTTAGAAGCATTTACAGTCCAGACTGGTCAAAAATTGTCACATCAAAGCCTCGGAGAAAAGCTCACAAAGACAGGGCTCACAATCCGTTAAATTGTTTTATTTCAATGAGTAGTAATCGCGGAAACAGAAGAAAATATTACTTGAGTATTTGTTTTTTTGTAAACCATATCTTGCCACCAATTCAGCACGTTGATAACGATCACTTCTCACTCTTAATAGGCTGATTCTTTTCACGATTTATTGTTTGGCCCCATAATAAAAGTAAGCATTGGTCATGTCAACAACCAATTTCAAAACATTATTATCTAAATGCTATATAATCCTTGGTTATTCTTCTGATTTCAATATTTCATGTTTACTATCTTCAGTTCAGTTCAGTTTTCAAGTTTAACAGTTTCTGTCCATAAGGACAATTTTGCCAGCGTCAAGGTTTAAAAGCCAAAGGTGCGTCCACATTTGTATCATTTGCCCGTATCAAATCATCGTCGCGTGGCATGATCGCGTGTCACGATCACGCGTTTGGACGTTGCGCCGATCGGATCGCTCAAAATCCATTTTGCTACGCGTATCACACAGTTATATCGGACGAATACGGTATGATCGGCGCGCCGACAGTAAGCGTCCAAGCAGCGCGATACGCAGTCATGCCACGGCACGGTGATCGGATACGAGCAAATGATACAAGTGTGGACGCACCTCAAGGTGAGCATTTCTAAAACAGTTTGTACATAAATTAACGGATTCTTAATTGTTTCTTATTTTATTGATACAATCTTAATTATCAAAAATAGTAATGTTTATCATCCTTGCCATTTAAATAAATTAGTACAGTCACCAGCATCAATATCTGCCTTAATAAAGCGGGAAAAAATATCTGACACGTCCAAACACGGCCCTAGAAATAGAGTCGTGTCAAATATTTATGCGCGCTTTATTGTGGCAGATATTAATGCTGGTGACTGTACTACTGAAAATCCCTAAGGGCACTAAAGCAACTTGTCGGGCTATACATTAATACATAGATTAGCTAGGCCTTACTGCATCTCGCCACAAGTTGAATAATTGTTTTTAAATTTGCCACTAGATAATACAAGTAGTACAGAGTGAAGTCTCTACAAATGTCAAATGCACTGACCTTTTGTTTATCAGATATTTTCAATAATTAGCTATCCAAGATTGGAGTAAATAAATTGCCGTTCGTATGAATTATGCCCATATACGGTGTCTACGGTAAAATTACGGTATGTACGGTTGAGTTTGAAATAAATTCTTGAACCTACAACTTCAAGGTCATAAAGACGTTACACGTGGAGTTGAAATGCAGGGCCCGACTTGGCACCGGGGTAGCATAACATAGTAAGAACTAGCTACGTTTACAATCATAGCTAGTTCTTGCTATGGCGATATGTAGTGTAGTTACCTTTGTCGTTAAAAATATTCGTCTATTATATTTATAATTTTGCCTTACAATACCCTCGGCTTTCCCTAGAGGTTTCAGTATGGGGTTCTTCAAGAGGGGAGTGAATAGGTTCTTAAAGGGTCGGCATCACGCACGTAATGCCCCATAGGCTGCGGTGACTGCTTAACATCAGGCAGGCCGTACGCTTGTTTGCCACCTTAGTAGTATAAAAAAAAAACTATATGTATATTTCAACAAAACATTAAATGAGATTTAGTTGTGCTAAAAACACCGTATAAGATATATTTATAAAATGTTCCGTCATGGAGCTGAAGGGATGGTACCTTTAAGTTGCGGCTAGACTATGTATGCGGTCATGTAGTAAGTAGTACATCATCCATTTCTCGCGGAGGCGCACACACATGGTTATCATGCTTTCTGGCGCATCAAAACTGCGTCGGGGCTAGACAGGGTACGGAGAAGCAGCAACAGCATCCTTGATTATGATAGCTTATAAGTTGGATTGTCCTCAGATATAGAATCAGAGCCAGAGGACAAAATCATTGTTAATAATTAAGTATCAACATAGACTCTTAAGCTTACTAACACCAAATGAACCATTGTAAGTTGTCTGTAATAATAATAAATAGTTTTAAAAAAGTTGAATACGAGTAAAACGACGTGTATTTTTAATATTTATGATAAAATAATGACGACTGGTTTAGCTCAGCGGGAGTGACGTTGCCTGCGAAGCTGAAGGTCCTGGGTTCAAATCCCGGTAAGGGCAAATATTTGTGTGTTGAGTATAAATATTTGTTCGTAATTTTTGGATATTTTCTACAAGTTAATATACTTATATCTATTAAATATATCGTCGTCTAGTAGGTACTTATAACACAAGCCTTATTGAGCTTTAGTTCAATTTGTGCAAATAGGCTTGTGTCCTAAAAAAAGATATTAGTTGACGTACTTTATCTTTGTCTTTATTGTTTAATTGACAAACGGAAAAAAACGTGTCCAATATTTTTTGATAATACTATTTTTTTACCCAGGAAACTACCCTATTGTCCCCTAATATAAATATAATGAACTTTATTCTGTAGTTGGCCACAAGGACACTTTTACAAGTCTGAGTCTACCAGAATTTCCCAAGAATGCCGAAAGAAATTCAACTGTCATGCCAAGTCATTTATCTAAAACAATTCTTAACTATAACAATATAAAGGGTAGGCTTTTCTGAAGTAGATATGCGTAGTTCTATTTAGAAAAGGGGTTGGGTAGGTTTTAAAAAAAAGCATCCGGTGCGGTATAAATGTCAGTCTACCGGGAAAACATAGTAAGGAAATGGTTACTAGTTTTAAGAGTACGATAATGCGATTGATCTCTGTATCTGAACTGCATTTTTGATATAATAGAAGACGTGATTGTAGTTAGGACTCACTCAGACTCATCAAGTGGGAGCGAGATAACTCTATTGGCGGTGCCTCTCTCCTCTCCCACCCTATACTAGGCGTGTTTTCAGCGAGCGAGAATAATAGTCAGTTCTGTTCTAGATATAGGTCGCCCATTTAACAAAGAGACATGACGCTGATAGATTTAAGCGGGCGTACGTAGAAAAGGTTTGCTGCTACGGGTCACGCTATATAACGCACAAATTATTATCATGTACCTCCTATTATGTTATGATATCCTAGTCATAGTGAAATAAAGTGCATGAATGTGTCTGCTCGACTGAGGCATGATTCGGCAAGATGAAATGACCAAATTAAGGTACAAATGAAAAGTTAAAAAAGCATTAATTAATGTTCTTGCTTTGACCCATGGCCATGATAAAATGCATTAGGTATATGTTAAGGTTAGTTGACATAAGGGAAACCTGGTTTATTATATTCACTGGGTTCAAATTATACAGTTAAATGCGATGCTGAAGGTCACATCTTGGTTTTGATCGAAATGATAGTCATTCGATATTTCATAAATAGAAAAACAATGAAACAATTTTACGGCAGAAACAATATGTCAATGGAACCACCAATTTGCCTACTAATTCTCAAACATTTTTCATGTAAAGTTCAATTTATGATAGGTACGTATTTACGCTTCAAAGTAATCACCGAAACAAGGAGTCAGTATAGTGCCATTGAACGTAAAGACTTCGTGCGTACACCTTATTCAAATATTAAAATAAATAACATCAATCAATCAGAAAAAAGAATGGCCAGCAGCATGTCGGACCATGTTCAGTGTAGGGTTCCGTAGCCTTTCATACAAAAAAAGCACTACTTACAGATAAAAAACATATGCAAAAGTGCACTAGCAAAAGAGCCTATCTCCACGGCACTTACGTCCTTTTGCTGAGAAACGTAGTTTTTTGGGATGATTCCGAAAATATTCACTAAATCTGAAAAAGTTTTTAGAAACCTCAAGTCTTTTTAAAATAATTGTCTAAATAAGAGCCACATATTAATGTCTCCAGATTTTTTTTTCTTTTTCGGTTACATGTATGGAGTGACACCCCCTATAAATATGTATTTATTTTGATTATTTAACTACTAAATTAAGTAGCGGCTTATACAAGACACCTACACTCCACATTTTATCAATATACATCATGTAGTTTAAGAGTAAAATGCCTGTGACTATCGGACGGATATGACGAAACTATGGGTTCCGTTTTTACCATTTTAGCTACAGAACCCTAAAAACCAAGTATCTTTCATCAACAATTTCACCTCAACACATATATATAGAAATTAACCGCATACATGAAACATCAAACACTCGCCAAGGCACAAAAAGCGAGCTTCTCTCAGGCTAGACTAGCGCTTTATTTACAAACGTTAATGTCATGTCAATCTTTCGTTTGAAATATAAAACAAAAGACTTACAGCGCAGTGTAGTACATGTAACCATCGCATTCACTGATTTCAATAAATTCTAATCTAAATCCCCTGGTACTTCCGGCTCAAGTTGTAATTTTATTCAAGGTCCCAATACTTGCTTTCCTATATGAAGGTCAGGTTCAACACGTGGTTTTAATCTTAGAGCGCATGCGCAATTTACTCACGTGGTAAAGACCAATCAGAGGATTACCAGGACTTCAGAAACAGAGAAGGGATCGTTATACACTTTCGTATCTTTTGAACCAGTCCAACATTAGCGTGCTATTTGTGTTCCAGGTCACTAGAGAGTATCACATGTTTTTTCCAATTGAATGTTTTTAATATTAATTAATTAATTATATTGAATAACACACTTTATTAAAATATTAATTACTGAGTTATTTTTTGACAAATATACTATTTTGTTTTGATTTGAATTTTTTTTGCACTATTTGATATGTTTCGAGTTTTCATGTTTACTAGAAATATACTATTTGTAAAAATCTGTACATTTTAATAAGGAAAGAAATATTAATTTGGATAAGGTCACTTTTTTCACAAACTACTTAATTTGCACCATTAATTTATAGAGGCAATGCTTTTTTTTAGGAATACTTTATGTACTTATATTGTACTGATATTCCTGTTACTGTCACGGTACGGTACATCCGAGTGATACACTTGAGGTTGAATATTTTATTAGTTTTGAATGAAGTTAATTTAGCTGAGGAGACCAGCTTAAATAAAACCAATTTGCGACCAGTATGCAACAATGAATATTTTTTACAATTTAACATTCATTTAAATAACACTTCTATCAACATACTAAACACTGCCTGAAAATTTACTGCTTATGTTACCTATGAGCTAAAACTTTTATAACATTTATATTGCTAACGTAACAATTTACAAATAAATATGGTTGTTAAATACAACAAATAAAAGTAATTATTTTATTCTACAAATACCTTGTATTTAAATTAAAAGGAATACGTTGGAAAACTCCAACATATTACATGCAAAGTTTAATTTATGCTTAGTATTACGTTTCAACGCAACCAACTAAAGAGTAATTGGATTGGAGTCCTAATGAACTTAAAAAATTGTACGTGCCCCTTATTAAAATAATACAGTAAATTAATATCAGATGATCAAAAAACTATCTTGCACAAATCTATTAAAACAATGCTGCGACGATGAATATAACTCGTATATTGGAGTTTTCCAACTTATTTATTCCATTCACAGCAAATACGAAATGTAAAATGCGAAGTAAGATAATAATATTTATGTATTTCAAACTAATAACAAATTTACTTCCCTGTCCATAAAGTACGGTTATCATCGAGCCTCCTTACATATTCGGGGGCCCTTGTGGAGATGCGGACGCTAGCCGATCAAAAATATCCGCAATCGTTTGGAGTCCGCAAAGTTCCGGAAATGGGGAATGGATGAAAATTTTCAAAAATCTTGAAATTTTGTTTATAGTTAGGATAAGTCTTCTTATAGTCAGAAAAAAAATACAGATTATTCTGTGGCTTGGAAAAAAATTAAAAGATGAAAGATGGGCCTATATGACTGCTTATACGGTACGGCAAGAATGTACATTTATTTACAGCCATTTTAATCGAAAACATCAATGGTGAGGCCTTAAAAAGATGCTTAAATTGGACATTTATGGGTCGTCATCAAAATCATAGGTTTATTACAGTATGTTCTATCAGTTTTCATTGAAAGTCGATTTTCGGTAGGTTTTGCCATATTTCACTAAACTGCCCGTAACTTCGTAACTAGAATCGACAAAGTGGGACGTTTTACTAAACTCTCTCACATTTGTTACTAATAAATATGACATGATGCGTCATGGCAGCCTGATTGCGGTTTGTGCTGGTGTCGCCCCCTACGCAGAGTTTTGCGTAATGTTCCCTATTCCATTGTTACTAACGGGTTTGAATGAATAGAAAGGTATACCTGCCTCGCTCGGTCTCGGTGAATGTGTAGTACAGGCGTAATATTTCAGAATACCGCCAATATCTTTGAAGTTATGTTATCCTGGTAACGGTGCGGCCACAATTTTGCAACGGTGGTCCGGGCCGGCAAGCCGGCGTCGCCTCCAGAAAAATCGATAATTCGCACGGCTCGTAGCTATGCGGCCACAGATACATATTAAAAAACAAAAGTTTCCTTTTATACCGAAAACGTCAAAATAACGGCAGGAACGGTTATATATACGAATAAAAGTTAGCTGGAGAGTTATTTTTTGGGAATGGTCAATTAAGTAAAAAAAAATTGCGTAGTCATACATTAAATAATTTAAATAAAAACCCGACTGCATAAAAAATAAAAATAAAAAAAAGTCCAGTACCCTAGAAATTTGTTAAGTTATAATGGAAATGTTTCATGATTCATGATCGATACTCACATAAAACAAATAGTAAATTCTAATATGGAACATAGCGCTTTTAAACAGTCGGGACCCATTGTTGGGTACATTTGCGTCGATCTAGATTCCTTATGGGTCCCGACTGTTTAAAGTCGCTATGTTCCATATTAGAATTTATTATTTGTTTTATGTGAGTATCGATTATGAATGATGAAACATTTCCATTATAACTTAACAAATTTCTAGGGTACTGGACTTGTTTTTTCTTTTGAGTTTTTTTACGCAGTCGGGTTTTTTGTTTTTTTAATTATTATTTTTTTATTTTATACTTTTTAGTTAAAAAGTCTGTAAATTTTGCAATCTTTATCGTCGGGGTTATTGAGAAGCTTGCACAGATTTATTACAATTCAATGAAATAAGTGAGAACGGCTGGCTAACAAACTTTAAATCGTTATAGTTCCTAACTGGTAATTAAAAATTAAAAATGATAAAAGAAACCTAATAATAATTTTCAAATCCCTATTCAATGATATCCCACTCGATATAGTACGTCGCTTTACATTTTTTTATTTTTCACAATATGGCGTCTCATTATCGCCATTTTGAGTTTTCATCATTTTCATGTCTTCAGTGACATTTGGACAGTTAAGACAAATCGATTGATGTAAGAATCATCAAAATCAGTCCACGCGTTTGGTCTCTAGAGTGCCAGATAGAAACAAACATACATACATACATACATACATACATACATAGACTGATAAACACATTACCCTCCTTTGCGTCGCGCAGTCGGGTAAAAATTATACTCGTTGAGTTGAGAACGTCGTCTATTTTTAACCGACTTCAAAAAAAGGAGGGGTTTCTCAATTCGATTGTATTTTTTTATATATTTTTTTTATGTTCTTTCGTCAGTTAACAAAAAGATCATTTCTTTTTATGTCGAAAAGGTCTAGTTGAGTAAATTGATTTGCCCGGGGGCTCGTTTCACAAAAGCTTGGAAGTGACATACCCATAGTAATACATATTGTTGGAAAGAGATTTCCGCGTCTACTTAATGGTCCTGCTCCAACTGCGTTAGCGTTAAAGTTAATGTGGAAAACTTCACGTTAATTAATGGACAATATATCCTGTGGCCACATTAGCGGAACTGTGCCGTTAAAGGCAATTTCTGCTGAAATAACGCGTTAACTGTGCATAGCATTCCGAACGAGACGTGTTTACGAACGATGAAGCAGCTGCATTGGTGGCAGGCAATGAGCGTGCTAATATTATATGCATTTATGCAATTTTAAAAATAAGAAAACAAGAATGAAAATAAGGTTGTGGAGATTCAAATGCATCGTCGTTGAACTCGGTGAGTGTTATTAAGTTTGCAGTTCGTGTGTCTGAAGTCTCGACACGAACGGCCAGCCTAACATATTTGCACTACGTACGGATGTTATTAAGTAAAACTGTTTATTTCAGAGCAACGATGGAAGGACTGTTTTCGAAGTCTTTAATTGAAAATGCTTTCGAATTCTATAATTTTGTGCGCATGTTAGTCACTGATTTAGAGGTCCTGTTAAGAATGGTGGAACGATTGGTATCCAAAAAAGATACTAAATTCCGAATGGCAATACCAGCAAAACTTCGTTTGGCATTGAATCTACGATATTTAGCTACGGGAGACAGTTACAGGAGTTTACATTTTTAATTCAAAATATCCCATCAGGCTATTTCAAAAATAGGCACGATGACAGAGTATGAAAATCAAAATTCTAATTAGTCCGCAAGATAATAAAAAACAACAAAGATAAAACGCATTAAAATTTAGGAGTACTCCTAAGTAAAATTTGTACTTAGTAGTGAAGACACGCAACATTTTGACTCAATGTATCGCCTTTATTTTTCGATTATATGAAAAAAGAAAAAATACGTGTCCAATATTTTTTATTAATCTAAAAGACGGACTCATTATTAAAATTTAGTCATCATCCCCATTATAAGAGAAGTTTGTTCAGCCCGTAATGAGATGACATTGAATAAAATAATCAAGGTGAGTAAATAAAACATATTTATGTTTTTAATGAAATTGTATTGATTTAAAAAATATGATGAGTTAAGCACATGTACAATTTTATTTTACTAATTTTGTCGAAAGCCATTTAAATTCAATGTTCATAGTTTCCAAGGTACTATTTTTGAGGCTCATAGGTACTTATTGATTGTTATAAAATTATTTGTCATACTTATTGCTCTTATATTACTGTGTAGAATCTCAAATTGAACAATTTCAGAACGAAAAACCATGAAAAGGAATAAAATTAAAAAGTTAAAATCACTGACCATAAAATTTTAATACAGAACTCAAGTTGCGTATAGCAATCATACAGAATATTTTTTTTAGACAAAAAAGAACCGACTTCAAAATAAACTAAAAAGCCATAAATAATCTTTTATGTACGGTACGGATCACATTTGAATCACCTTTTAAAGTCGGGGCCAAACCATTCATTTATTACTATTAAGAACCGCGGCGGCGAGCCTTTAGTTATTATGTACCTACATATATATTTATCAATCAATCAATCAATCATGTAGTATGTAGTTTGTTGAATAAAGAACTTAATTTACTTCAGGTTTGGCACCGACTTCAAAATGTGATTCAAATGTGATCCGTAGTAGTCGGCTATTTTCTTATTTTATTTTTTTTATTTTTGCTTTTAGTGATGGATTTTAGTAGTGATATAAAGTATTTTTTAGAGCCCAGAATGGTTAGATTATGGATGCACTTTGCACGCATCTTTAGTCTTTGGAAGTAAGAAATGTAAAAGTTGGTTAGTTCATATTCATTTGTATTACCTACCTTCCATCATCAGCTCAGTTTGTTTCTTTGATAATGACAACCAGACGAAAACAACTGAATAAATTTAGAAAAATATATACAAAACATTGTTAGTTCCTATTACATTTGAGGGTTTTTCTCGATTTCCCTGGTATTCCATCATCAGATCCTGACTTGGTGATAAGGAAACTATCTCAGGGACACACTATAAAGAATATGACTTACAGTCTTAACGTACCTACCTATAATTGATGTTTTTTTTAAGAATTAACCTCTAACGCTTAACTATTAAGGACTTGTACCTTCCGTCATCACCTCAACATGATGATATGATGACTGCCATATGCAAATACTTAAATAGCTTAAGGAAATATATGAAAAACGTTATAAGTGCCTATAAAATTTGAGGGTTGCCCTTGATTTCCCTGGGATCTCATCATCAGATCCCAACTTGGTGACAATGGGATCACCTCAGGAGTATATCCTTACAAATAAAAAAATATTTTTTAAAATCGGCCCACAATTGGCGGAGTAATCGGTGAACATACATAAATAAAAATACATACCATCGAACATATAACCTCCTTCTTTTTTGGAAGTCGGTTAAAATTCACAGCCATGACAGTAAAATATACATAACTGAACTTACGTAGAATAATTATAAGGAAATATATCTTGCAGATTAAAATCATACGCCGGAACGGTCCAGTGAAAATAATTCTATAAACATCTGTGGATACCCAGGTATTTGACCCATTTTGACGCTCCGCCATACATGGTTACAATACAAACCTAACCTAACCTACAGTTTTCCATTTTATACCCATTTTGACGCTCCGCTCGCTTCACTCGCTCCGCTATACATGGACACAAATACAATCATGTCACAATTTGGAAGTTTGTTTTAGGCTTCGTACGAAAGGCGCGACGAAAAGGTTATATGAATGAAAATAATAGTATGGTTGTATATATGACTAATATTCTTTCGTTAATAAAATAATAGTGCATTCAAATATAAGACATACAATATTTCGGAACAATGATTGATATGACTTCACATATTATGGAGATGCACTTTATGACATTTGATACTGTTAGATTCAACAAGCAGTAGGTATGCTTAACATTTTTTATGAACATTGTTAATTATGAGCATAAATATTATGGAAAACATTTTCTGACTATCGAAATCGACACAGTAATTTTATAAGAATCAAAGGGACCACTCATTTGATTCCCGCGAAATACGCATAGTTTGTGCTGACATGAATACCCTTGAAACATTGATTATGGAAGCAGAAGCTTGAGGTATGTCTTCATATTTGACATTTCCTGGACTATAACAATACAGTTGATGTTGCATTGGCGAACATTGATTATAATAAATTGTACACTCAAACTTCGTCACTATATCGGTGATTGGACAGAAGTCCTCTGTTTATTTCTCATATAAAATTCAAATGTCAGATTTTGAATCGAGTTCATTAGCACTTCTCTATCATCTGTGTTTTGGATTTTTCTTATTTTGGCGGCAATCATAAGACCAAAATGGTCATACTCATCTAATTGTTCTCTTTTCTGACTTGTTATTGATTTTAAATGTTCAAAGGCATCATCCATTTGCTTTTTATCATGAACAATCTCTGGCGGTGTTTTCTTTTTTTGATACTGAACATGAGGGAGTTTGAATGTTCCAGTAGTGTTTTGGCTATTTCTTGCAGATGCTGGTGTTATTTCGCTTTCATTGTTCGTACAAACTCCTGTGGACGTACCAGTAATTTGACTATTTTGAGAAACCTCTTCCACAGTTCCATTTGTAATTTTGTTCGTGTCATTTTCCTCAATAAAAGCGCGAGACTGGAAAAAGTTCAAATTTTAAAACTATCAAAATACCTAGTTAGGATATATTTTTGTTTCAGATTCCTGCTAATGAAAGGGAGTGGTTACAAAAAGAAGCCCAATTTAGAGACATATTCCCTCCTTGCCTGGGCAGCACGGACGGGAAGCATGTGGTTCTATTGTCACTGATACCACATGAGTAAAGAAACGGAACAGAGACTAAGCTTCATACAACCGCGCTGCGACAGGTACTCTACTACAAGCGCGACGCGCGTGTGAGCGTGACCACAAACTCCTCGTCACGTACACGAAGAAACAGGTTTAGACTAGTTTAGTTTGTGGACCAGGGCAGGGCGCGCACCGTGTCGTGTTCGATTTCGTTGTATTTTTATGAATGTGAAAATATGGTGGTTTACTGTACTGTGTGTATGAACAAGAATAGGAAAAATAAAGACATATCATATTATGGCTATCCCAAGGATTCTTTTAGGTAAGTAAAATCTTTATTATCCACATAAATACCTACTTACTTCTATTTTTGCCTACCAGAAAGATATAAAATACTGCTTGAGAAACTTCAAAATAATAACATTAAATTCTCCGCTAAACAAAAGGCGGTATTCTCGCTAAAGAATAATCACGTTCAGAAAACCTTTGGGTAGTGGCTTTACACCCACTTATTGTTTTTATCCATGAAAATACGTAGGCTCATGTTTTTTAAACAACTTCAAAAAAGGATATTCTATGTTTGTAACTTTGTATTTGTTTGTCCGTGATTATTTCGCGTTTGGCTGAACCGATTTTGATGCGGTTTTTGAAAAGTGTTTTTTACATGTAACAAATGGTAGTAACTCATACAGTTGCTCTGGAAAATCATTATTTAGTATCGTTGAGCTGATGATACAAAACCATAGATGGCTACTAAAACTACTCAATAATAATTAGGTACATTTCAATCATTAAACAAGCAAGATATATATGTTTATATATATTAAAAAGAACCTATGTCCTTTTTACTTAAAAAAAAACTTAAAAGCCAAAAATAATGCGTTCCTGTACATTTGATTCACCTTTTGAAGTCTGTGCTAAATTTCATGTTAACTTCTTTATCCAACAGGCAACACTTATTTCGTTTTGTCCACCAGTGCCAACCCTACCATATTAGGTATAAATATTGCGCGCTCTTTGGAAGCTTAGACTCTGTTCCGTTTCTTTACTCATGTGCTGGTACCCAGTGGTACAGAATATTTTTAACCCCCGACACAAAAGAGGGGTGTTATAAGTTTAACGTGTCTGTGACTCTGTGTATCTGAATATCTGCCTGTGGTATCGTAACGCCCTTACGGATGAACCGATTTGAGTGCGGTTTTTTTACATATTCTTTTTGAGTGTTTTTAGCTTTGTTTGATAAAAATCGGAGCACTCGTCTCCAAGATATTCAGGTTTTAGTGGAACAAGGTGGCTTTTAATTTTTTTAATCTTCTATAATTATATTTATAGCTATAAACATTCATTCAGTATTGTTTTAATGGCTCCAGTGGATCGAAATTTCTGTTTTATGTTTTATGATATTGGAACTAGAGGAAGAATCATCGATGCTGGAGTATTTAGAGATACCATTCTGTATGAAAAACTTAGCACAAATACCCTAAATGTACCACAACCTGCCCCACTTCTTGGAACGGATGTGCAACTACCATATGTTTTTGTCGCTGGTAATGTTCCCGCTTAGTCAAAATCTGACGAAACCCTATCCAGGTCAGCATGCAGAATGAAGAGTGGAAAGGAAGTTCAATCGCAACTATCATCAGGTCGCGTCGTTTCGGTTAAGCCCACGCTCAAAGAGATATAGGAGATGCTTGTGCTGGCTGGCAAGTACATCGTAGGTGTGTCTAAAGGCGTGGTGCAGTGCACGGGACGGAAGAGCTCACAGTACATTTTTTTTTCTTTCAAAACTGACCTACAACGGATTTTACTGTCACTTTGTGGAAAGCAACTATGGTATCAAGGACGTATTTTGCTCGCACATTCCTTAATAGCAAATTAACTCTTACTACTGAAGTGAATGAGCAGCGCTCAAAACGCTCGTTCATTTGCTGGTACCAGAATAAGATGACAGGTTGCTGATGTCAGTGATACTTACAGACACAGTAAACCCCGATTTTTTTGACTCAGCTAGCCGCATTTTCATAGTTGGATATATTCCAATATAAAAAAAACACGTTTAGTCAGTTTGTCCGTCTAGAAGCTACTGCCTTTTCTGAATCGGGGGTACATATTCGTCACTTTCACTAATTTAATGGTCTGACAATAGTCAATGGGAATCGACTTGTCTAATCTATACGTCACATTTAATATTATAACATAATTATTTCACTCTATTTCATATGTATACTAAAAACTTGATAATTTTCCTTCTGACGCTTGGGTAAAAATAATCTTATACAACACGTCGTCCAGACACCGAAAAACCAACATTAGAATACCCTTTATAAATTTTATAATAAGTCATCAGCCCGAAACTCAGCAATAGTTAGTTATACAGGGTGTATGGCAGAGCGTCTGCCAAAAGGCTAGGGTAGGTAGGTAGGGTCACTTGCAACACATTTTGGGCCAAGTAACACCTGCCCACGGTGTTTTTTTAACTATTTTTTTAATTTTATTTCGGCATTTGCCAAAAATTCACATTCATGCTTACTTATCTTTTTTTTTAAACGTGACTGCACAAAAGTGTTTGAATGTTTCAAATCTCTAATGTATGCGTATCCTATTGAACATCTATTTTTATTTAGAAAGGAAATAAAAAAAAGTTATGAGCCGACAAAGTGTGAAGGACAGAAAATAAAAATCATCGAGCTCAACTTTATGGCACAATTAAAAAAAAAGTTGAAACTCCTCAGATCTGCCAATATCATGAGAACTTTGTCAGTTCATGACTATTCTAAAGGTATACTTCATGACTAGAATCACTTTCAATTTTCCGACGAAAAAAGGTTTTTGTCTGAAATGGTGACGTAAATCACCCAGTACCTACTTCTTCGAAACTACTTAAAAATAAGATTTATTAAATAAATAAATGAACACTAAATGCACTAAATATATCAAATCTATTCGACTAATCATAAAGAAATCATAAAAAAGGTCATCTAAATTAATAAATAAACCTAAACCTAAAATTAATAAAATAAGAAACATTACAGATTGGAATCGGAAGAAAAGCCAACGTTTCCGTTGCAACAGAAGATTTTTTATAACTATATCATTAAGAACAAGAATATCATTAAGACGCTACCGTTTACCGTTTACGTACCGCTTTTGTCATAGTGCACGCAGAATGTTAAAACGGTGAGCATGGTGTTTTGTTGATTAACGATACCTCATCTATTATTCTTAAATGCAACTTTCTAGTGTACCATTACATTACATAATCCTATAAACAGCTATTTCTCCTTAGACATAATCGTTACAAAAGTAATTTACAGCTGAAATATTTTTTTCGACGTAAATAATTTAAATATTGGTATGTAGGTAGTTGTAAATATGGACGTTTTATTTTTCTTAATTGCTTGTCAAATTGATATTTACTAATAAATAACATATTATTATTAGTTCTTAATCACATATATATGTCAATATGATGTTAATATATCTGTGAGTAGTGTCTCGAAAACGGCTCCCACTAACGATTGGAATGACATAGTATGTAGATATAGTTTGCGGTCCATGTTTTTCTAGATACATCATGTCATCATGTCCATGTTTTAAAAGAAAACTAGTTTTTCTTCCTTTAGTCAACTTTTAGCGCGAGAGGGACCAACATATGTTTATACAACTGGACATGCGCGATTGGATCTCAAACCCTTATCGATTTTTTAGCCGCCATTGCACAGTAACCTCAAACGCCAAAAGATATTTCCGAATTTAGTACCTTAAATGTAGCTGAAACCTACGGTAAGTTTCGATTTTAACAACTAAATTTATGATGCCAATTGGTTGCATACTCAGTTTTCAATTACTGGTATTTATTGGCGATTCAAATATTTCCTCTTACTTTATGTTGCCTTGGTACTTTTTTCCGTGAGTAGACTCAACTCCCTTGGTTCCTTTATAAAAAAATAACTCATGGCGCAGGTGCAACGCAGATTTGACGTTTACATGATTTATAAGCTGTATAAAATATTATCACCTTACTCACTCATACTCTTCAAAAATGAGTGAGAGGTTGAGAATTGTAAACTCAGCTACTTGTAGATAACTTCAGGTAACAACAACGGTGGGATGAGTTAACCTAGCGTTGCACTTAATTAAAAAAATGTGGTGTGATGTTATACAAGATGGAACATCGGTCATAGTGCATTAACCGTTTTTATCTACTGCACCTGAGGTATGGATATAATTGTTCAATTACTTCTCATATCCATGATAAATCAATGTAATTTGTAAAAAGCATTGATTTTATGAGCTACCTCATAAAAAATCTCAAAATTTAACATAATTATTAGGACCTGACGACACGTTATAAATAAAACAAAGTTTCTAGAATGCAGTAATAAAATTTGTATAATATTGTAAAAAAAATCAAGTCAGGGCTATTTTGTACATAAATGTAACTTTATAGCAACTACATAGTCTCCATACACGGATAATATAAAATTTCAGGAGGTCAAAACTTGATAAGGAGATGGCGTCCATATTACTTGTGGAAGTGCGAGAAGACGCTACATCAACTCCTAACTTGGAACCTAAACGATTAAGAGATAGTTTTGAAGAAGCATAGCGAACGGCCACGGACCCTGATGCCCTGGTCATTGATAATTGACTCGCCGTGTCCACGGAGAAACTCAAGCCGGGACATTAAGTACTGCGGAAAAAGTATATACATAAGTAAGTATATACTGAAGAAATAACTAGCTTTTAATGGATTACTAGAAAGTCTCCGCAACATTGTTCGTGGAGGAAAAAAAATCATAACCCCTCTTTTTTTCATTAGCGTAGTCGGGTAAAAGGTATCCTATAACCATCTGGAGATACCCAGCTATCCGTGTACCAAATATAGTTGTAATCCGTTTAACCGATTTGGCGTGATGCTGCCACAACGACACATACAAACATCTATATCTATACTATTATAAAGTTGTAAAAATGAAATGTCTGTACATTGAAGATATTTTCAAAAAATTTATTGTTACGGACTATTTGGAGGTCACTAAAACGAAAAATATTTTTTTGGATTTTATTATGTTTGTATGTGTCGTTGTGGCTTCGTCACGCAAAATCGGCTTAACAGATTTCCATAATTTTTGGTACACGGGTAGCTTGGTATCTCCAGATGGTTATAGGATACTTTTTACTCGACTACGCAGTCGAAAAAAGAGGGGTTATGACTTTTTCTCCTCCGCGAACGAAGTTGCGGGTGCCTTCTAGTCTATACTATTATAAAGTTGTAAAAAAGAAATGTCTGTACATTGGGGATATTTTCAAAAAATATAGTAATGGACTATTTGGAGGTCAATGAAACAAAAAATATTTTTTGTATTTTTGTAAGTATGTGTCGTTGTGGCTTCATCACGCCAAATCGGCTAAACGGATTTCAACTGTTTTTGGTACACGTATAGCTGGGTATTTACAGATGGTTATAAGATACTTTTTACCCGATTACACTTAGGAAAAAAGAAGGTTTATGACTTACTCTTCCGCGAACGAAGACGCGGGCGCCTTCTAGTGAATAATAACATTTATAATAGCTAGCGCATTTTGCTTTTGCACTATCAACAAACCGTCTTTCTAACTTATATAATAACAACTTTTGTTGTGTTGATACTCGTAATAACAACTTGTAGAAGACATTTATTTTCTTTGAGAATCATAATTAATCATACTTGTAAAAAATATCTACGAGAATAATAAGAGTGTGTCACGTTAGGACTATATTTTTTCGACGAAACACCTGACTAACCTTGTGGTACACAACTTTATTCAAGGAGGTCAAAACGTCATAACGCCTCTTTCTTTATTCAGAGTAGTCGGGTAAAATGTATCCTATAACCATCTGTGGATACTCTGCATACCGTCCGTGTACAAAAAGTAGTTAAAATCTGTTTAGCCAATTTTGCGTGATGAAGCCACAACAGCACATACAAAATTACAAAACATAAAAAAAAACGTTTTAGTGTCCTCCAAATAGATCATTAAATATATTTTTAAATATCTTTAATCTACAGACATTTAATTTTTAGTATAGATTTCTTCAATGTATTTAAAGACAATAGCGATAAAAAAGTATTAATTATCTGCAGATGTTTATCGGATCGGACAAGCAATGCGCAAGAAGTGCAAACACGACATGGACTACGTGTATGCCATCATGAACGACTTGGAGCGAAAGCTGGAGAGGCCTATCAGAGACCTGGATGACGTACGCAGCGTCATGGTGACGCTCAAGAAGATCAGGAAGCAAGAAGTAGATGTGGAGCTAAAGATCGAGCCTGTAGAGGTATTTACACCCTTTTGTTCGCGATATCCACTAGGATCACCTGATCTGATCACCCAGGTGATCGTATTGGACGGATATGTCCTCTGAGATCACCCAAGTGATTTTATTGGACGCTATATCCTGCACGATCGTGATTGCGAGCGTGTGATTTTAGTGGACAGAATTATATCCACTAGGATACCCCTGAAAGTAATATTAATTTGCAAGTGATTCTAGTGGACGAACTTATCCAGTAAGATCACCCAGGTGATCGTGCAGGATATATCATCCAATAAGATCACCTGAGTGATCTCAGAGGCAGTATGATTCTAGTGTATATCGCGCTTTTTTTATGAATATTGGCGATAACTGCATTTCGAGTTTTTGATGTTGTTGAACGAATGATATAATCTCAATCAAAGAAAAAGGTTAGTTTTTAAATCTGCATGAAGTTTGCATCCACTGAATGGACGTTTCCCTCGTGATCTTTTCGTCATTTCAGTGGTCAATGAAAGTATTTCCGTATCTCAAAAAGCAAAGGCGACTAAGTTTGTAAAAAAATACTGAGTCGGTATTATAGAATAGACATGATGATTGTATATGAAAATGAAAATTCTAACTAATCCGTCAGTAAAGGTAATACAAAAGTATTGTACACGTATTTTTTATTTTTTCAAAATAGTAAAAAAATACTCAGATAAATCGCATTATAGTTTAACCCCACTTTTAAGCTTTAATGCGATTTATCTGACTATATTTTGTGACGTCACTCCTAAGTAAAATGTGTACTTAGTTGTGACGTCACGTGACATTTTGACTCAATGTATCTCCTTTATGTTTTGATTAAGTTAAAAAAGAAAAAAATTGTGTCCAATATTTTTTATTAATCTACAAGACGGACTATTTATTTATATTTAGTCATCATCCCTATTTTCAATATTAAATTAACAAAGAAAATACAAATTTTGAAGTAAAAAAAACCGTCCTTCTTACTTTTCTAGGAAAGAGACCTCGTAATGTAGAATGCATTTACCTAACAACGCTACTGATTACTTAAACTTATCTGTGTTCCTTATTTCAAATGTTTTAATATTCACTTCGTGTAAAATTCCAAGAAGCCTTCAACGTAATCACCCGTTATATGCTTCAAGTCTGTCAAACGGACCTAGAACAGGTGGACCGTCTCCGCAACTCCTGGCAGCATTTGCAGGTGACCATTTCATACAGTTTATAAGCCTTATAAAAGGCCAGTTGTACATGGCCAGCAGTAAGAGAAAAAACTGTCTGGAAGGCAATGCGATGTCCGCACACATGATTCAGTGTTTCGGCTGATGCGTGCGCATGCCTCGAAACCATGTATCGCCTATTTACCATACAGGGATAATTTAATTTAGCCTGCGCTTCCATGAAAGTCGTTTCGTGTCGTGAAGGTATGCAGGTACCCATTACGTTGTTTCTTAATTTATTTTCTTCGCTTGCAAGAACAAAGCAGATATACTTTCCCCGAACGGTTTTAGTTTGATGTCAACAATATCGAATATCTATACTGTTATAAAGTTGTACTATTAGAGTACTATTAAGTACTATTAAAAATTAAATGTCTGTACATTAGTACTGTATGTGTCATTAAAACGAAAAATATTTTTTTTGGATTTTATGTATGTTTGTATGTGTCGTTGTGGCTTATGTGTGTGTGGCTATTTTTAGTACACGGGTAGCTGGGTATCTCCAGATGGTTTAGGATACTTTTAACCCGACTACGCTGAAGCAAAAATGAAGGGTTATGACTTTTTCTCCTCCGCGAACGAAGTCGCGGGCGCCTTCTAGTGTAGTTATAGGTTTAAAAGTTAGACTTTCAATGAATTCCAGGCCACTGTACCAGACGCCTACGTGCGGCTGCCCAATATGCAGCCGCAGTTCGAAGACGAATTGAAGAACAACCTGGACAAGTTCAGGGAAGACAACGGCGAGTATGTCCACGAGTACAGGCACGCCGGCCTCACGCAGTCAGGGTTGACGCCGCGGGAGGCATCCGATAGGCTGATATTGTTTCAGGTAATATGTATTCTTCTTTATGTACTTTCTCTCTAAATGTAATCTATTTTTACAGTTCCGTAGCCAAAATGGCAAAAACAGAACCATTATAATTTCGTCTTGTCCGTCCGTCCGTATGTCACAGGCATTTTACTCAAAGACTACAAAATGCATATTGATGAAATTTGGAGTGTAAGTGTCTTACAAGACACTACTTAGTTTGATACTTAAATTATGAAAATATTTCTAGGGAGGCACTTTATACATGTAATCAAAACCGAAAAAAAAATTCAGCAAATATCAATGTGTGGCACAAATTTAGACAGCTCTTTTAAATACAAAATGAGTTTTTTTTACTGTGGATATTTTCGGAAATAATCACTCTAAAAGTAGCGTCAATTTAATTATTAAAGCAGCAGTGTCCAAAAAACTGGCCAAGAGCATGTCGGACCATGCTTAATGTAGGCTTCCGCAGCGTCATGGCGTCGGTGCCATATAAAGAATGTTTAAAATATTGAAAATTGACGATTTTAGTAAGTTCTGATACGATGGCACCGACTCCAAAATAACATTAATTGTATATACTGTATAGATTGAGTATACAAACGGTTACTTGTAAGTAATTTGAAGAAACTGAATTATGGCGTTATTTTTAACTTTTTAGTTTTTTTTGGAGACGGTTTTATTTTTTTGTTTAAATTTTTTATTTTATTGTCTGGTATAATTAATAAGTCATTTTCTAAGGAAAATCATCATAATGCCGTCAATATGTGTTATTTACAAGTAATTTACTTTTTAACAACGCAGTCCCGGACTTGTATGCAAATCGATATTTGTCATTTTAAACCAGTAACGTTCGTACTTTGTAACAAACATTATTTAAATTTGCTTTCCAAGAATGTAACCTCCATATACCTTATGCGTTCTTAGTACTTGTGTTACGTGCATAACCTGTTGATTTGATTATTTGTACTTGCGCCCGCCCACCAGTGGCCTAGTTTAGAATGCAATCACAGAGATGGCTCTGCCAACCTTATTATTGACTGTAGTATGTAACAATTAAATTAAAGAAAAACGCATGCAAATAACTTGACACTTTATAAAGAGGCATTCGTGGAAAGATCCTTTACAAAATAACCAGTCAGATTAAAAGAAAGTTGTAACATTACCTTCCTGTCTTTTTTTTTGGCAGTAGTGGGGCTTCTAAAATAGTTTTCAAGCAAATATCTTCGTTATCTAGACTTCGGCTCGAGGTATATCTTAGTAACTGCTGACCCTGTCGATGACGTTATTGTACAGTTTGTATAGCTCCTGCAGAAAGTTCAGCTGGTTAAGCTCTTTCCTGAGCGAGTTCAGGATACTCCGTGTCGGGAAGACCAAATAGTTCCTCTCCGTTCTGGTACGTTTGTAGCTTGCGTCGTATGTCGTTGAAGCGATTCTGGAAAGTTCAGAGTTTAAATTACAATAAAAACCGGCCAAGAGCAGGTCTGACCATGCTCAGTGTAGGGTTCCGCAGCCGTTCATACAAAAAATGCACTACTGACGTAAAAATACGATATGAAAATGAGTACTGTAGCAAAAGAGCGTATCTCCACGGCACTTACATCATTTTGCTAAGAAGCACAGTTTTTCGGCAATAACTCAAAAACGTTATATCCTATCATGTTGAAAATAATTTTCGTTGAAATTATTTCTTAAGTTTTATTTTTGTGATTTTTTTTATATTCTTAGGGTTCCGTAGCCAAAATGGCAAAAACGGAACCCTTATAGTTTTGTCATGTCCGTTTGTCCGTCCGTCCGTCCGTGTATCACAGGCATTTTAGTCAAAAACTATAAGATGTATATTGATGAAATTTGGAACATAGGTGTATTGTGTAAGCCGCTACTTAGTTTGATAGTTAAATATAAAATATATATATTTCTAGGGCGGACACTCCATAGGTACATGTAACCGAAAATAAAATAAAAAATCAGCAAATATCAATGTGTGGCACATCATTTGACAGTTCTTCTAAAAACAATTTTGAGGTGTTTTTCATATTGTATTGATTTTCATCTGTAGTGCTTTATTTGTAAAAATGGCTGCGGAAGCCTACATTAAGCATGGTCCGACATGCTCTTGGCCAGTTTTTTGGACACTGCTGCTTTAATAATTAAATTGACGCTACTTTATTATTTAATTTTATTTATTTTACACTTTTTAGTTAATCGTTACTTAAAAGTGTATCTCGTGACGATTCGAACAAGCCCAAACACGGCTAGGATACATTATTTTATTATATAGATCTGGTGCCTACCTTCCGGCTTCATCATCAAATCAATTCGATGGTACCATTCTCATCAGGAACATTTAAATTTGTGACTATGAAGTTGCTTAGCTAAATTAATCAAGATATTTTGTCGCCAACCGTAAATCATTTATCATTGAGGAGTTCCGATGGCATTCTGTGGTCTTCTGCATCAGTTCGACTTCACCAATTTACACTTTCTGAATGCAAATGCTTATTATGTTTCTTATAATACCAAAATCGCTATATGTATGCCTACAATATTTGAGGAGTTCCTTCAATTCCACATGGATTCCATCATCAGATCTTCACCAAAATTAAATGGGACCAACTAGAAAGTACCTTCTATAAAACCAAAAAAATAATTTTGAAATCGGTCAAATAGTCTCTGAGTAATCGGAAAAAACATTCCGTCGAATTGAGAACCTCCTCCTTTTTTTGGAAGTCGGTTAAAAATATATTATTTTAGACCAGTTTGATACACAGCTAGTTGTTTATAAAGTGAGTAAGCGCAACCGCTCACTTGTTTTATGACAAATGTAGTACAAGGATGTCATTTTCACTTGGAACTATATACAGGTAGTTTTTTTAGAATTATAATAGTTTTGTTTTTCATTGGACCTGAGTTTCGGTTATTTGTATATATGTTAAAAAACTCCTTGAGAAAGATTTGCCAAAAGTTTTAATACATTACAATATTCTACATTAAAATAATTCTACCAAAAAAAAGTATTATACAAATATTTGTCTGTAAAATCACAAAGTTAATAATCCGCTAAAAAAAGGTTGAAAAATTCTGACAGAAAAAGTTCGGAGAAAAGGCAATACACCATGGAGAAGGGTAATCCTTTCTTTAAACAAAAACTTTATCTTGCTAATAACACTCCGAAATAAAATAAAAAATAGTACATTTTTATACGATGCATGGCGCTTAAAACCCCGGTGAGTGAATGAGTACACTAACCCATTGAACTTAGTAAGTAACTGTAGAGAGCTGAGCGAGATTGTCGTTGCTGTTGGGAGTTTAATTATTAGATAAGTAATTTAAGTATGTAATAGTTTTACTAAGATTTGCACGCCCGCCCGTTGCCATCACGCGGCGGGTAGAAAAACATGGAAGTACCGAACGGCAAGCGAATCGCCCGCACTCCGCGTCTCTCGTGACAAATATTATTGTTTTCATGTGTTTCCTCACTCTATTTGCCTGTAAACGAGCTAAACGTAATAAATAACTACGTTGATAAGTGATGGAGTAACACTATTTATTAGGTAAATGTTGTAAAATATATTTTTATATTTGAGAGTTTATACTTTTTAGGTTCCTTTGGTTTCAACTCATTTACATAAAATAATCCCGTGAGCACCGGAGCTGTAAAGCTTCCGAAATGTTGGGCCCTTTAGTGCGACTTCACACGCGAAGTAATCACTTTAAATTGTTTCATTCAAATGAATTTAGAATTTTGTAGGCATCGCTGTATATCGTGACACTAGATGGCGTTAGTAGTATCGTTATTAATAACATAAAGCTCCAGATATTTTGAACTACTAACGAAAAAAGGGGTATTTAAGCAAGTTTAACATATGTATTTGTGTGTCAGTCTCTCGATGATGAAGTACTTTACGGAGTGAGCCAGGGTTTTTTTTAATCAAAAGGTTAGAACTTCGCTATAAACATTACATTTTTAGGGACTTATTACAGGTCACTTCAAGTGTTAATCATTATTTTAATGAAATTATTCCAAAATGCCTAAGAAACGATAAAATAAACACGTGTTCAGCGGGGCAGTCTTCGTGTTGAGGGTGCCTTCTACCATGGAACTGACAAGTTTCGGTACTTCGGATGCTCCATCACCGATACGAACACCAGAGAGGAGGAGATCAGGGTACGCATCCAAAATACCCTGCGATGCAGTGTAGCGCTCCATAAAGTATCGTTGTCTAGGCTTCTCAGCAAAAATATAAAATTGCGCACTAGATATGTATGGTTGTGAGGTCTGGACACTAAGACAAAATAAGGAACGCCAGCTCTTGGTAGCGGAGAGAATTTTTATTCGCAAGTTTATCGGTCCAACCAAGGCATGGGCCATGTTGAGAATACGAAAAAAATTCTAAATTTAAAATTTTATTAAAAAAAGTTGGTGGCGTATCCTACAGACTTCGCTGGTTCGGTCACCTCCCGAGAATGGGCAAAAAACCCAGTCAGTTTGACCCTTAAATCATTAAACATAAAGTCCATAAATGCCGAGTGGACTATCGAAGTGACCGCATTATACTACATATATAATTATTCATATATTTTCAGGGGCCGTGGTCGCATCTACAAGGGTCTCGCGCAGTCCGGCTCCTGGAGCTGCTGCGACGAGTTTAATCGCATCGAGCTGCCCGTGCCATTCGTAGCCGCGCCGCAAGTCGCCGTTGTGCAGCGGGCCTATGATGGTCGCGTTTATCACGCGATAAATGATATTATAACGCGTCTGTCACTCTCGCACTCACTTACGTGTCAGATGGTGACGGCAGCTATGTCATTTTTTTTATGGCGTGACAAACGCAACCATCATAGGCCCGCTGACCGCCAAGATGGAGAAGAAGAAATTTTTCGCCTCCACCGACGGCCACACGTAGGTACGAGATGTACCACAGTTCGGGATCTTTATTACTATTTTTTTTTTTTTTTTTTTTATTTATTTGGAACATCAACAGCATTACAAAACATTAATAACAAAGCTTCGAATCAATACATAAAGCCAATAACAGACGTCCACAGATATACAATTAGTGGAGGATATCGGTATAGCTATGGAATCCAGGTTATTATGAAGATTTTATTAGACATCTGCAGTTAAAACGGGAAAATCTGCTCACTCCGTGTATGTGTGTGTGTAAATGGGTGTAAAATGAAAAATATAACTACGTATTTCAATGTTACCCACCTTGCATAATAAACAATCGAGTACGGTTTTTCAAGTCGGCTTTGGAACAGAATAATCTATAGCATTAAATTTTGTGTTGTATGGCAAGGTACTCGTACCATGTGATGGACAGCGTAAATCCATAACAAGGTGAAACTATGGTAGTAAGTTAACACCGTAGCTGTGGCAATTAAGTTAACTTGAACTTAATGATACTTAGCATGGGGCTCTCGAACCCAATGCCGCAGTGACTGTGTTAAGATCTTTGGATACCATTTTTCTTGTCTGCACATGACCGGTCGGGGTGGCGGTGTATGAGGGAAGCCTTGCTCCCCCAGTTGACACCTTTCAGCTAATAATATGTGTGGTGGCTCGGCCTTAAACAGGAAATATCGAAAATAAGTAGAGTATGAAGTTTAATCGTAGAATTTGCCGATAGATGTCACTGTACTATGAGGAAACTCGCTAAGGAGTTTTATGACCTTCGAATGATTGTCGGTACGTCATAATAGTTTATAATAAATAAGTTGTGCCTTATTAGCAGGCCTCGGAGTATTTTTAGCACGGTAAGACTAAGGAGAGCTATGGAGTCTTTGTTAACATTAAAATTAAATTCATACTCATACTCATCCTCATTAATTTAATTAATAAAATAAATAATAGCTATAAAAAATACACCACCATCTTCATTGACGAGTAACAAATAATATGAAGGTAAACAACCCCATAGAATTAACAATCAATATACATACTCGTAGAACACGTAGCTATAGGAATAAGTTCTTCAAAATCTTCACATGGTACGTGTACGTTGTTCATTTCATCAGTCCAGTTGTAAAATGTGTAAATAATTGAGACTTTTTCCATGTTCTCTGGAGTGAAACATGTTCTATGTTGGTCAAAAATCCACTTATGACACGAAAAAGATCTTTCCACATCGACTGAAGTTAAAGTAGCATGTTTTAGAACTTCCCCAAATTGTTGTGAGCTTGCCATCGTTCGTATTTCATTAATATCTGGGTTCCTTTCGAGAACTTTTACAAATTTACCTCTAATTGTGTCAGGGCCGAAACATGTTAAAAATTGTGTAATGTCGTCTATCACTTGAAACGCTTGCTTTAATATTTGTACACTGTAATTTTGTAATAGATTCAACAATAACCTGATAATTGTCTTTAATAAAACTAAGCTCGTTTGGCAAGTTCATATCCATCAATGCGGTTTGGGCGTTTGCTATTGAGATGGCTTCTTTTCTTGAAAATTCAAAAACAATACTTTTTATTTGCTCATAATGATCCGCGTAGTAAAATGCAGCATTCAACCATGTCCCCCATCTGGTTATTACAGGCCGCGGCGGTAGGGGCACATCAGGGGCCATCGTCTTAAATATTCGTGTTCTCTGTGGCGATTTCAGAAATATCTTTTTTACATTTGATATTAAGGCGTTGACTCCTTCATGTTCTGATCTTATTTGTTCAGCAACACGATGTAGTGCATGCGCTAAACAAGTAACATGTTTCATGTTGATAAATTTCCGTTTTAAAATTTTGCCTGCGAGAAGCATATATGCAGCGCTGTCCGTGCAAAATATTAAAAATTTGCCAATGTTACCTTCGAAATCACCTTGCCACAAAAACATAAGACTATTTTCTACCACTTCAGCGATCGAGTTTCCATTGACTATTCCTAATACCTTACATGATAGTAAGAAGGGTCGACACGAGGATCCTTGTAATGACTTCACTATAACATTGACAACGCAATTACCAATAACATCTACTGTTTCGTCCACGGAAAGCCACAGGTAATAATCTTTAAATGAGTTCCTTATTTTGTCCATAACTGGGGTGTAAATATTTTGGAGATAAAATTTTCTTAAAGTTGATTCGTGTGGAAGTCTTTTATTCGTTATTTGGCAGCAATATTTTTCCATGAATTTTCGGAATTCGGGATGATTAAGTCTGTTCCAAGGAATGTTGCAGGTAACCAGGAACAAGCAGAGATCAATATAGAAGTCGCTTATAGCTCCACATTTCTTTTGGTGCTTGTCAGAATTAACATGTTTCAGAACGTTGTCCTTTTTCAATCTAGTTATAGAACTTTCACACACAGTGCAGTATATAACTGCTTGATCGGTATTATACTCTAACTTTTCATAGGGTTCTATCCAGCGCTGTATAAACGAAGAATGTTGGCGAGATTTTGTATTGGGTAGAATGCTGTTGACATGCTTTAATATAAAAGTGTGTCTTAATTCCGTGAGATGTACGTCACAAGACACACACGTTACTACACATTTTTCGTGATCGTATATAAGATCTTTGTACGGTTCAATCCAGTGCAAAATTTCAGATATTTGTGGATCCGTCATAATGAAATCAGCAATTTGTTCCGAAATTTGCCTTAAATGAATATATTGAAGTAACAAATAATACGTCTTAATATGTTGATACATGACATATGATGTTATTAAGTGCATTATCTAAAGCGGCCAGTGACAACGTATAGTTCTTTATCTCAACAGTAATTATAGTATGTAGGTACGTTAAGTACTTAAATCAAATATTGGAGCGATGACACTGCAATATGGGTAATATAATAATATTAACATACACATATACATATTATTACATTTTTATAATATAACATTTAATTAAATATATGTAAACAGAATTAATTACATTTAAGTAGTCTAAGTATTTATAAAACGATTCGGACGAACTTAATTAATGAGGATGAGTATGAGTATGAATTTAATTTTAATGTTAACAAAGACTCCATAGCTCTCCTTAGTCTTACCGTGCTAAAAATACTCCGAGGCCTGCTTATTAGGTATAAATTGCATATAAACACTTTTTTGGGTTCTACTTACATGAATTTTTGGCGTCGACCTCAGGAATTTTCTTGACGGTTAACTAAAACTGCAACATGTTGATAAAAATTCAAATACAATCTATTCTTACTTACAAAATCTAAATGTGTATGTTACTGTCTATAAAATGTAATTGTGACTGTTTTTGGGAAAAGGTCCCACTTTGTCGATATGGAGTTATGAGTAGTTCCTATTACTACAGATCATACGCTATCTTTTGGTGTAAGATATATGTCACCAAGTAGTATCTAATTATAAGCCTAGTCTGTAAAATATTAATAAAATACAATTTATCTGCTTGGAACTATACTACCACTGGATTGGCAGTATATTTCACGAGGGCCGTATATAGGGCAGGGCAACCGGAGCTGGATAGGCCTCCATAAGTGAGGGGCCCCCAAAAATGAAATTAAAAAAGGGAAGTTTAATGTATTTGAAAAATTATTAGGAAGAAAGGAAATATTTATTGCCACACCAAAAATAAATTAGGTACAGGGAAAAAAAAATACCTTAAATATTCCGCGTGACAAAAGAAACGGACTCGGCATGTGCTGCGGCAGTCACGCGACGCGGCAGCGCTGGTTTTCAGTCCGTCCCCTTTTCTCACTGAACCACATTGACTCGTTTCACGGGTGCGGGTAGATTATCCAAGTGTACATGTGCATGTATACCATATAGTCATAAATATGTACACTATATACACACACATGCGTACATACTTACTGACATTTGCCCGTATCAGATCATCGTCGCGTGGCATGATCGCGTGTCACGATCACGCGTTTGGACGTTGCGGCGATCCGATCGCTCCAAATTCATTTGCTACGCGTATCGCACAATTATATAGGAAGAGTGCGGTATGATCGGCGCGCCGACAGTGAGCGTCCAAGGAGCGCGATACGCAGTCATGCCACGGCACGGTGATCGGATACGAGCAAATGATACAAATGTGGACGCACCTCTAGGTATCGCCATACAAAACAGGACAGCCATAAAATATATTACAAAGATTTTAAAAATTTGGTAAACGTTTCTCTATATCATGAACAATCTGGTTTTATGGTGTTGGCGAGTTCGCTTGATTCCTCGTAGCTCTTTTGGTTGACGTGTAATTCTAACACCGAAACTCGTTCCTCCACAACATCCATACGCTTGTCAAAATTTGTAAAAGCCGGCGTCAGCGAGTAGATTTTTGCAGATAATTGCGTCACACAACTATCTACCATTGACTTTAAAATTTCAGATAGTTCTAACTTTAGTTTGTGGAGGTCACTGATAACCGCTCCTCTATTATCCGATTTATCTTAATGGAGTATACACTGTCTTGAGGATGTGGGCTAAACTGGCTTCACTGGAGGTGGAGGCTGGTTGGCTCGCACAGAGGAAGGAGACCGGGCGCCCCTCACCGGAGTATTTCGACATTCCGGACACTTCCATTGCGCTCTTTTGTTGATGTTCATTGAGTTAAATGACTTTTCGTCTAAACTTGCACACACTAGGTCATAATGGTCAGCCCACATGTATTGCGGAGAAAAAAAAAATGTTTTCTCCGCAATACATGTGGGCTGACCATTTTTATAAATACTCAAAATTTCAAATAGATAGCATATGTAAGTAGTTTTTGAGATATGGCGCTCTAATAGTCGGACAGACAGACAGACAGAGTCGCACCATAAGAGTTTTTGGTACGGAACCCTAAAACTGTCTGGAAGGCAATGCGATGTCCGCACACATGATTAGTGTTTCGACTGATGCGTGCGCATGTATTTTTATAACGCTGCCTCGAAACCATGAATCGCCTATTTACCATACAAGAATAATTTAATATAATAACGGAGCTCATGCTATCGAATACGTAGTTATGGGTTTAAAAGTTTGACTTTTAATTAATTCTAGGCCACTGCACCACCCGTCCACGTGCAACTGCTCAAAATGCAGCCGCAGTTCGAAGACGATTTAAAGAACAACCTGAACAAATTCAGGTAAGACAACGGCGAGTATGTCCGCGAGTACAGGCACGCGGGCCCCATGGAGTCAAGGTTGACACCACGGGAGGCATCCAATAGACTGATATTGTTTCAGGTAATATATATATTTTTTATGACATAGGAGGCAAACGAGCAGACGGGTCGCCTGATGGTAAGCGATCACCGTCGCCCATAGACACTTGCACCGGAGGAGTCACAAGTGCGTTGCTGGCCTTTCAGGTGGAAGTACGCTCTTTTCTTGAAGGCTTGAAGGTCGCATCGGTCCGGAAATACTGCAGGCGGCAATTTACTCCACTGTTCAGTCGTGCAAGGCAGGAAATTTCTAGAAAAACGCACAGTTGTGGACTGCCAGCCATCTAAGTGGTGAGGGTGGAAATGTTGTCGCGTAGGACGATGGCGGAAAGATGCAGCTGGGATCAACCCGAACAATTCCTCGGAGCACTCCCCGTTATACATGCGATAGAATATGCAGAGCGAGGCTACATCTCTACACAGAGCCAAGGAGTCAAGCTGATCTGAAATACCTACGCTGGCAACCGACGATACTAGTCGCTCTCCGTTGAATGCGGCCTTATAATTTCGTCTTGTCCGTCCGTCCGTATGTCACAGGCATTTTACTCAAAGACTACTAAATGCATATTGATGAAATTTTGAGTGTAAGTGTCTTGTATAAGCCGCTACTTAGTTTCATAGTTAAATTATAAAAAAAAATATTTCTGGGGCGGCACTTTATACATGTAACCTAAACCGAAAGAAAGGAAAATTCAGCAAATATGAATGTGTGGCACAAATTTCGACAGCTCTTAAAACAAAATGAGTTTTTTTTTACTGTGGATATTTTCGGAAATATCACTCTAAAAGAAGCGTAAATTGTGTCACCTCTATTTTCTAAACGATATGTCCAAAATAAGAGCACTTTTTCATACCGTATTTTTACAATATGAAAAAGTACACTGAGCATGCTCAGACATGCTCTTGGCCGGTTTTGATTGTAATTTAAATTCTGAACTTTCCAGAATCGCTTCAACTACATACGGCGCAAGCTACAGACGTACAAGAACGGGGAAGAACTATTTGGTCTTCCCGACACGGAGTATCCTGAACTCGCTCAGAAAAGAGCTTAACCAGCTGAACTTTCTGCAGGAGCAGTTTGTATAAACTATACAATGACGACATCGACAGGGTCAGCAGTTACTAAGATAAACCTCGGATCGAAGTCTAGATAACGAAGACATTTGCTTGAAAACTATATTAGAAGCCCTACTAATGCCTAATAAAGAAGACGGGAAGGTAATGTTACAAGTTTCTTTTAAACTGACTGGTTATTTTGTAAAACATCTGTCCACGAATGCCTCTTTATAAAGTGTCAAGTTATTTAAATCCGTTTTTTTTATTTTTTAATAGTTACATACTACAGTCAATGATAAGGTTGGGAGCGCCATCTCTGAGATTGCATTCTAGACTAGGCCACTGGTGAGTGGCATTGGCGCAAGTACAAATAATCTAATCAACATCATGCACGTAACACAAGTACTAAGAACGCATAAAGTATATGGAGGTTACATTCTTGGAAAGCAAATTTTAATAATGTTTGTTACAAAGTACGAACAAAGCTACTGCCGTTACTGGTTTAAAATGACAAATATCGATTTGCATACAAATCCGGGACTGCGTTGTTAAAAAGTATATTACATATAAATTACACATATTGACGTCATTATGATGATTTTCCTTAAAAAATGACTTATTTATTATCCCTGACAATAAAATAAAAGTATATTATTTTAGACCAGTTTGATACACAGCAAGGTAGTTTTTTTAATAATAATAGTATTTTTTCATTGGACTTCAGTTTTGTGTTTTTTACATCCGAGTAAGTTAAAAAACACTAACGTCTTGGCACTACCGTCCGTTGCTGGTCGCACCACAAGAAGGGTGGCAAAACAAGGAACTACCGAACGGCAAGCGAATTGCCCGCGCTCCACGTCTTCCGTGTCGTGACGTAAACGTTCGGGACGTAAACGACGTAAACGAACTTAACATAATAAATATGTTAATAAGTGATGGACTAAAATTATTTTTTTACCAGTTGTAAAGTATATTTATTTATAGTTGAAAGTTTGTATTTTTTAGGTTTCTTTCGTTTCAACTCATTTAAATAAAATAATCCCGTGATCACCGGAGCTTCCGAAATGTCGAGTCCTTCAGTGCGACTTCGTAAGCAATATAATCAGTTAAAATTGATTTAACTAAATGAATTTAGAATAATTTAGGGAACTTTGTATCACGTGACACTAGGTGGCGTTAGTTGTATCGTGATTGGATACATATACAACTAGCTACTTTGAATCACAATTAAAAAAGAGGGGTATTCATTTAAGTTTAACGTATGTATTTGTGTGTCTGTCTTTCGATGATGAAGTTTTTATTTTCTAGATCAGCCGGGGTTTACATAAAAGGTTAAAATATCGCTAAACTGGATTTAAATATTAAACTTTGAGAGAGTAATTATAACTAATTTCAAGACACGATTTAAAAATTCACGTGTTGAGCGGGGCAGTCTTCGTGTTGATGGTACCGTCTACCAAGAAACTGACAAGTTTCGGTACCTCAGATGCTCCATCACCGTCACGAACACCAGAGAGGAGGAGGTCAGGATACGCATTCAACATACCCTGCGATGCAGTGCAGCCCTCAATATAGTATGGGTGCCACGGCTTCTATGCAAAAATAAAAAATTGCACATTTAATATGTATGGCTGTGAGGTTTGGACGTAAATGACGAAAGTCAATTCTGGGTAGTGGGGAGTGTTTTTTGCAAGTTCTTCGGTCCAACCAAGGAACATTTAGGATACGAAATTTGTCTAGATTTAGGAGATGGTGGTGTATTTTATAGACTTCGCTGGTTTGGTCTCCTCCAGAGAATGGGCAAAGATCGAGTCGTCAAGAGTGCGAACTTAGGACGACCGGCCCATTCAGTTTGACCCTTAAAATATCAAATATAAATGCCGAGTGGCCTATCGAAGTGACCGCATTATAACTATATGATTATTTATATATTTTCAGGGGCCGTGGCCGCATCTACAAGGGTTTCGCGCAGCCCGGCACCTGGAGCTGCTGCGACGAGTTTTGTCGCATCGAGCAGCTGCCCGTGCTATCCGTAGCCGCGCACCAGGTCGCCGTCGTGCTGACCACCAAGATGGAAAAGATGAAATTCCTCGTCTCCACCGACGGCCACACGTAGGTATGAGATATACCAGAGTTCGGGATCTTTATTACTATGGCAAGGTACTCATACCATGTGCTGGAAAATACAGCGTAAATCAACAACAAGGTGAAACTGTGGTATAGTAAGTTTACACCGTAGATTAAGTTAACTTGAACTTAACGATACTTAGCATCGGTCTCTCTAACCCAATGCCGCAGTGATTGTATTAAGATCTTTGGATACCATTTTTCTTGTTTGCACAAGACTAGTAGTGGTGACGGTGTATGAGGATTTGAGGAAAGCTTTGCTCCCCCAGTGGACATCTTTCAGCTATTAATATATGTGGTGGCCTGGCCTTATAGAAGAGATATTGAAAAAACTTATTTTAAGTGAAGTTTATTCGCAGAATTTGCCGATAGATGTCGCTGTATTTCGAGGAAACTCGTTAACGATGTGTCTTTGGAGTTTTATGACCCTCGAATGACTGTTTGTACGCCACTATAGTTAATAAGTAGGCTGTGCCTTATTAGGTACGAATTGTGTATAAGGACTTTGTTCGAGTTTTATTTGGACAATTTTTTGGCGTCGACCTCAGGAAATTCCTGACGGTTGACTAAAATTGCAATATTTTAATAAAAACATAAATTCAATCTATTCTTACTTACAAAATATAAATTACTTATAAATAGGTGTCGGGTATATGTAGGGCGTGCAGTACCGGATCCGGTTCCAAGAATTAAAAAGACCTGAACCGGGATTCCCGGTTCTTCCCGGTTCCTCGAAACCACGTATGTTTTTTTTAAGAAATTGCTCATTACATAATGAAATCCAAATAAACCGTGATGCAGTACCTATATAACAAAAAATATGCAATGTTTGTTATATGTTTCTTCAAGATATTAATTAACAATAACTTTAGGGGTTGTTTCTTGAAACTGGGATCTTCTTAGTCGCTACACTCTTGTTAGAGTGGTCGTGGTTATCATGTTACACCCTCGGCAGCTGACAGGACTCGTCGCAGCACTTCCCGCCACCTCTGCCTGCTTGCAGTCAATCAGGTGCACTCATATAGCGGCCCACCAACAGCCGCCTCTATTTGGTCTGTCCATCGCGTTGGCGATCTGCCCTTCGACCTTTTTCCCTTCACCTTCCCTTGCACGACGAGGCGTTCTATGGACTCATTTCCTAACCAATTCACGTGACCGAAATATTTGAGAATTTGCCTTTGCATATTACTAGACAGACGTTCTTTGATGCCCAGTTCTTCAAGGATGAAGGCGATTGTGCGCAACCCCAAGCATTTTCTTCCAGCACCACATATCTAGGGCGTCTACCTTTTTGGTTTCGGTATGCCTCAGAGTCCATGTCGGTCTCAACAGCGTACAAGAATGGCAAGAAAACTCTGTGACCCTGATCTTTGTTGTTTTAGAAGCCCCACTACTGCCTAATGACATACAGGAAAGCATTGGCGCAAGGACAAATAATCAAATCAACAGGTTATGCACGGTACAAAAGGTAACACGTATCGACTTCATTGTGATGGTTTTCCGTATAAAAAAAACTTATATATTATATATGTCAATAAAAAAACATAAAATAAATATTATTTCAAACCAGTTTCATACATAGATGATACAACAAACAACAATTTAGCCGTATAATTACGTTTTTCTCCGCGGGAACAAAATCCGCGAATTATACTAAAACGTTACACTTTTTAGATTGGACCATGACTCTACGGTTTATATTATATGTCACTGAAATACTCCGCACTAAATTTTTTTTTTATTGACGCGCCACCATAGTCCTCGTATTGCTACAAAACCGTTCTCTCGATCATTCGACGGAGTTAACATATGGTGGACTCAATCTATGATATCATTCAAAGTTAATTATTCAAATACACTGGTAATCGTGACGTTTAAACGTACCCGATACTTTAAAATAAAGAATGTATACAATAGGGAAACATTTTTTTATAATTTTGTTTTCAAAAGACATGTCACTGTTTACAAGTGCATGGTTCAGATAAACATTACGACCTGATAATACGGTTAACAAATGGCTAACGGGATTCGAAATAGTCTATTTATTTTCAGCAAATAAATAAGCAAAACACTGAAACATTACATGTTTAGAGGTTTATTACATACTCATAGTGTAAGTATAGTCTCTGACACCGATATTTCTAGATTCAATTAGTGTTTCTGTTAAAATATCGAAATTCCACAACGCACTGCACGCCACAGGAAATTGTTTGCGATTCCCTACTGTCGTACGAAATACGCATCGAATTCTTACTTCAATCGTTTCCTCGGATATTACAATACACATCTAAGTAATGTAGATCTTTTCTCATACAAAAATTGTCAGTGTCATTAATCTAAGCGTCTGTCATTTTAAATCTAGGTTGTAAACAGTTGTAAGATTATAAACAATTTTATTTTTTGAACTCAAATATGAATGAAGTGTGTACTCAATGTGTACTTACTCGTTATATTTTAGTCGGTTTACAACTTGTTATAAGTACTTAATACCATTGCATTGTTGCTGTTTCGCCTCCTACCGTTCTTATATAGATTTATATAACCTCAAGTTATGGCACTGCAGGTCATTTACCATGGTAATAATAGCCATGTAAGTGAATAATCGTGACTGTTTGTTGCGTAAATAAAAAATAATCTTGTTTCACACCTAGCCATAACAAATAGCCAAATTATCGCGATGCATACAACATTTTACATCCATCTGTATAGATGGCGTCATTAGTATGTACATTTAGGATTCCAACGTCACCCAAATCGCTTCACCATCATATCAAATCTTTGTTGATGCGACCGCGGCCCGAGAAGATACATCAATATAGTACAATGCGATTACTTTGAGTTTGCCACTCGGCATTTTATCAACTTTTATCGAGTAGAAGTTAAACGAAAATCATTGCTGCATATTTACAACAATACTAAATCACATTACATTCTAAGCCAGCACTGAACATTATCTGCCGCAGTGACATTTCTTACGGTAGACCAATAAAAACACAGATACGATCTGATTAATGAGTGCAGTAGCATGGGTAAAGTGATGAAAAATATAGTACATCACGCCTTAAATATAACATCTGATGATCTCCAAACGACTGATGAAGAACTGCCATGATAATTGTCACGCTCTAAACACTTTTTTTTGTATCGTTTCATATGTGATTTTGTATTATTTTACTAAAATAATAACTAAAACTTTAAATTTACTTGTAATTACACCTTCAAAACTTAGTGAACTAACTAAGCAACGTTTTTTCATTTGGTTAATAAAAACCCCTGAACCCTTATAAAAAATCTTCATCTTCACCACTGAGAGACAAACACACATATTTCACATTGAACTTATATGAACACCTCTCTTTTATTGTTGGTGTAGGAAAATCCGGTAACTATGTATGTAAGCAATAACGATACTACTAACGCCATCTAGTGTCACGATATAAGACGACGGCAAAATAAATCTAATTGCATTTAAGGCGTGATGTCACCAATCTTTTATTCCGAGAATTTCGCTTATTCCCAAATAGTTATGTCAAATTAATAAGGAGTTTTGACATTACTATCCCAGAATAAGCGTTATTCTTAGAATAAAAGTTTGGTGAAATGTAGCCTTAATAAAACAATTTAAGCACCTCTTTCTAATTATAAGCCTAGACTATAAACTATGGATAAACTACAATTGATCTGCTTGGAACTATAATACAACTGCATAGGCAGTATATTTAACGACGAGGGCCATATATTTTGCAGGGCAACCGGAGCTGCATGGGCCTCTATAAATGAGGGGCCGACACAAATGAAATTAAAAAAAGGAAAGTTAAATGTATTACAAATATTATTAGATGACTCTTCCGTTGCCCCAGAGCTACCAGAACTCTAAATCGAGCTCTGCATTTGACAGCTAATTTGAAGTACCCCTTGCGGTTAGCGGGTAGACGGACGGTACCTAGACGTGGCACGTTGTCAAGTACTTGACACTTATAATATTAAAAGGATGATAACCGTATCCAATTGGTAGCTAGCTACAAGACGGGAAAGCAGAATTCCCATTACGTAGTTAGCTAAACTACCATATTATGTGGCTTCGTGATGATGGGAAAAACGTTATCATTTGGTAGCGTTAGTGCAGCTAGCTACTAAATCTGGCTACGAGATAGGACTAAAGGCCTTTTTCATTCGTACAATACTTCAAATAGCCCATTTCATATATTTTTTCATCATTATAATTAACGTACAGACATTCTTGACCGAGCGTTAGCACAACGACGACGACGCAGAGACGGACCTACAAAATCGCTTTTATATGTCCGTCTGTCCGGATTTTCTCCTCTATAGGTCGCATTTCTCAACCGACTCTCCTTAAATGTTCTAAGCTGATTTGATATTATACAGATTGAATTTTTTCAATGGCGGATTTTTGGGGCTTAAAGGACGCGCGAGGTGTACAGCTTCTATATTTTTGGAACTTAATAAAACATAGATGAAAGGTCCCGAAGATTCCAGAAACTGTTATTTTGCTAAGCTTTTATACAAAACCCATTAGACAACAAGTAGCACTGAATCATGAGGCTGTCCTCCAAATGGCCGATGGTCTCCATCGTGGTGTCGCCGCGCAACAGCAGCTCGCCGCGGTTGTTGAACGTCTGAGACGTCAGCTCGTGGATCGACTTCGTTCGTCACTAGCCACAGCTAGGCTTCGATATCTTTGACCTTTATTGTCGATATGCAAATATTTGAGATTAAATTGATACACCGAGAAATAGGCGATGAACGAGTTCATAAGGGGGTTTCACTATCGCTGGAGCGATACTCACGGTGTGTATTCTGTCTAACCTAACCCAGGCTACACAGAAAACTGCCACTAAGTGAGTGCCGCAAATAGTGCAAGCCTAGCCGAAGATGGTAGAATGACTTGAACTCATTTTAGTGCAATTGGCTGAAGGAAGCGTGAAATAGAGACTTATAGGAATCTGCAGTACTCATAGGAATGCTGCACACTCGGCTCAGGATAGGATTAGAAGGCCATGCATCATTCGAGAGAGATTGTTCCTAAAAATTTACCACGATCTTCAGCAAAGACCCAAAGCTGCCCAGCAGTGGGATACTTATAAGGCTAACAAAAAGACTGCAATACGATTTAATGAAAAATCGCATTGTTTTATTACAGGTGGATGTCATCAAAGGAGACAATAGAAGTTGCGAAAGACGTGCAAGACTTTACTAACGGATTGCTATTAATTACCACCCTGCAACGTCCACACTTCTTGTACCTTGCACATTGCGTCCTAGTTCATGGCATTGGATGGCATTAACGTTTCTCTCGCTTGTTTTTATGACAAATGTAGGTACAAGAAAGCCATTTTCGCTTGGAGCAAATTATATACGGGTAGTTTTTTCAAATCATAACAGTGTTTTTTCATAGCACTTGAGTTTCGTGTTTTTTACATACGAGTATGTTAAAATAGTATATTTTGGCACTACCGTCCGCTGCTGGTCGCACCACAAGGCGGGTGGCAAAACAAAGAACTACCGAACGGCAAGCAAACCCCTCGCGCTCCGCGTCGGTCGGACAATTATTATTATTTTCATGTGTTTCCTTTCTCTAATTTAACAAAATGTATTACTATGTTAATAAGTGATAGACTAAAATGATTTATGAACAGTTTTGAATGATATCTTTGTATAGTTGACAAAGTTTGTACTTTGTAGGTTTCTTCGGTTTCAACTCATTTAAATAAAATAATCTCGTGAGCACTGGAGCTGTAAGGCTTCCGAAATATCGAGTCCTTTAAAGGTGCGTCCACACTTGTATCATTTGCTCGTATCCGATCACCGTGCCGTAGCATGACTGCGTATCGTGCTGCTTGGACGCTTACTGTCGGCGCGCCTATAATGCCGCTCTCTTCCGATACAAGTGTGTGATACGCGTAGCGAATGGATTTCGAGTGATCGGATCGGCGCAACGTCCAAACGCATGATCGTGACACGCGATCATGCTAGGCGACGATGATCTGATACGGGCAAATGATACAAATGTGGACCCACCTTAATGCGACTTCGTACGCGAAATAATTAATTTCAATTAATTTATTTAAACGATTTTAGAATGAAACTAGGTGGCGTTAGTAGTATCGCGATTGAATATATATACAACTACATATTTTGAACCACTATTAACAAAAGAGAGGTTTTCATATAAGGTTAATGTATGTATTTGTGTGTCAGTCTTTTGATGATGAAGTTATTTTCTAGGTGAGCCGGGGTTTAGGTAAAAAATTAAACTATCGCCAAGCTTCATTTAAACATTAAACTTTCAAGGACTAATTATAACAAATTTCAAGTGTCAATGATTATTTTAATGAAATTGTACAAAACTACCCAAGAAACAAATAAAAAAAACGTGTGCAGCGGGGCAGTCTTCGTGTTGGTACCGTCTACCATGGAACTGACAAGTTTTGGTACCTCGGATGCTCCATCACCGACACGAACACCAGATAGGAGAAGATCAGGATACGCATCCAAAATACTCTGCGATGCTGTGCGGCCCTCGATATAGTGTCAGTGTCTAGGCTTCTATGCAAAAATATAATATTGCACATTTAATATGTATGGCTGTGAAGTCTGGCCACAAATCAGGAATATTAGCTCTGGGTAGTGGAGAGAATTAATTTTTGCAAGTTCCTCGGTCCAAAATAATAATTATTATAAAAACAAAAAACCGAACTGCTTAAAATTATAAACTGAAAAGGAAATAACAAGTTTTTCAAAACCTTTATGAAATTCAACTGAGTAATATATACACTAATTACTTTAAGCTGCCGCATGCGGTGACAAACGTAGTGTTGGTAGATCTTTCTGCGCCAGTAAGTAACAAAGTATTGTTCGTCCCCGCCTGCAGCACCTTAAAGTATTTAGTGTATATATATATTACTCAGTTGAATTTTATAAAGGTTTTGAAAAACTTGTTTTTTCCTTTTCAGTTTATTATTTTTAATCAGTCGAGTTTTTTGTTTTTATTATAATAATTTTATTTCAGGCTTTTTATAACTATTAACCGCCCATTTGTAGAGTTCAACAATTCTTTAAATTGATATGTGTAATGTATAGATATTAATTCGTAGAGTTCAACTCCCGTAGTCTTTGCAGCCCAACGAATTTTGGTCATTGTGCCGATCTAGTTACTTTTTGGGTTCGAGTTTACTAATAGCTATTTTTGCCAATTGAAATAAAACAATTTAACAGATTATATCGCGTATATTATCTAATTTTAGTTCCCGACGTTTCGGAAGCTTTCCAGCTTTCCATGGTCACGGGAGGACTGGAAAGCTTCCGAAACGTCGGGAACTAAAATGAGATAATATACGCGATTTAATCCGTTAAATTGTTTTATTTCAATGAGTAATAATCGCGGAAACAGAAGAAAATATTATATTTTTGCCAATGTTTTACTTGGCTAAGAGCAATATAAGTTTGACCCTTTGCAAAAACATGTGAGCTGAGGTCCACAACCGCGAGTGGTTCCTTGCAGCTTGTGTACCGTTACGTCCCAACAAAGTATGATAGGCAACATCCTTCGCTCTATTTTGCCTTGTCCCCGAAGCGCATCATAGTCAATCGTACAGGGCTCAATACGCATGCCTTTCTCATGGTTGGTTACCTTTTATTGTAGAATCATCAAACTCAATGAATACAGCTTGTGCCGCTCTGCCGTCTCCAGTTGATCCCTGCGAAGAGTAGGCCACTCAGTCTTACGGATGACACCCATGGTGCCGTTTACTAGACCGTGGTTAACGTTGATGTTGCGGCGCGGCGTAACATTACTCGCGACCCAATACATAATGTATTGAGAATACCGCCCGTCTTGTTTGGATCGTCTGGTACGAATTCTTTGCGTGGACACTGGCCGTAGTTTTTCGTTTCTAACGAGATGTCTATAGCATTCACATGATAGAGCTTCAAAGATCTACCGAGCTAGGCTGACATTGTAGAGTTATAAGCATCAACATGTTTTGTAGTTGGGAAAATTCTCACCGCTTCTCTATCGGCAAATGGGCCTACCAGTGGAATTCTGTGACTGTCTTATACTTCAAGTTGGTCCATAG
This sequence comes from Hedya salicella, assembly GCA_905404275.2. Lineage (NCBI taxonomy): Eukaryota > Metazoa > Arthropoda > Insecta > Lepidoptera > Tortricidae > Hedya > Hedya salicella. Next base: position 9,748,440 of record FR990096.1, on the reverse strand, counting down.
TCAATTCACCAACGTGGATATTATTTAAAATATCCACGAAGGTATTGTCACCTGCTTGACGCATGTTTTGGGGTAATTCACAAAAACTAAATAATCGCCATAAATCGGTTTCGCCAGTTAAGCTTGACGGTAGTCGAAAGCAGTAAGCACCGCCTGTGGTTTTGGATACGGGTGGCAACTGCATGAGGTCTCCAAATAATATTGATCCCACCGAATAAATCCTGATTTTGTTTCAGTTGTTGCAGTCGAAGATGAATATTTCTTAAAGTCAAGTACGGCAGCATTGAAATCTTATCGAAGATTAGCCAATCGATCGAGCTCCGTTTTTGTCGTTCTCATTGTAGCCTTTCGCCGGTGAGAGGACGTAATCCGTCGACTTTTCCTTTTTCGATAGTGAGCGCAAAAGTAGAGTGTAGCGTACTTCTACCAATAAGCCTGGCTGCTGCTCGAGTCGGTGCAGTGACTGCTACCGTTTTGCCCGTGTATGCAGAACTCAATCTTCGAATTTGTTCTGTCATAACTTTTAAAGTGAACGTTTTGCCAGTTCCAGCTCCTCCAGTAACAAAAATCAATTGTTGAACTGGATTCGTTGGATCCAATAACTTTTCAGATATTCTCTGCAACAAATGAATCTGACTTCAATGTAGCGATGCAACCGCTGTTTCAAATTGTATGTCTGACATAGAAACGGCACTTGTCTCTTCAAACTCATCAATTATAATTTGCTCAACGTCATTTAACAAGCGATTAATAGGTTGATGGTCGTCATTAAAATTCACATCATCATTTTGCTGTCCTTCAATTCCTGCTGCCAAATTTTCAGCCACAATATGACTTATAGCTTGCTGTATTTCAACTTCCACTCTGGCCATAGTTTCGACATCAAGCCCTTCATGTAGCGGACGACGTAGATTTCTGGCGGGATTTAACCTTTCTAGCAATTCTTCTTCTGTCCAAAATGGAATGGAATGCGTCAAGATTAAGGAGCAGTAATGAAATATCAAATGATTTGAGTAGGGATTTTGAATGAGAAGCCCAGTTGAAGACGTGAAAGTAAGAACGTTTATTTAAATAGATATTTTGTATTTATACATTTAGGTTGCGCTGTACAAGCATTACTCGTTTCTATGTCGCAGTAAACTACTATGTTACTGCGTAAACATGAATTACTTGTAGCCTCATACTACAGTAATATGCCTCTGGGTCTGAAGCTAACGTAAAGTAACGCGTCCGAAGTATTGTTGGTCGACTTTGCCTTCTTATCTTTCCTACGTTGTCCAATAAAGTGATGTATTGAATATTAGCTACGTCATAGTTGTGAGTATCATAAGCGTCAACATCTTGCTGATCTTCATCAATGTCATTTCTAGTTGAATTGAAACTACGTCGTACCAAACTGCAAACTCCCCAAGGCTCAAATGCCCAAGAGAATGAGGTCTGTGAACATACCTATCAAATACGTTTTTGTATGGTTCCGAACTTTCTGTGTCGAATCTGAGCATTCGATACCTTAGTTTTTGTGTGAGCTGTCTCTTAATTTTAAATGGCACAAACGAAATGCACATTCATTAGCAGATATTTCTCTATGAGTCAGGATTGCGTTTTGGATGGCGAACACAACTGTAATGTTATTTCGCTAACATTCCTATGTGTAAATACGCATATTTATTGAAGCATAAACATGTAGTAATATCTTATAGTAAGAAGTAATTTATATATTAGTTCAGTTGCTCGATAACAGATGGTAGTAATTTCTGATGTAGCTACTTAAGTTTACGACCAAAAGCATGTATATAGCATTTTTTTTACTGTTAACCCTAAACCAAACCGAGCGCTTGAGATTGTGAATCACGCTAAAGAAATTGATTATTCGGGCGGTGCTTTGATACCTACCTATTTGATACCCATATTACTGTGGTAAGAAAAAATAAAAACCACCCCCCCCCCCCACCCCTTTTTTCCATTTGTGGGCGCCATTTTTAAAATTTATATAGCCTATGTCACTTCCACAATTCTGAAGAATTCAAAGACACCTCATATGTCAAAATCCGTCCATCCGTTTGGGCTGTAGGACCTGCCAAAGAAATGCACATACATACATACATACATGCACTCGAAAAACATAATCCTCCTTTTCTTCGGCAGTCGGATAAACAGGCACATAAAGGATACGAAAATTGCCTCGATTTAGGAGTTGGTGATGTATTTTATAGACATCGCTGGTTCGGTCACCTCCAGAGAATGGGCAAAGATCGAGTCGTCGATCAAATGTGCGAACTTCGGACGACCGACTTATCGCCAACCAGTCAGTTTGCCCCTAAAATTATTAAATAAAAAGTCGATAAATGCCGCGTGGACTATCGAAGTGACCGCATTGTACTATTGAATGATTCATATATTTTCAGGGGCCGTGGATATCTACCAGATTCTCGCGCAGGCCGGCTCCGAGTCTTTACCGACGGCCACACGTAGGTACGACATGTACCAAAGTTCGGGATCGTTATTACTATGGCAAGGTACTCATAGCATGTGCTGGAAAATACAGCGTAAATCCATAACAAGCTGAAACTATGGTATAGTAAGTTAACACCGTAGCTGTGGCAATAAAGTTAACTTGAACTTAATGTAACTTAACATGGGGCTCTCTAACCCAATGCCGCAGTGACTGTGTTAAGATCTTTAGTTACCATTTTTCTTGTTTGCATAAGACCGGTCGGTGTGGCGGTGTATGAGGAAAGCTTTGCTCCCCCAGTGGACACCTTTCAGCTAGTAAAATGTGTGGTGGCGCGGCCTTAAACAGGAACTATCGAAAATAAGTATTGCATAAAGTTTAATCGTAGAATTTGCCGATAGATGTCGCTGTACTATGAGGAAACTCGCCAACAATGTGTCTTCGGAGTCTTATGACCCTCGAATGCTTGTCGGTAGGTCATATACACATTTTATCGGAATATACTTGTATGAATTTTTGGCGTCGACCTTAGGAACTTTCTTGATGGTTGACTAAAACTGCAATATTTTAATAAAAACTCAAATTCAATCTATTCTTACTCACAAAATCTAAATTACTTAGAAATAGGTGTCGGGTATGTGCGTGCTTAGATGGACTAACGAAAGGTTGTGGGTTACTCGTAGTAAAGCGACAATAGCGACATCTATCGACGAATTCTACGGTTAAATTTCATACTCTACTTAATTTTAATATTTCAATATTCCACAACGCACTGCCCGCCATAGGAAATTGTTTGCGATTTCCTACTGTCGTACGAAATTCGCATCAAATTCTTACTTCAACCTAAATTGTCAGAGTTTCATAAATCTAGCCGTCTGTCATTTAAAATCTAGGTTGTAAAATATATAGTTGTAACATTATAAACAATATTCTTTTTTGAACTCAAATAAGAATGAAGTGTGTACTCAATGTGTACAGTCGGTGACCTGACTTAAGTATCCAGGCATATTCGTGGTTTTGAACGCACAATCAGTACACATTTGCAACGGTGTTCAGGTTCGAAACCTGGCTCAACTTACTTTTTTCTTTTTTTTGTGTTTAATTAGTTAAATAGTTTCTATTATTCTTATATAAGTGTTCATATATAATGTAGAGGGGAAAAAATATTATTTTACATCAAATTAAAAACTTCGTTCTACTAGCAGGCCTCAAGGGCACGTAAACATTCGAAATCTACATAATTACATTATAGTTAATAAGAGTATTAATACAACAGACAAATACTTGGGCCAACTTTACAGGGAGATGTATATATTGTCTCTGGGTCTATTAGGTTATACATTACTTAACCTTTACTTTCAGAGATCTTCTAGGCGTCAAAATAAGGAAAACAATGAATAATAAATAACAATATAATTATAATAAGAGACAATTCTAACTTTAATGGAGATGTCGAAAGTTCCCGTAGTTAAAACATTACATCTACACTACACTACATGCCCATATGTTAAAAATTGCAAAGACTTTTTTGTTCGACAGGTAATTTATAAATTGTTGAATTAGTAAATAAAACTAAAATAATACCAATGTGAACCTTTTCTGTGGGCACTATTAAAGATGGGTTTCAACGCTATACAAAATGTAATCAATTTTGATCATGCTTAACTAGCGCCATCTAACGGAGACCGCATTGGCAAACTTTACTTACTGGTTTCTGCTAATGCCATTTCAGTTCGTTCAGTGGGGATGACTACTGTCAAAATGCCACAGTTATTATTAAAATAAGCCAAGTAAATTGTGTGATGTATACAAATCATCATTAAATGACAATATGATGGACAAATTCCTTCTAAGTATTTTAAGTGACTGCGCTGTGGTCACGCCATCTAGAATTATTCTTGGCAACCCTTCACATTCCGGTATTTTGCTAATATAAGGGTATAAATAAGAATGAAAACATATAAAAAGAAACATTTTTTTCGTAAACATTGTTATGTTGCATTCCCCCAACATTAAACAATTCGGAATTCGGCATTTCGTGCCTAGCTAAGCTATCATATTATGTGGCTTCGTGATGGGAAAATCGTTCTCATTTGGTAGCGTTAGTTTAGCTAGCTTATAAATCTGGCTACGAGATTAGGACTAAAGGATTTATTCTTTCGTACAAGACTTCAAATAGCCCATTTCATATAGTTTTTCATCATTATCAGTAACGTTTAGACATTCTTGACCGAGCGTTAGCAGAACCACGACGACACAGAGACGGACATACAAAATTGCTTCTAAATGTCTGTCTGTCCGGATTTTCTCCTCTATAGGTCGCGATTCTCTTGAAATTTTCTAAGCTGATTTTATATTATAAAGATTGAATTTTTTCAATGGCGGTTATATGGGGCTTAAAGGAAGGTCTACAACTTCTTTATTTTTGCAACTTAATAACACATAGATAAAAGGCCCCGAAGTATTATTTCAGCAACTGTTATATTGCCGAGTTTTTATACAAAACCGATTACACAACAAGTATCCCTGAATCATGAGGCTGTCCTCAAAATGGCCGATGCTCTTCTTCGAGCTGTCACCGCGCAACAGCAGCTCGTGGCGGTTGTTGAACGTTTGAAACGTCAGCTCGTGGATCGACTTCGTTCGTCACTAGCCACAGCTTGGCTTCGATTTCTTTCTCCTTTATTGTCGATATGCAAGTATTCAGGAATAAATTGATGCACTGAGAAATAGGCTAATAATAGTTCATAAGGGGGTTCCACTGTTGCTGGAGCAAATACTCACGGTGTGTATTCTGTCTAACCTAACCCAGGCTTTACGGACAAGCTGCCACGAAGTAAGTGCCGCAAATAGTGCACGCCTAGACGGAGATGGCAGAATGACTTGAACTCATTTTTCTGCAGTTGACTTAAGGAAGTACCAAATAGAGACTTATAGGAATCTGCAGTACTCATAGGAATGATGCACACTTGGCTACGGATAGGATTAGAAGGCGATGCATCATTCGAGAGAGATTGTTCCTAAGAAATTACCACGAACCTCAGCAAAAATCGAAAGCTGCCCAGCAGTGGGATGCCTAAAAATGCTAACAAAAAGACTGCTATTCTGTGCGGACGATCCAATGAAAAATCAAGATGTCATCAAAGGGGGCAAAGGAAATTACAAAAGGCGTGCAAGTGTATACTATTTATAGGATTGCTATTATTACCACCCTGCAACGTCCACAATTCTTGTACCTTGCACATTGTATCCTAGTTCATGGCCTTGGATGGCATTACCGTTTCGCTCACTTGTTTTTATGACAAATGTAGGTACAAGAAAGCCATTTTAACTTGTAGCAAATTATAAACAGGTAGTTTTTTTATTAATAATAGTTTTTTTTTCATAAGATTTGAATTTTGTGTTTTTTACATACGAGCATGTTAAAATAGTATATTTTGGCACTACCGTCCGCTGCTGGTCGCACCACAAAGCTGGTGGCAAAACAAGGAACTACCAAAGGGCAAGCGAATTGCCCGCGCTCCACGTCTCTCGTGACAAATATTATTGTTTTAATGTGTTTCCTTTCTCTTCCTCACTCTTTCTGTAAACGAACTTAACATAATAAATATGCTAATAAGTGATAGACTAAAATTATTTATTACCAGTTGTAAAGTATATTTATTTTTAGTTGAAAGTTTGCATTTTTTAGGTTTCCTTCGTTTCAACTCATCTAAATAAAATAATCCCGTGATCATCGGAGCTTCCGAAATGTCGAGTCCTTCAATGTGATTTAGTACGCGATATGATCAGTTTAAATTGATTTAACTAAATGAATTTAGAATATTTTAGGCAACTTTGTTTCACGTGACACTAGGTGGCGTTAGTAGTATCGTGATTGGATTCATATACAACTAGATACTTTAAAGCAAAAACAAAAAAGAGGGGTATTCATTTAAGTTTAACGTATGTATTTGTGTGTCTGTCTTTCGATGATGAAGTTTTTATTTTCTAGATCAGCCGGGGTTTACATAAAAGGTTAAAATATCGCTAAACTGGATTTAAACATTAAACTTTGAGGGAGTAATTATAACTAATTTCAAGTGTTAATCATTATTTTAACGAAATTCTACTAAACAATCCAAGAAACGATTCAAAAATTCACGTTTTTTTAGCGGGGCAGTCTTCGTGTTGAGGGTACCGTCTACCATGGAACTGACAAGTTTCGGTACCTCCGATGCTCCATCACCGACACGAACACCAAAAAGGAGGAGATCAGGATACGCTTCCAAAATCCCCTGCGATGCAGTGTAGCGCTCCATAAAGTATCGGTGTCTAGGCTTCTCAGCAAAAATATAAAATTGTGCATTTAATGCTATGAGGTCTGCAGACAAATGACGAAAGTCAGCTCTGGGTTGTGGGGAGTTTTTTTCTTGCATATTCCTCGGTCTAACCAAGGCAAATTTAGGATACGAAAATTGTCTAGATTTAGGAGTTGGTGGTGTATTGACTTTGCTGGTTTGGTCACCTCCAGAGAAAGGGCAAAGATCGAGTCCTCAAGAGTGCGAACTTGGGATGGCCGGCTTATCGCCACCCAGTCAGTTTGATGCTTAAATTATCAAATATAAAGTCGATAAATGCCGAGTGGACTATTGAAGTGACCGCATTGTACTATATAATTATTCATATATTTTCAGGGGCCGTGGCCGCACCTACAAGGGTTTCGCGCAGCCCGGCACCTGGAGCTGCTGCGACGAGTTTTGTCGCATCGAGCAGCTGCCCGTGCTATTCGTAGCCGCGCACCAGGTCGCCGTTGTGCTGACCACCAAGATGGAGAAGAAGAAATTCCTCGTCTCCACCGACGGCCAAACGTAGGTACGAGATGAACCAGACTTCGGGATCTTTATTACTATGGCAAGGTACTCATACCATGTTCTGAAAAATACAGCGTAAATCAACAACAAGGTGAAACTGCGGTATAGTAAGTTAACACCGTAGCTGTGGCAATTAAGGTAACTTGAACTTAACGATACTTAGCATCGGTCTCTCTAACCCAATGCTGCAGCGATTGTATTAAGATCTTTAGATACCATTTTTCTTGTTTGCACAAGACTGGTAGTGGTGACGGTGTATGAGGATTTGAGGAAAGCTTTGCTCCCCCAGTGGACATCTTTCAGCTATTAATATATGTGGTGGCCTGGCCTTATAGAAGAGATATTGAAAAAACTTATTTTAAGTGAAGTTTAACCGCAGAATTTGCCGATAGATGTCGCTGTATTTCGAGGAAACTCGTTAACGATGTGTCTTTGGAGTTTTATGACGCTCGAATGACTGTTTGTACGCCATTATATTTAATAAGTAGGATGTGCCTTATTAGGTACGAATTGTGTATAAGGACCTTGTTCGAGTTTTATTTGGACAATTTTTTGGCGTCGACCTCAGGAATTTTCCTGACGGTTGACTAAAACTGCAATATTTTAATAAAAACTCAAATTCAATCTAATCTTACTTACAAAATACAAATTAGTTATAAATAGGTGTTGGGTATATGCGTATGGTATATAGACTAACTAAAGGTAGTGCCTGATAACTTACAATTTGATAAGTTTTGAATTTAATTTTTGGCGTTGATTTACGGGCAAAAACATATTTTAGAAGCCCCCCTACTGCCTAATATGGGAAGGAATTGTTACAACTTGCGTTTAATCTGACTAGTTATTTTAGAAATGATCTTTGCACGAATGCCTCCCAATTCAGAGGTAAGTATTTTGAACCCGCTTTTTTAATTTAGTTTGTTATTCATACTAGTGTCAATAATAAGGTTGGCAGAGCCATCTCTGAGATTGCATTCTTAATTATGCCACTGGTAGGTAGCATTTGCGCAAGGACAAATAATCAAATCAACAGGTTATACACGTAACCCACGTACTAGGAATACATGAGGTATATGGAGGTAAAATTCTTGTAAAGCAAATTTAAATAATGTTACGTATGAAGTTTGAACAAGTAAGCACACGAGTCCATAACAGCGTTGTAAAAAATAAATGACATACCTATAAGACGTATCGCCTTCATTGTGATGGTTTTCCGTATAAAAAAACTTGTATATTATATATGTCAGTAAAAAAACATATAATAAAATATTATTTCATACCAGTTTCATACATAGTTGATAAGTAACAAGTTAGCCGTATAATTACGTTTTTTTCCGAAATGATGAAATACTCAGCACTGAATTTTTTTTTTAAATTGAAGCGCCACCATAGTCCTCGTATTGCTATAAAACCGTGCTCATTCGACGGAGTTAACATATGGTGGACTCAATCCATGTTATCATTCAAAGTTAATTACTCAAATACAGTGGTACTCGAGACGTTTAAACGTACCCGATAATTTAAAATAAAGAATATATACAATAGGCAAACATTTTATTTATAATTTTGTTTTCAAAAGACATGTCACTGTTTACAATTGCTTGGTTCAGATAAACATTTCGACTCGGTTATACGGTTAACAAATGGCTAACGGGATTCGAAATAGCCTATTTATATTCAGCAAATAAATTAGCAATACACTAAAACATTACATGTTTAGTGTTTTATTACACAACCATGGTGTAAGTATAGTCTCTGACACCGATATTTCTATGACTAACTGAGATTTTGTAAGTACGTATAGATTCGATTTGTGTTTTTGTTAAAATATCGAAATTTCTTGTCAACTGTCAGGTTTCCTTTGGATAACGCCAATTTTATTAAATTCTAAATAAGTGCTGCTACCTTTACAACTAATAAATAAGGCACTACCTAATATTAACTATTTTAAGGAACAATTAGTTATTCGAGGGTCACAAATCTCCGACAAAATACCGTTAGCGTGTTTACTCGTAGTACAGCGACAATAGCGACATCTATTGACGAATTTAACGGCAAAGTTTCATGTTCTACTTAATTTTAATATTAAAATATTCCACAACGCACTGCACGCCATAGGAAAATGTTTGCAATTCCCTACTGTCGTACGAAATACGCATCAAATTCTTACTTTACCGTTATCTTAGATATTACAGTACACGTCTGTGTAATGTAGATCTTTTCTCATACAACAATTGTCAGAGTTTATTAAATTTAATCGTCTGTCATTTTAAATCTAGGTTGTTACATTAGAAACACATTTCTTTTTTGAACTCAAATATGAACGAAGTGTGTACTCGATGTGTTCTTACTTGTAATTTTTTGTCGGTTTACAACTAGTTATAAGTACTTAATAGCATTGCATTGTTGCTGTTTCACCTTCTACCGTTCCTAAATAGATTTATATAACCGCAAGTTATGGCACTGCAGGTCATTTACCATGGTAATAATAGCCATGTAAGTTATTAATCGTGACTGTTTGTTGCGTAAATAAAAAAAAATCTTGTTTAACACCTAGCCATAACAAATAGCCAATTAATCGCGATGCATACCACATTTTACATCCATCTGTATAGATGGCGTCATTAATATGTACACTTAGGATTCTAACGTCACTCATATCGATATACCATCATCTCATATCTTAGTGGATGCGACTGCGGCCCGAGAAGATACACCAATATAGTACAATGCGATTACTTTGAGTTTGCCACTCGGCATTTAATGGACTTTTATCGGAAGTAGAAGTTACACGAAAACCATTGCTGCATATTTACAACAATATTAAATCACCTTACATTATAAGTCCGCACTGAACATTATCTGCTTCAGTGTCATTTCTTTCGGTAGACCAATAAAAACCCAGATACGATCTGATTAATGAATGCAGTAGCATCGGTAAAGTGATGAAAAATATAGTACATGACGCCATAAATATAACATCTGATGATCTCCAAACGACTGATGAAGAACTGTCATGATAATTGCCACGCTAAGAGCGTGGCAATTATCTACACTTGTTTTTTTTGTATCGTTTCATATGTGATTTTCATGTGTGATTTATTATTAATTTACTAAAATAATGATTAAAACTTTAAATTTACTTGTAATTACACCTTCAAAACTTAATGAACTAAATAAGCAATATTTATTTATTCAGTTAAAAAAACCCGGCTCCCTAAAAAAATTCTTCATCTTCACCACTCAGAGATAGACACACATATGCACATATGAAACTTATATAAATACCTCTCTTTTATTGTTGGCGGTGGAATATTCGGTAATTATGTATGTAAGCAATAACGATACTACTAACGCCATCTAGTGTCACGATATAAGACGACTGCCAAAAAATTCTAAACTCATTAAAGGCTGGCTGGATGTCACTTATCCTTTATTCTGAGAACTACTCTTATTCCCAAATAGTTATGTAAAATTAATAAAGAGTTTTGACATTACTATCCCAGAGTAAGAGTCATTCTCGGAATAAAAGTTTGGTGAAATCTAGCCTTAATAAAACAATGTAAGCGGCTTATTTGGTATATGATGTCGCATTTAAGGACCCAACTCTTTGTAGCTCCCGAGTTCACGGGATTGTTCTATTAAGTAGTATTCGATTATAAGCCTAGACTATTAAATAATAATAAAATACAGTTTAAGGAACTATAATACCACTGCATTGACAGTATATTTGACGAGGGCCGTATATAAGGCAGGGCAACAAGAGCTGGATTGGCCTCCATAAGTAAGGTGCCCAAACAAATGAAACTTTAAAAAAGGAAAGTTTTTTTTATTATATACGGACACTCATCTGTTGCCCCAGAGCTACTAGAACTCTCAATCGAGCTCTGCATTTGACAGCTAATTTAAGGTACCCTTGCGGTTAGCGGGTGTAACATTGAACTAATTTTGACTAAAACTATCGAAAATAATTTCGATATGGATATTCAAATAAGCAATTTTCTATTGGAACATGTAAATTTTATATGTAGATTCATTTTATTGAAATAAAACAATTTAACGGATTATATCGCGTATATTATCTCATTTTAGTTCCCGACGTTTCGGAAGCTTTCCAGCTTTCCATGGTCACGGGAGGACATGTCCTCCCGTGACCATGACCATCCGTTAAATTGTTTTATTTCAATGAGTAATAATCGCGGAAACGGAAGAAAATAATAGATTCATTTTATTTCATTTTATTTAGGTTGAATAAACCTATAATTAGGTCACTCAAATCGATTACTATTTATTATTTAAAGTGCAGTCCTCTCTCTCCATTACAGAATCATTTTAAAGTCGCACATTATTATTAATTTATTCCATGCCATCGAAAAGCACATACTTTTGTAGCCGACTAAACCAGCGCAGTTCGACTTTGTTCTAATACCAGAATGCGCCTGTAACTTTATGTCCTTTAGTCACATCACGTAGCCGAATTGGTAGCTAGCCTCCAAATGGGAAAAATATTTCCGATTCAAAGGTGGCTACGAAACGGGAATCCTGAAGTTCCATCTCGTAGCCAAATTTGGTAGCTAGCTTCCAAATAGGAAAAATTATTCCCGATTCGAAGAAGCTGGCTACAAAATGGGAATTTTGGTCCTTAAATTTATTTAGTATCTTAAATATCTTTTTCAAAGTGCTTGAAGTGTGGTGCGTCTTATTTCATGACTTCTACATTGATAGGAAACTAGACGTTGCATGTTGTCAAGTACTTGACACTTACAATATTAATAGGATGATGACTATGTCCATTTCGTAGCTAGCTACAAAACGGGAAAGCACACTTCATATTTCGTAGCTGGCTAAGCTACCATATTATATGACTTCGTGATGGGAAAATCGTTCTCATTTGGTAGTATTAGTGTAGCTAAGCTACTATATCTAGCTAAGATACTAAATTTCAGCTCTCTGAGTGTATGGGAAGTACTAGTTCTATTCTGATGATCATGAGTGAGTGAGTGTCATAAATGCGAAATTTTGCTTTCGCTTAACTTCGAAACAAAATGACCTACAGACTTGAAATTTAGGATTTTAAGTATGTGATTATAGCTTACTGGATGACGAAAATTTCTGCGTTCCGGTCTTATCCAGTGGTTCTCAAATAGGGGCCTGAAAATGCGGGGAAATGGTTCCAGTAAAGGATGGTACGGCAGTGTTTGCTTCGCGCTCGACTTGGCGGGGGCACTGCCGTGCCCCCTGATTCCCATTACGTAGTTAGCTAAACTACCATATTATGTGGCTTCGTGATGGGAAAATCGTTATCATTTGGTAGCGTTAGTGCAGCTAGCTACTAAATCTGGCTACGAGATAGGACTAAAGGCTTTATTCTTTCGTACAAGACTTCAAATAGCCCATTTCATATATTTTTCATCATTATCATTAACGTACAGACATTCTTCACCGAGCGTTAGCACAACGACGACGACACAGAGACGGACGTACAAATTTGCTTATATATGTTCATCTGTCCGGATTTTCTCCTCTACAGGTCGCATTTCTCAACCGACTCTTGTTAAATTTTCTAAGCTGATTTGATAAAGATTGAATTTTTTCAATGGCGGATATATTTAGCCTAATGGACGCGCGAGGACTACATCTTCTATATTTTTAGAACTTAATAATACATAGATGAAGGGCCCCCGAAGTATTATTCCAGGTAATGTTATTTTGCTAAGCTTTCATACAAAACCGAGTAAACAACAAGTAGCCCTGAATCATGACGCTGTCCTCCAAATGGCCGATGTTCTCCGTAGTGGTGTCGCCGCGCAACAGCAGCTCGCCGCGGTTGTTGCTCGTCTGAAACGTCAGCTCGTCGATCGACTTCGTTCGTAATTAGCCATAGCTTGGCTTCAATATCTTTTTTCATTATTGTCTATATGCAAATATTCAGGAATAAATTGATGCACTGAGAAATAGCCTGTTTATATAATAAATTGGTTATAACTTTCTGACGCCATCAAATAAAATTTATAAAGACACTAAACTTATGAACATTTACCAAGCTTACATCTATCACACTTGTATTCTTATAAGAAAAATACTATCAAATGACCTTCATATCCAAATTTCATTTACAAAAAAACAACAAATTCAAAAAATTAAACTCAGAAACGCTAATAACCTTATTCTCCGCCCCCCGCGGACTAATTACGGCAAAAAATGCATATTGTATGAGGGAGCCAACTTATACAATAAACTCCCGATCGATATCAAAGATGCTAAATCACTACGCACGTTCAAAAGACTACTTATACACCATCTATTAACTCGTCCATAACATGAATACATGTATATATTTATAAAAGTAAAGTACATCCGTTTTTAATCTACTTAAACCATATAACTTTTTTTTTTTTTTCAATAGTGATACATTTGGCCATAAATCAGTATATTAGAAAAAAAAAATATATATATACGTACATATATGTACTATTAATTACAAATAATAAAAATACACACACACACTGTTCTTTTTATATTCACAAAAATAGTACAACAAATCAGTTAACACCAAATTAGTCTTTCCGCAAAACGTACGCATTTATTGACACACTTCCAAACAATTTATATCCGTGTACGATGTTATCTTTATCTAGTTACTACGCTCGCACCGCGCAGCGCAGCGCGCCCACAAGCAGGCAGCGATCGTTGGCAAACTTGTTTTGTATGCTTCCATTTATAATTCCACCCGCCAAATGTTACTTTTTACAGTTCGTTACTTTGCGACTTTTGCGAAAAAACAGAAATGTATTTACGCTCACTAGTTTAGGTTATAACATGATATGTTTTTCTCAAGTAAGTGAATTATTGTTATTCTTTTTGAGAAATAAAGATCTTTAAACCGAAATGTCGGTACAGGAAAGCCTTTTTCACTTGGAGCAAACTATATACAGATATTTATTAATTTTATTTTTTGCATTGTACTTCAGTTTTTTGTTTTTTACATACAAGTATGTTAAAAGTAGATTTTGGCACTACCGTCCGCTGCTGGTCGCACCACAAGGCGGGTGGCAAAACAAGGAACTACCGAACAGCAATCTAATTGCCCGCGCTCGACGTTTCTCGTGACAAATATTATTGGTTCCTTTTGTTACCTCACTCTTATTGCCTGTAAACGAACTTAACATAGTATATATCGGTCGCGGGAACTAAAATGAGATAATATACGCGATATAATCCGTTAAATTGTTTTATTTCAACGAGTAATAATCGCGGAAACAGAAGAAAATATTATAGTATATATGTTAATAAGTGATGGACTAAAATTATTTATTACGAGTTGTAAGGTATATTTTTTTTATAGTTGAAAGAGTTTGTACTTTTTAGGTTTCTTTGGTTTCAACTTATTTGAATAAAATAATCCCGTAATCACCGGAGCTATAAGGCTTCCGAAATGTCGAGTCCTTCAGTGCGACTTCGTACGCGAAATAATCAGTTTAAATTGATTTATTTAAATTAATTTAGAATATTTTAGGCAATTTTGTTTCACGTGACACTAGGTGGCGTTAGTAGTACCGTGATTGGATCCATATAGAACTAGACATTTTGAGCCACAAACAAAAAAAGAGGGGTATTTATATAAGTTTAACATAAAACGTATGTTAAATGTATGTTCGTGTGTCTGTCTTTCGATGATGAAGTTTTTTCTCTAGATGAGCCGGGGTTTACATAAAAGATGAAAATAACGCTAAACTGGATTTAAAAATTAAACTTTGATGGACTAATTACAACTTACTTCAAGTGTTAATCATTATTTCAATGAAATTCTACAAAACAACCCAAGAAACGATTCATAAATACACGCGTTCAGCGGGGCAGTCTTCGTGTACCGTCTACTATGGCACGGACAAGTTTCGGTACCTCGGATGCTCCATCACCGACACGAACACCAGAGAGGAGGAGAACAGGATACGCATTCAAAATACCCTGCGATGCAATGCACCCCTTAATATAGTGTGGGTATCACGGCTTCTATGCAAAAATATAAAATTGCACATTGAATATGTATGGCTGTGAGGTCTGGACACAAATGACGAAAGTCAGCTCTGGGTAGTGGGGAGAATAATATTTTGCAAGTTCCTCGGTCGAACCAAGTCACATTAAGGATACGAAAATTGTCTAGATTTAGGAGTTGGTGGTGTATTATATAGACTTTGCTGGTTCGGTCACCTCCAGAGAATGGGCAAAGATCGAGTCGTCAAGAGTGTGAACTTAGGACGACCGGCTTATCGGCACCCAGTCAGTTTGACCCTTAAATTATCAAATATAAAGTCGATAAATGCCGAGTGAACTATCGAAGTGACCGCATTGTACTTTATAATTATTCATATTTTTTCAGGGACCGTGGTCGCATCTACAGCGGTCTCGCGCAGTCCGGCTCCTGGAGCTGCTGCGACGAGTGTAATCGCATCGAGGTGCCCGTGCTATTACCATGTGCTGGAAAATACAGCTTAAATCCATAACGAGGTGCAACAATGATATAGTTAGTTAGAACCGTAGCTGTGGCGATTAAATTAACTTGAAAATACGTTACTTAGCATCAGGCTCTCTAACCCAATGCCGCAGTGAGTAAGTTAAGATATTTGGAGACCATTTTTTTAGTTTGCACAAGACCGACCTTGGTGGCGGTGTATGAGGAAAGCCGCGTTTAAACAAGAAATAACGAAAATAAGTAGAGTATAAAGTTTATTCGTAGAATTTATCGATATTGTCGCTGTCCTACGAGTAAACACGGTAACGGTATTTTGTCGGAGATTTGTGACCCTCGAATAACTAATTGTTCCTTAAAATAGTTAATATTAGGTAGTGCCTTATTTATTAGTTGTAAAGGTAGCAGCGCTTATTTAGAATTTAAAAAAAATTGGCGTCTACCAAAAGAAACCTGACAGTTGACAAGAAATTTCGATATATTAACAAAAACACAAATCGAATCTATACGTATTTACAAAATCTCAGTTACTCATAGAAATATCGGTGTCAGAGACTATACGTACACTTTTATGTAATAAAACTCTAAACATGTAATGTTTCAGTGGTCTCCGCAAATGGTCTGCACCATTTGCGGAAACCCACTTCGTGGCTGCTACACAGGGATGGCACAAAAACTAATTAAAACGTAGTTCTCACTTTAGTGAAGTAAGCGTCAAAACGAGACTTATATCTACAGTGCACGATGCTCTACACATGGCTACGACGTACAGAAACGGATGGCGGCACATCATTTGAAAGAGATTGTCCCGGGTAATGACCATAACCCTCACCTATCTAAATACTCTACTTATTTTTGTTATTTTTTTATTTACGCCCGCCGGACAACCACAAATAGCCAATTCATCGCGAAGCAGTAAGGCAGGCAAAGTTTCATGCTCTACTTAATTTTAATATTATAATATTCCACAACGCACTGCACGCCATAGGAAATTGTTTGCAATTCCCTACTGTCGTACGAAATACGCATCAAATTCTTACTTCAACCGTTGTCTTAGATATTACAGTACACGTCTGTGTAATGTAGATCTTTCCTCGTACAACAATTGTCAGAGTTTCATAAATGTAATCGTCTGTCATTTTAAATCTAGGTTGTAAACAGTTGTAACATTATAAACAATATTCTTTCTTGAACTCAAAGAAGAATGAAGTGTGTGTAGGTACTCAATGTGTACTTACTCGTAATTTTTTGTCGGTTTACAACTAGTTATAAGTACTAAATACCATTGCATTGTTGCTGTTTCGCCTCCTACCGTTCCTAAATAGATTTATATAACCTCAAGTTATGGCACTGCAGGTCATTTACCATGGTAATAATAGCCATGTAAGTTATTAATCGTGACTGTTTGTGGCGTAAATAAAAAATGATCTTGTTTAACACCTGGCTATAACAAATAGCCAATATATCGCGATGCATAAAACATTTTACATCCATCTGTATAGATGGCGTCATTAATATGTACCTACACTTAGGATTCCAACGTCACTCAAATCGCTTAGCCATCAATTCACATCTTTGTTGATGCGACCGAAGCCCCAGAAGATACATCAATATAGTACAATGCAATTACTTTGGGTTTGCCACTCAGCATTTTATCAACTTTTGTCGGAAGTAGAAGTTACACGAAATCCATTGCTGCATATTCACAACAATATTCAATCTAACCTTACATCCTAAACCAGCACTGAACATTATCTGCTACAGTGTCATTTCGTACGGTAGACCAATAAAAACACAGATACGATCTGATTAATGAATGCAGTAGCATGTGTAAAGTGATGCAAAATATATAGTACATGACGCCATAAATATTACATCGAATGATCTCCAAAAGACTGATGAAGAACTGTCATGATAATTGTCGCGCTCTAAACACTTGTTTTTTTGTATCGTTTCATATGTGATTTTGTATCATTTTACTAAAATAATAACTAAAACTTTAAATTTACTTGTTACTACACCTTCTAAACTTATTGAACTAAATAAGCAATATCTTTCATGTAGTTATAACACCGGCTCCCTCAAAAAAAAATCTTCATGGTTGCCAGTCAGTGACAGACACACATATGACATATATATATTAAACTTATGTAAACACCTCTCTTTTATTGTTGGCGGTGGAATATCCGGTAACTATATGTATGTAAGCACTAACTATACTGCTAACGCCATCTAGTGTCAGAGAGAGATGATGCCCAAAAAATTCTTAACTCATTTAAGGCTGGCTGGATATCACCGATCTTTTATCCTGAGAACTACTCTTATTCCCAAATAGTTATGTCAAATTAATAAAAAGTTTTGACATTACTATTCCAGAGTAAGCGTTGTTCTCGGAATAGAAATTTGGTGAAATCCAGCCTAAATAAAACAATGTAAGTGGCTTATTTGGTATATGATGTCGCATTTAAGGACCCAACTCTTTGTAGCTCCCGAGTTCATGGGATTTTTCTTTTTAGTAGTATCTAATTATAAGCCTAGACTTTAAAATATGAATAAAATACAATTTATCTGCTTGGAACTACCACTGGATCAGCAGTATATTTGACGAGGGCCGTATATAGGGCTAGGCAACCGGAGCTGGATGGACCTCCACATGTGAGGATCCCCCACAAATGAAACTAAAAAAAGGGAAGTTTAATGTATTTGAAAAATGATTAAGCCACTCATCCGTTGCCCCAGAGCTACCAGAACTCTAAATCCAGCTCTGCATTTGACAGCAAATTTGAGGCACCCCTTGCGGTTAGCGGGTGTACCATGAACTAAATTTGACTTAAATTATTCAAAATAATTTGGATATGGATATTCAAATAAGCAAATTTTTATAGGAACATGTAAATATTATATATAGATTCATTTTATGTGATATTACTTAGGTTCAGTAAACCAATAATTATTTATTAATTCATTTAATTCGAATTTTATTAAAAATGCAGTCCTCTTTCTCAATTACTGAATCACTGTAAATTCGCCCATTATTACTAATTTCTTCCATGCCAACAAAAATCACATATTTTGTAGCCGAGTATAAAAGCTCAATTCGACTTTGTTCTAATACCAGAATGCGCCCGTAACTGTATTCCCTTTAGTCTCATCACGTAGCCAGAATTGGTAGCTAGCTTTAAAATGGAAAAAATATTTCAACTTATTTTATGACATCTTCATTGTAAGGAAGTTAGACGATGCACGTTGTCAAGTACTTAACACTTACAATATTAATAGTATGATGACCGTGTCCATTTCGTAGCTAGCTACAAGACGGAAAAACACAATTCCTATTTCGCAGCTAGCTAAGCTACCATGTTATGTGGCTTCGTGATGGGAAAAGCGTTCTCATTTGGTAGTATAAGTGTAGCAAGCTACTAAATCTGCTACCAAATAGCCCATTACCCCTTCATGGTCAACTGAGCCCACTCTCAACTCAGCACGCGGGTTCAGTTGACTACGTTTAAATTTTCGGCGGCAACTCGGCCCAGCAATTGGCTAAGGGGTCGACTGAGCCCACACGGGCTCAGTCGACTACAGTTTAAAGTTATATGGTTGACTCAGTCCACGGGCTCAGTCGACTACACTTTAAAGTTATATGGTTGACTCAGCCCACGGGTTCAGTCGACTACAGTTTAAAGTTATATAGTTGACCAACGGAATGTTGAGATATATGTATAACTAACATTTGATCCACCTGTCTGGACTGCTATCACGTTTTGGTAAGTTACTAATTTTAACAATAAAAGCACTAGATATCGGATAACAATATATTTTAATATTTAAGAACAATCGATCAGTGTAATGACCCGTGAAGGTACGCTATCGGCGAGAGCCATCTTCTCTCGCAGTGTTGCCAACATAAATATATATTTTAAACACAAACATACGTGAACACAACAGAAGCAAAGTTGATATATCCGCGTCTTCGTCTGCAGCATGGACGTAAATCACTCCGCCCAAACATTTATTAAATGTTCTAGAATCTTAACAGTTCTATACATAAAGCTTAACTTTTTTCATTGTGTTCTAGTTCCATAACTATTTCATTAATTTTGTCATTCACCTCCATGACTTAATTTTTTCTTTTGCTGACGATGTTATTTTTTACTTTATTTGTGTCTGTTTTCATGAGGCGTTGCAAAACTACTAGAAGTTTTAAAATGTCGGGTTTTGGCTTTAACAGCTTGTTCAATTTCGCATGCCACCCTTGAAGTACATTGTTCGTCCTATTAAACTGCCTGTAGTATGTCCACTGACCAGAGTAAAGGGATTTTGGATTCATCCAATTGTCAAAAAACTATTGATTAAAATCATTTGCCATTTTTGTTTTAGGGCCTTCATCTAAGACGTGTAGCCAAGCATCCAATAGGTGTTCAAATGGCAAATGTGCCAAAGCTGTCAATCGCCTAATATATACCTTACCGAGTTTCGCTTTGGTAAGACTACATGCCTTTGCCTTGTTCCAGAGGTATTTGGTGAGGTGATAGAAACAGCCTTGAATTTGGACACCCTTGCATGTATCCAGCAAAGCTGATATCAACGCCTTTTCATAATCCACTTTTATGCTGGTAGGATTCCAGTCTGAAACTTAGCTTTTAATGAGTTTGAAAAGTATTTCATAATTGGTTTTGCGTTTGTCGGGCAATAAGGCATACAGTACCGGCACAACTTTTATATTTTCTCGGTCGCTGCCGAGATCAGCATGTATGGTTACCAGTTGATAAAAATTTCGTTGGCACGACTTAAACGTGCCATCAACATAACACAATTGTTTGCACTGCGACAGCAAATTTCGTAATTCCGGACATGAAAATACTAATATTCTCATCCCATTATTTGTGTAATAAGCGAATAGCAACTCTGAAAATTTTGGTGAAATTATCACGTCAATGGCGTTCTTGAAAGTGCAGTTTTAAATGCCTAAAGATTTATAGCGTTTTCGATACAATTTCTGTGTCCAAGCACGCGTTTTTTATTTTATTCGCAAATTGATCTTGGTAACTTCCACTATAAAAACGAAAATTAAATAACAAACAGGTATTTTATTTACAAACATAATTGTAAACAAACACACACACACTAAGTTGTCCCCCTAGCGAAAGACTGAGCCTGCGGGCCGAGTTGTCCCTCTGGCGGTAGACTGTGGTCAACCGAGCTTGCGGGCCGAGTTGTCTCCTTAGCAATAGACAGTGGTCAACTCAGCCCGCGGGCTGACTTGTCCCTCTGGTGGTAGACTGTGGTCAACTGAGCCCGCGGGCTAAGTTGACCTTGTAGGCCGAGTCGCCCCCAACATATATTTTAGAGGTCAACTGAGCCCGCGGGCTGAGATGTGAGTGGGCTCAGTTGACCATGAAGGGCCCATTACATATATTTTTTCACCATTATGATTATCGCAAAGACATTCTTGACCGATCGTTAGCACAACGACGACAACACAGAGACGGACATACAAATGTGCTTCTGTATGTCCGTCTGTCGGGATTTTCTTCTCTATAGGTCGCATTTCTCAACCGATTCTCGTAAAATTTTCTAAACTGATTTGATATTATAAAGATTGTTTTTTTTCAATGGCGGATATATAGGGCTTAAAGGACGCGCGAGATCTACAGCTACTGTATTTTTAGAACTTAATAATACATAGATGAACGGCCCCCAAAGTATTACACCAGATACTGTTATTTTGCTAAGCTTTTATACAAAACCGATTAGACAACAAGTAGCCCTGAATCATGAGGCTGTCCTCCAAATGGCCGATGTTCTTCGTCGTGCAGGCCTATAATGGTTGCATTGGTCACGCGATAAATAAATGTCATAGCTGCCGTCAGCTTCTGACACGTATATCAGTGCGAGAGTGACAGACGCGTTATCATATCATTTATCGCGTGATAAACGCGACCATCATCACCCGGTGGTGTCGCCGCCCAACAGCAGCTCGCTACGGTTGTTAAACGTCTGAAACGTCAGCTCGTGGATCGCCTTCGTTCGCCACTAGCCACAGCTTCGCTTCGATATCTTTCTCCTTTATTGTTGATATGCAAATATTCAGGAATTAAAGTGATGCACTCGAGAAAATGGGCGATGAACGAGTTCATAAGGGGGATCCACTGTCGCTGGAGCGGATACTCACGGTGTGTATTCTGTCTAACCTAATCCCGGCTACACAGAAAAGCTGCCACTAAGTGAGTGCCGCAAATAGTGCGGAGATGGCAGAATGACTGAATGTGGGTGAGTAACTTAGTTATAAGATTAATTAAGATTAATGAGATTGATTGATTCAGGCGTTACTTTTCGGAATTCCATACTAGATTAATGGATTATAGTTCCTTTGCTGTTCCGCGAAATAAATAAGGTTAAATTGTTACAAACAAATGACGGATCAAACTGGTCCAAAATAATAAGAATTAAAAATGTTTATTTTAATATCAGTTAATTTTATCTGAAAATCATGATGGCGTTAATACGTCTTATAAAGAGAGAGCCTTATACTTCAAGAGAAACGCGGTCATGGACTTGTGTGCCACAATCGATATTCGACATTTTAACCCAGTTACCTTGATTGAACTCCATACCAAATATTAACCTTCATATTTGTCATGAACTCCTAGTACTTGTATCGCATGCATAACCTGTTGATTTGATTATTTGTACTTGCGCAAATGCTACCAGTGCCTTGTTTAAACTGCAATCTCAGAGATGGGTCTGCTAACATCATAATTGAGACTAGTATATATATACGAGTACAACAAATATTAAAGGCTGTAGCCGTGTTGCGATACAAAATTAGCCTTTATTGTTATTTTATTTTTAGATACTCCTTATAAGTGCTGTTCCGAAAAGAGAAACGTACATGGTTTCTCTTTTCGGAACAGCACTTATAAGGAGTATAACGCCACGATTATACGCCATATTACGAATACTTGTCAGTATTCGTAATATGGCGGTTTTTTTTTTCACTTTTTAATTATTTTCTTGAATTTGGTCTTTGCGATTTATTTGATTTTTTGGTAGGCCACTACATATTAAAACTCATCACTACAAAAAATATTGTCTGAAACTTTAGTTCAAATATATGTCAAAATAATGGAAACAAAAATTTGTCAATTTTTTTTTGGTGTTCTGCTATAGAGGCACACAGTTTTTAGGGTTCCGTGAAAAAATGTTATTTACCAAATATGAATGTGTGGCACATATTTCGATTGTTCTAAAAACAATTTGAGGTTCCTTAGATTTTTTTTTGATTTAGTGAATATTTTCCGAAATATTCGCTCCGAAAGTAGCAAAAATTGTGTCCCCCCCTCTATTTTTTAAACGGTATGTTCAAAAATTATGAAAAAAATTATAATTATAAAGCTTAATAAATACTTCCAATGAAAATTATTTTCAACATGGTCGGATATACCGTTTTCAAGTTATTGCTAAAAAACTGCGCTTCTCAGCAAAAGGATGTAAGTGCCGGGGACATACGCTTTTTTGTTAGCGTTTTTTTTTCATATCGTATTTTTTTCATCTGTAGTGCATTTTTTGGTATAAACGGCTGCGGAACCCTTCATAGGCGAGTCCGACTCGCACTTAGCCGCTTTTTTATTTCATTAATTACCGATCTATAGACCTCCTACATATATTAAATTCAAAATATTAGCTTTGGTACTTGATGCCAAATACATATAGCTTTCTTGTTCAATGTTTTTACAGGATTGCTTTAATTACTTGTATGAATGAAATCCTTTATCCTATTTGATATTTTTTGAAAGTTCAAAAATCAATAATGTTAAAACATTAGGTTAATCTGCCCATTCTCGCAAAAGTCTAATCATGCAAGAAGATCACTTTTCAAACATTTTAGATGCAACAGACGTCGACGGCGTAGTATAGGTACTAGTACCCGTAAGTAGACAGTAAAGTTATGAATTACACGTTTTTAGAAAATACATCAT
Source organism: Hedya salicella (assembly GCA_905404275.2). Classification (NCBI taxonomy): domain Eukaryota; kingdom Metazoa; phylum Arthropoda; class Insecta; order Lepidoptera; family Tortricidae; genus Hedya; species Hedya salicella. Next base: position 9,724,686 of record FR990096.1, on the reverse strand, counting down.
GCAATACTTGATAATTCGTTTGAATTTATATGTATATTATTATAACGCTGTAAAAATAGAATGTCGGTACATTGATTATATAAAAAAAGTGTTGTAGACTGTTTCAATGTCACTTAATCGTATAATATTTTGTTTTTGGTATGTTTGTATATGTCGTTGGTCGTTGTGGCTTCATCACGCAAAAATTACAAACGCAAAAAAATGTTTTTGGTACACGGGTAGCTGGGCATCCACAGATAGTAATAGAATTCTCTTTATCCGACTACGCTGAAGAAACAAAGGGACTTGTATGTTCTCCTCCGCTGACGAAGTTGCGATACTGAATTTTATTCTTGTTTAAAAAAAACAACTTCCGTTGCAATTTACGTGAATATACCTAATATTGGAGATGTTATTTATCAAATGTGAACTTTCAACCGGACATGCGTATTGCACATTTAAGTTTCGATCGATTTTATAGCGGCCAAAACTAATAACCTCAAACACCAAATAATATTTCTCATTGTAGCGTTTCGACGTTGCAGAATCCTATGATAAGTATAGTGTTTAGCTAGTAAACTAAAAACGCTAATTGGTTGTTTACTCAGTTTTTAACTTTTCCTTCGAGTTTGTGATTAAAATAACTCCTCTTAGTGTATGTTGCCTTAGTACTATGTTCCGTGGCAGGTGTCAACTCCCTCAGCACCAGTTAAAAAAAAAATTAAGGCGTATGTGCAATGCAGTAATGACGAAGGTTGGGACGTAATTTGTTGAAAATATTTTCAATGTATAAGCGTTTAATTGTTAAAACTTTATAATAGTATAGATAATCATTTAAATTGATACATCGCAAATGGGTGGCCTTATGGCCTAGCTAAACCGCACACCGAAAAAAAAAAAAAAAAACGGATTATTTTTTTTGAATAATCTCCTTCGCTTTGTTTATCGTTATCTGGCCGGGTGCACGACGTCAGCGCCGCCTAGCGTTCGCAACTTTACTGGCTTTGTCAAAAGTGTAAAATAATGGACGCAACAAAATATAGCTAAATAATTGAAAATATTGACTGTAGAGCACTTAACAAGTGCAATATCTTATTATTTTTTATCTTAATATGTTTGTTTTTAATGTGAAACACATTAGGTTTTTAGCTTTATTGAAGAAAGTAAAAGACATAATAATAATAATTATTATTAAGGCGTAGGGATATGACGACCCCACCGCCCGCTGGTTCACCGGGGCAATCAGTCAACGCAGGGCAGCTTGTGGCGAGCTGTTGGGGAGTAGCGACCCCACGTACCTGAGTGCTTCTGGGGGACCCTGAAGGAAGGTGTTGGATCAGGCCCCCACCTCTGGCTTGCCTTAACTGGCCGGTCAGAGTAGAGTCGCTAGAGCTGCGGCTCGAGGGTGGATGTGGAACGTAAGTGGCGAGTTGGCTTCGGTAGAAAGTCCAGTGACACCTCTCCACCCTTAGCCCTCCGCACCGATGTTGCCCTCAGGCCACTATATGTGTCGCTATTTACGAGGGCCCATCTAGCGGTGGGCAAGTCATCGTCTACCAGTGCCTTTAGCCATAGGACACTTTTCCTGGTAGACGTTCGATTGTCTCAAGCAATAGCCCAGTATATATAGTCCATCATTTCAATCCCATAACCCAGCATATTTAGATCTCATCACTCTCCAATAGTTCTTGCATCTAGCGAGTGCTGTCTCTGTGCGTGTCCCATGATACGGGCAGGAACAGCACCCGCGCGGTGTACACCTTACATTTCATTAAATTGTCGAAAGGGCCTCTACGCGTTGGCTTCGGCTCCGCGCACGCCTCCCAAAGGTCCGGGACACCATTGTCCCGTGAGCGGGTGCGACATACATAATAATGACATAATAATACTAAATACGTGTGTTTAGTATTATTATGTCAATTTACTCCTGTGTTGTTTCCTTGCAAATTAAAGGATAAAAATAATCTTTTATTCCAGATAATTTAAAAATGACTACTATTGTCAAAACAGGTTTCCAAAGCATCGGTCACAACGTAAGGTTTCAGCCTCAAACCGAGAGTAAAGGGAAGCTGTTACTTGGATCCATCAGTAGTAAAACAATAAACATTTTCAAATTATAAGTTATTCTACGTTTTATATTTTTGAAACATTGTAATTATTCTATCATAATAGTATTATTACAGTTGACCACACGACGGCTATCGTGCTACCCATTTTATTTCAGTTTATTATTTTATAGCAGAAAACGTAAGAATACTAACTGAAAAGTATGACGTTTCATAGAAACAGACCCGGAAAAGTTACCAATTTTGGCCACATCAAGCGCTGCGATCGTTTTCGCTTTCCGTACACGACCCCTGCACCCGGCCACACCCGGCCATGACTTAATCGATATATGTTATCGCCACCCGTGAATTACTTATTATTGAGGAGTTCCGGTGGCTTTCTGTGATTTGTTTAATGTTCCACGCAATTTATACTTTTTTAATGCAAATTCTTAACTCGTTTCTTAGAATACAAAAATCGCTAAAAAGATGCCTATACAATTTTACGGTGTTCAATTTCCTTTAAATCCCATCATCTGATCCTGACTTGATAACAATGGGGACATCAGGGGGTAAACTCTTTTGAATATAAAAAGAATTTCGGAAAGTGGTCCACATTTGACTGCGAAATCGGTGAACATACATAAAAAATACATACAGTTGAATATATATATAAGCTCTTCTTTTTTGAAGTCTGATAAAAAGGCAATTTCAAACAAATACGTCGTTTATTTCACTTAATATCACACAGAAGGGCGACTCCACGGAGCGCCCAGTGCCTCGGATTGCTGTCGGTCTCAAAGTCTATGGAGCCGACGTATTTGGCATCAGTGCGTTGTGGTTTGCGATATATCGGACACTCGTACAGCCGAGGGTCCTTCCCAGCGGTCGTGTTGATCGCAAAGATGTAGATGATCGGCATTTGTTCGTACAGGACTTTGGGCTTCGATTCTATCAGCTTCCCGGATTTTCTGTCCAGTGATGCGCCTGGAAGAAAATCCTCTTATCATCAGGCCTACTTAGACTAGACATAGGCTAAAATTAGACGGTCGCTAATTAGTATTATGAGGACGCATTTATCGACAGTTTTAACACAAATATTACCTACATACATACATACATAAAAACATGCCTTTTTCCCATTACAGGGTAGGCAGAGACTACCTCCTTCCACTTGCTACGGTCCTGGCATACAACTGCCGCTTCATCAACATTCATTAATGTCTCTTCATGCATGCTCACCGGTTTAGAGTATTTTTCACTTGCCCTTTTTTTTAGAATGTCTCCATTCGACTAGGCCTTCCTCTTCCAAAATTTCCACTTACCCTTGTAGATCTTGTACCTCTTTATCCTTCCAGACATTATTCTGTCTTCTTACTTTTCTCATATATTGAAAAAGAAATTAATACTACCTATACTCATATATTGAAAAAGTAAAGACACTAACAGAATTGGTCCTCGAAGGAAGAAAGCCAAGGGCTTATAAATATACAACAACGAATTTATAACTTGGTTAGTATGTAGGTACCTACTGCTGTCATACGGATAAACCGGCCAAGTGCGAGACTGACTCGTACTCGGTTCCGTTTAAACGTTCACTTGACCTACTTGACACGTTAAATTTGCACCTACTTACTATCTACGAGTATAATGTCTGATACAAATGAGGTGCAAACTTAACGCAAGCGGGTATCTAAGAAAATGTTTGATTTAGAGACTAGACCGTGAATTTTCGGTCCCCCTCCTAATAGTAATTTTTATTTTTTTAAATATATATTTAAAATGTTATTTTCCATTATTCTTGGGCTAGGGATGATTATAACTATTCGAAATGTACAGCATAAGTAGTTCTTGAGATAGCGCTGTAACAGTCGGTCGGACAGACAGAATCGCACCATAAGAGTTCCTTTTTTTATTTTATGGTATGGGACCCTTAAAAGGATGTCTTGACATTTTATCCGAAACTGAGTTTAGTAAAAGCGTCCCTTTTCAGTTCGAGTATGACGGCAAAAATAGTTGCATTGCACTTCTAACGTCAAACCTTCTAAGAACAGGCCGTAGACGTACACTCCTTCCGGCGGGCCTTCATGTACGTCCTCTCGGTTCAACTTGGTGATGTGGTTCTGCAGGACCACTGAATCCAACGCCCACCCCTTGTGGCTTCTGGTAACCTCCTGAAGAAAGAAATAGTAAAGTATAAGGAGCTGATTAGCGGATGGATGAGAATGTTTTTTTCGAAATTTATCCTCATATTAATGCGATGATGAAAATTGTATATATCAAAATAAAAGGTAGTGAAGTAAATCATATTATTACACGATTAAGCCCCGTTGTGTTGTGATAATGAGTGAAAATCGTGTAAGTTTAAATCAATGTGTAGTGCGATTATGTGTGGTATAAACACGCGTCTTTAATGGAGTGGATTACAGCCATAAGAACGGTGTAATAAGAGCCACTTTACAAGCACGTGTATTGAAAAAGCTTTAATTATACCGCGGACGAGAATTCGCGTCCTCGCTCGGAATACAATGGCACTAGAGTAAATCCCAACATTATAGATATAGTATTGAAAACGCGATATCCCGTCGTTAAAACCGTAAACTTTATGAAGTTGGCGTGAATTTTCGTGCTCGCTCGAAATGCATTGGCACTGAGGGATTAGTAAGAAGGCTAAGCGTTAGCTAACGGTTAAGACTGTACCTACTAAATTTGGTTGCCAAACGTTGTCCTCTAGAAGCGATATTCCGTAAACGAATAGATCAGATCCAGCGGACCTATGATAGTTGCATTTGTCACGCGATAAATAAGTGACATAGCTGCCGTCACCTTCTGACAAGTATGTGAATGCGAGAGTGACAGACGCGATATCATATCATTTATCGCGTGATAAACGCGACCACCATAGGCCGCAGGTAATAGATCGAATCACTTGCTCAAAGAGGTAAATTTCCCTGCAGTATTCCAAGAATCTGGAGAAAACAACAGCCTCAGCTGTCGCAGGATTTCATTGGCAAGTAAGGTAGCTTTGGCGTGGCGCCCATATTAACCGATTCCCACGGGGTTGCCCAAGGAAAGGCTTATAACAATATTTGCTTGAAATATGTGTAAATTAATACGCTTCGGCTTCCCTTGTAATTTTCCTGTCGCCACGCTTCTAGACGTAGTATACGTCAATTACCTGTCTCATGGCGGTAAGGAATCCCTGGGGGTTAAAGAATCCTGTCATCCAAAAGGCGTTAGGACGTCCGTTGCGCAGCCACACACGGTACTGATGCTCGCGCTCCAATAGCTCTGTATACCAGAAGCCCAGCGTCGCTGATTCCCACGACACCTGGAATTTGAGAAAAAAAAGTAAAACATTGGATAAGCATGATAGTAGGAACTTTGTCGAGTCGGCAACAAAATCAATAATATACATATATATCTAAAGCATAAGCAAAATGAAGTCTTTTTTCCAAAAATATCATTCTGATCCACTACACAACATGTACGACTTGGAAAATTATTTGTCCTCTTAATAGTTCGCATGAGCTCAGACCAGTTGGAGATTTGAAAAGGCGTTACTCATTGACGTTTCACGCTCTCTCTTTTGACATTAGCGGGAGGCAAGCTGTTAGAGAGCCATTTTTGAAAACGCTCGCTCTAATAGTAAACGGTTGTAGAGTATGCAAAATAGGCAGCTTTTTCTGCCTCAGGACCGACCGGCCATCGGTAATCACAGAGTATGCCGCGCCTAGTTGGGGGTTGGTTTTTAATCCGTTAACCTACACGGTGTGCGCGAGGAATGGGAAAGATTTTAACCACACATTCCTGAAGCCATTAGAAGTAAAAAAATGTTATGTAAACCAAGTCAAATTTAGCAAAAAAATATCTAGTTTAGTCGATTTTTGTACATTAAAATTGAAAAAACTTTCTTTTATTAAAATTGAAATTTTCATAGGGAAGCCCCTACGAAAATTATCCCTTTTAATAAAACGGTAACCATAATTTTTCGAAAAAGTATGATTTGATGTCTGTCAATAGCCACGCAAAACTTAACCACATATGTGGTAACGTCGCAATCAAAAAGAGCCGGATTTGCCGGGGGTTTCAAATTAAATATTTTGCTCCTAATGATCTAAGGAATGCGTGGTTAAAATAATTCCCACATTCACGGGCACCGTGTATATATTTTCAAGATATTGGTAATAGGATGGTTCACCTTAAGCCAGTTTTGCGGTATCCTTGCGTCGTACATGGCATCGAGGCTCTCGCGCAGTGCCTGGCTCATCACTATTGTTCCGTCAATAGCCAACTTCAGGTTGCACAGAGTGGACTGGACTGATTTGATTACACGTTGTATACGATCAATTTCTTGTCTGGAATAAATATATTTTTATAAGCATCTGCGAGATGGTGGAAAAATATTTGACAAGGATAAGGATCACTTCAAAAAATTCAAGATTACCTTAAGAAAATATTCATAGGCAGAAAAGCTCCCATCTTCACTAACGCTTCTCGAACTTCAAAACTAATATATTGTTTAGGTAGTTTTTCCAACATGTCTTCAGCAAGTCTATACACTATACTTTCTCTAGTCTCACCACCTTGGCTACCACCTTCTTTAGGCTGCACGCTCAATATCGTGTCCAAGATATCCTTAGCACTGTTGATTTGATACGTTATGTCAGCATTACCGTGGAGACCGAATACTTCTGGAGTATCAGTCAACGGCAATTGATTTATGTAATCAACATATCCTGATAGATTCCTCGTCTGTGGAACTTTATAACCCTTATAAAATTCAAATCCTGGTCGTAATAGTACATCACAAAACCAAACGTTTGTAAACGTTGTCAGGAGTCTTTTGTCGAAGTCGTCTGTCACTCTGCCACCATACTGAACCTCCCCAAGCATATAACAGATCGTTGGCCATGATATGCCTTTTTTTGGATCTATATCGTCAAGATGATTTTGAATAAACTGCACGCTTGCAGCGTAATCAGCTTGATTGAACTCGTATGGAATATTCCAGCCTAGAGGCCCGAACTTCCGTCTTTCTTGCACGATGGTGTGTAGGAACGCTACTGCATATAGCAAAGGAGGCCATTGCGACAAAGATGAATAATCTAAAGTGTCTTGCGTTATGTTTTGATATGTTCTTTTCATGCTAGCTCTAATGCCTTGAGGGGGTTCGTTGGTGAATTTGATAGCCATTTGTAGTAGTCCTATCGGGAAATCCGTGTGGACTTCAGTGGTTAGCCAGAGCCTGAAAGATTCTTGAACGTGTTCGGTTTCAATGAGAGCATCCATGGCTTCCACGCAGAACGGAAGAGACAAGTGGATATTCTGAAGAAGCACCCATCCTCCTTCGCTCATGGAATCTGAGATCATTTTGCGCGCAACAACTTCTTGACCCTGCCCCATGGAAACAGCTTTTATTTCTGAAAACGAAAGATAAGTCCAGTGAAGACCCATTTTCCGTTTCTAATTACTGAAAAATGGTTCAATCAAGAGTACTCACGTATTTCCTTAGATTTGGCCAGTGAAGCAATCTGCGCTGAAGGGTCGGATCCAATGGATAGGATGCAAATGAGAGGCGTGCGTGGTTCTGACTCTTCCCACGTCGCTTCAAGGTTCAAAATACAACCTTCGCCATATTCCGGACCGAGAGAATCTGGAATAGGAGATAGCAATGGAATCGCCTCACTTCCAGATAGTGCATGCAATATCGGACCATTTTCAATCCCGGTATTGAAATCCGATATTGAGTCTCAATCCCGGGATCCCGGGATTAATACCGCGATTAAGAAATGTATTAAAAACTCATTTTCGTGGTAAATCAGTTTTTATTTAAAATAAAATGGGCATTTTCATAAAATTGAACAAAAAAATGTTCAAAATAATCGTACATTTGTATTAGACAGAAGGAGATTGTCAAAAAATCTTACTTAGATCGAGGGATACCTATAAACAGACATGCATGTACAACATGAATTGAACAAAAATAATTCACTAATAATCGACTGCTACTTACTAGTATTCGTGTAGGTACAAGCAATATGAGCATTGAGCACGTATTTCATAGTAATAATGCGAGTTAATTTTAACTTTTGAGCCGTGATATAATATTATAGGCAGTGATCGCCACGGGCGGTGCCACACGGGGTCAATGTATCTAATTCTAATCTTGAAATACTACAGAATAGTAGTACTGACACTTAAAACAATACTCATTGAAAGAGTTTTAATGTTCTTCATGAAAAATATTATATGCGTATTTTCAATGTTTAATTGTGTATTTAGAATTAGAAATAAAGAATACTCATTAGAATTACTTTTGCACACAAGATTCGGACTTTTGAATCATGACCATTTGAAGATTCTTATTTGGAAATCTCGGATCCCGTGGTGTGGCACCGTCCGTTTCGATCACTGTTTTCTTCATGACATAAAGATTTTACTGTCACATTCGTAACATAAAGTGTACAAGGGACTTCGTATTTTATGACGAGAAAGAAATTGTATTTACTTAAACCACTAGATTTTTATATCATTAATATGGCAGTGAGCAGTGAGTGACTACTGACTTCAATTGACATAAATTTTATTAGACGGATAAGTTGTTTGAGCTAGTATGCATATACAAGCATACATATAAATTAGTTGTCTATTACTTACATTTTTCTCCGTTGTCATGTACACACACATCGACGAAAAGACACATCAATCTGACGACCAAAAAAGCACCAACACCAACCAACTTGCGTAGGACCTTACAATTTCGACTACTGTCGGTGACTGTGGCTATTTACCAACTAATGCATCATGCATTTTTGTCATAATACTCTCAATGTAAAAACAATAGATAAACGATATGTACCAATCCAGGTCCTAGACGACTGTAAATCGTTTACCTGCGGCGACCCGATTTCCTAACGGAAAATCCCGAGCTTTGTCTTATGCCCGTCGGGTTCAACGGCCACGTGTTATTTTATATACTTACTGAAATCACGCGATCTAAACTGTTAAACAACGATAAAATAGATATGTAGATCGTGATAAAATTATTGTCGCATATAGTTTTTTTAGAAATCAATTTAGAAAATTGAATTCCGCGGGTTCCCGATATTTCGATATTGGTCTTTTGAAATACCGGTATTGTAATATCGTAAAATCGGCCCGTGATCCCGGGATTTCGTGATCACGGGATCCCGGTTTGCATACCCTACTTCCAGATACTATTAAAAGACGGACGGAAGATAGCGCCTGAATGTTATAAATAACAAATGCACAACTACATAGATGACGACACTACTAGTGTTCGTTCTCAATACGTTGGTAACGCCATCAAGTTGCAGACTAGCTATTTTGAATGCACAGATATTTCTCAAATTGTGACACTAATACACCTCTGTTATGACTGTATACTGCTTATAGTACAAGCATTTTTCGACAAATTCTTGGTCAAATTACTATATTCATATTACTTACCGACGATGTACTTCCTAGCCTGCGAGAGCGTACGATCAGGACTCCATGAGCGAATGAGCAGAAGTTTGCGGAATACGTCGAGGCTGTCGTTGTAGCCACTAGGGATTGTCTCCTCCTCAGGCTTGGCCTTTTCGTACCAGACCCGCCATTCCTTTTCATTTGACGTGATCTAAAATTTCAGGGAAAGAATTATGAATGTAAGTAATGCTCTTAAATAAAAACATGAGTCTTCTGTAAGATATTTATCTCATAAAATAAAAGATACCTTTTGCAATACGTCAGCAAAAGTCTTCAATTTGCTTATTTCTACCAAATTTAGCCACGTTATATCCAAAATCCATCTGAATGGTTTCGGAGTCACTGCATTCAAATCCAATGATGCGCCACCCTTCACAAACGCCATAAATTCGTCGTGAGAAATAAGCTGTCGGTGACAATCGATCTTCATTGCTAGCATTAGCGTGAACAGGGCCTTGTGTCTCTCGTACAAACTGCGCAATGTAAATGCCCACACCTCGTGAGTTAGGTACTTTAATATTATATTGATACGTTCCTCAGTTACGTTACTTTTTGTAGACTTTGTAATTGAATTGTCGAATATCGTCAGGAATTGTTTCAAGGAGTTCTGATACATTATGTTGACGTTGCTCATTTCTACTATTAGGAAATATAATATTGAGCCTCTTGCTGCGACAGCCCTAAATTCTTCACGAGCTTTTATTATTTTCTTTTCAGTGACTTCAGCCACTTTTAATTTTTCATTGACTTCTTCTGCTGTTGTTTTAGTTATTTGCAAAACTTGAATTAAAGCTTCGTCATCCACTAATGATCCTTCAGATGATGTGAGGCGGCAAAGCAAATTACTTTCTAATTCCTTCATACTGCGTTGATTCTTCATCACAGACTCAAATAGTGCCACCCTTTCTTCTTCTAAGTCCGATTTTTCCATAAGAATAACACGACCTAAGAGTTGGTCTTCCAAACCTTGCATTGTAACAGTAAAATCTATTATTGAAGTTTTTGCACTTATTTCTGGAGAATATGCAGGATTTGGTAATTTAGTAGTAATATAGAGCATAAATCCAGGCATAACGTCGCATTCCTTGTCACCAACAATTACTTTCTCTATAGAACCGGATTTTATGAAATTCTTTTCCAACACATTGTCAATTACTGGATCTAACTCTACACCAACATCTTCTATCAACAAAGGTCTACCAAGAGACAAGCTGTCTTCCAGATGAGTCCTGAAGTATTTATGGTTGAGCGAAGTGATTTGTAATTCATTTGTACTTTCTTTATTTTTTATCCAATTCTTACCCTGGCTCTGCGGATCGACTAGCAAAGGATAAGAACTAGATTTTGTTACAATTAGAGCGTTTTGTACAGAAAGGTCATCATTTGGTAAACCTTGCAAAGTCCATTCAGATATTGTGGCATTTTCAACCAACATGTTCGTTATGTTCAGATTATCCGTAACAGGTATTTGTTTGCTTTTCAATATCCCCATCCAGTTAGTAAGTAGATTGTTTCTGAATTCCTGGTTGTACGGACCACAGTATGAAAGGAACCCTGTTGCTAAAACAACATCACCAACTAATCTCCCCAATTGTTCTTTGAAGTCTTTACTTTGCTGTGTCCATCTGATCTTCTCTCCACCTAATCCATTGATTAATGCTGTGGCAGCAGTCATTTTCCGTAGGCAAACGTTCGCAGCATCCGTCAGCTGTTGCTTCTCAGATACCGCGGATTCGTACTGTTCTTTGACTTTTCGAAGAGACATTTCTCGTTCTTCAAGCTGCCTTTCCGCTGAAGCTAAATCTTCCATTGCTACCTGGAAACACACACACAAAATAATGTTTTATTGAAATTAAACACAGACAAGCGGGCAAAGGGTTTTACTCAAGGGCAATGAAATTGGTTAGTTATGTATGGAATCTCGAAACAAGTGTCTCTGATTTCACTGTTGTATTAGGGTGAAAGAACATTTGTTAAATTACCTTCAGCCTTGCTTCTTGAAGCAAAAGATTTGCTTTCAAAGGCAGCACTTCTTTATTGACACTATGAAAGAATGCCATTGCTTTCGTCCAAGATAGCAACCCGGCGACGTCACCGCAAACTCTTTTGGCAGTGTCCATATTGTAGTCCTCCATTTCGAAATAAGGTACCAAATGTTCAACCATTTCATTATTTATTATATCTTTAGGATAATTCTGAAGTTGGAGCAGAAAAGTCGTACTAGCCATCATCTGGAATATAAAACATCGTTATTATTGAAATGTTATTTCATGTCTACGTAGAAATCTACATTCCATTTCCAGCAAGAGGATTTACCTTGAGCGACTCTGCCCAGGAAGGTTTTGGACACGGCGCTGCCACGTCCGGTATAAGTGGGTGCAATCTTCTTTGAAACAAGATCAAAACGCAGTCCATGATTCTCATGATAAGATGCGGTGGCCTACCCAACTTTCTGACTGTCGCTATATGAGCGGGTTTAATAGTGTTAAGAGCAGCCTCGGCTTCTTCTAGCGCCGGCTTTGCAGCCTCCAGTTTAATTTCGGCCTTTTCTTTTTCTTCCGCTATATAAGCTACCAGTGCTTCTGCCTTCTCTTTAACTATTTGTACTTGATTCTTTACAATTTCAGCCTGCATTGCTCTTTCTGTTACTTCGGTCAGCACACGATCGGCTTTTTCTGAAGCCAAAGCCAAGTCCTGCTCCATTACTGCTAAATCTTTTTTTAAAACTTCAACGGAAATAGATGCTTCACGTAGTTTCTCTAACCCAGTATCCATACGTAATGCACCATCACCTAGCTCTTTTTGCTTCATTTGATATATTGTCTTGTATCCTCCTATAAAATTCAGATACGATTTAGGAGTGACGTGCGAGGATCGACGGAATCTTTGAAAGTATTCCGCAGACACTTGTGAAACAACGTCTTGAATTGTTCCTAATACGGTGACGAGTTCCTTTTTGACTTCTTTTGTGCATTCAATTTCAAACTCTGTTAAAAAATGGTCAGCGACAGAAACGAGGGCATCCTTTGGCCAGGGTTGAAACCAATCAATGGTACAGCCTGAGATAAGAGCGGGGAACCGAAGAGCTCGATATCTGAACGCTTCACTGACCTGAGAAAGACATTTCACATTTTATTAATTTATTTTAAAGTGTGATTCTGTACTTTAAACTTTACTTTTTATCTTTTAATATTCAAATTGTAAAAATGACTAAGATGCTCTGGCAACATAATGAAGTATTGAAAGAAAAATCTTAATAATTAGCCATATGTATAATGTTTACCTACCGGTGAGAAACATAACACTACATGAAGGTTTTGACATGTCCTGTTTAGAAAATATTCCATTACTAGCTCATTATTTAGAGTCCTCTTCTGATTTTCACGCTTCATAATGGGAGTGAGTTCTGAAATAATTTCTTGCTGCTCGTCTTTGGTAAATAAATTTGATATTACCCCAGATGATAGAATATTGTTCAAATATTCCAAGAAACCCTCTTCCTTAATGTCTAGATCCGTAAAAATAAATGTAGTCCCTTTTCCTTGGACGCCACACGATCTATACAAAAGTTTTAAATCCTCTAAAAAGTTACCAACGTTGTAAGATCTAGTCAGTGCAATTTGGAAAGAACGGTATCCGGCTATGAAAGTAGAGAGTTTTGTGAGAGACTGCTTTCCCGACCCTCCTACTCCGACCAGCATAACGTTGCCACGCGGATGGCGGATGACTCTGGATATCTTGACAAGATGGAACATGGCATCGGGGAAGAATACCAGATCCATGCCAGAACCGCGAACCATTTCGTTAAATTGCGAGAGGAACATCTCTAATCTTTCCCGAAGCTCACTGTACTCAAACACGGGCTCGTACACCTTTGGTAGTTCCATGTCAGCGTCTTCTCCCTCTTCACCAGTTGGTTCTGGTGCGTCCCTGGAATCAAAAATATTTAAATGAATAAATGTCTTTTCTAACAATGTACATAAATTGAGAATAAGATTTACCTCATAAAATCAACGAAAACAGGCTCACTCTCCATCATCTTTTTATATTCCAATCCCAATAACTCTTCTGCTATGTCATACAAAGCTTTGTTGAACCAATCCTTGTCAAGCTGATGTGTGAATCTATCGGAGAAAACTCTAGAACACTCATGTTTCCACAATAGCATTAAACATTTCTCCGATTCAATCACAGTCGGTAAGGTTCCAACCATGCCCTGCCAGACTCTAGACAAATCCCTTAGAGAAAATACATAGTGAAATTTAGCTGGTGTCGGTAACAGGTTTAACCTTGTTCTCATCCAAAGCTCTCTGGTCAAAGGAATAACTTTTTTGATAAGGTTACGAACTTCTACAGTAAATCCTCGCTTGGCGTTGTAATGACCTTCACCGATAACTTTAAAGATTTTGTCAATAGCATCGTTATTGGGTAATGGACAGTTAAAAATTGCAAATTGGCGCTTCAAACGAGATGGTATATCATTTCTACCACCACCTGAAACAAGTAATGTGATAGAATATAATGTAACAACCTCCCAGTATCGTAGACTAGCAAGAATTAAAATTATTATTTTTACCTGGCTGTCCCATAGCGCCTAGAAATTGTATGTCGATGACTGTTGTAAAGTCTCCCGGTTTCTCCAGGCTGTAGAAGCCACTCATACTCATAGTTTGTCTCACGATTTCATTTGTGATTTGATCACCCCACTCATTGATTTGAGGCAGGTTTATATCGTCAATAAACACTAACATTTTCTTCCCCCCTGGCGGTCCAAAGGTCATGCCGCTTCGTTTTTCAACATAACTTTCAATAGTCTTCTGGAACTGATAAGGGCTAGTCGCTGAAGAGAAATTGAATGAACGACCCATGAACTGTTCTGGGTTTGCATTTTTCATGTAAGTTTTCATCATGACAGTCTTGGCTGAGCCTTGTTCTCCTAGTAACAATACAGCCTTACCTTGTTTAGCTATGCAGTGAATGAGGTAGTTTATCCTCACATTGTCTACTATTGGTACCAAAATACTGGCATAATCTGGCGACGCTGTATCCGGGTACTGGTAATTTGTCACCAAGTCGTCCCATAATTCCCATTTGCCAGGATGTTTGACGTAAAAGTCGAATACAATGCAGGGTTTATTGTTAGGATGTTTGGGCAAATCCAAAATTTCACCGAAATTTTGTTTTAAGTACGCATCGTACTGTTCTCTGTCTTTTGTTTCTAATAGGGATCCGAAACCCCAAATTAATGTAAAAACATAGACTTTATGTAAATGTTCTAATGTGAATAGGATAATCTCCTCGGTTTTCTCTTTTTCTTCTTCATCGTCTATATCACCGTTAACCGATTTACTTGCGGATGGGTCTTCAGTTTCCTCGATTTGTGGAGGAACTAGACCCTCCAACAGGCTAAGCATTTGCAATATAATGTTACTTTGAAGTACTCTCATGCTGAAGATTAGGTTTTGAGTACACCACGTGTAGACGTTAGAAAATGTCTGCTCGAAAAGGGTACTAAACACCTCGCATTCTCTTTCTGAGCGAGTTTTCAGCCAAGCTCGAAGAACTGAAATGCAAAAGGTTATTTTGTTATTTATGACAGTTAATTAAATTAAGATAAATCGAGAGGTAAATTATTCTTGTAAGTGTATGCAAAGTAATTCGTACCTGGATCCCAGTCCAACCCTGAGGCACTCATGTACACCATGCCATTACGCGACACAGTGGCCGGCGATGCATTGTCAATATTTTCCGGTTCAAATAGAATCTTGGAGGTAGGCGACATGGTCAGGCGATCTCCATTAGCTAATGTCAAAGTTTTATTGTCATCAAGTACGGAATTGAGATTCTCTATCCATATGCTGTCGACGGGGCCATCGAGGACTAGCCACACATGTTCATCTTCCTTCATTTTGAGAGTCTTTCGCCACAGGGCTGAGAAGATACCGTCCGTCCAGTCGTTGGTGGCCACATCGAGGCGCCCGAACATCTGCGCGGCTGTAATGGCCTTCGGATTCATACGCATTTCTCTGAAAAATAATATAAACTGTGAGTTAATGTTATGTCTGAAAGTAAACTTTGTTTTGGAAACACTGAAAAACATGAAGTAAACACTATTAGTCAACAAGAAGTGTTTACTATTTCAATATTCATTTTTTTTATGACATAGGGGGCAAACGAGCAGACGAGTCGCCTGATAGTAAGCGATCACCATCGCCCATAGTCACTTGCATCACCGGAGGAGTCACAAGTGCGTTGCCAGTCTTTCAGGTGGGAGTACGCTCTTTTCTTGAAGGCTTGAAGGTCGCATCGGTCGCATTGTTGACCCATAGTGTGCATTAAATACCAGCTAGGTTGTATACAAGCGTTTTAGCATCGCAAAGATTCTCGACGGTGGGTTTCGGTGGATTTTTACCAACAATGAGATGAGAACCTGAGATATATTATTCTAGTAACCTGTGGGGGTTCTCAGTCTCGGTGAGCGCGTTCATGAGCGTGTGAATGCAAGTAGTTTTGCCGGCGCCGGGCGGGCCCAGCGTCATGATGCCGTGACGCACGCGCTGCGTCTCGTACAGCTGCCAATAAAACATTACGCTTTAGTGTTACAAATGATCTAAACAATGAAAAAAAAATTAAGACTCCGACTGGATTTGAACTAGTGTCTTGTGCCTTGCCGCGGCGCACGCTCTGCCAATTGAGCAGAGAGAACAGAGTCCAGTCAGCATTTCTTCAAATTTTGTCATTATTTGTTACAAGATCTTTGAATTTTGCATTTTAACCGGCGTTTCTGCCGACAGCGTACACGTTTATTACATTTTAGTGTTGGTTCAAACAAAGAAATTATTTGATAGGCATTTTGAAATCTTCGGATACTATTGAGGGCGACGGTTGTAGTGTGTTTGGGTTTTTCTTTAATTTGAACTATTCTACTGGACGACATTGTTGGCTATCGATTGAACAGCGGGATTCTCTTCCGAACATCCCGCTTTTCCTGACACTCCTGAGTTATCAATAAGCAATTTTTAACTGCTATCATTAGAGAACCACTAGTCATGTGTGGGGTTTTCGAAACTATGGTCACCGTCTGGCGCAACTACTTCAGGGTTTTTAAAAAAAACAGGTACGAACATCATCTAATAACACCATACGATTTTGACATTTAAAAATCCCTAGTCAGCTGATCACATCTATGTCACCTGTAAGATTTATAAGGTTGCAAAACTGAAATCTGTACTTTCAAGATAGGAATATTCATAAAACTAAGATGAATGTGAACCGAACGGAAGAGAAAGGCTAAGTATTTGAAGATGGCGTAAAATACTTATTTTTTGACGACGCGTTCGGCGAAGTTCGTTGCACAACGGCCTATGAATCTGGCGGTCTCGGGTCCGAATTCCAGAAAGCCATTATTTAACTACTATATTACAATTATTCGTATCTATATATGTTCGTTTATCGCCGCCTAGCTAAAAGTGCTAGTAAAAGTGTGAAAAACGATTCCGAAAAGGTGTTGACGGAAGACGAAAGTATAAAATATAGATGGCAGGGCTACTTTGAAAAGCTCATGAATTAGTATGCTCGGAACAGAGTGATGAAAAGCCAAAGGTTGTGAGAGAAGACAAAATTGATGAAGTAAGGAGGCCTTGGAAACATATGAAGAAAGGGAAACTTTCGAACTAGATGAAATATCAGGAGAGGTGTGGAAGCTGCGTGTTGATTGAGGATGGATTTAGGGGGTTGAATTTATTCTCTCTTCTATTCTAATAAGTTGTTGCTGGACGACAGTATCCCTGACTAATGGTGCGACAGTCTACTTATGTAAACCACTAAAGAGGAATATAACCCATGTTACATTAAAAGGATGAAAGTGTGAGAGAAAGTAATAGAAAGAGAGACGAATGAGAGATGAGAGTGGTATTTTATGCCGGGTATCCTAAAATTGGCTTCATGACTTATAATTCTTTTTGTTACACGGATAATGGGCCATCCGCAAATGGTTAAGGTTACTTAACTGAGCCACAGCAAAAAAGAGGGTTTGGACTCTTCTAGAACTCTGTGAATGAAGCATTTCTAGAAATTTAGGTGTGTAAATACCTGTATGATTTTCAATATCCAGGGTGGGTGACATATCAGTCCAGTTTCCTCCACTTGCTTCTTGACAGCTTCTTCTAGCTCAGGGTATGTGGTTTTCTCGAGTGCCTGGTTCGGGAACAAATCGGCGACCAAAGATATGAAGAGGGGTTCGTCTTCGTCTATGAGTTTTGAGAGATTCATGTCTCGGAGCACGCGCATGACGATGGTGCTTTCGTTATCTTTGGAGTTGACTCGCTTGACCGCTCCGAGCGTCCGCAGCACTGATAGGATGTTGCGAAGACCGAAATCGTAGTGGACCTGTAAAGTTTGCAAAATATACCGGTAAAAACATATGTCTATTTTACTAAGGACTGCAAGTTTATTGAGAAATTTATAAATGCCTATCAAAACAACATTTAATAATACACAATGCTTTTGAGTAGCTGCTCTAACTGACTTATTATTTTTTTCACCCTGTACCTATATTTTATGCTTAACATTAATATGGTTTCATGACCATATTTAATTATGAATTTACAGTTACAAAAAATGTAGCGAACCAAAACATAATGTGTGTGTCCAGTAATCGTTTTACTTTTTTTTTGTATGTAAATATATACTTTTAGTAATGGAAGTAGGTATTTTTTGTCTACACCCTTATTTTAAAAGGTTACCTGTTTAGTAAGCTGTTCCTCACAGAGCTTGTACAGCGTGTAGAACTTCCTCGCCAGCGTGATATTCTCGAGGAAGCCGCAGGAGGCCAATTTCACCCTGATGATGATTTGCCGGTCAGGCACCATCATGGCAACCGTACGGAACTGGATCTTCAAGTTTTCGGGCAGCTCCTTTCGACCAGCGTATCCTGGATTCTGCAATTATTTGCGAAAAAGATGACGAGACCTGTTATATATGAAACTATTGTCTTTCCTCCTACATATTATCTATACTACGAGTATGTCTATTTATGTACGATTTCTTAAGGTGCGTCCACACTTGTATCATTTGCTCGTATCTGTGGCGTGGCATGACTGAGTATCGCGCTGCTTGGACGCTTACTGTCGGCGCGGCGATTACGCCATGCTTGTCCGATCTAAGTGTGTGATACGCGTATCGACATGGATTTCAAGCGATCGGATCGGCGCAACGTCCAAACGCGTGATCCTGACACGCGATCATGCCACGAGACGAAGATCTGATCGGGCAAATGATACAAATGTGGAGGCACCTTTAGAGTTTGCCTCTCGGCACTTTTCGGTCTTAATCGACCAAGTTCGTCTTGTCGCATATAGTAAATGTAGTTCTAGATAGGGTGCTTATAACAACAAAATTTATGATTAATAAGGCACAAACTACTTGTAAACTATTTATGTCGTACAAATAGTAATTCTTTTTTAGCGACTTCATTCCTATTGAAATAAAACAATTTAACGGATTATATCGCGTATATTATCTCATTTTAGTTCCCGACGTTTCGGAAGCTTTCCAGCTTTCCACGGTCACGGGAGGACTGAGAAAAGATCGGATCAGGATCGGATCGAAACGTCGGGAACTAAAATGAGATAATATACGCGATATAATCCGTTAAATTGTTTTATTTCAATGAGTAACAATCGCGGAAACAGAAGAAAATATTATGACTTCATTCCTAGTTCAGTGAA
The DNA here is from genome assembly GCA_905404275.2 of Hedya salicella. Taxonomy (NCBI): domain Eukaryota; kingdom Metazoa; phylum Arthropoda; class Insecta; order Lepidoptera; family Tortricidae; genus Hedya; species Hedya salicella. The sequence goes on along the minus strand of FR990096.1, from coordinate 9,705,443 downwards.
TTCAACGACCAATCTTGAGCAACCCAGAAAAATGCTATCTAAAGATCTTACCATGCTCACTGCGGTATTAGGTTATAGAGCCCGATTTAAGTATGGTTAAATTCAAGTTAACTCAATAAGAATGTTGCCTTATCTCAAAATTTGTAAAAAATATATAAAGAAGATATATAAAACAACCAAAATAAGGAAATACGTACATAATTTTGAATACGATATCTAGTTTTCTTATGAGCCCTTAAAGTTGGGTGGGAAAGTCCATTTTTAAAGTATGAATTTATTAATAACTACTAATACCATTGAATAACCCATAAATGTATGGTAACTTTTGTTATGAAAACGTTTCGATAAACGCAAGTTTTAACATAGCTGCAGAACAAAGCTCTTAATTTCCCTGTACAAAGCACTAACCGTGTGACGTCACTAAGCTAGTACGCTTCAACGTTTCTTGGGAAAGTCCAAATACGAATATGTGATTTTAATATTGTTGTATCTCCGGAAGTTTTTAAGAAATTGAAGTAGTTTTTTCACCAATATTTCTATATTGAAAGGCCGATCTATACCATACCACAGAAAAAGTTGTTAAATAGCCTATAGCCACAGACTATTGAAATACTTTTCGACATTCATCTACATCCCAATATTTATCTGAATCGGTTGTAACACCTTTATCTCAAGAAGTTCCTAACCTTCACACTAAAACCCGTTCTACACCTTCCGATCCTATCCGACCCGATCCTAATCTATACTATTATAAAGTTGTAAAAATGAAATGTCTGTACATTGAAGATATTTAAAATAAAAGATTGTTATGGACTATTTGGAGGTCATTAAAACGAAAAATATTTTTTTTTGGATTTTCTGTATGTTTGTATGTGTCGTTGTGGCTTCATCACGTATAATCAATCAGACTTCAACTGTTTTTGGTACACGGGTAGCTGGGTATCTCCAGATGATTATAGGGTACTTTTTACCCAACTACGCTGAAAAAAAAATGAAGGGTTATAACTTTTTCTCCTCCGCGAATGAAGTTGCGGGTGCCTTCTAGTTATCGGATAAACCGTATAATGTATCATACAACATATCCCAATTTTAAGGGTCTGTAGCACAATACACTATCCGATACTTAAGATCGGATCGGAAGGTGTAGAACGTGTTTTATGTGTCAGGTTTCCCATCCTTACTACTAGTGTGAAGGTTGGTAATATAATTTACCTTCCTTCATACTAGTGTTAAGGCTGGGAAAGTAAAATTACCCTACATTAACACTGGTGTGAAGGATCAGTGTGAAGGTGGGTCGGGGAGTTGTTACCATAGTAATAAATATCCCGAACTCCGGGCACATATCGGAGGTGTCGCCGTCGGTGAAGACGAAGGTTTTCTTCTTCTCCTTCTTGGCGGCCAGCACGACGGCGACCTGCTGCGCGGCTACTGACAGCACGGGCAGCTCGATACGATTGAACTCGTCAAAGCAGCCCCAGGAGCCGGACTGCGCGAGACCCTTGTAGATGCGACCAAGGCCCCTGAAAATATATGAATATAGTACAGTTGCGGAATGAAAAGGTTCGTCTCACCTTCTAACCTTAATACCATCACATAGGAACGAAAAGTGATGAACCTTTTCATTCTCGAATCACTTCGAGTTTGACACTCGGCATTTATCGACTTTAATCGGAAGTAGAAGTTACACGAAACACATTACTGCATATTTAATATCACTGCAATAATATTATGCACCTTACATTCTAAAGCAGCATTGCACGTCATCTGCTACAATGCATTGTGTACCTAATAAAAGTAATAAAGCATGTAGCTGCTTCCATCACATTCATGTAGGTAAGAATACAATTAGGCTTATTTTTTTTATCAGAGAATCGATCCTTTTTTTTTTGTAATGTCTAAATAAGACTAAAAAGAAATAGAGTGCCGAAAAGCTAGAATTGATAGTAACATTTGGTATTAATGATACTCATACATATGTGTAACCATGGTGTGACGTTATCCCTAAGGCAGGGTACCAAATTTACACAAGGAAAATCAAATATTTTGGCACTTTGATCGTGAAAAAGTAAAAGGTTTCTGAAAAAAGGTCTTAATTACATTTTGAAAAAAAAAAAACATCTCAATATTTGAGTAATTTTGATTGTTTCGTGAATCCAAGTTAATTAGCCTTTTTAGTTTTTTTTCTTTATTTCATGATACATTAGTATTTTATAATCATGTTTGTTGTAAAATTTGACATGAGTCATCATCATTATTACCATTTTAGCACAGAAATCCCTTATAGGGGTACCTATACCTATAATAATACCTGTAATCCATTTGATCGGAGCAATTGAAGACGACAACATATTTGGCCAGAGTCTTGCCCATATCCTTCACGGTTTCTGTTTTTCCAGTACCAGCAGGGCCACAGGGCGCGCCGCCCATGCTCATAGCCAATGCTTGGGCCAGGGTTATGTAGCATCTGTAATGAAAGCAGATACTTAAGTACATCAATTACATCAAAATATAATAAAAAGTACCAGGAATTCGTTAAAGGAAGAGAAAAGTCTGTTCTTTGGTGTCTAGTTAGGTAAGTAACTATAGAAATCTAAAAAAAACATTAAAAACACCCCGACTTGTTCCACTAAAAGCTGAATATCTTGGAGATGATTGCTCTGATTTCCATCACACAAAGCTAAGAACACTCAGGACAAATTTATCTTTCACAAAAAAAACCGCACTCAAATCGGTCCATCTGTATAGGCGCTACGATGCCACAGACAGATACACAGATACTCACAGTCACAGACACGTTAAACTTATAACACCCCTCTTTTTTGTCAGGGGTTAAAAATCTGCTATATCGCGATCCCAACATATCGTTGTAGTAGTTTGATGTACATATAATTTGAGTGAGCGTCAGGCGTAAGATCATGAATGGTAATGTATGACAGGGATGGATGAAGTTGCTATAGCCCCGTAGTTGCACTAGCCCTAGGTCACCTGTCCTTTCTTACCTATCAGTTAGCGGAGTGATGACCAGGCGATCAGTACAACCGAGGTACTCATTCTGATAGATGAAAGTGACATCGGTAACGGACACCCAGGTTTTATCGGCATCTTCTTTGAAATAGAAACGGCATTGCTTCAGCCATTCAAAGTCATTGGCTGACCTGACATTGAGGCGGCACTGCAAATAATGAAAAAGGAATGTTTAAGAAGCGTTAGAAGTTATTAAATACAATATTTATTTGAAACTGCGAACTGAAAATTTCCTTCACGCTATCTAAAGAAGTAAGTAGTATGAAAAGCTTCCGGAAAGGTGCCGCGTAGCTTTCGGTCCTTCGAGAATCGAGTAGGTAAATGGGATAATTAAAGGTCAACAATGTATGGGCAGCACCTCCATTGTTGATTATACCCATGTGCAATGATGACCTGTTCAGAGGTCTTTAAAACAAAATCCATTATTTAGACTTAATGAAATACTAACAAGCATATCGAATATGTCTCTCTGATGGACATGAATGGTGATCAGCGTTTCGAATTTTATCCTCTCGATTTTGAGCAAGTCCCTGGTGGTCTGGTCTATGAGGGTGTTCAGCAATTCAAGGAACTTGTTGTTGGTCTCCATCATGATCTTCTTGTCTTGCCGGGCCTGCATCAGGGCCAACTCTGCGTCTCGCGTCCAGATAATTTGGATGCCCAGGAGGCCGACCTGAAAAGTCACGTAAATAAAACTTGAAAAATTGTTCAATTACTAGGAAAAAATAACTTGAGACGTTCTACATATATTTTGATAATTGTAACGTATTTGTTTGTGACATGGTATTGGCTTTAACAGAGCCGATATGTAAATTTATATAAAGGTCCTTAAACCAAAAACAAAAGCTAACAACTAACCGCCACCTGGCGGGTTCCCTTATAATAATGTCATCGTTTTACTATGACTAATTATATTTCCCTTCGCGGAATTCCTCTTCCGTTCTTTTCTCAATCGATTGGAGCCTTACGCTGAACAAATCCAACGTGATTATCAGTGTGAGTTCCGTCGTAGTCACAAGACTGTCGATCAGATATTCTGTTTGAAACAGCTGATGGAGAAAAGATGGGAATACGCCCAGATCATTCATGTTATTTGTGGACTTCAAAAATATTGACCGGTGCGACCTGTATATCAGTCTCAGGAACTTCAACATCCTTTAAAAGGTAGTGGATATAATGCAGGTGGCAACCAAGGAAAGTGAAATGAGGGTAAGGATTGATAATGGGCTAACGGACGAGATTGCGGTAATAATTACAGGACTAAAGCAAGGCGATGCCTTGTCGCCCATGATTTTTAATTTGGTTCTAGAATTTGCCCTTAGACGGGTGCTTGCACTGGAGGTCGGGGATTAACTAAATGGACGACATAAGGTGATAGGTTATGCTGATGACCTAGCGTTGCTCGGGGAAACCAGAGTAGAAGTCACCAAGTCTGCAGCTATCCTTGTCGCCGAATTCTCAAAAAGTGGTCCATATGTATTAGCTGCAAAAAGTCAGAATATCTCCACATGAAATGCTATAAAGATGTACGCATAAAAAGGCAAGACCTTCATGTTGGAGATAACGTCTACAAGGGGGTAGCCAAATTTAAATACTTAGGCTGCACTATCACCGACACCAATACACGCGAAGATGATATAAATATTCGCATCCAAAACACTTTGGTATGTACTCGTAGCGCCGCTAACACTTAAAGAGGAATACAAGCTGATAGTGGCTGAGAGAAAGATGCTCCGGAAGATCCTTGCACCAGTGCGGAGGGAGGACGGCAGCTTCCGGATCCGTAAGAATATTGAAATTGAGGAACTATTGGCCACTCCCAATATCATTGGGGAAACAAAGGCTGACCGTTTTCGCTGGCTTGGCCACGTGGAAAGAATGCAAGACGATCGCAGCGCAAAAAGGGCATATTTGAGAAGACCTATTGGCCGAAGGCCGGTCGGCCGCCCCAGATATCACTGGATCGATGTCGAAGAAGCAGATCTGCGTGAACTGCAAGCTAGTAACTGGCGAGAAATGGGGCCAGATTGGGACCAGTGTCACAAACTCGTGTCGGAGGCCAAGACTCGCTTTGGGTCACTGAGCCGTACTCGTAGTAGTAAGTAGTATTTATATTTCCTATTCTGTTTCAATTTATAACTGTTGCACACTTTTCTCCGATCCCGGAAACTTTTCCGCATATTTTTCAATTGCTATATATTGTGAAAACTTAATAGATTAAGAGACAATAATAGTTGGCGAGATGAAACAGTTTCTGAAAAATTTAGCCCATTAGTTAATAAATCATCTCAGAAAGGGAAGACTTGACTGCTCAGTCGCTCGGGCGTAGCATCATCACACGTAGATAAAGAGCGATATAAATATAGAAAATACGATATGGTAATGGGGTTGTCTTAGTCCCATATTGGAAATAGTTCTAGGTTCCCAAGTACAATGCCTTATTTTTGTAACTCGGAGTACGAGAAACTGATGGCAAAAAATGTCTTAAAATATCAGGTCAGCGTTAACAGACGTTAGTTGCTTTGCAATACTAGGAACGCAGAAGTCACCAAGAGATTACCTGAGCAGGCATCTTGTCTAAGAACATGAGGAGATTGAAGCTGGGGTCGTTTATAAAGGACACAGAGTTCCTGATGATGGAGTGCAGGCTGCTCTGAGCAGACTGTAGCAGTGACGTCAGCCAGGTTTCTACAGAGCCCTCTGCCCGTACCGGGCGCTCCAACTTGATCTCTTCGCCTTCCGAGGAGACAATAGCTATCATCTTGTTATATTCTGCAAACAATTACAAAAAAGGGTCTAAATAAACTGCCAGATAAATAAACTTTTTAACAAAAAAATTAAACCGACTCCAAAAAAAACTAAAAAGTAAAAAAATAACGCCATAATTCAGTTTCTTCAATTTACTTACAAGTAACCGTTTGTATACTCAATCTATACAGTATCTACAATTAATCTTATTTTGGCGTCGGTGCATTATAAAGAATGTGTAAAATATTGACAATTGACGATTTTAGTAAGTTGTGACACGATGGCACCGACTCTAAAATAACATTAATTGTATATATTGTATAGATTGAGTATACAAACGGTTACTTGTAAGTAAATTGAAGAATCTGAATTATGGCGTTATTTTTTTACTTTTTAGATTTTTGGAGTCAGTTTTATTTTTTTGTTAAAAAGTTTATTTATTTTAAACTTTTTAGTTACTCGTTACTTAAAAGTGTATCTCGTGACGATTCGAACAAACCCAAACACGGCTAGGATACATTATTTTATAACATAGATCTAGTGCCTACCTTCCGGCTCTATCATCAAATCAATTCGATGGTACCATTCTCATCAGGAACATTTAAGTTTGTGACTGTGAAGTTGCTTATCTAAATTAATCAAGATATCTTATCGCCACCCGTAAATCATTTATCATTGAGGAGTTCTGATGGCATTCTGTGGTCTTCTTCATCAGTTCCACTTCACCAATTTACACTTTCTGAATGATGAATTGTAATACTTTCGCCTAAGCAATCGGAACTGTTATATATAATTAATAAAAAAAAAATGTAAATATCTCTTATAGGTAAATAATCGAACTGTTATGTAAATATTGTAAATACATCTTTTAGGTAAGTAATAATTTAGCGTACGTACATAATATTTGATTCACGTGTACAATATTATGGATAAATAAACAAAAGTAGTCGGTAGGATATTATATCTTTAGTATAGGTACACATAACATTTCGCGTATAAAACATTGTTAAATATTGAAACATTATATAAATATAACATAGGTGACATATATATTATTATTAAGGAGATGCCTTCTATAATTAACCCAGAAGCATAAATAATGATTGTAAATAAATAAAACATAATTAGGTACGTGTTAAATTGTAATACTTTCGTCTAAGCACCAGAACTGTTATGTAGATATTGTACTGTTATTATGTAATAAATATCGATTAAGAAGTCGATTAAAAAATAAGTCTTCTGTACTCAGAATGCTTGTCAGGACAATTCCAGTAACACCAAACACGACTCGGTTACGTTGTTTGGTTACCGTGTTCTGTAGGGTACTTTCCGGTTCCAGCATCAGACCAGTTTTATGGTACCGTATTCAATAGCACCATGTAAATTTTTGTTTCCTCCTAGTAATTTAACTATTCAAATCGGCACATCTAATCGCTACCTTCGAAACACTGGCCGTTTAGATGTAAAGTTCTAGTGGCCATCTGTGGTGTTCATCATCAGTTTCCTTACACCAAATCCTATTTACTGAATGTAAATTCTTGACTTTATGAATAAATTACCAAAAGCGCCGTACATGACCCTATAACATTTGAAGAGTTCCCTCGATTTCTCCAAGATTCCATCATCAGATCCCGAATTAGTGCCAAGGGGACCAACTCGAAGTTATACCCTTTCGATTAAAAAAAGAAAATGAAAATCGGTTCACGGTTCTCGGAGATATCGAGTAACATACATACAAAAAAAAAAGTTCGAATTGAGAACCTCCTCCTTTTTTGATGTCGGTTATAAATAAAAAGTCATTAGGTAGGTATTCTTTGTCCATTTTTTTTTCGTGTTAGTCATAATCGAATTTTTACATAATGAAAAAATAAACTAACCTGCAGGTAATTTTTAAATATCTTAGGGTTTCAGAATTATGACTTACATTACATTATGAGTTTCCATGATTATGGATTGTTATCCATTCCTAGGTAAAAAAAATATGATTGTCATTATTGACGGATCAGTTACATTATCAAAAAATATTGGACACATATTATTTCTTTTACCAATCAAACAAAAAAAAAACAAAGATAAGCGCGTCAAATTTTGGGAGTGACGTCACGGGGAACTTTAACGGTTATATCTTCATATTTTTTTGTTTCATTGACAAAATAAAAAATACGTGTCCAATATTTTCTGATAATCTAACTGGCAGACTTATTATATTTTTTATGACGCAAGCCTTACATTTGTTTTTAACATTTTAATTCAGAAAAGTAACCAAATCATAAACAAGAGCTTACCTATGTCATGGAACTTGACATAACGTATATTATCAAAAATGGACAGCAGATGATTTTGTATGGTATGAGAGTCTGATGCCTGTCCGAGGATTTCTAAGAGCGCCGGGTCCGACACGAAGAAGAATCTAGGGAACATTGTCCTTTTCTTCTCTAGGTATCCACTTAGACTCTTCTGACATAACTCTAACTGCTCTTGTAGATGTGGGAGCAGCTGTCTAAGGAGGTCGTCTCCTACGCAGCAGGAGACGACGCCTGGCGTTTCATGCGCTCTCTGCATTATCTTCTGCCATGACTTGTCGATTTTGGAGAAGCGTTTGGCTTCCTTCGGCAGTTGCTTGGCGATGTCACCGCCCACGAAAACCGCTTCGAGGTACACCCACATGTTCTGTACTAATAACCAACGTTCGAGGATTTCATTCGTGTTCTGCAGGTCGAAAAGCCATTGCTGAATTTGCTTTCTGAACGGAGCGTTGTACCTGAAAAATGTAATTTGCAGTAGTTATTTATTGATATTTTTTTAATGAATGCAATGATTAAAATAGGTGATAGTAATTCTCACATATTTTACTAGAGCAAGTATTTTATAGAAGAAGATATATAATAAAAGAGGATACATCTTTTAGTGACCGACGATAAAAGCATATTTCTACTTTGTCCTAATACCAAAAGGTGCCCGTAACTTCACTCGCGGAGTAAAACAAGTAACAATATCCCTATCTACATCACATAAATATGATTCATCGTATATAGGTAAAAAGCATCATGTAATAACATACTTGGATGTCCAGCTATAAAAATCCGTTCAGCAGTTTTATAGCATAATGAGAGCATTAAGACGCATACATACACACTTTTTTTGATACTGTGGACTTCTAATAATAGAATAGAATAGAATAGAAAAAAAAATATTGTTCACTGTGTATACAGAGGATGGTAACATATGATTCACATCAACAGCTGCCCTTTGCGAGAATACAATAATAATAATATGTACTAATGTACATATATTGACATTCAAGACCAATTACAATTATAATTACAACCACCATTTTTCGAAGCATATTGGAAAAACTCCTTTACATCATAAAAAACCGTGTCAATTAACCATTGCTTTACTTTACCCTTGAACATGTTACCCTCCAACATTTTTATTTCGTTTGGTAAATTGTTAAAGACACGAATTGCTGTTATAAACGTGCTCTTGTAATACATCATATTATTTGCCTTCGGTTGAGATATATCATGTTTGTATTGTTGTCTTAAGTTATTTTTAAGCGTGCCTTTCTTTGTAAAATAATCTGTGTGCGTCTTGACAAAAAGACATAGTTCCAGTATGTAAATTTCGGTAAGGGTGAGCAAGCGTTTTTCATTAAATACTTGTCTCAAAGAATAACCCGCATGCAAGCGGTATATGGTGCGAATACATTTCTTTTGTAAAACAAACGTTGACTGCACATCAACCGAGTTTCCCAAGTAAATTATACCATAAGTTAACAACGGGAAAAAGTTTCCGAAATAAACATTTCTGGCAATGTTTTCGGAGCAAGTACCAGATAATACTGAAAGAGCATAACAATTGCTACAAATACTTTTATTTATCCTATGTATATGAGCCTTCCAATTTCGGTTGGCGTCGATTGTGACTCCCAAAAAACTAATACTATCTATTTCCATTACCGGAACACCAGCTTGACTTATATTTAGAGACAAACCCTTTGATCTATAATTTTTAAATTGCACATATTTGGTTTTGTTTAAATTTACACTAAGGTTTATACTTGAAAGCCACTTTACAACTTTTTCTAACGTGGAATTTATATTGTGCTCTAATAATGGAATTTGTAATCTATCAGCTGAAAATAGTATCGTAGCATCGTCTGCAAACAATAAACAGAGATCATCAATAACTTTCGGAAGATCGTTAATATATATCAAAAATAACAGTGGACCTAAAACACTTCCTTGTGGGACTCCTCTATGAACCACGTCAAAATCTGATCTCACTTGCACTAATGTTTTGTTGAATTTACAATATTTAACAATGACAGTCGCTTGTTCACGATTGGACAAGTAATTATCGAATAACGCAAGACCGTGTCCTCTAATTACTAAATGTTGAAGCTGTAGGAGTAGTATTTTATGAACAACACAATCGAAGGCTTTAGACATGTCTACAAATACAGAAATACAAGGTTTTTTGTTGTTAATAGTGTCCAAGATGTTTTTGGAAATTTTGTAAATAGCTAGTGACGTTGATTTACCTTGTTGAAAATCGAATTGGTTAGAATTTAAAAGGTCATTAGCCTGCAAGAATTGTATCAATCTATTGTAAATTACCTTTTCAAACGCCTTCGACTAACTTGGCAGTAAGGCTATGGGTCTATAGGTACTCATGTCATCTTTAGCTCCTTTCTTATGAAGAGGTTTTATTAATGCTTTCTTTAAGTCTTTTGGAAAGATACCAGTTTCGAGAGTAAGGTTAATGATATACACAAGGGGATCTACAATAAATTGAATGCATGCTTTGATCACTTGCATAGGTATATCATCGTGTCCAGAACTTTTTTATTTTTTAAGGATTTCACTATTTTTATCACTTCATATTTATCTACCGGAACAAGAAAAATACTTTTTGGAAATTTATCTTGTATTGGTTTATATTGACTATAGCTGGTTGTGTTATCTATATTATGATGAATGAAAAAGTTATTAAAAGTTTTTGCTATTTTAACTGGATCAGCAATTATATTTCCATCTGTTTTTACTCTTTCAATGGTTGTTGATATATTATTAGTCAATGAGGTATGCTGTTTCATTAATCCCCATGTTGCTCTTGTTTTATCAGTACTATTTTGAATAAATCTATCGTTACAGATTATTTTAGATTGTCGTATTACTTTTTTTAATGTTTTACAATAGGTTTTATATTTGGGAACAGAATTTTTCCCCTTTTTAATTTTGAAGTACATCTGGCGTTTAACTTGACTGGCTTTCTTTATACCTCTTGTTTTCCAGTTAGGTTACTTTTTATGTGTCATTTTAACTCTCTCCAAAGGAATACAGAGATTAAAAATTAATTCAAATTGGTTTTGAAATGATTCATAGGCTAAGTCAGCATCTGAAAGTTGATACATTTCCGTAAAACTAATTTGAGATGTATACCTAAGGAATATTTCTAAATTCATATCAATTTTTCTCTTCTTTACATACCAATGTTTTTCATGGAAACTTAGACTAGTTGGTATCATAATAATTTGTCCTGTGTGATCTGATATGCCCTGATTCATTACTATAGATGTAAACTTTCGATGATTCGTTAAAATGTTATCAATACATGTCTTACTCTCACAGGTAATTCAAGTAGGTTCGTGAATGGTAGGTTTTAAATTAAATTCTCCTAATGTTGTTAAAAACGTTGCTGATAAACTATCATGACTTAATATATTGATATTAAAATCCCCTGCAATAAATATTTTACGTTTCATATTACGGGTTCGGTATATTAACTTATGTAATAGGAGCTCTAATTTTGTTATAAAAAGTTTAAAATCACTGTCTGGTGTCCTATAAGTTGATACAACAATATAATTTAAGCCGGGGATTAAAATCCCGCACGACTCAAAATCACATTCAATAGACATTTCCGAAATCCATTCAAGATTTATACAATTTATTGATTTTTTCACATATACAGCAACATAAGAATTGATCTGCAACAATAAGGCCTCATTATTTTTTAAAAATGTTCCTGTAAAACATAACACGTCAATATTAGTTGAATCCGCTAAGATTTCAATTTGACTTAACTTTGATTTCAGTCCTTGTACATTTTGATGAAAAACATCAAAGGTATATTTATTAGTCACGAAAACATTTTTTAGGTGGAGTAGCCCCTTGTATTTGTTTTTGTCATCATCGTCAACGTGTAGCCATTCTTGACCGAACGTTATCAAAGGTCTCCGTTTCGGCTTGGGCAAGAATGCCTTCACATGTCCATCTGTCCAGATTTTTTCTTCTACGGGTCGCGTTTCTTAACCGATTCCCATGAAAAATGTGTGATCCGATTTGATTATTCTATAGATGGACGGTTCCCGAAGTAATGTAGCATAAAGTTTAATTTTGCTAAACTTTTATACAAATTTACCGATTAGACAACAAGGAGCCCAGAATCATGAGGCTGTCCTCCAACTGGCCGATGGTCTCCGCCGTAGTGTCGCCGCGTAGCAAAAGCTCGCCGCGATTGTTGAACGTCTGGAATGTCAACTCGTGGATCGACCACTCGTTCGTCACTTGCCGCAGCTTGGCTTCTATGTCTTTCTCCTTCATTGCTGATATGCAAATATCCTGGAATACAAGTGATGCACTGTGAGAAATAGGTGATGAACGAGTTCTTAAAGGGGGTTCTGAGGGGCTCCTATGAAATTCGATATTCGAAGTTCGTATCGCGCCATCTCGCTCACTCAAATACAGTTGAACTTGAGAGCAAGAGGGATGGCGCGATCGAACTTCAGAGTAGCCACTCTGCTGTCGCTGGAGCAGACACTCGCGAAAATGTGTATTCTGCCTGTCCTAACTCACTCTACATAGTAGTCTGCAGTGGACTGCAAATGGTGCAGGCCTAGACGGAGGTGACAGAATGACTTCAACGCATTTCTTAGCAGTTGGCTGAAAGAAGCCTCAAAATACTTATGGGAATCTACAGTGTACGATGTTTTACATTCGGCTACTACGGCTGAAGAAATGACCACGACCCTCAGCAATGACCTACAGCCTTTTCCCACCAGCAGAGCGCCATTTAAACAGGCTACCAAGAAAACTGTGATACTGTGCGCATGACCCGCATGAAAAGTCGCAATGTTTTACAAGTAGATGTCATAAAAGGGGGCAAAGGAGATTACAAAGGACCTGCAAGACCATCCTATTGGATTGCAATGAACGCTACATTGGAACCTCCGCACTCCTTGTGCCTTGCGCACTGCGTCCCATCCCAAAGCTAAGTGGCCGCGGATGACATTCCTGTTTCTGAGTTTTAGCTCTCCCCAATGAATCCGATTACTGGTAGAGGCCTAGCAGTCGTATCCAGTTCAGTCGGGTTCTAAATAAACAAAAAAATAAAACCGACTCCAAAAAAAACTAAAAAGTAAAAAATAACGCCATAATTCAGTTTCTTCAAATTACTTACAAGTAACCGTTTGTATACTCAATCTATACAGTATATACAATTAATCTTATTTTGGCGTCGGTGCCATATAAAGAATGTGTAAAATATTGAAAATTGACGATTTTAGTAAGTTGTGACACGATGGCACCGACTCCAAAATAACATTAATTGTATATACTGTATAGATTGAGTATACAAACGGTTACTTGTAAGTAATTTGAAGAAACTGAATTATGGCGTTATTTTTTACTTTTTAGTTTTTTTTGGAGTCGGTTTTATTTTTTTGTTTAAAAGTTTATTTATTTTACACTTTTTATCGTTACTTAAAAGTGTATCTCGTGATGATTCGAACAAGCCCAAACACGGCTAGGATACATTATTTTATTACATAGATCTGGTGCCTACCTTCCGGCTCCATCATCAAATCAATTCGATAGTACCATTCTCATCAGGAACATTTAAAGTGACTATGAAGTTGCTTAGCTAAATTAATCAAGATATTTTGTCGCCACCCGTAAATCATTTATCATTGAGGAGTTCCGATGGCATTCTGTGGTCTTCTGCATCAGTTCCACTTCACCAATTTACACTTTCTGAATGCAAATGCTTATTATGTTTCTTATAATACCAAAATCGCTATATGTATGCCTACAATATTTGAGGAGTTCCTTCAATTCCTCATGGATTCCATCATCAGATCTTCACCAAAATTAAATGGGACCAACGAGAAAGTACCTTCTATAAAACCAAAAAGATTTTTTTTAAATCGGTCAAATAGTCTTTAAGTAATCGGTGAACAACAATACAAAAAAAAAAAAAAAACATTCCGTCGAATTGAGAACCTCCTCCTTTTTTTGGAAGTTGGTTAAAAAAGAAAGCTATACTGCACTTGGGAACATACAATTTTCCAATTTTCTCCATAAAAAATACGTGTTATGTGGGCTCAGAACCTATGGATGGTATGTTTTTATGACATGTTATTTTGTCGATATAATTTCTTACAACCGAGACTTGACATTTGTATCGACTGTATAAATTTTTACTCTAGTCTGTAAAGATTAGCAAGAAAAATTAAAACATCAAAAGCTGTCAATGTCGTGACATTTTTTTAATTTTGTCACTAAATCATATAGTAAATATATATCTACAAGTACAGTCGATTGTAGAGTACAAATCTCACACCGAGGTTTAAAAAAAAAACTAAATAAAGATTGTACATTGTGGATGACGGTCCATGTAACGTATGCTTTGAGCCTTTGACATAAAGATATAAAATGTATATCTCTGGGAAACTCAATATTCGTAATCCTTAGGTTAATTAAGTTACTTTTATAGGGAATACCATCATAATGGCATACATATATATCTTATATGTCATTAACTTCAATTTAACAAAGCGGTAATGTACTAGTGTGCCAATCGATATTTGACATTATAACCCTGTAACCTTGATCGAACTTCGTAACAAACATTATTTACATTTGCTCACCGAGAATATGACCTCCATTTACTTCATGTATTCCTAGTACTTGTGTCACGTGCATAACCTGTTGATTATTTGTACTTGCGCAAATGCTATCAGTGCCTAGTTTTACGCTGCATTCTCAGAGATGGCTCCACGAACCGCATTTCTGGCACGTATGTTAAACAACTACTATATTAAATAAAATAAAAAAACCGGTCAAGTGCGAGTCTGACTCGCGCACCGAGGGCACCGTACAAACTTTCACTTATTCCGACTTAACTTGCCGCTTGAGTTAAGTTTGCCTCTGGTGTCTATGGCGTCACATACAAATGAGGGAACTTAACAAAACCGGGTTACTCAAAAATGATTTTTGGTGATTAAAAAACAAGTTATAATTTTCGTGTTATATTCATATTAGATTACATAATTCCAGAATATTCCAGATTTTTTTGTTTGGTAAACTTCGGAGATAAAGGGGGGTGATAGTATTTCTTTCCGCATTTTTTTTAATAAAACGAAATTTAAGCACAGTGAAATAATATTCCAAAATGTACAGATCAAGCGGTTTCATATGATATCCTACTTGACCTAATGACTAGACTTTTAACTTTTGCCCCCCCTCATATTGGTCGTTTTTTTAGAAAATAAAAATATTTTTTTTAATGTTTCCTCCGCAATACATGTGGGCTAACCATGTTTATAAATATTCCAAATTTCAAAGAGATAGAATAAGTACTTTTTGAGATATGGCGCTCTAATAGTCGGACAGACAGATAGATAGACAAACAGAGTCGCACCATAAGGGTTCCTTTTTTACCTTTTTGGTACGGAACCCTAAAAACCGACCAAGTGCAAGTCCGACGCGCCCACCGATGGTTCCGTACAAACTTTCACTTACCCTAAAATTATTATACTACCCGGTTCCGGTTGAGTTAAGTTTGCACCTGATATTTCCGGTTGAGTTAAGTTTGCAGCTTTTTATACAAATGAGGTGCAAACTAAACCCAACCGGGCTGTCCAAATATGTCTTTTGAAAAAGACTATATGTTTTATGATTTAATTACAAATGTATAGTTTTCTGCAGTTTGTATGTATTTGTAGTATGTCACAATATTACGAGCCAAATGTGCTATATCAACTGGTACCCTATCATTTTGATTCCCTTGAGTGTCAAAATATACGTTTTTTGCGGCATAAATGGCCGCATCGTTTTTACGTTAAAGTAGAAGTTTGATTTTTTCACAGCTTCAAGGGACCGTAGACTTCAGTATGGTGTTAATTTCAATTCGATACCTCCACGCGTTCTCGAGATAAAGGGTCTTGACAGAAAGACGGACGAACAGGCGGACAACAAAGTGATCCTATAAGGATTCTATTTCTTCCGATTGAGGTACGGAACCCTAAAACTGGGTTTTAATAACCTGACTCTGTACATGGAAAACCATGAGCAGATTATTTAAAAAAAAAACACATTAAAAGGAAGTTGTAAAATTACCTCTATGTCTTCTTTATTAGGCAATAGTGGGGCTTCTAAAATATTTTTCAAGCAAAAATCTTCGTTATCTAGTTCAAATATGTACTTCGTGACTTCCATAATTCGTTGCCAATGCCTCGGCTTCATAGCCTTATTTGCCATCAACTCTAGGAGAGGACACATGTCGTTGAAGTCGTCAATGGTTTTCTTTAGGGCGAAGAAGGCCGGCCACTCTTTGAGACTGGAAAAATATTCAGAAAATTGACAAAAGTGGCACAAAGAAATATAATTAAATGTATTAATGTGGATTATAATGTCCCACACATTCAGTTGTGCTTGATATGTCGTAAATTATATAGCAGTATAAAATGTGCTGTTATTTTATTATTATCATCATAATGACAACGGACGAAATGTCTACGAGTATATCTGAATCTCAAAAAAGAAAAACCATCTTGGTTAGTTCTGCCTGCGCCGCCCGTATCAACAAGCTTCTCGATCTCGTTTTGTGTTATAAATGTGAATTTGGATAAAATCTCGTAGTATTTGAAAATTAAAACTGAAAAGAATAATACGTTCGGATATATGATTTTATATATACTACTCAAAACAAGATAGGGACCACTGTTGCGCGGAGAATTTCTGTTCAGTTTTTGTGGTTATAATCATGGACCTATAAAATAAGCGGACGGAGTCTTTAGAACATGAAAGTGAAGCAACCATAGTAAGTCAGTATCTGTCAAATCGCTTGTCCTTACGAGAGACACACACGCATTCAAAACATAGTAAGTCAGTCGGCCGCCATAACTAAACGAGACTCCGTCGAATACAGATCTCTCAGAATGACACAATATAATTGAAATATGCCGTCTTGCGCTGTCCAACGTTGGTGGAACCACAGCGGAGTGAGGAAAAAAACTCAGAGCGTTACTTTTTATAGGTAACAAAGTCGTAAATCAATATTATTTTCAAATTTAACATTTTAAATTGTCATACATAAGCTTCATACAACGAAACCAGTGTGCTCAATTAAAAAATGGGGTAATTACCCTAAAAGTTAGGGTGATTGGTATTGCGTTAAATTAATTATTTTTTAATGAAAAATAAGTTTATAAAACGTGAGAATTGTTATTTCAGTATATAAATTTGTTTAATTATCGTGTAATTACGTCTTAAACTCATCGAAAATATTATTTAGGTTTCCTAGAGTGGACAATCTCAAAGAAATAATTTACGACATAAAAATTATACGAGAATGTAGAAATAAAATAATTGAACACCATTCAAAAGGAGCGTAATCTGTACTATGCATTTTGAGGCTACAAATTTATACTCCACCGAAGGTCGTATGATTAGAATGGTTACTAATTCCTTAACAAAAAAGGCAAGTTTATCAAATGAAAATCTCCAGGTTCTATAAAAACTATTAGATTTTACGTTTTAATCCGTTTATTTTGATATTATCCACATATGAATCTTACATGTGTTGTGTTCTAACCTTTTTACGGGAAAATTATTATTTGAAACCTTTTTCGTGATTGGGGAAATTTTGTTGTACATGGCAACTCTGTTAAAATGCACACATTGACGTGGTCCGCCATTAGCTGGCTTCAGTTGAATGTTCCAAAGACTCCGTCCGCTTATTTTATAGGTCCATGGTTATAATAAACGAATCTTATCTCAATTAAAACTATAGTTCGAGATTTCTACCAACTGTCTTTTGACACATGACAGCACCCATATAACGCAAATGTGCACGTTTTATCGAAGCTTTAATTAAAATATCCAATAGTTCTCAAGTTTCAAAATTACTGAAAAATAATATATATGCTCATTTTAGCCCCAACTAACTCAATATTTAATTTTTTTCTAGCACATTCGTATGTTAAATTCATTATACGCAAACAGTTACGTTCTATGACCTTTTATTTTTAATTTTAGAGCCGTGCCAATTCCATCTTTACGAATTGAAAGTAAATTGAGCAAATCGATGATAATCGAATACTTTGAGGTACTGAATTACAAATATCTAATAAAAAAATCAAACAAATCATGTATGTAATCCGATCCGTCTTAAAAATTAAACAAATTACGTGTAAACCTATCCTCATTTATTAATGTGTAAACAACAGTATCGATATCTGAACCATGGAGAATGGAGATAAGGAGGCCAAACTCATATAGTCAAAAAGTGTCCAGCGGATGGAAATGGAAACCAGTGATTTATTCCAAATCTGTCCTCAATGGCGCTAGTGTGACACGTGCGTATGAAATGAACTTACATTAATGTTGCTTTTCTTGTTTATCTTGTTTATTGTCCTACTCTAGCATTTTGGGCACTTGCGATAGTGGCGCCACCAATTTAACGTCTTTTACCGGACACAGGTATTAGAATACGACAAAGCAAAGGGCACATAATAAATATATGTGATACTTTAAACTACGATACAAACAGAATCTTTTTATGATATTTGTTATTCCCTTATACTTACATTGTTTAATACATATTATTAAAGACTACGGCTGTTTAACGGTATTCTTGCATTAAACAGACTTAGGCTTATTTTTCATCCAAAAACAGTAAGTAATGGTTTTCTGATGCGTTATAGTGGGCACGTCAGTGGAATGCGTCACATAATATCGCATATTGCATTGGTATAGTATCTACGGAATCAATTTTTTTTCATAACCATCCATACTCCCCTGTAATAAATATGTCATCCAGACATATTATTTTATTTACATACTGTTTATTTAAAGCAGTTAAACATATAGAGATTGGATTATTAATATACAGAATAAGTAATCGCATAAATCGATTCAGACTACCTGTGGAAACCATTGATTATCGGTTATTATGACAATCGAAACGCTTTTGCCTCATCACTATTTACATGATCTGTCATGTGTCAAAAGACAGATGGTAGAACTCACGGCCTATAATAAAGCAATTGACTATTTAATTAATCTATTATTAGCTAAACGAAAACAATAGTAGATTGTTTGACAAGGGGCTAAAATGAGCCATTATGACACGAATTGATTATTTGGACGAGCTCACGAAGTGAGCGAGGAGAAATATGTCTGAGTGTTATAATGGCTTTTAGCCACGTGTGAAACACTGCTTTTCACTTCGACTACGAGAAAATAAAAAAGACTTAACATTAAAATTGTACCTTTATTTCATGTAAAACTAAAAGTACACTTTGAGCAATTCTATCAGAAAGTTTGGCCAATCTGATCAGGTTGGTTTGTTTGTTTTAAATTATTCGTAAGGGGTATGTAGCTGGTTGCAAGTTTTTTTTTCAGTGTCATAGAAATTTATATCGGATTATATGGCTTTCTTTTAAACCCTAGGGGCTAAATGTACTATTTTAGTCTCGCTTCGCGAAGCTAATATGACGTTCTTTTTGAGCAGGAGAAGTGAAAAAGCCTTTTTAGCTGCAGAGTGTATAAAATAATTGAACAACTAATATACATTTTCACGTTACGATCATAATTTTTAGTGGCCTATAAATAGTGCTTATTGTTTTGAGCAGTATATTAAAAATATATCAAACAGCATAATCAAAATTAAATCAGCCAAGGGTTGATTTAGGCATTTAAAACTACTAATTTAAACACCGACTTAACAGAGGGATCCGACATGTAACGTTGCGTCATATGTCATAACGGCCATAAACTCCATGTTAAATTCCGTTTTGTAAGAAGGAGACGGAGTCAAATGTGGGATGCTGATATCTTAGTAAAAAAATGTTTTCTCTACTGTTCTGTGGTAGAGTACGCGGCGATAAATATTGCACATCGATCTTTCAAAAGATACTTGGCTAATTTCGGCTATGGAGAGCGTCTTTGGAACGTTGCTTGTCATATGCTAGCTATTTTCCGACGTTTGTCAGTCTTGTACAGGTAAAATAGCGTACGGTCGCATTTAGTTGAAAATATATAATATAGAGTTGTTTCATTCCCCATTTTTAAATTAAACGATGGCATCTTCAGGAAAAAGAGGTTCGGATATCGCTGTAAACAGCCAAATGGCAATATTAATCATCGGGTATTCAATGTATATGAATGACTGATTATATTTTCTATTAAATAAGTGCACTTTATTAGCACTTGTCAGTTATTTTACTTACCCTTTCGGTAACTTACGACATCTATTCTGAAACTCCATAAGTTCATTGTTTATGTCTTCTATATTCACTTCGCCCCAAGGTATATCGTAGTAGCTGCTGACTCGGTCGATGACGTCATTGTACAGTTTGTATAGTTTCTGAAGAAGGTTAAGCTCTTTCCGTATCTGAGCGAGTTCGGGATACTCCGTGTGGGGAAGACCAAATAGTTCTTCCCCATTCTGGTAAGTCTGTAGCTTCCGCCACATGCCGTCGAAGCGATTCTGGAAATTTCAGCGTTTAAATTATAAATATGTTTTTTTTTTAAATATTCTTTGTGATGTTACATGGTATTAAGATTGTATGAATAGGCTTGGAAATGGTATACTATACTCTAGACTAGATAAACCTGCCTTATATTAGGATAGGGCAAGGACCATTAAAACAAGAGGACTGACACTTTCCATACTTTGCATCGTGTTCCGATCGCAAGGAGATATTCTGGTAAAAACTAGATGGCGCCATAAAAATTAACTTTTAACAATGTTATGATTGAATAAAGAAACATAGTATAGTAACAATTAGTTCACAAATAGCTAATGATAAATAAATCGTAACATTTAATAACTGTGACACGTATGCAAAGTTGAATAAAAGCATAAAAAAAAAATTCATAGCTGGCGTTGTACATATCGGGGAAAGGCTTTGAAATAATGATCTTTATTCTATAAGTAGGCTGTAAAGGCACTTTTACAAGTCTGACTCTACGGCGTTTCCCAAGAGGAGACCACTGAGGAGAAGAAATCCGAAACAAACTCAACAGTCAGTAATTTTTTCGAAATAACTCTTATATCCATTACAATATTATCACAATATTTATACTTAGCCTATCCTAAATATATGTTTTAAATATAAATACTCAATGCAAAGTTCTCCAAGAAAACATATCAAAACTTATAAACGTAAAAGAACAATAATAGTAGAAGATGAAAAATCTAAATATGATTTTTTATTTAAAACAACTTTAGTAGGTTTGATATGCCACCTTATAAGAACCATGTCCCGGTAAGAGTAAATTATTTGGTTTCTGTTTTGGGCCATGCATTTTTGTCTCTCTTATTGTATGGAGATGGTCAGTCCACTTGTTTTAATAGTTCTTGGTATAGGGGTAAAGAGCTGTATTATACTGGGTGATTCATGAGTCATAAGCAGGAGTGGCAGGGGTGAAGGGGAGGGCTACACTGATCAACTTTTACTATGGGGCCACCCACAAAATTGATAAAAAAACAGCAGTTTCATGCATTTTGGATAATTAGCTATCAATTAACTCTTAATGGGCTGTTTTTTTTCGTAATTCTTCGTTAACTCCATACTAAAAGTTGCTCAGTGTGCCCATCATCCCTGTCACTCGGGTCACTTCTGCTCAGGACTCTTGAATCACCCTGTGTACAAAGCAACTCAAGGTTAACTGGTAGAGAATGCCCTATGGCATTGAGTCCGTCCTTTGTACGATAAGTTTTTCTTTTGTTCAGTAAGGATGAAATAAATAAAAATGTGCTACCATAAAGATCTGTTTCATCGGTCCACCCACTAATGACGCATGAAACTACGTTCAATCGTAAGCGGAGGCAAGGGATAACCGTTTTTACGGTATTACGATATTTTGTTAAGAAAAGCGATAAAAAAAACATGGATGTACCCTATTAACAGAGGAATCGGTGAGCATAAATAAAAAAATATATACGTACAGTGGAACATATATCCTCACTTTTTTTTGAGGTTGGTTAAATAGAGTACATTTAGAAAGAGAGAGTGCATAGAAAATAATTTATTCACCTGAAACAATATCAGCCTATCGGATGCCTCCCGCGGCGTCAACCCTGACTGCATGGGGCCCGCGTGCCTGTACTCGTGGACATACTCGCCGTTGTCTTCCCTGAACTTGTCCAGGTTGTTCTTCAAGTCGTCTTCGAACTGCGGCTGCATTTTGAGCAGTTGCACGTGGGCGCCTAGTGCTGTGGCCTGGAATTAATTGAAAATCACAATTTTACACCTATTCGCTGGGTGCGAAGTACTAGGTGGGGGTAATAGAATCGATCGCAGCGCTCATGGTGACCAAAAGTAAAACTAATGTTGGCGCTGTTATCTGTCATATCTCAAAGTAATCTGTTTAGACTTGGTTACCTAATTTGAATAAACCCGATCCTTAAAATAATACTCATTTCGATCTGAAAACGATATTTAATTTATCACTAGTGATACAGGAACAATTATATATGTTTATTATTATTGAATGAGACCATTAAAGTAGCTCTAGCTTTTTGTTTTACAGTAAAACTACAACTAAAAATTAAGTAAACCAGCCCTGACATAGGTCAACAAATTAAAACACACTTTTTGAATCAATTTTACTTACCCCATTTGATTTGAATGACGAAAATTGATTTCACAATCTTTTCTCCACCCAAATTAAGGTATCACAGTAATTTTGGAAATAAATTAATAGATAATTTAGGATTATACTAATATTTTGTCACAACGTCGCGATTAAATGTCAAAACGTCAGAGCCAACAAAGTTGTGGACGCTAGGTGGAGCTGAACTCGTGCACGGAGCCAATAACTAGGTACATATTCGGTACCAGCCCTTCTTTGCCGTCATATGAAAATTGTGAGGCAAAAATATGTCTGTGTCGTCATCTATACAGATGGATATAAAGTGTTGTATGCTTCGCGATAAGTTAGCTATTTGTTGTGGTCAGGTAAACAAGAAATATTAAAAAATAAGTACAATCAAGTTTAGCCGTAGAATTCGCTGATAAATGTCGCTGCACTGCGAGTAAACTCGCTAACGGTGTATTGTCGGAATTGTATGACGGTCGAATGAGTACAGTTGAATTTTTGAAGCAACGACATATATTTACGCCTTCGCGCGATTTCGATTGTACTGAGATGACGGTTGCCCAAATGTCGTTTCTAACAAAATTCAAAATTCAAGTGTAAAATTGTTCGTTATAAAATTTCATAAGTAAGTTCTGCATTATTTATAGTTCTTAAGGTAGCACCATTTATTAAATTCCTGACGGTTGATTATAACTTCAAAATTTTAACAAATCCTCAAATCTAATCTACATATACGTAAATTAAAAATATTTCAAAAAAATATATATTTTACGGACTATTTGGAGGTCACTGAATAAAAAAAAATGTTTCTTGGATTTTCTGTATGTTTATGGGTGTCGTTGTGGCTCCATCGCGCCAAATCGGCTAAACGGATGTCATCTTTTTTTGGTACTTGGATATACACAGATGGTTATATCATATTTTTTATCAGACTACGCTGATGAAAAAAAGTGGGTTTATGACGTATTATGCTTTGCGTACGAAGTTGCCCTTCTAGTAAAGCATACAAACATTATAAAATGGTCACCTGCAATTGCTGCCAGGAGTACCGGAGACTGTCCACTTGTTCCAGGTCAGTTTGACTCACTGGGAGCTCATAACGGGTGATCACATTGAAGGCTTCCTGGAATTTTACACGAAGTGGATATTAAAATCTAGAAATCTTAATGCAATCAATTAGTAGCTTTGTTAGGTGATCGCATTCCACAAATGATAATTAGGATTACAGATGACTATTTTTTATTCCAAGACAATTAAAACAAGAGGACCGTCAAATGCCATACTTTGGATCGTACTCCGATCGCAAGGAGAACATAGTACAGTAACAATTAGTTCGTAAATAGCTAAACTTGCCAAAAAACTGCGCTTCTCAGCAAAAGGATGTAAGTGCAGTGGAGATACGCTTTTTTGCTAGTGCACTTTTTCATATTATGTTTTTTCATCTGTAAGTAGTGCATTTTTTGTATGAACGGCTGCGGAGCCCTACACTGAGCATGGTCCCACATGCTCTTGGCCGGTTTTATCCTCAATAGTCCTTGTACAAAACACAGTTTTTACAAATTTAGGCGGTTTTTCCAATGTAAGATCTGGATCCCTTAATTTACCACCAAAATGACGAAAAGCTAAAACATTTTCCGTCCATTCAGCAGGATTCAAACTTCATCCAGATTTGACACTGACCTTTCCCCGATGATCGAAAATATAATTATCCGTTCAACATTTAGGGCTATTACTTTGGTTATGATTGTGCCAACATGCGTCATAATATAATAAATGAAAATTGCCAATACTCACAAACAAAAGGGTGTAAATACCTCTACAGGGTCGATTTTGAGTTCCATATCTACTTCTTGCTCCCTGATCTTTTTGAGCGTCTCCATGACGCTGCGCACATCATCCAGGTCTCTGATAGGCCTCTCCAGCTTTCGCTCCAAGTCGTTCATGATGGCATACACGTAGTCCATCTCGCGTTTGTATTTCTTGCGCATTGCTTGTCCGATCCGGTGAGTGCCATCTGAAGATAATTATTACTTCATATGAGTACTTGTACGTTATCGCCAGATAACGGTAGCATGGTAGCATTTTCGGTGCAGGCATCATGATAGAGTGTGCAGTGTGTAATAAAATGTTTGATTAGGGTTAATAATGTCAACCATGGTCAATAGCAGTGTTAGTGAGTGGAATTTTCTTCATGTATAGCACAATACCGTGAAGCCACGAGCACCAAAAATTTACTAGTACCAAATTGTCGATGTCTTGTTATCACTATCATATTCTGGTACCGGGAAGCTCTGAGGAAATAACTAAAATTTAGTTTTAAGTTTCATAATGAGAATATCTACTAAACTTATATCTTCCAGTCCTCGTTTATAACTAAGGTAAAAGGAACATAGTCTAAACATGACATATCCTTCATTTATTATACTTGTAGCGTTATCATACTCAACTGCAAATTGATTATTTGTGTTTATAATTAGCATCTTATAAATATGTTTGTACTTTTTAGTTCAGTGATGAGTCCCAGCTTCAGTTTCTCCGTGGACACTGCTAAGCAATTCCCAATAACCAGGACATCTGGCTCCGTGGAGAGTTTTGCTTCCAGTTCGCTGTGCCTCTTCAGAGCTACCTCGAAATCGTTTAGATTCCACGTCAGGAGTTGGCGTAGCGTCTTCTCGCACTTCCACAAGTAATGATATGGACGCCATCTCCTTACCAAAGTGTTGAGCTCCTGGAATGTTATGTTATCCTTGTATGGAGTCTATGTTAAGCTACATTTGTATACAATAAATCTGGTCATATTGAATAACTTGTATAATTTTACTGCCCCTCTAAAAACACCATTTATATATAACGTTATGAGTACTATAAAACATTAAAGTTGAATTTTTTGATTTTTGAGGTTATATTGATTTATCATGGGATTGGAAAATAAGTGAGCAATTATCGGCATATCTTCTTACACTTGTGGCACGGTAGACGAAAACAGTTCTTTCACGGTAGACGAAACTCTTTGCATAGAACAAAATCTAGTTATAATTTTAGAAAGTTTGTTTCATGTCCAATAGGGAATATGTATGACTTTTTATTTTTGCTTTGTTAAAAGCTCATTCATGTATGGAGATTATATAGCCGTAGTGTACTATGACGTAAAAGTACAAGTCGGATCACTTTGCCAAATCACTGTCTAATTCGTAGTTTAAAATGCCAATATCATGCGTATTTCTTGGCCGATATTAATTTAAATTCCACTTTTTAACTTATTTTAATGGTTTTTACGGTATTTCGATATTTTGCAAAGAAAAACAATAATTAAAATCATGCATGAACCCTATTGTATGCATGTATCATATGCATGAAACTTTTGTGAAGTATATAACTACAGTTAACAAAAAACTGGTGATGACGACATTTCAACTTACAATAATAGAGTTTAATCTCCAAGAGGGATATGTACCTTCACTCATCACCTGTTCTTCTTTTAAAATACATTATTACATTAATTATATAATTTCGAAAATGTATTTCCTCGATACGACTTATTTACTGAACTTCGTACTTGCGAATACCACATTGCGAGATTTTTTCTTCTCGTTCATTCTCTTACTCTCTTTCTCACTCATATATTTCTTTATATAAATTCAGCTCCTTGTATTTTTACAAAATTTTATATAAGTTGCCCTGTTTATTTGTTTGTGTCAAATATTGCAAGTTTAATTTGACCCACTTCTTGGTTTCCGATTGAGCCAAAATTTGGCATACTTATGAGGATATACTAGCAAAAGTTCTTTTGGAAATTAGGTACTTTTAAAAACTATTGCTATCGCATCGTCTCAAATCGAACAATCTGACCTACAAAAAATTGGCAAAACAGGGTTTC
Organism: Hedya salicella; assembly: GCA_905404275.2. Lineage (NCBI taxonomy): Eukaryota > Metazoa > Arthropoda > Insecta > Lepidoptera > Tortricidae > Hedya > Hedya salicella. Next base: position 9,678,896 of record FR990096.1, on the reverse strand, counting down.
GTAGTAACCTATTTCCTCTTCCAAAACTGGACTAATTTTAGTTTTTCTTTCACATATAACGAGGGCTTCGGCTATGCTCTATTCGTTAAATTTATTTATTGAACGTGTGCTTATGGCGCCGGATGGTGGCATTTTTTGCAGATTTAGAGGGCCTCTAATTTTTAAAATAAACAAATTATGAAGAAAAATAAAACATAGGGGCATGGCACAGGTAAGTATAGACTTTATTAGGAGGAAATGGGGGATTACGTTTGTATGGAGGATCGGCCACTAGTCTATCCTCTTATGTCAGTTCGGTGACAATGTAGTATTATAATACCATCGACTTGATCTGATGATGGAGCTGGAATGTGGTCTTAGGAACTCGGTAACAAAATAATGCAATACCGAGATAAGGCTCTTTAGAAACGTCTCACTGAGTAAATAGTTGACGGATGATCAAAGAAGAGTACAGTCGGCTGTAAAAACATGTCTCAAAAATGATTGTTTTTTACCGAAACTTATTAATATATGAGAACCTGGGTGACGTAGCTTTGCTAGGTGGGTGAAGTGATATATCTAAAAATGCTTGGAAGGCAAAACTATATCTACAAGTTACATTTCAATTATTAGAGTCCTTTCCAAGAAAGTAATTACATCTATATTCATTTAAATAATTTTGTACAGGAATATAGACATATAATTTTTGAAGAACGATGTTTTCGGAGAAAAAACTTTTTATAGAATTATGTAATGTTGTACTAGAAGGTTGTATTTTAAAAATAATCGAGATGGTATCATTAATTATTAAAACACCATGCTTACCGTTTTAACATTCTGCGTACACGATGACAAAAGCGATAGCGTCTTAATGATCTCCTTGTTCTCAATGATATAGTTATAAAAATTCTTCTGTTGCAACGGAAACGTTGGCTTTTCTTCCGATTCCAATCTGTAATGTTTCTTTCTTCTCGTCTTGGCCGCGTCCAGAACCTTCGACTTCGGAAGCACTCCTGTCACCGATTGGACCTGTTCGTCAAGTCTCGTCACAACCTCTAAAAGGTGGTTAGACTGATGGCCTGCTATCTTCTTCCAGCTCACCTATGTACGTGAATACGCATGCGAAGGGAAGGGACAACAGCAAAACAAAAGAGTACAGGGTTCGATTGGGTAAGGGTTAATGCAACATCGAGTGAGCAAAATAATAATAGATAAGCACAGTAGGGTGAGCAGACGAGTACACAGTCAATTCACAACGTGTTTGTGACAGCACAATACAATTAACATAACAACAGAAGGAAGAGAAACAGATATACATTAATATAACTAACTATTGCTAAGTTTCGGGCTGGCCATGACGGTGTATTAAATTTCTAAAATAAGTGTCCCCGAGATCAGTGGCCTCCGTTGTATTCTGGTATCAGTAAATGGACGAGCGTTATCAACTGCAAATTTTGGACGCCCATCCATTCCAGTAGTAAGAGTTAATATTACATTAAGCACATTGCGAGCAAAATACGTCCTCGATTCTGTAGTTGCTTTCCACCAAGTGACAGTTGAATCCGTTGTCGGTCAGTTTTGAATGAGAATACTGTACCCTGGAGCTCTTCCCTCCCGTCCACTGCGCCACGCCTTTAGACAGGCCCGAGATGTGCTTGCCAGCTAGTACCAGCACCTCTTGTATCTCCTCGAGCGTGGGCTTGACCGAAACATTCGGGATCAGCAGCGCGGCATGCAGTAAGAACATCGGCTTCTTCTGGTATCCTGATGGACAAAATTTCAAAAAAATATTTCATATTTTATTTAATTCGAATGTTAATACATTACAAACTTTATAATTAAAGTTGTAAAATTTTCAACTTTAAGATATTCACAAAAAAATTATGATAGTCGACATCCGAAGGTCATTGAATTGAAATAGTATGTAGGTACATTACTGCAGAGTTGTTAAAGTTTGGGTCAAAGCAATTTGCTCAACTAGACCTTTTCTGACATAAAAGAAATGAGCTTCTTGTTTACCGATGAAACAAAAAAAAGAATAATAAATATAGAAAAAAAAGTTAACGTGTATATATAATATAAAATATGTATGACCACGCATAATTTTTTATTTCATTGGCCATTTTTTCCCAAAACCTAATTCTAGCCATTTTTTTACATAGTAAGTGTAAAACACTCATCACATTATTTTGACTTGTATAAAAATTATCAACTTGATCGCTCATTACTATAAAGGTGCCCACGAATTCGTTCGCGGAGGAGAAAAAACCATTAACCTCTTTTTTTTTCAGCATAGTCGAGTAAATAGTATCCTACAACCATCTGTCGATGCCCAGCTATCCGTGTACCACATCGACACATACAAACATACAAAAAATGAAATATTTTTCGATTCAGTGACCTTAAAATAGTCCGTATCTGTTATTTTTTTGAAAATATCTCCAATGCACAGACATTTAATTTTAACAAATTTATAATAGTATAGATGAGGTATAAATCCGTAACACGTAGAAACTTTTGTTTTTCAGTATGATTAATAAATATGACCGATCTCACTTTTATTAAAATCTGTGGTCGTGTCTACGAGCCGCGCGAATTATCGATTTGTCTGGAGGTGACGCCGGCTTGCCGGCCCGGACCACCGTAGCGAAATTGTGGCCGCACCGTTACCAGGATAACATGACTTTGAAGGCATTTGGCAGTATTCAGAAATATTACGCCCGTAGTATTCATTCACCGAGACTGAGTGAGGCAGGCATACCGTTCAATTCATTTAAAACCATTAGTAAGAATCGCATTCATGAAAACACTGGAAATAATAGAACTAAATAACTGTTTATTCCAATAAAATCTATGTTTAATAAAAAGTTACTGAAAGAAGTTGGTAGTGTAGAGTGTAGATTAAAGTCGAATTATAAAATAACGGAAGAACTGAAAATATTTGAAAATATAAATAAGTGTACAAATAAAAAAAAACGATTCAGGGACCTTCATAACGTCACTACTTTGAAAAAGATTCTTATGTAATTTTGCTCCGGCGAAAAATGTTGGTAACTCATTACGATGTTAGTATGTACTTACTGCTTTTTCCCGGGGTTGGTTTCAGATACAAGATTTTTTCAAAGTAGAGACGATATAGTACAAACGTAACAGTTATTTTTATTAAAATATCTTCAATATAGAGACATTTCATTTGTACAACTTTATAATAAATAGTATGGATCTGAGCTGCCGAAACGTCGGAACCTCAAATGAGATAATATATACGTGACATAATCCTGTTAATATGTGTATAACTTACCTCATAAATGGTAAGTAATACATAAATGTGTAACTTACCTATCATACTTGTACATACAGTATACTACATTTACCATGCTTGTCAGTTAGTGAGGCTGTATTGTAATGTGATGCTCAAAATCTAATCTTGGATCGTGACATTACGGCGAATTAATGATACTGGTAAAATCCGTCCTTTTAACTCAGCTACTGTATAGTATATGTTCTACAATCATTATAAATATCAAAATCAACGACAGTATCATGCAAATCTCGATGCCGTGAAATTTCCAAACTAACCCTATTATTATATATTTCCAGAAGCTTCGACTGCAGTACATATCACGGCAGCTAAACACGGCCAAGCAAAGAGGTAAGGAATGTATCTTACATAATTAATTAAATTGTATTATCTATTTAAGTACACTACAGTTTAGAATTCAATCACGGAATGAATGACGCGAGGAAATATTGTTTGTATTAGTCTTGAATGATTAAAAACGCGCATACATAGGTTTACTTTACCTTGTCCTCTTTTTAGGTGACTATGTTTTAAGACAGGGATCATTAAAACAAGAGGACTGTCAACAGCTATACAAAAAGTCGTTTCCAGATATTTTCATCGCCATCTTCATATGTATAAGAATGATTATTTACAATTATTCAAGTTTGCAAGCGTGACACATTATTTAAATGTTACGATGTATTTTTATGTCAACTAAATAAATGTTAGTGTACAAGTACTGTTTCTTTGTTAAAATCTAACATCATTAAGTGTTTAGTTTTAAATCGCCATCTAATTTTTATACTAGATATCCCCCGTAGTTGGCGCACGATCCAAAAGTAAAGCGATTGACTATATCCCCTTGTTTGAATGGTCTTTGGAGGATGGAGGTGTAATTAAAAATTATCAGGGGTTTCATAAACGCGGAGAAGCAAAAAGCATTTTTTTGTCTAAAAAGGTCCCTTTTACTACGAGTATCCGTGTATCGAAATTAGTCGAAAATCGTTCAATTGTTTTTAATGTTGTTGTTCCTTTGGCATAGACATTTTATCTTTTTATCACTGAAAGTTACCTTAAAATCTTTATTCACACAAGTTGTCATTCTTATTTCTATATTTTTTTACTGGAATACCGAATTCCCGTCAATAACGTTATATACGTTATACGTTACATCAGCAGTGTATCAAAAATTTTGTATTTTGGAAACGATATCAAAAAATATAGTTGCAGATATACATGTAATCCGTTATATGATGACAACTTTTATTCATTAAAAGTTTGTTACTTGAAAGTATAATGCGGTAATCAAACAGAAACAAAATAACTTCAGTTAGTAAACAGCTGATACGAGCAACGAAGTTTTAGTCCTTACCAGGATTACAGAAATGGTAGAAAGTGTCTATTTGATTACTAGACTAACTACACTAGTTAGTGCGCATGTCTGTGAATGTAAAATAAATGGAAAAGATGGCGTTTTTCATGGTGACATTATGACCTGTTGTTGAATTTATCTTCAACTCCCGTACAATATCGTTTTTTAAATTATAAAAATGTTCACTGTCACATTTGTGAGTTACAAAAATACTATCCCCAACCTCTTCGTCTAAGGTAAGTCTTAATTTTTAAAACATCCATGTTTATATAACCTCAAAGTCAAAACAGTTTTGTAATATTTTCTGTGTAAAAGTTTCTCAATACTGTAAATAACTTTTAATGTTCCTCCTTAACTTAAAGTGGGATTAAATTGATCGTACTTAGGGGTTTCTGCGTCCCAATTTTCAGGAAGCTGTTAATGTGTGGCCTTAAAACAAAAACATCGCTCTATTGAAGAGAATAATATAAATTCTAACATAGTTGGACAACACTTTGATAACCTTTTATTACTACTAGTGAACAATTTTCATCATTAACAAATATGATAAACAAGGGTGTTTAAATTGAACTTGTAAATCAAACTTACAACGCATACGCGGAGTGATTCCCTAAGAAGTGAATAGAAATAATTTTTAGTTGTACTTTCGGATATTGATTAGTCACGTTAACCAGGTTCAAGTGTTTGTAAAAAGAGCCTCAGAAATATTTTGGGCATTCTTTGACCCCATAACATCTCCAACGACGAAATTAACAAGCCAAAGTCCTGATCGTAGTCTTAGAAAAATTTATTTCTACATTCAACTTAGTAGTCCCCCTGTATAATGGTATAACAGTAGTAAATAAAATATCGAGTTAGAACCAACTTGTTATACAAAGCTTTCCACGATATGCATGGATTCATCGACTTGCTTGTATCTCACCTAAAACATTTTTTTTGTCAGGCAATCTGTGACATACACTCATAGTTAGCATCAGAAACTGTTTTGACATCCCGAGGAAACATCTACTCCTCCTCCGTCACTTTTCACATCCTGGAAATTAAGAAAGACGATTGCTGAATATTTTTATCACTCATCGGCTATTTATCCATAAATAATGTAAGTAACACTGTAACAAACTTGTCATCAAAAACCGCTTCAAGATCCCTTAGATTATCCAATCATAGTGACTCATTAATGACCAAAACTAGTATTTTTAAATTTAACTTGTCATGCTATAGTGTAATTTCTTGCTTGAGACACTTGTAGAGCTATCTATTATAGTACATTACTACAGAGGCCGGGACGAAAGGGGTTGCCGGCCGAAGACAGACACCGAAAACGGATAGGTCTGAGGCGGGCAACCCCATATTTCCCGCCGAGGTATGTATAGTACTTTTTTCAAACATGCAATGAAATAAACAACAAAAAAATCAAAGTTCTATTTTTTAATACGCATAGTGGCAGAATGTCATGATGCCTGTGCCACAAATTTATGTGGAATGGAAATTTAAAAAGAGGACATTGCCGGCCTAGCCCTGCATGATTTGAATGAAATTCCATTAACGACCTCTTGTCCTAGCCGCACCTGTAACGTCATACTTCGCAGCCTATTATAAGGAACATGACATCAATATTTCATAGCATGTTTGAGAAAGTGATAATATTACATACATACATTTAGGACTGCTTGGTTTTTATGTTATGTTTTCTATTATCGTTATGAAACTTAAACTGGATCCATTTGTTTCTCACTCAATACGAGATAAACCCGCGGTGCCCAGAAACTGTGGCATCTAGGTAACAAAATAATTGATCTAGTTATTTATCAAACTATATATAATTTCATGTTTTTATTGCAGGGTCAACGGCCGGGTGATAAATAAAAGATTATGCCTGAGGGCACCCAGATTTCAAAGGAACTCTCTTACCAAACGTTTTTTGTAGACAAACTAAATAGTGGAGCTAAGAAAAATGCGAATTATTTGGTGGCATACTTAAATATAGTCAAATATTACTTTTATACAGTCACCTAGTGGGCCCCACAGGATTGGCGGCGATGACAGCGCAGGTAGATAGGTAGATACGTTCCTAGATGACTGGCCAGAGGCAGCTGGTAAAAGGAAGTTGTAGAGATCTAAAGAAGAGGCCTTTGCCCAGTAGCATTGGGACACTCTTATTGGCTACAAAAAAAAAAACTGAGGTGGAGAAAATAATTAGGTAGTACAAATTTGTATGACAACCTTAAAGATAGCATTTTCAATTACGTTTAATAATACTTGAGTGAATTACGATTTCACCATCTATTGTATAACATGAAACATTTAAGCATTAAGTACAAGAGCAATAAATCTGTGATAACTGAGGTGCTGTTTGAATTTTTCCAATCACAATGCTTTTAGACTAAATTAGATGGTAGATGAATAATTTTTATCGACATCTCATTCGTTGGGATAATAAAATTAAAAAAAGAACCGGCCAAGTGCGAGTCGAACTCGCGCACCGAGGGTTCCGTACAAATATTCACTTACCCTTACTTTATTACCCGGTACCGCTTAAGTGTGCACCTCATATCTATAGCATTGCATACAAATGAGGTGGAAACTTAACACAACACACCCGCAAACAACCCGTGTTCAAATAGTATTTTGCAAATTAAAAAAAAATAGCTAGTTAGAGACATGGCTATAATTTTCGTGTAATATTTATGTTTATATACACCGTGTTTTTTTTTATTTCAGTTAACTTTAAGGGAAGATTCTGCAGGTCAAATAGAGTTAATTTCTCAAAGGAATTAGTATTCTAACTCTTACTATTTTTGAGATATACAATAAATAAATTTAATGGCTGAACCAGTGTTAAAGGTCCTTCATTACGCCGTACTATTATTTATCTTTTAAAATTACGGTCGCTAGATCTGTTATTGGTCATTGTGTTATCTCGGCATCCCCGACAACACCCGAATGTCAGAAATGTTCAATCATGGACGTGTTTCCATAGCCATGTTATAACAATCATCGCTAGGTTACGGTCGCTAGCGCTGTTATTGGTCATTGTGTTATCTCGGCATCCCCGACAACACCCGAATGTCAGAAATGTTCAATCATGGACGTGTTTCCATAGCCATCTTATAACAATCATCGCTAGGTTACGGTCGCTAGCGCTGTTATTGGTCATTGTGTTATCTCGGCATCCCCGACAACACCCGAATGTCAGAAATGTTCAATCAAGGACGTGTTGCCATAGCCATGTTATAACAATCAACGCTAGGTTACGGTCGCTAGCGCTGTTATTGGTCATTGTGTTATCTCGGCATCCCCGACAACACCCGAATGTCAGCAATGTTCAATCATGGACGTGTTTCCATAGCCATGTTATAACAATCATCGCTAGGTTACGGTCGCTAGCGCTGTTATTGGTCATTGTGTTATCTCGGCATCCCCGACAACACCCGAATGTCAGAAATGTTCAATCATGGACGTGTTTCCATAGCCATCTTATAACAATCATCGCTAGGTTACGGTCGCTAGCGCTGTTATTGGTCATTGTGTTATCTCGACATCCCCGACAACACCCGAATGTCAGAAATGTTCAATCAAGGACGTGTTGCCATAGCCATGTTATAACAATCAACGCTAGGTTACGGTCGCTAGCGCTGTTATTGGTCATTGTGTTATCTCGGCATCCCCGACAACACCCGAATGTCAGAAATGTTCAATCATGGACGTTTTTCCATAGCCATGTTATAACAATCATCGCTAGGTTACGGTCGCTAGCGCTGTTATTGGTCATTGTGTTATCTCGGCATCCCCGACAACACCCGAATGTCAGAAATGTTCAATCATGGACGTGTTTCCATAGCCATCTTATAACAATCATCGCTAGGTTACGGTCGCTAGCGCTGTTATTGGTCATTGTGTTATCTCGGCATCCCCGACAACACCCGAATATCAGAAATGTTCAATCAAGGACGTGTTGCCATAGCCATGTTATAACAATCAACGCTAGGTTACGGTCGCTAGCGCTGTTATTGGTCATTGTGTTATCTCGGCATCCCCGACAACACCCGAATGTCAGAAATGTTCAATCATGGACGTGTTTCCATAGCCATGTTATAACAATCATCGCTAGGTTACGGTCGCTAGCGCTGTTATTGGTCATTGTGTTATCTCGGCATCCCCGACAACACCCGAATGTCAGAAATGTTCAATCATGGACGTGTTTCCATAGCCATCTTATAACAATCATCGCTAGGTTACGCTCGCTAGCGCTGTTATTGGTCATTGTGTTATCTCGGCATCCCCGACAACACCCGAATGTCAGAAATGTTCAATCAAGGACGTGTTGCCATAGCCATGTTATAACAATCATCGCTAGGTTACGGTCGCTAGCGCTTTTATTGGCCGTTGTGTTATCTCGGCATCCCCGACAGCACCCGAATGTTTTGGAAACTTTAATGTCAACTTCAAGTTACTTTCAGGAATAGGAAATTATTAGAATTTACTTTCAAATAATAATCTCACTTTCCACTAATCTATCAGAGATAGATAAAAGTAAAAAAAAACAAAGAAAAAAGAAAAATCGAATAAGTAAGTTATTCGGATTTGAACCTAGGACCCCACACTCCATAAGCAAACTATCTACCACTAAGCTATGTGTTGGCATGTGCTGTCATGGATGAAATTTAAACTCTGTCATACTATATTCGTCATTTTGTTTTAAATAAAAATATATTTTTAAATATTTCCTGTGCACTATATATGGGCTGACCATGTTTATAAATATTCCAAATTTCAAATAGATAGCGTAAGTAGTTTTTTGAGATATAGCGCTCTAATAGTCGGACAGACAGAAAGACAGAGTCGCAACATAAGGGTTCCTTTTGTACCTTTTTGGTTGGGAACCCTAAAAATGATAGTTCAAATACATTATGTAGAGATAATGTAAGTACTTATACGCCGTATTTATTATATGATCATAGCTATGATATTTTCTTCTGTTTCCGCGATTACTATACGCGATATAACCCGTTAAATTGTTTTAGTTCATAGCTATGATGTTATGATAAGAGTCTTTGAATTAAAATTATCAGTGTTCTAAATATTATGTACTCAATTATGAAAAAAAGTTAATCAGAATACATAAATAATGTTAATTGTACTTTTCCTGAAGGTTGTTTGTGATGTTACTTAACGATTACAAGTTTATTTACTATTTTTTTTTATTTTTCTGGCTATAGAGTCTCGCTCCTTAAATAAGCAATAACTTTCTTTTAGAGTATGAGAAGTAAACATTTTATTTATTTTCCTGGTTATTATCGGGGCCGTTTAGTAGTTAACAAAATGAATGAGGTATCTAAATGGATTCAACCACTCTCAAATCGGTCAAACAATAAAAACAAAAGAAAAATAAAATAAAATTTGTTCTATTAATTAAATATAAAATATGCATTCTTGACAAATCATGTATAAAGTGTTCCTTCAGAAATCACGCTAGGTTTATTACGCTAAGTAAATTCTAAATTAAGTGATATTCTATTTAGTGGACCTTGAGTTTATTTTCGTACATAAATGCGCTATGCAAACGTACCCCTTAAAAATAATAGTACATTACTGCAGACGCCGGGAAAGAAGGGCTTGACGGGTGAGTAAGTATAGACGGCCGACCGTAGGAAGGTCGGATAATTATACAAAGCCGGCAAGCACTTTTCACGGCCAGAAATAAAAAATACACAACTCAAAAAACTAACTAATGACAGAAGTTTTTTAAATTTTCCCTCCAATCTCACCATAATGTGTTTTTTTTCAGGGAAGTCGTCCGTATTTCGCATGTGTAGTGTTCGAGTATACCTTATTAGGGTCGTTATACACAACCTGATAATAAGAATCTTAATTTCTATAATAAATAAAATACATGCAGAGGATTTGAAATATTGTCTATGGTGTCTGGTGACTTACGTATAGACTATAGACAATATTTTAAATTTATTCATCAAAATATGAACTATACAGATTTGTGTTCTTAACGTCATCGGTTCGTGTGTAATAGGCGTGAACGCGAATATTTTTGGTCCGATAACCATTCAGCCACCAGAAAAAAATATATTATTCAGCTGTTTAGCCTATTCATGAAGACAAGTGCCATGTTTACATAAAAATTAAAAAAAAAATACTTCCCGGCCTAGGCCTGCAATTGTGTATGAAATTCCTTTACAGAGATCACAAGTTGTTCCGCCCGCAACGTGATACTTCGAAGCCTGTTTTAACGCACGTAATGACGACATTTCATTGCATGTTTGAGAAAAGTCTTATTTTAAGGTCTGTTTGTATAAAACTGAATATTAGCTGTTTAAAGCAGACTCTCTGTTTTTGAAGTGCGAAATGAAGATGTATAATTGGATGAAATAGTAAATTGATATTTAATTTAATGAAATGGGTCATGGCTATTGCTGTTTATGAAAAACACTAATTCTGAAATTTATATATTTTTCCTTAGGTTACGTATTTTGAATCTTGAAACTTTGTTGTATCAATTCCATATGAATTAAAGACATTTTGTGACAATTCTTGAATTGAAATTTAATCAATTCACGATAACGTCAATTTGAATTACTGTCATATCAAAAGTACGGAATTTTAAGAATTAATAGGCGTAATAAATCATTTCAAGTTGTAGACACTTTGTAACTAATCTGTTATAAGTACCTACATAAGCGAACCGGTAACGTAAAAAATAGGCAGCTTCGGTGGCATCGTCACTTGGTACACGGGCGAAACTGTGCTCTTACCAGGAGATCTTATATTATGAAGAGTCATAATATGTTCGTGGATGTGTTCGAGAGATACCAACAAGTGGTTAGTGACGGTACATTTTGGTGGTAATAGAATCTAAAATGTATTTTCAATTATTTCAGTTGCGTTTCAGAGAAAGGACCTCACGTGGTTGTGAGTTTTGATGTGTTAACAAATCCATCCTTCTCTCCCTCTCTCATCCCTTATCGTATCATACTCGTAAGTTACTGCATAGGTTAAATACCAACGCATGTCATGATTTTAGCGGGAATCTGCTTGCCACGTGGCAACCACGTGGATATTTCGTCACAACACGAGATTGAGTACTAGGATTGCAGAGAACAGTGCAAGTCGATTGTTTACGTTTGCATCACGTTTGCATCTATCTATAAAACAGTGCCGAGCCGTGACGTAATTTTGTCAGGCAACGCAGACAGGAGACTGAAAGTGCATTCCACCAGAATGTCGGGTACGTGACGCCATTATTTTCATACTTCTAAGAAAGTTAGCAAGTAAATTATTGGTATGTCAATATTTTATAACTTTGCTTTTGTATTGGTAATGAATTTTTGGACTTTTTATATGGTTTTAAGGTAGCTGTCATAGCCGTCACGTACCCGACAAAGTAGACGGTAGAATGCACTTGAACCTCTTAGGTAACAACATGACATTTGTAACAGGATTTAGACTAAAAATAAGTTTAAAATGTCTTGTTCTTAACTTACGAGTAATTGCATGCAGGCATAGTCACCGGTAAATGCTAGTTTTATGTAAATACTAGAAGGTGCCCGCAACTTCGTTCACGGAGAAGGTAAAGTTATAACCTCTCTTGTTTCTTCAGAGTAGTCGGATGAAAAGTATCCTAAAACCATCTCTGGATACCCAGCTACCCGTGTACCAAATAAACAGCTTTTATTGGAATTAAATGCATATTTTTAGATTAGAATGTTGTGTACATGTAAGGATAAATAAATAGCCTATACATACGAAAGCGGCCTTTCTTAAGTTATTTAACTTTATAGCGCAAGTTTTTCAGTTTCCAATTAATTGTGACTATGACTGTGATTAGTAGGTATATTAAGATGCAAACATGTCAAAGTATTTATTCCTGTATCAATATAAGCAAAGATACCTATGAATGTGTTAAATACTTAGTTATTTTTGCAACTAACTGTTCAATACAAATAATCTAGAACCTATGAACAAATAGTAGTCAAGAATTGAACCTAGGACTAGAACCGCTAGCCTCGGGGAGTGCCCCGTAAGCATCAGCGTCGTCAAACAACGGTGCAAACACTCTTCTTCATTCATGTTGCTTCTAACCAGTCTTGCTACCCTGGTAACTTGCTATTTTGATGCAGCGCAGGTTCAGGCTGAAATCAAATCTTAAGAGTCGAAATTATTCAACTAGATTTTTTTTTTCGCGGGTTGACGCCGGACCGTCAACATCTCCTGCATCTCCTGATGATGCCTCGTAGAGAAACGAAACACGTGTCGAGGATTATAACTGTTTGGTGTTGGTTTGTTGTATTTGCATGCGTATTTTTTTATGGAAACTGCATGAAAATATGCGCATGTGAGCACAATTTATTGTCACATCTAACAAAGACACTAGTTCGCGGAACAGCAAAGGAACTATAATCAATTGATCTAGTATGGAATTCCGCAAAGTAATGCCTGAATCTATCAAGTACTCAACTTCTATAGTTTTATGCATTTCCAAACATTACATATAGAAGATTTTTTTAATTTCATGTATTTTGGCCTGGCACCACGTGCTTTTTGAGTGGCTGGCCAGTTCGGGAGGCAGCGATAGCGGGGCCGAGCGCTCAGTTGATCTTGACAACGGCGTGACGCTAACCACGCTATCCGGAGGCTAGTGATAACATTGTTCTTAATTATTTGTTGTTTATTCCGCTTTGGTGTGTCCTTTGCTGGACACCGTTTAAGCGTAGTCCTTTTATTTACGCACGTATGTAGACTATCAAGGTAATTTTGTAACTTGTTCTCCATTTGAATGGTTGAAGGACTTGAAGGTACCAGTTTTATTGTCGCATTATGTGTACTGTGGGCAGCATAATTGCATGCATATGGTACATTTCAACCTTAATGCTACAAATTTATGGCCGAAATGCATCCATAACATTTTGCTGCCCTTTGTACATGTGCCACTGTAGCGCGAATATTTCAACCATTTTGAGACAAAGAAAATTTAATGTGCCCGTACTTACTGCACATTTCATCACTTGCCAGCACTAAATTTCCTGCGAGGTACCAGGCCTTTAGAAGCCAGAGAAAATCTGTGAAGCTTTTCTGGTAGAATCCTAGGATACTTTCGTCTCTTTCGTTTTCGTTCACAAGAGAAACATCAAAATTAGTAACTTTTATAATATTTCATAATTTTACATATTTGTCTATGTTGTTTTCAGTTATAAATAGCACCTACAACAATAGTTCAACGTTTACTTTTGAGAGCATTCGTTGACTATAAAAAGCATTGCATTTGACCTCTGTCTACAATATTGATTTTATCAGTAACCATTTTGTGTATAACCTCAAAGAACGAGCAATATTTGCACAATTTAAATATTGCTTATTCTTTGAGGTTATACAGAAAATGGTTACTGATAAAATCAATACTTTAGACGGAGGTCAAATGCAATACTTGCATAACCCTAACCTATTTAGTTTCTTCTATTCTTTCATGTAATCTATACTATTATAAAGTTGTAAAACTGAAATGTCTGTACATTAAAGATATTTTCGAAAAATTCATTGTTACCGACTATTTGGAGGTCACTAAAACGAAAAATATTTTTTTTGGATTTTATGTATGTTTGTATGTGTCGTTGTGGCTTCATCACGCAAAATCGGCTAAACGGAGTTCAACTATTTTTGGTACACGGGTAGCTGGGTATCTCCAGATGGTTATAGGATACTTTTTATCCGACTACGCTGAAGAAAAAATGAAGGGTTATGACTTTTTCTCCTCCGCGAACGAAGTTGCGGGCGCCTTCTAGTATTATTTAGATGAGATTCAAATGACGTTTATTGGTACGTCTCTATCTAGCTATTTTAAAATACTTCCTGGATGGATCTGCTGCCCTAATACTTTTTTCACAGGTGGTGGCTCATTTGGTTCATCCTTTGTCCACCAGAGCACCAGAAAAAGTATTGATAGCATATACACAACTATTTCAGTTATTAAGCAAAATAAATAAATTGTAATAATAGTATAAGCTAATCATGATGTAATTTAATGTTATCATCCATTAGAAAATAAAATTGCAATATGTTATAAATGCCCAATTCTGATTTGACGTATATAATCCTGTTGCAGTTTATCTCAGTGTAATTGTACATGTTTGTGTAAGTTTTTCCAGTTAGTAAGCATCGAGACAAACGTACTGGTTTAACAATACTATTAAATTTAAGGTGTATTTTCTTTGTAATAATAATAATAAATAATAATAAAACTTTGTAAGAAATTGATGAATAAATAATTTGTATTTTATATCTAAGTAGTCCGTCAGTTAGATAATATAAAAATAATGGACACGTATTTTTAGTTTTTTTTTTCAATCCATAAAAAATACTTAGATGAATCGCATTTAATAAAAGTTTAGGAGTGAGGGGCTCGTGACGTCACTCCTAAGTACAACTTGTACCTAGGAGTGACGTCACGCGACATTATGGATAATATATTGCCTTTATTTTTTAATTACGTAAAAGAAGAAAAAATGTTTGTAATATTTTTTATTAATCTACATGACGAATTAATTATTAGAATTTAGTTACTCGTATCATCCATGTTTGGTATTTGTGTGTGGTGTTATAATTGTAGACAGTTTTGCCCTCGCAAGTTTACTTACATAGGTTTCGCTCACCTAGCAAAGCACAGTCGCCGTGCGTGGTTCTATTTAGATATATGTGGGCGACTAATTCACTGTGTTATTTAGGTATAAAAACAGACATCGTGTTTTTATTCAATATATGATTGAAGACCAGTTCAGCGTACATACTAAATAAACCTACTTTTTGAGGAAATTATAAATTAAGTTGCAGAGGTTTGTACGAGCAATTATAAAAAAAAAATATGGACATATAATTAAAATGTTCATTTTTTTTATTACGGTTCTTCCTAAGCGGTCGAGAAGAAAAACATAGTTCTGAAAGAAAAAAAAAACAAACACGTGGTTAGGGTCTAAGAGCGCATGTGCTATTGTGTCCACGTGGCAAAGTCCAGCCAGACATCTACCACCTCTGCAATAAAATTGTCATTTGTTATATCCGCAATGAGCCCAAATGGCAACGTTGCCAAAAAAGGTAATAACTGATCTGATGATGGAGCCGGAAGATATGAACTGGAACTTCATGATGGAACATCGTATCATAGCTGTGGTTGGATTTGTTAGAAAAGTCTTGTGAAGTGTGTTTTTCTAGTGTTTTTTAAACTATTAATTTATCTTGTTATAAAGAAAAACTGTACCATTCTGCACATTTCGTCACTTGCCAGCACTAGACTCTCTGCGAAGCACCAGGCATAAAGAGTTTGATATTTGAATAACCAACCACCTCATTATTCTACGCCAAATGTTTTTTTTTCATACGAGTGTACTATACAAATGTCACGTCACTGGTTTAAAAAAATATAAGTAGATTGAAGAGAAGATTGTGATATTAGCACTGATTTTGATGACGCATAAAGATGAAGAGAAATAATCAAGCTTTCTTTGTATCTTGCCAATTTTGCATTTAAATCAAATTTCGTGTCATATAAGTTCGTGCGTGATACAATAGGGCCCAGTTGAATTTGCTCGAATTAGAAACTAAATAAACAAATAAATTTAAAATTAAACAAGGAAAAGAAACGCATATCAGCGGATATAATCGATTTCTCCACGCAGATTATAGCGCTGTATAAAGCCAATTTCTGAGCTCCTCCTTACATAAAATTCGCACTTTGTTCTACAAATCATTACTTTGTTTTTAATATTTTCCCAAATTCTGAAATATCGAATTCGTTTCTAAAACAGTCGGGTAAAAAAAACAAACAATGCCACGTGCATTGCTAGTTTTTTCCATTTTCCATCCGGAAATAGCTTCTCCTCACATCTTGTGCTACCCAAAGGTTGTCTGGTAGCTATTTAGCGATTAGACCGTCTGTCGTTGACCTCTGCTTATTCGAATGTTACCGTCATGTTCTGTATTTCTGACGTGCTCCATAAAACGCGTTACTACACCTCTCGATCCGATCTTAATCATCGGCTAAAATCGGATAGTGTATTGTGCTACAGACCCTAAAAATTGGGATCTCTTGCATAATACATTATCCGATTTTATCCGATAATTAGGATTGGATCGGATAGAATCGGAAAATGTATAACGCCTTTTAAGAAAATATGTATTTTGTATTGAATGCGTATCAAACCAGACGACCTTGAACTTATTTGCAACGTCGCCTTCGTTCACGACTGGCAACGTGTTTCACTAAGAAATCATAGACCATGAGGAGTTACATAAGTTTCCTGTCTAGGAGATTGGAGATGATACGATGCAGCTCGTACAGGTCGAAATGACAAAGAGATATATTTATTGAATTTGAGGAAAAAAATACCCAAAGCTAAGCAAAAATTTAATCACCAACTCACTCTCTTAATACTCTCAAGTTCAACTCAAAATCACCATGGTCACCTGGCAATAAAATAGAAGACCACTGTACGTAACTACCAAATGATTTCAACTGTTTTTGGTACACGGGTAGCTGGGTATCTCCAGATGGTTATAGAATACTTTTTACCCGACTATGCTGAAGAAAAAATGAAGAGTTATGACTTTTTCTCCTCCGCGAACGAAGTTGCGGGCGCCTTCTAGTAATTTATAATATTGGATATAACACTTTATAATATTGGAAATTTGTTATTATTGGAACTCATTTTAGAGATGGCTCGAACCAAAGCTAACTAAGTGCAATATACAAATTATTTTTAATTTTAAATACATTAAAAATAATATATATGACTAATTCTTATGGAGTAAGTTTTAAAAAATACCATTAACTTATCTTAATCGTCCTCCTGTACAGTAAAATCAAATTATTAATAGTATCAGCTGTTGAATTTTTGCTGTTCTACTCTCACTCGCATCTGATAATATATTTGTCACTCGAATCCCATTGATACACGAATGTTGCCGAGTGCTGGCAACGTCGCTCGATAAACAAGTTTCAGAAAGCTTTCACTAGGAAATCATAGGTTATCAACAGTTTACATCATGGAAAATGCCGGTGTAACAGGTGAAACTATATGCGTCTCCCTTGTTCTCGTCAATAATTCTAGGCAATACATGTTTTCACTTTACTTTTCACTCTAAAGGAACATTCTTCAGGTCCAAATACAGTTATATTTTTAACAATGAAGTTATAAACAATAGTGTACCTGTGTTTTTTTTCTGTTGACGTTTTTTGAAACCATATAGTACTTATTTGTCAAAATCGTGAAATACTAATCGTTGAAACTATAAAATAACCCATACTCCTAATTGAAGCCGGTGATTTTTCAACGGCTACTTCAGTTAAAAAAAAAACTACTTCAAAACCGGTTCAATTCATCCATTCAGAAGCTATAATGTAATAGACAAATACACAGAATAGAAATTAAAAATATAAAATGTGAAATAATGGCGAGTTGGCTAAGAGGATTTATAACTGCTTACCTGAAAACGTCGCATATTTTGTGTTACTTCTTGATTATATTGAGAATTATAACCGCTTGAGAAATTTAACTTGAACACGTTTTAATACATTCAATACGTTTTCGCTAATTAAGCTGGCGTAAACGCGATGAATAGATGAATAGAACGCAATTTAAAAGCAAAGAATAGGGTATGTTATGAACATACCTTTAAGTTTCATTCAAATAAGTACCGGGAAATAATGAAACAAAACGAAAAAATATGGAAGGTTACCAGTTGCTTAGGTATAAGCGTTCTTAACGGTTTTTTAACCGACTCTCAAAAAAGAGGTGGTTCTCAATTTGATTGTTTTTGTTTTTTATTTATTTTTATGTTAGTTACCTCAGACCTCCGTCATTTATAAACCGATTTCAAAAATATATTTTTTTTGCTAGAAAGAAGGCGACTCCAAATTGGTCCCATTTAATTTTAGTGAAGATCTGGTGATGGGATTGCTGAGTAATTGAAGGAAATCTTTATACATCATCATACATCATCATACATATACAATTCATGTTATTTTCGATTCGGTGCCATCGTGTCACAACTTACTAAAATCGACAATATTTACACATTTATTTTACACATTCTTTATATGGCACCGACGCCAAAGTAAGATTAAGTGTACCTATATACTGTATAGATTGAGTAGACAAACAGTTACTTGTAAGTAAATTAAAGAAACTGAATTATGCAGTTATTTTTTTACTTTTTGGTTTTAGTTCTTGGGGTCAGTTTTATTTTTTCTTAAAAAGTTAATTTATTTTACATTTCTATACTATTATAAAGTTGTAATAATGAAATGTCTGTACATTGAAGATATTTAAAAAAATGATCGCAACGGACTATTTGGAGGTCAATAAAACTAAAAATTTCTTTTTGGAGTTTTGTATGTTTGTATGTGTCATTGTGGCTTCATTGTGCAAAATCGGCTAAACAGGTTTCAACCATTTTTTTTTTTTACTTTTACATTGACTTTTTCTTCTTCGCGAACGAAGTTACGGGCATCTTCTAGTTTCTAATAAAAGAAGTGATTTCGTCACTGACCAGCACTAAACTCTCTGCGAGGCACCAGGTCTTCCGAAGCCAGAGAAAATATGTAAAAACATTCGAACTATTCGAAGCTTTTATGGTATGTATGCTTAATATGTCTTTGTCTATCCCTTTCATTCCCTTGGTGATAGATTTCTCACATCAAAGGATACATCAGGCTTATTGAGTAACTTTCCTAATTTAAATGTTTGTAAAGGTCTCTTGATAAAAATACGTACACATTTTGGAGATTATGTTTAGCGACGAAGGTTCAAGATTGTATAAAAATCGTAACAAAAACGTAGTAAGCGATGCAAACTCCACATCGAAAATTGCTCGCTCAAGTTTCGTTCCATCTACAATTACACTACACTAAAAAACTAGACCTAGAGCGAACGTTGTGTAGGAGCATTCAAATGCATGGTGCTTTTTAATGACCGAGCGAGCGTCTAATTTTCAACTTGGTCAAAAATGTTTTTGTATCTTCCTCTGGATTCTCGATATACTCTACAGGTCGCATTTCTTAAAAGGGACAGCACGATAAGAACTTCAAATTTCGAAATTAAATTTAGGACTACCGCAGTCAATATTTGCAATTATAAGGACTTTTATGTCGATTCAGTTTTAAGATTATTTTTAAAATGGCGGAGATATGGAGGTTTCAAGACTCGCGAGGTCTGCAGCTCTCAGAGCCACTAGTTTACATAGGATTAACTATACGAGTATGTAATGATAGTATGTAAGTATTCAGGTATCAATTAATAATTATTGGAATTATGTAATGCCTAGTATAAAATAATTGAATAAATTCACCAGTGAAAGCAATTTTACAATGTATAAAGTATTGCTTTTAACCTCTCTGGTTGAAGCATGTATATCATTTACATACAAATGAAAATGTGGAAAAAATACCCCCATAATAATATAATAACAGGAATAATAACCTATAAATATAGCTTATATCAAAGATTATCTTGTCGCGTCAAATTTGCCAATTAGGTCAGGTTAATTGAAAGTTTGTCGGGAACCCGCGGTGCGCTTGACCGGTTTATAATTTCTTATTCAACTGAATTAAATCAGCTGTTAAATAAGGCATGGGCAACGGCATTCACGAAATTCAAATACATAATAATACGCTGGTATAATTTCCGTGGATTTATACGAGAAAAGTACTATACATATTCTCGGCACGAACAGGGATTGACGGTCGCGTTTAACTATAACTTCAACTCGTCAGGCAATCCCCTCCTTCGCGGCCTCTATAGTAATGTACTATTTATCCCAAACGCTGAACCTGGTGTTGAGGGTAGATCATAATTTTAGAGATGTACGTAATATATACTATGTGTAATAAATCAGTTTTTGTTTTATGCTCGCAAATTTCACTACAACCTTAATTGCCCAAGACAGTAATTTAATTATTTTATCGCAACGAGCTCTATTGATAACCATCGCCTTCGAAAGGATGCATGTAGCTCTTAATATTTTATGTTTTCCTGGTGTCTACGCGTTCCCACCCGTGTACCAAGCAATGTTGCAGTAAGAACGACCCTGGACCATGAAATAACGTTGTTACCTATGTATTTTTTTTAAATCACGTTGTTAATTTTCATTACACAAAATAAAACTTGTGGCATTCACTCTGCATAAGGGTGGTAGTGACAATCCATCTTCTCTATTGAAATTAGGATGCTTTTTAGTCTCAATAGCCTCGCGTAGCATCCTGGGAAAATATCTTTTTTCTTTGGCAAGGATAGAAGGTTTGTCAAACTTAATTGAGTGGTTGGGTAGAAGAAAATATTATGGATAAACACTTGTGTTTGAAGTTTAATTGTTTGAGTTAAAAACTTAAAGTCTGAAAGGAGACTTGATGGGGAGTTTGTTTCAAGATAATCGATGCAGGCGTATGAAGCTTTTTTAGGTGTCGGGGTTTTTATGGCTTCAAAGATAACTTGCACATTATTTACCGTATATTTGGATAAAACCAACAATTCATTGACACAAACACAAACTCAACCAAACATTGACATCTAAACATATGATTTCGAAAGAATTATGACACAGAAATTTAACACTTATTATATTATAGTGTCAATGGCATAGTAAATTCAATTTCATGAATATCTTATTAACAGTACGTGTTCAGGATACTAATATCTTCTTAAAGTCATTTAATTTGATATAAATAATACGGGGGTTTAAGTTAGTATTAATAAAAGTACGGAACCCTAAAAACATGTTTTCATTCTGCTTCGAAGTATTAACGGGTGCAAGCGAGACGATTATAGTTTCACCTGTTGTACCTTCATTTTCCACGGTGTTAACTCTTGATATCCTATGATTTCCTGGTGAAAGCTGCCTAAAAAACAGTTTTTGAGCGATTCGAGCAACGCGACGTCCAGTTAGTTCTTTCTAGGTGATATTTTAGAAGGAAATTATTCTCACCTCACTACTTAGCTCGGAAAAGTTCTCTTTTCCAGCTCTTAAAAAGTACTTAAAAAATCTAATGGCAAAGGCAAAATAGGGTAGAGGGCTGTTAAACTGATATATATATATATATATATAATAACGTTATACGTATACTTAATATGTTTGTTATCCCACCTCATAAGAAGCAATAAGAACCGTGACCCGCTAAAAGTAAATTATTTGGTTTCTGTTTTGGGTAATGCATTTTTGTCAGTTTAACAGCCCTCTACCTTATTTTTCCTTTGCCATTAGATTTTTTAAGTACTTTTTAAGAGCTGGAAAAGAGAACTTTTGAAGAACTGCACACACTTTTGCACACCGAACCGTCAAATCTCCAACATCTCCTGATAATGCCTCGTAGAGAGGCGAATCACGTGTTGAGGATTATACTGTTTGGTGGCGATTTGTTGTATTTGCTAGAGTTTTTTTTTTGTGGACACTGCATTAAAATATGCAAATAACTTATTGACAGATCTAACCAAGGCACTACTTTTCAGGATAGCAAAGGAACAATTTATCCATTAAACCAAAAATATATTTTAGTTCGTCCCCCCGCCGCTGTCAAGTTCGTGGAGCCGATTTTGACCATCAGTTATTCTTCCATAATTATATTTCTATGACAAAGATGTAAACAAAATGGTCTGCATCGTTCTGTGAAATCCTGGTACCCAGTCGCGGTTTGTGACGGAAGATCCACGTGGGTGCCACGTGGCAAGCAGATTCCCGCTAAAAAACCAGACCTGCGCTGTCACTACCTGTTAACCCAAGAAACATACCGACGGAAAATTCACTGATAATAAGCTAGTTTTGTGATAGAACCATTCAGTTACTTATTTAGGAAATGATCGAATGCAAAGACAGTTTTTTTAATTACACAAATTGTCACGATACTGAGGCACGATTTTAATTTTATATTGCACCACTACGACTCTGTAGGAAAATGTTTCCAAATTGTATGTTTTCAACGATTTAGACTGTACACTCTGTCTGTCAATCAGTTGAATCACGTATTGTAGAATAAGTTAATGAAAATAAAAACTACCTCAGTTTAAAGGCGTTTAACAAGCGCAACGCTGGTCAGATGCATCTTTGTGCTCCTACAATAAGAGATGAAGTAGGGAAAGTGTGATGGATTCGTGAACAAATTTTGCCGTCAGTCAAAGCTCGATCGAACTCCTTTATCAAATGCTGAAATGCCACCTACATGTGTTGCCTCTAACCACGTGCTGAAATCTGTCGATAACGCCCACGAATGAATTTTGACCCTTTATAAGTTATGATCACCTGGTAAGAGCACGGTTTCAGCCGTGTACCAAGCGACGCGGCAACGGAAGCCGCGAGACCGCTTTTTACTTGGTACATGGCCCAAAGCTTCGATATCAGTGTCTTTGACCAGCCCAGATGATTAACGAATATATACATTTTACGATTTTTACTTACACAACACAGGTAAAGATGTGCCATATTAAAATGCCTTGCTTCCTAAAAACTTTCAACTTTTTATATGTATGCATCTTTACTGACCATACACTGACTGTTATTGAAGATTCAATTTCGTGCTTGTACACAGTTTACGGTTAAAAAATATTCTAAATAACACTGCTATCTTCATCTATGAATATATTTGTCAAACACTTTTTTGGTACATCTTAAACACTAGTTTAAGTTTCATTTCACGCTATTTAAAACAAAAAGTTGTATGTTTAAACAAAAACAATGATCTTTGTTTCTTTTTGTATATATTTTTTAAGTATTTTATGCCAGGATAAAAGTTCCACAGAAATTGGTGGCTACTTATATTTTTTTATTTAATTTAACATGTGAAATTGGCAGGATTGTTTCTAAACATTTCTAAATAAACGGAAATCCAAAAGCGATATCATAAAACTAAAAATGTAATCATGTTTTAGTAGCGATTTAAGATGTACTTTTATTGATAAAGACCCCGATAATTGAAGCATATTTAAGTAATCTTACTATTCTTTATTTGAAACAGCTGACTTAAGCATCGGAAGTTTAGTAGACAACTAGGATAATAGCGGAATGCAGGAGATGCACAAATCAATAAATCTAGGCTGGTTCACAACGTTGTGAACATTATGGCATTTTTGATGACACAACAGTGGATTTGAAATAGTATATCCAGTGTTTGTTTTCAACATGAACGTTTAAAATCCCTCAATTACATGTTAACTCAAGATTATATTAATATACAATGTTAAAATTAATTAATTAATCCACTGCCTTTAAAAACACCTCATTAATGTTGCCGAGTGCAAAATATTTTTACTGTCGTGCTTAAGAGTCACCTTCAATGGCGTAAATATCTATATGATATTTTGTATGGCAATGAGCGTTCTAGGCAGCAAACATTTTGTACGTGCTCTATATATAACAATATGTAGAGCACGTACAAATTTTTGCTGCCTTATTTTGCTAATTTCGGACCCAGCATTGCCGGGATATTTAAATAAGTCATTCATCGCTGCACATTCGATCTAAGATGTAAGAAATACTTTCGCATTATTAATATACGGAATACAGGCTTAATTATTATTATTATTAATAATTAAACTTTAGCCACATAACCGCCTGGAGAAAAAACACTGTTTTGTCCTTGACTTCGCTCATATTTTGCCATATTAGGGGATTAATAGTTATTGATAAAAAAACATAACCCTCCTTTTCTGCGGCAGTCGGGTAGATAGTCAGTTACTTCCCTTGATCAAATTTTACAAGCATTTATTGGACCAAGTCACATTAGCTTTCTTACTTTGGCGAACAACATACGCGAAATCGGAAAAGAAAACTGAAATTAATTAACCATTTTTTTTGATGACCAGTACGGCTCAGCGGGAGTAACGTTGCCTGCGAAGTCTAAGGTCCTGGGTTCAAATCCCGGTAAGAGCAAATATTTTTGTGATGAGCATACATATTTATACTCAGCAATAAATATGTATGCTCATCACAAAAATATTTGCTCTTACCTTGGATGTTTTCTATGTATATAAGTAAATATATATATTAAATATATCGTCGTCTAGTGCCCATTACACTTGCCTTATTGAGCTTACCATGGGACTAGTTATTTTAGTTGGTTATTACATTTAGCGGCAATACTTTGCTATATTTGTTTTTAATTTGATTTTACAATGGCAACCAACAAATAAAATGTTGAAATGCGCGCGCACGTCACTTTGTGTCTAAATTAAACGGCCCGTACCTATTTACGCATACTAATCGCGTGGAAATGATTAATTTTGGTTAAAAAGATGGCTTATTTCGCCATTTACCTACAACGAAACGTAGGAAAACTGTTTTACCGACACATTTAGTTAAATAATCGACAAATAGTTAAAAAACGCGTTTAGTTAAATAATCTTCAAAACAGCTTGGTGCAAGATATCACTAAACGCAATTATGTTAATCGCCATTAACGATATAAACGTGTTTAGTTAAATTTGTTTAGCATATATTTAAACGAAATTTGGTGCAAGCCGCCCTTAGAAGCATAAAATATTTTTTTTAATTAAAACGCCATCTATATCATTTCAAAGACATTAATTACTATTCTCAGCTCGTATTATACATGGCGTTCGGTTGTCATACGTTAGAATTAATATCATGCTAGAATCACTTTATACCGTTTAAGAATAGAGATGTTTTTCGAGTGTTTTCAGGATTCGGCCCCGGATAAAGGCCTCCTTATGATAGCCTAGTAGCAGCTAAAGCTCCGATGCTTGCATCAGCTGCTTAAAAACAAAAAATTACAAAATATAGTGAAGTTATTGCGGCTTTTTATCACGTAGCTCTCAAATTGCAAGTTCTTTTATGAGATTGGTTAGAAATGAACCAATTATCGTATCCATTATAACAAATTGTACCACAGCCAGCTGGCGAGATAATGATACAAACTCGTTAAGGAAGGTGTTTAATTAAGTGTAATCAATAATTTCAAGGTAACTTTCATTTATACAACATTATTTGAAGCAATAAGGACATATTTTATATGATAATGCCACTCATAAGTGCGTTGCCTGCCTTTCAGGTTGGAGTATTTACGCTCTTTTTTGAAAGCTTGAACGTCGCATCAGGCCGGAGATATTGCAGGCGACAATTTATTCCACAGGTCATTTGTGCAAGACAAAAAATTCCTAGCTAACCGCACAGTTGTGGACTGCCAACCATCTAAGAGGTGAGAATGGAAATACGATAGATGTCGCAGAGATCAATCCGAACAATTTCTCAGAGCACTCCCTATCATACTCACTTCTATGTACCCTTTAAGATGTTATGGACTAGAATTAATTTGTTCATTCCCTGCATTCAGCTAATATCCTAGTGATCAGCTGACTATCTATACTTGGCTCAGTTGTTTACAAGCAAAAGGAAAGTAAGGTAAAAGTAACATACTTTAACTGTCGTGTGCCTTATCAATAACGTAGATCCCAAATCGATAAATTATCACCTGATTTTATTTATACTTTTATTGAACCACTTCTGAATACCAAATTATTTATTGATTCAGCAGAAATCATGCAATGTTTTTGTAAATATATGATGAGTATAACCTAACTAAACTTTAACATGAGGTAACTAGGAAGTTCAAGCATACGGTAGGTCATTTTTGTACCGAGTACTTCAAGAAAGAAAAAAAAAACAAAAACAACATTTTCCTACGTGATTTGAACCCAAAGTATCCCGTTCAATAATATCCTACATCTATCCAACAGACCACACACAAGCAAATAATAATAAATCGACCAAATGTGGCAACCGCTATAGGATACTTTTATCTGTAGCTCGCTGTACTAGGATCGCATATTACCTGAAGAGGTTGCTTTTAAAAGCCTTTGAATATATCAATTGAACTATGACTGTGAAAATGCTATAGTAAGGTCTAAATTTGCTTGATATACGGTAGGAAAATCTAACATTTGTAGCATAGCATGATACCTAAGGGATGACCTGTGATGTTCGAGTGGTTGATTAAAAGGTGCAAATAGGATGGATGTAGTTTTCTTTGCACCTGCACTTCATAGATAGGAGTGGCCTGTATGTAATGTTAATGTAGGGAGTACTAAAAGTTAACACTTTGCATGTGGGCGTAACGTGATAAGTTATATGCATGTTCGTATGCATATTTCATAATAGTTGAAAATACGTTATAATTATTATATAATTTATACAGAAATAAGTTTGTCTTCAACTTTCCTAGCTTGAACTATGATTAAAAATGAACAAACTTTTAATCTCATTCAGGAACTCACAGTAAAGAAACAAAGAGGGATTAATACATGTATTTGCTGCTATTCCCAAAGTAAAACCAAATATAAACTACAAGATGATTGCTTAGTTACGTATCTACTGCCTGCTACATAGCATTATGAATATTTCTATCGTGCTACAAATCCGTAGAAGCTAGTCATAAGTGCTACATAGACTCTACGCCGTAGAGCAAGTACTACAAGAAATCAAACCACAAACTTACAGAGTAGGAATTTAAATTTTGGTTCTAAAATGCCATGAAATGTTTCGTGAATATGTCGTCCTTATTGTCGTAAACATCTATACTATTTATAAAGTTGTAAACATTAAATGTCTGTACATAGAATATATTAACAAAATTGTAACGAACTATTTGGCGGTCACAGAAACTAAAAATATTCATTTTTATATTTCTTGCATGTTTCTATGTGTCATTGTAACTTTATCACGCCAAATCGGCTTAACAGATTTCTACTACTATTTTTGGTACACAGCTGGGTATCTTTAGGTTATAGGATACGTTTTACCCGACTTCGCCGAAGGAGAAAAGTTTTGCTCCTCCGTGAACAAAGTTGTGAGCGCTTTCTAGTAAGCTTATAAATGTATAGATTTTCATCATATTCTAATATTAATATTGACATCCTAGTTACAACTGAAACTTTGTTCCTCAAAGGTCAGCTTTCAATATCGGTACAGGGCTTTCTTGAGGTTTTCTAATAAACCTTTTAAAAGTCTTCGGGTATGGTAGCTTCGCTGACTGCAGTTTAGGTTTATATGTCAATTGTCAGTTATTTGATTAAATCAAAAAAATCTTCAAAAACACTTGCATCTTTTAGTTTTGTGATTATCTATTTTTTTATTTGACGCATTATAAAAATCACTGATAGCATACCAAGATATTTGAGGGCATGAATTAAACACAGATACGGTGACAGATCTTCTCTTTTTTTAAATCCCAGCTATAAATTCGTCACCAGTAAGCATTTGGCTGGAAGGTCAGTTTTACAAGTCTTTTTGAAACTGTTTAATAAAATGTTCAAAAATGTGTATAGTAATGTACAGCCGGCTAAATTAAGATAGGCCCTTATTTGTATATGACGTGATAGGGAGAAAATGTGTTCTATGCTCAATATGTTTTTTATGAAAGAATTGCTTCGTATGCAATACTTTTTATATATTCTATTATTGTTCTCGAAGATGAATGTAAAAATATTTCAAGTAGGCACTTTATTATCTGAATAAGTATTATTTTGTATTAATTACCATCAATATACAGCATTAGCACAAAGTTCATTACAAAAACGCCATCTATTTTAATTCTCTCACACTACGCTCTAGTCTAGACTTGTAGCATACGAAGCAGCAGTGCGGAATTTAGAGTTCAATGCCACTGTCTATTAAAGATAAGATATATAAAATTACTAGATAGCGTTACTACCTATGAGCAACTAGTGATGTATGATGATGTATAACTTTTAAAAAGGCCACGATAAAAAAATAAACCCTACACAAAAATTGAATTTACTTCGCGGGCCGTTTACTACATTAATAATAGCATTTCCGAGCATGTTATAAAAAAACAAATTTAACTAGTAATTTAATTGTAACTTTCATTTATAAAAACACAATTATCACTTATACTCGTATTAGTAATAAAAACAAGTATTTACTGATACTGCGATAAGAGGGATTCATGAACCTACTTTGTATGATATTTGAATTTACATGAACGTCAATTGCTATTGATTTATGCATCAGATTCGCAAACCTTCAGCTGCAAATGCAGTCCTGGTACTGGTTTCACGTGAGCCGTCCACGTGATTATCGTTGGTAGGTTTAATTTAATCCCTTTTGCCGGACACTGGATATATAGAGATTGTTCTCCTTACCTCTATACTCCATGTACCAATTTTTACATTTTTACCGTCGTAATTTACTATCGATTACAGATTTTTATTGAGTTAACTTTTGTCTAACATCGATGAAGAAAATACTGATGACTGAGTTTACTAAATCGTCGACGTCTTTTAATCCCTGTTAATTGAACCAAAACTTATATTCACACCTGAATTATGAATAGTCTATCAATCTATCAATCGACATACTTTAAATATTAGATATTTGGCAGCATAATGATAAAGGTATTTGATTAGCACCCTTAGCTTAAATTTTCACTTTTCCATTGCATCATTCCGGGTTCCGACACAATGCATTTAGTCTTCAAAACAGCACTCGCTTCAGAAATACCTAGGTATGAAAATCTCGAAAATAGCATTCCGTGTTATAAAAGCGGAGGAATCGTTTCGTATCTGCGCAAGCTTTAGAGGGTAAAACAGTCTACCAAACGAGCCACCACCAGTGAAAAAAGTACTAAGGCATCATAATCATCCAGGAAGCATTACAAACGCTACAAAAGACGCACAGCGATTGCCAGATAGACTCAAATTTAGGCCCAAAACAAGGTTACGCAGAAACGCTACAACTAAATGGCTTTTTGACCATACTTTTTTCACAAAATCTAAATATTGTTTTCATATTAAGGTTATGCAGAATGGCCGCCAAAAAAATCAATACTACGCAGTGTAGGAAGTATCAATTTCCTCTGCAGCCATCTTTACAAGGAGTCAGTCAAAACCAATTTTTTTTATTTTATTTATGTGACTGTTGTATTTATATAATCAATACTTACTCAGCAGTGCGCAATTTAAATTTAATTCCAGGTGCCGTCGTCGTAATGTAAAACGCCATCTGTTCGATTTCACAAACATAACGCGCTAGTCTAAGAGTACTATCATTCAAGAACGAAAAAGTTTTAGTAAACAAACAATCAGCAATCAGTCGGGTGAAGTGGTGATGCCAATGACGTCAAGCTACGTACGAGTATAGTATGGTTCAAGCTAAATTTTAATTTAATTTTGTTCTTACCTACTAGTCACTCTCTTTCGTTTAATAAAGAATATCGATATTTACATTTACATTACTGCTCAGGCCGGGAAGTATCAATATGTGAATTTGTATACTAATACTCGGCTAATACTCATCCTTTAATAAACACAAATCCACAAATTGCCGTTTGCACCAAGCCTTCTATCCTGCTTTTCTATAAATATGCGAAGAAATGATAAACAGCTTACGTGTATGGTGTAACAGACATAACTCAAAGAGTTTACTTTATTTTGATTTTGACACAATCACTAATAAAATCTTTAACATTTTGCTACACTCATTTAATTTTAACATTCACTTTATTCAATATTATTATTAAAATTATATTCGTATATATTTCTAAATTTGCCGCCATTCATCCGTCCGCCATTAAAAAAAAAAACATTGACAGTATCAGAAGCGAGATATTCGAGTGCAAGAATGAAGCGCTACGAACAATTAAAGTGACTTTTTTACCCAAAGAATAACACGATCGACAAAAATACTACCTCAGCGACTAAAATATTAATTTGGCGACTAGTCACCCAGATAACAGTGGCTGAGTTATTAATTTAGTCGCCTAAGTAGTATTTATGTAGGTTAGGGAAGGTTGATGCTCCTTTAATTATAACCCCCTTTTTTATGATCCAAGTTATGGATTTGTGAATAACTTTTCTATAAAGCCCTCCGTTTTATGTCTATCCTCGAGCCACAAGGCCTTAGGCCAAACAGCCTGATGGCGTGCTTACTGAGACGCTACTTGTCTCAATACCTTTGCCGCCAGTCATGTCACCTCAAGCGGTAATAAAGCGGCAGAAGTATGCTCCCTTGTGCTATTTAGCGGTGGAAATAGCAGCCTGCTTGGGGGCTGACGCGTAACAAGTGTGCGTGATGTAGGGCGTCAGCGTATACAAAGGGGACAGACCCCCGCCCTGAGTCATAATCTGGTGCAAACAAATCATAGCTGTCCAATGAGAATAATAAAAAAAAAAAAACATAGCTTTCCAGCGAAGTAAGGACGCAAGCATTATGGGCCGTTTTCTGGTGCAAATGTAACAAGGAACGTCAGAGAGCGTGTTTACATGTTGTGACTGATTGTAATTATTTTTATAAAAATGAATACATTTTGTGTCTGGATTGTAATATTCATTCATACTTAAAAACTGAACATAGATTTGATTTCCAAGGCGGGCTTGCACCAAAAAATTAAGCTAGAGTTAAGATATAACCTAAAGTTAATTTGACAGTCCTGGTATGAATCTGACAGGAGTTAAAATCTATCACTTGAGTTAATGATGATAACCTACTTAACGTGGTGTAAGTGGGTCCAATAGTTTATTCTCAAAAATGCGTTTCGAAACTGCACTTATCATTAAATTTATTACACCAGAAATGATAATTTATAAAATAAAAGTAAATAAGGTTTGTTTTATTTTTATATTACCGTTATTTTTATGAGGAGGTACACTATAACAATATCATGTTAAATTATGAAATTGGAAACCTTAGAAGACGGTTTATCAGGATATTTGGAATAGTTTGTGGTTTCAACATCCTGTATGATTTACCAAGCGCGGGGGGCGTTTGAAACCTGTGAAAAAAGTACTAGGGCATCATATCTAACTAGAAAATATTCCAAACACCGAAATAACAGCGCACAGCCTCCCTAGTAAGCGTCAATTTGGGTTCACTTAAAATTAACATGGTGCAGTGGAGTATACTGACTATTGAGCAGCATTTAACAGATAAAAACAATTTTTCTAACGCGTGGAGGTTATGCTGAAGATGGCCGCTGAAAAAATCAATACAGACAGGCAGCTCAGACAGCCAGGTCTGAGGTGAATGTAAAAATATTTCAAGTAGGCACTTTATTATCTGAAAAAGTATTATTTTGTATTAATTACCATCAATATACAGAGTAACACAAAGTTCATAAAAAAACGCCGTCTATTTTAATTCTCTCACACTACGCACTAGTCTAGAATTGTAGCATACAAAGCAGCAGTACGGAATTTAGAGTTTAATGCCACTCTCTATCAAAGATAAGATCTATAAAATTGCTAGATGGCGTTACTACCTTTGAGCAACTACTGATGTACTACTGATGTATGATGATGTATGACCTCACTTTTAAAAAGGCCACGATAAACAAAATAAACCCCACACTAACATATTGAACTATTTTATATTATGCTAGAACGCGCCTGCAACTTTGTCCGCGGAGGAGATAAACCGCTCTTTTTTTTCTTCAGCGTAGTCGGGTAAAAGGTATCCTATAACCATCTGGAGATATCCAACTACCCGTGTACTAAAAATAGTTGAAATCCGTTGAGCTGTTTTGGCGTGATGAGGCCACAACAATACATACAAACATTTAATTTTGACAACGTAAAAGTCTTATTTTATTTAACATGGATAAAAACGAAAATCATCCGTCAAATGGTTAGGGACTCATAATAGACGGCAGTAAGCTCTGCCACACTCTTCTCCATTCAAAGATATATTTTATCATCGTTGTTATTTTTAAATAAATTACTAGTTTAAAAAACACTAGAAAAACACGCTTTACAAGACTTTTTTAACAAATCCAAACACAGTTATGATACGATGTTCCATCATGAAGTTTCAGTTCATATCTTCCGGCTCCAGCATCAGATCAGTTCGACAGTACCATATTATTGTATTGTCATCAGAACTACATACAGCTGCCAATTTTTATGAGGCTACGATCCTTGGAAGATGGTTAAATTAGTTACCTTAGATTCCATTACATAGTTACATAGAGGTCGACCTAATAAAAGCATGTTAAAAACACACTGAGAAACTATGAATCTATGTGTGCAGCAGCGGATAGTCTTTTTGTTCGTTTATGTTCAATAGGGTGCATGCATTAAATTTTATTATCGCTTTTCTCAACAAAATATCAAAATACCGTAAAACCGATTTCAAAAAGTGAAATTTACATTTAAAACCGGCCAAGAAATACGCATGATATAGGTATTTCAAACTACTAAGTAGACAGCGATTTAACAGAGGGGTCCGACGTGTACTTTTACGTCATAGTACACTACGTCCATACAAACTCCATATTAAATTCTGTTTTGCTAGAAAGAGATAGAATGAAATGTTTGATGGCTTATATCTTGGTTATTTTAATAGTTATTCGATAAAATATTTTTCTCTACTGTTTGTTACATGAATGAGCTTGTAATAAAACAAAAATAAGTATTTATGAATTTTCCCTATTCACGATGATTGCTTAAATATTCCTAGTTAGCAGGGCTAAAGAGTGGAAGGGGAGGGGGGGGGGGGGTTTGTAACTAAATTTTGACCATTGGTATCCAAATCAACTATCATAGCCCATACACTTGATTCTGATTCCGAGCGTCAAACGCGTTACACAAAAGGGGGGCAACTCTATTCCAGCATAATTTTTCCCAGAACAATTTAAGTTGGATCTTCTTCAAAAGAGTACAGAGGTATCATAAGAATGCTCTTTCGTCGGCTTCATGGTAGCTTTCCAACTGGTGAGATGGAAGTAAAATACTTGCCTATACATATAAGATAAAAAAATAAGGAGGGCAGCGACTTGACGACCAAGAGTCAATTATCACAACACGATACTTGCTGGCTATTTTATTTGTACAATTTTAGCTAATATAGTGCATAGCTTTTTTAATTCTGCATAGCCAACAGCGCTTTCAATATATGGTTCCCGGGTAGCATTAAAAAGGAACGAATACATACTTTTACTGCCGAGCTTTTCGTAGCGCAATGCAATTTCCTTTATATGCGAGGAAAACGCATTGTATCGGCTACGCGTCTACGAGCAATAGATACTCGTAGCAGGCGTCGTAGGCGGGTTCCTGGCAGTAAATGTGTTAAATAGGAACATTGTTTTTGATCTAGTTGCTTTCTATCTGTATCTCTCAGCGGCATTGTTTTTATGACAATTTTTCATAAAGTCCATCAGCAAAAAAAATCCTCTGTTTGTAGATTATGAGGAGTTTTCTCGAACAAACACATCGGCATCCATGTTTGATATAACCAAAGTCCGTTTTACCTTTTCGGGTCGCTGTTGAGGCTATTCACATACATCGCGAAAAGGGGGCATCGCGAGGGCATTTTAGTAATAATAACAACATAAAACAAATTGTTGTAAAACTCAACACGCAGATGTTCATGTTGTATGACATATTTGCTTTCATTGCAACTATCAATATCGGCGATGGCGTACGAGTACCAGCCACTCTCTGTGCGATGTATGGCTATTATTATCAAATTCAGGACCCAAAGCTAATTGCTAGTCATAAGGAGTAAGCTAGTCGTGGAAGCAGGCAATATCAAAGATCTGCGGGCCTATGATGGTCGCGTTTATCACGCGATAAATGATATGATAACGCGCCTGCGACTCTCGCACTCACATGCGGGTCAGAAGATGACGGCAGCTACGTTTTTTATTTACCGCGTGACAAACGCAACCATCATAGGGCCCACTGGTGTGGGTAAGCAGTCGTAACTAAGGTCAATTCAAAAAATCCTCAAAAGTTAACATATAGCCACCATTTTGTCATTAGTCGATGGAGATCAGGCATTTTTTAACGAAAGTGACATAGAACTCACGTAAACCTCGGTATGGGTTCGAAATGGCGCGAGATGAACTTTATTATATTTTTTAATTGATTGACGATACCTAAAAATGTGTGTATTAGTCCTGATAATAAGTAATATAATTCCCCCTAAAGATAATTATTCAGGCATTTTAAATTTTATATTAATACAGGTAAACTGTTCGTTCAATCCCATGCTGAAATAACAGCAAATGTGTGATACGCATGCGTGTTTCATATTTTAACACACTCACCAACACAATGACGTTTTATCATGAAACTTCCCCGCACATACGATCTTTTAGCATAACAGCCTCGACTGCCTAGTAGGGAGTTGTAAGGCAATCGGTGAAAAAAGTACTGGGAAAGCATATTTCACCAAGAGTTACTAATAAGTTCAAATCCAAGTTAAAGGTACTTCATCTATATCTTATCTTCTAGGCCATAAACGTTTTTATATAAACATGTTATTACTTTTTGTTTATTTTGCGTTTTTAGTGCGGAAATTGCCATTTGCTTGATTCCTTTGAGGTTATAAAGAAATGGTGACGAAATAATCGATGCTCTGTGTTTGAAACTAAATACCAGAGTTGAAGAGCGCATGCGTGATTCTTGCGTGGGACTGTAAAGCTCTGGTTTCCTAGGATAGCGGTGCTGTCATATAGCGCCCGTCTCCATACTTCGTACTAGTGCGAAGTAAGTACGAAGTATGGAGACGGCCGATATGCGCCACTACATAAACTTCAAATTTCGAATTTCGAGTAACCCCTCAGGTATCATAATATAGCAACACTGTACAGTTCACACATGCGCGTTAAATGAGAACGAGGCCCTCTGTTTGGAACACGGGTTATCGATTTTACCGTGGCCATGTTATTATAATATAACCTCAACTAGGTAAAAGAAATGCCATATTTCTAACCATGCTGGCTTAATGGATACCATTGAATAAGGTTTTAGTGTAAAAGTATTAAAAATATAAATAATAACTTTAAAATATACATCCGCAGTGCTTGATTTACATATGCTAAAAACTCTTGATGGAATATGCTCTCCTGGTATTTTTTTCACCGATGGCCGTCCAACCCTATTTGGCCGAGCAAGCTAGCGTGCTCTAAGGTCGTATATCCATAAAATTCTCTAGTAATTAAACGTTATTTTGCCTGTAAGTATAGTAGAAGACGCATGCGTACCACATCTGAGATGCTTTTATCAGAAAAAGATCAAGCATGCTTAATGCTTAGTATAGTATCCCTTACCATATGGTTTCAACGTTTATAGTGTTATTATTTAGAAAAATTATATCCCGCAATAAGACACACACACCTTACATTCTGCGATTCGTGCCTTAATGTCGCAAGAAGTGGTTCGCACCTTCATTCATCACGAGTACGTGAAATCTAAACTTAGCAACACCAATCTTTATAGATTTTATCAGTGAAATTAAAAATACCGTACAAAATTTTCACCCATTTTTTCTTCGTGGGTCACCTTTACGACGTAGGTCACAAAAAAAAGACTACATACTCCTTGATTGAAGACGCAAACAGATTGGAAAATTTGATAATTACTTAAACTAATGTACCGATATTAAGTACGCTAGATGTCAAAATCAGTTATATGTTTGGTTTTCGATTTCAGTTCATTTACCTACTCTTCATCACATCTCTCATGTAACCAACCAGATCTACAGAAGATACAATCTATGTCTATGGAACAGTAAGGTGATATTACTACTGACAGGGATTTCTTAGCTGATGATAGTTCAATACGCAGTTCGTCCAAATAGTATTTCAATTCTCATTTCGTTCGACTTGTATAACACGCATTTCGTCCTACTTCTATGTGTCCAACACGTTACCTATGCCATCCAATATGCATTTAGTCAACAAAATATCTAAAATTCTGGAATAAGTTCTTTTAGTTAAAATCACAACCACATCACAACTTATCTATCATAAATCTATATTTGCTCGTGCTTAGATCCAATTTTCAGTTTCATAGACCGCTTCACTGCCACTAGGCTAGGTATAGGATAGACTGGCCGCGTAAGTGATACTTCTTATTTTTAATTTTCTCTGTATTTATTTAAAGCTAGCCGATTTTGGATTTTATTTTCCTTGCAATAATTACAATAAATAGGTACATGCAGTGGCGTGCGGGCCATATAGGCACAAAGGCACTGTCTACCTTTAAAGCCTATAGTTAATTCCATTTAGACCCTGAGTAAGTACCTACCCTTGTGGTATATATATTTCATCTGCCTACTCTTCCTTAAAACCCTGTGTACGCCTCGGGGGTTCGTGTTTTTATTACGGCATGAACATTCTAAATTATTATTTAATCACTGAAAGTCACCGTGAAATAAATGTTTACATATATTGCCATTCATATTTATATAAATTCCTAACTGTAAGTGCCGAATCCATCAATTACGTTATACAATTTTAGAATTTCAGTGGTTTTAAAAAGATTTAAAAGAAAAGTAATTGTGGATATATATGTAATCAGGAATATGAGGACAACTTTTAGTCATAACTTATGTATTTTTCAAATCTCTTATGTATGCGTATCCTATTGAACATTTATTTTTATTTAGAAAGTAAATAAAAAAAGTTATGAGCCGACAAAGTGTGAAGGACAAAATAAAAATCATCGAGCTCAACTTTATAGCACAATTAAAAAAAAAGTTGAAACTCCTCAGATCTTCCAATATCATGAAAACTTTTTCAGTTCATGACTATTCTAACGGTATACCACATGACTAGAATCACTTTCAATTTTCCGGCCAAAAAAGGTTTTTGTCTAAAATGGTGACGTAAATCACCTAGTACCTCTTCGAAACTACTTAAAAATAAGATTTGATAAAATCGTCAAATCTACTCGACTAATCATAAATATCATAAAAAAGTCAACCATTTTAGACAAAAACCTTTTTTCGCCGGAAAATTGAAAGTGATTCTATTCATGTGGTATAACCGTTAAAATAGTCATGAACTGAAGAAGTTTTAATGATATTGGAAGATCTGAGGAGTTTCAACTTTTTTTTAATTGTGCTATAAAGTTGAGCTCGATGATTTTTATTTTGTCCTTCACACTTTGTCGGCTCATAACTTTTTTTATTTCCTTTCTATATAATAAAATTTCAATAGGATACGCATACATTAGAGGTTTGAAAAATACAAACACTTTTGAGCAGTCACATTTAAAAAAAAGATAAGTAAGCATTAATGTGAATTTTTGGCAAATGCCGAAATAAAATTAAAAAAACTAGTTAAAAAAACACCGTGGCCAGGACACGTGTTAATTGGCCCAAAACGTGTTGCAAGTGACCTTACCTACCTACCCTAGTCTTATGGCAGACGCTCTGCCATACACCCTGTACTCATAACACACTCTTAGCTTACCACATTCCCGTTATACCAGGTTGACCAGGTTAAAAAATTCAAAGGAACTCATGGAACTAAATCGTTTTAAGAATGTCCTATACTAAAAACTTGGTAATGTGATGAATTATGAATGTGGTATTTTGCTAAATCTGGTTTTTTCTCAAATGAGGGTATATATATATTAGCATCGTGCGGCGGTATTGCGTAGTCACCGTGACCGTTAATAACCCGAAAGATTTAGCTAACGTTACTAGAGCCTAATTAGAGTATATAAAGTTATGTAACATATAGCCCAAAAACTCATAATTAAGGAGATATTAATTATTTACAACAAATCAAAAGTTAAAAAAATCTCCAGTGTAACACACCTTAAGGGCGTGAGCATGACGTAGCCACCTACTTCTTTTACACGTAGATGCACTAACTGTATGGTTGTTAGCCAGTTTCATAAAGAAGTTTGGTATCTATCTACAAAAAGTTTTTACTACCGAAAATATTTTCATCACGTGATAAAAGGATATAACATGCAATTAAAATACAGTGTAGTGTATTAATCCGAATAATTATAATAGCTTATCTTACACACTTCAATCTCAAGTAGCTTTTTTGTTATCACTGAGAATAGAGATAATTAGGTTTGTTCTGTTCTAAGTCGCGAGAGTGGTTCTTCTTATAACTGGCTAGTTTGAAATTAATTGTCACTAAAATGACACATTACAAATGATAACTAATTGTCACGCAGGTAAAATAACATTGAACATTTTATTGAATGTAATAAATAATATTCGCTATGCCGCATTATCCTTCGGCTCATTTAGCAGATATCCAGTTTGTGTACGGATTTTGTAATGGGAACTCGCTCCAGGCAGTCGCCGAATACCGAAGACGATACCCAAACCGTCGTATACCTCACCATTCGACTTTTGCGGATGTCCATCGACAGTTTCGCGAAAAAGGGCTTGGAAAAGTTCACAGAGAAAGGGCTATAAATCTAGATGAACAAGCAGAGAACAGAATAATGAACATCATAACAGAAGACCCAACTTTGTCATCAAGAGCTGTAGCAAGAATGGCCAATGTTAACTATAAGCTCGTATTAAGGCTATGGAAAAGGTACAGCCTGCATCCTTTTCACTACAGGAAAGTACACGGATTAATTAACAATGACGGGCTAGCTAGAGTTGCCTTTTGCCAAAGGATGAATCAGAAATTAGTGTAAGATCCTGGATTTCTAAATAAGATATTATGGACAGATGAATCGTTGTTCACGAGAGAGGGAGTTTTTAATTCCCATAATCAGCATATGTGGTTAGAAGAAAATCCCCATGCGAAAAGGGAAAATTCATACCAGCACAAATTTTCCGTTAACTTGTGGGCTGGCATTATTGGGAATAAAATAATAGGTCCCGTCATATTTCCAAATAGACTGAATTCTCACAACTATTTATTATTTCTAAATAATGAATTAAACGACCTGCTAGAAGATGTCGATTTGGAAACCCGACGAACTATGTGGTACCAGCACGACGGATGCCCGGCCCACTTCGGCTTGGATGTTCGTAATTGACTGAACCAACAATACCCCGAGAGATGGATCGGCCGTGGGAGCGAAGTTTTAGCATGGCCTGCCCGGTCACCGGATTTAACTCCGCTAGTTTTCTTTCTATGAGGAACTCTGAAAGATAAGGTTTACTCAACACCTGTGAACTCCAGAGAAGAGTTGTTAATAAGAATTCAAACGGTTTCAGAAGAAATCAAGAACACTTATGTTAACTTGAATCATGAAATCCGTTCAAGATTGAATATTTGTGCTGAAAACGGCGGTACACATTTTGAAAATCTAATTCATTAAATTACTTGTAATAAAAATGCGTAACTGTTTCATGTTGTTGTTTATTTTACTGTAGGTACAGGTTAGCATGATCGCTGTTACAACAAAGTCCCTTTCCTGTATGAGGTAAGAGGTAAGTATGATGTAAAAAAATAAGTAGTATGATTTCCTTCGAATATTATCATGCCTAACAATTTATGGTTGTGATTGTTAGTGAAAAAAAAGATACCTAAGACACAAAGTTTCAATAATAATGTAAGAGCACTTTAATGTCGTAGCACCTAATAAAGTTTGGATACATAAGTATTTGTGGTATATTGTGGTGCCAATAAAAAAAAAAATTTTCAACACAAACATCGTGGTAGACATAACTTGACACTTCTTGTCATTCATGGAATACAGGTCACGCCATTCGCCTTTCATCGTATGATTTCGGAGCGATTCGTGAAGTGTCATGCTCGCTCTCTGTTCTTCAACTTGAGATTCCCACCTAAAGGCTTGTTCACAAAGAAGCGGGCAATTAATAAGATTTAATTCGTACTGAAATAGTAATTTAATTCAGACACATAATTAGACCCATGTTGATATAACATTATTTACTCGTACATTCGTCAAAAATATGTGGTTTAAATCTTTCGGGTTATTACCGGTCACGGTGTATATACAGACCAAAGTAAAATTGTACACAGTCAACTTTTAGACTTAAAATTGTTTTTATTAAAAACGGAACCGATTTCAAAATAAACTCTTTTATGTACGGTACGGATCACATTTGAATCACCTTTTGAAGTCGGTGCCAAATCATTCATTTATTACTATTAAGAACCGCGGCGGCGAACCTTTAGTTATAATCTACCTACATACATATTTAGTCATAGTAATTCGTATTTTTGTTGAATAAAGAACTTTATTGACTTCAGATTTGGCACCGACTTCAAAAGGTGATTCAAATGTGATCCGTACCGTACATAAAAGATTATTTATGGCTTTTTAGTGATGGATCTTAGTAGTGATATAAAGTATTTTTAGAGCCCAGAATGGGAAGATTGAGGAGGCACTTTGCACGCATCTCGAGTCTATGGAAGTAAGAAATGTAAAAGTTGCTTAGTTCATATTCATTTGTACCTTCCATCATCAGCTCAGTTTCTTTGTCTGATGATGATTACCTGACTAAAACAACTGAATATCTTGAGAAAAATACATACAAAACATTTTTAGTGCCTATAATATTTGAGGTCTTTTCTTGATTTCCCTGGTATTCCATCATCAGATCCTGATTTGGTGATAAGGAGACTAGCTCAGAGACACACTATAAAGAATATGACTAACAGTCTTATCACAGGTACCTACGTATAGTAGATAATTTTTTTAAGAACTATTCTCTAACTCTTAACCAGGAGTTGTACCTTCCGTCATCAGCTCAGCATGATGAGATGAAGACTACCATATGCATATTTGCATATGGTAGTATGGAGTATATCCAGACGACACAAATTAATAAATACATAAACAAAGGACAATTAATCCAGTAACTTTGTTGCCTGAAAGTATGGGGCAGTATGCGTCAAATCCGGTAGTTCCGATTTTTTGCAGACTTGTTTATGTTGTTGGCCTAATGAATAATCCAAGTTTGTGACCTCGAGCGCCGAACGCAACTTTGTGAAAAATTAAAAAGAAACGCGAAAAAATATTTTTGTTTTTAAAATTTTGGCGATTATAGCCCTAAAGGACTAGTTTCTGAAAACACTTGTTATGGACGTTTTTAAAGAAGACTAAATTTGTTACAATATGATACTAAAATTGTCTCTGTGGACCCAATAGTTTCCAAGATTAAGCCTTTCAAATTTATCTTTTTTTTTCGAATTTTGCAATTTATTAAAGGGTGTAATTGAGGTAAGTATATGTATATGTGCACGTGCTTGTTAGATGAAATACAACAATCCGAAGTTGATCAAAGCAGCTGTTACCCGTGGAAAATCAAATATTACGCCATCAAGGGCCACGAGATCAGTCTCTGAGCAGTTCAATTTCAAAGAACACTGTTGTCTATGTGAAAATAAAATAACTGACGACTGCGACGAAAACCAGCCTCAATCTAGCCAGATTACCTCCTATACGAGACTCTGCTCGATTTCACTCCTTGCGGACCATACCAGCAGGGGGTGAAATAGATGACCTGAGATGCAGCCCCACAACACCTTTTGCAGATGATTTCTTACGGCTGCGCGAGGATTGTAGGAAGGATTGAAATGCTCATCAGTCTGCAGGCACTGCACCGGTGCCTCTTGTGACAATATACCTGACGTTGCAGTAGTAAATATCCCAGAAGGCGACGATCTGTCCGATGTCGCAATGGAGGATGACTTGACGGCACAAGACGTCTACGATTACCATCCCCTGATGGGGATATGCCATCCCAATACGTTGATCCAGATACGGACGAACCTCAACCGGGGCCTTCCAAGAGGGCTAAATTTTTTTATTTTTTTATTTTGAATATTACTCAATTTCCTAACAAATAAATTTATTAACTTTTGTTGTACTTTTAATTTTTACTTCATTATTTGTAGCTTAGCTTTAACATCATCGTTGACACTCCTCATTATCTTTTTAACCGACTTCCAAAAAAGGAGGAGGTTATATGTTCGATAGCTTGTTGTTTTTATTTTTTAACATCCCATCATAAAAGTACAGGGCTTTGATAGTATAATCAGGTTCAAAATTCATTCAGAACGACAGAATTGCAAAAATTTGCAAAGTTCAAAAAAAGGTAAACTTTGAAAGGCTTAATCTCGGAAACTATTGCGTTTATAGAGACAATTTTATATCATATTGTAGCAAATTTGGTCTTCCTTAAAAACGTTCTAATAAAGTTTTTTCAAAAACTAGTCCCTTAGGGTTATATAATCGCCAAAATTTGAAAAGAAAAAACAATTTATCGGGGTTTTTTCGATTTACGAGTATGACAAAGTTGCGTTCGGCGCTTGAGGTCACAAACGGCGGACTATTCATTAATCATTAGGCCAACATCAGAAACAAGTCTGCAAAAAATCAGAACTTCTGGATGTAACGCATACTACCAATGTAATTATAAAGTTACTGGAGACTAAATCTCGCACAAATCGATCTATTGGGAAGCTAAACCCAATTAAGTAGATGGCATCATCATCGTCAGTTACTTTCCATACATTCTAGGATGGGCCGACAACCGACTTCAGACACTATACCTTTTTACGGCACAAATACCTACACACACCGCAAATATTTCTACGGTGGCACTTTAATTTTAATGACACTCTTATTTAGTCAGTTAACATAAATATCGCGTAATTGACTAACTTAATTCCCCCTTTTCGATGTCTATTAAAGTGATAGAAATTATGAAATCGG
Source organism: Hedya salicella (assembly GCA_905404275.2). Taxonomy (NCBI): domain Eukaryota; kingdom Metazoa; phylum Arthropoda; class Insecta; order Lepidoptera; family Tortricidae; genus Hedya; species Hedya salicella. The sequence goes on along the minus strand of FR990096.1, from coordinate 9,635,845 downwards.
TGCATAGAATCGATTCCACTTATAATTTATTAACCGACTTCCAAAAAAGGAGGAGGTTATATTTATTAATTTTATTATTTATTTATATGTTCGACAGTTTGTATTTTTTTTTTTTTTTTTAATTTATATTTACGAAACAAAATCTGAATATATATATTCAAATTTTCTATTTGGTTAGTGACGTCTATGCCTCTATACCTACTTACAAAATTGGATATAGCAAAACATTTTGTCATACCCTGTACAGTCGGCCAAGAAATTGGACTACCACTTTTCGACTCTATAACATGTTGATCACTTTATAGGTTCAATTTCTTGGCCGTCTTTATAAATTTTTCCACTTAGTAAAAAATTAATATAAACTTTCCAGGAGTCCTGAAGCCGTGAAACCAACGCAACGACTCTTCGAAATGGATCACATAATCACGCACACTTTGGGAGACGACTAAACTATTCAGGTAGATACTAATGTGAGTTAATAGTCTTTCAATACCTGTTACACACAGTCCTAAGGCGAGACAATCATGAGGTAGGATATCACATTCAGTGCAGGCATCGCTCATTTGCGTTCACGTTCATACAACTTTGTTCCGAGAGCGCCCAGCAGAGAATGCGATTTAAATATCGATTGCCGTGTGACTGAGATGCAACGTGCAACAGATAAATACGACTCGGACAGCAGATAGCTAAAGAGGTCATTTTGTTGAATTAAAAGAAACTTAAACTATCATATACAACAAGCGCATATCGCACTCTTCCTAAGACGTATGTAAGAAAAAGACATCATACGCGTAATTCGGGTTTCGGCCAATGCCAACGATCATTGATAACTAGGTATACGTTAAGGGACATTGATATGTATAGAATCCTGTCGCTAAAATATGACTTAATCACTCGAGTATGAGTTCTGCTAAGAAACTAACCTTCCGCTCTCACATTAAGCGCGTTCGCGGCTGCGCCCCATTTGCCATGAGCACACTAAGTTCGATGACCAATAAGCGTTCTATCATGACTTATGCAAAGTTAATGTAGCCTTCGCTCACGTGCCTAAGTCTTATCTCAAGCCTCTCTAGGTCGTCGAAAAGGATGGCAGATACCCCACGGTATGTGACCAACCTAAGCCTCCACGCCACGACATGGAAATTCCCACCACCAAGTATGGTATTCTCCAGATGGCGTCTAGACGCTTCTTCGATAATGCTCCCCACAATAGGAACCCTCTAGTTAGGAAGGCAGCCGACTACCTTCCGATGATTCCCGATCCCTCGGAGCATACACACATTAAAGTACAGCTTAGATTTTAAAGCAAAAAAGAATACATTCCTGTTTTTAGTCCACAATAAGACTAATCAAGCAGAAACAAATAAACATTGGTTGGTGGTAAGCTGATGCAAGCAACGAAGTTTTATTCGTTACCAGGATTACAGGATCAGTGGAAAGTGTCGGAAAATAGATCAGTTAGCCTAGTGCGCATGTCTGTAAAACAGAAAAGATGGCGTTTTTTATGTTGATATTTTGAATCATCTTTAAATTAAGTTGAATATAAAAACTTAAAATCAGTCTTTATAATTATAAAATGACTCACTTTCACGTTTGCAAAAATATAGATTCCAATCTCTTGGCCTCAGGTAGGTCCTGATTTGTACAGTAGCCATATTCTAATATAACCTCAAAGTGAAAATGGTATTTTATTATATTAGTTAAGTGTAAAATATTCTCGATCTTCAAGTGGACATACATTAATTCACTAAGGGGCCTTTGCGCAGCAAGTTAAGTCTTGGTATCCATCTTATCTAAGTATGATTCCCTGGGTTTATTATCAGGTATCAGTAATGTGTGGCCTAAGTAATAAAAACAAAAATCTCGGTCTACTGAAAAGAAAAAGCGATTACTAATAAAGTTTACCAAGCTGTTTCACTTCTCAAATAGTTTTTTTCTTTCCGAAACCGTGAAATTGAGAATTTCTATAAAATAATCTTTAACTTACCTCTTTACACAATGGTTCTACACAACGGCTTAAAAAAGATGTGGCTTGTTAGGGTTCCGAAGCCAAAATGGCAAAAACGGAACCCTTATAGGTTCGTCATGTCTGTCTGTCTGTCTGTCCGTCCGTATATCACAGGCATTTTTTTCAAAAACTATAAGATGTACATTAATGAAATTTGGAGCATAGATGTCGTGTGTAAACCGCTACTTAGTTTGATAGTTAAATAAAAAATATATATATTTCTAGGGAGGCACTCGATATATGTAACCGAAAGTGAAAAATATTTTTTTCAGCAAGTATCAATGTGTGGCACATATTTCGACAGTACTTCTAAAAATATTTTGAGGTTTTTAAAACATTTTTTTGATTTAGTGAATATTGTCTGAAATATTCCCTACGAAAGTAGCAAAAATTGTGTCCGTCCCCCCCTCTATTTTCTAAACGGTATGTTCAAAAAATATGAAAAAATTTACAAATTAAAAACTTAATAAATACTTCCAACGAAAATTGTTTTCAACATGATCGGACGTACCGTTTTTAAGTTAGTGCCAAAAAACTGCGCTTCTCAGCAAAAGGACGTAAAAGCCGGGGGTTTCATTTTCACGTGTAGTGCATTTTTTTGTATAACCGGCTGCAGAACCCTTCATGGGCGAGTCCGACTCGCACTTGGCCGCTTTTTTTCATTTCGGAGAGATTAGGGAAAAGAAACAGCATCTTACGTGGAAAATAATAGTTTAATAAGATGAAAGGATCCCAAGAAAAACCTAACGATGTTCGAAAAACTTTGTGTTTTACTACTTTTGAACGATTATTACTTATTTTGTGAAATTTAATATTGGTTACTAAAACGTACACTGAACAAACGTAGTAAGAAAATAAGCTTTCATAAATCAAATATTACATGCAGTGTCCAAAGTATTGAAAAAAATATTTTTTGACCTTTACTTTAACATAATATAAGAATATCTAGTGCTTACAAAAACATATGAGATACTAGCTAGGAAGAAAGAGAGTGAAAGAATACTTAGGTATTAAAACTTATGTGAAATATTTTTTGAAAATTATTATCTAAGTAATACGGACTATTTGATGGTCACTGGTATTATAGTATTTGGTACTCACCAGTGTCCTCACTTACATTTTGAGTACGTTATTTTATGTGCACGTGCAAAATAAATTTGCAAGGCCTCGGAAACAATAGACAAATTATTATTTCATAAATAATCATTAAACACTATTTTGTAGGATAGTAAGATTTTCATGATTGACAGTACTGCCTCCATGGACTTGCTTTCAAATCTCACCTAAAATGACTTTTTATTCCATTTCCAGGCAATCCCGTTCTCAGCATCAGAAACCGATATTTTGAGAAATCATCTAGTTTTGCGGCTGGAATGTTGAGAAAATCAAACTTATGATTATTTACTTTTTTTTTTGTTTCACAAATATTATTATAATTATGATTATTTACTTTATTTTAAATAATGTAAGTTTAAGTATATGTCCTGTAACTCTACGGATGATAGGTGGTGACTTGGTCGAGCGTACTGATCAGTGTAAAATACTTGGGATCTGTAACTTCACTCGTTCGGGGCATCGACTGCGACGTCAAGGCACGTATTGTAGCAGCTTGGGCAAAGTTTCGTGAGGTGACTGGTGTAATTTGTGACCCAAGAATGCCGGTTAGATTGAAAGGGCGCGCCTATAAGTCTATCATAAGGCCAGTTATTTTATAAGTGAAGCATGGCCTGTACTTGAACGGGACAACTAGGAACTGAGTGTCACTGAAATGCAGATGCTACGTTAGATGTGTGGAGAAGCTTTCACATTGACATAGCAGACAAACTGCAAGAGCCGCCTACGTTGGTATGCCAATGATGACATGCGTCCCAACGGCCAAGAATGCAGAAGAATGTACGAAATGGTGAAGAAAATGCAGGAAAGGAGACCCCGGACTTCGAAGAAACAGTTGAGGACGCTACTGGGATAATACTATGATGATAATGAATGAAAGCAATAGTTTAACAAAATTCGGAGTGTGTTATCGTCAAACAAAAACTTATAATTGTTTTATAGGTTTTCAACCAGTGTTTTATGAACTGACGTAAGAGACTTCATCCTGTACTCGATTGAAGTTATTGATTTTTTATTTAATTTTGAGACTCTTAGAGACTGTATACATTTCTAAGAAACTTAGTTTTAATATTTGTTTTGTTTTGCTTATATAGATAGGTATATCCCTTAAACATTTCTGAGTATTTAAATTAATTAATTTTATTTTATTGCATGTTATGACGCCTAGAGGCCAGCCATGTACATCTAAAAAAAATAGATAAAGTAATAATATTTTTTTAATGTATTATTCACTTTGACCTGAAAGGTCTCTTACCTTATACATCTCAGGAAAATTCTGTCAAATTTATTTTATCCTATTATGGGATGTATAAGGTTACCTTATACAACTTTGAGAAAATTATTAGTTTATATTTTTTATTAACATATTGATCTGGAGAACTCTGCGTGTACCAATTATAAGCTAGTTGTAACACAATTCCAACAATATTAAGTATAATTAAGACAATAATATAATAGTTAAGAATTATTTTGAAAAAATGATTGACTGTTGAGTTTGTTTCGGCTGTCTTCTCAACAGTGGTTTCCTCTTGGGAAATTCCGTAGAGACAGACTTGTAAAAGTGCCCTTGAATTAACCATAATCGGTGTAAGAAGAACACCGCGCTCCATTTTTAAGCTTTTATTTAATTCTACTTATCCCGGTACGTGTATGTAATCAAATATTGCAAGTTATATTTGACTAGAGATGTTAAATACCATCTAGCAGATCCGATGATGGATCTGCTCAATGGTAGTCATAGGAACTCTGTAATCCAATAACGTAATACTACTGAGTTGAAATTGTCTAGGTGAGTATTTCGTTTATGAATATTCAAAGAAAAATACAGACGGAATTTATTTAATAAACTTTTTCACAGAACTTTCTAACTTACAACTAATGAAAACAATTAAAAACATTTTATTTAAGCTGATATTTTTTTACCGCTGTGAAACGTTAATTAGAGGAATTAATTTAAAGACTTATCTATATACATATGAGAAGAAGTCCTGACTGATTCATCAACGCAAAGGCGAAACTGCTGAATCTAAAAACTTAGTTTTTTACAGTGATAGCATAAGCAACGAATAATAAGTAATAAATAAATATCACGGGACATTTTTAGGAAATAAATAAGAAGGGATTTTTCAAAATTATTTAAAACAATAAGGAGGTTACAAGTTAGTATCGAGTTTTTTTGTGTAAGAGATGTGACACTTCGCAAAAAATCTTCATTAAAACTTATGAAACATTAATTCACCTTTTTTTAGGGTTCCGTACGAAAAAGGTACAAAGAACCCTTATGGTGCGACTTTGTACGTCTGTCTGTCTGTCCGACTATTTAAGCGCCTTATCTCAAACACTACTTATGCTAACTATTTGAAAATTTGAATATTTATAAACGTGGTCAGCCCACATGTATAGCACAGGAAATATTTAAAAATATATTTTTATTTTCTGAACGACGAATATGAGGGGGGGTTATAATTAAAAGTCTAGCTACTGGGTCAAATAGGGTGTCATATGAAAGGCCCTTGACCTGCAAATTTTTGAACAGTTTTTTTTTATTTTTTTATTGTCATTAGTTTTTGTTTCAGTAAGGAAAATGTGAAAAAAAACACCATTTATCTCCGAAGTTTAACAATCGAAATTTTTAAAATTTTCACAATATGTATAAATAAACATAAATATTACACGAAAATTATAGCCATGTCTCTAACTAGCAAATTTTTTATTTATTTGAAAAAAACCTATTCGAACAACCCGGTTGCGTTAAGTTTGCACCTGCTTTGTATCCAATGCTATAGATATCAGGTGCAAACTTAACTCAAACGGTACCGGGTAATAAAGTTAGGGTAAGTAAAATATGTACGGAACCCTTGGCGCGCGTGTCCGACTCGCACTTGGCCGGTTTTATTTATTTATTTAGAGAGGAGGAGGAGGAGAACCCCTAAAGAGGTTATTTCGGGCGTTAAAAAGTGAGTGTATCTGTTGAAAACTGCGGTAACGAATTGATTGATGTAGCTATCAAACTGTTTACACTTCCTTTTTGTAAAAATATGGACTGTTATCGAGCCTTCGTTAAGTATAAGAAGTGTTCAAAAAAGAAAAAGTAACTGGATCTTACTCATTGTTTTTTCAACCAATCAACCATTTTAACCAGCGATGAAAAGAGGGGTGTTATAATAAGCGTGTATTTGTGGAGCTATCTATGTATCTGTCTGTGCCGTCGTAACTTCATAATAGTCTGAGTTTCAGCTTGGGCAATAATGCTTTCGAATGTTTTGCCGTCTGTCTAGGCGTCCGGCTATACTCTCCTTTACATATCGCATCTCTTAACCGATGTTTTTGTGGGTTAGTACTGAATCGTCTATAAAGCAAAATGTCCCGTGACGCAAATTGACCTCGAAGCGAAATATACATAATGTAAATTGACCATTTTGTAAAGATGCCTACATCATGAAAGACACAATTAGCATATATTCGCCATAAAGCGGATACGACCAGATAACAACATATCTAAGTACGTAAAATGTCTAGTAGTTAAAAAGTCGAAAACGCAGATTACCTAATGTTGACCACAAAGCTGAACACCTAAATTTCAAAACGTCCAAATCGTACAATGGCACGTATGTCACGACGTAAAGAGATTGAGTGTAATAAAACTCGGCTTGATAATATGATTAAACTTGACTATGTACCATTTTGTGGTATTAGTTTTTTTGACATTATACAGTTTGGACATTATGCTACACGGGTCCAGACGTCAATACCTACTTCGCAAAATGACTATACGGCAGAAAAACTATAGCTCAAAATGTCCATGAGGTATGAAGCCTACAATGCAAAATGTCTACGTAGAAAAATGTCTATCAGCAGCAATAATTTTAATTAAACTATTTTCAGTAAACTTGTTGTTTTTGTTGGCCATACATTTTGAAAGGTAGACATTTTGCGACAGAGTCATTTAGCTATGCAGTCTTATCACTAAGTAGTTGTTCTAGGCAGTGGGTATCTTTCTCCCTCGGCTTTCCGCTGATAGACATTTTTCTACGTAGACATTTTGCATTGTAGGCTTCATACCTCATGGACATTTTAAGCTATAGTTTTTCTGCCGTATAGTTATTTTGCAAAGTAGGTATTGACGTCTGGACCCTGCTACACAGACTAATTGCTATGTTGATGTTTACCCTTGCGTTGTGGCCTTTATGGTTATGCGAAATGCTAATTGGACAACCTGACATTTTGCTTATTGAACTATTTTCGTCACTTTGCTACATAGACGATTCGGCACTAATAAGTTTTTGTCGATTCATGGCAGAGAGGGGTAGAAAGACTCGCACGGTCTACAGTTCACGGAGTCATTTATTTCATTGGATAATAACACAAAACAGTTAACAGAAGCTCTTAAAACATCCGTAATCAATAAATGGGGATGGGAAAATACCTTGTTTAATTTTGGAAGTTACATGGTTTTACTTAAACTTCGCTGATTATTTTCCTCTTTTATGTGATATCAGACTATTCACTTTTCTTTCATTTGCATGTTTAATTTTGCATCTTTCCCTGACAAAGTGACACGTCTGAACGAAACATGAAAAACTGCCGAATGAATTGGGTACACTACATAAATACGAAAAATTTAATTCCGATATTCAGAATCACGAATTTTATAATACCTATTTTTATAATACCGTATAGTCCAAAATTCCGAATATGTCAATTCCGATATGTCATAAATCCGATTTTTATAAGTCCGAAATGTAAAAATGTCTAACGTTTACATTTCTGATTTTCAAAATTCCGAATTTCAATACACCGAACAATAAGAAGTCCGACTGCATACTAAACCGAAAAATCAAAAGTACGAATTCGGAATAGTAAAATGCCGAATTTCAAAATTCCGAATATCATTACACCGATGAATAATAAATCCGACTAAACAAAAGTCCGAAACATCAGAATAACCAAATTTACAGTTTTCGGTTTTTGGCCCATATTGCAATTTTGTCAATTGTGTACATGCAAACAAGCATTTTGACATACATGGTCACAATACAAACCTAACCTAAACTACAGATTTCGGTGTTTATTACGATTGATAAAAATCACGAACTTTATATTACCGAAAGTCATAATTCCGATTATTAAAATTACGAACCTAATAGTTCCGAATGTCAAAATTCTGAATTAGCAATGTCATTTCGGATAATTAAATTTGGATTATTATTTTTCGGGGTAAAAAAAACATCGGACTTTTGATTCTTCGGTGTTATAAACATCGGAATATTGGAAATTCGGATTTTTGATATTCGGTAAACTAAATTTCGTGCTTTTCAATAATCGATGTTTTAACACAACGGAAATATAAAATTCGGAATTTTGACAATCGGAAAAAGGAAATTCGGAATAAAATATTTCGGATTATTTGTGTGTTCCCGGCGTAAATGTACTGAATGTTAATTTCTACGTCATTCCAGGTAAGCCGTGTGATCATGAAAGAAAATTATGTATTTACTGGAGCGAACATTCATTCAAGTGAACCGTCTGATATCACCTTTATTTACGTTCACCCTACGTTGACCTACTACTACGGAAATAACGGTAGCCTGAAATCGCCCGTCACAGGGACAAAGGCAGCTTCCGTTGCAACGTCGCTTACACGGGCAAAACCGTGCTCGTACCAGGTAATCATAGTTTGTGAAGAGGCAAAATAGTTTTGTGGATGTTTTCGAGAGATCTCAACAAGTGGTTATCGATGGTACTAGCGTCGGTTATAATAGTAACAAAGTTTAAAAGTCAACGACAAAATATGCATCCTTTTAAATTACGTTTCACAGAAAGTTTGTGTTTTGATTAACACCAAAATAGTTCCGTTTATAAATCCATCCTTATCGTAATTTCTCATTATTTATTGTAACAGCAGGAAGTCTGAAGTAGAGCTTCCTAGAAAGATGAGCAGAACTGCTAAAAGTGCAGTGTTGCCTCTGTTGAACTGCGGAATTTCTGCGCCTCCTTACACGACGGGGACGTCGCAAAAAGGCGCCGTCTGTTTACGTTACGTTATCTTGGCTCGGCGCCATCGTAATGGATTGACAAATTGTGATTTAGTTTTTTATTTGATTGAGAGTGTTTATAGTCATGATTCAAGATAATCAATTTTCATAGGTGTTTTACTATATATCAGTTTTCCTCAGAATGCGGAGAAGGTGCATTATTTAACAGAAAGATACATTTATTTAAAGTAAATTTTTATCGTACAAGATTTTTATACAAGCTGTTTTATTTATTTAACTTCACGTTCGTATGTGTGTTTACAAATATTGTACGGTAGATTTGTAATATTTCCCGGAGACCAATTGAACTGAAATTTGGTAATTCAAATTTTTTGTACCGGTACAATGATCAGGTTAGGCATGTTTATACTAGATACGCAGGCCTGAACAAAACTGAAAATAAAATGGTCCGATTTGACATCGCCAGCCGTATTCAACTAGACGCTAATAACGCGTATATCATCGGCATCAACTTAATAAATTCATACTAAAACTTACTTATATTCATAAGCCTAAAAGTGTCAAATTGGCATACGTACCTATTTATAACACCAAGAAAATGTATTACTATGGGCTACTAGCGTAATGTAATTTTGTCTTACGTGAAACGGAAATTTAAAGTTTCATGATTGCGGACATTTTGTAGGAACGAATAAAATTATTCAAATCTAAAAAATACGATGTCTCACCAAACAATAAAACTAACGTTAAAAAAATTGGTTGTCTGTAAAGTCAGATTACGGACGATAATTTTACTGATGAATGCACACTTTTATGTTTATATTTTATTTTATTTATTTGGAACATCAACAGCATTACAGAAAAAAAACACAATGATTAAAGCTAATACATAAAGCCAATAACAGATGTTCACAGCATAACGGTTAACGAGCCATAAAAAATAGGTAATGGTACTAATGGTTTAAGATTGGAACCTCGCATTATAAATAAAGACCATATATATAACTTCGAGAAAGATGAGACACCCAAAACAAGACAAAACACAAAGGTGCGTCCACATTTGTATCATTTGCCCGTATCAGATCATCGTCGCGTGGCATGATCGCGTGTCACGATCACGCGTTTGGACGTTGCGCCGATCAGATCGCTCGAAATCCATTTGCTACGCGTATCACACACTTATATCGGAAGAGTGCGGCATGATCGGCGCGCCGACAGTGAGCGTCCAAGCAGCGCGATACGCAGTCATGCTACGGCACGGTGATCGGATACGAGCAAATGATACAAGTGTGGACGCACCTCAAAGCATACACCCCGTGGGTATGTGTGTGTGTGTGTGTGTGTGTGTGTGTGTGTGTGTGTGTTTGTGTGTGTGTGTGTGTGTGTGTGAGTGTGTGTGTGTGTGTGTATGTATGTGTATGTGTATGAAGGCAGGTATAAATAAATAGGTTTGTATACGTAAATTATAAGCATGTTTGTTATAGGTAAGTACCTATGCAACTCCGCGCTGCCACGTCGTCAACCTTGCAAAATAAATTTTCGAACGCGGTTTTTCAGTACTACGAGGGTTGCTACTTATATATCCGGAAACAAAAAAACAAACAAACGTACACGGCTGAAAATAGTTTTATTGTTTTTCAAAGTATTCCCCTTGATGATCTATGCACTTTTGCATTCGCGTGAACCAATTTTTAAAGCACTTCTGCCACTCCGCCTGAGGTACCTCCATAACGTGTTGTTTGAATGCGTCGACAGCATCTTCAGCGGTCGAAAATCGTTGACCGCGTAATTTATTCTTTATATTTGGAAATAAATAAAAATCGTTGGGTGCCAAGTCAGGGCTGTACGGCGGATGACCCGTTAATTCCACATTTTGACCCTCCAAAAATAGAGTTGTTTCGCGTGACGTATGACAGCTGGCATTGTCATGATGAAGAATGATTCTTCGTCGCTGGTTAGTTTTACGAATTTGTTCAAATACTTCCGGTAAGCAAATGGTCGTGTACCACTCTGAATTAACCGTTCTACGGTTTTCTAGTGGCACTGTAGCTACATGGCCATTAATACCGAAGAAGCAGGCCACCATTTGTTTCAATGTACTTTTTGCACGAGTAACTTTCGTAGGGTTCGGCTCATTTTGAAACACCCATACCGTTGATTGTTGCTTCGTTTCGGGATCGTATGCATAGATCCAGGATTCGTCACCTGTATAGATGTTATAAACGGCTTTTGAGTCACCACGGTTATATTTTTTTAACATTTTATTGCACCATTCGACGCGAGCATGTTTTTGCTCATTTGTTAAGTTGTGGGGTATCCAACGCGAACAAATTTTTTTTACAGCCAAATAATTATGTAATATGCTATTAATGCTGGTCATAGAAATACCCAGAGTCGCCTCTATCTCGCGGTACGTAACATGTCGGTCGTCCATTATAAGTTTTCGCACAGCCTCGATATTTTGTTGTACAACGACCGATTTCGGGCGACCTGCCTTAACTTCGTCCGTAAGCATACTACGTCCACGATTGAACTCACTAAACCAGTGATACACAGTAGTTTTAGATGGGGCTTCATCACCAAAAGTTGAAGTTAGTTGATCTATGCACTGTTGTTGCGTTAAACCACGCCGAAAATCATAATAAATCATAGCACGAATATTTTCACGAGTGAGTTCCATTCTTGCTGCGAGATGACATTTAAAACCCGTCAAAAACAAAACACGAGCGTTAATAAGGAAGAAAAAATATACCTTATATACTTAAAAAAGTTCAAATTTTACCATGGCGGTCAAATATGCTATTTAAGAAGATTGTAATCCCGGTTTCCGGATATATAAATAGCAGCCCTCGTAATTTGGAACAGTCAAATAGATCAACAGTATTAAAACTTGAATTGTATTCCCTATCAGAATACGGACAAATGGGGAATTTTGAGCGTACCTAGTATGAACCTTGGGAAGATTAAAAAGTCGACGCTGGGAGTGCTGTGTTCTAAAGGTTGGCACTGAGAAACCAATTTCGGCAAGGAGTGAGGACCTATGAAAGTCAGTTACAATATTTTTTTTTTAAATATCTTCAAGTACAGACATTTGTTTTTACAACTTTATAATAGTATAATAGAAGTCAATGTCTCACTGTTATTTTTCATAGCTTAACAGGTAGTACCTACGGCGCATGTCGTGTTTTTAGCGGGAATTTGCTCCCACGTGGCATCCACATGGGGTTTTCCTTCACAAACTGCGTCCGTGTACTAGGATCACAAAACATGATGCAAGTCGGTTTGTTTACGTCTGCATCTACATATTTTTTTCCCCCGACCGGGTAGCTGGGCATCCAAAATAGTTATAGGATACTTTTACCGGAATATGCTAAAGAGTAAAAAGAGGGTTATGATTTTCGAGCGGTGTTCAGTTTAAGATTGGTTTTACTCAATAAATCATACGGTATATAGAAGGAAAAAGTAAACTCCCTCTGTAAAGTAAAGCCAAATATAACAGTTTTTTTGTTTTTAATGGCAAAGAAAAAGGAGCTAAGGCATGAAAATCAATTTAGCGCGTAAATTTGGCGCTATGAAGTGAGCTTTTTCGAGCCATAAAAGGTGAAAATAAATGTTCTAAATCTTATCAATAAAAGTAGATCTCAAATCGTTAGTTTCAAATGTTCTCATTATTTTTATAAAGTTTCATTCTTGAATTCCACAATACCTAAATAATTATCACTGGAACTCTGAATACTGGGGACAGTAACGCAGTAATTAATGTATGATTTTATTGTAGTATGAAATTTATGAATGTCAGTTCTGTTATAAACAATTTGATGCAAGCATTATTTTATAAAATAAAAGAGAATCCGATCGAATGGCAACTTGAGTGTTAAGATACGTGTAAGACAAGGTTATTAAATAGTTGCAATCCTTATGAGATTAAGTTTTAGTATTAACATCAAAATTCGGGGCAATTTTCTTAGATAATCTTTGAAAAAGCTTTATATTAATTTCAATCCAACCCTAATGAGCGACGTAGTGTTTGAAAGTTAAAATAATACACGTTATCCCTATCCATATAAAATTACCGCAGAAAGTTGCTATGAGTAAAACGACCTTGATCATCTGCAACGTCGCTTCGTACACTGTGACAACACATATATTTACTAGGAAATCATAAGCCACGAAGGTTGCTTCAGTCACCTGTCTAGACATCTAGCAATATATGCAACTGTAAAGCACTTACTACTATGGAACACACGTACTGGTGGCTGATAGAGATGATAAAGGGATATTTAATTCACCTTAAAAAACAATACACTCAAAGGTTTTGTTAAGCAGGGATTTACAGGGATTTGTATCGTCATTAACATCATATCAGCCCAAAGACGTCCACAGCTGGACAAAGGCCTCCCCCAAGGATACCCTCAACGACCGGTCTTTCGTCGGTTCATCTTGTCGGGGGACCTCTCCAGGCTGCGTCATTCCGTATGCGGTTGCCACTCAAGAACCTTTCTAGCCCCGCGTTCGTCGGTTCTACAATCAATGTGCCCTGGCTACTGCCACTTTTAGTTTAGCAACTCTCTGACCTATGTTGATTTTCTGATTCAATCGTATAAGAAGTCACCAATACGTCCATAGTCTCGACGGGCTTTTTCTAGCCACCTGCGTTAGTCTTGTTTATTCATTTGAATACTACTCACACACTCACGACGTCTGGTGATTTATCGGATGATGTTTGATGTTCACCAAAAACCAGAGTCCACGAAGATAAAAGTATGAAAGCTTCTAGCCTTCCCGGTTGAAATCTCAGTGTTATTTGATTTCTCCTTGATTAAACCCCCTTTTTGCTGTGTTGTAATAACGAGTGAAAAAGTTTGGATCAATCTCTATTTTAGCGAAATCCAAAGCTAAGGGAAGGAAGCATAGAAACAAAAATACAACCATCGATTTATACCAATTTTTTTCAACGAGTTACTTCACTGTCAGTTTAGGTTCTTAAACTTCTTAATCGCCATACATTCTGTAGTAGAGAAGTTGAGTTCGCTCACTCTCTCACTGGCAACGTCGCTCAATAAACGTTTTTCAGAAAGCCTTCACAAGGGAATCATAAGCGTTGAAGAGATAGAAGTACAGAAAATGCAGGTGGAACAGGTACAACTATATGCGTCTTGCTTGCTCCTGTTCATATTTAGAAGCACACGTTGTACACGCTTCTCACTTTAATAGATGAACATTTTTGCAGGTCAATGGTTACTTTTTTATGTCCTACTTTTTTATATTCATTAATTTAATTTAATTGATTTCGGCCATTTACACTATAATCATAAGATCTGAGTTTATTAATCTACCAAATTCTCTTGAAATATTATTGTATTGGTGGTTGTCAAATGGATGAACTGGAAAAGAGACGAACGGTTCAATTTTTTTTTATGATATAGAGGACAAACGAGCAGACGGATCGTCTGATGGTCACCCATAGACAAGACACGTGCCACACCAGATGAGTCACAAGTGCGTTGCCGGCCTACCCGATTTATAATAATTATCAAAGTATCTCACAAATACTATGTAGGTATGTATAAACAAATAGTCTCCGAAACGATATTAGAGTTATCATAAAAATATCTAGAGCTGATGATCTTCAACCGACTGTACTGATAATCTTGGACCTTAGCTAAAAAGTCCCCTTTCAGACAAATATGAATAAATCGGTTCAATCAAAGGCCTCTTAACCTTTAAAAGACTATTGAAACAGTGTCATGACGAAAAACAACGTTTTTCGTGGCTATGTAAGCCAATACGGGAACGGTACCGACCACAGGCTTGACAGATGTAAGAATATAAACCAGTCCGATGCTGGAAACACACACAGATTTTTCGTCAGGGATTGAAAGGGATTTCTTCAATATACTGCCAACATAAACAAAAGGACTTACATCTATCTATGAACTCCTGGTAGCTAGATAGTAAATTTACTACATCAAATCCACGTGGGGTGGTCATAGACAGCGTCCCTGACAGTGACAGTGGGCAGGACCAAAGATGGAAGACGGTTTATTTTCATCCAACCTCGTCAGGAGGGTTTATTTAGGTCATTCGTATGAACGTATGTACGGAAACATTGTATTATTCAGAAAAACACTAAGAATTAAGATTGAAAAATGTAAAATGACAATACAAATGTGAATTTTATTTCGTCCGGGTAGCCTTCGAACAAAAGCGAGAGAAAGCAAACTCTGCATCCTAAACGGTTTAATAGAATTCAACGTTTGAATTTCATTGGAGTTTGGTATGGGAATGGCATAAGCTACTCGTATAATTTACAAGTGGTAGTTAGTGAGCAGGGCACCATGTTTGGCGGCTAGGAGACGGAGGATGCTTTCGAGTGGCGACAGCATACGGGCCGGACCACCGAACAAGATGGACCGGTGATCTTGTGAAGATCGCGAGAAACCTTCGAATGAGATCAACGCACGGTCGGTCATTGTATCAAATTTTGAGAAGTCTTTGTCCAGCAGTGAATATTTTTGGACTGATGTGGTGATATTTAATATTTCGCAGATAATTTTTTTTAAGAGTAAGACTAATTAAGCAATTCTGCTGTATTGTTATTTGTGTATTGTTATTAGTATATTATTATATCTATTATATATACTTCTGTTAAGTGCAGTTTTAAACCATATTTCGAAAATAGCGTGTATTCTAGAAGATTTATAAATACCAAAGAGGGGGAAGGGGTTTAATATATTTTTGAGGTATTTTTTGGGCATCCATAGATAGTTGCAGGATACTTATATTCAACTATACTGAAGCAAAAAAAGAGAGTTAAAACTTTTACTTCTTCCGCAAATGAAGTAACGGGCAACCTTTCAGTCAAGAATACAAGTATAAACAAATGAAGGAGTACGTTTGGAATATCTTCCACGACGTCTAAAGTTATGTATTCAGGAACGCGGTAGGCATTTCGAACACTTGCTGAAATATGTTTTATCTTAGGTATTTTTTCATGATAAATATTTTTAAACAGATAGCGCGTATAGTTATTTATGAAAGTATGTAGTCCCTTTTCCCTTACAGTATATTTCTATATCAGAAACTTTTAACGGCGAATGATTACAGACACACTGATATCTATCTTGACTTATAGATGCTTACGGCTTGTAACGGATAAAAGTAAATTTTAAATGGCTGTTATTTTAAATTTCTAACAAGATGACTACCGCTTTCTTGCCAATATTAGAACCTCATTACAAAATCAATGAATGTGGTATAAATTAGTGGAATAGTACGTCCATCTAAGCTGATACAACGAACAGAAGTGTACGGCCTGCACATAGTCATTTCGTACATACATACATACAATCACGCCTTTTTCCCATTACAGGGTAGGCAGAGACTACCTCCTTCCACTTGCTACGGTCCTAGCATACAACTGCCGCTTTATCAACATTCATTAATCTCTTCATTTTGTGCTGGCACAACCCTTTTGCTTTGTCTCATTCACACACATTTACATTTACATTCCCCGTACATTTAACGTAGCAAAGCGGCTCTCTATAGCCCACTCTTCGCTCTCGCTGTCATTTCGTAATTGAGAGAAAATTCGCAACGTCCTACTTTGATCGGAAAGAACTTGAAAGTACCTTGAAACACTGTGGATTTCATATTTAAACACAATTTTAGCATCTTATCTCTGGAACAGAAGACTTGAAGCTGAATATTTTATGGTCCAAACCACAAAAGATTATTTACATTCTACGAAATCGAAGCATGTCGGTCAGAGATATTGCAAAAAAATCGGAGAAATATATAATGAGCTGAATGAGTGACAAGGCATGCAAACACGGAAGAATATCAAGTCCATTACCCAAGTACTGAACAAAAGTTCTGTAATTAAGCGCCGAGCTCGAAAACTATACTATTTCCCTCGTTCAAAGCCGCATTTAATAATTGACGATGAAACGTATAATAAAGCTGACCTTACAACACTATCTGGTTTGAATGTTACACAGTGAGTAAAAGATGATTCTCTGCAGATTCGAAACCACCATTTGTGTCCTAGTATTTGATATTTGATAATAAAATCCTTGTGTGGCAGACCATCTTTGTATGTACTGACACTCACAAATGCTCTATATTTCACAAGAGATATAGTTGAATCATCGAGAGCGTGGAATTGCATATGTAGTAGTATTGTTTGTTTACAGGCATTCTATATTTGAATTTTCTATTTTCTTGTACTATCAGCATACAAAGACGTTGTTATATATATATATATATATATCGAAGAACTAAAAACAAAAATTATGTCAGTGTGAAATTGTCAATAATAATTTCTATATTTAAAAAAAATATGGCTGTAAGTAATTTTGGTCCTATTGAGAGTCAAAGTAAGCAAATAATTTTCAACTGTTATAAATATTTTGAAAATGAACTGACGAAAAATTTAAACTTGCCTTACACCGCTGCCCAGTTAGTTGAAAAAGCTACAGGTGTTTGTCTCTCTACTGTTTATAACATTGTGACTGAGAGCAACAGCGAGAAATTCGCAACAACAAAGAAATTCACCTCCCCGAAGAATAAAAAGTTGCGTCCTTGTCCGTCATCAGCAGTAGACGATTTTGATCAGGAAGTCATCCGGAGAACTATATACAATTTTCATCTGTCCCATAAGCAATTTCCAACCTTAAAGGGACTCCACTCTGTGTTAAAATCCGATATAGATTACAAATTTGGCATTTCCACCTTACGAAAACAAATACAAAAATTAGGATTTAAATGGAAAAAGACCGAGGACAACCGAAAAATATTAATGGAAAAACACAACATACGACTGCTAAGAATAAATTACCTTATCAAAATTGCGGAATATCGATCTCAAGATAGACCACTAGTTTATACTGATGAAACCTACATCCACACTTCACATGTGTCCGGAGAAGCTTGGACCGATGGAACAGAATTTGGAGTAAAAAAACAAATCAGTACAGGCCAGCGGTTAATAATAGTGCACGCAGGAGGAAAAGATGGTTTTATTCCCAACGCTTTGTTAATGTTTAAGGCAAACCAAAAAACGGGAGATTACCATGACCAGATGAACTTTGTCAACTACGAAAAATGGTTAAAAGAAAAATTAATACCGAACCTCAAACCGAATAGCGTACTTATCGTGGATAATGCGTCCTATCATAACAAACTTTTGAATCGTGCTCCAACGTCAAATTCTAATAAACAAGAAATGATGGATTGGTTGACAGAATACAACAATTCGTATAACCGGTTGATGTACAAAACCAGTTTGTATGAATTAATTAAACAAAATAAAGAGCGGTTTCGCGAGTACCACATAGATGCAATTTTAAAAGAACATGGCCACTCCGTATTACGATTGCCACCGTATCACCCGACATTCAATCCGATCGAAAATATTTGGTCCATGGTAAAAGGATATGTAGCAAAAAGAAACGTTTCATTAAACATGCAAGGCATTATGAGTTTAGCAACTGAACGAATGAATACCATCACTGCTGAGGACTGGGAAAATATTTGTCACCACGTCGAAAGTGAAGAAAATAAATATCGATGTCAGGAAGGAGAAATGGATCAAATAACAGACAAATTTTATTATCAATACTTGTGACAGTTCAGATGAAGAACATGATAGCGAATAAAAGAAAAAAACAGAGGACTACTACTTATTCCACTTCTTGGGTATGTCATTTTATTAAGTTAAGAGAAAATTATTCTCCTTTTGTTGCAAATGGTACAACCACTACAAATGCAATTCCATCTTCTCGATAATTCAACTATACTATTAACTGCGATATAATAATGAGTATTTACAAAAGCAACTGCTGCCATTTGTAAGTAAGCACAACGTCTTTACGGTATTCTCGCCTAATTTCGTTACAGCTCACTATGCCAAGTACATTTTAATGCTCAGTATACCAAAATAGATTATGTTCCCGAAAAAGATCGAACGTCCCGCAGTGTCGCTCAATCGCGCTTTATTGGGCCCAAATCAAGGGAATCTCATGAAAAACAAGTAAAGTTGTCGGTATAATTAAGCTAAAGTGGAAGGGGGTCAGAAGAAGCTGTATCATTACAATAGGGAGTAATAGTGGCGAAAAAAACCCAGAAACAATCTAAATATAATGCTCTTGGTATATATTGCTTCGATTTTTTCATTTTAAATGTACAGTTTTATTTGGTATACTCTTTACACTACGAGATTTTGTGTTATACTTTTTTTTTAAACTTGCGAAAGTTAAATTTGACGATTTTTAGGGTTCCGTAGCCAAAATGGCAAAAGTGGAACAATTATAGTTTCATCATGTCCGTCCGTCCGTCCGCCCGTATGTCACAGGCATTTTACTCAAAAACTACAAACATATACTAATGAAGTTTGATAGTTAAATTAAAAAAATATATATTTCTAGGGGGGGCACTCCATACATGTAACCGAAACTGATAAATATTTTTTCAGCAAATATCAATGTGTGGCACATCATTCGAAAGATCTTCCAAAAACACTTTGATATTTAAAAGAAAAGATTATGATTTAGTGAAGATTTTAGGAAATATTCGCTCCAAAAGTAGGAAAAATTGTGACCCCCTCTTCTATTTTCTAAACGGTATGTTAAAAAAATATGAAAAAAATTACAAATATAGAGCTTAATAAATACTTCTAAGGAAAATTGTTTTCAACATGATCGAACATACCGTTTTTAAGTTATTGCCTAAAAACTGCGCTTCTCAGCAAAAGGATGTAAGTGCCGGGGAGATACGCTCTTTTGTAAGTGTTTTTTTTTCACATCGTATATTTTTCCTCTGTAGTGCTTTTTTGTATAAACGGCTGCGGAACCCTACATCGAGCATGGTCCGACATGCTCTTGGCCGGTTTTTAATTATTAATAATTAATTGAATTGCAGCAAGGAAAGATAATAGGGAACATGCGTGATTTTTTTCATAACTTTTTAAACAAAATATCAAAATACCGTAAAAACTATTCCAAAGAGTGAAATTAAAATTAAAATCGGATAAAAAGTACTCATGATATAGGCTATTTCTTATTCCTCCTATTTTAAACTACGGATTAGACAGCGATTTGACAGAGAGGTCCGACATAGACTGTTACGTCACAATCTACAACAGTCATATAAACTCCATATTAAATTCTGTTTTGCCAGAAAGAGATAGAACGAAATGTTTGATAGCTTATATCTTGGTTATTTAAATAGTTATTCGAAAAAATATTTTTCTCCCCTGTTTGTTACATGAATGAGTTTTTAATAAAGCAAAAAGAAAAGATTATGCTGCATATTCCCTATATGATGCGGCATTTATGGATAAGAAAGGCCTGAAGAAAGAATTTGTACCAGGGCCGCATTGTGCCTGAAGAGATACGTTCTGATAGAGTTACAACAGATCCGCTGTAATATTAACTGTCAAAATAATATCCTAAGGCACAATTCTGTTTGATCTATGGGGGTTACAAAATGAATGTACAGCAACAAGAGACCTAGTTTGTCCTGTAATATTCATGTGATTGATTTATAGGTGCAAACGGGACAACGAGTGTATTTCTCCGTACACTTTGCTCATAGGGCGTGGTTTACCTGCAATATTAACGTTGGTAGTTCTAATATAGTAAACATTCTGCCCGTGTGTGTAAACCGGTACGTACGATCCACTTTTAAGAAAAATTGTATATTCCCCACCTACCGAGCGCTGCTAGTAGACGCGTAGCAGATATCATGCGTTTCCCCGCAAATTTCGTAGCTCTACGAAAAACTAGGCAGGAAAGTGTTGATTATACATGTATATATGTCACAATAGCGTACATGAATGATTTGTTTTGCCGCTTTTCTTAACCAAATATCAAAATACCGTAAAAACTATTCCAAAACGTGAAATTTAAGTTTAAATCGACCTAGAAATACGCAAGATATAGGCATTTTAAACTACTAATTAGACAGAGAGGTCCGATATGCACTGTTACGTCATCGTGCACTCTGGCCATATAAACTCTATATTTAATTCTGTTTTGCTAGAAATAGATAGAATGAAATGTTTGGTGGCTTATAACTTGGTTATTGAAATAATTACCCGAAAAAATATTTTTGTCTACTGTTTGTTACATGAATGAGCTATTATACAGCTAAAATTAAAATTCATGCATATTTCCTTTTCACTTTGTGAATATTTATATTGCACTACGAACCCGTCAAAGCTAATGATTAGCTCTACGAGAACGCTACGCCGTAGAGGCTAGTGAGTACAGCAGCTGTAAACATTGTTCTCTGCGCAAGATGACTTACAATTTTATACTTTTAAAATTTTTATTACCTACAAATTAACGAAAAATTGTACCTTTCTAAAACCGATAGACTCCCCTTTGTAGAACTTAAGATAATACGCGAATCCTTCCAGAGAAGTGACTGAGCACACGATCAGTGTAAGCCATTTATAAAAAAAAATATAAATGTTAATATTTTTTTGTTGGTTGCTGAAAGAACCAACGAAGCCTTTGGAGTTTCAAGATTTATCCAAGCAGCTAATGCGAATCAAAATTTGATAACAATGTAGTGTTTATGTATCAGCCGTTACTACTTTTAATGTAATGTTAACTTGAAATTTACTAATCACCCCTATCCCGTGTTTATGACAGACACAGCTGGTAATCTTCGTATAACAAAACGCGTAGGTTAGCGCCATGTTGTTTTTAATCTTGACTGACGTTTTTCTCTGCTGTGATTAGCTGTTGGGTTGTCAATACACTCGTCTTGTCATCTATATATTATTTATCGAAATTCATTCTGTCACTGTCAGAGTAATGTGTTATCGAGTGATGTCGTTGTGTTTATCCTGTCTTGCTTTTTGCAAAATGTTTTAACAGTGCTGTGTTTGTAGAACTTTGCGAAAGGACGCTATTTTACACCATTTCCCGTGCTCTGAGAAAATATTTAGTGGTTGAAGTGTTTAAATCGTGATGATCTTGCAAAATTATAGCCCGCAGAACTAGCAAGCATTATGTGCAAGAATTCATTTTGTTTATTTGACTGCGCCGAGCACAAAACTATTCTCAGTCATTTCATTGCTCTGACTGTCCGATTTACAATTATGAATTGGTACAACACAACCAACAAAATATTAAAGGGGACAGAAGATAGCTTACGACAAATTTAAAAAGAAATTGAAAAATAAATCGTTTAACAAATAATGTGTGTTTTATTTTTTTGCCACTGAGGTACAATTCTCAGCATATAATTTGATCACGTAAATACAATTACTGAAGTTACGTGTTCAAATTTACGTGCTGGGAACTATTCATTCTAAATATTAGACCTCATTCAATGAACCTAGACCACTTTGGCTGAATACATTACGATCCCTTGCCATATTGCAATCTCGAATAGAAAAAAAATGAACGTCAGTCAACACTAATCGTACAGATTAAATATAGTTGCCTAGTGCAAATAATATTTGTTTCTGAGTTGGCAGTCTGATACGTAGTATCTCTTATTAGTCTGTGATGACAGACTAGCTTCTGCCCGTGACTTTTTTAAATTTGTGTTTCGCAGATGGTGAGGGTACTTTTCCGGGATAAAAAGTAGCCTATGTCCTTCCCCGGGACTCAAAATATCGCCATACCAAATTTCATCCAAATCGGTTTAAGCGTGAAGAGGTAGACAGATAGACACACTTTTGCATTTATAGTATTTGTATGGATAATCACGTGAACTTTCCATTCTAGGTTAATAAATATGTTATGTTATGAGTTATGATCAGTGTAGCTAATACTTCTTAGCCTGGTTAATGTTACTAAGCTTAATTTGGCCTTCTCAAAAATTAAACCAACTTAAATATATATGTAAAAAAATCATTAAGTCGCTTTATTCTACTAGTCAACATTTCGGGATTTCAACATTTTAGGAATTCGGCTTTCATTAGTTTACTGGTAGATAATGTTTTAAAGTATTAAGTCCGCAAGTTACTTATACTTCTGTATTGTGCAATAAAGTTTAAATAAAGAAATAAAAAAGTGGGGGGACAACGTTAAAAAATACCCAAATACATATGTAGGTACTAATTTAAAATGATCCAAGACACTTTCTTCATTTTCACAAAACAAAAACACGACTAAGTATAGTTTGATATCTACCTATGCTATAATGTTTATGATGACTAAAGATGAACAGGAAGTACTGCAAACCTTCTTTAGATAAGATGATAATACTCTTTAGAAAACAATTAATTGTCATTTTCAATGCCAGACAATGTCAGTGAATTATTGCGAATTAATGTTCTAATCAGTAAATAAGAATGTTAACTATTAAAATCTTGAGAGAATAAACGAAAACATAATTAATACACTTTTTATTCAAAATGAATCCTCTTAAAACAGTTTCCTTTATTACTAATAAAAAGAAACGCAAACTTCTTGTAATCAGAGGAAAATATACCCTGACAAAAGATGGAAGACCAAACGATACTTCGCGATGGAAGTGCACGAATCGGGAAGTTTGTTCTGCCACAGTGACATTAAGTTCATGTTGACCGGACAAAAATAAAATTAAAATTACAGAGCTAATAAATAATATGAAGCGGGAAGTATGTTTTAATTTACACCCAATAGAGCAAATATATGAAGGAATGGAAATAAAAAATACATTCTTTAAAAATAGATGCTTCAGTTGCAAAATATATCCCTTGTAATGTTAAAAATAAGGATCGTCAAACCTCTAAAAGAAAATTATCCAGTATTAATAAAAGATGCATCATAGTTATTAACTAACGTCAAAAAACGAGAAGCTATTTTGTTCAAATTGATTCAATTGTTACTTTTTTTCTGTAGCAACACTCGTTTAAAGGATATAACCATGACAAAGGCACCTTTCGGGGATACTGTCTCCTGTTGTGAACAGCAAGAGAGATGACATCGACGCGACCGGGTCCAAATGGTATTTATAACCTCCGATGTATTTTTATGTTCTTTTATGTGCTGAAAATGTTCTTTCAAAACGCTTTTTTTTCAGATTACTAAAAAACCCTGTTTATGTGTTAACAAAGATAGTGACCTGGCAGGTATTTAAGAGATTTTGAGTTGTGCTCACGGCCGTAAACTACATCAGGGTTATTTATTTTTATATTATTACTACGGAGAATTTCAGCCGTAATTCAAACCGGCACGGTCCACTTCGCTCGCAATGCGGATCCGTACGGCTTACTTTAGCCGCATCGACACCAGGGCAACATACGTTAAAAGACGTAAAATATAAAACACAAGATGTTCAGTAAAGTATCTAATTTTCTGTTATACCATAGTTCTCGTAGTAACGAAACTGCCAAGGCACATATTTTGACAATATGGTCCATAGTTAGGGTGTGTAGAGGTAGAAAGAAGCTTGGTTCTATATATATATACATGAGATCTAATACGTTCTTGACAGTGGTTTCGTCTTGGCAATATTTTACATGAACATGTTTTTGGTGGGATTAATATTTCTAAGTAAAACGAGCCCATAAAATTCATAGTCCACAAAGTCGAGGGTATACTTTTTGGAAAATGCCACAATGAGATAGTATTTTATCGTAATTAATATAGTTAGATTAGCTACTCAGTAAAGACTAATCCAAATAAACGTATGAATGTGTAAACAATGTGGAGAAAAAACATTGAATATCCAACAGACCGAGGTAAACTGAATCGACGAAATGTTGAAACCGATTCGGTCCCCTGTCTGTAGCTCACTGTACTAGGATCGCATATTGTCTGAAGACATTACTTCGAAAAGCCCTTAAACAGATTAATTGAAGCACGACTGTAAATCCACCAACGCAGGGTACCAATTTGTTTGACTGCATTGACGGGGTTGCAAAATCTAGCATCAACAAAATGAACATCAGCTGATCGACATTTGTATGGGAAGTCAATTTTTTTTTTGTGAATTCAGCGCGTCTCGCGGATAGCTGGCCAAAAGCGTTTTCATTTATTTTTGTTACACCTTGTACTAATCATTTTTCTGAGCCAGTAATCTACTTAGTAAACTACAGTAATTCCTATAGCTTAACAGAAAAGAGGCGTTATGCCTTTTTCTCCTCCACGAACAAAAGGCACCTTCTAGTTTTGTAAATAAAAGTGTCCTCTCAATGAAAATGTCATAGTAATAGAATCCATATTATGTAGTTCGTGGCAGTTCGTACACAATAAAATGTATGAATTTTAATGCACTGTAATTTTTATACTGTCCTCAGCTTGATATTTATGTTTAAGGTTTGCAGGACTTCTATACTAAATAAAAGATATTTTCAAAAAATATAGACTGTAACGGACCATTTGGATCGTTTATTTTAAAATATTATTTTATACTATAAGATGCCCGCAACTTCGTTCGCGGAGGAGAAAAAGTCATAATCCGTCGTTTTTTCTTCAGCGTAGTCGGGTAAAAAGTATCCTATAACCGTCTGGAGATACCCAGCTACCCGTGTACCAAAAATTGTGGAAATCTGTTTAGCCAATTTTGCGTGATGAAGCCACAACAACACATACAAACATACATAAAATCCAAAAAATATATTCTTTGTTTTAGAGACCTGGAGGTCTCTAAAACATATAAATATAATAGTCTATAACAATCAATTGAAAATATCTTCAATGTATAGACATTTCATTTTTATAACTTTATAATAGTATAGATGTGTGTTGAGAACGCCAAATCGGCTTAACGGATTTATTTTTGGTACACGGGTAGCTAGATTCACAGATAGTTATAAGATACTTTTTACTCGACTACGCTGAACAAAAAAAGTGGGGAATTTAACTTTTTTGCCACCGCGATTATGTTTTCTCCAACTTGCTCGGAAATGTTCCCATTAATGTAGTTAAAACACACCGCGAAGTCTATCGTTATACGTATACGTAGATACGATAATCAATTTAAAAAAAGTGGCATTACTTCCCGGCACAGCTGGTAATCTTCGTATAACAAAACGCGTACGTTAGCGCCATGTTGTTTTTAATCTTGACTGACGTTTTTCCCTGCTGTGATTAGCTGTTGGGTTGTCAATACACTCGTCTTGTCATCTATATATTATTTATCGAAATTCATTCTGTCACTGTCACAGAAATGTGTTATCGAGTGATGTCGTTGTGTTTATCCTCTCTTGCTTTTTGAAAAATGTTTTAACAGTGCTGTGTTTGTAGAACTTTGCGAAAGGCCGCTATTTTACACCATTTCCCGTGCTCTGAGAAAATATTTAGTGGTTGAAGTGTTTAAATCGTGATGATCTTGCAAAATTATCGCCAGCAGAACTAGCAAACATTATGTGCAAGAATTCATTTTGTTTATTTGACTGCGCCGAGCACAAAACTATTCTCAGTCATTGCTCTGACTGTCCGATTTACAATTATGAATTGGTACAACACAACCAACAAAATATTAAAGGGAACAGACGTATTCATTGCAATACAGAAGATAGCTTACGACAAATTTAAAAAGAAATTGAAAAATAAATCTTTTAACAAATAATGTGTGTTTTATTTTTTTGCCACTGAGGTATAATTCTCGGCATATAATTTGATCACGTAAATACAATTACTGAAGTTACGTGTTCAAATTTACGTGCCGGGAACTATTCATTCTAAATATTAGACCTCATTCAATGAACCTAGACCACTTTGGCTGAATACGTTACGACCCCTTGCCATATTGCAATCTCGAATAGAAAAAAATGAACGTCAGTTAACTCTAATCGTACAGATTAAATATAGTTGCCTAGTGCAAATAATATTTGTTTCTGAGTTGGCAGTCTGATACGTAGTATCTCTTATTAGTCTGTGCTTCCCGGACAGGCCCGGGAAGTGTACATTATTGTGCAGGTTTTTACTTTTAATTGCATCCAAGACTGAAAATTACACCATACAGCCAATAGTAACGTACAAAAACCGAGATTTAAAAAAACTTTAATTGTTTTCTGCGTTTAGTTAATCCATGGTGAATGCCAATAATAATAGAAAAAAAGAACAATAATTATTGTGTCCAAATCATAATACAGTTTATTTAGTCTTTATGATCTTCTGGGACTGATAAATATTTTGTAGCAAAGGTATGTTTTTTTTAATGTTGTGCGTTTAGCAATTGCCGATTCAACTAAAAGTAATAATGCATATATTTATTTTAACTATTGCTATGGGTTATCTTTTTACTTATTTTCATTACTATATTTCATGTGGAATCAAATATACTACAATTCGGACCCAAAACTTTTAACTTTAATATCCTTAAAAAAAATAAGGCGGGAACGTGAATTTCATTTTGTCAAAGATTTGTCGTGTTATTTATACGAAAATAAGTTACCTACATAAACATGTGTCACGCTGCTACGCCTCGTCCTTCAGAACCGTACTCATCCACGAATTGACTTTTCCCGGCCTGTGCAGTAATATACTATTAAGATGATTCATTAACTTCTTGAATTTATATACGACCTCATCGCACTCTCATCGTAAGTCTTCGTACAGCTCGGTTTTGAAAAAAAATATAAATTCGATTTTTAAATGACTTTTGCACGCTAGCGTGTAAAATTGATTTTCCCACGCTGATTTGGCGCTGTAAATGGAGCGAGTGAGGTGAAAATAACTATTATTAGTTGTGAACCTAAAAAGAAAAATATTCTTATCACTTTTGTCAACGTTTGGGCGTTCTTTCTGGAACGTTGCCGGTTAGGCTCAATATTGCGGAAAGTTTTCTACTACGACTGCGGCAATCGTCCGCATCTGCACCAGGGTTCCAGAATCTATGAAGAGGCTCGTTGACAACAATTTAAATAACTACAAACAAATGAGAATTTTATTGCAGCCATAGTAAGTCTTATTGATGTCTGGCTGGGCTTCACCACGTGGGCACAACAGCGCATGCGCTCTTAGAACAGAACCTCGTGACCAAATGTATTTGATTTTTTTCTAGGACTACGTTTTTTCCACTCAAAAGTTTGAGAAAGGGAGAGAAAACGGTGTAAAATATGATTTTGCCAAACGACCAGATCACTTTACACTTTTTACTTTGACTGAGTTGAGTTGAACGTCATACCTACATTTTGAAAATACAAAATGCAAGACGGGATTGCCTACATCCAAACAACTCATTATTTTAAATCTTAACTTTTTAAAACCATTATTATCATTTACATTATAAAATGTATATATAGGTATGATAAACAACTAAAAATTATAATTGAAATAGTTTCGTTAAAACAAATAAAAAAAAATACCTACATATGTTACTCACCGATAATACCGAAGCGAAGCCGAAAAAAAAGGGTTCACCATTATGTCAATATTTAAGGGTTTTTTTATAATTTCTCGACCAATACTCAACAACTTGATTCTTAATTTTCCCGAAAGTACGTCAATTTAGTGCGCTGGCGTTCTCGTCAATCGTTTATAGTCATAATAGGAAAAACTATTGAATATTGAATATAAAGAGGATGTCCCTTTTCATACCCAAAATAACACTTTGAATTGGTCGGGCACATATAGTTTAAAGAACTTGGACGATCAAGCTTTGCTTTGTGGGTGAAATCAATCTTTATGAACTCCGAAGGCAAAATTATGTCTACATATACATACCAAATATTGTACAAATAGTTCGAGCCGTTTGGAAGAAATCCGTTACATATTATATACTAGCCCCGAAGTATAACTTTTCATCTAGTCAGAGCAGTTCATCAACTTCTTCCATTCGTAAGGCAAGCATATACTCATACAACGATTGCTCATTTAAAATAATAGGATTTATTTGAAATCCAGGCTCTTTAATCACAATGAATGACTGATCCAGCTATATACGGCCAGTAATTTTAATGCAGCTGTATATTTTATCCAGCCATATTCTCCAATCATACATATCATACGGCAAAGCCTTTTTCTTAAAGGTTTATTAATTAGGCGTAATATTTCCAAAGTGCGACAATGTTGACAATCTAACTTGGTTTGAGAAATTGGTAACATTCTAAGTAATAATTGTGTTTACAGATGTATTGTTTGTTAACAGGCAAAAAAAAAACAAACGTACAAAAAAAGTAAGTCGTTTCATATTTTTTTAAATATCTTCAATGTACAGACATTTCATGATGGCAACTTTATAATAAATAGTATAGATATCTACACTATTATAAAGTTATATAAATAAAATGTTTGTATGTATCGTGTGGCTTCATCACGCTAAATCGGCTAAACGGATTTCAACTATTTTTGGTACACGGGTAGCTGGGTATGTCCAGATGGTTATAGGATACTTTTTACCCGACTATGCTAAAGAAAAAAGAGAGGTTATGACTTTTTCTCCTCCACGAACGAAGTTGCAGTCGCCTTCTAGTAACTAACTATTTAAAGTGCAAGTTTGCGACGATTTCTAATACTCACTGTGAAAACTACGCAGGTATGTATATCTATTTTTTAGGCACGCTCTGTCGCCTAAAAGGTGTGGATTTTCATGTTTGAGATGTCATTAGATTCGTCTTGGTTAGGGAAGTGACGCAGCCAATATTTTGATTTCAGATTTTTTCAGGATCCTGTCGACATACTTTGCTTAAATCGGAATAGATATACAGGGTGATCAATCCAAATGGGTCAGTATGGAGAACTCAGAAACTATGAGAGATAGCGAAATCTGTTCTTAGGAACCATGGCGTCGATTTGAAATTTAATAATAATGGCAATTTAATTTTTTTAGAGCGATAATCTTTGCATGCAGGAAAATGGCTACATTTTGAACATTTATTTAAAAAAGAATGATCTTATTTGTGACTTTTTCTTTTAATTGTTTAAACAAGATTCCATTAAAAATATGTTCCTTGTGACTTATGATTCGGACCATCAACAATAACAACAAAAAACATACAGAATTTATAACATTGTTTAAAGAAATCGAGCAGGTTCGATCCCGGTTATGTATGAGTTAAAAAAAAGCCATTATTATTATATCTAAAATGGAAGCCATGTTTCCTAAGAACAGATTTCGCTATCTCTCGTAGTTTTTGACTTCTCCATACTGACCCATTTGGATTGATCACCCTGTATATACATGATCAATGTTTTTTCCGGTGCTGTGGTGGACAAAAGATGTACCAAACGAGCACCGCCTGTGAAAACAGTATTAGGGCAACATATCCAACTAGGAAGTATTCCAATCACAAAATCAGCCATACAAAGACGCCCCAATAAGCATCAATTTATGCTCACTTTAAAATTACATGGAATAATACAAACTACCTAAGTGAGTAAGAGTTACGCAGACAATTCAAATATTGCTTGTCCTTTGAGGTCAGTATATACACTCTTATTTATATTTGAGGTTGAACAGAAAATAGCTACTGAAAAATCATACTTTAGATATAGAGGTCAAATGCAATACTTTTTTATACGTTCTCGAATATTCTCAAAAGTGGATGTTGCACTATTTCAAGGAAGTAATTTATTATTAAAATATTTATTCAGTATAATATTTACTGGAATACTTATCAATACATTAAATTAGGATTACTTAGAACTAAGTTAATAAAAAACGCATTCTATTCTGTTTGCCCTATGCCGTACTAGTATAGATTCCTAGCATATACGAAGCACATACGGCTGGACGAAGATAATCACTATCTAACAAAGGTATGTACATTTAACTTGCTAGATGGCGTTACCATCTTCGGTAATTTTCAATTCAACTTACTGTACGAGCGTTCTCATGTTTTCTAATCAAATGTAGGCGCTGTTGATAAGGAAAAAACATACACAAATACGTATTTTATTGTATTATAAAAATTGCTAAGTATGATTGTTACTCTTGATTTTAAGGACTGAGCACTAAGGGCATGAAAGGGACGAAAATATCAAGTACTCCATCAAAAATGCTTCACACATTTTCTCTGCCTTCTAAAGACCTGGTTACCTGGCAGGGAATTTAGTGCTGGCAAGTGATGAAATGTGCTTATCTTTATTTATGATTAAAATTACATTCTTCTTTTTATTTATGATAAAAATAACAGTACCTTATTAAATTGGTTGTTTTCGTTAACAATATACGTCATTCCTTGTTTATTAAATTGAATACCTGATTTATTCTAAATAAATAAGAATATATTAATCTAGTCAAATAGGAAATTAAAAAATAAATAAACATTCAAAAACCATGTATTTTTTATTGGCAGTAGCCATAGAAAGTCAATAGAAATAAAACCCACTGAAACAAATCATGATCTATTTGTTGGCCATGGCCGGCAATGTTGTATAATTTTCATTTATTGTGTTCTTATTTTAAATTAGAGGACAATAAGGAAATTCATTTATTGACCTCTAATTTCATATAAGAGATTAATAAAGGAATTTCATTCCTCGTTCACACTCGGCCATCTGGCGCTTTCGTGGATTCGCGTATTGATTTTTTAAAATTTGCACAACTTGGACGGAAATCCCCTATTTCGCAGCCTTTCGCAGTAATCTAAACTATTGTAAAGTTGCAAAAATTAAATGTCTGTACATTGAAGATATTTTCAAAATAATGATTGTTACGGACTATTTGGAGGTCACTAAATCGAAAAATATATATATTTGTTAATTTTTAATTTTTGTATGTTTGTATGTGTCGTTGTGGCTTCATCACGCTAAATTGGCTAAACGGATTTCAACTATTTTTGGTACACGGGTAGCTGGGTATCTCCAGATGGTTATAGAATACTGTTTATTGAACTATGCTAAAGAAAAAAAGAGCGGTTATGACTTTTTCTCCTCCACGATGTTACGGGCGCCTTCTACTGTACTATAATAACGATGACTTTGCTCCCGCTTATTTGGTTTACGTTTCATACAGTTGATGTTGATACTAATGTACTTACATCAGTGTGCCTATGATGAGCTGAGTTTACGATCGGCGCTAGCGAGTTTCTCGTATCGAGAGTCAGTGCACCTCTCTCGCACGCGCTAATAGTGCGAAAGAGATAGACCGTCATCGAGCGCTCGATACTCGCTCGTGCCGAACTCATGGTAGGCGTACAGATAATAGCAGCGACAAAGCTACTAGCATTGCCAAAGCACTGTTTCTTTGGGATTTTATAAAAACTATATTTTACATAAATCTTTCTCTTATTTGTTTTAAATTACGGCTTATACGTTCTAGTAGTTTAAAATAGTCAGTGCATCACTTTTTCTCATGACTCTGTAAGTTGCCATACACAAACACATGGGTAATGTATTTTACTGTTGCTAATATACTTTCATTCGCTATGTAGACCCAGAATCCAATAAAGAGAAATAAATAATATACCTGTATTGAATAAAATAAAGATAAGACAATTCAAAAAACTTCGCTATAGAATCGAGTTTATGCTCTGTTTTTTTTTTGCACTTAAATAATTTTATTAGAACTGTGGACTAACTACGAGTACGTAGGAGATTTGAATCTAGAACATTTGTGACTATTTTTTGGGAAAAGGTCCCACTTTGTCGATATGGAGTTATGAGTAGTTCCTAATACTACAGATCATACGCTATCTTTTGGTGTAAGATATATGTCTCTAGGTGCTACAGTTATTTTTTTTTAATTCTTCAAATTTGCAAAAGTGAAAAAGCGACAATTGAGAAAACGTTGGTTAAAGTTTAGGAACGCAAAAAACACACTTGTACTTTGAAGTTATGGAGTGGTTAGTATCAAATGTATTGTCATACTTTCAGGATTTCAAATTAATCAAAATCATGTAGTAACCTTAGTAATTTGAATGTTACAGAGGCTTGAACATAAAAACAGAACGAAAATATATCAATCCTGAATATGGGTTTATTTACTATATTTATAACATGACACGCAAATTTATCGTATTTATAAATGTATTCTCATGCTAAGAAAGACAAATAATTCTATGGATCCCTTTAGTTAGTTACTATGTCAAAAAGTTAATAAAAACTGAATTGCAAAGTACAGCATAAAAAAATACAAATGACATGTGTATTTTAAAATATAACATAAGATTACTTAAAAAACACACTTATCAAGCATAAAAAGTATTAATATCAAATTCTAAATACTTTTTTATGGATTATAAAGTTTAGTGATTTTCTATAGGTAGCGTCCCACTTTGTCGATTTACTAAACTTTAGTGCAAGTTCAGTGAAATGTATGTGTTTGGTACATTTATCCCATTTTATATGTGAGATAAATGTTTGTTATTGTTAATCTAATAGTCATTGATACTAATGTCGTTTGTTGGTATTTTTTTACGGAATTTGAACGGAATTTATTTCCGACTCAAGTTTAGTGTCCCACTTTGACACTTTGGTTTCGTTCTTATGGACATTCGCTAAAAAATTACTACAAGTATAAAATCAGCTTTTAAAACATAGGTGTAATGTTTTTCGAGTTAATATTTATATAAATGTTATTTTATATCTATCGGTTAATTATATTTTTTTAAATAGTACTGTTTTTTATTTAGCGGAATCATCGATAAAAAAGTCCATTATCGATGGTTACCCAACCCTACTATTCATATTTCGTACGTTTCTTTTCTCCTGCTCAAAAAGTACGTTATATTAGCTTCGCAAAGCGGAACTAAAATAGTACATTTAGCCCCTAGGGTTTAAAAGAAAGCCATATTAATCCCATAAAAATTTCAATGAAACTGAAAAAAAAGCTTGCGTTAAGCTACATACTCCTAACAAATAATTAAAAACAAACAAACCAACCTGATCAGATTGGCTAAAATTTCTGATAGAATTGCTCAGTGTACTTTTAGTTTTTCATGAAATATACAATTTTAATGTTAAGTCTTTTTTATTTTCTCGCAGTCGAAGTGAAAAGCAGAGTGTTTAACACGTGGATAAAAGCCATTATATGACACTCAGATATATTTGTCCTCGCTTACTTCGTGAGCTCGTCCAAATAATCACTTCGTGTCATAATGGCTTAGTTTAGCCCCTTGTCAAACAATCTACGTTTTTTTTTCGATTTTTTTTATGCTGTACTTTTCAATAATTTTTTTATTAGCTTTTTGACATAATAACTAGTTACTTAAGGATCCATAAAATTATTTCTGTCTTTTTTAGCATGAGTATACATTTATAAATGCAACTTTAATGATGAATCTGTGGGTCATGTTATAAATATAGAAAATAAACCTGTATTCAGGATTGACATATTTTCGTTCTGTTTTTATGTTCAAGCCACCGTAACATTCAAACTACTAAGATTACATACATGATTGTGACTAATTTGAAATCCTTAAAGTATGCCAATTCATTTAATAATAACCACTCCATAACTTCAAAGTACAAGTGTGTTTTTTGCGGTCCCAAACTTTAACCAACGTTTTCTCAATTGTCGCTTTAAATTCAAAAATGACTTAGATGAATATTATTTTGTCACCTTTGCAAGTTTGGATAATTAAAAAAAAACTATAGCACTTAGAGACATATTTTTCTCACCAAAAGGATAGCTTATGCTTTGTTTTATTGTAAATTACTCATAACTTCATATCGACAAAGTAGAAATTTTTCTCTATAACAGGCACAAATATGATATCGACGATTTTTTTCGGTATTCGACAAAGTGGGACGCTGGGCACTAAACTTTGAGGCCTTAAAAAGGTGCTTAAATTGGTCATTTATGGGTCGACATCAAAATCATAGGTTTATACAGTATATTCTATCAGTTTTCATTGAAAGTCGATTTTCAGGTTTTGCCATATTTCACTAAACTGCCCGTAACTCCGAAACTAGAATCGACAAAGTGGGACGGTTTACTAAACTCCCTCACATTTATTTTCATTCTAATGTGATGATATATCCAAACAGACCACATTACAAAATCTACAAAATTAAGCCAGTTTTGGTCTCCTATTGGGTTTGTATTCTTCCTATTGTTGTCAGTAACTTGCTGTACCAGGATGCCACGTTATCTAAAGAGATTACAACTACGGCAGCCTTTGAATAGATCATTTGAAGTGTAACTATGAATCTAGCTCCGTAAGGTACAAATTTGTTCAATGTAAATACGGGTATACAAAATCTAGTGTCAGTCGCATGAAGACTTCGTTATGTCCTGTGATATTTAAGTGATTGGCTCACAGGAGCAAGCGGGATGGATGTAATTCTCCTTGCACCTACACCCCACTCTACTCTACAACACGTAGCCATTTTTCATTTGTTTGTAAAAGTCAAGTGCGACCGGTCCTCTAGAAATATTAAAAACATCATGGTTTGTATTTTTCAACATAATTATGTAGTAGAAATTCAAAAATGACTTAGATGAATATTATTTTCCATGAACCTCTGGCAATGAATCTAATATCGAAATGAGACTTGTTATTACAATTTTTGAGCGCCTTGGTAAGGTAATCAAACACCGATTAGGCTTAGTAGAATAGCGTATAACATAATAGGGATGTTGATGGTACTCAAATATTAGTAAAAAATTTGGTGTGAAATGCTAGTTTCTAGGATAGAAGTCGTAAAAAATTGAGTTCGATACCTTACGTGTAGCTTGTTTTATGAGCCTTTAAAGTTTAAAGAAAATATGAATAACTAATAACACCATTAAATAACCTATGAAATGTATGGTAACTTTTATTATGAAACCGTTTCGATAAACGCCAGTTTTAACGAAGCTGCAGAAAAACGTTCTTAATGTCCCTATACAAGGTAGGACCGTGTGACGTCACACGTTACTAGGTGTTAGTAAGGAGCGTTTTTTAAGGAAAGTCCAAAAATTTGATTTTAACATTGATGTATATCGGATAGTTTTTATGAGATTGAAGTAGTTTTTTGTTCATTATTTCTATTATTGAAAACTCGTTTATAACATACCACAGATAAAGGTGTCAAAAATTGTCAACATCCCTATTGTGGTTCTTGTTGAAGTAAAACTAAATAAATCAAGCAGATATTTCTTTTTGATAATTCACAGCCTTGAGAATATTTATACTACGCTACGAACCAGTTGAAGCTCGACGTGATCGCTACGCCGTTGTTATCTTGTAGACTCTACGAATGCGACGTAGAGGCATGTGCTACAAAAATCATGCTACAACAATTATCAACATGTACGGTCAAGGAATTAAATTTGTGTACCCTTTCGTACCTTGTCATAGTGACATTGATATGGAATCTCTATTGGCTTTCATATTGATTTTGACACTGACACGGTACAAACTTAAATTTCTTGACTGTACTACGATTATGAGCCTTAGAAAATGTACTGTAATAATATTTATCAAACTCGATGAAATAATTTATTTGGAACAATACAGCACTACAGAGACCAGTAGCTAAGCCATACTGGCTGAGTATGAGTGAGACTTTCGTTCGTGCTTATCTCAAAAGTGAAACATGAAAGTAACCAAGTATATCCTAATATTATAAAGTTGTAAAAATGTAATGTCTGTACATTGAGATATTTTCACAAAAACAAGTGATAGGTGTGTGTGATGTTTGAAGATAACTGAGAGAAAAATATTTTGTTTGGAAATTTTGTATGTTATAAGTGTCGTTGTGGCTTCACCACCCCATAAAAGCTACACGGAATTCAACTATTTTTGGTACACAGGTAGCTGGTGATCCACATATGATTATAAAATACTGGTCGTCCATGTACAATAAATTATAAGAATATCCAGCTGTCATCATAAAGCTGCAGCCTACATACAAAAAAATCGACTCGTTGACCTTCAATTATTCAATTACAATTGGAGCATTTCTATATTTGTAACAAATGTGACGTCCTCTAGTACTTATAAATTTAGTACTTATATATACCTAATAAACCGGCTAAGGGAGAGTCATACTCGCGCACCGAGGGTTCCGTACGAAATATACGCTACAAATGGCCGAATCTATGAGAACCCAATATTAGCAGAGCCCTACTCGTAAGCAAAATGTACGCGGTGTTCGATCATTTTATATTGGTTACTGACTAAGACAAACAAGACATAAAATATGCTGTTTTTAGTATTTGTTGTTATAGCGGCTACAGAAATACATTTTCTGTGAGAATTTCAACTGTCTAGCTATCAGAGTTCATGAGATACAGCCCGGTGGCAGACAGACAGACGGAAAGAGGAGTCTTAGTAACTTTGCGTGCGGAACCCTAAAAAGCTAGTTCACTGTAATAATTCCAACACAATATATTCAGGTTGTTTTATGGAAACTCTCTTAGAATCGGAGTAAGTTCCTTACTAGAGGTCCTTTTGACGAGATTAACCTTACGGAAGCCGTCGTATATCCGAGATAAAGACTATCCTTGAAGGGTCGCAAAATATCTTCAAACCAAATTTCATTAATTCAGCGGTTTAGAGGTACTAGTCGGGTAAAAAGTATTGTATAACCATTTGCAGCTACCCGTGTACCAAAAATAGTTGCAATCTGTTTAGCCCATTTGGCATGATGAAGCCACAACGACACAAACAAACATTCAAAAATTAAAAAAAAAAACGATTTAGTGAACACCGAAAAGTCCCTTTCAATATTATTATTTTTTCAACTTAATAATATTATTTAGATAGTATGAAAGTATACTTAAAGTCACATTGAAACTTGTTACTCATATATGTGTTTTCATATAAGTATATATATTTTTAAACTTGTTTGTTTAGACAACGTACGTAAATAAAACGACCTGCAACTACCTATGCAATCCTGGTACCGAGACGTGTTTTCTGACGTCAAGTCCACGTGGGCACCACGTCGCCACGGTAACGATAAGATCTAATTGACATGCGCGCATATTTTAAAATTGACGCACATCCGCGAGAATGCAAATAAACACCGTTTTATTCAACATACAAGAATATCCGTTACTTCGCTCACGGAAGAGAAAAAAATCATAAGTAAATCAAAATTTCAGATATTATTTCTTTCAAATAAAATATTATCGCTTACTATCTCATGTTTATGTATATATGTATGTCGTGGAAAGTGACGTCACAATGAAAGCGCGCCAAAATTCTGGAAATGTTACTTTAATTATATTTATTTTATTCATCCACTTCGTCCATGATTATTTTGTTTTGACATAATAAAAGTGTAAAAAATAACAAAAATCATGAATAAGTTTTTTCATCGCTCTTTTCAGCGCTGTGGTGGGCAGAGGCGGTAACAAAAGATCACCACCTGTGAAAAAAGTACTAGGGCACGCAGAGAGTCCGTAATAAGCGTCGATATAGGCCTGGTTAAGTTAAATACGGAGCAGAAAAAAACATTCACTTATTGAGCAACATTTACACAGAAAATTCAGGTTATACAGAAAATGGCCGCCTAGAAAATTAATACTTCAGACAGAGGTGTCAAATCGAATAATATTTGTATATTTCAAGTTTACATAAATCACAAGTAGGCGTTTTTTGTTAGAATAATTATTTTGAATTATTTGACTATAAATACGTTGGCTTAATTACATGAACATAAAAAGCACCATCTGTTTGATTTCTCCCACATCACACTAGTTTAGTGGAAGAAGCAGACGATTCAGGCTAATTAAGGTTGTCACTGCCTAACAAAGATATGTAGGTACCTTAAACACTGCTAGATGGCGTCACTAACTTACAAAAACTAACGGATGTAAGCTAATCTTGCTCTCTCACTATTTCTAATTGGACGTTAATTTAACAGTTTTTATTAAGTATTTATGCATTTTATACAGACTGAATGCAGACAACTAGATGATCAAATTAAGTCGTAGGTATACTCACAGCAATAACTATGTCGCCGAATAAAATGTGTCATCTACTTACACATCTTTCTAAATCATCTTCTTTCCATCTTATTAAATAATAAGGCGGCCCTTAAAGTTGTATTAGCCTAAAGAGGATGTTCATAAAATACCCAACTAATACAAATTAGAAAAGTTACTAACCCTGAATGTATAACTAGCATTAAGTGAACGAAAGAGACGGAAATAGTTTGCAAATCCTTAGCCATAACGTGCGTTTGAGACGTTTTGACACAGCTAGCAGAGAGCTTTGTGCAGCCAAGTGATGATGTGCTAGCTACAACTCTAATCATATAATGAGAGGATTAGCATGACCCCCACGTTACGGTTGGCTCGGCGAACATGGTCGATTAAATTTTACTAATGTGGGAATAACCTGTTGTTTTGTTTCTATATATATATATTTATATTTTAATCTAACAATGCATTTTTTTTACTTTAAACTCGGTGTCATGGTTCCTCAGCCCAAATTTTCATATCTCTTTTAGTCTTGGAGTATTTAGTAATGGAGATGCCTCCATGTCGTTTCCCCTATGCTAAAGACGTTGATACAATGTTCCAATGGACGGTATATATTCCACATTTCCCTTACTAAAACTAAATTTAAGCTCAATCCTTTTTTTTTATGTGCAGATGAAGCCTTTTCACATGATACCTTACTACAACATTTCCTTTGCATTTGCAATACATGTGGGCTGACCATGTTTATAAATATTCCAATAGATAGCATAAGTAGTTTTTGAGACGTGGTGCTCCAATAGTCGGACAGACAGAGATTCGCACCATAAGGGTTTCATTTTTTACCTTTTTGGTACGGAAGCCTAAAAACTTGAAGTTAATCTACCTATATTTATGCATTGGTCATCTGGTCTAGTATTTTAGTCAAAGATACTGAGTCAAGCTTTGGGCTTGTACCAATAAGCTGGCTTCTGTTGCCGCTGCACTTGGTACACAGGCGAAACTATGTTCTTACACCAGGTAAGCATAAAATATAAACATTGAAAATACTTTATTTAGTTGGCGTTTTCGACAGATAATCAACAAGTGGTTGGTGGCGACATCATGTAGGTGACATTTCAACGTAAGGTAAATCAACTAAGGCGTTTTGTCATTTCTTAAATAAGTATAACTGATTGGATCTGTCTCGAAACTAGCTTAATCGGTCCATTCCTCATTGATATTTTTCATAGGTTGACAGGTATATCAACGGCGCAGGTCAGGTGATTTTAGCGGGAATCTGCTTGCCACGTGGCACCTGTGGATCTTCAGTCACAAACCGCGTCTGGGTACCAGGATTTCACAGAGCGATGCAGGTGGTTTTGTTTACCTTTGCATCAACGAAATACTATTTATGAAAGAAGAACCGGCGGTCAAAATCGGCTACACGGACTTGGTGCTGGCGGGCGTATACGGACAAATATATATTATTTATGTTTGTAATTTTTCCTTTGCAGTACAGTGTTTTAGTTACTTTAGGGCCGATTTCACCAACAATCAATTTACACGAGAGTGTCTAACCCAGTATAAACAAAATCGAACGATTTACTCAATGGTTAACTTAATTTCCATTTCACCACGCTAGTCTACGGATAACAATCTCTCGCATAGTTACTAGTAACGTTGAACGAATGAATTGAATGAAATCGTAATGCAGTAAGATAGACAATTTGTCCCATGCTTGAGCAATGGTGCTGCGTATTTTTTAAATTTATTCGAGTAATACATCAATTGTGAAGTAAGTATTGAATTCACTTCACAGTGACAATGACAATACTAATCTACATCTAACAGTTTACTCAGCCGAAATTGGCGGTGTAAGATTATTCTCTAGTTTAGACATTTTATATTTAGGTTAATTATTGGCGAAACGTAAAATAAGTTTACTCACATGTAATTAATGTTTTATTATTGGAATAAGGCTTAAACTACGTCGGTGAAATTGACCCTTAGTTGGTTAATAAGTTCTGTTACTAAGTTGTTTGCAAATAAAATAAAATTACGGTATTTTTTATACTGTTACCGTACATCAATTTAAGGCCTAGTTTTTGCCATTTAAGAAATTATGATTTAAAAAAAAATGCGTCTCAATTTTCTTTACCTGCCT
Organism: Hedya salicella; assembly: GCA_905404275.2. NCBI lineage: Eukaryota > Metazoa > Arthropoda > Insecta > Lepidoptera > Tortricidae > Hedya > Hedya salicella. The sequence continues at coordinate 9,594,888 of FR990096.1, read as the reverse complement.
CTGAAACCTTGAGATGAACATCTGTACTATTATAAAGTTGTAAAAATGAAATGTGTGTACATTGAAGATATTTTCAAAAAATGATTGATACGGATTATTCGTAGGTCACCAAATTGAAAAAAAAAATTGTGTTGGCGTGGCTTCATCACGCCAAATCGGCTAAAGAGATTTCAACTATTTTTGGTACACGAGTAGCTGGGTATCTCCAAATGGGTATAGGATACTTTTTATCCGACTACGCTGTCATAAAAAAGAGGTGATATGAGTTTTTCTCCTCCGCGAACGAAGTTGCGGGCGTCTTCTAGTTCAATAGAAATACGCACAAGAGTCAAGTGTAAAATCAGTCCCTAATTTGAAATACAGTTTCTTTGTAGAGTTTATGGTTATGAAAGACTTTAAACAGATCTTCATCTTTACTTTAAGGTGCAATTTATGTAAGCCAAAGGGGACGAAATCGCCAGTATTCGTGTTTTATGTACTTTGTTCAGTTGCGCGCTAGTGAAATTACTATATTCTGTGCTAAACAGAAAAAACTACCTTAATTTCTTGATTGAAATATTTAGTTCAGGGATGGATGCAAAAAAAACATTGCTATTGCAAAAGAAGCCCTAACATACAAGTTTCAGAAAATTATAACATTTCCTTTCTTAACCATTTAAAATACTGGTTCTAGATCACTTTTAACAAGAGATTTTCTACAAATTTTGCGCGTAATTGCAGCAGTGGTATATCTCTGAGCTTAATAGTTAGCAAAGAAAGTAGAGGAACTAAATTTGAGTTAATTGTATGTCTTCTTAGTTGGCAAAAACTAGGCTTTTAATTGATGTACGGTATTAATATAAAAATATCGTTATTTTATTTTATTTGCAAAAACTAGTGACAGAACTTATTAACCAACTAAGTAGATTTGACATAAAGTTGCGCTCACATGCGCATATATTTATGCAATTTCAAAAAAAGTACTCAAGTAAATACGACGAACCACCACAAAACAATATATTATCCTCTTTACGTGTATAAATATCAGAAATAATTAGAATTGGGGCCGGAGAGTGAAATACTAAACGAGTAGCACTTCCGTTGCCAAGCTTATATGTTATGCTTATACGAGGGCTGCTATTTATATATCCGGAAACCGGGATTACAATCTTCTTAAATAGCATATTTGACCGCCATGGTAAAATTTGAACTTTTTTAAGTATATAAGGTATATTTTTTCTTCCTTATTAACGCTCGTGTTTTGTTTTTGACGGGTTTTAAATGTCATCTCGCAGCAAGAATGGAACTCACTCGTGAAAATATTCGTGCTATGATTTATTATGATTTTCGGCGTGGTTTAACGCAACAACAGTGCATAGATCAACTAACTTCAACTTTTGGTGATGAAGCCCCATCTAAAACTACTGTGTATCACTGGTTTAGTGAGTTCAATCGTGGACGTAGTATGCTTACGGACGAAGTTAAGGCAGGTCGCCCGAAATCGGTCGTTGTACAACAAAATATCGAGGCTGTGCGAAAACTTATAATGGACGACCGACATGTTACGTACCGCGAGATAGAGGCGACTCTGGGTATTTCTATGACCAGCATTAATAGCATATTACATAATTATTTGGCTGTAAAAAAAATTTGTTCGCGTTGGATACCCCACAACTTAACAAATGAGCAAAAACATGCTCGCGTCGAATGGTGCAATAAAATGTTAAAAAATATAACCGTGGTGACTCAAAAGCCGTTTATAACATCTATACAGGTGACGAATCCTGGATCTATGCATACGATCCCGAAACGAAGCAACAATCAACGGTATGGGTGTTTCAAAATGAGCCGAACCCTACGAAAGTTACTCGTGCAAAAAGTACATTGAAACAAATGGTGGCCTGCTTCTTCGGTATTAATGGCCATGTAGCTACAGTGCCACTAGAAAACCGTAGAACGGTTAATTCAGAGTGGTACACGACCATTTGCTTACCGGAAGTATTTGAACAAATTCGTAAAACTAACCAGCGACGAAGAATCATTCTTCATCATGACAATGCCAGCTGTCATACGTCACGCGAAACAACTCTATTTTTGGAGGGTCAAAATGTGGAATTAACGGGTCATCCGCCGTACAGCCCTGACTTGGCACCCAACGATTTTTATTTATTTCCAAATATAAAGAATAAATTACGCGGTCAACGATTTTCGACCGCTGAAGATGCTGTCGACGCATTCAAACAACACGTTATGGAGGTACCTCAGGCGGAGTGGCAGAAGTGCTTTAAAAATTGGTTCACGCGAATGCAAAAGTGCATAGATCATCAAGGGGAATACTTTGAAAAACAATAAAACTATTTTCAGCCGTGTACGTTTGTTTGTTTTTTTGTTTCCGGATATATAAGTAGCAACCCTCGTATGTTATATCGGCTATGCGGGCGTATCCTAGCAGTGGATGTGTTAATTGGTTCGCGTGCTTGAATTAAATCTGAGTAAGCGAAGGTAAACTGGCAACGTCGCTCGAATCGGTCGATAAATGTTTTTATAAAAGCTTTCACCAAGAAATTATAGCGTATCAAGAGGCTATAAGCGTCTCGCTTGCACCCGCTAAATTTCGAAGCAAAATGCACTACAACATTATTACTATTTCTATTCACATTCTCTTCATTTTCCTTTATTATTTATATACAATAAAATAACTTCAAAACAGATATTAGCATCCTAATCCGTACTGTTATTAGGATATTCATGTAATTGAATTTACTATGCCATTATTATTTTTGCTAAAATCTTTCGTAATGGCATTTCTGGCAAAGTTTTTTCAAAACAAGTAATCATTGAAACAATATTGAAAAACTTGAAATTTATACTATTGCAAAGTTGTAAAAATTAAATCTCAACAACGGGTTGCATTCCGGGAGTGAAACTTGAATATTAACGTTGTGCATTTATTATGTGCGTTGTCAATTTCACTGTAGCAGCTTTTCGCAGTCACGTTTCCGTCTTATGACGAATCACAAAAACAGATTGAATCTGTCGGTCACGTGATTTGTGTCGAGTTTAATATTTTTTCCCCATCACAAAAGGTGCACAGCGCCGCTAAGGAAGTTTTGCAAGAAAGAGATAGAATGAAATGTTTGATGGCTAATATCTTGTTTATTTTTATAGTTATTCGAAAAAATATTTTTGTCTACTGTTTGTGTCATGGATGAGCTTTAAATAAAGCAAAAATTAAAATTCATGCATTCCTTATTGGTATAACAACAGTGATCTCCTTTTGCAATTCGCTGGTAAACTCAAGACTACAAAAGTTCTCGCGGGACCTTTTGTAACTGGTTATTATGTTAATACGTAGATAATTTAATTACATTACACACCTTCTGAAAGAATGTTATTTTTTTATTAAGTACTCCATGAATTCCTTTTCATACCTATAATAGTACATTACTATAGAGGCCGGGCCGACAGGGGTTGCCGGCCGAAGACATATCGACGGATAAGTCTGAGGCGGGCAACCCCATATTTCCCGCCGAGGTATGTATAGTGCTTTTTTTAAACATGCAATGACATACACAACAAAAAAATCAAAGTTTTATTTTTTAATACGCATAGTGGCAGAATGTCATGATGCATGTGCCACAAATTTATGTGGAATAGAAATTAAAAAAGAGGACTGTGCCGGCCTAGGCCGTCATGATTTGTATGAAATTCCATTAATTACCTCTTAACATAACATCGATATTTCATTTCATGCTTGAGAAAACTAGTTTATTTTTCATTGGTATGATAATAACTGAACTTGAAAATTTATTTCCCTACCCAAATAAAAGGACTTATCGTTAAAAGTCACTTGGAAAACCGACTAGAACGCTTTAAAAAAACATTGATTTACACCGTTATTGCATTTATGGGTCCAGGGTTGTTCTTACTGCAACGTTGCTTGGTACAAGGGTGGGAACGTGTAGACACCAGGAAAACATAGGATATTAAGAGCCTTATCACGAAACACACTTGCGCGGTACTGAGGGCTTTTCCCGCGCGTGCAGCCGAATGTTTATACAATGTTTATACTTCTTTTTAGTTCAATAAGTTTTGGTTATTCTACTGAATTGTGTTATTACAAATGTATAATTTATTGTAATAAATATATAAACAATAGGGAATAATATTGATCATCATATTAAATCAGAATTTAATATGAATTTTATATGGCCGGAGTGCACTATGACGTAACAGTACACGTTGGACCTCTCTGTCTAATTAGTAGTTTAAAATGCCTATATCTTGCGTATTTCTTGGTAGATTTAAATTTTAATTTCACATTTTGAAATCATTTTTATGGTATTTCAATATTTAGTTAAGAAAAGCGATAAAAAATTCATGCAAGTACCCTATTCACCGATATAGTGAGATTTTGTTAAAACATATGGTATGGCACGAAATAACTAAAATTGTAGGCCGTTTCAATCGTTCAAACTTATGACTTCGCACGCTCTTTAGAAACTACTTACGGTAATCGGGTAGAATCAGTAAAATCAGTTAAAATATTCAGTACTTCTAAAATTTGAGCCGCTACTTATGAAATAAGGAACTGTGGTATGAAAATAACTTATCATAATCTATACTATCCATACTAATATTATAAATGCGAAAGTGTGTCTGTCTGTCTGTCTCTCTATCTGTCTGTCTGTCTGTCTCTCTGTCTGTCTGTCTGTCTGTCTGTTACCTCTTCACGCTTAAACCACTAGACCGATTTGGATGAAATTTGGTATGGAGATAGTTTGAGTCCCGAGGAAGGACATAGGCTACTTTTTATCCCGGAAAAATACCCTTATCCGCGATAAACGAATTCAAGGCGGACGAAGTCGCGGGCAGAAGCTAGTAATATTATAAATGAGAAAACGTGTCTGTCTGTCACCTCTTCACGCTTATACCGCTGAACCGATTTGGTTGAAATTTGGTATGGAGATAGTTTGAGTCCCGGGGAAGGACATAGGCTACTTTTTATCCCGGAAAATGCCATTATCCGCGATAAACGAATTTAAGGCGTACGAAGTCGCGGGCAGAAGCTAGTTAGAAATATATTTTCTGTTTCTTAGAAATACAACGTCAAAAATCCCTTGCCAACGCTTTTTTTTCACGGAAACCCTCTTTAGAGATACAACGTTTAAAATGAAGGCAATGGTTATCGATAGACTCGCTGCTATACAATAAATATTTACGTCTTGAATGCCTTGTTTATTTTATTTAAAAGCTGATTTATTTTAGTTTAATTAGAAATGAAGAACCGGTCAAGTGCAACGAGTCACTGTAACAGTTCGACAACCAGACACAAGCAGACAGACAAGGGTTCTATTTATCTTTTTGGTACGGAAGTCTAAAAATAAAATATAAACTTAACATCTTATTTTTTTAGGATCCCGTAGCCAAACTGGCAAAAATGGAACCCTTATAGATTTGTCATGTCTGTCTGTCAGTTCGTACATATGTCACAGGCATCTGACTCAAAAACTATTAGATTGATGGAATTTGGACCATAGGTGTCGTGTATATACCGCTACTTAGTTTGATAGTTAAATAAAATATATATATATTTCTAGGGGGGGCACTCCATACATGTAACCGTAACTGAAAAAAAAAATACAGCAAATATCAAGTTGTGGCACATATTTCGACAGTACTTCTAAAAACACTATGAGGTTTGTACAAAAAAAAATGATTCCGTGAATATTTTCCGAAATATTCCCTACGAAAGTAGAAAAAATGTATATCTCTATTTTCTAAACGGTATGTTCAAAAAATATGAAAAAATTTACAAATATAAAACTTAATAAATACTTCCAACGAAAATTGTTTTCAACATGATTTGACATATCGTTTTTAAGTTATTGCCAAAAAACTGCACTTCTCAGCAAAAGGACGTAAGTGCCGGGGCGATACGCTTTTTTGATAGTTTTTTTTTTCATATCGTATTTTTTTCATCTGTAGTGCTTTTTTTGTATAAACGGCTGCGGAACCCTTCATGGGCGAGTCCGGCTCGCACTTGGCCACTTTTTTGAGAGAAAAACACTGAAACACAATCAAATTGCCAGCCTGGCCTAGATCATGAACTTTCAATAAGTACCATAAAATATAGTGTTTGAGGCCTGTTTCTGCAAATAGGCTAGCGAGCGGTACGCCAAAAAACGCTGCAAATGCAAATTGGAACGATTGATCTTTCAGGCCATTCGAATCAATTTGACCAGTAACACGAAAAAGGAGAGAAGTTATGACGTCATCGGCTTAGTAAAGCCCTTTCTTAGATACCACACACGAATGGTTTCAGAACAAAATTATTTTCGTCCCTTACAAAAAAAAAGATGACATTATAATAACTTTTATCCTTGTTTTTTAGTGCTATGGGTAATCTGTCCGATTTTAATGCTTTTAACACCATTTGCAGTCTTTTACTGAATTCCAGGGTGTTCCGCTAGCACTGCACTAATCTTGCCATATATTTTTTTTAAAATATAACTTAACAAGCGACACTAAACTCAATTATGCTAAACAATATGTGGTTCGTTATAAGAGCCTGTTCAGCTAAACATATTTTTTAATCTGTACCTTAACTCGCAGTTTACGCGGGATATTATTTCTTACGGAAAAACTGAAAATTTATGGCACGTTTTAACATTCGCATATCTGACGTTTATAATGTTCAAAATTTGTGGGATCACCCAAACTCACTTAAAATTATTTCTCCTTACGAGGTTCCCAATTTTATTTAAAACAAAAGCTATTAATATCATAAAATTTGTAACAAAAAATATGACTCCAACATTGTATGTAAGAAACGCCTATGGAAGAAGCGTTTACCAGGATCGCATTATGTTCGAAGAGATATGTTCTAAACGATGTTAAAATATTCCCCAAGAAATATGATCTCTAAGAATAATACTATAAAGTACAATCCTGTTTGATAAGAGCTGGTTAAAAGGTCAAGCTACAGCAACAACAGACCTGAGATGTCCTGTAATATTCACGTGATTGATTTATAAGTGCAAACGGGACAACGGGTGTATTTCTCGTTACACTTTGCGCATAGGGCGTGGTCTAAAGGTCAATGTTGGCAGTACTGAACGTAAGCATTCTACGCATGTATGTGTAAAACGTAAAGTGCGATCCACTGCAATAAAAAAACAAATGTTGTGATCTTTGTGCTGTCGGCGTTATCACGTCGGATTTTAAAGTAAAATAAAAAATATAATTATTGGTAATAAGTAATTCATTTCTTTTATGAGTATTATATGTGCTACGAACCCGTAAAGCTAGCGTTCTACGAGAACGCTACGCCGTAGAGGCGAGTACGAAAGATGGAAACAATAATGTCTACGCGGGATGTAATGTCATTTAATAATCGATATGACATTTTTAAATAAAATAAAACCTCGGTTGTTGGTTATTTATCAATCGATTCAAAGAAGTGATTTATAACAAGTGTAAGCATTTATTTAAAAGTAGGTATCTTTTATTGTAATCATAAAGTATCGTATTTAGGAGCCGCCGCAGGCAATCGGACAAAAACTTTGAGTCTCAATATCTCTTCAACTACTATGCAAACGTATTTTATATTTTATATATAAGTCAGTTACTTATGTTGCCATGGATGTGTGGAGGAAGCCGAAATAACTGTATTTATGTGCGTAAGCTTACGATTGAAACTGGTGTTTATTATTTACTTTAGTAATAGGCTATTTTACATTTTAATATCTGTAATATGTTATGATAAGAACGACCTCTCAATAATAAAAATATTGGTGAAAAAACAAAACAAATAACCCAATTGCGTAAAAAAACTAAAAAGAAAAAAACAAGTCCAGTACCCTAGAAATTTGTAAAGTTATAATGGAAATGTTTCATGATTCATGATCGATACTCACATAAAACAAATAATAAATTCTAATGTGGAACATAGCGATTTTAAACAGTCGGGACCCATTGTTGGGAACATTTGCGTGTGATCTAGATTTCTTATGGGTTATTTTTTATATTTTATACTTTTTAGTTAAAATTATAAGTCATTAAATTTCGCAATCTTCATCGTGGGGGTTATGGAGAAGCTTGCACGGATTTATAACAATGAAATGAAAATTTTGCGAGAACGGCTTGCTAACCAACTTTAAATCGTTATAGTTCCTAACTGGTTATCGAAAATTAAAAATGATAAAAGAAACCTAATAATGATGTTTAAATCCCTATTTAATGATACCCCACTCGATATATCACATCGTTTTTTTTTCTTTTTCACAATATGGCGTCTCATTATCGCCATTTTGAGTTTTCATCATTTTTATGTCATTAATGACTTTTGGACAATCAAGACGAACCAATTGACGTAAGAATCATCACAAAATCGGTCCACGCGTTTGGTCTCTAGAGAGCCAGATAGGAACAAACACTACCCTCCTTTGCGTCGCGCAGTCAGGTAAAAACACATTACCCTGCTTTGCGTTACGCATTTAGGCAATAAAAGTACACACATATTAATTGTTTTATATACCCTGTAATTAAGAAATTAATTTTAGACACATTCTAGATTTTTTTTCTTTTTTTATTGACAATCCTCTTGGGATTTGTTTTATTAATTATTTTAATTTTTAAAATGATGATTTTATCAATATTATATTTAAGTAAAATGATCTGATTAGGTTTTTCTGGGTTTTCCCTAATCATTGCAACAAATGTTGGATCATATTGTATGTCTCCCAGCAAAGACTGACAACTCGAAAGTGCTTGTACCTAGGCCTACTTGAATAAAGAATACTTTGATTTGATTTTGATTTTGAATGCAATCTCATGAAAACTCCCCGAGATGGACTTTCCCAAATAACGCCTACTAGCTTCGTGACGTCACACGGTTAGTACCTTGTCTGCGGAAATTAAGAACTTTGTTCTGCAGCTAAATATATTAGAACTTGCGTTTATCAAAACGGTTTGGTGACAAAGACTACTTTATGAGTTATTCAATGGTATTATTAATATTGTCATGGTTTAAAAATGGACTTACCCACCCAACGTTAAATGCTCATAAAAAAGCTACTCGTGAAGATATCGTAATCAAAATTTTTACGTAGTTCCTATTTTCCTTGTATATATTTTTTAATTTTGAGATCAGACAACATTCCCATTGTTAGGACCAGGAAATTAAGTAGGATATTTTGTTTCAATTCTCTCTTAAACTTCAATTTTGGGTATTTGTCATTGAGATTGATAAAAAACATCTAATTTGTTCATCAATGTCTGGACGGGAGACATAGTATCCCAAGAAATGCACCAACTACTGCAGCTACAGCTGTGGGAAAATTCTAGACGTCCATATTTATCACTAGTTTTTGATTACGACCCTTAAAAATACATCATAGCAGTGACATTTATCAAAACTAATAAAATGAGGAAAGTTATGTTTTTATATGAATTCTGAACCACCGACTGGTTTGTGCTAACTTTCACACACATATTGTTGTATATCAGTCGATATTGATTTCGACGTATCGTGTACTTGCATCTTCCTATGCACTCCTAGTGCCGGCTTGCAGTTTTTGAGAGAAAATCTATAAAGCAGCCAACCACGTGGCCTGTCCACATGAGTGGTCAACAACAGGTTGATTCTGATCGGTCACTTATTTAGTCTAAGTTAAGTAATATCTAGAACGAACTTATATAAAACTCTGTTTTAATTGGAATTTGATAAATAAACACTATTTAATAGATATTGAAACAATAAGAATACTTGTTTACGGTGTATTGTCTGTTGTTGAGTTTAGGTACCTGTAAAGCACGCCATCTGTTGAAATTTACAGACATTTCAAACCAGTCTAGATTGCGAGCGTATTGAGCAGAGCGTTAACGGCGTAAACAGTTTCAAAATACCCCGCACGTTTCTGATATGTTAGTACCTATTGAATCTCCGCTCCATTCACTGTCTCAGACGTTTGTTTATAAACCAATGAATTGCTTTTATGAATTAATGCTAACCTATGAAGCTAACCTATTCATACATGCATTACAGACATTTTTCTATGAAATCGGTTCTGATGAATCGAATTCCCCAAATTTTCACATATGGCGGTATTCAGTAACTCACATTGAGGGCACTCATACCGCTAATATAAGGGTACTTTCATTCATGAAAAGACTGAAACTTAATGCATTGTGTTATGGAATAAAAAAGTGACGGTCGTGAACCTCGTACAATGAGCGTGACGAATTCGTATAAAATTACCATGTAACATGTGTTTTTTTTTTGTTTTGAACAATTTCAGTTGCTGGTTTCATGAGTTTTCAAAATATTTACAGAAAAATTGCAATATGCTAGATTTATTACCGCTACTAACTTTATACCAAATTTCATATCAATAAATTTAGGGGTGTTTAACCGTGAAAAGGTAACAGATAGCATAGACAGACAGAGCTGTTTTCGCATTTATAAATACGACATTTTATTTATACAACTTTACAAGATTCGAGTATGGTTAGTAGAATGAAAAAAAGGTATGATTTTTTTAATTCTCCTGGATTGATATTGGCGGGGACCTTCTATAAATAAGCAATAAATTGGCATTTTAAGAAAAACTTGTACCCTAATACCCTTCCTACCTACTACTAAGAATTTTGTTCTGCAGCAATGTTAAAACGTGCGTTTATTGATACGGTTCGATAACAAAAGTTACCATACATTTCACGGGTTATTCAATGGTATTATTAGTTAAAAGTGTACTGTTTCTAAGACGTCATTGAAATACGCATTTTCCCCATTGACGCTATTGGCACTGTTGACCTTTCACAGAAATACAGAGCATGATAGTAACAATCAAATAAGCTGCAACATGCGGTCTTATCGCTAAATAACGGTCTCTTTTTGACAACCTTTGTGTAGCGGATTGTTTAAAAGACAATAAAAAATGTACTAGGTGTCGAGAAATAGCTATGAGCATTTAGACACATGTAGACGCAATAAAGTGTTTTTCTCAAACATGCAATGAAATGTCGTCATTACGTGCGTTAAGACCGGCTTCAAAATATCCCGTTTCGGGCGGAACAACCTGAGAGAACTGTAAAGGAATTTCATACAAAATTGAAGGCCTAGGCCGGGAAGTATTTTTTTTTAAATTTTAATGTAAACATAGCGTCTGTGTCATGCACAGGCTGAACAGCTCAATTATATTATTTTTTTCTAGTGGCTGAATGGTTATCTGCTATTAAGAACACATATTTGTATGGTTCATATATTGATGACTAAATTTAAAATATTGTCTATACGTAAGTCGCCAGAGACTTAGACAATATTTAAAATCCTCTGCATTTATTTTATTTATTATAGAAATGAAGATTCTTATTACAAAGGTTGTATATAACGGGCCTAATAGAGTCTACTCGAACACTACACACGCGAAATACGGACGACTTCCGTAAAAAAAAACATTATGGAGGGATTGAAGGGAAAATTTCAAAAACTTTAGTCGTGTAATTTTTTGAGTGGTGTATTTTTTTATTTCATTGCATATGTTTGAGAAAAGCACTATACATGCCTCTGGCCGTGAAAAGTGCTTGCCGGTTTCGTATCACTATCTGGCCTCCCTACGGTCGGCCGTCTATACCTACTCACCCGGCAAGCCCTTCTTTCCCGGCGTCTACAGTAATGTACTATTGCGTAATCAAACAGTTATGTGACACCGTTTCGGTACATTTAGTATGAGCGTAAGAAAACAGACCATGTGGGGCCCGTTTTTAAAAAGCTTGTAACTTGTATTAGAATTGGAAGTCTCCTTTTAATACATATTGTTGGAAAGAGATGTCCGAAAAACGAAACGAAACAAGTCTGAAAAATCCAGAATCTGAGACAACAAGTCCAGGGAACTCTATTTTTTTAAATGCCCAAATAAGGTAGTGTCTTAATGTTATAAATATACATTAGATATCTACTAGGTAAAGACTAAGCCAAAAAAAAAAAGAATTTATATCAAAATCATAAAAATAATGTAGTATGTAGGTATATTAAAAATAAACAGATAATATTGCACTAAAGAGGAGTTTTTTTCCGTTTTTTGCGCTAGGAACACTTTATATTTTTCCCAGCTGTTCAAGAAAAAAAGAAAAGCAGCTACATTATATACGTGGGAAATTTGAAAGCAGAACATTCCGCTCCGTAATTCATCTGATGTCCAACAAACCGTGCCGAGTACCTTAATCGAGGACTGGTTTTGGTCCCCCTATCTGTTGCTCGCTATACCAGGATTGCATATTGCCCGAAGATATTACTTTGAACAGCATTTGAATAGATTAAATTAACCACGACTGTGAATATACTAACGCAAGGTACAAATTTGTTTGATTGCAACGACGGGTTTGCTAAATCTAGAGCATCAACAGTATGAGACCTAGGGGATGTCCTGTGCTATTCAAGGTATGAATTGACGAGTGCAAGCGGGATAGATGTAATTCCCCTTGCATCTGCATTTTATAGCGGGCATCCTGTACATAATGTGAATGTAGGAAGTACTACACATTTAAAGCTTTACATGTTTGCGAAAAGCGGTCAGTGCAACCTGTTATTCCATTCTGAAAACCTGATAACAACTAAAACTTCGTACCTCTTGCTTCGGCTGATTTAACAAGATGACAATAATAACAGCGTTATTGCTATACAATGGGCTTCTTATGAAATAAAGATAACCTGAAATCTAAAGTCAAACATATTTTCATTAATAATTTTACGAAATTGATCACGAGTAACTAAAATTTCGGATTTGTACTAGGTAATGGACAAAGTTATTTAAATCCATAATTGTTAATCAATTTCTTAAAATGAACACAGACGTGACTAGTGATTTAATTGTAACCAGAGGCAGGCAACTACTTTGCCTGGGATACAGTTGACAGTAAACACTATATATACCAATAAACACTGTATTTATTGAGTAGGCTATAACAACACGTTTATGTATGTGATTAGTGATACTAGAGCATTCTGAGTTTTATAAACCTATTAAATATATGCGAATATATATTTATGGGTTTTGACCCGTTGGTAACGTGAGTTTTCCAGCTTTCAATGCAGTCCTACTGCTCACTCGTAGTATTCGCCAGAAAAACCATGATAGCATCCACGTGTTCCAACCTCGCGTTTGTTTTTTATAGGTTGACAGGTCACGTACATATTGCAAAACTTATTGGGTTGACGTAACTTGAACTTGACTGATTTCATTTATTTACAATATTTATGAAAGATTTCACTATATCTGATAACATGGAAACTGACTAACAGTTGTCGTTATCATAATTATAATATGTATAAGCACATTCGCACATTTGACTGTTATACAAAGCGCCATCTGTTCGATTTCATAGACATTTCCACAATACTAGACCGCAAGTATATTGATTGAGTCGAGTTAGTTTGGCCAACGTAAGTTGGCAATGGAAAGTAGCGGAAAATTTAAAATCAGGCTGGCAATAAGGAATGCATAGAAACGTACTAGGTATTGATACAGCTTTTTTAACATGTAAAATTGTTGCCATTTTCATAATTTTAATAAAACCCTTTGGCAACTTACTCTGGCATACTCTAGAAACACTCAATTTGATTTATTGAACCTCCTTCAACTTCGCCGGATTATGTTATATATATCCGATTCACGAATGACTTATTAAATGACTAAATAGGAATATTCATTGTAATCGAAATAATTGACTGTCAAAAGCGAAACTGGCAATGCGCCTTGGGTAAAAGTAAAAGTGAAAAAAGTACTAAGGCATCATGATTATCAAGGATGAATTACTAACACTAAAAAATCTATGCATAAATTCTTAGATACATGCAAATTTAGACCCGATGAATGGTTATACGGAAACAGTGGAAGTAAATCCCTATTTGAGCATAATTTATAAATAAAATAAAAATTGCTTCCCTTTCGAGGTTATGCAGAATGGCTACTAAAAAAATCAATACTGCACAGTAAAGTCTTAGGCGGCCATCTTTACAAGGAAAAGTCAAAAGCGATATTGTTTTTACGATTATATTCAAATGTTAATTGTCCCCTTTTTTCTGTATATTCTTTTCAATCAAGACCCAGCCAGAATCAATTTAAAGTATTAAAATATTTCGTCAAGTAAAATTCCCATCTGTTCGATTTCACAGACATGACGTAAAAGCCTAGTTTTATCGTCCAGGGTGCAAAACAGTTGTAGTGAACAAATACCTAACTAACCTGCGTGATGAGATGATTCATTTCATATTATTAAAAACTTCTTGGGGAATGCAAGAAAATTTTCAAAAATCTTGATATTTTGTTTATAGGTAAGAATAAGCCTCGTTATTGTCAGAAAAAAAAATACAGACTTATCCGTGGCAAAGAAAAAAATAATAAGATAAAAAGGTGTTGGTGGGCCTATACTTATACCTGCCTTATACGGTACGGCAAATGCAGCATTGATATTTTCGATTAAAATAACTGTAAATGTACTGTTATTCCTGCCGTACCGTATAAGACGGGCGTATAGGCCCACCAACACATTTTCATCTTTTTATTTTTTTCTTAGAAAAACCTGTTTTTTTTCTGACAATAAGGAAGCTTATTCCTACTTGTAAACAATATTTCAAGATTTTTGAAAATTTTCATCCATTCCCCATTATAGAAGTATAGGAGGGTGAGAGTGAAGGCATACAGTAAACACATAAAGAAACTCCCTCCTTTTTATTGCTCAACCTCTGACCTCATCCCCCCACATTGTTGCTATACACATATAGAATGAAACTTCAAATGCAATGCTTTTTAAAAAATATTCGATTGTTGTCAAAACTGGATGTAAAACAAGTTATTTCATGATTCGTAAAATGAGTGATACCTACTTACTTCAGTCATTCTTACTAGCAAAACAGCCAAATAGATAAAAACGCCATCTACCCAATTTCCGCCACACAGCGAACTAGTCTTGATTTCTAGCTTAAAAAGCAGCAGACAGTCCGGAGACAATGCTGTTTTTGTTTATAGATTTATATTTTTATTTAAATTACTCGCTTCTGCCCGCGACTTCGTCCGCCATAAATTCGTTTATCGCGGATAATGGTATTTTTCCGGAAAGAAAAGTAGCCTATGTCCTTCCCTGGGACTCAGACTATATAAATACCAAATATCATCAAAATCGGTTCAGCGGTTTAAGTATGAAAAGGTAACACAGACAGACAGACACTTTCGCATTTATAATATTAGTATGGATTTTTTTTTATTGTTTAAATAATTCATACAATGTCTTTACCACGACTGGTTGGTTAATAAGAAAAAAAGGCCCGGGGAAGAAATTTGTACCAAGATAACATAGTGCCTGAAGAGATAAAGCTAAAACAGAGCCCTTTAATTATACACTGTAATTGTATCGTCACAAGGTATATTTATGTTGTTGTCGCAAAATCTAATATTACTAGCAACGGACATAAAGGGATGTGCTGGGAACTTCAAGTGATAGACTTATACTTGTAGGTGGAAACAGGATGGATGTAGTTCTCCTTGGTGCACTTTGCAGATATGAACTTGTATGTAATATTAATGTAGGCAGTACTAATAAACGTAAACGCAAACTCAAAAACGACAGTAGGATCGGTTCATCTATCAAGAACAGCTGTATGATATATACGGAGATTTAAGTAGTGAGAAGGAATCAACATATATAATTCTCCTAGCAAAATTATTAATTATTATTAAGGACCATTAAAACAAGAGGACTGACAGTTTTTTTTTATTGGGCTAGGGGCAAACGAGCAGACGGGTCGCCTGATGGAAAGCGATCACCGTCGCCCATAGACACTTGCATCACTAGAGGAGTCACAAGTGCGTTGCCGGCCTTTCAGGTGGAGTACGCTCTTTTGCCATACTTTGGATCGTGTTCCGATCGCAAGGAGATATTCTGGCATAAACTATAGTGCGATTTAGAACTAAATATTTAACGATGTTATTATTGGATGAAGAACCAGTATATTAACAATTAGTTCGCAAATAGCAGTTAAAGTCACGCTTGCAAAGTTGAATAATTGTAAAAAAATGTTCTTATACATAGGCTTTAAAATTAATGATGTGCAAATTGCGGAAACTTTCTAAAATACTTAAAAAAGGTCTTTGAAACAGGTAAGTTAATACTATACTTAAGACCTTTCATATATTGTCGATTGTCTTATTGGTTTTAATTTTAATTTTTTAATTTTATTTCTACTTTTACTGGTTTTTGTGTGATATGGGTTTTATGCCTGCAATAAAAAACAATTATTATTATTATTATTATTATATACTAAAAAATGCTTAAAAATGGTCATATTCACATTTAAGTTAACACTGACTAATGACCTTTTTTAAGCATTTTGGAAAGTTTCCGCAATTTGCACATCAGTAATGGAGATAGTCAGTCATCTTGTTGTAATCGTCCTTGTATGTATTATTAATTTGCTTCTTCTACTTATTTGTTAACAAAGATGAACGATAATGTACGAGGAACAACATTTTTTTTGTACAAAACCAAGCAATCTAAGAATATTTACTACCTTGTACATAACTGGCAATATAGTATATAGGTGCTCGTTTTTTCATTAGTACCATTGATATGGTTCTTATGCCGAAGAAATGTATACCTATAAAATACCCATTGACAATTAAACACTAGAAACGGTTACATCGAGATTTACAATCAGGCATAACGGCTGGTTTCAAAACGCCCCTTACGAATTGATGTGACGTCACAAGTGTATGAAGGAGTGAGGTGTGTACGAGCTTAAATAAACCACTTTAACGGATTATATCGCGTATATTATCTCATTTGAGTTTCCGACGTTTCAGAAGCTTTTCAGCTTTCCATGATCCACCCGTGACCATGGAAAGCTGAAAATCTCATCGGTGCCATATAAAGAATGTGTAAAATATTGAAAATTGACGATTTTAGTAGGTTGTGACACGATGGCACCGACTCCAAAATAACATTAATTGTATATACTGTATAAATTGAGTGTACAAACGGTTACTTGTAAGTAAATTGAAGAAACTGAATTATGGCGTTATTTTTTTACTTTTTAGTTTTTTTTTGGAGTCGGTTTTATTTTTTTGATAAAAAGTTTATTTATTTTACACTTTTTAGTTACTCGTTACTTAAAAGTGTAATTCATGACGATTCGAACAAGCCCAAACACGGCTAGGATACGTTATTTTATTACATAGATCTGGTGCCTACCTTCCGGCTCCATCATCAAATCCATTCGATGGTACCATTTTCATCAGGAACATTTAAGTTTGTGACTATGAAGTTGCTTAGCTAAATTAATCAAGATATCTTATCACCACCCGTAAATCATTTATCATTGATTAGTTCCGATGGCATTCTGTGGTCTTCTTCATCAGTTCCACTTCACGAATGTACACTTTCTGAATGAAAATTCTTGACTTTATCAATAAATTATCGAAAGCGCTGTACATGTCCGTATAACATTTGAAGAGTTCCCTCGATTTCTCGAAGATTCCATCATCAGATCCCGACTTAGCGCCAACGGGACCAACTCGGAGTTATACCCTTTCGATTAAAAAAAAATTGAAAGTCGGTTCTCGGTTCTCGGAGATATCGAGTAACATACATACAAAAAAAATAGTTCGAATCGAGAAACTCCTCCTTTTTTGAAGTCGGTTAATAAAAAAACATCATAATTAAAGTATTTGGTCGTATACCCCACAAAATCTCATGAGACCTAAGTACAAGGGTCAGAACGTGATATCACCAGATAAAGGTCCGACGGAGTAATTTTATATTGCTCAGAGTCCAAGGCCGCTTTTGTAGCAGCGTCGCTTGGTACACGGGTTGGAACGTGTGTGTACCAGGCAAGTATAAGGTATAACAGGCGACTGTGTCAGTCTTCCAAGTACAAGAAAAAAAAATAGTTCAAAAAACACTAGAAAAACACGCTTTACAAGACTTTTCTAACAAATTCAAACACAGCACAGATACGATGTTCCACCATGAAGTTCCAGTTCATATCTTCCGGCTCCATCATCAGATCAGTTCGACAGTACCATATCATTGTATTGTCATCAGTACTACATACAGCTGCCAATTTTCATGACGCTCCGATCCTTGGAAGATGGTTAAATTAGTTACCTTAGATTGGCATTTGAAACTAGAACGTTCCGTTCGGAAATTATTTCCGAGGTTTATGATGTTTTTTAGAAGCAACCAATGCATGTGAATATAATTTGTTAAAAGCAATCCAAACCGCTTGAGTTTTTTTATTTTATAACATATATGCTAGGTTCTTTGAAATGACAATTGTTTATAACAATACAAGAGGATTGTATTTTATTTTCGATTTCAAATATACCCCTGCCATAGATGTGGGTTGGTCTCCTGTGAGATTTTAAATAACTTGCCGCAATCATTTTCCGGATTCTTTTTGCTGATAGGTAGTCTAGACCCTACAGACCATCGTGGTATACATAATAATAATAAATATAACGGGACAAGTTTTACACAAATCGAACTAGTCCCATGGTAAGCTTAATAAGGCTTGTGTTATGGGTACTAGATGACGATATATTTAATGGATATTTAAATTACTTATTATATACATAGAAAACATCCACGACTCAGGAAAAAATATTTATGCTAATTACACAAATATTTGCCCTTACCGGGATTTGAACCCAGGACCTCAGCTTAGCAGGCTACGTTACTCCCACTGAGCTAAACCGGTCGTCAAATACTACATATTTATACTTAACTGCACTTCCGATTGTTTCGTTGATTTTGATTCCTTTTCACTTAACTACGTGCAAAGTCATCGCAACGAAAATTTCTAAAAAGGAGCCTCGACGAAAATTTTAAACCGGTCTTGGTCCCCTATCTGTAGCTCCCAGTACTAGGATCGCATATTGTCTGAACATAATTACTTCGAAAAACCTAGGTGTTGTCCTGTAGTATTCTAGTGATTAATTTACGAGTGTAAGCGGGATCTTTGCTTCTGCACTTTGTAGATAGGGAGTCAATGTCAATGTAGAGATTACCGATATTTAACGCTTTACATGTGTGCGTAAATAAAGCGCGAAACTAAACTAGGGCAAATATATTTATCAAATAAATCAAAAATATGTTTTTATACGTTTTCTATATAGTTAAAACATAACAATATACGAAACAAATGTCCAATTTTACCATTTAATACTTAGTTACCGTCAATACTTATATGTTTTTATAACTAACAGAGCAAATTAAAACAAAATATCGTACCCGACAACGACAAAATAAAGAATACAGTTTTTAAGCATAATTCCTACAGAAATCTAAATATGTACTACTTTTATTTATAAATAGTACTAATTTCCTCAGCAGCCATCATTGCAAGGAGAGGTCAAAAACAATATTCTTTACATCTTTACGACTCCTCTAAAATGGGTATGTATTGTTTTTTGTATAAATTGTTTTTTTATTTTGTTTAAGGAAATTATATAATTAATACCCAGCCAGACTTACTTTCAAAGTAACTCAATTGTCGTCTAGTAATACGCGACGTGCATACCTAGGGTTCTATCGTCCAAGGACGAAACAGTTCTGCTACATAAACACTCTCCACACTCTTCTGTAATCCCAGTAAATTCTAAAGCTTCGCAACCTGCATCAGCAGCGCAAACTAAATGTTGATTATTTTTATATACGAGTAAATATTACTGCATAATTTTAGAACATAATCAATAAAAGTTGTCCTCAAATTAATAATTACATGTGTTAAAACTTGAAATTGTAGAAATCGTTTCTGATATACGGAATAACTCCACTTTCCTACGGAAAAAAACTTAATTGATGGAAAATGGAGGATTTATACAAATAAATGTTGATAGTAACATGTTTGCTCGTTAAATTTAAGGTACCTTCAGTGATAATACCTATAGAAAATTTAAAAAATATAAACCGCCCGACTTTTTCCACTAAAAGCTGAATATCTTGGAGACGAGTGCTCCGATTTTCATCGAACAAAGTTAAAAACACTCGGGATAAAATTATCTGTCACACAAAATCCGCACTCAAATCGATTCATCCGTATGGGCGCTACTATGCTACAGACAGATAGACAGAGTCACAAAGTCACAGATACGTTTAACTCATAACACCCCTCTTTTTTTGTCGGGGGTTAAAAAATAACAATAAGTACTTAATTTTAATGCCGTAACCATAACATATAAATTACATCCAAATTACAATTACGTACGTATAGTGCCATTAAAATTATTCCCTTCTAGTACCTGAGCATGATTAACATTCAAATATTATAAACCATGATCTGATAATACTTTACTATAGAGAGGTTGAGACGCAAGACGGAATCCAAGGGTTATAAATGAAAAACTTAAGTCACCTGTTGTATGTAGTGGTAGTAGCGTCCGTTTAGGCAATTTTACGTTCCTTGTTAGAAAAATGTCGTAAGTTCCATATCAATTTTCTACACTAACATACAACAGGTGACTTACTTAAGTTTTAACCTATACTATTTTCTAATTCCAGAGTGAACTATAAAAGAACACTATATGTTTTCCTTTACACATTTTGAACCGTAATATATGTTTTACTACAGTAATAAAAAGGAAACATGGATATAAACAAGATATACATATTATTATGCAGGTACTTACTCAAAATATGTATACAATTTTGAAACTTACTTCCCAGATATACGTTCTGAAATATATTCATATTTTTAGATGTGACCGGACAGACAGCAAACACAAACAAACGTCCTGCAGTTCCCTATGCCGCCCTAGTACGACGACGTGATTTCTGAAGTCCACGTGGACACCACGTGGGCGGAGCCGGTGTTACTTACGACGTATCCTAATTGACATGCGCAATGTTTATTTGAACGTTGCATGTCATCGAAGCTGACGAAAAAACCTTTCTCATCAATCTCTCTATGGAGAGTAGAATACTAGGGAGAACAATCTCTATATAAGCAAAGTGCCCCGTCAAAAGGCGTTAAAGTAATGGCACCAAAGTAGCAAATGCCTCAAATAAATACCATAATAACGGCATAAAAAATCCAAAACGATGTAAGAAGAATATTTTGAACACGATTGCATATTAATTGTAAATCACAAGAAGGACAAAGGCTTGAGTAGCATTTCGATAAAAATGTTTCGTAATTGGTTGATTCTGGACGGATTTAAAAATATTATTTACTATTTTCCATTAGACTCCTTCTCATGTTTTGTATCCTTAAATTTTTCCTCCCATACTTCATGATATACTTACTCGACGAAGTTGCCCATGGAATCCCACCCTCGAATCAAAAATATGACAGTACAACATTGGGCATGATGACAGGGTATGAAAATCAATATTCTAATTAGTCCATCAGTTAGAGAATAAAAATAAAATGTACACGTATTATTTGCTTTTTCAAAATAATAAAAAAATACTCGAATAAATCGCATTAAATTTTAGGAGTGGGGGCTCGTGACGTCACCCCTGAGTAAAATTTTTACTTAGGAGTGACGTCACGCGACATTTGACTCAATGTATGGGTATGATTTTTCGATTGTGTAAAAAAAGAAAAAAATACGTGTCCAATTTTTTTTATTAATCTACATGACGGACTAATTATTAAAATTTAGCCATCGTCTCTATTGTGCATAGATTTAAGCATAAAAGCCTGAATACTTAATTCAGGGCACCGACTGTACCTTACCAAAAACTAAAAGCAGAAGCCAAAAACACATCAAATCACTTCAGAGTAAATGGATGACAGACGGCCTTGCCGCTAAGTGTATTCACGACGTATTAAACTAAACTTCTTATCTAAACGCGCGTGTTCAGCTTGTTTAAAATCCGTCGTAAGCCTTTGCTTTATTTGCTCGACTTAGGCCCTTTGCCCTAAGTGATGTTATGATGCTATTGTCCTTACGTAATTAGTGAACGGCCCCTTAGTCGTAGAAAAACTATTGTATGCAACATTGTATAATTGTGTCAAAAAACCCACGCCACTCTTTTTTGACCCCTATTTATACAACAGTTGCAATCAACTTTACTTAAAAAACGCCTTCCGTAAATTGTGCATACAAAACAATTAAATTATTGTCAACACTAGGAAATCATGAATTATATTAGGAATAGATTGTAGGTAAAGCAGTTTTTTAGTACAGCATCGCACTACTACAACTACAACTTGTCTTCGACCAATCACTGCAGTGTTGTGTCAGTAGGCATAGGCATGGTCGGTCAAGCAGATTAAATTGGAAAAGCAGGGGAATACACCTACAGTAGTACCAACTTGTGCATATTTTCAGGCGGTTAAATTGAGAACTAATGGGCGTATGCTAGCGACACTACCAACTGAACAGAGAACTTGGCTGCATTGTAGTCAGTTTTAATAGCAACTTGGCAGTAGAGATTGCTGCAGAATAAAATAATATAAATGTGACTTTCTTTTGATACTAGATGCAAGAGTTATCTAGACACACCGTTGTACATTTTTGTATTGGCTAAACACATTGTCAATGCGTCAAACTCGAAAAGCATCGTCAGTTCGTCGGAAGTGCATGCTCAGCTGGCAAAGCAGGGGAATTACTCCCGACGAATACTAGGAGTGCACGATATTCAAGAAGAAATCTGAGATGTTTTCGAGTTTCCAACAACATCGACATTGTACTTGCGCGTTAGGGATTGGTTGATATATTACTCACCTGTTCTACAACCATTTGACGACGGTGCAGGTGCCACGCGACTTTCAAGCAACCGTAAGGAATGCGGCATTTTTTAAATAATCCAATGTCATATACCGCAATAATAATGCAATTAATAATATTCATACCTAATTTTAAATAAAAGTAAATATAATTAGGTGTGGCCTTAACTCCCGTTCCAGGTCCCGTCCCGTTCAGTTGTTTTATTGTGTGTAGTTTTTAAAAATGCACGGTCTCGAATTATACCTTGTATATTAGAAGCAGAATAGTGGATGAGGCAGTTTTCAATATCATAGTGACAACATCAACAAACCGGTAAATAAACGTACATTTATTTGTATATTTAAATTATCTATAGAATGAAAATAAGAACCAAAAAAATAATTACAAATAACACATAAATCTGTAATTTAAGCAAGTAAAATGAACTTATTGCGATGTGATTAATTGATTATTGTTATTACTAGTGGGAAATAATATATCTCGATGATTCACGCTAAATTTTACACGCGTACTACGAGCGTAGCTCTCAACGGTCTCGACGCATGCTACGAAAGAGGCAAGAAAACAATTATTTCTGCTTGGAAATAATACCAATTACAAAGTAAAACTCTGTTCTTATAAAGCTATAACTCAAATACGTAAATACAAACGTACATACATAGACTGCTAAATTCTTTCTTAGGCTTTGCCATAGACGAGTAATATTAATAAAAACAGAACGCGGTGTCGAAATGGCGTGGTAGGTAAGTTAGTTAAGCGTCCGCCAGAAACACCCGCAGAAGCATCTGTCCGTACATATACCAGGCTATCATAAATTTGAGGAGCGACACCGTGTCACAGATATAAAGAATAACGCCATCTGAACTTCAATCACTAAACTAGAGAGGAGCATGGAGGAGCCAAGGTAGCTCCACAACCAAAATGGGAACTAAAATCACAGCATACTTAGATTTTGTTCTCGCAGGACTTGTCAGTAAAATAAATAAACAAATTGCCCGACTAGCTGGGAATTAATATAATTACAGCTTACATAATTTTTCTAAGATGGAAGGTAATATTGACTTCTTGCACACAATACAAACCATGTAAATGTTTTATGATAATTGGTACTGAATAAACTGACCTACTTGTTTGGAAATGCACCCATTGAGTAACACAAGCAATACCTTTACTAACGAGAAAAAAGTTAATACTTTGCAATCACAGAGTAAAAATTTGCCTCCAAGGTTCCTGCCATAAGTATACTATACATTAACAGAAATAAGAAAAGATCACAGGGGTATTTCCACAAATATTCTGCGAAGTATGAAGGCACACCGTGTCTTACAAAAATATGTGTCGGGAGGTTAAGTTTACCAGCTGATCGCTTTCTAGTAGTTTAATTTTCATTTTATTCAACCTTACCAGAACGGAATAACGTTCAAAATGCTCAGTACTATAATAAAAATTCCTAACCCATTCATCATTATATCATATTGACAAGCTTCACTTCCACGGGAGCTGCTTTCATTTCATGAGTGCCTGGTACGTCGTTCTTGCTTTGTGACCCGCGCCAGGGCCAATCGTATTGATTGCGTCGGGATCTTGCAGCTTGCGTTGGATAAGCATAATTTTAATTTAATATTCTTTAAATTTGTTGTTTCATTGTTATTGGTCATCTATATATAAAATATATATCTGTATATAAAATGTATAGTTGTAAGAGTGAAATTTTTTGAAGATATTTAAAAAAAAAGTGTACGTACTTTTTGATGGTCACTGAATTTAATTTTTAGGGTTCCGTAGTCAAAAAGGCAAAAACGGAACCTTTATAGTTTCGTCATGTCCGTCCGTCTGTCCGTATGTCACAGGCATTTTACTCAAAAACGACGTGATGTACTATATGAATGAAATTTGGAGTATAGATGTCTTGTATGCTTATACAAGACACCTATACTCCAACCAAGCTACTTAGTTTATAGTTAAATAACAAAAAATAATATTGTAACTGAAACTGAAAAAAATAACAACAAATATCAATGTGTGGCACATGATTCGATAGTTTTTTTTTTAAACATATTGGGGTTTCTAAAAAAAAATTATGGAGTAAGTATTCTCGGAAAAAGGTAATAAATAGTACTTTCAAAGAAAATTATTTTCAATATGATCGGACAAACAGTTTTTGAGTTATTGCCGAAAAACTGCACTTCTTAGCAAAATGACGTAAGTGCCTTGGAGATACTCTCTTTTTTGGTGTCTTTTTTCATCTGTAGTACTTTTTTATATGCACGGCTATGGAATCCTACTGTCCAACAAGCTCTTGGCCGGTTTTTTATATGTGTTGTTGTTATGGCTTCATCACTCTAAAATCACTAAGCGCATTTCAAATATTTTAGGTACACGGATAGCTCGGCATCCACAGAATGGTGTTAGGATATTTATTACTTAACTACGCTGAAGAAAAAATAAGGTTATGATATTTTCCTCCGCAGACAAAGTTGCGGACGCGTAAATTATAAATATACCCGATGGGCTTATTTATTACAAAATTATTTGTTAATGTAATTATTGTAAATTATATAATGTAAGTAGTTAATATCAAAAACTCATTTTCTTGTCGACTTTAATTACATTATTTTTAACAAAACCACAGTTAGCATTGCAAAATTAAATAACTTAAATACAATAAATAAGACAAAAATACCAGCGGACGCACCGGCTTACTTAATGCCCGCAATGCGGACCAGAAAGCCTCACTACAGCCGCATCGACACCAAGGCAACAGGAAAATGGGAAAATGATACGTATTACTAGTGCTAAAGGTTACAATCGTCCTTGAATTTTAGGTTTTTTCTAAGGTGGTGTTTTTTTAAGGATCAAATGTCTATATATGACTAAATGCAAATAGAGTACTTACTCTAAAAGTAACAAAATATAGTTAAAGTTCTGCTATCCTACTGAATGCTGAAAACGCTCCATACTAATTGAAGAGATGTTTACAAAAACAACATAACTGACAATTTTAGTGGCTGTGAGTTATTGATGCAATAATAGAGGCTGAGCAGTGCATATATAGAATCTGCACCCTTTCAATGACGAAATGGCGCTCTCAGGCACTGCTTAAGATCAAGGATGCAGTATTTGAAATTGAAACTTTATGTATGCCTACAGATGGCATGCCCACTGAAAATAATTTCACACAACTCTACTCAGTGGCAATACCCCCTAGAGACAAATGGCTAAACAATCAAATGTCTTTCAAAGAGGGGAGTCACATCTGGTATACGGATGGATCTAAGAAAGGAAGAGATGTGGGATGTGGTGTGTATGGACAGAGACCAAAGCTCAATGTCAGCGTCAGCATGGGTACAGAGGCCTCAATCTTTCAAGCGGAAGTCTTGGCCATAAATAAATGCGCCGAGATAAACCTTGACAAGAACCTAAGACATCATCATATTTACATCAACTCGGACAGTCAAGCTGCCCTGTTTGCACTGGAATCCCTGGAGACCAACTCGAGGCTAGTGCAAACCTGCAAAAATAACCTAAATGCCCTGGCTAATTCCAATAAAGTTATACTCAGATGGGTACCAGGACACTCCGACATTGACGGAAACGAACGAGCAGACAAACTCGCCAATAAGGGCGCGGACACGCCCCAAGTCGGCCCAGAACCCTTTTGTGGGATCACAAAACGAAAGGCATACGTTCTGCTCAATGACTTATATAGATCTAAGGCAATCGAGGAATGGAGGCTCGTAAAAGGGCAAAACCACTCGAAAACCTTAATTAAAGGATTCAAGCAAAAGTTGTCAAAAGAGATACTACAAGCTCAAAAGACCAAAAACCTGCGCAATAATAAGAATCCTGACAGGCCACTGCAAACTAAACAAACACCTGTTTCAAATGGGTATGAAACAGGACGCAGTATGCAGATTCTGCCAAGAGGCAGAGGAGACTGCAATGCACATCCTCTGCTTCTGTGGACCACTCATGAGGAAAAGAAGTATCCACCTAGGGCAACATGTCGTGCCCCCGGAAGAGATACAAAATTTCACTGCCCAAAGTATTTGGCAATTCCTAGACTCAACGGGCCTCAGTAGTGAACTCTAATAAAGGGCTGCCACAATAGATCAAACCTGGTCGAAGCGGCATACAGAAGGCCCACAAATCAACAATAATAATAATAATATTGATGCAATTATGATCTTTATTCTATAAGTAGGCTGTAAAGGCACTTTTACAAGTCTGACTCTACGGCATTTCCCAAGAGTGGATGGAGTGGTCTCCACTGATGAGAAAAAAGGCAAAACAAACTCAATAGCTCGTCTTTTTTTTAATAATAATTAAGTATTACAATATTAGGATTTAGCATACCTTCAATATTTATACGTAAAATTATTACATATTGTGTTATAACTAATTGATAGTTTCATACACGTAGAAGAGGTATAGATTCTCCAAATCAAAGTTAAGTAGGTACTGTAGTAAAATAAAATATGAGCTAATAATTTCTGAAAGATGTATAAGGTCTCTTAAGGGTCAAAGTGAATAAGGTAGGTACATTAAAAATAATAATGATTAAATTTAAATTTCTCTAGGAGTCATAACATGCAATAAGATAAAATTAATTAATTTAAATCCTCAGAAATGTTTAAGGATACCTCTATACGTTTTCGTAAATAAAAAAATAAATAATACAAAACAAACATTTACTTAAACTAAGTTTCTTAGAGATTCACACTTCAATCTCAAGTAGCTTTTTTGTTATCATACTCGTATCACTGAGAATAGAGATAATTAGGTTTGTTCTGTTCTAAGTCGCGAGATTAGTTCTTCTTATTACTGGCTAGTTTGAAATTGATTGTCACCAAAATGACACATTACAAATGATAACCACGGTCTTATAACTTAGAACAAAATGTACGTTGTCTTTTGTGACTCATTTCAGTAGTCATTCCAGTTACGTAGAAAGTATTCACTTTATGTAACATTTGATTTGATCGGGTTATAATGCAATAGTTGTTCGGTTCTTATCGAGAGATGACACTGTAATCAATTTGGTTAACATATGAGTTCTAATATTTTCTTCTGTTTCCGCGATTATTACTCATTGAAATAAAACAATTTAACGGATTATATCGCGTATATCATCTCATTTTAGTTCCCGACGTTTGACGACATGGTCCTCCCGTGACCATGGAAAGCTGGAAAGCTTCCGAAACGTCGGGAACTAAAATGAGATAATATACGCGATATAATCCGTTAAATTGTTTTATTTCAATATGAGTTCTAATTACTAGATAAAATTATAATTTTTTGTTAAGTTTGCCTTTCAATGGCTGGATTTTTTTTTCATTTATTAAAGATGTACATTAGCAAACTAAATGATCTGTTGACATTGGTATCATTGTTATTTTTATTCATGGTAAGAATAATCCCTTGTCCGTATTTTAGGACTTCATTGCACGCATTACTTTGAAATAACTATCGTCACGGATTTTGTTAATACCGTAAGGAATTTACATTAAAACCGGTACACAATATAAAAAACATATTTTTAAATAAAATACTACACGTATTTTTATTTCAAATTTATCGTGATTGTTTTATTCATTAATAAAAAAAATACGTTTTGTCAGTGTTCATAGAACGGAACGTTTAACTGACAGTTGAAGTTTTTCCAGTTTTTGAGTTTTCACAAATGTATCAGGGTACGTCTTACGAAAATTAAAATAAAAAGTATATACAAATTGTGATGTGTGTAAAAAATGTTTGTACAGTGAGAAAAAAGAAGATAGTACACTAATTAAGTATAAGAACAATATTTTCAGTCGTAATGGACTATACATTTATTAAATGTGACAGTTATAATAATGATATTATTGAGAAGATGGAGGACTTGTCTGTAAACATATTCCTTTTCAGTTGGTGCAAGGATACAAATAAATTATTAAATGGTAGTAGGAGTGATTTTGATCAGTGGGACATAGTACAACAAATGGCTGTACATTATTTTAAGAAAATATGCAATAAATAAATAATTTATCTGTATACAAGTTGTTTTATTTCAAGAAAAGACGACAATTTCTATCATACTATGTAATAAAACAGTGTGACAGAAATTCCTCGAAGAAAAAAAATGAACATTAAAGGAAGACGAGCGAGACGCAGTCGCATAGTTTACTGGCACAGATCACCAGATGTCACTACGTGCGGAACGTTCAAGTGATATCTGTATCTCAGTTGTAAAAAGGTACTCTGTGATGATAACTAATTGTCACGCAAGATAAAATAACATTGAACATTTCATTGACTGTAATAAATAATATTCGCTATGCCGCATTATCCTTCGGCTCATTTAGCAGATATCCACTTTGTGTACGGATTTTGTGATGGGAACTCGCTCCAGGCAGTCGCCGAATACCGAAGACGATACCCAAACCGTCGTATACCTCACCATTCGACTTTTGCGGATGTCCATCGACAGTTTCGCTAAAAAGGGCTTGGAAAAGTTCACAGAGAAAGGGCTATAAATCTAGATGAACAAGCAGAGAACAGAATAATGAACATCATAACAGAAGACCCAACTGTCATCAATAGCTGTAGCAAGAATGGTCAATGTTAACAATAAGCTCGTATTAAGGCTACGGAAAAGGTACGGCCTGCATCCTTTTCACTACAGGAAAGTACACGGGTTAATTAACAATGACGGGCTAGCTAGAGTTGCCTTTTGCCAAAGGATGAATCAGAAATTAGTGAAAGATCCTGGATTTCTAAATAAGATATTATGGACAGATGAATCGTTGTTCACGAGAGAGAGAGTTTTTAATTCCCATAATCAGCATATGTGGTTAGAAGAAAATCCCCATGCGAAAAGGGAAAGTTCATACCAGCACAAATTTTCCTTAAACTTGGGGGCTGGCATTATTGGGAATAAAATAATAGGTCCCGTCATATTTCCAAATAGACTGAGTTCTCACAACTATTTGTTATTTCTAAATAATGAATTAAACGACCTGCTAGAAGATGTCGATTTGGAAACCCGACGAACTATGTGGTTCCAGCACGACGGATGCCCGGCCTACTTCGTTTTGGATGTTCGTAATTGGCTGAACCAACAATATCCCGAGAGATGGATCGGCCGTGGGAGCGAAGTTTTAGCATGGCTTGCCCGGTCACCGGATTTAACTCCGCTAGATTTCTTTCTATGGGGAACTCTGAAAGATAAGGTTTACTCAACACCTGTGAACTCTAGAGAAGAGTTGTTAATAAGAATTCAAACGGTTTCAGAAGAAATCAAGAACACTTATGTTAACTTGAATCATGAAATCCGTTCAAGATTGAATATTTGTGCTGAAAACGGCGGTACACATTTTGAAAATCTAATTCATTAAATTATTCATAATAAAAATGCGTAACTGTTTCATGTTGTTGTTTATTTTATTGTAGGTACAGGTTAGCATGATCGCTTTTACAACAAAGTCTCTTTCCTGTATGAGGTAAGAGGTAAGTATGATGTGAAAAAATAAGTAGTATGATTTCCTTCGAATATTATCATGCCTAACAATTTATGGTTTTGATTGTTAGTCAAAAAAAAGATACCTAAGACACAAAGTTTCAATAATAATGTAAGAGCACTTTAATGTCGTAGTACTTAATAAAGTTTGGATACATAAGTATTTGTGGTATTTTGTGGTGCCAATAAATAAAAATAATTTCAACACAAACATCGTGCTAGACATAACTTGACACTTCTTGTCATTCATGGAATACAAGTCACGCCATTCGCCTTTCATCGTATGATTTCGGAGCGACTCGTGGAGGGTCATGCTCGCTCTCTGTTCTTCAACTTGAGATTCCCACCTAAAGGCTTGTTCACAAAGAAGCGGGCATTTAATAAGATTTAATTCGTACTGAAATAGTAATTTAATTCAGACACATAATTAGACCCATGTTGATATAACATTATTTACTCGTACAGTCGTCAAAAATATGTGGTTTAAATCTTTCGGGTTATTACCGGTCACGGTGTATATACAGACCACCGACTTCAAAAGGTGATTCAAATGTGATCCGTACCGTACATAAAAGATTATTAATGGCTTTTTAGTGATGGATCTTAGTAGTGATATAAAGTATTTTTAGAGCCCAGAATGGGAAGATTGAGGAGGCACTTTGCACGCATCTCGAGTCTATGGAAGTAAGAAATGTAAAAGTTGCTTAGTTCATATTCATTTGTACCTTCCATCATCATCTCATCTTGCTGAGCTTAAAGAGCTTAAGAAAATATATGGAAAACGTTATAAGTGCCTATAAAATTTGAGGATTGCCCTCGATTACCCTGGGATCCCATCATCAGATCCCAACTTGGTGGCAATGGCACCACCTCAGATCCTTTAAAAAAAAAAAAGATTTTTTAAAATCGGTCCACAATTGGCGGAGATCATATAATCGGTGAACATACATAAAAAAAAACTATCGAACCTATAACCTCCTTTTTTGGAAGTCGGTTAAAAATTAAGATATATTTTAAATATTTCCTTTGCAATTCAATACAATTTAAAATAGATAGCGTAAGTACTTTTGATGATATGGCGCTCTAACAATCGGACAGACAGACAGAGGTCGCACCATAAAGGCCGAAACACACCGGATGCGTGCGCAGCACGTGACTTGCGCATTGTATCGTATGAAATGTCATAGTAGATGGCTCACCGCTTGTGTGGCGTGCACGTGCGCAGCGGTATGTCATCTCTTATGGGTATTCGTACTTTACAACGGGCACGCCACGCGCACGTCCACGTGCACGCCACGCACATGCATCCGGTGTGGCTTGGCCATAAGGGTTTCTTTTGTACCTTTTTGGTACGGAACCCTAAAAATGATATCGTAAAAAACAATGACAAATAAAGTAGTCATGAAAGTAGTCCATTCTGGGTCCACCTAACGCGTACTCTATCGAGAAAAAATATAATATGAACACCTGAGGGAAACAATTTTCCCAATTGGTCGACTAAACTTTCTAACCTGTCCACATTCTCAACTTATCCACAATCCCAACTCGTTCTCGTACCAATCCCTAATTGTCCACTTCCTATCTCGACCACATTTCCACCTCATACTCCGAGAATGTGGTAGAGATGGGAATGTGAACCAGGAGAAAATGGACGAGAAAGGAATGTGGAAAAGGTGAACCTGAACGTTTTCATAAAGAAAATTCTATTAAAATTGATTAGCAGAGACTGTCGATTGTGTAGTTTGCTGTTTTATTTGCTATCCGACAAGTAGATAGGTATTGGCAGAGTGCAAAGCGGGTGGAGGGGGTAGCCTAAACGATCACAGCGCTTGCTACGGCTAAAATTGTCATTTTTGTCGCTGACTGAGCTGCCAAATCCATATTGCAGTAAACATTTTCTAATCGTTTTTGAGATAAAAATATGGTCCTGGTAAGATGTGTTGTTGTGAATTGTGTAAAGGTGCGACCAAACCGCCGCTTAAAAAACGGTGACGGTACGAAACCGCAGTGTCGCGTCGTATCCGTACCGCTTTTACCGCAAGCTCTCCACACCGCCGCTCAAAAAACGGTGACGATACGGCATCGCAGTGACGGTCGGATTAATGTTTTCCTTTTTTAAAAGGCATGTCCAGAATCTGATGATCTCTATGTGAAAAACGAAGTGTTACCGACAATAACCGAGAAACCCACATTCGCAAATCTTTAAATTACGTTCGCGTTACGTCTTTTTCATACATTTGACTTGCGTCACCGTTTTTTGAGCAGCGGTGTGGAGAGCTTGCGGTAAAAACGGTACGGATACGACGCGTCACTGCGATTCCGTACCGTCACTGTTTTTAAGCGGCGGTTTGGTCGTACCTTAATATAGTAAAATAACACAAGATTTCATAATATTTTTCACAATATTTACTTTCTTGTTTGACAGCGGTGACAATATTGTCCATAATGGCCGCCTGTCACGTGGCGCTGTCGTCGCGCTCGGTCCAAATAAAGCCAATGACATCAACAGAAAGATAGGCCCGTCTGAACGTTTTACACAAAGGCATCTTATTTGACACGGATTTCTGACAGACACGATGGACCTAAAATAATTTTAGGGCCCACGAGTAGGTGCTCTTTGTCTTGCCCGTTAGCCTAGTCTTTACGAAGTAATATAAAGGTGTATGTATAAAGCAACAAACTTTAGATTTGAGGTAGATTTATTAAAAAACAAGACGATATGTCGCTAAAAAATAAAATGATCACAAGACAAGAATATTTTGGTGAACACGTTACACGGCAAGTTTGTCGGTGTCAGCGGCGGCGGCGGCGGCGGCGGCTGCATGAACGTCTACGTCGACGTCGGCAGCAGCAGCGGCGACGTCGGCGCCGGCAACGACTACGTCTCCGGCGCCGCCGGCGACAGGCGTCACCCGCTTCCGAACTATTACTGGCAGGCGGGGCAGCAGCAGCTCCGTAGTGGGAACCTTTCCTTTCCAAAAATCCCAGCGAGGCGCCTTCTTCTACTATTTTCGCAACTTTACGATTAAGTTGTGTTTCGTTCCCCCGCATTGTCCTCCTCAGGTGGTTTACTACATCGGGAAGCCTTGCGCCATTTTGGCTCCTTTGCAGAAATTGCACCACCGCACGGCCGATGGGCTTCACTTGCCTCTCAATTTCATCAAAATTCAGTTGGGTCGTGCTTGTGGTTTGCGATATCTTCGAAGACATGGTTCAGATTTCAAAATTTCACAGAACTAATTACTATTAAATTACAAAAATTTTGACACGGCCACCTCAAATCTTTCCTGCCTTGCGAATGATTAAATGAACAAAACGGATTATTATTTTTAAAAGCAGAGGAACAGCTTTTTGAAATTTAAAATAAAAAGAAAATATTAGGCCAGTAAGTAAGGACCGTTCTTTAGAGGTTCGTCACCATTACATGTTTTTTTGCAAATATTAAATGCTTGCATCAATTCTGTGTCTTAAAGGAAATTACAATATTTTATTTTGTTTATTAACTGTGAATTCTGTTATATAAATGCATAACTTTATTTGATATTCTTATATGATTTACCCTTTATAAATTATAATGTATGACAAAACATCTGTAGCGTGACAGAAGACGTCAAGTAGGCTACCAAATACTGGAAAGTTGAATTTATTTAAAATGTTTTCAAATGAAAGAAAACCGACATAGAATTGAACAGATCTAGAACAAACGTCCTTTGAGGAATAAATCGATCGACTAAAACACCAGTTATGTAATCAACGAATTTGCAGTTCATCGTTGCAAAAACTGTCTTTAAAAATTATAAATATACTGTAAATATACGATAAGATAAATATATCTACTTACTGTGTGCAAAATCTAGGCACGCGCGAACCTGATATGGCACTGCACACTGGTTTCAAATCAAATCACGTGGATTTACTTATTGCTCACTCTCAACTCAGCCCGCGGGTTCAGTTGACTACGTTTATTTTTTCGGGGGCAACTCGGCCCAGCAATTGGCTAAGGGGTCGACTGAGCCCACACGGGCTCAGTCGACTACAGTTTAAAGTTATATGGTTGACTCAGTCCACGGGCTCAGTCGACTACACTTTAAAGTTATATGGTTGACTCAGCCCACGGGCTCAGTCGACTACAGTTTAAAGTTATATAGTTGACCAACGGAAAGTTGAGATATATGTAGAACTAACATTTGATCCACCTGTCTGGACTGCTATCACGTTTTGGTAAGTTACTAATTTTAACAATAAAAGCACTAGATATCGGATAACAATATATTTTAATATTTAAGAACAATCGATCAGTGTAATGACCCGTGAAGGTACGCTATCGGCGAGAGCCATCTTCTCTCGCAGTGTTGCCAACATAAATATATATTTTAAACACAAACATACGTGAACACAACAGAAGCAAAGTTGATATATCCGCGTCTTCGTCTGCAGCATGGACGTAAATCACTCCGCCCAAACATTTATTAAATGTTCTAGAATCTTAACAGTTCTATACATAAAGCTTAACTTTTTTTATTGTGTTCTAGTTCCATAACTATTTCATTAATTTTGTCATTCACCTCGATGACTTAATTTTTTCTTTTGCTGACGATGTTATTTTTTACTTTATTTGTGTCTGTTTTCATGAGGCGTTGCAAAACTACTAGAAGTTTTAAAATGTCGGGTTTTGGCTTTAACAGCTTGTTCAATTTCACATGCCACCCTTGAAGTACATTGTTCGCCCTATTAAACTGCCTGTAGTATGTCCACTGACCAAAGTAAAGGGATTTTGGATTCATCCAATTGTCAAAAAACTATTGATTAAAATCATTTGCCATTTTTGTTTTAGGGCCTTCATCTAAGACGTGTAGCCAAGCGTCCAATAGGTGTTCAAATGGCAAATGTGCCAAAGCTGTCAATCGCCTAATATAAACCTTACCGTGTTTCGTTTTGGTAAGGCTACATGCCTTTGCCTTGTTCCAGAGGTATTTGGTGAGGTGATAGAAACAGCCTTGAATTTGGACACCCTTGCATGTATCGAGCAAAGCTGATATCAACGCCTTTTCATAATCCACTTTTATGCTGGTAGGATTCCAGTCTGAAACTTAGCTTTTAATGAGTTTGAAAAGTATTTCATAATTGGTTTTGCGTTTGTCGGGCAATAAGGCATACAGTACCGGCACAACTTTTATATTTTCTCGGTCGCTGCCGAGATCAGCATGTATGGTTACCAGTTGATAAAAATTTCGTTGGCACGACTTAAATGTGCCATCAACATAAAATTGTTTGCACTGCGACAGCAAGTTTCGTAATTCCGGACATGAAAATACTAATATTCTCATCCCATTATTTGTGTCATAAGCGAATAGCAACTCTGAAAATTTTGGTGGAATTATCACGTCCATGGCGTTCTTGAAAGTGCAGTTTTGAATGCCTAAAGATTTATAGCGTTTTCGATACAATTTCTGTGTCCAAGCCCGCGTTTTTTATTTTATTCGCAAATTGATCTTGGTAACTTCCACTATAAAAACGAAAATTAAATAACAAACAGGTATTTTATTTGCAAACATAATTGTAAACAAACACACACACACTAAGTTGTGCCCCTAGCGAAAGACTGTGCCTGCGGGCCGAGTTGTCCCTCTGGCGGTAGACTGTGGTCAACTGAGCCTGCGGGCCGAGTTGTCTCCTTAGCAATAGACAGTGGTCAACTCAGCCCGCGGGCTGACTTGTCCCTCTGGTGGTAGACTGTGGTCAACTGAGCCCGCGGGCTGAGTTGACCTTGTAGGCCGAGTCGCCCCCAACATATATTTTAGAGGTCAACTGAGCCCGCGGGCTGAGATGTGAGTGGGCTCAGTTGACCATGAAGGGAAATAAACGGCTCATTGTGTGTGAACAGTGATTATTAGTTGGGAATAAGACTTAGTATTAAAAAACAGAAACAATTAAGAAGTTGGATGTTTTGTATATTAATAAATAATTCAAATAAATGTTATGGGACAATTTTAACAAAAATCGAACTAGTCCTATGGTAAGCTTAGTAAGGCTGGTGTTATGAGTATTAGACGACGATATATTTAATAGATAATATTTTCTTCTGTTTCCGCGATTATTACTCATTGAAATAAAACAATTTAACGGGTTATATCGCGTATATTATCTCATTTTAGTTCCTGACGTTAACTAAAATGAGATAATATACGCGATATAATCCGTTACATTGTTTTATTTAATAGATATTTACTTATATATACATAGAGAACATTCAAGAATCCAGGAACACATTTTGATGCTCATCACACAAATATTTGCCTTTACCGGGATTTGAACCCAGGACCTTCAACTTCGCAGGCAACGTTACTCCCGCTGAGCTTAATCGGTCAGGCAAGTAGGTACTCGAAGCGTTTCCTTGCGAGATCAATTCAGAAATGACGCCCGCCGGTGACAAAATGTATTTTTTCTGAAGATAAATCGAAGAAATTCTGAATTGAGTGACAGAAGGCGGTGCACATCGCTCGTTCCTAAGACGGCCGCTGTACCGGCCACAGAGTTTTGAAGTGGCGACTACGAACCGGAAGATGCAGCCTATAAAGTGACCAACCGATGCCATTGGGAGGGTTGAGGGACGCTGCTCGATGCGCCATTGAGGAGATGCTTGGGCAGACCTTTGTCCTGGTCGACGTCTTTCATAACGTCGGCGATAACGATGACGAAGGTAAGCAATAAACATTTATTTTTAATAAATTTATTTCAAAGGTGGTGTATAACCAGACGACACAAATTAATAAATACATAAACAAAGGACAATGAATCCAGTAACTTTGTCGCCTGAAAGTATGGGACAGTATGCGTCAAATCCGGTAGTTCCGATTTTTCGCAGACTTGTTTATGATGTTGGCCTAATGAATAATCCAAGTTTGTGACCTCGAGCGCCGAACGCAACTTTGTGAAAAATAAAAATAAAAACGCGAAAAAATATTTTTGCTTTTCAAATTTTGGCGATTATAGCCCTAAAGGGCTACTTTCTGAAAAAACTTGCTATGAACGTTTTTAAAGAAGACTAACTTTGTTACAATATGATACTAAAATTGTCTCTGTGGACCCAATAGTTTCCAAGATCAAGCCTTTCAAAGTTTATCTTTTTTTCTCGAATTTTGCAATTTATTAAAGTGTGTAAATGAGATAAGTATATGTATATGTGCACGTGCTTGTTAGATGAAATACAACAATCCGAAGTTGATCAAAGCAGATCAACTTCGGATTGTTGAGAAACGGCCACGAGATCAGTCTCTGAGCAGTTCAATTTCAAAGAACACTGTTGTCTATGTGGAGATAAAATAACTGACAACTGCGACGAAAACCAGCTTCAATCTAGCCAGATTACCTCCTATATGAGACTCTGATCGATTTTACTCCTTGCGGACCATACCAGCAGGGGGTGAAATAGATGACCTGAGATGCAGCCCCACAACACCTTTTGCAGATGATTTCTTACGGCTGCGCGAGGATTGTAGGAAGGATTGAAATGCTCATCAGTCTGCAGGCACTGCAGCGGTGCCTCTTGTGACAATATACCTGACGTTGCAGTAGTAAATATCCCAGAAGGCGACGATCTGTCCGATGTCGAAATGGAGGATGACTTGACGGCACAAGACGTCTACGATTACCATCCCCTGATGGGGATATGCCAGCCCAATTCGTTGATCCAGATACGGACGAACCTCAACCGGGGCCTTCCAAGAGGGCTAAATTTTTTTATTTTTTTTATTTTGATTATTACTCAATTTCCTAACAAATAAATGTATTAACTTTTGTTGTACTTTTAATTTTTACTTAAAAGGAGGAGGTTATATGTTCGATAGCTTGTATTTTTTATTTTTTAACATCCCATCATAAAAGTACAGGGCTTTGATAGTATAATCAGGTTCAAAATTCATTCAGAACGACAGAATGACAAAAATTTGCAAAGTTCAAAAAAAAGGTAAATTTTGAAAGGCTTAATCTCGGAAACTATTGCGTTTACAGAGACAATTTAATATTATATTGTAGCAAATTTGGTCTTCCTTAAAAACGTTCTAATAAAGTTTTTTCAAAAACTAGTCCCTTAGGGTTATATAATCGCC
Organism: Hedya salicella; assembly: GCA_905404275.2. Lineage (NCBI taxonomy): Eukaryota > Metazoa > Arthropoda > Insecta > Lepidoptera > Tortricidae > Hedya > Hedya salicella. The sequence goes on along the minus strand of FR990096.1, from coordinate 9,556,570 downwards.
AAAATTTGAAAAACAACGATTTATCGGGGTTTTTTCGATTTATGACAAAGTTGCGTTCGGCGCTCGAGGTCACAAACGGCGGACTATTAATTAATCATTAGGCCAACATCATAAACAAGTCTGCAAAAAATCAGAACTACTGGATGTGACGCATACTACCAATGTAGGTATAAAGTTACTGGAGACTAAATCTCGCACAAATCGATCTATTGGGAAGCTAAACCCAATTAAGTAGATGGTATCATCATCGTCAGTTACTTTCCATACATTCTACGATGGGCCGACAACCGACTTCAGACACTATACCTTTTTACGGCACAAATACCTACACACACTGCAAATATTCCTACGGTCTCCTACTTTAATTTTAATGACACTCCTATTTAGTCAGTTAACATAAACATCGCGTAATTTACTAACTTAATTCCCCCTTTTCGATGTCTATTAAAGTGATAGAAATTATGAAATCGGAGCATAGAATCGATTCCACTTATAATTTATTAACCGACTTCCAAAAAAAGAGGAGGTTATATTTATTTATTTTATTATTTATTTATATGTTCGACAGTTTGTATTTTTTTTTGTTTTTTTTTTTTACTTATATTTACGAAACAAAATCTGAATATATATATTCAAATTTTCTATTTGGTTAGTGACGTCTATGCCTCTATACCTACTTACAAAATTGGATATAGCAAAACATTTTGTCATACCCTGTACAGTCGGCCAAGAAATTGGACTACCACTTTTCGACTCTATAACATGTTGATCACTTTATAGGTTCAATTTCTTGGCCGTCCTTATAAGTTCCGATCGTTACCCTGCATTGTGCGTGGCCCGACTTGGCTGGTTTCTTTAGATGTTGGATTTCATACATTTTGTGATTCTAAATCAATTCAAGGTCTATGGAAAAAATCTCCTTTGTAAAGGAAAATAACACAAACCAAACATCGACGATAAATTATCTGATAGTCGCAGACGAAGTCATTTATATTTAATTTATTTGTATGTTTGTGATGTTTTTTTGTTATAATAATCTATTTTAATAAAACGAGAATGAAATTGCAAGTAATATTCCATTAGCGCTCTAACGGCTCAATTATAGTCATCTTAGTAGGCTATAAACCCAGATTATTACCATCCGTTAAATTTAGATTTGATTAATGTTAGTAAACATATCAGGGAGACAATCAAAGAGTGCAGGAAGTTCATTGCTAAGTTCAGATGGTTGGTGGCATTTAGTGAGTGCCAGGGATCGACGGGAATCCGGGAGCTGGACTCGTTTGTTTACTCCCAGCGCCCGCGCAGCAGAATCGTTCCCGCGACCTTGAACAACGAGCAGCTCTTCTTAATGTTGTTATGCTTTCTAAATGATCTATGTACTACAAGTGGCTCAGGAAAATCTCAGCCGGGCGGTGAACCTAAGAAAACGAGCCCGCATCGTTGCACTCCTCCGAACTGGGCCGAAAAGGGTTTCGCCAAAAACTTTTTGGTCAAAACGAATAAAAGAGAACCGCGGACGGGAAGGCGGGCGTGAACATCGAGTATACCGCCGACCTGAGTGCTCTCTCCAGGCTGGAGGTACAGCCCGGCTACCGGTGAAGTGCTGTGATAGTGTTCGCGGATACTATAATGTTGTATTTTTCAGGACAAGATCCGTCTCCTCCAAGATGATCTGGAATCCGAAAGGGAGCTGCGTCAGAGGGTAAGAGCGGTCGAAACGTGATACGCGCGCGCGCTGCCAAAGCGGGCGCACGCGCGGTGGGCGGGGCGGCTCTATTAATAAGCCGCCCTCGTTCGCAAGCTTTGCACCCTTGGAAAACCGCAACACCCTCGGTGCCCCGCCCAGCCTAACGTGTACTAACGGATTGTGCTTTTTCTTAACTTACTTAAAAGTGTGCCTAAGTGTCTTTTAAAGTGCTTTATATATGAATAACATTTTGAAGTGAGTGTAATATGAAAAGAAATGAAATGAAATCAATATTTGTGTGACAGATTTAGGTTAACACCTTTACAGCATTTTGCAGTTACTGATGCAAGCGTTGGATCAGCCAAATCTTACCTTTCAGGTATACACACATTACATGATTAGAATTTTAATTTATAAATAATATGTCAACCAGATACACGACATTTACATTACAAAATAATACACTATGAGATATCTACAAAATATTATTTCAATTTATACTTAATTAACATGTCAAACAATACACTAATAGTCCGAAAAATATTCATTTAGAGAGCAATAACATTTACCCACTAGCCATTGCTTAATGGATTCTTTAAATTGATTAAAACAAATATTGTTGAACATGTCGGGTAATTTGTAATAAATCTGTATGCACATCATATGTGAATTTTTGGCTATGATTTTGAACTTAGGAGGTGGTTTATACAGTTTATGCATATATTGAGACCTAATTTCACGATTAACTGTGGCCTGCTTTAGTTTGAACATAGCTTTATGCTTTTACACAAACACACAAGTTTCATATATATAAAGACATGTCAAGGTTAAGATATTAATTTATTTTAAATATGGGCGGCATGAGTCAGTTCGTTGTAATCCAAAAATTGCCCTTATACAGCATTTCTGAATTAAAAATAGCTTGTCTTTCTCTGTAGAATTGCCACACATTACAATACCGTAAAGAAGAGAAGAAGCAATATACCCATTGTATGCAGTTATACCTGCCTCTGTGGATATTACTCTGCTAACTTTTCTTAGTACAAATATAAATCTATTTATCTTAGCACAAAGAGCATGGATATGTTCCTTCCAAGTGCAACACATATAAATATTTATGCCCAAAAAACATGTATACGGTACTTGTTTAATAATTTCTCCTTCAAATGTTATGTTTAAATCATCAGTATGGCCCTTAACACTTCGGAATTGTATGTAGTTCGTTTTAGACAAATTTACCTTAAGATTATTTTCTCTTAGCCAGTTCACAGCCTGTGCCAGAGTAGAATTAATAACAGCGTTATAATCAGTATCTGTATTTTTTCCTTCAATTATAATGGTAGTGTCATCAGCGAATAAGATACATTCGTGTGATAGTACATTCGGCAAATCATTGATGTACAGTAGCAAAAGGAGGGGAGTTAAGATACTTCCCTGACGTACTCCAAATTCATTTTGAACATATGATGATCGGTAGTTATCAACTGATTTATTAACTGGGCTGTAACCTGAGATTTGTACACACTGAGTTATATTTCCTAAATATGACTTAATCCATTCTAGTGCCGGACCTCTGATACCATATCTACTTAATTTTAATATTATACGCTTGTGACAGACAAAGTCAAAGGCCTTACTCATATCCATGAATAGTACAGTAACAGGAGACCTTTTCCCAATGCAATCCATTATTTGATTAATTAATTTAAAAGTAGCCAAAGAGGTGCTTTTGTTTTTCCTAAATCCATGTTGTTCCTCTCTTAGTACTTGATTTTTCTCAAAAAAAAACCAGCCTGTTATACATGACCTTTTCAAATATTTTTGCAAATATAGGTATTAATGTAACTGGCCTATAATTACCTATATCGCTCGGATCTCCTTTTTTGAATATAGGTTTCACGACAGACTTTTTCAACACATTAGGAAACACCCCTTGTAGTTTATTGAGATAGTTTATTGTGTGTAAAAGTGGCTGAGTTGCTATAGCAAAGAAACTTTTTTTTAGAATATCGGTCATAATGTTGTCAAATCCTACAGCCATGGAGTTTTTCAGTGAATTTACAATATTTGTCAACTCTTTTACATTCACTGGATTAAGAAATATACTATTAGTTACGTTATTTATACTTATATTATTTAAACTGAATGAACTGGAATTACTAGCAATAACATTAATAAAATAATCGTTGAATAAGTTTGCAATGTCTTGCGGATTATTGAAAGTATCATTATTTATACATAATTTCAGCTCATTTGCACATTGTTTAATATGGTCCTTAGTCGTATACTTTTTTATGACATCCCAGGCTGCTTTACATTTATTTCCATTTTATTAATATATTTCAGATTTTGAGCTTTTTGATGGGAGTTAATACACTTTTTAAATAATTTCGAATAGTTTTTATATTTTTGTTTATGAAATTTATGCCGTAAGCTCATTATATACAATTTTCTTTTATGTGAACAACATTTACGTAGGCTTTTTGTGAACCATTTAGTGTCTTTCTTTCTACTAGATATTCTTAATTTGATTACAGGAAAACATAGATTATAGAGAAGTAAATATAAATTGTAAAAAGAATAGAAAGATTTCGTAGCGTCAAGTTCCGAAAGCACTTCTGAGAAAGATAGAGATGACAGATATCTTACAAAGAGATCTATGTTATCGTTGCTATAGTCCCGTCTATAAATGTACCACCATCTTACGGGAGCGTTATAACGTTTGGGTACTGGTATTTGATAAGATTGGGCAGTATGATCCGATAGTCCTAAGTGGTGAATCTGTGCATCTTTGCCAACCACGCTGGTCGCAATGTGATCAATGCAAGTTTTCGAGTGAGTTGTAATTCTTGTGGGTTCCAGTATTACATGTTTAATATTGTATCTCTCTAGGATCCTCTTCAGTTCACGTGATATATTCGTTGATTTCAGGAGGTCCACATTGAAATCACCACAGATTACGTATTTGCTCTTTTTATGTTTGCATATTAGTTGTAAGAGATCATTGAGTTTATAGAAAAACACTGAAGATGGTGATGTAGGTGTTCTGTTAGTGCAGATACATATCACAACTATATCGTATTGGGTTATTTTCACTGCATAACATTCGAACACCAGTCGGTGCGAAAACTGTTCAGCTTCCCGTATAACTCTGAATTTAAGATCTTTATTCACTAGTATCGCCACCCCTCCTCGCTTGGACGTTTTGCTTGAATATGACCCTGCTACTTTATAGTTGCTTAGTTTCAAATTTGACTCTGTACCTCGAAGCATATTTGTTTCACTAAGATAGACAATAGCTATTTGAGTTCCCTTTTTTTTAAGAGTGCTTATTGCATCATATAAAAGTTCTTGCTTGCTTAATGCTCCAGAAATATTTTGGTGAAATATACCTATAGCTGGATTACAAGGATTGCCGACGAAAAAAATCCTTAGGGGCCGATGCTGATACTGTTGGTTTACTTTTGTTTGGCACATCATTTGGCGGTTGCGTGTATGTCATAGCTGAAGCCGATAAGTCTTCAGTTGCTGTGTTTTTATGGACCAATTGGTGCAGGTACGTAGAATTGTATAGACTGCATGCTATTTTATGCAGTAAATGTTCTCCCAAGTTTTTTAAGAACCATTTTTTCTTATGATATACCCAGTTTTCGTAATTGCATTGTAGAAAATTGCAATACTGAAACTGATTTGTAATATTCTTTACCATATTATTCAGCTTCTTTTCATTCAAATATCGATTATAAGGTATTTGCGAGACGAAGTCATTACTATTGTTTAAACCTTGTATAAAATGGTATAGGTTAGCAGACACATCCATAGGGTTTCTGTCATTTACTCCTGTTATAATAATTGTATAATCTTCTTTTGTCAGATTTAGGCATGAGTTTGGGCTATTATAACAAAATATGTCGAGATAATTTCCGTACAACTCATTCAGCAATGTTCCTAGATTTTGACCTCGTTGATCAGCTACTTTAACGAGTTTACGTTTCCTCATGCCATTTTCAGTTCGTTGCTGATAGTCTATTTGAAATTGGTTAACGTAGAACTTTATATTATTTGAAAATGATCTGTAGGGCAATTGCCCCATCTTCGGTTTTTTGGTTTGCGTATCAATAATAGGCACCTCATCTGCAATTTGGTGATTTTGCGTTACGGCTTTGGGAATCAGGCCCACTACTGGTGACGTAGCGCTTGGTGGTCGGGGCAGTAGGATTGGACTTGGTGCTGGCTCAGCGGGTTCCCGCGAAGAGTTTAGTTTAGTGCGGGTGACGGATTTCCGTTTGTTTTTCACTGACGATATAGATTTAGATGATACATTGGTGGATTTGCAGATACATGTCAGCTGATTTATTTTTGAATCGCATTCCTTAAGTCGCTTTGAAAGTGTGTAGTTTTCATTAAGCAGTTTCTCAATTTCATTGTCGGCTGGCTCTAATTTAATTGTTAAAGTTTTTATTTTATCCTTAAGATCATCAAGTAGGTAGGTAGCTATTGTTTAGACGTAAGTCAGTAAAACTCCTGTTTCGATAGCATTTAGGTGTAGACTGTGACGATAAACTTGAGATGGAACAATTATCTTCGTCTAATCCTTCAAATGAATTTTCTGTGGGTATATTAACCACGATATTCTTTCTTCGAATCGTTACGTTGTCCCTTGGGAATGAGGGGCCGGTATTCTGGGCCGCGTGACTGGTGTATTCTCATAGGGATTTAATTCAATTTCTTTACGGCAAGGGATACATCTGTACTTGGCTTTCCTCTCAGGTGACATTAAATCAAACAATTTGTCTGATATGCTCATACAATTCGGATGGTAATGATATTCGCAAAGTTCGCAAACTAAAACTTGCCTATTAACTACTGGGTTTTTACATTTCATGCATATTGGCGCCATCTGTCTGTTTAGTCATGTACGCCTTGTGTGAGTATCTATCTAAGTATTCCGACCCCGATACGTTAAGGAAACTTATCAATCAACTGTAACGATTTATGCAAGTGGTTCGGCAGCTACACGTTAGATGGCGCTGGACCTGTAGTCATTGTTAGCTTATCGGGTGCACGGTTCAAAGTCCACGTATGTTTTTAAATCGTCGAACGGTCACTAAGAATCATGAAATTATGTTTCACGCACATTTTAAACACACAAATTGTAAAATATGATGGCAATTTCGTCACTTAATTGATCACTTTGTTCTTTCCGTCCATGGTTTGATTTTAACGTAATGTTTAAATCCTAACTGCGGTTGTAGTAAATTACAGAGAAATTGTAGGTCTGATTCACTGTCCTAGGTTCAGATAACAATATCTCTTGATTATAAACGTCACATGAGCACAATGCACTGCACTTTTCTCGTAAACAACACTAACAATTTTTAATTAACATTTTAACACAGAGCCAATGTTTACATGACGGCAGCACCATCTTTTTTTCCTGACAGTCCCTAAGAGTCATAAAATTCAATAAAAATTTAATAACTCCAATCGAGTACAGGATGAAGTATATCGTCTATCACGTCAGTTCATTAAACATTGGTAAGCAGATACTAGGTATACAATTAATTTGTCCTTGCTAGCACGAACAGGGATCCCACAAACGGCACCCATTCACGAGCATGACGTATATCTCAGCCATCGTCTCCTCTATCATATTTAAGGAAAGGTTGCGAACTACGCAGATTAATACGACGTAATGACTATTTATCATAATATATCTACCCCTTGATAGCATTTTTAAAACGTAAATAATATACAGACAATAACCACGGAACGGAACAGAGTATGAAAATAAACTAAAGTGATAGTGACTGAATTAATACTAAAATAGCAAGAATCAGTAAATAAAATATTAATTTGTTAAAAAAAATCAATCATTAGTAACGATTTTGTGCATTTTGCCACAAAAACAACATCACTTACAATTTTTTTACATGGCCTCGAGATTTGAGAAACTTTATCACAAAAAAAAACTAATGAAGCCACATAGACACATTCAAACATATTTACAAAAAAATATGTTTTTTTTTCGATTTACTGACGTCCAAATAGTCTGTAACAATCTTTTTTTATATCTTTGATTTGTAGATATTTTGTACTACTTTATTAGAGTATAGATGTTAGTTGCTACCTAATTAATCTTTGAGTAACATTTGTCGAGTATGTAACTGCCAAAGATCTAGTCAATTAAGTATTTGAATATTTTGTTTATGAAATAGGAGGCAAACGAGCAGACGGGTCGCCTGATGGTAAGCGATAACCGTCGCCCATAGACACTGGCATCACCAATTAGTGTTCAAGTTAAGGTTAAGAAAGAAATGATCGACTTTAAGTTCAGATCAACCAAGTAGAGAAATTTACCAAGTCTCAGTATGGAGTAGCAAATAACATAAGAAGTCATTTTAAGTAATGCTGACCATCGTGTCGTGATGGCTTCTGTACTATTCCCTTACTATATTATACGTTGTGAAAATAAAATTTATATACAACTACAAAAAATTGTACTATGATCAATATAAATTACTAGAAGACTGATGCTTTCGTTCAATATTTTTATGAAAGTTTCTTCAACAATATTTTTCATTTTTATAACTGTAACTATGCTCGGCATTGTGATTATTTTTCAATATTGTTAGTCGACCCTAATAAGTAATTGTTGTTAGTCGTCGAAAACCCAAACCCCAAAATGAAATAATGATCTTTATTCTGTAAGTAGGCCACAAGGGCACTTTTACAAGTCTGACTCTACGGCGTTTCCCAAGAGGAGACCACTGAAGAGAAGAAAGCCGAAATAAACTCAACAGTCAGTAATTTTTTCGAAATAACTCTTATATCTCTTACAATATTTGTACTTAGCCTATACTAAATATATGTTTTGAGTATATAAACTCAATGCGTAGTTCTTCAAGAAAACATATCAAAACTTATAAAAATAAAAAAAATATTTATATAGAATATAAAAAAGCAAAATAGTGATTTTTTATTTAAAACAACTTACATACGTTTGATATGCCACCTTATAAGAACCGTGTCCAAAGACCAAAAAAAGACCGAAGTAAATTATTTGGTTTCTGTTTTGGGCCACGCATTTTTGTCTGTTAAATAGTCCTCTACCCTAATAATAAGCCTTTGCCATAGGTAATGCTGGAACTGCAAGAATATTAAAGAATGTATTATTGCCAGCACCCAGAGCTTTTTATAAACTCTATTAAAACTGGATAGATTTTAAATTACAACTATACACAAATGTCGCTTGAGACCATTTTCTTTTCAGAGGAACTTTGGTCCACATTTCCCCTACAAATCACTCACCGAGCTACCAGGGAGGCATAAACTGAGAGAGGTAGTTGGACATCTGTCGGCCTTATCGATGAACTTGTTACCAAAACAACCGGCTTATCAACGATGAGCGTAGCTGCGAAGTATTTATTATTGAAGTTGTCCGACAGATGGAGCGTAAGAGAAAATGTTACCTTATGAATCCTGGAATATCATATCATAATTTACAACTAGTCTTAAAAATAAGGATGGCTTAAAATGAAGTTCTATTCAGTAAACATAGAGGAAATCATTTACTGTTTTGTTTTATTTTTGTCATTATGTTTATTTTGCAGTTGCAATTAAAATTTCGTCTGGTCCAAAATATAAAGATGTGGATGCGAGCACTTCGAAGTCCCTGCTACAAATCAGACTTAACTAAAAAGCTCTAAATAGTAATCTTAGATCACCCTCACTATGGTAAATTTGGCAACGAACAATTCAATAATGAATGAGGTTAAAAAATATATGATCCACAGATGTAGTTAATGACAATATTCTGGCATCACAAGGTTGCATTATGTATGTAATGTGTATCAAATGCCAGGAACCACCTGAAACTTATTGGATCCATTGTTTTTCGCAGTACGTGCTTCATAAATGACAAAAGCGCGCTGTTCAAAACTATGTGAATGCGAGATAGATATTCGTCACGTGATAAACGCCCAGAAATTATACGCACTTGTTGTCAAAGTGGGTCAGCCATTGCACCCGTCTATCGTGACGTCACTGGACGTACGACCTTTACAAACTGACAATATTTCTGGCGGTTTTTGCCTACACGCTTTCACTCGCACAGCGGTATAACAGTGTGAGCTATAATCTTCAATGATCGGTTCGAGTATTATTATGTAGTAGTAAAAATGAATTTTCATAAAAAATATTGCAACGGACTATTTGGAGGTCACAATCAATAACAATTTATTTAGATTTTTGGTATGTTCGCATGTGTCGTTGTGGCTTCATCACGCCTAATCGTTCAACTATTTGGTACGCAGGTAGCTGGGTTTCTCAAGATGGTTATAGGATACTTCAGGATGCCCAACTACACTGTTGAAAAAAGAGGGTTTTGATTTTTTTCTCCTCCGCGAACGACGTTGCGGACGCCTTCTACTTATACAATAAACATCTTTGCATTTGAATTCCTGAATGGTCCTGTGTGTATTAAGAACGGGGTCCCGCGGGCGGTCTTACTCCACTCAGGGCCACATGGAAAATTACTGTACTAAATTTCAAAGCTTAATCACCAAGTGCAACATGTTCCACAATAGGATCCCAGAATGCAATAGATCTTCGGTAAATTCGTTTGCTTGTTTTTTTTTCTATACTTTGAACTTAATACTCTCCCAAAGTAGCCATCAAATAGCGCGTCTGTCGTTATTTCTTCAATGATCATAGTAGCGTCACGCCAGCCTTTTCGTATTTCTGACGTCCTGGTACCGTCTGTCGGCAATGCTCGGCATAGGTATTGCCTATTTTGCATTTGTAAAGCTCGTAAAGTAAATAAACAGGCAGCAACCCCAATTTATATGAGGTCTAAAGTCCTAGTAAGATTTAAAGAACACTATCAAATTCTTTAATACTTTATGTGAAATTAAATATTTCTTTACTTAGAATGTTCGATAGCGGAGAAGAAAAAATCATAACCCTCTTTTGTTCTTAAGCGTAGTCGAGTAAAAAGTATCCTATACAGTAAAATGTAATCAAGTATTTGAAAACCGTTTAGCCGTTTTGCCACAACGACCAATACAAACGAAAATCCAAATAAATCAGTGACATTAAATAGTCCGTATTTTTTTTATAATAGTATAGATTAGCACAATTAGACAAGGCACAAAGCAGTTAATTTGACTAGCGCCATCTATGCTCGGAAAGCGTAAAAAATAATTGCAAACCTTAGTTTCAAGTAGCCTTAGAGAGAGCAAAAGACTAGCTGCTAAGAAAAGATAAGTTTACTTTAGCAAGTACTCAATCACGGCTCGTGAAATAAATCCGGGCTTTAAATTTACGTGCTAAGTGGCTCCCGAATCATTTGGCAACTAGATCAATAAAGTCACAAGCACCTTAATCGGTTTCATTCAAATTTGCACGGCAAAAACCATACATTCTGTCATTAAGGGACTCCCATAACTATGCGAAACTTCTAATAGCACTTCACTTTTCTGTGTTATATATGTCTCATCATGTCAACACCTTTGTTAGCAATATAGTATTTCAGTTTATCTTCACGAGTCACCGAAACCAAGATAAGCGCCATCAAAAAATATTTTTACCACAAAATAACAGTTGTTGGTAGTTTTTTTAAAAACCTATTGAAAATCCAGTTGACAATTTCAAAGTACACATGCGTCGCTTGCGAGAGAGCCTATACTAATCTCTTGATTAATTAAGTACTACAACATTCCAGTAGATAAAAATATAGGCCAAATACCAAGCTACAATATGTATATATTTTTACTTGGTTTGCACCAAGTGGAATAATTGTATATCACTTTAAAAACAGTGTAATTTACCGAAATTTTTTGGGTAGCCCCTTCAAGGGGTGCATCGAAAAGTTAAGATATTTTTTTAGTGAGATTTTTGTCAAATCTAGTATATGAAACAGGCTGATTTTCAGATATGTTTTTTGACTATCGAGAACCTATTCAGCGCCTAACGCGGAAACATGTTTGTTTATTTTTTTTCCGTTTTTATAAATGCGAAAGTGTGTCTGTCTGTCTGTCTGTTACCTCTTCACGCTTAAACCGCTGAACCGATTTAGATGAAATTTGGTATGGAGATAGTTTGAGTCCCGGGGAAGGACATAGGCTACTTTTTATCCCGGAAAAATGCCCTCATCCGCGATAAACGAATTTAAGGCGGACGAAGTCGCGGGCAGAAGCTAATAGATTAATATACGGCTAAATTATGTAAAAATGACATTCTTCTCTTTATCTTTCACATCACTAACTTAAATGTAGATAAAACAGAAAGTTTAATTTGTAACCACCAGTGTTTAATCGCCATACGATAAATAAATAACAGAATAATATCTTCGATTTCATTATACTTTTACATCTGGCGCGTACGGAAAAAACCCCAAGCATGTAGTGTATTAACTTTCTCTTTCTTTGATTCGCGCGAGCATTAAATGCGTCCCTTATTACAAATTCCGCTCATTGGCCGGCATGGCGTTTGAGGCGTTGTTTACGAATAAGCATTACTTGACGATGCAGGCCCTTAAAGTGACCCACTTACCTTCATAGGTACACGCCTCAGCCTCCGCGAACTGCTTGATGATGAGGTCCAGCGTGTGACGAGTGACCTTTATCAACACATCCACCACCTTCCGGCTGTAGTATCGACGCATCTCGTTCACTGCATTTTTCACCATTTCCTGAAGGCAATTTTTAAAATATTGTCTTATTAATTTTCATGCAATATAATAAACAAGTTAGCAGTATTGATTGACTGCGCCAAATTAAACTTGAAGATACGTAGTCGGTCTTTAGTTCTTAGACATCGCGGCCGAGTAAATGTTCCTTTTCCGCACTCACACCACACACAACACACGAGCCACCCCTCAACTAATATTTGAGCATGTCAAATGTATTTTTCTCAAACATGCAATGAAATGTCGTCATTACGTGCGTTAAAATAGGCTTCAAAGTATCCCGTTTCGGGCGGAAAACCTGAGAGAACTGCAAAGGAATTTCATACAAAATTGAAGGCCTAGGCGGGGAAGTAATTTTTTTTAATTTTAATGCAAACATGGCGTCTGTGTTATGCACAGGCTAAACAGCTGAATTATATATTTTTTTCTAGTGGCTGAATGATTATCGCACTAAAAATATCCGCTTTAATGCCTATTACACATGAACTGACATTAAGAACACAAATCAGTATGGTTCATATGTTGATGAATAAATTTAAAATATTGTCTATACGTAAGTCACCATAGACCATAGCCAATATTTAAAATCCCCTGCATTTATTTTATTTATCATAGAAATTACGATTCTTATTATCATGTTGTGTATAACGGCCCTAATAGGGTCTACTCAAACACTACACACACAAAATACGACCGCCTTCGGTAAAAATAAAACATTATAGAGGGATTGGAGGGAAAATTTAAAAAAAAAACTTTTGTTGTGTAGTTTTTTGAGTGGTGTATTTTTTTATTTCATTGAATATGTTTGAGAAAAGTACAATATATGCCTCTGGCCGTGAAAAGTGCTTGCCAGCTTCGTATTACTATCCGGCCTCCCTACGGTCGGCTGTCTATACCTACTCACCCGGCAAGCCCTTCTTTCCCGGCGTCTGCAGTAATGTACTATTATAATTGGCTTTTGTTATTAGTACATCACTGCAGAGGCTGCTAAATAAGGGATTGCCGGCCGAGTAGTTATAGAGCCATCGAGGCCATCTAGAAATACGAGGCCGACAATACCTGTTCGCGCCGCGAAATAAAAAACAATATTTTTTTACATAATAATAGTACATTGCAGACGCCGGAAAAGAAGGGCTTGCCGGGTGAGTAGCAATAGACGGCCGACCATAGGTACCGTAAGCCTGTAAGCCCAGAGGAATGTATAGTGCTTTTCTCAAACATATGCAATGAAATAAAAAAACTACACGAAACATTACAAATTCGTTTTTAAAAGTGCCAATATCTCGATAGCTATTTTTTTTATTAAGGTCAAATTTACTTGATATGGTAGCTGTTGAGCTATTTTATCAGTCCTCTTCATTTTGGCGTTGGTTTAAAGGGACAGCTTGTATGTCATGCGTGACACAAGTTTACACAACACGTAAATGATCATACAGTGTGAAAATTTTACTGATGTCAACTTTTATTTCAACCCGATGTATGGTTATAAGTATAACTAGTAAGTGAGAGCAACTGTGCCAAACTGAAAAACACAAAATCCTACATCTCGTCTAAGGTCAACTGCGCAAAACTCCACAAGAGAACTTGTCTGTTATGTTATGACGTCCTAGTATAATGTCGCATATAGTGACGGCTAGTGCCGACAGCTTACCGGTTAAACCGTCACAAGGAGTCTTTTCTCTTATGACGTCCTAGTTTATCGCATGAATCTTAGTGACGTGCTGGCAGGGATCGCTCCAATATGCCTTTATGGATTTACGAAGGAACCAAAAATTATGGAAATATAAAGGATATGACAAAATATAATAAAAAGTACAGTACACACATTTTTTTGCCAATTAGTGCTTGTGATTGTTTTGATATTCCCAAAATATCTTGTCGTTAACTCGCTTGCATGTGCTTTTCTACTGTGATGCAGGGCCAACTTCAACAGCCTCTGTAAGTTTGAATGGCTGATTAACATCCGACTACGACTATCGATAGCAGTCAGAGCATGGTGAATATAGGCTGCAGCCACATGTTTGCCACTTTAGCAAGGTAAAATCTAACACAAGAGATCTTTTCTCTTATGAAATCCTAGTACATTGCGTGTAGGCTAGTGCCGGCCAGTGCTGGGATTTCGCAAAGTCTTTATAAATTAACCCCCATCAAAGAAATAAGGGTGCAAGTTTGACGTGTGATTTTGTGTGTCTGTCTGTGGCACTGTAGCTCTTGAAAGGATAGACCGATTATGATTTACAGTTTTCAATGGTGATTAATAGAACATTTTCTTAGGGGTTCAGCCGTTTTAAAAATAACAGTTTTTTTCTACATTATCGTTTTAAATAAGTCTGATCTTTATTTATTTGAAAATAACTTATTTAACTTTCTTTTATTATTTAAAAAATATTTGTGGTATGCTAGGAGTAAGCCTAAGATTTATCAAATAAAGGCCAACGCAATTGGCACGGATACATTTCAATTAGCAATAGGTTCAGCTATGCAAAATTAAGTCTAGGAGACACAATAATGTTCTTAGATAAGCCTATGGGAGCTCTCGAAGCACTTCCACAACGCTTAACAGTCCTGTTGCCCCCTTGACGTGGTCTAACTTCTTTTTTTGAGAATCGTACCGACCCCGTCTTGGTAACCGCTGTAATGGGAAACCTTGACACACCTGCATGCTTTTAGATAAGCCCCCGGCCGGCATGGAGAGCAGCCTGTGTGGGCTCTCGAAGCATTCCCAAACCGCCGACCAGTCCTGCTGCCCGCTTGACGTAGACTCATTAAGTGTGGATGCTTGCCCGCTTCCAGCCTGGGCTTCGTCTGATGAAAAACAAAAGTAAACTGTCAAATACTTTCTGATTCTGATAATGCAACGAGTTAACTTATCCATGACCTGAATTTATTATCCCCAAATATAAGTATAAGTAAAGAACCGCAGATTTTTGTAATTATTATTTTTTTGCACATCTATGTCACTATATGTTTTAACGGTAACGGATATTTTATTTTATTTTATTTATTAAGGTCTACCAACAGTTAATACATCTATTGAATGTACAAAATATATACAAGAGTTACATAAGGTGATGCTTAACTAATTACAGGTAAACACAACATGTTACATAACGAGTATTAATCGAAGTGCTTACTTAGTGCTTAAAACTAGAAACACAGGCATACAAGTACTATGCTAATAATTGGAAGATAATTGTATTAATTACTAATATCTATTGATTTCCGAAACCTAGGCAGCGGATCAAAATGAATATAACAGGAGTGACTGTGCTTATTCAGAAGTCTACATAGCCGAGGAATGGGGGAATTGGCGCCAAGAACGGTTCTCCGGAATACAGGGGCAAGAAGATCTATTATTTTGTGAGGGTATCTAAATGGAACTCTAAAACGAATATTGCGTAAAAGTTGCGGACAGTTTATATGGTTGTTCAAGAGTTTGTACAGAAACACAAGATCGAGCGAGTCTCTTCGCTTAGTGAGCGGGCTAATTCCAAAATGCTCAAGTCTCTGTCCATAGGATGTGGACTTATGAGCAAGTCGGGTGTTGGCAGATAGATGCCAAAGAAATCTTTTCTGCACTCGTTCGATCCTTAGACAATGCGTGGAATAATGTGGCCGCCATACAGTGCTACAGTATTCTAAGATATTGCGAACAAAACAGTAGAATAACATAATTTTTGTTTTGTGATTTCGAAAAATTTTGCCATTCCTTATAATAAATCCAAGCATTTTTGATGCTGTTGAGATTATTTTGTCAATATGGGGTATGAACGTCATTTTCTTATCAAAAATTACTCCCAAATCTCTGATTTGGTCAACTTCGTTTAGATACTCTCCAGCGACGTGGTAAGATGAATTAATATAAATCAAGTTTCTAGTGAATTTTATATGTGAACATTTCGCAATATTTAACTGCATTGCATTATCTGTCTGAGGAACCAGGTTATCTTTCCTAGGGATGACATGTTGGTTTCGTTTGAAGTTAAATTTAATTGTAATGGGTGGAGGATAGGGATCTATTTTGCTTAATATGTCTTGCGCTGCAGTGATCTCACAGTCAGTTAATGTAGTAAAAACTAGGTCAAGAACTTTTCCCTGGCTATTACGAATGTGATTGTATTGTTTTAAATTATTCAAGTTCGAAAAGTCAATCAATAACTGCGCTATGGCAGAGATTCCTGAAATCGGGTTTTCACTGGTACTCTTATGAATTGTACTCCAGTTTATAGTACTTAAATTAAAGTCACCAATAATACATAACGGAAGATCACAGTTCTCCATTTTTTTATTGCAATTATCAATGTAGTGCTCCAATACTGTCTTTTTAACTGGAGGCTGTAGATATAAGGCACATAAGGCTATTCGACGGCAGGCTCCCGCCCTCGGCAAGTCCAAGGTTATCCATAACTCTTCACACTTACTCTCCCACTCGCTGACGCGTCTGGGGCTGTATTCTTTCAGGACAGCAATAAGGACCCCACCACCATCATTGCCAAAGCGGAAGCCTGCCGTCTCTCTATCTCGTCTATATACAAAATATTTATCATTAAATAGTTCACTACTCAAGACTCCTTGATTTAACCAAGTTTCGGTAAGTACAATGACATCATAAGTACAATTACATAAACTTCTATAAAAATAATGTGTTTTCGTTCTAAGGCCACGTGTGTTCTGATAATAAATGTTTAACGATGAGAATTTATTTTATAATGGTGATAAAATACAAGCAAATTTATTCAATATTAATATTAAGTTAAAGAGATTATTGGACGAAATTTAACAATTGAACGTCTCTAATCCACTTATAATCTGCATCATCATCCTTCCGCATATAAATACGGCCATGCCGCGTCCAGACGTGTTTGTAGTGTATTTCCTTCGCTTTCAGTCTCGCTGCGGCATGAAGGGATTTGTTCGCATTTGAGAGGTGTTCCGAAATATATATCGGCGTTTTCTCGGCAAGACCTAGGTGCGAGCTGTTCAGTTTGTTATTAGGATGCGATTTATTATATTTAATGACATCCGCCAAGAATTGGTCACGAGCACTTTGCGCGTTAAACTGTACTATTATGGTGCGGGGACGAGGGCTGTCGGGGTTTTTCTTCATAGAGCGTGTGATGTTTTGAATATTATCGCTATGAATTATACCATTTATTGCAGTATTAATGCTCAGCACTAATTCTTTCAAGTTTTCATTTTTCTTTTCCGGGACGCACTGTATTTCAGCGTTATTCGCGCGGCTCTGCTGCTCCAAATCATTTATCCTAGATGTAAGGTCGCGTACGGTTTTCTTTAAGTCATCATTTTCTTTTTGTATGCATGACAAGGTTTCCTTTATGTTACTATGACTCTGGGTAATGTTCTCGTATTGCTGATTCATAAAAACCATTGAATTTTGCATGTCTTGTATGTCTCCCTTAATGGTACGTATCTCCAAGGAGATAAAGCTCTTAATTTGTTCGCTCATTTGAAAGAGAAAACTGGACATTTCGGTTTTTAGGACGTCTTGCACTATTTCCCTAACATCGTCCTTCGAAACGGGTTCGTTTATACATCCCGATGGGGAGTTCGGAGCTGTTCTCTTGTGACGCCTAGAAATGGAGGTCTGGCGTACAGGAGCGTTGTCTTTTCTGCCGGCCTTGTTTTTCTTTAGGATACAGAGAGAACATGACCAGTCATCAGAAAGATTGAGCGTTGCAGGATCCTGGTTAGACGCTGAAGCTAAACATTCAAGGTGATACGCCTGATCGCAAGTTGCGCAATGGATAAGATCCTCATCTTCATTCACTCTCTCGCAACAAGCCATCTTTGTGCCGGACATAGTGATAAATTTGTTCGAGAGTGAAATAAATAAGCTACAATAACAACGACGCGGCGTAATAACAACGGTGCAGTTTGAAGGTAGCACCACACTCGTATTTCTATTTGTTCGTTAACCCTAACTAGTCACTTGCGTAGTGTTGTCGACCTTACGGATACAAGGTCTCAAGCACCATGAAATATGCGTCGCTTACGGGTGTACGTCGTACGCCCTCGCGGGCACTAAGTAATATGTTACTTAGCTGAATAAAATCCAGAAATCTCGTTTAATTATTCACTTTAGGCACTAGACTTTTTAACAACATGATGGCAGTTCACTTCATTAATATAGGCACGAAAAACCAAGTTCCATAAATCAGTATTACACTTGAAAACTTAATTATTTTAACAGAGTACTTTGTATACGTGCGAACACTTCTCACTCTTATTCTATATATCTATTAATCCTAATAAAAAGTTTACTTTGTATTCTTTTTATAAACCTTATAGTTTGTGCAGATAAAATATGTATTGTTTCTGTTTTGTATGAAATGCTTCATACTAGGCGAACGATCCGTTTATGTCGCAAAATCGCACGTTTATTTGAATGCTTATAGTGTTAAATGGAGAGGACAAAATTACTTTTAAAAAGTTTTAATCCAGATTTGAATATAACGCAAGAGAAATTTAGTTCAGTATGATTCGTTACATAGATAAAAAAAAATCTGCACAAACTATAAGGAGTACAGCGTGTGTGAAGTATAAGTTTTCCGTAGCACTTGCCTCTACGCCGTAACGTACTCATAGCCATCATAACTAGCTTCTATTGGTGAAAAACTTAAGGCCCTTCTTGTATGTAGTAGTAACCAATTCGTATAGACAATTTTACGTTCAATATTAGAAAAATGTCTTAAGTTTCATTTCCATTTTATACAGTCCACTACTTAATACATGCAGGAAGGACATCTGTTTTTTAGCCGTACAAGTTTGTAGCAAAAAAGTAACAATTAATATAGGTATGGGTGATTATGGCAGTAAAAAGGGTACATTTAATCATTATTTTAGATTTTCTTTTCTGGGCTTATTTTACTCATACTCGTTTATACATTCGAACCTGATACATTTAAAAATATCTATTAAACTTCCATCTCAGTTTTGTATGAATTATTTTGCTATTTCTATGAACGTATCGCACCTGAGAACTCTTTTACGTACACTACAAAATTTTGCGACACTATGGATTTTTTTTTCTGCAAATCATCGTAATCTCTGTAGTTTTTATAAATGTGCAAAACTATAACAAGTTTACTTTTAAAGTTGCATAAAATCAATTTACACTTAGTCCTTTTTATTTCTCGAGGTAGTCGCACCTTTACGTTTTTACGCCCACATGTGAATCTTTTACGTTCAGCTTTTGCAACAATTGGAGACAAGCCTATGAGTACTATCTACAAAACGCAATTCAAGGAGAAATAGACCCGTCTCGCTAGCACTTACAAAACACCGTTTGATATCATAGGACCTCCTAGGTCCATCGTTACTGATGTTTGATTTTGAATTCGTACATCAAACAGAATTGCACCTTGCACTAGTGTACTGTATGATTTACGGTATGTTGATTCTATTTAAGGTATTTCGGGGTTTATCTCTAAGGGTTTTATGTACTCCTAGTGTAAGCTTCGTTCACAGAACTTCCCTATCATAGTCATTAATGGGCATGCCACATACATACATATATTGCGTAATAAAAAATTAAATGTAATGTCATTTTATTTATCTACTTAAGTAACAAGACATTTACTTACCAAGGACCATTAAAATAAGAGGACTGTCAACTGCCGTACTTTAGGATCGTGACCCGATCGCAAATATACACAGCATATTATTATTTTGAATGTAATATTCCTTAAAGCGGGTAACGTAAATAATACTGTGTATTCGGCAAGTTGTATTTTAGAAAGTATGTTTTTAATAATGTCGATTTAATCACTTACCATCGGCGATAAGAAACTCGAAGTCTGGGTTGATATCGACTGACTTTATCTGCTGTGCCGCCTTCTTAATGAGGTCCAGGACTTCCTCTACCGCCTCCTCAACCATCAGACTCTTGCGATTGAGCTCCACGCACGCATTTCTATTGAAACAGAGAATACGCGCTAATTGTTTATTTTTTATTTTTTTTAGAGGGGACCTCTCAACATAACGTAAACGACCACTGAAGTCGACGGCCCATCTTGTGCAAAGCGGAACCATGCTAAGTCATCCGGTTCATGGTCTCCATTTGTGAACTTTTACACCCCATCGGCCATCGGTTTATATCATATTGTGTCTATTATTTATTGCAAATTAATCTACATCAGCTATGTGCCCACACTCTTGGTCACAAAGAGAGTAATGAAAATGAAAAATTAATGATTTACTTACCGGCAGCCTGTTTCCACGTTCTCTATGAACTCGTCCACCGACCACGGCATTTCTTCTGTGGTCAAAAAGAGTGTTTCCGTTACAAACTGCTACTTATGTATTGCTACATTTATAATCACGAATAATCTCTACATGACAGATTCTACTTGACATATTTTGGTTGATATCCCTATGTGACGTTACATTTTAAAATTAAATCTTAGTTTATGAATTTACCTACCTGGTAATGTAATCAGCGTCACCTCTTGCATACCAGACAGTACATATATAATGCGATTCGTATATATGTCATGGACTCTTGTGACCAGGACATCAAAGCTTTTGATAGCTGCATTGGCTCGATCTATGAACTCTTCCCAGTCTTCGCTCGTCCATGACACTGATCGTAGGCCTGGGAGCAGGAGAGAGGATAGACGGACTACTTGCGGTAGAAAAAGAGGCCGTACTTCTAGCTTTACTCGGCGCACGGTGCGAAGGTAGTCTTCTAAGAGAAACTGTTGAACATAAGAATTAACAAAAAAAAATCAGTACTCGTATGACAGTATAAATTAAATGTCAAGAAACGACTAGGTAGTCTAAACGGTAGTGATATATATTTTTATGACTTTGTTGGTTGGTAATTTTTTATTGACTAGGTCTAAAGTCCGAATTTACCAGTTACAGATAAACTCTTACTTACGTCATGTTCAAACGTTTAAAGTTTGAATTTAGTACGTACCTCCAAAGAATCATTGACCAGCGTAAAATAGTTCTTTTTTGCGTACAAAGAATGACAGACTATGGGCAGTTCCACGTCCATCTTGACCAGGCAATCAGACTCCCGAATGAGTAACCTGACGGTATTGTCCAAGTTCACGCTGATTCGCCCAGCGTCGTCGATCTTCAACAATGTATTGTTGAGGCAATCATCCACGTCCCACAACTGTTGAAAAAGAGTACATATTATATGGCCCGTCTACACGAGCGCCTATCATCGGCGAGTAGATGGGGATTAAAATCGGGAAAAAAAATACGCATTATATAGGCATTTTAAACTACTAATTAGACAGCGATTCGACAAAGAGATCCGACGTGTACTTTTACGTCACTACGGCCATATAAACATATTTAATTCTGGTTTGCTACAAAGCGATAGAATTAAATGTTTTATGGCTCATATCATGGTTATTTTAATAGTTATAGTTAGGTATACGATTTTCTCTTTCTTTTCTCTACTGTTTCTTACATCAATTAGCTTTTAATAAACGAAAAATAAAACTGCACGCATATTCCCTATTGGGCTTAAAACAGAAATGTCTGTATATGAAATATATTAAAAAAAGAGAAACTGACTAGTTCGAAGGTCTCCGAACCTCTATATTTTTAAGAATTTTTGTATGTTTGTATGTGTCTATGAGGCTCTATAACGCCAAACCCGCTAAACAATTTGCAACTGTTTTAGTACACTGGTAGCAAGGAATCCTCAGATGGTTATAGGATTATTTATAGCCCACTACGCTGAAGTAAAAAAAGGGTTATGAATTCTTCCGCGAACGAAGATGGGGATACCTTAATATATATAATTTATAAATATTACTGGTTAAAACATTGCGTTGAGAAAGTGCGCGTTTCCGGTATACTTCTTAGGTCATATATACTGTCTGTTTCTGGATTTTGATGAATAAATAAAAAATAAATTAATAAATTAATAAAAATAAATTAATAAAATAAATTAATTCATAATGTTAGAAAGAGACTTCCGCTTCTTAAACAACATTATGAATTAAAAAGAGACTTCCACTTGAAACAAAAGTTACAAGTGGAAGTGTCTTTTTTATTCCCCCTTATTATTCTTCTCTCATATTATTATTCCCTGGTCTTATTTATTATGATGCATTTATTGTTTTTCAAAGTACATGCTTGCACTTTTTACACATTATTACGAGTAGCATTCGTTGGAACCATTGTATGAAGCAGTGGATCCAGTCTCCAGTAGGGACCTCTTTAATGGCTTCGTGGTACGCATTTGCCCCTTGCGGACTTGTAAAACGTTCGTGAATCTGTAAGCTTTTATTTTCAGAAAAAAAAAATCGCAGGGTGCGACGTCCGGGCTGTATTGGTTGGCGGGCAATCACGACATCCGTTCCACATTTGAGGACTTCAAATATGCATTCGTTATAGTCGAATGTGCGGAAGGATGCCTTATCATCGAGAAGGACGACTTTGCTGCGAGGACTCTTTTCGGAAACTGTTTCTAACACTCTGAGCAAGTAAGTAGTTGCGTATCAATCTGCAGTCACTGTTTTTTGGTTTTCAAGCGACACTGTACTTAGTGTAATATCCTGATTTTATGAAAGAAGAAGCAACCATCTTCTTCCCGGGGCTTTGAGTTTTTTTTTACTTTAGTCGGCAAGTCTTTAAAAGGGAACACTCCTTCTGGCGACTGGTTTTTTTCCGTTTTAAAGCATTACAGCCATGTTTCGTCACCGGTCTCGATATTGTAGACAGCCAATGATAGTCCATTCATTTTATAGCACCACTCTACACGCAGTCTCGAGGATACTGCACAAATGTCATAACGAGAACAAAAAAATATAGCTATGAAACAAAATAACTTAAAAATAAACAATTTGAGTCTAAATAACGTGCAAGAAAAAATACAATATGCTTGGAAACTCAATAATCATAATCGTATTTTTTTTTTTTTTAATTCTAACCGGCTAGACACAGAAACTTTCAGTATTGCCCATGCCAAAGCGTATATTTACGGGGATACCTAATACTTTACCTTAGAAAAACAATTACTCTAAACTAAACTGAACTTAAGCGAAAAGCGGTTAACATAATCGATAGTCGTACCAAACTTGCTTTGAAGAACACGTCTGCGCGTCTGATGCGCCGATACCAGGAGTACATACTTACGTTCTGGTTCATCCAAACGGCGCGCATAGACTGGTCGTAGTTGGTGATCAGTGTCCTCGTGTTCGAGTACTTCCGCATAACGTCGACCGCGGCGGGCAACGACCGCAGTACGGGGTGCGCTGACACACTCTCGACAGTCTCCGTCATGTTGTGGAGTAGGCAGCGAGACCATTTTATGCGCCCTGCAATCATTTTTTTCTACTTGTGTACTATATACTATGAATGGGGAATAGATGAAAATTTTCAAAAATCTTGAAATTTGGTTTATATGTAGGAATAAGGCCTCCTTATCGTCAGAAAAAAATTACAAGATTTTTCTGTGGCTTAGAAAAAAATAAAAAGATGAAAAGGTGTTGGTAGGCCTATATGACAGCTTATACGGTACGGCAAGAATAACAGTACATTTACAGCCTTTTTATAATCGAAAACATCAATGGTGCAGTTGCCATACCGTATAAGCTGTCATATAGGCCCACCAACACGTTTTCATCTTTTAATTTTTTTCTAAGCCACAGAAAAATCTTGTAATTTTTTTCTAACGATAAAGAGACTTATTCCTACCTATAAACAAAATTTCAAGATTTTTGAAAATTTTCATACATTCCTCATTAGAACTCCGCGAATCAAACTACAAAGGCATACTTTTTAGTTTGTACCATTTTGGTCTATTTTATATGTCACTGAACTATTACGAAATATTATTCAACTGCGCGCAGAACTTAAACGTTATTCCAAAAAAAGCGCAGTGTTTAGCAATTTTTTTAGTTATCTGTTTTATTAATTTTATTGTACTTTACAAGTAGAAAAAGTATTGTACATATACAATAGTTATATTAAGTCTTGTAACTTAATTAGGCCGCCCAGCAAGCTTCGTAGCCTAAACGCGGAACTAGATTGAAAAATAACAGATTATATAAAGATTGCAATAGACACTATTTTAGTTAACTTCATTTAGTGTCCCACTGCTCACAAAGGTCTGCCAACTTTTTGCCCTCTCGGCAAACACATAAAAAGCACTTCCCAACGCATATGCACTTCCTGGCCTATATAGTTACTCGTAATGTACGCACTGCTACCATGATAGTAACAAGATCAGTAAATGATTAAGAGAGTTAAGTGAAGTCAAACAAAATCAAATAAACAATAGTTATTTGTTACGCAAGGCTGCAAAGTTGTTATTTGGCGCGAGCCCTTGAATTGGAAGCCGAGTAAGCGAAGGAATCTAAAATTTAATCAAGCGTGGAGCCAGAAGACACAAGGAGTCAAATAAATTTGCAGCCGTGCGAACACACAACTTTTCACATCATTATTACAGCGAGGAAAATGTGAGATGTAAGCTAAACTATGAAATTATAACAAACTGATTTTTATTTCAATTAAAAATAGTGATAACTAAAACTTTATAACAAAAAAATAAAACCGACTCCAAAAAAAACTAAAAAGTAAAAGAATAACGCCATAATTGAGTTTCTTCAAATTACTTACAAGTAACCGTTTGTAAACTCAATCTATACATATATACAATTAATCTTATTTTGGCGTCGGTGCCATATAAAGAATGTGTAAAATATTGAAAATTGACGATTTTAGTAAGTTGTGACACGATGGCACCGACTCCAAAATAACATTAATTGTATATATGTATAGATTGAGTTTACAAACGGTTATTTGTAAGTAATTTGAAGAAACTCAATTATGGCGTTATTTTTTTACTTTTTAGTTTTTTTTGGAGTCGGTTTTATGTTTTTGTTAAAAAGTTTATTTATTTTACACTTTTTAGTTAATCGTTACTTAAAAGTGTATCTCGTGACGATTCGAACAAGCCCAAACAGGGCTAGGATACATTATTTTATTACATAGATCTGGTGCCTACCTTCCGGCTCCATCATCAAATCAATTCGATGGTACCATTCTCATCAGGAACATTTAAATTTGTGACTATGAAGTTGCTTAGCTAATTTAATCAAGATATTTTGTCGCCACCCCCCGTAAATCATTTATCATTGAGGAGTTCCGATGGCATTCTACACTTTCTGAATGCAAATGCTTATTATGTTTCTTATAATACCAAAATCGCTATATGTATGCGTACAATATTTGAGGCGTTCCTTCAATTCCTCATGGATTCCATCATCAGATCTTCACCAAAATTAAATGGGAGCAACTTGAAAGTACCTTCTATAGAAACAAAAAAAAAATGAAATCGGTCAAATAGTCTTCGAGTAATCGGTAAACATCCATAAAGACAAAAAAAAAAGAACATTCCGTCGAATTGAGAACCTCCTCCTTTTTTTGGAAGTCGGTTAAAAATATAAATTACAGGCGATGTCTGTTTTCTGTTTTCGCTGTTAACTTTACATTCCCAGAGGCCACCGCCGATCCAGTTGCTTGCCTCTACCGAATACCTATTTACTAACTTAAAAACTATACGGTGGGACTTTGTATTTGGTTGATATAGAATACTTGATTTAATCTAACTAAATAATAATTATAACCATATATCTTCTTATCTGTCTAATGCGGATTTTTTATTAGGGATAACAACAATATAGGTATAATATCCTAAAGTAAATTATGAGGTAAATTAAAACTAACTAGACACACTAAAATATACTACACTAAAATTAAAAAAGAAAATATTGATATAAGTATATTCTGGTAAATGTATATTTATTGTGGCAATAAATTATTTTTAATTTAATAATAATGAACATATGAAACCCACTCATGACAAAACAAACTTTCGAACAATTCGAAAATCAAATGACTTTTCCACGCTAGCGGATAAAACGAACTTTTCCACGCAGGTTTGGCGCTGTAAACGAAACTATTTATTCCAAGCCAGTCAGATGAGAAGAAATTACACGTATACTTTTGAACAATGGGTAATTTTTAGAACTAATTACATTTTCACATTTGTTGTTACACTTTATTGTCACAAGTTAACTTTTTTTAATAAAGCGAAACAACTTTTGTATCACAAATCAGTAAATACATTTTAAAGATCATTAATGACATCTAATAATTACTCTCACGAGAGTCATATTACAGAAACTTTGTTAAAATTTTTCAAATCCAATAATAACACTATTAGAGAGCTGTAAAACGTCGGTCCATCCCAAGAAGTAACTTAAAAGCAACTTGACTGACCCTGTTTTCTAGATGTGTGCTATTAAGTGATTTTCTTTTATTTGTCAGTTTTATTTTTATCCTTACATACATACAGTATCAATACTAATACACAACATCACTGACACATTAAATGATTTGTTGCTAACGCAAATCTCGATTAAGATATCTCCCTTCCCGTTCGCTCACTCTATGCCGCTTATTTCTAAAAAAATTATTCTTGGAACCCCATGATACTTTAACTTCTTGTTTTTATGCCATCCTAGTGAAGAAAATTATTGGTAATTTACCTGTCAAGTGCGCGCAGAAGTCAAAAGGTCACATATAATTTTAGTGATTCTCCTTTCACTTCAATTGAATGCGGCATTATACGTTGCATCAGTACAAGTTTTCTATTCCCCTGACAACAGGCATTTCTGTCATAGTGTATTGCTTAATGTGACTTCAATTAGTGAACCAATAAGGCATTCGTGAAATAGTTATTTGTGCAACAAGAGAGCAAAGTTGTTTTTGCTGCAAGTGCCGATTGTTGAATCCCGAGCAAGCGAAGGATGCTATTATTGAATCACGAGCGGAGCGAGTATTCAATCGGTACAGATGCAAATAACTTTGGTCTCGTGTGGCACATACAACTTTTCACCTCAGCAGTGAGGACATATATTATACACAATTTTAGTTGTACTTTCAACCATTCTGTGTGTTTATTGTTACACGTCATATAAAAGAATATTTACAGTTAACAGATGACTTTTTATTTGAAGTTTCAGTAATCATTTATGTTTTAAATTTACAAAACAATCAAATTGTTGTGTAATAACAGGAGATATGAATAACAAGAAATTGCTTCCTATATTATAACATTTTCTAAGGAATGCGTTTAGAAACTACCCATTATACCTATATAGTCAGTTTTAGTCAAATTAAAAATGAATATAAAATTTACACATTAAATTTGATTAGCATCGTTTTATTTTTAGAATAAGTATATAAAGTAACTATATTTCACAACGTAAATGATTCATTAATTCGATCACAAAAAGAATTGCCATTGTTTAAAGATGTTTGAAAATTAAAAAGTAAATAATAGTTCCAAATTTGTCCACAATGGCGCTATAGTAGTTTGAAGTCAATAACCAATTACAAAACATTTTGATGGAAATATACTCAATCGTCCGTTCTACTTCTGATGTAAATATTCAATCGTGTTTAAAATTATTTTCCTTACATCGTTGTGGATTTTTTTGGCTTTATTATGCTTATTTATCTTACGCACTTGTGACGGCCTCTTTAGATATAAATAGAATATAAACTTCTTAGTTCTATACTCCATGGGTTTAGTTCTTTTTTCGGTGTCTAATTCGGTTATCGAAATAGAATTGGAATGTTCTTGACACTCGCTTTCTTTATACGGATAAGAAAGGGACAAAGTGCTTCGAAGTTCAAATATTTCGAATTCGATCATAGACCCAGCACTGAAAAAAAAACAACTCGCGCCAGTTACTTTGACTCACGCTCGCAGCAAATCGCATTGTGCACACTGTTAGCTCGCAGCAAATCCCGCATGTTTGAGCTGCTGAGGTGAAAAGTATAATTTATGATTTAAACTCGGAAAAACACACTTCCTGACTATTTTAGCCTATGTCACTCCTGTAACTGTGTGTATGTACATACACTTATTATATATGTTTGCAGCTGACTGTAATCAACGTAATTATTCAGAATATTTGAATTGCGTATTGTTATTTACGGCTAAATGTGCTTACCAGCGACAGGTGAGTAATTTCTAGGCAGAGGCGGGTCGTCTTTCTGCTTTTTAAACATCTTGGTGATCTTGTCCACTTCTTTCTCGCAGTAGCGAAGGACGCGATCGTACTTTTCGCTCAGCTTCGTTATTTGAATTTTTTGGCTCACCTTAAGAAGAAGGAAATATAAAGAGTTATACGCAATATTATCAATCTTATATTATTATTTTTTTTCTCAAGGTGTACAAGTTCGTCAGCGGAGGAGAATAAGCCATTACCCCCGTTTTTGCTTCAGTGTAGTCGACTAATAACCAATCTCAGATGGCCAGCTATTCGTGTATTGAAAAGAAAATACCAGTAGAGTGCGAGTCTAACTCGCGCACCGAAGGTTCCGTAGAATTTTTCACTTAACCAAACATAACAGATTAGGTTAAGTTTACTGTTCACCTAGTGCAGGGCCCGGCAACCTTTTGAGTCGAAAGAGTAAAAAAAAAAATCGGCCAAGTGCGAGTCGGACTCGCGCACCGAGGGTTCTGTACAAATTTTTACTTACCCTAACTTTATTACCCCGTACCGGTTGAGTTAAGTTTGCACCTGATATCTATAATATTGCATACAAATCAGGTGCAAACTTAACGCAACCAGCTTGTTCAAATAGGTGGGTTGTTCAAAAATATTTGATAATGTGCAGGTCAACCCCTTCTATATAATATCCCATTTGACCGAGTAGCTAGACTTTTAATTTTTACCCCTCCTCATATTCGTCGTTTTTTTAGAAAATAAAAATATATTTTTAAATATTTCCTGCGTAATACATGTGGGCTAGCCATGTTTATAAATATTCCAAAATTGAAATAGATTGCGTAAGCAGTTTATGAGATATGGCGCTTTTATATTCGGACAGACAGACAGACAGAGTCGCAACATAAGGGTTCCCTTTGTACCTTTTTGGTACGGAACCCTAATTACTATTTACAAAATTACAGTCTTTAAAGAGCCAAAAAAAAAATTTGCCTACAATAACAACAACAACAACAACAGCAATTCTTTATTGCACACCAACAACAGAAACAGTACAATAGAGCCTTAACATAAAATAAATAGACAATAGGCGGTCTTATCGCTAAAGAGCGATCTCTTCCAGACAACCTTTGGGTAGCGGAAATGACATAAAATAGCTAGAAATGAGTAGGTGGTGAGATAAGATTACACATAATTCAAAAATAAATAAAAACAAACATACATATTATACATATACTAAAGATACATACTACTATAAATTTATATATATATATATACAAAGTACTTACAATACATAGTACTTTTTGATAAAAAAATGTATAGAGCCGCACCTTCACATCCAAAAAGCGACATGTGGCTCGCCAGCCACAGGTTACCGACCCTGCCCTAGTTGTATATGGGATAGTGTAGTGTAAGTAGATTTTTCTATTAGAGAAGTTTTTACCATAGTAAGTATATTGGTAGTTTTTTTTCAATAGGGAAAATGCATGAATTTTCATTTTTGCTTTATTTAAAGCTCATTCATGTAACAAACAGTAGACTAAAATAATTTTCCGAATAACTATAAAAATAACCAAGATATAAGCCATCAAACATTTCATTCTATCTCTTTCTAGCAAAACAGAATTGAATATGGATTTTATATGGCCGGAGTGCAATATGACGTAACAGTGCACGTCGGACCTCTCTGTCAAATTAGTAGTTTCAAATGCCTATACTCATCTTGCGTATTTCTTGGCCGATTTAAATTTTAATTTCACATTTTGAAATCGTTTTTACGGTATTTTGATATTTAGTTATGAAAAGCGATAAAAAAAATTCATGCATGTACCCTATTGTTAACTTACTGGTTTTGATGTCGATTTTCAAACATTAACAACACTGTCTGTCTCGACACACAAACTGACAACGAAGTAATCCTATAACGGTTGTGTTTTTTTCATTTTAGTTCACACATACAGTAGCGGCAAGTAATCTATTTTTTTTGTATATTTGTATACTAGCTTCTGCCCACGACTTCGTCCGCCTTAAATACGTTTATCGCGGAGAAGGGTATTTTATCGGGATAAAAAGTAGCCTATGTCCTTCCCCGAGACTCAAACTATCTCCATACCAAATTTCGTCTGAATCGGTTCGGCGGTTTAAGCGTGAAGAGGTAACAGAGAGACAGACAGACAGACAGACACACTTTCGCATTTATAATATTAGTATGGATTAACGACTACGACTACCTCAACGAATATCAGATATACTATAGGAGAATTAGATAAAATAGCGAAAATCATTCAAATTGTTACAGGGCTTCCTTGATGTGTTCAGATAAATCACCTAAAAGTCTTGGGGTCTTAGGGTTGTGCTGACGTCAGAATTTTGATTTTAAAGTCACTTTTTCCAATTTATTAGTTTCATCTCGAAACCTTCAAATATACTTGCACAGTTGCCTTTAGAAATATAAACTACGGTGAATTTACTACAAATTTGGTTATACTAATGTACCGGACAGTTCAGGCTGAAAAAAAAATAGCTTCTGAGAAAGAGTGTACCTAATTTTATAATACCTACAAAACTCAAGGTGTTTGACCTGCTGCTTTTGCCATGCACTTTAAGATCTAGAGCTGAATCTTGGCAAAGTTGTTTATCAGATAGTAAAGAGTAGATTAAAAACAATAACTATACTCGTACCTAGAGATTTTTTCTGGCATGAACTTCAGGTGTCTAATGCTTTAGTTAATAATGACATCGACAATCCTGTCATCGATTTTTTTTGGTGCCCCTTTGTCTCGTTATTGATCATGGAGTTACCATTTTCAAAGTGATTTATAGTCGCCATGCTCCGTAGGAGCGAGGCGCGAACTTTTTATCGATAAATACAACCCTACCATCTTAGAAGAATACGTAGTATTTAGTAGCTGTTAAGAAAATGTTCACAATATCAAATATAATATGTGATAAAAAAGTGGTAAAATACAGTCATAAAACCATCAGGATGGTTTAATTACTTGATTATCGAAGTAAACGATAACAACATTTTCGTAATCAATGATATGTCACATTATTTTTGAATGAATAAAGATAATGAATAAATAGTTGTGATTACATAGGTCGGACAAAAAGTGCGGATGACGTAATAATGACGTACCTAATCTTGCACACAGGATGATGTTTGTATTTAAAATTCCGTGTGACATGTAGTAACGAAGTAGTATTAATTTAAAAAAAAAATTGATTGAGTTGAGAACTAAATCTTTTATGGTGACGTTGTTTCTACAGCCGAGAACTTTAGAATCAATTCCATGTGGTCTGCTTACATTATGCTCTCTAAGAGCACCAATGAGGACATTAGCAACATTTTGTTGCAAACGGTCTTTGTCTCATCTACTGTACTGTAACATAAATATAGGATTGCCCTTATTTCGTATTTGATTAAAATAAGAGCAGTATACGTGTTTGTCACGTACCTCCAAAAACGGAAAATTGCCACAATATTCGAGTAAAGATGACATTTTACAGCGTTTTTTTATACATTAGTCAATATAATCGAAAAGATGCAATAGCTAAAAAATAACGAAGTCAATTTATTGTTCATCTGATTGACAATGTGTCAGTCAAAAACGTACTTACTCATTTCAAGTGGCGATATCGTTTAATAAAGAGGTTGATACATGATAAGTGATAATTGTTTATGAAAATCAAAAATACTACCTATTCTAAATCACCTATAAGTGGTTTGACGTCATCCGCAGTTTTTGTCTGACCCCTGGTGATTACTTACTTAAAATTGGTATTATAACAAAACACATACATACATGCCCTTGAAAAACAGAATCCTCTTTTTTGACGCAGTTGGCTAAAAACAGCTGACATCATTACATAGCTTCAAACACAAACGAAACTGGGAAATTAAAGCCCTTTACTTACTTTTCCCGCCATTTTTAAGTCAGGAGCATTGTTGATATAAACAGAGTTAACACCGAGTACGTTATGTCTGCCTGGTAGATGGTAGGTAGTCCAGTCCTCTGTACCAAGCAACATTGAAAATTAAATGGCCCAATTTAAATAATTTCGCTATTTAATTTTATACCCGTAATTCTTCACGTTGGCTATAATTTTGTACGAGAATGAATGAATGAGGTAAAACAAATGTCGTTAAAAATTTCCACATTAGGTCATTTTAAATTTAAACATAAATCAATTGAACGACGAACAAATCTTTAAAGTTTAAGCAGTTCTGTACAAATCTATTTACTTTTGTAATATCTATACTATTATAAAGTAGTAAAAATAAAATGTTTGTATGTTTGTATGTGTCGCTGTTGCTTCATCACGGACTTCAACTAAAGAAAATAAAGTGACATATGACTTTTCTCCCTTCGAGTACGAAGTTGCGGGCACCTAGTAATTTTATAAAATTGTAAGAATGAAATGTCTGTACATTGAAGATATTTTTTCATAAAAACGAGTGAATTGGGCTATTTGAACGTCGCTGAATCAAAATAGATTTTTGGGATTCCTGTTTTTATGGGTATGTTCTTTACGGCTACAGCACGTCAAAACGGCTGGACCATTTCAGCCATTTTTATACAAAGATAGACATCAGAGTATAGTTTTAAAATACTTTTTACCCGATTACGCTGAAGCAAAAGAGCGTTCCTTTTTTTCCTCCGCCCACGAAGATGCCCAATATTATAAGTCATTTAAACGTAGGTATAGTCCTTAGTATTTTTTTTAATACTTTTTTTCTAAGTATTGTCTTTAAAATATTCGTAATTGTAGGAATTATGCTACGAACGGACACAAGTACAATGTACCAGAATGGCAGTGAACTCCTTAACTAGACATTCATCCCCCGAAACAAACCTTAAAAGTTAACTTACCTAAAAAAAAGTTGTTTGAAAGATTTGTGACGTTTGTGTTAATAGAAAAGAAATACAATGGTGCGTAATCGTAGTAGATTAGATTAGATTAAGACAGGTTATAGGATATCTTAGTTTATAAGTCGTTCTCAATTTAAGGGCACCTACAAGTCTGAAGTCAGGTCTTGTTGTTTATGATCGCTTGGCGAGGAAAGCCCACGCCAGTGTAACAAGTGACATTCCAATGAAAACAGCGGGAGCACTAAAAAACTGCTCTACTTAGTATAGACAATCCGTATATCAAAACAAGGTCCCCCGGTGAATGAATGAAAATTACCTACGGGACAATACATACAGGAAAGTATGAGTGTGTGCGTTTAGTTTTAAAATCAATCATTTTGATTTGTAACAGGAAACCTAGGGTGGTCTGTGTCTATTGAATGATTTATTAATGGGTGCAAGCGAGACGCATATAGCTCACATTTTACAAGCTGTTAACTCTTGATGCCCCATGATTTCCTAGTGAAACTTTTCAGGCTAACGTGCATCGCGAGCGACGTTGCCAGTGAGGACAACCTTGACCCTATACAGAGCAATCTAAGTATGAGAAAGTCTGAAACTAAGAGAGATATGAAAATTGTGTCTGAGGAAGCACTTAGAAGGCCTTGTTTTAAACAGATTTCTAGCGTATTGAGTGAAGTCTCATGGTTTTTCAGCTTATTAAATGGACTCCCAGAATTTGAGAGTCTTACAATACTAATTAAGTATAACTGTACCCGGTGCGTCGCTAAATAATATACAGTCGGGTTGTCGACACGCCGCGTCATGAGTTCGTATGCTTAATCTAGAGCTTATCTATACTATTATAAAGCTGTAAAACTGAAATGTCTGTACATTGAAGATATTTTCAAAAAAATGATTGTAACGGATTATTTGGAGGTCATAAAACCGGAAAATATTTTTATTTTATTTTATGTATGTTTGTATGTGTCGTTGTGGCTTCATCACGCAAAATCGGCTAAACAGATGTCCACAACTTTTGGTATGTACACGGGTAGCTGGGTATCTCCAGATGTTTATAGGATACTTTTTACCCGACTACGCTAAAGAAAAAACGACGGATTATGACTTTTCTCCTCGGCGAACTAAGTTGCGGGCGCCTTCTTACATAATAAAACCGAATTACGTATTCGCTCGACAGGATACAATGTTGATTTTACCTATCCAATTCATTCTAGGATTCCTTTTAGCTGCCCTAGACAATTTAGTCATATTACTAACACTACCTCGGTATTTACTGCCTAAGCAGATTAAACGTACACTTAAAACTAAAATTGTCACTAGTCACTTCTACATGAAGTTAGAGAATTTAGAGGGCGTGGTGTGAGTGTATGAATGTGAGCACCTGTGCATAGCCGCCGTTTGCACTAACATACCAATAAATTATAGAGGTTGCCTAGATACGATACGAGACTCATGAAACTCTTGACGCCCTATGATGTCCCAGTAAATACACGTTCCCGCCCGTGTTCCAAGCGACGTTGCAGATGTATCAAGGTCATTTCTGTCTGCAACGTCACACCGACCGACGAGTTTTTAGGAAAAGTAAACCATGTTGCCGATTTACGCACTAATAATTTTAACGCCATTGTATTTCGATAAATACGAGTGAATAATTCAGAACTATTTCTAGAGGTTCTGTGAGCTGTAGACCTCGTGAGTTTTTCAACCCCCCATAGACACGGCGGATATCCGCTATTTTGAAAGAAATCCAAAAAATGAATCTTCAATAAAAAATATATGTAATTATCGAACCTACTTACAATATTCCCAATAGCCTCTGGAACGGTCTTCCTTTTAAAATCAAACAGGCCCCGAATAAGTTTGCATTCAAAAAGTCCGTGAGCAACTTTGCTGGCAGAACCGATAGACTCTTAGTTTATCTGCTTAATTCGTTTCATCGCTATATATACATATATATATATATATATATATATGTTATATATTTATTAACCTTATATATATTTGTGTATGTATTATATATATTTTGTTATTCATGTATATAAATATGTGTTTTTGTAAAGACACAAGCCTCAGCACCGCCTACAATTTTTCTGCTTTGCCGTAAGGTTGACTGGTAGGGAATGCCTTATGGCATTAAGTTCGCCTTTTGTACAATAAGTTTTCTTTTGTGTAATAAAGATTAAATAAATAAATAAATAAAATATTCCGGAAGAATCGGTTGAGAATACGTCCTTTAGAGGTAAACATCCGGATACATACGAAAGTATTTTAGCGCTGGCTGAAAAGAATAATAACTAGTGCTACTAGAGGCTATGTGAGCTTACCTTGCATTTCTTTCAACCCCCATATCGACGCACACGAAAGCATTTTTGTCCAGCTGACACAAAGACGCTTCGCTCGCAACGCTCGCTCGGTCGAAATTATTAATATAGCGTAATACACGGGACCTCTTGAGGCTCTATGATTTCTTAGTACCCAACCGTATTCGTAGGGGACTTTAACCACCAAACCTTTGACAACCAAATCACGTTCGTTCCCTGTGCATGCATAGGGAACGTAATATATCAAAATTAGCTCGTACAAGCTGGAAAGTCTATATTTGCTTGCCCGTATGGGCTACAAAAACTGAGTCAATAAACACGAAGAACGAGCATGCACGCGTGAGGTCATTTTTAAATTTCAGTTGCACAGCTAACGTGTTAATACCCGATACTTCCGTCGATATATATTCAAACTCTCCGTCCATTTAATTAGTAAACGCGATACGATACATTCTTACTTATCAAGTGACCGACGATTTGGTTTCCAATAAACAAATTCAATACAAACTTTGATATTTTCGTAGAATAATTTTCTTGAAGTATCTTTCTTGCAATTTTTTTTTCAGGACTTAATTGCCTAACACATTAGCTTTAATTTGGTACAAACTGTAGAGGGTTTTAGAATTTATTATTGCGGCATTTATATGTTTTAATTGAATTTATTTAATACAGATAAAGATTCAGAACCATTAGGTACACTTTACAATCATTATCTTCCACGCGATCCCAAAATTATGCTTACGAGAATTCTGCTACATACCTAACTCCCGTCATAATACAGTGCAATGCGACTTTGAGGTGAGTGGTGCCAGTGCCAGGTAACACAGCATTATGTAAGGTAAGCCTATCACACGAGCCAAATACCGAACCG
This sequence comes from Hedya salicella, assembly GCA_905404275.2. NCBI lineage: Eukaryota > Metazoa > Arthropoda > Insecta > Lepidoptera > Tortricidae > Hedya > Hedya salicella. Next base: position 9,520,105 of record FR990096.1, on the reverse strand, counting down.
AACACAACATGCCGAACATTCCATACAGCTGCACTTAACTGACACGCTATCTGCCGTATTAAAACGCGGCATTTAAATTAATTAAGCTAAACTCTTCTTTCATTTCCAACTAATAAATCTATTAATAGAAAATATACATCGCAATCTACGAGTAGATACTTGTTTTCTCTTTCACTCAAAAGCTTCTAACCCTGAAGCGAGATGCAAAAATTTACGCTTTATTGTACCTGTTTAGAATCTAGACTAGCTATTTTAATTTATACTTTGATACTTCGCACATTGTTGTACAATAGTTGTCTCTGTCTCCCACTATAAACGATGAGAGAAGGATGGATATACGAGTATCTTTCTGATAACCAAATTTATTCATTTTAAGTAGGTGTTGACGATGCTCTGGCAAGTTTAGATCGCACAGAACGATTATTGAGCAAGTTAAACCGAATTCACCCCTGCCTATGACGCAAAATAGACAATGCGCATTTGCACCCCTATTGGACACACAATTTTCACAGATCCTTTAAAGCTATGAAGCCCTAGTACATGCAAGCCTTTGATCTTGTTGCCTGGCATTTGCTTGTAAATAAAAAAAAAACAAAAGTGTGGCCGGCGGCGGGCTTAAGGGTTTTTCCCTTAGTCTGTGGCCAGGCGGACAATTAGCTAATTGATTTGTATTCTAAAAACCCTAACGGAATTTCTTACTCGTAGAAAAAGCTAACGTTATAGTTTGTACTAAAGTTCAATATCAAATAAGATCATAAAAATGACATATGTCTAAAATCTCACTTATAGTAAGATTTTTAGTTGATCAAGGTACGAGTATCATATTATTATCGATACTAATATTATAAATGCGGAAGTGTGTCTGTCTCTCTGTCTGTTACCTCTTCACGTTTAAACCGCTGAACCGATTTGAATAAAATTTGTTATGGAGATAGTTTGAGTCCCGGGGAAGGACATAGGCTACTTTTTATCCCGGAAAAATACCCTTATCCGCGATAAACGAATTTAAGGCGGACGAAGTCGCCGCTAGCAGCTAGTAATTTATAATGTGTAACCATTTAGGTGCTGAATGAGGGTTTTCTAAAATGGTAATATCACCACTTGGCGCCACCGTGACGTAAGGTTTAATTGACAAGAAGTGTCAAAATCTTGTGCTGTGATTGATGGAGTTTGACACTTCTTGTCAGTTAGACTCTCTTTATGACAACAACTACTACTAAGTGTCAGTTAGCGCAGAAAGCCGCCATTAGTAGGTGTAATCATCAGTCAAACCAAAATCAGGAACGACCCTATAACTTTCTTCTTCAGGATGCGGGACGAGCTCCCCGTTATTGTCGTCAGAGACTTGAATCTGTCACTGATGGTACCTACAGAGCTACTATGCGACAGTGGCGTACACGGGGTTTAAGACCAAGGTAGGCAGATACTAATCGTTTGATCACATGGATAGGCAGCTTCTCTGTCTTGTATGGACCATCGCCATTTAGGGTAGACAGTGTATTTGTGCCTATATGAACTGCACGCCCCTGCTACGCGAGTTATTTGCCCTAGTATTATAGAAAAAAGTAGCTTGCATGTATTAAAAGATCCTGCTCTGTAATTTTTTATATGCACCCCGGCAAAAAATTGCGCAGGACCTGTCTTGAGTACACTGAGCATTCATTTCACCATTTACCTGTATACTCCACTAATATCATGTCATGTATCTTACACAGCCGCGCTTAATTATTTTTAGTACTCAATAAGTAGCAATGGATAAAAGATATATTTACCCGACAACCATTAAGCAAAAACGCTATTCAATAAGTTACCAACTGAGCTGAAGTCTGTAACCAATAGCTGTATCATAAAAAAAAATTGAAAGCATTCTTGCTGGAAAAGTGTTTCTACTCAGTTCAGGAATATTATGATCAAGCCTGAAAAATATTAACATTCCCTAATTTATTTTTATTTTTATGATGTTTTATTTCTATAAATTAGTTTGAAGATTTTTGAAAACGTGATATAATATTTAAATATGTGATATTGCCTTTTTTTTAATAAGGTAACTTTTATTTGATTTTTTATTATTATAAAATTAGATTGACGATTTCTGAAAATGTGTTTTTATATTTGAATTTGTAATATTGTCAATTATTAATTAAGTAATTTTTATTTGCTTTTAATTATTTTCATTATTAATTTAGATTGATGATTTCTAAAAATGTGATTTTAATATTTGAATTTGTGATATTGTCAATTTTTATTTAGGTTATTTTTATTTATTATATTAATTATTATTAATGATCTGACGGTATTTAATTCATTAATTTGTTATGATTTTTAGATTTTTCAATTGTATATTTTATTTTATGTTTTGATAGTTTGATTATTAATTTAGATTATGTTTTTGATTAATTGTAAATTCTCTGTAAATTTCTTACACAACTCATGTTGTTAATGAATAAAATTTTAAAAAAAGAGGGTTATGACTTTCCTTCCCCGTGTAAACGAAGTTGCGGGTATCTTCTAATAAACAAATCTAATAAAATATACGTTTTGGACTTTTCATTCCGGTACGCCTTGAGCCGTCTTGATTTGGATGCTCAACAGTAAACGAAATCGCACGCAGATTAATTCAGTTCACATCCTCCTTAACTCCTTTCCTATGAGTAAGTACAATTGTGTCGACGCATATCAATTTCACCGAAGTCATATTACGTGTAAGAAGAAAACAATACTCATAATTGATTTGCCAAAATATGTTGAGGATGAAAGCGGTTGAAGCAACATAATGGGGATAGTAAATAAACACTACTTACTTACTGCTTTATAACCAGAGGTCGGAAAAATGGGCGTCATTACTCGCAATAACATGGACATGACTCGAAAGTTTGATTGATTAATTTCTTACCTGTAATTTTATTTGTATACGTTTTATATAAAAACACGGACTTATCATAGTGTAGATTTATTAAAGTAAATAAACAGTAATTTTTCTAAATTTTCCGTGGTAAGTTGATTCCTTTTTACATCCAAAATATACTTGTGAGCTGAAAAACTCCGTTCGCAATCTACTGAAGTTAAGGGAGCAAACTTCAGTACTTTAATAGGAATACTTTCATGCCAATAGGATTCAGAGTCTATTTTACCTTCTATGTTTTGGATGACAGTTCCAAATCTGGATTTCTTTTAAGTACTGCTTTCATTTTTCCTTGCAAACTGATTCCTATTTCACCTTGAATGCTTTCCAGATTATTCAATATACATCGTATTTTACTTAATGAAAATTATATAGTACTTGAATTAGATTGCAAACTTTCTATTACGTGCGGGATTGATTGAAAATGATATGAAATGAAGTTTAATTGTGCTTAAACGTTATTTGATTGTAAAATCTGTTTACACGTAGGGATATATATACCATCACGATTATTAAATGTTTGTATGACTCTCTTTACAGCTTCAAAATTATTTTTATAATAACATGCCGCCTGGATCCAAGTGCCCAACGTGTAATTATGGGTTGTGGTGGCAAGGGAATGTGTGGGTTAATTTCTTTGAATGTTGCAATCCTGGAAAGGGCTTTTGAAAATACTTTTTTAACGTAGTTGATTAATCTCTTAACATCGTCAAAATGTTTTCTAATTTCTTCGCAAAGTTTGTGAATCCCATGTGCCAAACAAGTTATGTGTAATATTTGTGTATATTTGGCTTTAATTTTCTGTCCAGCATTTAGCATATAGCTCATCGAATCGCTCGTAAATAAAATTATGTTTTTGAAATTAATTTCAGCACACTCTTCCCACAACATTGTAAGCTTGATCCGAAAATAAAATTGTAGATCCATTTACTTTGTCCAAAACTTTGGATGTAATCAAGAAGCAACTAGCGGGCTGATTTTCTTTTAAATTTCTTACGAGAATATTAGCAATTTTCCAGTCTAAAAAATCTTTAGTCTCATCAATTGAAACCCAAAAGTGTCCATTGCTTAGTTGTTCACGAACATGTTATATTTTGTATTATGGTTTGATATTTTTGGTGATATAGAGCTTTTGAAAGAATCACAAGGTAAATATCCATATCCATACTAATATTATAAATGCGAAAGTGTGTCTGTCTGTCTGTCTGTCTGTCTGTCTGTTACCTCTTCACGCTTAAACCGCTGAACCGATTTGGATGAAAGTTGGTATGGAGATAGTTTGAGTCCCGGGGAAGGACATAGGCTACTTTTTATCCCGGAAAAATACCCTTATCCGCGATAAACGAATTTAAGGCGGACGAAGTCGCGGGCAGAAGTTAGTATGTATATAACATTAATAGGAATGAATGTCAGAATAGTAAAGTCAATGTCAAAAAATAGATTGTTCTGTTTTGCTAAAAGGAAATCAAAGAAGGTATAAATAATATCTTAATTTTAGTATACCATTGAAATCTTATCAATTATCACTATATCATCAATAATTTAATTTATTGTTCAATCAAACTTTTGAGTCATGTCCATGTTACTGCGAGCAATGACGCCCATTTGTCCGACCTCTGTTTATAACTAACCTACAACTACTGTACCGACGGGCTACCAGGACTTTATAACATGCATAAAGCTTAACTGCAGCCGCGCACACCTGTTGCTTTTTGAAAACTATTTACTAGTAAATAACTACGTTTGTCCCGTTTCAATAAATGCTTGGGCTATAAGTCCCGAGAGAGAGTACGTATAGGTTCAGCGTTTCTACTAGATTATATGTACATATATGTGTGTATAGATTGATTCTGGAACGTTTCTTCGAAACTACATATTTATATTGACTCAATAAATGACACGAATAACCCTAACTGACAAGGCGGCTACACACTTTTGCTCGTGATGTTTTAGATTGTCATAAAAATCAAGTCCAAATAAATAGGCTTATTGTATGTGGCAAATTGTTATAAAAAGCGTAGAATGCGAGTTGCTGCCTTAACTTTTAAATTTTTCCTTCCATATCTAGTTTTTCTAACTTGGAAACCGTAATATAAAATTAAGGTTAAGCCCAAGTTTGTAACTCAAGAAAGAACTACAAAAAGATTATATTTGTTTAGAAACTAGATAATAAATAGCCAGTTTTCCTGTACCACGTGAAACGTGCATCGAAATGCTACTCAATCGCCAAACTCAGTAGGTAGTTAGAATCTTTAGTCACCGATCTTTTTCTATTCTATCTTGCAACGAGAAAAGGGTAGACCCCGGTCTCCGTACGATGCGACATTGTAAATTTCATTCATTCAACCATTACAACTTGCAACGTAACGTAGTACAGGGTAATAAACAAGTCTTTCGATTTTATGACACCCTGGTGAGAGCTACCCCTTGTGCGCATGCATGAGTTTGTTATTGATTTGCAACGGTCACTTGTGTTGCAGTTAAAATAATGTTGCTGAGTTATTTATTATATTTTTTTTGGGAAAATGACTGACATTGAAACATAGAAAGAGACGAACTCTTAGTTTTGTTACTTAGCTGGAATATATTATTTATTTCTTATTTGATTTTAATGAACGTGTACCTAGTTTGCTTACAAAATAAATCATTGACAAAAAAAAATTCATTAAAATTAAATAAGAATCGGTATATTTACATGTAAACCTTAGTATACATTTAGCAACGTAAGAGTTGTAAAACACATTTTCTCAAATATAATCGGAAAGATAAGTACTCCTTCGAGACAATGGACGAAACGAAACGAGAAAAAAAACGTAAATTATCAACTCATTGTGAATTTAAACAAATATTAATTATAGTTAATATGAGTATAGGAGTCATATATTGACTCGACATGACACGTTCTCGTCGGAAATATTAATATTTTTCATATTTTATTTCATAGTAGCTTTTAAGATAACGGGCATCACTTATTTTGAGGTCGGCTATTTTACGCATATTTATTTTTGTCTAATTTTGTATCGCATAATCACAATAGGCATAATGATGTATAAGCATAATTTCACTAAGCCGAATCCTGTTTTCGCCGAATCTATTTTCCCCGAATGGTCTTTACGCATAACTTTTTAATGCCGAAAACCTGCTTTTCTGGCACCAGTCATTTTCTGTTCAGTATTGCAGTTCTAACCTAACCCAACCTACTTTACTGGCAAGCAGTTTTTATTGTTAGAGGTTGAATTTGCAGCTAACTAAAATTCGGCTAGACTAAATTATGCGTATTTAGATTCAGACAAATACAATCGGCAAGATGAACATTCGGCGAAATCAAATTATGCGAAACCTGTAATATGTATAATTATTTAATTGTGAAATCAGTTTCGGACATAAAAAATGATGCAAAATAGATGGCACCCCTTATTTTGAATAAAAACTTTTTTTGATTACAAGAAATAAATATCATTTTTTCGAAAAATTATCATGGCTCTCGGTTTTCAGCTTAATAGGGGTGCAAAATTAATAAATTTCTGTCGAAATAAAAAAAATTGACAAGCTTTTATTGCCAACTGTACTTTTCTTTGAACATCCATTCCCTTTGGGCCCACAGTGTCCACTGTATCAAATCGTCCACCGTATCAGAAAGTCCGCTATGTCAGAGTGTCCACTGTGTCAGATCGTCCACTGTGTCAGATCGTTCACTGTATCAGACTGTCCACTGTGTTAGGATGCCCACTTTATTAAAATGCTCACTGTACAGTCAGCTGCAGAGAAAAGTAACCCCCCTGCCAGAAAACCTGCTTTTCTGGCACCAGTCATTTTCTGTTCAGTATTGCAGTTCTAACCTAACCCAACCTACTTTACTGGCAAGCAGTTTTTATTGTTAGAGGTTGAATTTGCAGCTAACTAAAATTCGGCTAGTATAAATTATGCGTATTTAGATTCAGACAAATACAATCGGCAAGATGAACATTCGGCGAAATCAAATTATGCGAAACCTGTAATATGTATAATTATTTAATTGTGAAATCAGTTTCGGACATAAAAAATGATGCAGAATAGATGGCACCCCTTATTTTGAATAAAAACTTTTTTTGATTACAAGAAATAAGTATCATTTTTTCGAAAAATTATCATGGCTCTCGGTTTTCATCTTAATAGGGGTGCAAAATTAATAAATTTCTGTCGAAATAAAAAAAAATTGACAAGCTTTTATTGCCAACTGTACTTTTCTTTGAACATCCATTCCCTTTGGGCCCACAGTGTCCACTGTATCAAATCGTCCACCGTATCAGAAAGTCCGCTATGTCAGAGTGTCCACTGTGTCAGATCGTCCACTGTGTCAGATCGTTCACTGTATCAGACTGTCCACTGTGTTAGGATGCCCACTTTATTAAAATGCTCACTGTACAGTCAGCTGCAGAGAAAAGTAATCCCCCTGCCATACTAACATTATACGGCAGAGGGGTCACGTTTCTCTGCTTCTGACTGTACTAGATCGACTACTTAAGTGCAACGTCAACTGTACCAGACCGACCACTGTATAATAATGTTAACTGTATCAGAACGCCCACAGTATCGCATTGCCCTTTTATCAGAATCCCCATTATACCAGAACGTCCACTGCATCAGAATGTCCACTAAATCAAAATACCCACTTAGTCAAAATGTCGACTTATTGATGGAAAAGTGAAAGGTACACTTTTTATAGAATTGACGTATCGATTCAGTCGACCATTTGATGGATTGAACTGTGGTACAGTGGACATTTTGACATAGTAGATCTTTTGGTAAGATGAACTTTTTCGTAGAGTGTGCCTTTTCGTGGGATTGACGTATAAATTCAGTTGACGAATTGATGGAATGGACTACTTAATAGAGTGGGCAATTTGGTAGGGTGGGTGAAATAGTGAAGACATTTTAAGGCGGACGATTTGGCACAGTAGACAATTTGACACAGTGGACACTCTGACACAGTGGAAGATCTGACACAGTGGACACTTTGACATAGTGGACTTTCTGATACGGTGGACTTTTCGATACAGTGGACACTGTGGACGCAAAGGCATAGGAAATATAAAGAATTGTAACGAAATCGAATATTTTTTTCAACAAAAAAAGAAATAAGATTTCCTAATAGAACACTGAAATATATTAATTAGTCACAGTAAGTTACAGTTAAGGGACACTAAAATAAAGTGGAGAAATGTCATCAAATTCTTGACCATTTTACCACGCGTATATCAATCACGCTTTATACTAGCTTAGCTTCCCTTCTTACTCAAATCAATTTTCATTTAACCTTCTTCTAATTGTCCCAACGAGATGAAACCTTGTATGTATGACAACACTATTAGTATTTGGTATCTTTGAACTGATCTGACTATGGACCGGATAGAGGCCCACAGTATTGGTTGGTAACTCGGTCATCGAAGTTGTTGAAGCATCAAGTAAATTCGTATATCTGCTAATGCCGCGAGATATTAATATTGTATACACATAAAAAATAATTATACATATTTTGGTAAGTTCATTAGTCTAGAGACTCGTGCCTGCAGTCAAATAGTACAATACAGTTTAGCAGCGAACTGTCTTAGAAATAAGAATTATGTACTTTGTTTACTAAATATTATATATATAATTTTTATCCTGCAAACCTGTTTTGTATGAACGTCTGCGGAACCCTAAACTGAGCATGGCCTGACATGCTCTTGGCCGGTTTCTTAATTAACTAATGTACTCATATATTTACTAATAATTTAATCAGGAATAAATTATTTGATTTAATATGGTAAGTACAAAACGTTGTATCGTCATTTGATCCAAATAAATTTCACGATCAAATCACGAATAAAATATATTTTCACGACTCGTTTAGCTCCGAGGGACTGACGCTGCCTGCAAAGCCGACGGCTCTGGGTTCAAATACCGGTAAGGACAAATATTTGTGTCGTGATAGCATATAATAGGTGTAATTGTTCCCGAGTCTTGGAGGTTTTCTATGTACATAAGTAAATTTTTATCTATTTATTATATTCTCTTTGCAACAGGGACTAGCTCTATTAGTGTAAAATTGTCCTCTAATATTTATTTATTTTAGTTATTTATTATTTATAATTATTTGTCATTTTTAAGTAAGTTATACGTTATATTAAGTTATACTTAGTCGATTACATTTTACCCATCTCTACTTGGGCCACTACACCTGTGCCTGGTGCATTAATCACGTTTTGACAGCGACAATCTCAATAGAGACGACCTTGGTGCAAGACTAAAAGTGAGTAAGACAGAAGCTCAACCAATGCAGATACTAGGAGACAATACACCCCAAGAGATGAATTTTAAACAATGAAACCATCCAGCACGGTGCAAGCACAGTGCAAAAATGTTTTAAGCAGATTCGTGCACTGTGTGATGCAATTGGAGAATTGCTACCGGGAAATCATAAGATGGGAAGAGTGATGCACGAACAATACATACAGAGCGGTGGTGTGGTAATACAGCAGCATAACGGACACGATGAAAACCCCAATACAAGCAAATATTAAAATGGTAGTCAGCATATCACTTAAATCTATACTACTTATTATAAATTCGTAAATTATAATATATAGGTATATAGATAGATAATTCCGTGTCCATAAATATTTTTAAAAAGGTTAGTGATTATTTATTTTATTTTATATTTGAAAGACACTGAATAGAAAGAAAAAAAACTATTTTTTTGTATCTTTATGTTTGTGTGGTTTCATCATCGAAATGGCTGAATGTATTTCAACCAATTTTGGAACACAGGCATCTGCTAGTATACCTATTATAATAATGGTAGTATTCAGAAGCTTTAGCTGAAAACAAAAGTGGTATATTACAAGTTTGACATATGTATCTGACTCTATCTGTAGCATCGTAGCTTTTAACCGGACGTTAGATAACTTCATCTCGAGTATTCTTAGCTTTGGATAAAGATCATTGATTGGTTCGTGTCTTCGGGTCTTCTGTCAATTCACTGACGCGTTTAATTTTGAAGAAATATAAGGTCCTAATTTATTAGTTGCAGATATTTTAACACATTATACTTTACATTAAAATAATTAACTTTAAATAGAAATTAAGAAATCTTTTCATATAACTTTTTTGATTTCATTTACCTAACAAAAAAAATAATTATAATTTCGTCTAAAAAAATCACCATTTGCATTATCACATGTCACAATAACACTATCTGTCATGTCAACAATTGTTTGTCGTAAACATCGTAACGTTTGGGCGGGAAAACTGCAAATTTCATTGGGATGCGATTGGGCCTGTCGAGTTAAAACTTGTCAAGAAAATCCACCCATAAGTGAGTTAAAGTATTTTTAAAAAGAAGCATGAACAAAAGAAAACATTTATTATCATAAAATTTTACAAAAATTTTCAAACTACACAATCAAACGGAAAATAACATGACATTGACAATCAAGTATTTAATTTATCGACGTGAAGTGGCCAGTTACAGTTAAGTGGTACGTAAAAGAGCTACTATAATCTGTTCAATGAGTTTTCATTTAGTAATCACATTAACAAGGTGTTTTTACGTAGAAAATTTGTTTTTCCTTTTTCTCCAAAAAAACATCGTAAAAGCTATAATGTTTCATGCTTTAATATACTCCGGAGACCGAGTACTATCCGCTGTAAAAATATCTGCAATTAATAAATTAGGACCTTATATATACTCGTATTACTAAAACCTAAGTTACACGTGTATCAAAATTAGTTGAAATCCGTTTAGCTGTTTTGGAGTGATTAAGCGGGTTCTTGTAGAATGTTCTAAATAGGAAGAAAGTCGAAATACGTCCATTCGCTAACACAGTTTATTCGAAGAGAACAATGACATTTTCCTACTTCATATGGCGAGAAACCATCTACCCTCTTCTATGGACACATATATTACACATACAAACTAACAAAAGGTCCATCAAAATTTGTGACATCTTATAGTCCGTATCACTTTTTTTTAGATAACTTCTATGTAACTTTACTATGTAATAATACAGATGTAAGCGAGTAAAATGTATTTACAGAAAAGTAATTTTCCTCGACGGTAATGTTGTCGTAAACTCAGAAAAAAACCCTTACGAAGTTTGGATAGACTTAAATATTATGGATAGGAAAGCCCCTCTTGTATGTAGTAGTGTACAAAATTGATATGGAACTTACGTCATTTTTCTAATATGGAACGTCAAATTGCCGATACGGATACGGTACTACTACATCCAACAAGTGACTTACTAAGTTTTTCACTCGATCAACATAGGATGGCTATCGCCGCAGTCGAGTAAAGCTCTGATATCCGTTTATGAATTAAGACCCTGGGGCCCTGGGGGGAAAGCGCCCACAGGGTGTTTAAAGAGTGCAGCCGAAGATTGGTTGAGTTGACACGTGACCAGAGGGCTGGCTCATATCTCGCACAGCGGATCAGCATTGCCATACAACGTGGCAATGCTGCCAGCCTTCTGGGTACGTTGCCAATCGACGGCGATCTGGGGCAAATTTTTTATTTATAAGTATTTTTTACATCTAGTTTTTAATTTCTCATTTTAGTTTATTTTTAATTTTAGATTTAGTTTTATTTTAAGGTAGTTTAATTGTTTTATTTGTTTGTTTATGAATTGTATTTTGTGACGTCACATAAAAGTATTAACTTACAATATTCACATCGATCTGACATTTGAAGATAGCTACTTTCACTTGTTAGTGAATGACGGCAATAATCTTCGCATTTCTTCCATAATATGTCCTGATTTTGAGTTTAACATTTTTTTTCAAATGCCGTTATAACCTCATGTCATTTTTGGTCATCAATTCGGCTCTCGACTTGTACCAAATAATTAAACATCAAAGTCAAGGCCACATAAGTAACTTTTTCATTTCTCCTGCTCAAAAAGTACGTCATATTAGCTTAGCGAAGCGAGACTAAAAGAGTACATTTAGCCCCTAGAGTTTAAAAGAAAGCCATATCATCTCATACAAATACACTGAAAAAAAAACTTGCGGCCAGCTACATACTACTTACAAATAATTAAAAACAAACAAACAAACCAACATGATCGGATTGGCTAACTTTCTGATAGAATTGCTCAAACTGTACTTTTAGCTTTTCATGAAATATACAACTTTAATGTTAAGTCTTTTTTATTTTCTCGCAGTCGAAGTGAAAAGCAGAGTGTTTAACACGTGGCTAAAAGCCATTATGACACGAAATAATATATGTCTGAGTATTTATTTTTTGAGTGATTATTTTTTGTCAAACAATCTAATCTTTATGTTTGCCTAGTAAAATTAAGCCCGTAACAAGCGAATTTGCACCGAAAGATCATTGAAATACCGTATTTTCAGGTTCAAGATCAATCGTTGCAAGAGACCTACAAGTGTACTACTGTGTTTACACAACGATTAACTTATGGGTAAAAGCGGGACGGATAATACTTTCCTTGCACCTGCATTTCACAGATACCTGGAAAATCAGATGAGTTTCTCGATGCCAATGTAAGGAGGAAAACGAAAATGTTTTTTTTTTTCTATAGATGGTACATATTTTTCATGACTTATTAATTATGAAATAGTATTTTATGCTACTGTTGTATAATAGGGGTCAAAAAAGACGAGTGGCGTGGGTAAAGTAAAGACGCCACGAGTGTTTTTTGACACAATTATACAACGTTGCATAACATATTTAAATATTATATAACACTGCACGACTGTAATTTCTGAAAACTATGAGTAAAAACGGATTTTTATCTATTCTGTAATAGGTTAAGGCTCTATTCAAATCTGATGTAACTCTTTACGTCCCATGATTCACTAGTAAATACACGTTCCCGCCCCCGTACCAAGCGACGTTGTAGATATATATATATGGGTTGAGAGGTCAACGCTGCATATTCCTTAAATAATTCATTAAAAAATTGATGACGTCTTTCGATCATCATTTACTAGTGCTCGTATTTATAATGTCTCGATGCACAACAGGATGATATAACGTTTATATATCTCAATAATATTTCCAGCTTATTTCAGGGTGTCAGTTTTATTACGTACATTAGATCGATGGACTCCTAATTTTGGTCTCCTAAGCCTTGTGTCAGGGAAACGAGATCTACCGAATGATAGCTACTTACTTATGCAGTTACCTTAACGTTTCTTGAAAATGTTTTCGGTTGCCTTTAGAGCGTTAAGTACAACTGGAAATTTACGAAAGTTACGATTCGGCTACAACAACGAGCGACTAGCGGCGCGGCGAGCGAATTTTCTCTTCATCACACAGCAGTTAGTTTACATGGCACGCAATGTATTATAAATTGTGAAGTGGCCGGTACCTTAGAACAACTCATAGATATGTATGTTAGCAACTGCTGGAGTTACAATTCGGTAATTTAAAATTTGTTTATTTCTAATTGTTCGTGTAAAGAACCCTTCGATAGCTGAGGCCCAGGTTCCCTAGCGTTGATTAAAATTTAGGTACAGGCATTGCACTCTAGAAATATAAGCTAGGCCACTCACCTTAGTCCGGGTGATTTCCGAGCTCCCGGTGAATCTTCTGGCTGGCCAGCACTGGTGGCACCGATAGACACACAGTACACACTTTAGCCCGATGGAACTGTCGTGATATAGGTTTTTGAATAAATGCAAACCCAGCGCGCCGCCGCCTTCTTCGAAGCATAGACTCGACTGTGTCAGGCGAGGGAAGATGATTCTACCCGCCGACCGTGGATATTGCAACCCACCTTCATATTAAAAGATTACAATGCCCGAACACTAATCTTTAAACAAAGGTGAAAGAAACGAATCTAAATTTAAAGAATACTATTATGCACTCTTTGCATTTTAAAACTGAGTCTGAATTTTCTTGAGATTTCTTAAAATTAACTTATGGAATAAACTATTGTTATATGCTCCTTGTTCAACTATTCCCATGAAACTACGACATCTTACTATCGTACCTCAATATTTACAAATCGCAAATTAACGGAGTCTGAGATACATTAGCGGTATACTAAAAATGTTGCAATCCTTATCGTGTTATAAAATATGGCAATATATCCCTTCGAAGCATCGCATACAGTTCGGTCGAAGTCCTTCCTCTAAATAAACAAACCGATGCACGATACGAGAGAACAGCTGATTTTGACAAGAAAACTAAAACTAACTAAACTAAACATAAACTTTTGATATCCTATGATAGCCTAGTGACACCACGTGTTTTCCCATATATATACCAAATGAAGTTGCAACGTTCTATCTTGCAACTAGCGGTGGACGGTATGGTATCCACCACGTGTCCCGTAGACGAGAGTGAAACCGAGTAAAAACTTTTGATACCCTATGCTAGCCTGCTAAAACTACGATTTTTCCCCTGTACCACGCGACGTTGCAACTAAAACCGGGCTTGTAAAGCGACGCACGATATTTTCCGTTCGATCGTACCGACATAGAACTTAGCTTAGTTATGCAAAAATCGTCAGACATGTTAACATTTTGTCCCTCGAATTCACTTGTTATTGTTTGCATAGTAAAATTTCAATGAATGTCAACTTGATGCTAGGTGTAAAATCTGTCCGTCGTAGAAACAATGATGTCACAGATAGACACATACATAGATGTAAACACTTATAACACCGCCTTTAACGTCGCGCAGGTAAAAACGCATGAGCAAGTTGACACTCGTAGCTCATTAAACGGGTAGGTAGCGACATTATCACACCACATTTCATACAATACCCTAATAGTACATTACTACAGAGGCCGGGACGAAAGGCGCTCGCTTTGCTCGGCCGTCTATATGTGTTCGGCCGGCAACCCCATATTTCCCGCTGAGGTATGTATAGTGCTTTTTGCAAACATGTAATGAAATAAACACCAAAAATCCAAGGCAGAATGTCATGATGCCTGTGCCAAAAATTTAAATGGAATGGAAATTAAAAGAGAGGAATTTGCCGGCCTAGGCCTGCATGATTCGTATGAAATTCCATTAACGACCTCTTGTCCTAGCCTAGCCGCACCTGAAACCTCATACTTCGCAGCCTGTTATAAGGTACATAACATCAATATTTCACTGCATGTTTGAGAAAATTTATATTTTTTATGAGCGAAGAGGTTCGAAATCGGCCAAAAAACACGTTGTTGCAAGCAAGTTGCAACCTAGTAGCTTATTTATTTACACTTTTTTACTAAATAGTAAGTAAAAAAGTCAATAAAACATCAAACTCTCAATTAATTGTTATAACTAGAAAATAAAAATCTTGAAAATATATCATAAGTTCACAAAAAAAATTAAGAAAAATATCAAATTTTGATGACTTTGATTGGACTAAGCCAAGAAACGGCAACCTACTACACTACAGGGTTATTTATAGTTTCGCACTTTTAAAAGGTAGCAGAATATTATTCTGAAGGTTTCAACTCTAGGTCTCGCTTAGTTTCCTTGAAAAAGGGTACCTAAATTTGGGTCCCATACAAAAAAACACATTTTATTTTTTGCTGCTTTAAATGTGCCTTATTTTGAAAAATTGTATACCACATTTATTGTTCTGCACATAATTTTCTATCGACTATTTTTTTTATTATTACGTTATTCCCAAAAAAGTACGAATGTAAACTTTTTCGTCGTTTCGTCCCATAGTTCAAACCTTCGGTTTCGGTTTCGGTTTCGGCAAAAAAACATGTTTCGGTCAGTCACTAATTAATAAGAAATAAAACAGAGGATCATTTTTATCCCTGAAAATGTACTATAGCAATAAGCAGCGAATAATATGCTTATTTTTATAATGAATTGATTCTTATCTTTTGTGAAAATGCAAATATTCCGAATGGGTCAATCAACTTTTTTCTGTACCTCGTTGCTATGTTTACACCCAGGTCACTCTTTAAAGCTACGATTTTAAAGTATATAAAGGCAACGAAAATATTTTTGAGCCAATATACTTACATACATTTTTTGCGAGCCCATCTCGTCAGTATGGTAAATAGTCTCGATTAGCATTTTTCCAAGTAACTCTGTCTCCTGAGTCTCCTGAGTTATGGAACAGAATAACAACAAAAGAAGTTGATCCAGCCAAATATCTATTTCCGATAAACAGTAGTTAAAGCGATATAGAAATTAGTGAGAGTCAAGTTCATAATATTCAGCACCGATAACTTCCCGTACACAAATTGTTATACGCGTTAGCAAGTGCACCCCATTTATAGACGACATAAATTAATTGTAACAAATCGCATAGCAAACATACCTACTGCGTACCAGGAATATATGACTTTCATAGAGTTCAACTGCAGCAACTACGCGCACCTGGAGGTTACTGAAAATCGTTTACCTGTATACTAATATGTCGGTCTCGTTCCTATAAATGCATCGATAGATAAATCGAAAGAGAGCGGGTGTCATTTCAGAGTTCCGATAGGATCATATTTGTATGTACATAAATACATTATGCATTCTGAAACATTCAAAGGACAACACCACATTGTAACGTTTCTGTTTGTGTTTCTATCGTCTCTTAGAAATTATTAAAGGCGATTGTATCAATAGGTACTAGGCATGAAATTTTTTTTGCTTTATTAAAAGCTCACTCATATTACAAACAATAGACAAAAAAAAACTATAAAAATAACCAAGATATAAGCCATCATAGATTTCATTCTATCTCTTTCTTGCAAACCGGAATTTAATATGGAGTTTATATGGCCGGAGTGCACGATGACGTAACTGTGCATATCGGACCCCTCTGTCTAATTAGCAGTTTAAAATGCCTATATCATGCGTATTTCTTAGCCGGTATTTTTACAAATATATTTTTTCCTCTCGTTACTACGCACCCACACTAAAACAATACCACAACACTAAGTTACACTAATGCAGTAAAAACTATATGCAGACACAATTTCAAACTATCGGTTTAGGCGTAATCGAACTGATTAATCGGGCTTTCAAGTGTCTGGAGAATATCGTATCGATATATTTTTCTAGACCTCATAGATAGCGCAACTTGGTACTTGTGGAATACTTTCACAAATATATCAAAATATCCTACTGGATTATAACGTTAAATAAATTATTACGTTGCTTACTATAAATAACTTTACTACTGCTGCTACGAGTATATACATTTTACATATAATCTGTATAACTAACTTTATATAAGGATGGTTCCTGGAAAAGAGGAGACAACAGATCTTACCTATTCAAATGTACATATTATATTGTCTTCGGTTAACGCGATAGTTAGTTACTCATAAAATAAAACAAATAAGAATTAAACTTTGATAAAGGTATTTTTTCCTTAGTTACTCGTTGGCCACGAACGCTGTAAAATGTTCATAAGTTAAATGTTTATATAGGGACTCGTAATAGGAATAAATAAACTCAAAAAATATTTAATTTCACATCGATATTGTATCGTAAACAATAACATTTACATCACTATTTTCGTTTACCGCACACTGCAGTATGTAAACAGGAGCAATAAACATTCAACCTTAATTACTTAGAAAAAAGATTATTATTAGACACGGGTGGCCACTTCTACTATACTTAATTCGCTAAAGCTGATATTTGCTTGTAATTTCATACAAAATTAAAAGGCATGTAGACCTTATTAACCTAAAATACGGTGAGTTTTATACGTTAAACTTTCCCGAATCTGTCAAAATGAAATACGAATTTTATGCGATATTTTTCGAACTGATTTCATCGATTCCAAGATGCCTGATTTTCTTGAAAACGTTTTATGTATAAATATGTTGTTATATGGTATGATAAAAGCAATAATGTGACATGATATTCCATCCTATTTTATACTTGATGTGTAAAATAGGATGAGCGTTCAAACGCTTTTTGCACATGCAGGCATTTTGACGTAGCTTGTCACGCGTAAATAACGATTACAAGACTGCCAAAATAATCGATGAATGAAGTAGTTTTTATAAAACGGTTGGAAAATTGTACCAACATCTTCGGCAGAGGGGAAACGACACGAAGGCGTCTCCATTACTAAATACTCCATGGGTATGAATAAGTTTGTCAAATATCTATTTACGTGACAAGCTTTAATTGCTGACTATACTTTTCTTTGAACACCCATCAACTAATCACCGATACCATTCTAAAGAGCCCAAACTCGGTAGGATTGCGTTATTGTATTACAGAGTTCCTATGACCACCATCAGGCACCATTGTTAGATTAGCACCATTGTTTATCCAAACATGCCATCTATTACTTTATCCGCCTAATTGCTAGATTTCGTATTATTATGAGTATATCTAAGTATACTACAAAGGTTACTAGATAAAATTTGCAAAACAACTTTATTTTAAACAATCGCTCAAAGTAATTTCCGTAACAGTTGATACATTTAGTCATGCATGCGTAAAAACCAATCATCAAAAATATCTATCAATTTTTTTTTGGAAGTACAGCACACTTATGATCCCAAGCTCTCAAAAGTTCTTCGTCGCTGATAAATTTCCGCCCTTTCAGCTTACCTTTGATAATAGGACATGAAACAAAGTCACAAGTCAAGGTCGGAGCTATGTATATGGGTCCTCAACCATTTTTATCCCAGGAGTTTTCAAAAAAATCACTGTGAGAGGCGCTCGTTATGCCGATGCGTTATCATGGTGAAAATGCCAAGTACCGAGTTTGGAGTTAGGACGAATTTCCTTAAGTTTATCAAGCACCTGAGGTAAACATTAATTAGTGTACCAGTTAGCTGTTACAGTACGCTGACTGTCCAGAATAACACGTTCGATTATACCACGTTTAGTAAAAAATACAGCTATCATCTCCTTTTTAACAGATTTTGATTTGCGAGGTGGTGTTGGTGTAGGCTTATTTTCAAAGAGCCGAACTTTATTCTTACTTTTAGATAGCATATCATAATAATAAAGCCAAGTTTTATCACCAGTGAAGATGCTGTTAACATAAGCACTTGACCCGATTTCAATTTTTTTTTACATTTTTTTACACCATAATACACGACAGTCCCTTTGCTCCTCCGTTAGGTCATGAGGTACCCATAGAGTGCAAACTTTTCTTACTCCAAGAATTTCGTGCAAAATTTTGTGAACGTTTGGTGCACTAATGCTTGGGCTTCTTCTATTTGCATAAAGGTCATTCGACGATCAACTCTTAACATTTCTTCTACTTTGGCTACGTTATCTGGAGTACACACGTCACTGGATCGTCCCAATCTTGGTGCATCAGAAACTTCGAAATTTCCACGTTTAAACTCACAATATTAACGGCAAACAGTTGTACGATGAGGGCAGTTTTGTTTGAATACAGATTGCATTTCCTTGAGACAGTCATCACGACAGACCGCTCTCAAAGTTGTAACGAATTACAACTCGTAAGTCGTCCCTAGACCACGCCGACATCTTTAAATATTAAATCATTTTTTTTAATAATAAATAAAATAAAAAAGAAAACTTTTTCCCGCCAAACATAGGCTATGGAAATATAGTTTAAAAAAATATATATGATATGCCACCTCTTTGTTTCATATTTGTGTATTGCAAAACTTATCTAGTAACCTTTGTAGAAGGTGACCTTAACTGCGTCAGCGAAGGAGAAAAAAACATAACTCTCTCTTTAGCGTAGTCGCGTTAAAAGTGTATTTTAACCATATGTGATATAACCAGCTACCCGGAAAAAGTCTGAAATCCATAAAAGAAATATATTTTTCAATTCATTGCCTTCATTTTCCGTACCGCATTTTTTTAATTATTTTTAATGCACAGACGTTTCATTTTTACAACCTTTTAAAAGTATCTATAGACTACAAAGTATCTATAGTAAAAAAAATACGTTAAACACAATATAGTCTTAAATTCAATTGAAATTAATCGTACTTATTTATTTGTATCTCTATTAAATGAGATGGATAGAGATGAGGGATAGAGGTGGCAAAATACTGGCAAAGGAAAATTTAATTTAAGTTTTTTTCGATCCCTTCATACGAAGAAGAAGAAGAGACGGAATAAAGGTTTTTTTTCATACGCTACAAAGTGGCCACAAATACATTTGCGAAGAAAAATAAATGAACTTTTTTTTGGTTCGGCGTAGTCCGATGAAGAGATTCCTACAACTATCCTGAAAACTCCAACTATTTTTGTATAGTCAGCATCAAATAGTATCAGACAGCCAAAGCGCCAAATATATCTTCACACATATTTGTGCCTGTGCCTATAGTAATAAAGATGTGTTGCCATATATTTGGTACTTTGGATGTCACACACTGCTGAATGCTGACTGTACCAAAAATGGTGGAACTCCGTCCAACTGTTTTGACGCGATGAGCACCTATATATATATATATATATATATCAAAACATAAAAATAAAATAAAACAATTTAACGGATTATATCGCGTATATTATCTCATTTTAGTTCCCGACGTTTCGGAAGCTTTCCAGCTTCCAGATAATATACGCGATATAATCCGTTATATTGTTTTATTTCAATGAGTAATAAACGCGGTAACACAAGAAAATATTATAAAAATAAAATGTTTTGTATTCAAAGACTTTCAAAAGCCATATATTGATGCCCTGTGGCGTCTACCGCACGCTAGGAAAATTCTCCTAGATAGTGTACCCTGTAGGCTGTAGCGAAGTGTCTGTCTTCTGCTCGCAAGCCTCATAGTCTTTGTCGAAGTCGTTGTAACATCCGTTTAAAACTTTTTAATAGCATCAATGATATAAATGTACGAATCAACTCTTACCTTTTCAAACCTTGTAAGGATTTGTTCCTGATTCGTCGTATTTCTAATTGGTCATATTCCTCATTCGACACTTTCCTAACTGGTCATATTCCTAACTCGTCATATACCTGATTCGTCATATTCCTCACTCGTCATACCATGTACATTTGCCTTCGCTAACATATTATAGAAATCCTTTGTTAGTCCGAAATTGTACCGTCAAATGAATATTTAAAGGCGAACACACTTCTTCTCACTTATCATAGAGGATTTCTATAATACGTTAGTGCAGGCAAATGAACATGGTATGATGAGTGAGGGATATGACGAATCAGGTATATGACGAGTTAGGAATATAACCAGTTAGGAAAGTATCCAGTCAGGAATATGACGAATCAGGATCAAATCCTTGTAAGGAGCTTGATGTCCTGCGTCGTTTCTCAAATGCTTGCAAAATTCTGTTCAATAGTATCTCCTATGGACTCTCGGAGCGTGTTCGTCTTCTTCTTGCTAGCTGGTGGCTAGTCGCTGATGGCTGCTTGCTTACTGGTGGCTAGTCGCTGTATCCGTTTACAACTTTATGATAATACCTTTCAAACCTTGTAAGGTGTTTGATGTCCTGCGGCGTTTCTCACATGCTAACAAATTTCTCCTCAATGAACTCAAAAGTTCATAGAGGAGACTATGGAGAGCGTGTTGGTCTTCTGCTTAAAAGCCTGGTAGTCTTTGTCGAAGTCGTTGTATCCGCTTACAACTTTGTAATAGTATCAATGATATAATGTGTGTGTAACACGAATGAAGTCTTACCTTATCGAACCTTGTAAGGAACGTGATACCCTGTGGCGTCTCCCACACGCTAGCAAAATTATCTTCGATAGTGTCCTCCAAGGACTCTCACAGCGTGTCCGTCTTCTGCTCGAAAGTCATTGTCAAAGTCGTTGTATGCGTTTACAACTTTGTAATAGTATCAATGATTTAAATGTATAACATGAATCAAGTCTTACTTTTCCAAACCTTGTAAGGAACTTGATGCCCTGCGGCGTCTCCACCACGCTAGCAAAATTCTCCTCGATAGTGTCCCCTATGGACTCTCACAGCGTGTCCGTCTTCTGCTCGAAAATCATTTTCAAAGTCGTTGTATGCGTTTACAACTTTGTAATAGTATCAATGATTTAAATGTATAACATGAATCAAGTCTTACTTTTCCAAACCTTGTAAGGAACTTGATGCCCTGCGGCGTCTCCACCACGCTAGCAAAATTCGCTTCGATAGTGTCCCCTATGGACTCTCACAGCGTGTCCGTCTTCTGCTCGAAAATCATTTTCAAAGTCGTTGTATACGTTTACAACTTTGTAATAGTATCAATGACGTAAATGTAAACATGAATCAAGTCTTACCTTTTCAAACCTTGTAAGGAACTTGATGCCCTGCGGCGTCTCCCACACGCTAGCAAAATTCTCTTCAATAGTGTCTCCTATAGACTCCCGCAGCGTATTGGTCTTCTGCTCGAAAGCCTGGTAGTCTTTGTCGAAATCGTTATTCCTGTAGTCTAAATAATCGTACTGGCAACTGGTGACAGCTTTCTTCGCCTCTCCAAATGCGTGAATTGCTTCTTCCAGATCTGTAAAGCGTTATCGGATTTAGGTAAATTCCACGAAAAAAACCTATTATTTGTTAAAAATCTGATAAGAATGACTTCAGTACCTATCTCAAAGCATTTAACTAATGGAGATGACTTGCCGCCGTGTCATGACCAAAAAATATCGTGCATGTCGAGGTGGGGGATGAGGTAAACACGTACAGCACACTACGGAAACATTCTTGTTTCTCCAAACGCACTTATTCAAAAGAAATCACGCATAAAATACAAAAAACACCCACATAGACAATTTACCGTATAAACTAACCGGAGATTTCGTGATTACTTAGGCACAGGGGAATGTTTTGTTATGGCATGTCCAGTGGTTAATTACTCTAACTAAGGTATCTTTGCATACTCGTATTTCACATTTACTACTACTCTAGATTTCAAATTTATCACATAAATAGCCCCTGAGATGTTTTACTTTTTTGATACAGATCTCTAAAAGTACAATTAAAATACCTTACGTCTCCGAATTTAGTACAGATGTAGTGTATAATTGTTCTCCATCATATTTTCACGGAAACGTACGAACATGTCTTGCTATTTCAGTCGGTCAAAGTACTGAGGTTGATTGAAGTAGTATGATAAACAAACGTTTCCGAGAAAATACGAAGGAAAACAATTATGCACGACATCTGTATGCCAAATTGTGTTATGATGACAAGATTTAATACATTATTAATTCATATGAATCTTCTCAAATATAAGTACTTGCTTTGTTCTAGCAACAACCAGGATTGAAACCCGCCTTATACTACAACGATATTATATCATACCTTGGGTATTATTTTACCTACCTTCACCAAGCAACAATCCTTCCATCCTCTTCTCAAACAAATGATTATAATCTTCCATCAGATCAAACATGGATATAATCTTGTTCACCCTCTTACAGAAAGTGTCAAACTTCCCAAAAACGTAGTTCTCCGAAAAGCTAAACTGTTCCGTGTTCGGTAGAAAGGGCTGGTTTTTGACATACAGGTATGTTTCCCGATAGGTCTTGTTCAGGTTTAGACAGTGGATGAGTTTGTTGCGAACAAGAGCACGGTCTTGGGACCAGATGGTTTCCTTGAAACGGCACGTGATGTACTGCTTGCATGTTTCTATCATCTGGTTCGTTATCTAAAAAATAGTGAAGATTTTGGTTAATTTTATAGCTAAATCAGTATATTGCAAATAAATGTTTTCTTACGAAATTTTTGGAGTAGATACGTAGGCTACATAACTAAGGTAGAAGTAAAGCACTCGTCTTTTTTTTATGAAATATACTGGTCTCATTAATTTAAAAACCAGGTTGACTCCCCTGACCCCCGATCCACTCCGGTCTTCGAAAACGCTCTTAACAATGCCCATGTACAATGATAGCCAGATAAATTAGAGGATAAAGGAGATTATTCTACGGCCATGAACAATAAATGCTATTCATCTTTCAAACTATTCAATATACCTTAACCATAAGCGATGAGATCCTCTCTGAAGTATTATAGAACTGAGATACGCTGTGTATTAGCCGGACCGTTTGGAGCAAACTCAGTATCGAGTCCTTGATCTTCACCGGGTCGTCCAGATACAGGGAGTGGCAGCATTTCTCCATCGCCTGGATGAACTTAGCGTTGTCCTTCGCCTCGTTGTAGCAGAAGGTGATTTTGTGGTCTGTGTCTCGCCACAGCTTGATCACCTTTGAGTTGGCCAGTTGCAAGCAGGTCAGGGTTAGCTGTACTTCGCTATCCTGGAAGGCCAAAAGGATAAATGTATTCATTAGCAACTATTTTTTTCGCGGAAGTGTTGTTATAACCCTTTTTTTGCTCCAGCGAAAAAGCGAACAGCTGGACATTTCAGCGTAGTCAGGTAAAAAGTACCCTATATCCATCTATGGATGACCAGCTAAACGTGTGCATTAATGAAATCCATTTAGCTGTTTTGACGTCATGAAGCCGCGACGACATATATAAACATACACAAAATAAAAAACAATTATTTCTAATAGTAAATAGTATATAATGTATGGCGCTTAGTGCTGATTAAAATTGAAAACAGTGTGTTAAGTATTTACTTTTTTAAATTAGTTTAAAGCAGCAACATAGCTTTACACATGTAAAACTGTACTATATTTCAGTCGCAGAAATCCATTCGCTCATATATCACGTACTGAATATTCCTTTCAGTACATCCCCGGCTGATACGTATTGAAGCTAAAGAAATCAACAACAATAGTTTGATTTGCAGATAGTAACGGTTAACAAACTTATCATATGACGTAAAATTGTAAAGGTTTTTTAGTTTATAAACTTGTAAAAATTTGTAAACTTATTCTATGGACTTAGAAAAATTTGAGTGTTTTGGACTTGAAAAAAGTTATTAAATTCTTCTCTAAGGAACCTCTCTTTGTGTCCGTCTCTTTTTTTAATTTGTACACTTGTTTGATTTATTCATGGTTATGCTATTATAAAGTTGTGAAAATGAAATGTCTTTACATTGAAGCTATTTTCAAAAAAAATATTGTTATGGACTATTTGGAGGTCACTAAAATGATAAATATTTTTTTTGGATTTTTTGTATGTGTCGTTGTGGCTTCATCACGCAAAATCGGCTAAACGGATTTCAACTATTTTTGGTACACAGGTAGCTGGGTATCTCCAGATGGTTATAGGATACTTTTTACCCGACTACGCTGAAGAAAAACGAAGGGTTATGTCTTTTTCTCCTCCGCGAACGAAGTTGCTTGCGCCTTCTAGTAAAATATACATATATTTATTTCATAAAATAACGACCAATATGAGGGGGGGCAAAAATTAAAAGTCTAGTCACTAGGTCAATTAGGGTAGGGTATCACATGAAAGTGCTCTATCAGTACATTTTCGAACTATTTTTTTTTATTTTTTATTGTGCTTAAATTTCGGAAAATGTGTAAATAAACCATTGGGGAATGGTATTTTCCCCCCCTTTATCTCCGAAGTTTACCAAAAATGTGGAATTTTCTGGAATTAAATATGAATATTACATGAAAATTATATCCCTGTTTCACGTTTTTTTTAATCACCAAAAAATATTTTTGAACCAACCCGTCTGGTTAAGTTTGCCTCTCATTTGTATGTGACGCCATAGATACCAGAGGCAAACTTTACTCAAGCTGCAAATTAAGACGGAATAAGTGAAAGTTTGTATGGAACCCTCGGTGCGCGAGTCAGACTTGCACTTGACCGGTTATTTTAGGTTTACATGTGTTAAACGTGCCTCATAAATATTGGACAAACGTCAGCAATTGGATTTTTTAATTTTTCTATACTACTAGGTATTATAGATGTGTCTACTTTTTTTTATGCCAAATATAGGTCTAATTTTTAAGGGCCCATCTCGTAAGTATGTTAATACCCTCGATTATTAGCATTTTTCTGACTAACTGTCACTATTGCCTTCAGTGTTCCCCAAATGGGTAACAAGAACAAAAAGTTGATCCGTCAAGATGCACCCGAAACGGTAGGTTGGTGACATCACTAAGGGAAGCGTAAACGGGACAAGTATAGGCGTAAGAACAGGACAAAATCACCTGTAAGTAGGAGACGAGCTGGGAGAATTGTGCCCCTCGCTTCTTCCAGTACTCAAGCTCGTCCTGAGGTCCGCTGGAGTCGACCTCGCGGCGCAACTGTTCACTCTCACTCAATATCTATACGACATTGAAATACAACTCCAATTAAATTCAGTATTTAGTGTCATAACACAATACAAAAAAAGTAACAGGTATTACAATTTTCAAACACACACAATATAAACAGCATACGTCTTTTATTTGTCTTTTGTTTATAAAGTGCTTTGATGGTGTCTTAATATTGTATTGTCACCCAACTTAAATAAGTGCCAAATTTTTGTGCAATCAGAAACTGGAAAGTGGGTCAAATGTACAAGATTTGTTTACATAGTTACCTACATTACATAAATACTGACTTATAAAATAAAAATAAATAGCTAAAAAAGTCACAGGTGGACCTCATATAAAACTTGTATTTTTTTTTAATTTCGGTTTCGGTAGGCAAGCAATTTTTAGATATTTTTCGCGATACGATTATAATCGCCAAAAACTGGCCAGGTTGTTCAATTACTGGCCCCACAACTTCTGTCGGTGCTTGTAATCTCAATATTTGTGTTCAGGACATCATGCTGAATGCATTGATTTCTGAGATGACTTTTGACAAAATCGTATTTTCCTAATTTTTTGGTAATATTGCCGACCTACTAAAATAAATAAATAGGTCTCAGATTATCTCTTCCAGAGATTCATCTCTCAGATTTAATAAACAACCTCCATGCGAAAGTAAAATGTAACAACGAAACGTGGGCGTTAAATAGTATCCTTGCACTGGGAGTCCAGCACACGAGAGGAGAAATGAAAAAATACGGCGATTATCCGAAGCGCGGGCGTAAACTGGTATCCGTGTGCTAGGAGAACAGCCGACGAAAGGAAATTCGTAATTCAAATACGGTGATTATCCGAAGCGTGGGCTTTAAATTGTATCCGTGTACTAGGAGTCCAGCACAGGAGAGGAGATTTGAAATTCAGACGTATCTTCAACTTCGATAACTTCCTAAGCAGAGCCGAGACTGTGAAACTTGAGACAAGTTTTAGAACGTCGTAATAAAAGTTTATACGAGTTTTCTTGCTTATTATATCTCAATTCGAGGTGAAACCCTTAATTAGACTGGAATGGTAGATAAATAGGTAACTTTACCACGTTAAGAAAAAAAAACGATAAATAAATCAAACGGTAAATCGCCTAGTCGCGCTCTCTAGCACGGTTATCGAGAAATCTACGTGATCAAATGTATATTCAGTACTGTGAAACGGAGGCTCAATAAAAGTCAATCAAAATTTGTCCGGAGTTTTGTGAATTACTGATTCAGCTTATTCAATGGTGAACTGACCTCCATAACCCTCTTGATCCACTCGTTGACGCGCTCCTCCAACACGGTTATGGTGCTCGGGTTCTTAGTCATCTCCTTCAGCTGATTGTGGTCTTTCACCACCGCCATGTGCGCCTGTCCATCGTCGAAGAGGTTCACTTGGCCGCAAACGTCCTCGCAGACTATAAATACTCAATTTTTTATTCATATACTCTTTTCTAGTGTTACTTTATAGTGAAAAATAAGTTTCTGACAAAAATATTTTTTTTTGATAGAAACTTTCTCTTTGAAGCTTTTATTGCCGACTGTACTTTTCTTATAACATCCGTCAACTACTCATCGAGACAATTATAAAAACCCCAAATATGAGGAGTTTGCATCGTTTTATTAAAGATTTCCTATTGCCACCTTCCAGCTCCATCATCAGATCAGCTCCATGTCATAATAATATATTGCATATCCAATTTACACATGTATTCAAATTTTCAGCTTCATCGGAAATCAGCATGTGACTCAAATTTATTAAGCAAGATTTGAACCGTACAAACAAACATAAGTACATTGCAAGTTATTTAAACAAAAGCTTGTAAAATGACGAAGCTCTCTTGAACGCAAAAGTAGACAAGCTGTTACTAAAACAGCGAAAACAGACAGGGTTAGGTTTCGAGGGTAATTATGTAATTTCTGCTGCCTAAATGGCTTGATAGATTTTATACTCGTAGACCCTTTGAGAGTTATTTTTTTAGAAAGACATACGTATCCTCTACAACGGACTGTTAAGGGATTATCAACTCTTTAGCTCATCTGCATGAATGTACTCCATGCACACGTCTTTGAGGGCACTAAAGAAGAACAGACCAGTGGGGTCTTTCCGATAGGCAGCCCCATCTAGCTCCTATGTAAAATACGAGCTAGCTCATGTACATGTTTTATATGCACTAAACCTTTGATATGAGATCCCTACAGAAGGAATGTAGCCCCGACAGGAGCTTGTTCGTCAACGGAAAATCGCTTCTCGTTTTCGTCACCGTCGGCGTTGGTTTCACCACCGCACTTGTATACACTAACCACTCAAGAGTACATCAACCTTTAAGATCGCTGTAGAAGGAATACAGAACCGATAACGACTTGTTCTTCACAATGGAGAAAAGCGTCTCGCCATTATCGCCGTCGGCGTTGTGATCATGAGCCCCCTTGTATCCACTGACATTTAACAGTGCACTTATATATACCAACCTTTGTGAGATCTGCAGAAGGAAAGCAGGCTCACGGCAGCTTATTCTTTACGATGAGGAAGTGAATCTCGTCGTTGTCATCGTCGGTGTTGGGTTGACCAACGCGCTTATATCCACTAACCTTTAACTGTACGCTTGTATACACGGATCTTTGAGAGTGCTGCAAAATAATAGCAACAGCTGATTGTTGACGGTAGCAAATCGCGAATCGTCCTCATCGCCATCGCAGATCGAATAATGAGCGGTTACTCAATTCCAGCAGGTACAGCGCTGCACTCAACGACAGCTGTATAAACGACGTAAGCGCAGCAGTTGAGTAACTGATAACTACTTATTCATACTGTGTGACCGTCGTCATTTGTTCTATCGGCATGCTTAAATCCACTAACTATTTACGGTACGCTTGTATACACTAACCTTTGAGAGCGCTGCAGAAGGAGCGCAGCCCTGGCAACAGCTGGTTCTTTACGATAGGAAATCGCGTTTCATCTTCGTCGCCATCGGCGCTAGGGTGCGCTAGCGCGCTCATGTATACGTGCTCCATCACTCGCTCAATAGCCGTCACCAAGCCCACCTTCTCCGCGTTCAGAATGCCACAGAATCTAAAAAATACCTCTTTGTCTAAAATATAAAATTGTTTTTATTTTATTACTCCGTTTTCGTAATCGGGCGAAACAATTGTACTACATGCTCTTGGCCGGTTTTAATAACTGTATCTTTGGATTGCGTTGACTTAAAAGCTTTTTTGTTTTATAGCTTGAAGGATCAACAGACTTATAACACCCACATTTTCTGTCAGGGGTCGAAGGAAGACCAGTTATTGAGAAAAATCTGTCTCCAGTAATATTATTACTTCAACGATATTTTAACCCTGTACTTTTAGTATGTTCGTCGTAACATCACACCAACACCAAACCCTTTATCAATATCTCAAAAATATTTTGAACTCATTTATGTAATGCTAGGTTTACAACGTAAGCATTTTTTTACCGGCCCGTATTTCAAGGAGACGCGACCATGATTACACCATTGACATTCACGATTATCCTCGTGTCAGTGATCCAGTGCATGTCTGTGGGTTTTCTAATTTAGCGGTTGGAACGGAACCTCTAATCACAGGTAAACCTCTGAAACAGTAAAGCTTTCTACTCACAGGTCCTTGTGGAACCCCTCCTCAGGCAGTTGCTTGCTGACATTAATCCTGAACATGTAGATGCAAACGCCTGTGAACTTCACATCCCAGCCGTCAGATAGGAACAGCTTTCTTTTCAGCGTCACCTGTGGCGGCGGCTGCTTGCCTTGTCCCTGTTGCCGAGGCTTTGTTCCTTCAATCATGAAATAAATATTGAACTTCCAGTTCTGACCTCATATTGCTAAAATTTGACTAAGGTCCTTTACGTTAGTATATATTATCTTTTTGTTTAGCATGGGCGAAAATGCTTTCGTATGTCCGGCCAGCAGTTCTCCATTTTTTAGGACCTATAATCAATTAATCTAATACTAATGGTGTTAAAGCATGAAATAAAATGTATGAATTTGGATTTGAATGTAAGTTTTACCTTCGACTGGCGGGCGCTGCTCCACCTCCTCCACATCCTGGTAGTACCACAACAGCTTGTTCCTCATGTGGGGGAGAAATAGCTGGTTTATATCGTCCAGCTAAAACATACCATCGTTAGTTTTAAAAATCTTGAGTCCCTACGAGTATTCTAGATCTGTCGACTTAGAATCATAGTGTTGGAAAACCCCCCGTACTTAGTAAAGTACATGAAACCTACATTTCGATTGTCTATTGTCATTATTTAATTAGATATTGTAATGTAATGTTAATGAAGATCTTATTTGGGATATGCGATTTCATTATTATTATATTGAGTTTTAAATTACATCTTTTATAGTACATATTAAGATTTTATTTATTCTGATGTTGTTTCTTTTATTATTTTATTTTTATTTTATATTTCTCATATTTTAATAACTAATCACGAGAGGCGATTACTCATTAGGAATGCTAATTATTTCTTTCCGTTTGACATTAGAACATTTATATGACCATCGCGATTTCATTAATGACTGATAACTGACTGATGAACTTTGATTAATGTAATTCTATACTGTTATTTTCTCATGAAATAAACGAATCTGAATCTAAAGCGAAATATTGCAACGAATATTGTTTTAATTGAATGATTATTCAGAATAATCACGTCAGTGTTTTTGTCAATAACCAAGTAATCACAATCCCCTCGTTTGTTTTATGTCTTCATTAATTTTATACGACTTAAGACGAAACACGAAAAATAATCCTTTGTTATATTTGTATTGAATTTCATGATTGATTGATGTTTTTACCGTAACAGTTCAATTACTAAATTGCCGGCATCGAAGGACACTGAAATACCAGGCAGTCAGAGCTGAAAAGATGCCTATACAGGCATAGGAGAAAACACGATTTCAACACTGGCCGTCACTAAATTGCACGGTGTGCACCAGGTTGCTAGAAACGAATAAGAGAACTTGAGTGGATGAAGGTTATATTGCATTTTTTCAATATTTAGGTATTATGCAATAAATGACAATTGAAAGCTAAAACCTTGAGACTCGAGGTTATGTGTCCAAATAAAACTCGCATTCTTCGTGATTACAAGTGTTTAGGTGGCTTGACTCTTGATATGGTTAAGTACGTTGAATGAAAATGAAAATGAAAAAAATATTTATTTTCCTTAATGAATCAGTACAGGTCCAGCAGTGGGTGGGGCTTCCTTTTAGGTAGATCCTGTGTTAGGATGCCCCGCTCTTCCATTTCAGAGAGGTAAGTTCAGGAAAAAAAGAACAATACAGCAATACAGCTTAGTTTAAACTTAATATTAGTCTTAAGATAATTATACTAGTTACTTAAATATTAGTGCTAATTTGTACTGGAGATGCATTGTACGTGCGCGTTGAATAAAATGTTATAGGTATTAGGTATATAGCTTGGGTAAATAATGGATGGCTCATGTAGCAAAGCTTATTTATTAGGTGCTCTACTACTTTGACATGAAAGGTGTTATGTTCAAAAACACTAACCGGGTGACTATTATACACAGCACCATGTCTCGTGAAAAACAGGAAAATATAATGAATCAGCCGAAATTAGTTAGGCTTGAATACTGACTCATTTTTTTTCACGACATTACAATCTACGATAAAGTACTGCAGGCAGAATCATTTTTTGCAATAGGAATTATCAATAATAAAAACCTTCTTACATAAAACTTATTTTATTCATGTGTATAAGTATATTTTACGTCGATTAAGGTGTTAAGATTAATTAAGATTTTGCGTTAAAAAGTGATACTTAAATCATTATATTAGTTACAATTTCATAAAAAAAAACAATATTCTATATCTACAAAGATTTTTCTACCACTTAAGAACCTTTAACTTCGATTAGCTTTTGTTATATGACATATCCATAACATATAACACGCATTTTCTACCACTTAAAAACCTTCAACTGCGATGATCTTTTGTTTTTATGTCAGAACACCATTACCTATCCATGTCTTTACTATTACTATTACCTACCATATTCCCTTCGAAGACGTGGTCCATGATTGAGTGCCGTGGGAGCCCCGTGCCGTCGATCAGCAGTTGAAAGGTGAACTCCAACCGGGGATCCATCTCCCCCCTCCTCGCTTTGCGTTCGCATTCTTCTCGTCTTTTCTATAAGAAGAGAAAAGTTATTTATGGGAGTGAAAGAAGTCTATACAAGGCAGCATTATCCAAATCAACTGCTACAAGGCAACTGCTTATTGACCCTCTCCCTCCTCGGAGGCCGGTCTACCCAAGACTCGCATGGAATCTTAGTAGTAGTTAACATTTTGATTCAGATTTATACCAGCGTTTATCAGAAGCGATTACTTCAGGTCAAATCAAGCTTCTTTGCAATGCTCAGGAATGCTAAAATCCACCACTTTCTAATCATCAGACCTGTAAAATATCCATAACATCTTCCTCCTCCTCCTCACTGGACCCAGCTTTTAAACCGGCCACAAACATTTTCCAAGACTAGTTATTGCCAATGCCGATACACTAACACGGGTGTCAATCGCCGACTGACGGCATATCGAAGACTAATGGAATGGAAGACAAAATTGCATTGTCAAAATGGTAGAAGTGAACGCTCGCCGATCGCGTTCACAGTCTAATGGCTTTAAAACTTTTTTTTGTTATGGAACTTTAGTTTTTGCCATCGTGCACTTGATTTCTTTTTTGTGTTTACAATCCTCGCAATTTCAGCGAGTAAAATTAGTTTAATCAGAACAGTCGTCGCGGGCTGTCGCCAGCGAACTATCAAGTAAAATGGTACGACTACTGTAGTAATATGCAAATTAAACGGACAGACAAGTAGGGGGTGTCATTAAAGGGGGGGAGTGGTACAGAGTCGCACTTGCTTGTCGTACCGCGAAACGCACGCAACAGTTTAAAATTGATTGCGATTTAATTTGTTCGTCGGTGTGGGTTTTATAAATAGTTTTCCCTGGGACTGTTGTGTAGAACAACTTAATCTTTACCTGACCTTGTAGAAAATTGAAGTTCACAATTATTTGTGAATTATTTGAGTTTGACCTTTCTCTTTTTTTATACTATTATAAAGCTGTACAAAATGTCTGTAAATTGATAATTAAAAAAAAGTAAACAGACTATTTGAAGATCACTGAATCGAAAATAATTTTATTTTTTATTACTTGTGTTGAATGTACGAGTATCGGTGCCTTCATCACGTCAAAACGACTAAACGGATTTCAACTCTTTTTGGTACACAGGTAGCTTGGGCATACACCAATGCTTATAGTGTACTTTTTTACCCAACTACGCTGAAGTAAAAATGGGATTTATGGCTTTTTCTTCCTCCGCGAACGAAGTGCCCCTTCAAGTTATGAATAAATACAATGGTAGTTTTTTGCTATGCAAAACTGCCGAGTTGATATTTCCGCGCGTTTAGGTTCATTTCGTCCACATTCCCATTTCGTTCACATTCCTACTTAGTCAGCAATCCCATTTAGTCCACAATCAGTTCCCAATTCGTCCACTTCCTAATTTGTCAACATTCCCACTTCGTCAATATTCCCATTTCGTTTAAATTCCCATTTCATCACATTCCCAGCCTTAACGCACTGGCAAACAACTATGTAGCACCACCAAACATATGAAATAATAAACAATATATTTTATTTTGTTTTATTTTCATTTTGTTTTAATTTACTTCTGATTTTACTTCACGCGTGTTAGTTAAGCTACAAATGTTGTCTAAGTGGGAATGTAGACGAAGTTGGAAAAGGACGAAATGGGAATATGGATGAAATGGGAATGTTGACGAAGTGGGATTGTGGACGAAGTAGGAATGTGAACGAAATAGGAATATGGACAAAATGAACCTAAACGTTTCCGCGCATACAGCAAGTGAAGGGACATTAAATTCACCACCGAGCGATGCGAGTTGGGCAAAACTAGATCAAGACCTACATAATCTATACTATTATAAAGTAGTAAAAATTAAGTGTTTAATATTGAAGATATCTATCCATACTAATATTATAAATGCGAAAGTATGTCTGTCTGTCTGTCTGTCTGTCTGTTACCTCTTCACGCTTAAACCGCTGAACCGATTTGGATGAAATTTGGTATGGAGATAGTTTGAGTCCCGGGGAAGGACATAGGCTACTTTTAATCCCGGAAAAATACTCTTATCCGCGATAAACTAATTTAAGGCGGACGAAGTCGCGGGCAGAAGCTAGTACTATTATAAAGTTGTAAACATGAAACGTCTGTACATTGAAGATATTTTCAAAAAAATGATTCTAAGGGAGTGAAGGTCACTTTTTTGGATTTTTGTATGTGTCGTTGTGGTTTCATCACGCTAAATCGGCTAAACGGATTCAACAATTTTTGGTACACGGGTAGCTGGGTCATATGGTTATAGGATACTTTTACCCGACTACACTGAAGAAAAAAAGAGAGGTTATGACTTTATTACCTCCGCGAATGAAATTGCCGGGCACCTTCTAGTTTTCAATAAAATTATAGTTACGGACTATTTGGAGATCATTAAATCAAAATATTATTTTTTTGCATTTTTTGTATGTGTCATTGTGGCTTCATCACGCCAAATTGGCTAAACGGATTTCAACTATTTTTGGTATACGGGTAGCTAGGTATCCGCATGGTTATAGAATACTTTTTATCCGACTACGCTGGAGAAAAAAATTGGGTTATGTTTTTTTTCTCTCCGTGGACAAAGTTTTGGGGCACCTTCTAATTTTAATAACAATAGCAAACACACGACTTTTGATTTCATTTCAGCTAGATAGATGCCATCATTTTATAACAATAAAGAGGAAAGTTTAAAATTCCGTATTTTCCAATTAACACTGGAAACTTACAAAACTCTCTCCAAAAATAACACAACAAATACGCAAAATGGGGCTAAATTCTACCAATTTTCGAGCCACGTAGGCGTTGTTTGGCGTAAATGCAATAGGATTGCAGCATCAAAGAGGAGAGCTGAAACATGCGTATACGTACACGGAAAGCAGTGCACACTACGAAATTTCTCCGTTTGTGTGAAGCAAGTGAAAACAAGATATTACCTACGTCAGGTTTCCTCACGGGAGCAAGCTGTAACTGTGTGAGTGAGACGATACTATATTTTTGCATCAGCATTAATCAGAATAACGGGTCAGGAATATTTCCTACTAAAATAGGCTTTACTCGGTTGACTGATGGTTGGTTTCAGCGATACGCAGTTTGACTCCACGTGGAAGGATTTGTGTCCAAACACGTCGCAGGATGTAATTCAAGGTTAACAGAGCGGGCAAGCAACTTAGTACTCGCAAAGTAAACACGTGGAAATACTAAGGTAGCATATCCGTTCAGAGATATTTCAGTAAATTCCTTACACCTATACAGTACTAATAAGATATTTCGGACCTTGCCTTATTACGAAGCTAAAAATTGAAAAACTGGGTAAAAAAAATTGTAGTTTGGACTTTAGAAATGGCATAATAATTATCCTTTTTAATTCCCGAAGTGTGTTTTCAAGCGCTCAAAGGCCGGCTTGAGGAGAAGCATTTCCTCATACTATCAAATTTAAATTATGTATTTTATTAATGTTTATTGATATATTTGCGATTTTCTTACATAACTGTTCATTAAAAGGAATTATGTTTTTAGTCAAATTTTGGGAAGTACACTTGAGCCGATATAACTTTAGCACTAATTGTTCAAAAAAAAATAGTCTATGTTCACAATGAACGTATAGGAATGGTATCCGCGAAACTATTTATATTTGTGGGAAAAATGCCTATAAAAAATAAAAATAAATCGTTAAATAGACACGTTTTTCTCAAAAAACTGTAGATACTTTATTAGTCCTTAATATTTTCTTCTGTTTCCGCGATTATTACTCATTGAAATAAAACAATTTAACGGATTATATCGCGTATATTATCTCATTTTAGTTCCCGACGTTTCGGAAGCTTTTCAGCTTTCCATGGTCACGGGTGGTTTTTTATTAGTCCTTGTTTAATTTTACACCAATAACTGTTTTCGAATTGTTTTGACTCTTTGATAAATCTATTCGATAAGGTACGTAGCAGATTCATGCTAATGCCACGTTTTTCCTTCAACCAAGAAGCATTTTGAACATCTTATATCTTTCAGGGAACGTCCTTTATCAATGATAAATTAATAGTTTAAAAAACACTAGAAAAACACGCTTTTATAAATGCGCGTAAAAACAAAAACTATGATACGATGTTCCATCATGAAGTTCCAGTTCATATGTTCCGGCTCCATCATCAGATCAGTTCGACAGTACCATATTTAAATCAGTTTGTATTACTAGTGCTCTGTTTATTTTAACTTGCTCGGAAATGTTCCAATTAATGTAGTAAAAACACACCGCGAAGTCCATCGTTATATACGTTGATACGATAATCAATTAAAAAAAAAGTGGCATTACTTCCCGGACAGGCCCGGGAAGTGTACATTATTGTGCAGGTTTTTACTTTTAATTTCATCCAAGACTTTGAAAATTCACCATACAGCCAATAGTAACGTACAAAAACTGAGATTTAAAAAAACTTGAATTGTTTTCTGCGTTTAGTTACTGCATGGTTAATGCCAATAATAATAGAAAAAAAATATTGTGTCCAAATCATAATACAGTTTATTTAGTCTTAATGATATTTAGGAACTGATAAATATTTTGTAGCAAAGGTATGTTTTTTTAATGTTGTGCGTTTAGGAATTGCCGATTCAACTAAAAGAAATAATTTATATATTTATTTTAACTATTGCTATGGGTTTTCTTTTTATTTATTTTCATTACTATATTTCATGTGGAACCAAATATACAATTCGGACCCAAAACTTTTAACTTTCATATTCTTAAAAAAAATAAGACGGGAACATGAATTTCATTTTTAATTTTGTCAAAGATTGTCTGTCGTGTCATTTTTACGAAAATAAGTTGCATAAACATGTATCAAATTTCCTCGCATATTTGGAGAAAAGCAGTATACATGCCTCGGCAGGAATGTCATTTCGTCGATTCGTATCTATTGAAGGACTCGGTTACGCCTCGTCCTTCAAAACCGTACTCATCCATGAAATGACTTTTCCCGCCCTCTGCAGTAATATACTATTACATCACCTTGACAACAGCAGTAAAGCATGTAAATACATTTTCTCATCTATGGCATGCCATTTGGAACACTTAGACAGAGAAAAAATATTATCAATATCATGTATGTATATAGTAGTCTTTGATCAATATATCTATGGTAGACCTCCTTAGCCAATATTTGGTATTATTTAGGATTTTAATACTTACTTCAGTTCAGTTGTTAAGTTTAATGGCTTCTGTTCATTAGGGCAATTTTTCCAGCGTCAAGGTTTAAAAGCCAGGGTACGGTTTTATATAAAAATTAATAAAATAATGAGTTCATCCTAGTTTGATCCAGAACGATTCACATCGCCCGTCCAAGATATAATTCCCTGGCCACTTATGTCATATTGACATTTTCTTATTGTTATTTTGACATATTCGAATTGTACGTTAAATTTAATTCTTATTTGATTTAAGTACGTATTAAAGAAAAATCAAATACTTTGAATCATTCCTATCTATAAATAAAATGACTGACGTCAGGTCAGCGACCAGCAAGCGAGACTCTCAGGCGCTTAGACGTCAACCTGACCCCAATGCTACCACTCCTGACGTGGAAGGCTCAACCACAACCTGGGGTAGCGAACGACCCGACTCAAGTATAATCACAATCTCCAACGATTCCGCCACGAACATTGAGAGCTTGAACGCCAGTTCCACCACATCTTTGGGTGACGCATCCGTTTCTTACCTTTCAACTGACACAGATGGTCATAGCGATCAATACCATGCATCCATACCCATCTACTCAACTGGAAGCAGCGATCCTTACTCTGGTAACTCGTCATGTTCCATAATTGACTTTACGGATTCCAACGATTATTCGACGTCATCGAATAGTTGTGTGTCGACATTAAGTAGAAAATCTGAAGACTCATTACAAGTGTTGTTGCGGACACAAGTGTCCCGCAAACAGTCTTGGTGCTTAGAAGAATGTTCAATCTGTCTAGATATAATGCTTGAGGACGAGGAACTCCTGAATCTGCCGTGTGCACACAAGTTTCATTCGGCCTGTATTGCCCCCTGGCTGGCGAAGCACCGACGCTGCCCCAATTGTCGAACGGCTGCACACTAATGATAGCCTCTAGTTTACGTATCCTGGCAATGGTTGGTGGCTTTTGTGATAAATCTGCCAGGTGGGTTTCTCAATACTATTACATAATTGTATTTTTGTTTATTGTGTTTCTTTGCGGATTACTCTCGGAATTTATGTACATAATGGTGTTGCAAGTAATGAAAGACGTTTGCAGAGCTATGTTTAAGCAGTTTTTTTATACAATATTACCATCATTCAAGGGCCCATCTTTGTCAGTATGAATTATCATAAGACAGCCCAGATGTGTCATGGAGCACCCGGTTTTGTACCCTTGTGTACCCTTCAACGGCCAAGTCACACAACATTAACTTTAATAATAAAAAAAAAACACAATAAAGAACCTTAGACTTGGCACGACTTTGTCTAGATTGCATTACTTTTTAGAGATAAACAAGCAGCTCCATCGAGACTTGGCTAGTTTTTTACATAATGTTTTTGGTGAGATATAATTTACTGCAGCCACCTTAATTTTTAAAGTACCCTATTAATAAGCTATCGCTGTCTATTTGTCCTTGTTCTAACTCTTAAACCATAAGGTAGACAATTAAAATTGTTAAAATGTGTTACGGTGTCCACTATAACAACTTAAATAAGTTCAATAATGAAGGGGTCGCCGTACAAGAAAAAGCGGCCAAGTGGGAGTCGGACTCGCCTATGAAGGGTTCCGCAACCGTTTATACATAAAATGCATTACAGATGAAAAAAAATACGATATGAAAAAAAAAAGACTAACAAAAGAGCGTATCTCTCCGGCACTTACGTCCTTTTGCTGCGAAGCGCAGTTTTATGGCAATAACTTAAAAACGTTATGTCCGATCATGTTGAAAACAATTTTCGTTGGAAGTATTCATTAACCTTTATATTTGTAAATTTTTTCATATTTTTTGAACTTACTGTTTAGAAAATACATGGGGGGGACACAATTTTTGCTATTTTCATAGCGAATATTTCGGAAACTATTCACTAAACCAAAATCTTTTTTAGAAACCGCAAAGTGTTTTCAGAAGTACTGTCGAAGTATGTGCCATACCTTGATATTTGCTGATTTTTTTTTTCAGTCTCGGTTACATGTATGGAGTGCCCCCCTAGAAATATATATTTTTTTTATTTAACTATCAAACTAAGTAGCGGTTAACACACGACACCTATGCTCCAAATTTCATCAATGTTACATCTTATAGTTTGTGAGTAAAATGCCTGTGACATACGGACGGACGCGACAGACAGACAGACAGACAGACAGACAGACATGACGAATCTATAAGGGTGCCGTTTTTGCCACTTTGGCTACAGAACCCTAAAAATGCTTAATATATAATAGAAATATATAATTGAACATTAAACAGTATTAAATTATACGTTTATCGTATG
The DNA here is from genome assembly GCA_905404275.2 of Hedya salicella. Classification (NCBI taxonomy): domain Eukaryota; kingdom Metazoa; phylum Arthropoda; class Insecta; order Lepidoptera; family Tortricidae; genus Hedya; species Hedya salicella. Next base: position 9,480,511 of record FR990096.1, on the reverse strand, counting down.
GGTTCCCACCATACATTTCTTGTCCACGAGGCCGATTCGCACCTCGCCGGTATTATTATTTCATTGTCTTTAATAGTAAAGGCTCGTGGAATACGCATTGACTAGGATCGCATAGCATTCAAAGAGTCGACTTTTACGAACTTTCACTCAAATAAGAATAAATCGTAAATAAAGAACTGCAAGGTATACTTCAGCTTGAAATAAAGATTTTCAAAATCAAACTGGAGCACCAAGAGACCTAGGTTGTCCTGTAATACGCAAATGATTGATTTATATGCGCAAATGGGAGAGAAGTATTTCCTTGCAGTTTGCAGATAGGCGGGTGTGTGGTGTCCGATGTGCAATGTAGTGCTTAGGGTGGGTCGATTCTGTCTCTCCCTCTCTCTCTCTGTCTCTCTCGCAAACTTTTCCTGCAACACCATATCACCTTGATATCATTAAACCAAGTTTTATAAGCCACCAGTAAGAAAGGGATGTTGACTCATATTGACAAATTAAATACAAGAAATTAAAAACGGAAAAAATATCGAAATTACTTAAAAATACGATACCATTTTTTTCTTCATCCATAGGCAAATTTAACCGCATTTTTAGAATTAACTTTCTGTTTGTCTTGATTTAATTACTCGAATAATAATATTGATGTAACTACTCGAATTATTTATAAAAAAAGAGATGTATAATAATGGAAGTTTGCAATGTCCTAAATAAGTTGTTAAATTTAAGTTACTATCACTAATTTTCACTTTCATTCACTAACTAACTGATAATTGCCCTCAGGTGAGTTAGACAGACGTACAAAAATATTGGATTAGTATTTTTTGCTTTTTCATAATAATCAAAAAAAAATTCTCAGATAAATCGCATTAAAGTTCAGAAGTGGGGGCTAGTGACGTCACTCCTAATTAAAATTTGTATTTAGGAGTGACGTCACGCGTCATTTTGACTCCATGCGCCTTTATTTTTTAATTGAGTACTCGTAAAAAAAGAAAAAATACGTGTATTTTTTATTAATCTACAAAATTAAAATTTAGTCATCATCCGCTCTTGTCGCATGACCGTGATTCAGTTTCCCCTTACTGTTTGGTTAGGTACGCGTGGAATACTGCCTACCATGTACCAGGGAATTATAAGCTAGCAACAACTTACCGTACGTTTACGATAAATTTCAAAAGACCTGCAACTTGCAGCGGTGATGTAGTGGTCCCGTTTTATCTTGAATGGTTTTTAGAAAGTAAGAAGAGTGCAGTATTATGATTAATGCACCGTCTACAGTACGACCATTAGGGAGTTGATTTCAATATATGTATCGAATATGTAATATCGTGAAGTTATGAAAGGCGCAAATAGGCAACTGAATCTATAAATAGCGAATTGAAAATAATAGTAACATTTGGCATTGCATGATACATTTCATTTAAAAATAATTTCATTTATGTGTACCTAATAAATTAATATTCAAACACGCTTATTGTAGCCAAACATCGTAGCAGACCGTAGCATGCTCTACGAACTACCGTAGCACGTAGTTAAAATCCAACATAGCAGACGTGAAATATCATCTCCCTGTTAGTGTGCGATGGGGATGAAATGTGAAAATATCAATATAGGTGTCGTTTTTATAGTTTTTTGGGATGTTAATACAATACATTCAAGGAGAGGTAAACAACAGGCGGTTTTATCGCTAAACAGCGATGTCTTCCAGACAACCTTTGGGTAGTAAAAACACTTTGAGGTTTCTAAGAAAAAAAATTGAGTTAGGGAATATTTTGTGTCCTCACTCCCTTTATTTTCTAAGCCGTAAGTCGTAAAAAATACAAACGTAAAATTTAATAACTTTATGAATAAAATACTTTCATCGAAAATTGTGTGCAATAAGATCGGATACACGGTTTTTGAGATATTGCCGAAAAACTGCGCTTCTTAACAAAAGGACGTAAGCCGCATGAAGATACGCTCTTTTGCTGGTATGTAGTGCTTATTATTGTAGTAACGGCTGCGGAACCGTACACTAAGCATGGTCCGACATGCTCTTAGCTGATTTTTTAATTCAAAATGACCACGAATTTGACGCGAGAGAAGCCGCGGGCAAACATTTTTATTCAAGAGTAGAAATCTGCATTAATCATAATTTCTTAGTAGTAGTAAGTCATTGCCGGCGTAAAAATTTAACAATTACTGCAATCATTCCTTAAAAAAAAAGAGAACTGCCTTTACCAAAACTTCGTATACCGAGACCTCCAGAATCGGTTCAGCCAAACGCGAGATAATACATACATTCCTACATAAGGGTCAAACTGAAAACCTCTTTTTCTGTAGACGGTTAAAAATTACGTGTAGTACGCGGGCGAAGCCGCGGGCAAAAGCTAGTTACTTATACTTTTCGTCCCGGGAAAATGACCGATTCCTAAAGGATATCCCAAATACGCGGACCATTTTAGCACAAAAATATATGTTTCACCTCACTCGCTCGGCAAAGTTCAATTTAAAGTCATTTGAAGTTCGAATTTATATTTTTCCTCAAAACCGACCTGTACGAAGACTTAAAATGAGAGTGCGAGGAGGTCGTATATGAATTCAAAAAGTTAATTAATCATTTAAAAACGTTATTTTAGGTACGATAAATATGTTATTATTTAAAAATTGATTATTTATTTTTAATATACACACGACTAATTGTATTTATTATTAAGTAAGACTGCATTTTTATCGAGAAAAAATAATTAAAAGAGGTGGACAGTCTTAGCAGATTAAAAAAAAAACACGATTAAAGAAAAACAATGTGCCAATGACGTTTGCACGGAAATAGTTTCTAAGCTGCCTTTTGTTCATAATTAAACCGTGTAAAATGGCAGAAACAAGTCGAAATTAATGTAAGTATTTTGGGATTGTATTTCTTATATTTTTTTGAAAAAGTATCAGTTATTACATGAACATTATTTCTGAAATAAAAAAATACTTTTTACAATAAAAATTTGACTCCTATGACCGTAAAAATAACTAAACGCAAAGTTCATGTTAAACAATATTTGCGAATTAAGGCGGGCTTAGTATATTACTCTAAAATATTAATAGTTACATTTTTGAGAAAAAACACTATACATGCTTCGACCGTAAATGCCATTCTGGCCTCGTATTATGTTAGCCTACGACTCGGTCCGTCCAGTATCTCATACTCGACCAGTATGGCTTATTTACTGATCTCTGCCGTAATGTAGCTAATATGTTTATTTGTATGTCATGTTATAACTATTATTAGTGTGTATCGTAGGTTCATTGTTACTAGTTTTAAATGGACAAAAATAGTTTTTTTTTAAATATATTTCATAGTTTTATTACATCACACATTTCCTCGCTTTAGTGAGGTGAAAAGTTGTGTATTTCGCACGGCTGCAAAATTATTTGGCTTCTCGTGCCTTGAAAGCCTCGCTACGCAAGGAATCTATATTTGAACCACTCATTCCGCTCGTGGTTAAATCTTAGCTTCCTTCGCTTGCTCGGCTTTCAATTGAAGCACTCGCGCCAAATAACAATTTTGCAGCCTTGCATAAACAAATAACTATTTTCTATCCGATTTTACTCCATTCGAACTGATCGCGATCGCCTGAACTTGTACTGCATCGAAATCGTACGGGACTAGGATTTCAGGAGTGCACAGAAGCGTAGCAATTGGAATGTTCATGTATTGCACAACTGTATTCTAAACATTATAGGGTTCATATTTTGAAAATAGTTCTTTAGATACGAGTAACTGCAGCAAGTCCATACGATTCAATAGAAGAGTCGAGTACAAGTAAGCGTTTGATACGACTCGAATTTACTACATACAACACATCAAACCGATTGCTATTAAACAAACATTTTTTGTAATTTTCTTGATGTGACTAAACATGTGTATAGCCCAATAGCACCCATTAGGGCAAGGTCGCTTACTATAAGCCTAATATAATTTACTACATTTTAATTTGAAAAGAGATTAAATTTCGTGTGCTTATTTATATAGTTTTAAATAATCACAAGATTTACTTGGTAATCGGTAAAATGTAAACAGTGTCTATCGTAGTGTGTTTGAGTATTTATCTGAATTATAAATATCTATAGTTCGTTTAGAACTCATAGTATAAGCTTTCTAGAGTTTGTGAAAAGGTCGATTTGTGTAATATTGTTCTCAATAGACAATTTCCAACCCGTCAAACATGTAGGTATGTTCATATTTTTTTATTTTATTTAAAGTGAATTCTTGGAACTGTTAATTTTACCGAGGTATGTTTTGTTTACTGACAAGATTAGGTCGAAATAAAATTGCTAATAAATTGATCCTGTAGTCTCAAGTTACGTAAATCAAGCGCTTATGAATGAAACAGTAATTGTATGATGTTATCGCACTCGTTATAGTGAGATTGCTACCGCCATGAAACAATTCCAAAGAATTTCAATTTATCAACATAAAAGTATTGAATGATAATCGAGTCAGTTTACCTCACATTAATGCTTATAATTGGCAGCATTAAGTTTCCCAGCGTTTGCTCGTCGTTTGGACTCAGAATGTACCTACAAATAGTTTGTTTTTAAGTGATGTTGCTTTTTAGCTGAGCAAACTGCACACGTGTCATATCGAGGAAAAAAATAAAAATACATGAATCACAACATAAAAAATAATCGTACATTCTGAGTCCACATAACTTGCACTATCAAGAACAAACACACACAATGCAGCACCTCTGGGAAACTTAAAGGTCCCAGTTAATTTACATTTTATTATCATGGTCATTCGTATAAAAACAAACTTTATTATGAATTTAATAATATTGCTTTAGATTAATTTGTTCACAATTCCACATATCAATTTAACGTATGATAAGACAAAAAAAGCAACATAGAAAGTTTTATCGAGATGTATGGATTCCAATTGATCTGTATATGAAGGTCCAAGTTAATCCTTGGCTTTTTATAAGTGTCCCGAATATCACTTACTTGACTCAGCCAGCTCGGCATTGAGCGGCCAAGAGCGTGAAATTTATAAAGGCTGATCGAATTTATTTTTATACAGATACGTAAAAAGGCTACAACTTTGCACACCAGCTACAAATACATGCTAAAAAAACTGCGATTTTTATACCACACCCAATGATTATTTTTTGCTTCTAATAATTATATTTTTTAATGCTCTACTACTTGACCTTTGGTATGCTAGATTTATAAAAAATGTCAAGATCAAGCACGGACTACATTGACCAACAAAGTTAATAAATGCAAAATGAGGGCCTAAGATGTGTGTAGTAACAGCAGTCAATATTATTCACAACTACTTAAGTGTACAAGCATTGTAAACCCGCCTGAATTATCCTTCACATCATAACATCTAAGGAGAAAATAAAACTGTCATATAATATTGTAAACGCTCGACTTAAAAATCTTTGAAATCATACATACTTACAAAATTTGTAATAGCCTTTCCCACCATTCCAAGATCCATTTCGACTTAATGTTCAATTCAACACGTCACAAAGTTTTATATTTAAAATATTAACTCACACACTCGTTTCAACTTGCACGTTAATTTGTAATAGAACCGTTAACCGAATCGAAAAACTCAATTTAGAAACGAATAGCATTCAAGCATGACATGTGAAAAGGGCTCAGGAATAAATTAGATTCGCGTAGGCTGGTTCAATTGGTACTTCCAATCCTATTATTTCCTGATACCCTGGTATTTGCATAAAAAACTCGTTTAGTGCGTGTGAAAGTATTGCAGAGACTAAACGAAACCACATCGGTAGATATAACTATTTGTCTGGGTGTATTTCACGATTCCACATATACCGATAATATCTCGGCTGTCACTGAATATAGTGGCACTTTGCACGAAAGCCGTAAAAAAGTTTGATACGTGACCTCCAAAATTTAAGAGGGCATGCTTTCTCAAGAACATACGTGGTTTAGGACGGTTATAGGACGGGGTCGGTGCGGGCACGCATTCGTTTAAAAGGGTGTCTTCATTTATCAAACCGGTCATTCTAGATTTTACAAGCGATTGATACACAAAGAAAATAAAGGTGATATAAATTTTAAACAGTCTACAATGTTCTCTTATTTGTAATAGGGGGTCTTTGTCTGGGTAGACTATTTAAAAATAAGGTCGATTTGTAAGAAATGTTGAACTTTTAAGGCGTTTTAAATTGGTTACGAAACATTGTAATATCTATTGATACCATCAATAGGATAGAAAAATGTACAAGATTAGGCTATTTTTCCTATTTTACTCTTATAATAAATCGGTATTTTAGGTAGGTACTCAGGCGCGCATACAGGAGAATCCGCGGAGCTACGCTCGTCCTTTTTCGAAGTCGACTACAAATGAGATGTTCCTGCGAGTTTAAGCGTGTTGTCATGGAGAACAAAAAAATAAATTATAATATTGTTCAAATATACTCATGTATCGCAAAAGTGTAATAACGTGGACAACATAGACCCCGATGCTACAAGTAAAGACTAGTTCACTTTTAATCACTTCATTACAATTCGTGCCACGAAGTGGACTGAAAAGTATTATAGATATAAAAAGCATATGATTGGAAATATGTAAATTTTCAGGAGAGAAAAAATCAAATGGAGAAATGTTTCGAAAAGTCGTCAGATTGATCTTTATGCATGAATGGATCTCGACTATGGACAAGGATAGAAATACAAGAGTCAGTTTGCCAGAATGAGAGAGAAAACTGTGTCATATTATTACAAAAGTCGTTTTGGAAGGATCTTCAGACCCGACCATTTGTTTTGCATATCCATAGTTACTGTAATGCTACTAAGTAGATAGTTAATTTCAGAGAAGCAAATTTACTTGGCGCGATTGTACACTATTTTGCCATAAAAATATGTATTTTACGAGCCTTATAGTAGGTTCATCTGTAAGTACGAGTACTAAGTAAGAAAGTCAGTAAATATATGTACTTACACAAATCTTGCAAAATAAATTTGGTCCGATCGACCTAAGATTTGGCATATTTCTGTTCTGTTTTTAAGTTAAATGGCTTCTGTCCTTTAGGACAATTTTGCCAGCGTCAAGGTTTAAAAGGCAAGGTACGGTTTTATATTTAAAAATAATGAGTTGATCCACACCGATTCATGTGATGATGAAGACAAGAATCGTTTGGCATATTTATGCAAGTTTGATGACTGTAAAATATAATTTTATTTATTTAATCTGTATTGTACAACAAATAAAGGTACGATTGGCGGACTTAATGTCTTACGGCATTTTCTACCAGTCAACCATCAGGCCAAACGGAAACGTTCATTATTATGACACCATCGAGCTGAAGGTGGAGCGGGAAGGTGGTCATAGGAACTCTGTAATAAAATCACGAAATCCTACCGAGTTTGGGATCTTTAGAATCGTCTCGCTGAGTAGCCGATAGATGTTTAATGATAGGTACAGTCGGAAACCTTGACACCAAACTCTGTCAGAAACGTATTTCTAACCCCCGACAAAAAAGAGAGGTGTTATAAGTTTAACGTATCTGTGACTCTGTCTATCTTTGTATCTGTCTGTGGCATCATAGCGCCCATACAGATGAACCGATTTGAGTGCGGTTTTTTGTTTGATGAAAATCGAAGCACTCGTCTCCAAGATATTCAGCTTTTAGTGGAAAAAGTGACCGGATCTCCGCCAATATTGAAGCTAGGAAGTCCAAATTTTGTTGTTTGATAATTATGTTTATTTGTGTCGGTCGGTTTTAGTTTTTTTTTATTTTAGTAGTTATTATGTAAGTCTAAGGTATCCATATGGAGCTAGGGCTAGTACATATCTGCGTGGTGGACAGGGAATGTGGTAATCGGAATATACCTCTGTATCATCCTCGTCTTCGTCGTCGTAGTTGGCGAAGGCGACCCGCAACTGGTTCTCGAAGTACTCGCGCGCCTCCGCCTTCTCCGAGTCGTTTAGATGCATTCTTTGGACGAACATTGTGTTAAGTTTTCGTTTTCCTGGACTTTATTCCAATTACTTACAATATTTAATTTATAATGACGTGCTTTCTTCCGCTTTTTAATCTAAATCGGTGAAGTTCTTGTGGCTTCCTAACAAAGTGTTAAACGAATTTTTTATATAAAATATTATAACGAAGGTCTCTTCAGGTCAATCACTGGTTAACATTTGTGAACCACGAAACCAGTGATTCCTTCGAATCTCACTTGTTTAAAGTTCTCCTTATCTGCTGATATGAAGAGACGTTGCTATGAAAGTATAGTTTACTAACATGGTTTGAATAACTGTAAAGAATGACATAGTCCCGCGGAAGTTCGAAAATGAGAAACATACTTATTTTGAAAGCTTGAAATTAATTCATTTATGAAATGGATAAGTTAGTAGCACAAATACTAATGTCGCCATTCTGATGTTCACTGTAGTTTAATTACAGAGCTGTAACACGCGACTGAATTGTTCTACAATAATCTTAAAACTTCAGCACTTAGTGTCGCATTCTTTAGCTGTTTTCAGTAACCATTTTGAGCAAACCTTTGACACGACTTTTCGTGCTTATAACTCTAACATGGCGTTGCGGTTAACTTTACATATTTGGAATTTAATTTACACATTACTAATAATACTTACATTAATTTATGAAATGTGCACTAAAAATATATTTTTGAGTATTTTATAAGTTACAATTTAACACGATCACGTTATTTTAAAACTTCACTGTAACGTCGTTTTATGGCGTTCAATGAAAACATCTAATACATAGCCAGTATATATACACGATTATATTTTCAATATGAATAAGTAGCAAACAAGCATACAGACAAAAAACTGAAACTGCAGTTAGAAATTCAAGCGATTTCTAACGTTTATAAAAGCAAATGTAAAAGTTATTATTGAATTCTTCATCCGTGTAGATATACTGACTGAATGCCGTTAGTTATTTCATTTTAACTTGTATCTCGATGCAAACGACTTTTGTTAACCATTAAATATTTCAACTGGTTTAAAAGGTGTGAAAAGGGTGTGAGAATATCGACATAACAGGGTGTTAGTGATTTGTAGAGACCGCTTCGTAGCTTAGTAACACTCGAGGCAGGAAACTTAACAAGTCCATCATCACACCTTATAAAAATTACGAACGTAGGCCATAATTATACAAACAAGACAAATATTGCGTTACAAGTATCTTTTATGCGTTTTTAAGAACAATTCTTTAAAATATACACTTACAAGACGAGATAACTTTAAAAGTAAACAACGACCGTAGTTTTCATATTTTTTTGATTATAATGTCCTTGGTACCATCGAAACATGGTTTAATTTACCCAATAAACTAAAGATCTCAACATTTGAGGTAATAGTGGTTACAAATATGGGTTATGCCGAACAGAGTTGCTTTAATTATTGTAAATTTATAATATGAATAATGCACTTTCCGTCCACTGATTTTAATGTGTACCTACATAGTATTAAGTAAGTAAGTATAATAGGTTACAGGAATATTCATTTCAGGCGTAGTCATTAGTAACTAATTTTTTTTTAGTCCAATTAAAGGAGTTTAGAAGAAATGACGTTTAACACGCTATTTTTATTAGTTAAATTTTATTTTACCGATAAACTAAAGGTTGTGGGCTAAGTGAAGGAAAAATTCGTTTCGCAGCAGAGTTTAACTCATTTACAATTCAGCGAATCGTAACCATCAATCACCACTACCACATTGACTCCACTCGTTTCCTTTATACGTCTGAAACGAATAACCTTGATCCATTAATGTGCACCTCATTTCAGTTATAAAATTATTAATTGTTCACGTCTATTGACGTTACAAAACTTCACTGCACTCTAACTTTTCGTAACTAAACTTAGAACAAAACACTAATTTAAAAACGGTTTTTTTTGTGTTACGAAACACCATTATCCTAAGTTCACCGCTGTGCGAGGAGCGCTGTTCCCGCATACGTTCGGTACCCACTGGAACGAGTTATATTCGCGTCTAGGACTCATATCGTACGCCAAAAGTGCTTTGATGCTGGTTTTTATTCGTCCATATAAACTAGACAAGGCTACGTCGAAGCAAAAATGCCGATACTACCAACCCCAGATTATACGATAGGCTGTTTTGTAAATAACTACGTGGCGTGACACATGGTCACTGTCGTGACTGAAGCAAATATAAAATGTCGTAGCTGTATAGTGAAATAGCGTTTGAAGTTCCGTCCTAGATGTCAGTGTATTGCATAAAGTTTGCCTATTTTGCATTGCTTGCAGTGAAGATTTAACGTGTTGTTCGTAATTTAAATGTGTTGGCCTTGACCATTAAAGTAAGAATTTGAGTTTATCGTTATCTGTTTTCTTCACCGAGTTGTAGAAAATATGTAGTCATAAGTAACTAACGCAACAAAAAATGTCTACGTATATGAGGCAAATGAATATTAGGTTTCGTTTAAATAAGATCCGCCTATGCTTGTATGTTAAAATCACTTTTAATTGTCTTTAGACCTCAACAACAAAATATACAAAATTATCTGTTTCGGAAGTTCTGCATGAAAATATACCCTAGTGTTGTGTAATAAAAGCATGCAAAGAGGTAATACGTTGCATCGGAAACTCCACCCATAATATGCTCTCCTGGTAGATTCAGCTCCAATAGTTACGTGCAAGGGTTTCCAATAAACGACTGTGTTTGATGCACCGTGTCTGCTATGCGGCGGTGCTTATGGAGGCTGTGAACTTATCCGGTTGAGTCAAGTTTGCACCTGTTGCTCATGGCGTAGCATGCAAACCAGGTGCAAACTAATTTAACCGGTAGGGGCCCCCATTTTAAAATAGAATAGAATACTTTTTGTTTAACTGTGTCCAATACATGGGCAAAATTATTGCATACTGGTTTCAACAGCCATAAGCTAGTAATGTATAATTTGGATAGAAAAATCAAAACAGACTATTAGCTTGATTCATAGGCATAAACATATAGGCAATACATTACATAGGTCTTTGGGGGTAGGTTACCATCTCTGAATAAGTCTAGGCCCGACTTACAAAGTAAGAATTCCGAGTTATAAGTATAGAAAAAATGCAAATGGATACTAGGTTGGGAAAACTGACAATAACTTGCCACCTTATATTAAAAATGAATTATATTTATAGGTAAACAGAAGGATTCATTTCAGTAGGTATAAGGTGTCAATAACTATCCACCCTTCAGTAACTGGCAACCTCATACTAAAATGAATTGTCTTTACCTACAAATATAAATCATTATTAGTATGAGTTAGCCAGTTATTGAGGATATACCCTACTACGTTGCCTATCGTACGTCGGTGCGTCATGCGTCATGACGTACGCAACCGGCGCGGAAGTCCTAAACGCCTGACTTAGAATAATGCTGGCCGGAAGCCTGATCGAGTGCTAAAAGGCCTGGCGAATCAGGTTAAAGCCTAGCATATGAACCCTATTTGAGGGAGGCTAGATTCCAATGCGTGTATTATTCTAGTCATAAACATTCTGCCATAGGTTTCGTGCTGCGCGGCAATAAATCGCGCAAGCAGTAAGCGAACGTAAACCTTTCGCAAAGGTCCATTTATTGATATGTATGTGTGCTCCATTTATAAAATGATTCACAGCACTGATGCAGCCGATTGTAAATCATGTACTTACATAAAAATGCAGTCGAAATGTCGAAAAAGGTGAGCGTAGCTGGAAAGTACACCACTTTCGCAACCAACATTTTCGTAGCGCTACGCTCGGGAAATTGTGCAAAGTCGGACTTGCCGGACGGTAAAATTCCTTGTGGTGCACAATCACCCTACAGGTTGAGACGCTTCAAGCCCACTCAGTGCGCCGTATTAGCGAGTTAGGTAATGTGATGTCCGTCTATTTTGACCATGAAACAAACTTTTTCACCTTACTAGCTCAGAAAAATTCCGTTTACAGCACTAATTTTATCGGCTAGCGTGGAAAAGTCATTTGAAATGCGAATGTTCTTAATTTCTGTACGAATATCTGTACGAAATTCATCAATTGAAAATGAGGGCCAACCGAAATTTAATTCGCCCAAAAAAGTTATAAAGAAAAAATATGTAATTGATGATTTTGACTTATTTATTTTATTTATTTAAACTTTATTGCACAAAACAAAAGTAAGTGCAAATGGCGAACTTAATGCCAAAAGGCATTCTCTACTAGTCAACCATAGGGCCAAACAGAGAAGCATGAAAATGGTGCAGTGGGGAAAAACATTCAGTACTGAGAGCGTTAGGACACACAAGCAAATAATGCATACATAATTGCTTATACCTATACTATATATGGTATACAATATATATATATTACATATAAATAATAAATACAAAATATACCAGCTACTGCATGGAAGATGGACGCTACTTGAGTTCTTGTTCCAGCAGATGCCTACTTAGCATCCGCTTGAAAACTACCTTGCTTGGGAGTGATCAGGAGAAAGATTCATCAATTTTATGAGATCAAAAAAACAGTGCCAAGTATTCGTAAGTACTGTCAAGTTTGACACAAGATGGTGTTTTGAATTGTGGAGGAGAATATTTGAGAAAACTTTTACACACAATGGGTTACCGGCTTAAAAATGTAGATCGAAAAGACATCTTCTTATAGAGCAGCCTAATATTACAGATTGGCGGAGGAAATATTAAACAGAAATTAAAAAAAATAGAAGTGAAAACCGCAACATATATTTCCTAGATGAGACATATATTAACGCCAGTCACAATGTTAGCAAATGTTGGCAATCATCGTCGGAACTTGGAATTCACACTGACATCGGGAAAGGACGACGCTTGGTCGCTGGAAGTCGAAATGGCTTGGTCGAAGGTGCATTGACTATGTTTAAATCCGATGCTAAGACTGGCGACTACCATGGAGACATGAACGGGCCTACTTTTTATAAGTGGGTGGATGAAAAGTTGAAAGATAAACTGCTGCCGAATTCTGTAATTGTGATGGACAACGCGTCTTACCACAGTGTTCAAGTTGATAAACCGACCATGACAAACCTCAAAAGTAAAATGCAGAACTGGCTGCGGCGTCAGTATGTTGAATTTCCGGAAAATATGAAAAAAAGTCTACTGCAAATTCTTATAAATGCCACTCAAAAAGAGCCCGTTTACAGAAGCGATGACCTCTTAATAGCTCATGGGCACACAGTCCTGCGTTTACCGCCATACCATCCAGATCTGAACCCCATCGAGTTGGTATGGGCTGATGTTAAAAACAATATAGCGCAAAACCATAGTCATTCTTAATATTTTCTTCTGTTTCCGCGATTATTACTCATTGAAATAAAACAATTTAACGGATTATATCGCGTATATTATCTCATTTTAGTTCCCGACGTTTCGGAAGCTTTCCAGCTTTCCATGGTCACGGGTGGACTGAGAAAAGATGTATTTTCCTCTGTCAAAGTTTCAATTTTTGCAAACTACCCATTTTTTGAAAAAACACAAATAAAGGTGTACATACATGCCAGATGGGCCTAAGCTGTAAAGACAGTTACACATGTGCCAGAAGGGCTTAATTATTTTATTCTAATAATTTACCAAGCAGCATTTCACAAATGAGGCGTACTGAGGAGAAAAGAAATGCTGCAAAGAAAAACTCCCAGGCTACCTCATTACTAATTATAATATTTAAAAAATATATTTATCTTATCTGTTTAAAAGTAGTTTAATAGTCTCTGTTTTTTTTAATATTATTATTAGTAATGAGGTAGCCTGGGAGTTTTTCTTTGCAGCGTTTCTTTTCTCCTCAGTACGCCTCATTTGTGAAATGCTGCTTGGTAAATTATTAGAATAAACTAATTAAGCCCTTCTGGCACATATTTAACTGTCTTTACAGCTTAGGCCCATCCACAGACTAATAAGAGATACTACGTATCAGACTGCCAACTCAGAAACAAATATTATTTGCACTAGGCAACTATATATTTAATCTGTACGATTAGTGTTGCCTGACGTTAATTTTTTTTCTATTCGAGATTGCAATATGGCAAGGCATCGTAACGTATTCAGCCAAAGTGGTCTAGGTTCATTGAATGAGGTCTAATATTTAGAATGAATAGTTCCCGGCACGTAAATTTGAACACGTAACTTCAGTAATTGTATTTACGTGATCAAATTATATGCTGAGAATTATACCTCAGTGGCAAAAAAATTAAACACACATTATTTGTTAAACGATTTATATTTCAATTTCTTTTTAAATTTGTCGTAAGCTTTCTTCTATATTGCAAGTAATACGTCTGTCCCCTTTAATATTCTGTTGGTTGTGTTGCACCAATTCATAATTGTAAATCGGACAGTCAGAGCAATGAAATGACTGAGAATAGTTTTGTGCTCGGCGCAGTCAAATAAACAAAATGAATTCTTGGACATAATGTTTGCTAGTTCTGCGGGCGATAATTTTGCAAGATCTTCACGATTTAAACACTTCAGCCACCAAGTATTTCTCAGAGCACGGGAAATGGTGTAAAAGAGCGTCCTTCCGCAAAGTTCTACGAACACTAAAACATTTTGCAAAAAGCAAGACAGGATAAACACAAGGACATCACTCCATAACACATTACTGTGACAGTGACAGAATGAATTTCGACAAATAATATATAGATGACAAGACGAGTGTATTGACAAAGCAACAGCTAATGACAGCAGAGAAAAACGTCAGTCAACATTAAAAATAACATGGCGCTAACGTACGCGTTTTGTTATACGAAGATTACCAGCTGTGGGCCCATCTGGCATGTATGTACATATTCATTCTTGTCTAGATGAAAAGATAAACGCACTGAATTTATTATTTTCGGAGTTCACGGCAGAAAAATGGCAGACGTGTGATGACCATGTCCAAAAAAATGAAAACGATTACTGGGATCGCGACAACCGTTTCGACAATATTATTGACCCCATAATAATAAATTTGCATGATGACAATGATTCAAGTTCCGATAGCGAAATGGAAGATGAAGATAAAAGTGAATCTATGTCAGAATAGTCACTGTATTCATTACCTAGAAACTTATGATTTTATGTTTTTCGAACTGATTCTGTTTTAACTCTCGGAACTATTTATTTTTCCGATAATTACACATTAATTTGACTTATATTGGTTTTTTTATTTGTGCTTACCTAAAAATCGTATTGTACCATAATAAAAATTGGATATAATAAGTATGTACCTATACAGAGTCAAAATATTGTACTTGGGTATCTTCAGATCTATCCGACACGACGACAGACTCTTGTGTGTCCGTGATCTTTCCTGCCCGCACCCCGCCTCCCCGCGCATACCTCAGGAGCGGCACAGCGGTTGCGGTCAAGCTATAGAACACGACAGTCAATCTTTGACAAAACGAAATTCACATTCCCGCCTTAATTTTTTGAAGGATATTAAAGTTAAAAGTTTTGGGTCCGAATTGTATATTTGGTTCCACATGAAATATAGTAATGCAAATAAATAAAAAGAAAATCCATAGCAATAGTTAAAATAAATATATGCATTATTACTTTTAGTTGAATCGGCAATACCTAAACGCACAATATTTAAAAAAACATACCTTTGCTACAAAATATTTATCAGTCCCAGAAGATCATTAAGACTAAATAAACTATATTATGATTTGGACACAATAATCATTGTTTTTTTCCTATTATTATTGGCATTAACCATACATTAACTAAACGCAGAAAACAAGTAAAGTTTTTTTGTACGTTACTATTGGCTGTATGGTGAATTTTCAAAGTCTTCGATGAAATTAAAAGTAAAACCTGCACAATAATGTACACTTCCCAGGCCTGTCCGGGAAGTAATGCCACTTTTTTTTAAATTGATTATCGTATCAACATATTTAACGATGGACTTCGCGGTGTGTTTTTACTACATTAATGGGAACATTTCCGAGCAAGTTGGAAAAAAATATTTTCAAATTATTGATTGTTACGGACTATTTGGAGGTCACTAAAATGAAGAATATTTATTTTTTGTATGTTTGTATGGGTGACTTCATCGCGCAAAATCGGCTTAACAGATTTCAACTATTTTTGGTACTACACGGGTAACTGGGTGTCTCCAGGTGGTTATAGGATACTTTTTACAGACCTTGCTAAAGAAAAAAAGATGGGTTAAGACTTTTTCGCGCCTTCTAATTGGATATAAGTATTAGTAGTATTGGTTAGCTAAGTCTTCTTACCTCCATATCCGTCTCTAACTCCATTGTTTGAGAGTCTCCAGGGTTATGACTTTTGCGCGCCTTCTAATTGGATATAAGTATTAGTAGTATTGGTTAACTAAGTCTTCTTACCTCCATATCCATCTCCAACTCCATTGTTTGATCCCAGTTATAATTTATGCACGTGTTGATGACGAACAATATATAACAAAACTCACAGATACTACATTACTAGATTTTAGGTGTTATTCATAATATAAATTATTCACTAACACTTACAATCACGAGAAGCTTATTAGTGATATTTATATGTTTGAAATGCCTTTGTTTACCTGCTTTAAAATATCCTAAAAAACAGTAACCATGTCATAATCATGTATCGTTAGCCTTTAATGATAAAACTCACACTGTGAATGTTTATTTTAAAAAATGGTATTTAATTATTTAACTAAAAAACTTTCTATTAGAAGAGAGCAACTCTTGCACTGCCCCGATCCGTACTGACAAACACAATAAATTTCCTTCAAAGGAAACGGAAGAACGTAATATTTCCATTCATATGAATTACCATCAA
Organism: Hedya salicella; assembly: GCA_905404275.2. Lineage (NCBI taxonomy): Eukaryota > Metazoa > Arthropoda > Insecta > Lepidoptera > Tortricidae > Hedya > Hedya salicella. The sequence continues at coordinate 9,463,759 of FR990096.1, read as the reverse complement.
ACGCAGGGGCGTATAATTCCGGCGGTATGCAGCCCGTCGTATATGGGGTAACTTTTCCATTTTAACCGACGCCGACAAAATTGGTGCGTGTTTTGAAGGTAATTTTACCGTGACGCAATTTGAAGTGGGCTATTATTAGTTCTTCAAACTTCCTTCGTTCAAATGTGTGTGTGCTGCGTGTGTGTGAATTCCATCGTAGGTACAAAATTAACCTATTTCAGTCACCTATTTCTAAAACACAGTAACTTGAAGTGTCTTCTAGGAGTGTCGTATTATTTGACCGTATCAACTCGATTTGACTTCAAGAGCTATGAATGTATGTTAATGACGTAAACGTTCTGAAGTTAAAGCCTTTTAGCCGCCTAATTAGGCGGCTAAAAGGCTTTAACTTAAAAACCTAAATGAGTGCCATGCAGCTATGTACATATACATACACACACATACATGCACACACACACACTCATACACATACTCACACCTTTTTAAGTTATTTAAGTAATATCAGGATTCGAATAACTCTGTATGAAAATGTAAACATCACGAATTATATAAGGGGAGGCCCGCTGCTTATCCTATAGCACAGGTGTATTACCTTTTTAAGAAGTAGAGTTCTAGAATAAGGAAAAATGATTTTGAATTAATTAATGAATTAATTAATAAACTAAGAATTCCCTAGCACTAATAAGGCCGTCCGCTGTGCTGCTCTATGCCCCGGCGCGAACCGTCCGCTCCGGGCGCCGTTTCCTGTATATTCATAGAGCAGCGCTGCGTCTGGCGGGTAGCCCGCTGCACGAAAATATACAGGAAGGCTCCCGCTCAACTCAGCAGACGCCCTTAGAATATTCTAGTACAATAACTCAGATAACAGATGGAGCCCCAACAGTACGCAAGACTGCAGTGATAACATTTTTGAACCTCTGATTTAGCCATTATGTAAGTGCAGTTTTCTAAAGATAAAGCGCACTTATCATACGCATCCACAATGGTACCTAGCTTGTACAGAAAAAGACGGGAAGCAGTAAATAATGGTTCAAAATCCGAGGGTACCAAGTGCGTGTGAAATAAATTAAGCCATTGTTTGTCAGTAAGTACCTACCGGTCATGTCAAATTACAAGTCTTATGCTACGCGCAAATTTTCATTTCCTATTTAACCTGTCTTTGAAGTAAAAGGTTAAACCGGAAGTTATTTTTATTGATTACTAGAAGGCGCCCGCAACTTGGTTCGCGGAGGAGAAAAAGTCATAACCCCTCTTTTTTTCTTTAGCGTAGTCGGGTAAAAAGTATCCTATACCCATCGGGAGATACCCAGCTCGGTACCCGTGCCGTGCAAAAATAGTTTAATTCCGTTTAGCCGATTTAGCGTGAGGAAGCCACAACGACACATAAAAATATTTCATTTTTACAGCTTAGATGTACAGTGAGCTGCAAAAATATGCACACGATTAGCCCGTTCAAAAATATCTGCTCTCAACTCTATTGTAGGGTAATAGAGTCTAGCGAAAATTGTACCCGGTTTGTTGTCAATAAAAGTGTATAAGTACCTCGTTAACGACTTTAATTAAATTTTAATCGATGCCCTGTGAGTAACGAAGATCACCAATATAATGTTGTATGACTAACTCTCGTTAATCATGGGTATCGATGACAATTTTATTATAATTAAAGCCCTTAACTAAGTACATTATTTTTGAAATGACCCACCCACGTTTCTTATCGTCGCATCGATTCGCATCTGCAATAGGCATCTTTAAGAACTTTGTACTATATCTACTGACAATAGTAAGAGTCTGTTCAGCCCAAATAAATGTTTATTTCTTTTTGTTTAAGTTATTAATTGTTTGCACGAATTCAAATAATATCACACCTCTTTTGTATGCGATGTTAAACAGACTAGCTCTAAATTTAGCTTAAGCGGTTATTAAATAGGTTAACAAGCTTTGAACTAAGTGAATGAATCTTACAAGTTATGCTGCATAGTTTTGTAGGGTATTTTCATTTAAATATGTACTAGAGGTTAGTGGTTGTCACGCAACTGACGATAAATATCCAATCTATATTTCGTTACAAAACTGACAGGCTAGACGCCGTTTAAATATAATTACTTTTTAAGTTTTTCTGACCGTACAATTTTAAATAAAAATAGCGTGATAGCAAAAAAATATTTTTTTCTATCAAGGAAATGAATATTAAGAAGTCAAATAACGAAAAACAAAAGGCATTCTCCGGATCATCCCCTGATGTCATTCATTATTAATGCTTCGTGTTTTGCCTACCCAACTCGCGCCAATAGCTGTATAATGAGGCGTGATAGCACACACGGGATCGTAAACCGCCAACCTACCCACACGGTAAGGCAACCTACTCACCCTCGCTATCTCCTCCTCGGTAACCTGGCTAGACTTAGCCTCCGTGTCAGCCATTTTTAAAAACTTTAAACCGCTCCAATTCACAGTCCTTATCTACCTACATCTCGAAACCATTAACTTCGCCACTCACTAATTACCAAAAAAACCACGACAAAAAATTGTCTGCCGATGTCAAACACAGGCAAAAAACAACTGGTACATAATACGGGGACATTTTTAAAGGTTTATTAAAAGAACGAGAAAGTAAAGGCAAATTAGAGCGGTTTATTAATGTTGGGAGTAATTTTGCTTCGGCCGGTGTCGCGTGCGGGCCGCGCGCGCCAGGCACCGCCATCGATCCTGGCTGGGTGAACCCTCCGACGACTCCTAAATAATATAACTTTAAGGCAAAACTAAACTACTAGGAATAACTAATATTATGCTGTAAATCGTAAACAGTCTCTTAATAGGCATCCAGCAGAGTGCCCCGAATGATGCCAGCATTCTCACGCCGAATAGCCATAGAATTTATTTGACACAGGTACGAATCGGCTCTGATTTGTATATTCTGTAAATCGCCAAAGTGACTCCTCAGGAACCTGCCTAAAAGCCCATGTGCTAACGCGTGACTTCATATTTTATTTATATCACTAAAACAAGCAGTGACAAAGGCATGCAGCCACTAAGTAGTTGGTTCCGTTCTCTTGTCAATCTCATCACACAAAACATTATATAAGGTACTTACGCCTAAGATAGCCCAGCTCTTAAGATGGCCCACTATCAATTATTTTGTATTTTTTAAAATTCGAATGAGTAAATTTCGCGCCCATGTTCGGTAAATAAAATTGCAGTGTTATACTGATACTAGGGTACCAGAGATAAAACAGCTATTTTATATTGAAACCAAAGAAGTTGAACTAAAAAGATGAAAGTGGGCCATCTTAAGAACCGGGCCATCATGGGCGCAAGTACCTTATATATAAATGATAAGGTCATGGTAGAGCGCTATAGGTGTGGCAAATTTCAACCGAAATGACGGATTGATAATAAAAATGCAATAGTTCCAACATCTGCTGGGACCTGCTCGTGGACGTATTCCCTTATTAATATGATGAGGAGCGAGTCCCAGCAGAAGTACAGTCACAGCAAAGTTCTCGAAAGGGCCTCTACGTGTTGGATCCATATACCCTCGCAAGCCTCTCAAAAATCCGGGACGTACGAGCCCGTGACTCAAGGCGAGATACATATATAATAATAATAATAAATATGATTTATTAGGGTTATTGTCGACAATATTAACTGTCGTTTAAATTGGTATTTTCCACATTTATAGCGCAGTATACCATGGTCACTACACACAAAAATACTACCATTACCCAGCTCTCATCTCTAGAACCATTTTACCATTTAGAGTAGGTACTTTACAATTTAGATGTCTGAAGACTTGAATGCTATGATCAGAGATCGGACAGGTCATCGCAAAAACAGATATGGAAATAGAACAAGATTCTATAGAGTCGATACTTAAGATTGTGATTATCTAAAGCGGATATTATCTTAATTTAACGTTTGACCTTTTTTTTTGTTGTACAGGTATCCTATTTGTCATGGCTTTGTCAAAGTGGCGTTCTTGAAACAGTTTTGCGACAATTTAAATTAGTCAAATTATTTACTTATGGTGATTTCGAAATATGTTAACGATGGTAAAAATAAAAACAAATAATAAGTGGATTAAGAACTATCCCGAGCTCTCTTATAATGAAGATCACAAAAAAATATTGTGTACAGCATTTGACATTCGAATGAAAATATTGAGAAAGATAAAATTAACAAACAACTTAAATTAAACTAGTATACTTATTTAAGCAAGAACAGATGACAAAATTCGTCGACTACTGGTATGGACGATTAGCTCAGTTGGTTAGAGCATGCTGCCCCGGTCTGGCTCAATGCACTGGTTCAGTTCAAGTCCAGTATCGTCGAAAAAATGTTTAATTTTTTTCTGATCTTTGTTTATAATTAAACTAGTAGGTTCAATAGTTTTTATGGCTTATGTATTTTTTAATGATGAAAATAGTAAAAATTAATTAACACAAATAAATAAATAAGAATATAGGTTTGTTTCAAAAAATGCAGGAGTTGATGGTTGCATATGTTCAATACAACCATCAGGCATCAGTATTAAAAAAACTTTGGAAATACCTTCACAATCATATGGTGAATTTTGGGTTACCTACCGTTGTAAATGTAAATGAAAAATAAAATAAAATAATACTGTACGTAATACGACTCTGTTAGTGTCGATTGGCATGTTACGATTGTTTTGCGTTGCCCTGTCCGATCTCTGGCTATGATCTTGCCCTCCAGGCACCGTGTTTTCTTCAAGGGCTTATTTATAAGGAACAACAGATGACTGGACAAACTAGAACCGTACGCATACAAAACTTAAAATTATCCTTTATCTACCGCAGCTACCTACCTAAAATTAAATTGAATTACAAAGAAATAACAGGCTGTTTGTAAATCATTTCTAAAAATGTACTTAGGAGATGGGTTGACATTTGGTTTGACCCTGTTGTTTCCGTAATAAAATTGTCTGAGATATATAATGCGAGAATAGAACTCTGTAAAAGCACCCAAACCACAGTCATCAGTGCTGACATCAGTCGGGAAGTTAAAGGACAAATAGGTATGTTTACGTACCAGTTCGTATTTGAGCCAATATATTTTTTGACGACAGCTGTGTACCTACCATCGGGCCTAAACTGAGGCATTGCAAATATTACATAACTTAAAATGTTGTATTTTGTTCACATTTCATAAATTAGCAATATAGCATAATACAAATCATACCAATGCTTGTTAGATTTTTGTGGTAGACTTCAGACTAGCACTTATTTAGCAGACAGGTCATTGGGTGGCTAATTGTTGATTTAACGTGTTTACTATCCCCATACATACATAACGATTTGGCAATGCCACAAGTCCTCCTGAGCATTCAGTATGGGGACGTGGCTGCCTTCAAGAATACAATTTTAAACTAACTTCTATATTAGTACAAAATACTATTATTATGAGTAAAAAGAAGGTTATGACGTTTTTCTTCTCCCTGTACGAAGTTGTGGGCATTTCTGGTATTTAAATATAATAACTTTAGAGATTTATTTTCTCAGTTGCTACTTTCAACTAGATAGGCCGAAACCGTTGGATGAGGGTGGCGCGCGACCGATCGTTATGGAAATTTTCGGGGGAGATATTTGTCCAACAGAAGACATCCTTGACCTAATATGATGATGATATTAAAAAAATATATGGTTTAAACACACCGTGAATTCGGTATAGCTATAATTATTTTAACTCCGTGAAAAGAAGGGGTGTTACGAGGTGTCTCGTGCGGAATCCACAAACCAACGCCCTTACACTGACAATTTACCTATATATACCGACCCACGATTATGCAGGTACTTATTTATTTATTTTATTTTATTTTATTTATTTGGAACATCAACAGCATTACAGAAAAAAAACACAATGCTTAAAGCTAATACATTAAGCCAATAACAGATGTTCTCAGCATAACGGTAAACGAGCCATAAAAAGTAGGTAATGGTACTAATGGTTTAAGATTGGAATCTCGCATTGTATAAAGACAATATATATAAATTCGAGAAAGATGAGACACCCAAAACAAGACAAAACACAAAGTATACACCCCGTGGGTATGTGTGTGTGTGTGTCTGTGTGTATGTGTATGAAGGCACGTATAAATAAATAGGTTTGTATACGTAAATTATAAGCATGTTTGTTGTAAGTACCTATGCAACTCCGCGCTGCCACGTCGTCAACCTTGCAAAATAAATTTTCGAACGCGGTTTTTCAGTACTAATTTGGAACAGTCAAATAGATCAACAGTATTAAAACTTGATTTGGATTCCCTCAGAATACGTACAATTGGGGAATTTTGAGCGTACGTAGTATGGACCTTGGGAAGATTAAAAAGTCGACGCTGGGAGTGCCGTGTTCTAAAGGTTGGCACTGAGAAACCAATTTCGGCAAGGAGTGAGGAGCCATCAATACGACCAGACAGAATATCATATAGTATAGTGACGTCAAGCAAAAGGCGCCGGTCCTCCAAACTAATTAAGTGGTGGCGGCTGCACATGGACTCGTAGTTTGCATCCCATTTTTTGACTTTATAATTTAAATGACGTACAAATGAGCGCTGAAGTTTTTCGATTTTTTCTTTGTGTGTCACATAATGGGGGCACCATATACAACTGGCGTATTCCAAAATACTCCTGACATAGGCAAAGTATACAACTTTAATGCAGCTGGTGTCGTGAAATACATACCCTAAAAACAAAACCCAGATTACGATAAGCTATAGTAACTATTTTGTCAATATGTTATAACTTCCTTAGGTGATACGTTTATAGTATAAATAATGTCATCATTGTCGCAGAACGGTGGTGCAAGTGGAGTTTCAGGATAAACGTCGTGTGGTTTACTAAATACTGAAGTAAAGAATTTATTAAAACTCTCATAAACTTCCTGATTGTTGCTGACGGTCTCACCCAAGTATTAAAAAGACTTCGGATAGGCAGATCCACCGCGACGAGCTTTGACAAATGACCAAAGTTGTTTAGGATTATGTTTAATATTAGTCTGTACCGAATCAATGTACTGGTTCCAACATGTTTCTTGTAATTTCTTTAGGCGTTTACGTAGAATCGAAAAACTATCATAATCCAACGGGTTCCCAATTTTTTTCCATTTATAGTGCAATTTGTTTTTTTCATTGATTATTTTGATTAAACTACTTGTGTACCAAATCGGATAACGGCTATTACTGCTACGGGTGTCTACAGGTACGTGGGCACTAATTGAACAATTAACGATGCTGTAAAATGAATGAAGTGCAATATCAAGAGAGTCAGCAGAAAGAGAAGAACGCCAGTCAACATATTTAAGACTGTCATTTATAGTATCATAGTAAGCCTTTCGAAACCTAAGTCTGGGCTTAACGATTTCTTTTAAGGGCGCCGAAAATATGTCAGTAATAATTATTTCGAGAGGAGGGTGGTAAGGGTCCGCGCTAACAAGGGGAAAGTTCGATTTTTCTACTTCAACAGGGAAATTTGATAATATCAGGTCTAAAATATTATTACTTGAATTTTTATTCATATTATATTGCTCAAAAGATGACAGATAAAATTGGTAGCTGCTGTCTGTACCTCGATTGCGCCACGCCGCGCATACTCAGGAGGAGAATCGTTATACGAGTACCACTGTATGTGTGGAAGATTAAAATCGCCGGCAATCAAAAAATCAGAATTTAATTCTAACGGGAAAACGTTTCTAAATACGGAATTTAAGTTATTGATATGGTTAGCTAATCCAATTCCGGGCGCTGCGTATGCTGAGCATACGTGTAAGTCGCGAGTAGCGGGTGGGGAGGCCGCACCACAGCGCACGCGCAGCGGGATTGTAACCCACAGGCACTCGAGCCCGGGCCGCAGCCATTCAGGCCGCGCGCGCGCGTCTAATGTACGCAGTACAAAAATCAACACGCCTCCGCCATCTGATTTACCGCTAAGCAGCCGGTCCCTATCCAACCTGAACAAATCATATCTGTCATCGCACAACTCAGAGACACCCTCACAAAGCCAACTCTCAGATATAACAATAATATCGTAGTCATTACTTAATACACTGGTAAAATTGTAATGATTTAGTACGTAAACCTCGAGTATTTTGGTAGAATACTCTAAGATTAGTTAGAGACATCGTACTGTATTGAGTGAATACGGAGATAAGAGAACCGGTGGGAAATAAATATGGGTACGCGTATATATACAGTCAGGTAGGTACGTAGCTGGACTGTATAGCTAAATTACCCATTTTTTTGTTTCCCCAGTCGTTTTATTACCATTCGCCTTTTCCCCCAAATTGCTTATTTTCCATTCGTCATTATGGCCGGAATTTAATTTCTTACACGTTTTTTTTCTAATCGATGAATTACCCAATATTTTGTTTCCCCAGTCGTTTCAGTACCATTCGCGTTTTTCCCCAAATTGCTTATTTTCTATTCGTCATTATGGCCGGCATTTAATTTCTTACACGTTTTTTTTTCTAATCGTATTTTTCGCTAAATGCATTCTTTTACCAGTCCGTATTGTTCACATAAGCATAATTACGCATAATGGTTATTGGTCATACATTTTTGCGCATAACATTTCAAAGCATATTATACAATCGCCATAATAGTATTACAAGTTCGTTGTCATAAGTTTGAGTAAACGTAAAACGAGGATTTAACTCCGCGGCTCGCTCGCTTCGCTCGCTCGTTAGTGTCGCAGTTCAACCTAACACTCCTCCTCGCTTCGCTCGTCGTCGTACCTAATTTAAGCCAAGTAGGACCTGCCTTAGAACTAGATTAATGGGTTAGGTTGGACCGTATAGATGAATTACCCAATATTTTGTTTCCCCAGTCGTTTTATTACCATTCGCGTTTTTCCCCAAATTGCTTATTTTCGTCCGACTTGGCTTAGATTAGGTACGACGACGAGCGAAGCGAGGAGGAGTGTTAGGTTGAACTGCGACACTAACGAGCGAGCGAAGCGAGCGAGCCGCGGAGTTAAATCCTCGTTTTACGTTTACTCAAATTTATGACAACGAACTTGTAATACTATTATGGCGATTGTATAATATGCTTTGAAATGTTATGCGCAAAACCATTATGCCCATCCGTATTTATGCTTAAAGTTTTTAAGCGCAAAATTTTTATGACCATTACAATGTATGCTCTTAATCGTTATGGGTAAAAACATTATGCGCAAAAATGTATGACCAATAACCATTATGCGTAATTATGCTTATGTGAACAATATGGACTGGTAAAAGAATGCATTTAGCGAAAAATACGATTAGAAAAAAAAACGTGTAAGAAATTAAATGCCGGCCATAATGACGAATAGAAAATAAGCAATTTGGGGAAAAACGCGAATGGTACTAAAACGACTGGGGAAACAAAATATTGGGTAATTCATCGATTAGAAAAAAAAACGTGTAAGAAATTAAATGCCGGCCATAATGACGAATGGAAAATAAGCAATTTGGGGAAAAAGGCGAATGGTAATAAAACGACTGGGGAAACAAAAAAATGGGTAATTCAGCTATACAGTCCGTAGCTGCGCGGATATTACACTCCTATGTTTCATATCGGAAAGCTTATGAGCGTTGAAATTTGAATGTTTGTATTTGTGTGTATACTTTGTGTTTATGTGTGGGAATGGGGTGTTAGTGAAAATATTAAACCGTAAAAGATGCCAAAACCGAGAAACCAATCGAATAGCAATTGAAGCTCATAATACCTTAAGATTAAAGAATTTTTCTAAAGTCCTCACAGTATTTAATATGAATGTACGGAGCTTGATCGGCCCTGCGCACATATATGTTGCAATTTCTGACCCAGACGTATTCATAACCTTTTGATGTACAGATAAGTTTACATTCCTTTAAGAGTTTCTTATTCGCAGGTGTTAGGTGGTCATGTACGTAAATTTTATGTGAAGCGCCATCCATCCCAATGTTTTCGGTCTAAACTCCGCGTTTCCTACGCAGACCGGACAGGATCTCATCCTTCGTCATACGTCTTTGGCTAAGAGTAATGTATCGGAATTGCATCTACAGTGGTTGAATGCTCTAAGGTTAACCCTTTGAGCGCGAAAGACGGCAAATCACCTCAACGGAAAATTGTCAGAGACGCCACGACGTCATTTGAAGCAAAACGTCTCATATAATTGGTTTATTGGTTGGCGTATGGCGCACGGGGTTTCCCGACAACACGATGGGCGCTCAAAACGTTATTGCCCATATTGACACATCATGACGCATGTAGCCGATTAGAGAGTGTTATAAAATGGTGCTCAAGTATGAGATCGAACTTCAAGTTCCAGCTAATTACTTGTATATACGAGAATCATTGTTGGGTTTTTTTATTAATTATAAAGACTAAATTATACTGATAGTAAAGACATGTCTCAAACATGCAATGAAATATCGACGTTGTGTTCCTTATAATACGCCTCCAAGTCACACGTTTCGGGTGGCGAGGCGAGCGGTGCGTAATGAAATTTCATACCAAATTGAAAGCCGTGGCCTGCAAAATAACCTGCTTTTGTTTCAATTCCCTATGAACTACGCCGTGCTGCGCCGCGCTCCCGATCCAGCGTTGACAAGAACGAATAAGTCTAAGGTAATAAACAAAACCGGCCAAGAGCATGTCGGACCGTGCTCAGTGTAGGGTTCCGCGGCCGTTGATACAAAAAATGCACTAGATGGAAAAAATACGATATGAGAAAGTGCACTAGCAAAAGAGCGTATCTCCACGGCACTTACGTCATTCAGCTGAGAAGCGCAATTTTTTGGCAAAAACTCAAAAACGGTACAATTTTCTTTCAAAGAATTTATTAAGCTTTAACAGAAATATATTTTATTATTATTTAACTATCAAACTAAGCAGCGGCTTATGCAAGGCACCTATCCTCCAAATTTCATCGGTATACAACATCTAGTAGTTTTTGAGTAAAATGCCTGTGACATATGGACGGACGGACATGACGAAGCTATAAGGGCTCCGTTTTTGCCATTTCGTCTATGGAACCCTAAAAACGATTTCATTGGAAAATTGCGAATTTTTCATTGTGATTCGATTTCATTGTTTGTTTTTTTTATTTCAATGTATGTTTGAGAAAATCGTATATACATCGCCGAAGTTGGATTGAGAGACTTCAATTGAAATACGATTAATTTAATAAATGTTTGTATTTATTCTTATATTAAAAAAGCTAACATAATACACTTACAAAAATACAAGAAAGGGTATACAGAATAGGCTTATAGTTTTAATACAATTAAAGTCACATTTTAAATAGTAAGTATATAAAATGTTCTTAATATTTTTTACTTAACAAAAAATGAGAATTATAGTGAAAATTATATATTTTTTATTATGTATATGTTGTCACATAGAAATAACTCTGATCAATCGAAATTTATATAATCTACAAAAACAATTTCCGAAATCGAAAAAAAAACAAAGAATAATAAATATATTCAATATGATATATAGTGACAAGAACAAAGTATAATGTTAATATTGATTATTTGCGCATATTGCATTCATTTGTACATTTTGGCTATATTCACTCACAAGATTAACTAATAATAAAATAACACAAAACATAACACGAATAAAATTGAAGTCAGCTGCCAATAATTGACACAATTAATTGACACAAAAGATTACTTTATTTACAGGACTGTTATATTTATATATTAGGACTTTTTGAGACTTAAATTCCAGTGCCAAATCTATCTATATTTCATTTAGACCTATATCAATAATGCCGAAACATTAATTTATGTATGTAACAAGAACGCAGTCGGTCACGACTATAAATATATAGTTAATATATACATATCGACGGCCAAAAGCGGAAACGCAGTAACCGCCAACTGGCGGTTACTACGTTTCCGCTTTTTACCGTCGATATACAAAACATCACCAAGGGCTACTTTCAAAGTAATCATTATTTTAAGACATATCGTTTCATGTTCAGCTGATATATTGGCAATTATTCTTAAAACTACAGTAGATATTACGGCAATATGTGTGAAAGTATTTCCGAAAGGAAATACGCCCCATGGTAACGCATGCATTACCTCAACTTGACACTAATATTTGACCTAACGTCTTTTAAAAGATCCATCACTACATACCTACTCTCGGCATTACGAGTATATATACAGTATACGGATAGTGTATTCGTTCAAATTAACTTAAAATAATTACATTACGTAGATTTATTACATATAGTTTATAAAGTGTGACAATATTGTCAAAATATCGTATTGCGAACTTGAAAACTTGATTATTCAGTTAATTTTGTGCAATATGCATCGATACGCCGCACCAATAATATGTATATCAAAGATAACTAGACTTACAATACGATAGTTTATCTTTTGCATGGCATGCCATAACATTAGAGCAAATATTCCAATACAATGCATGTAATCTATTATTATGATGGTATTATCCAATAAATAGAGACGCATACATTATATTTAGTATTTATATTAATAAATGCTACTAAGTGTGTATTTATCGAAACGTATTTGAAATATTGTTTTACATATTATGATCGCATTATCGTGCGTGATTTATGGACTAACTTTAACTTACATTCCTAATTTTAAATCAACACTCTTGCCATTAAATTGACATTCTTAACATTAAATTGACATACAGTTTTTGGGAGCATGGCCACAGGCCCGTCTGTCGCTTACGCGACTACGATAAGCTTTAGCTTTATTTGGGCAAACAACGAATACTTTCTTAAAACGCAAGTATGGGATCATTGAATGAAAGAGTGACCAACAAGGCGGAATATTTTTGGAATATAATACGCCTCAAACCATAGTAGTACAAAACTATATAACAATCGCATACAAGGTAAATTTTGCATACTTTCGTTTTCTTCACATTGGTGCCTATATTTAGAAAAACATTCATTTGTTTTAATTTGAACACCTGGCAAAAGACGCTGGAAGAAAGAAGAATCAGAATTAGTAGGACTAAGACCGACTATATGCTATGCAACTTTACCGGGACTATTGGGGCTAATCGCACACCATATATTGGATATAAGTTAAAATATCTCGGATCCATTGTGGCACCCAAAGGCAGCGTTCAAGTATTACGTAACGAATTTGGGGGGAGGGGGGAGTCTTGTAAAAAGTTACGATGCGTTACAGAGGCGGGCGAAGGGGTTTGAACTACGCGTTACGTAACATTGTTTTTTTTTACCCTTCAGGACGGTCGCGTACAGAGATTCTCTCATGCTTTTTTGTACCTTAATTTTTCTCAAGATTTCAAATGGAATGACCATTTTAGGTTAAAATGGTCACTTGGTGATTACGTAACGTTTTACTAGGGGGGTGGTGGTACTGAAAAACGTTACGGCGCGTTACATGGGGGGAGGGAGGGTCAAAAATCTCCAAAAATTGCGTTACGTAATACTTGAACGCTCCCAAAGCCAGCATGGTTGTAGACATACATAATATAACAGGATCAAAACGGCTTGGCTCGAAGGGCGGTAAATGACAGGCATCCTTTGTTATCCCTGAATGCCCATCAAACTTAAAGGCAAGATCGAATCACACGCAGTAAGACCGGCTCTTCTGCCCTGCTGCTGGTCGATAAGAAAGGCGGATGAACCAAAACTATACTACCAAGATGTTAATGCTACGCTGGCAGGGACAAGTGACAAGAATAGACTAGGTTAGGAAAGGCAAGATCTACAAACAAGCAGTAAGACTGGTTCTTCTGCCCTGCTGCTGGCTGTTGAGAATTAGTGACGAGAACTTGTCCATTCTCGAATGAAATCTTCTTAGAAATGACTATAAGTATACGGGGAAGATTCGCAAATCGCGAAGATCAAAGAGAAACTGTGTGAAAACAGACTAAGATCGTACGGCCATGTAATGAGGTGAAGCAAGAACCACATGACAAGCGCTGAGTATAGCGGATGAAAAGTGAGGTCCAGGCTGACCTCCCATGAATTGAGAAGTGATAGATGTCGATACAGAGACAACACAAAACCGTATCTTGAGACATAAGCGTAAAAGAAGCGCTGATCCCAAATGAAATGGGATACATGGCAAGGAAGATTTGTTTTAAATTCTTGAATTCGATTTCTTTTTTTAATTTTCACCCACTTGCATTGGCGGTTCTAAATATACATTTAAATAAAGTACCATCGGCCTAAAGGTCGTATATAAAAAAAAATGTACTTGGAATCCCGATTACTGCAACCAAAACTGGTTGAATTCACTACCTCAACATTATTTCAGATGAATTCGATCGTGGCATAAAGGCCGTCATATTTCTGAAAATCTTAGATCGAGAGTAAACAGTTTTCATAAAAATACTCCTTGTTAATTAGGGTATATAAATAAAAATTGGATATATTAATTTATTAAACACTTCTACTGTCTCAAATGAAACAGTTGGTATAAAAATGTTAATCCATACGAATGTATTAACTAATGTTATAATATTCCATCTACTCGGTAAATTTACTCAAAAATAGTTAATTTAGGCACTAGTCCCACCACCGGCGAGAAAGCGAGCAACTATCGACTTTTCTCGCCCAACTCGCTCAGAAACGCGCAACTGATGTCGACTCCGTGTCAATAAAAGAGATACATATATGAGAGAGTTCTCGCCGGCAGTGTGAACAGCCAGCGATGAACTGTTAATATATGTGTCTCTTTTACTAACACAGGATCTATATCTTTTGTTCGTTTCTTGGGCGAGAAAATCGGCGGTAGCTAATCGCTTCCTCGCTCTTGGTGGGACCAGTGCCATATAATACACGAATCAACACCATTGGTGTATAATAGAATTCAGATAAAATCGAATGTGCCAAAATTACTGACTGGAAGTCTGATAATTCTTCCAGAAAAGTTATTTGGCAAATTTGAACACAGTCTATAACAGTTTAAGATAGCGTCGCATAAATAATTACGCTTAAATCTTCGTATTGGCAATTCCTTTTGACTCTTCGTAAATTGGCTTATCAATATTAGTTTTATTATTCTGTTGGTGTATAATATTTTATTTTATTTTAAGTAAGTGTATATCAGTACATTAATAAAATATGTAAACTTCAATACGTAAAATCTAGTTTCTACATGGTAAAAATCGTTTTTACAATTGCAATAGGACAACTTGCATCTTAGCACCGATTCAGACTTTTTCTTGAGCCACTTCTAATAAAACGCTAATAAACTTGTTAATTATTTTTTTTGGTGACATGTTCATTGCGATTCTATCCTTTTACCGCATCGACTACCTGCAGCACACATATGCGTATAAGCCCAAATCAAATTTCCAGTCCCAGTGAAATTTATTCCTAGGGAGCGTGGCTCGACAGTGAATCTGTTAAGTAACAATAATCATACACATATGACAACTCTATTGCATTTTGTTCTATTTTCGTATTTGTTTTGGCGATGACCTGTTCAGACAGGTCATCGCATCCGATCTCTGCTTACCACGACAGCGCGTCTACGATGCGTCAGCATATTTTGGGCAGCAGTGTGATCCTTTACGAGGGCTGTTCCTACAGTTCTTAGCTGCTCTCACTGTTTTATGTGATTTATGTTTTACTGATACCATTATGCTGGTAATTTCAATACATATGTGTTGGGGTGATGTTGTTGCTGAGACGCTTAGTTTTTTTAAATTATTTTTAAGTACGTGTCTTGAGACGTACTTAAAAAACGGACCCGTTTATTGCATATTCGATAAGGCTCTTGAGCCTAATCGAATGTGCAATGAACTAAGTCTAACTAACTACCATATAGGCACAGATTTAGTGCCTATCTGGGCCAAAAACCCAATGCATGCCACATTATTATTATTTGAACTAAAAGCTACGCTTTCTTTATTCATACGGCTCAATAATTTCCGATTAAAGGCCGAGCCACACTCGATGCGCGTGCGTGACGCACACGTGCACATTGTAACGTACGAAACCTCATAAGAGATGACACACCGCTTGCGTGGCTTGTGCGTGACGTGTGCGTACCCAGCGGTGCACCTCTACGAATCCGCTGTGTCTTGGCCTTAATACGGTCGTTGGCACGTTACGTGATGACGAGTCGCGGCGTGGGCAGGATGGTGGCGTGCTCGGCGAACGTCATGGCGGCCGTCCACTTGAGTTGCTCCTCTGTCACGGCGCCCGCGATGGTGCATCCGAACCATGGCCGGTCTTTGCTCCTGTACAATTATTATACGTGTTTTTTTATATTCCTTTAATTTTGACAGATGGAACAGTTCAGATGGAGCATTCATATCTGCCACAACAAAGCGCACATTGATATCTGGCACGACTCTATTTCTAGGGCCTATAGGACGTGCCAGATATTTTCGCCCACTTTGTTATGGCAGATATTGATGCTGGTGACTGTACCCATCGATACGAACAACTTTACCTGTGGCAAAAATCTGCCATTTCTTACATTCTGGTTTATTTACTACTAACACATAGTATGAAATGGGAGATTTTGTTTTTCGTTTCCGAAATGTATCTCCGTTGGAAAAGTTGGTACGATAACCTGTTAAAATGGAAATTAAAAAAAAAAACACACAAACGGTTCTTTCAACACCGTGTTTTTTCTTTTATTTCCTATAATTAGCAATTAAAAATATATGACTAAATTTTAATTACTACTCCGTCATGTACAAACATATTGGAGACGTTTTTTGACGTAATCAAATAATAATGGGATACGTTGAGTGAAAATGTCGCGTGACGTCACGCCGAGGTACAGCTTATAAAGTAGCTATGACGTCACGAGCCTACACTCCAAAACGTTAGTACCATTTATCTGAGTATGATTTATTTGTAAGAGCAAAAAATATGCGTCCTAATTTTTTTATCTTAATTCCGGGCTAAATAGAACTTTGATTTTCGTGCCCCAGCATCATGTCTATTATGACTATTATTACACAGGCATTTATAATTGTAACCGAATATTTAAGTTAGTAAAGGGTATATACGTTTATTGTTGAAAAACAGGGGTGTTACATTTCTCTTTATGAATTTACAGTATCTTGATATTTCATCCCCTTTGCGTTTGTTCGTATATATATTTGAAATGTATTGTTTTTAATAATCTTGTTTCAAATATCACTAGAGTGACAGAAATCAAAAACAAGTTCTCGGTAAACTAATACTTAAACTCCCAACAAAAACGCGGATCATTTTCAAACGGCAGAACATTCAACTTACAAACACAAAAAAAAACTAAATCAAAATCGGTCCACTCGTTCAAAAGCTATGAAGCCACAGATATGATACACACACACACACAGATACACAGTCAGTATTCGTCGGTGGTTAAATAGGCTTTTGATGATGTCGAGTTTACGATGAGAAATAGTTTGAGGGTTATTTGCAGAAAAAAATACCTTTTTTGTTCTTCACAATATTCATATCATTTGGGCTTATCTTTCGCAGAATACATTCAAACTTCATACAAGAATATTTATATCCTATAAATTTCTTATCAGTATCATAACATTTGTGTATGATTTTTTTTAAATTTTTTTGAACGTAACGCACCTTAGAAATATTTTTCTATAAAATATTTTATCCCATATTTCGATTTCAGTTTCGTCACATTATACCCAGTATTTATGTTTTTTTTTCTATGAACGTAACGCATCTTAGAAATACTTTTCTGTAAAATATTTTGTCCCATATTTCGAGCCTTTTTTTATCACATTGTAGTATTCATGATTTTTTTCTATGAACGTAACGCACCTGGAAAATATATTTTCCTACAAATTTTTGTGACATTGACATTATAAAGGTATTTTTTTTCTACAAACCACCCTAGATCGAAACAAGAGAAGCTTTCATTTCATTTCAACAATTATGATGAAGATGTAAAGCCCGACCAGGAAAATAAAAAACTTCGCCATATTGCGGAAAACTATTGCAAGTAATTTCTTCAATTGGCAATAGTAACTTAACAGTCATTAAAGCCATCTGTCAATTGTTGTCAAAGTGAGGTGTTGATTTGTGAACAGCAATACACTTAAGCGACCATCTGTAGGTCTTATGTCAATGTCAATAAGTTCTACCAATGGTCAGTTAACCCCTCGTATGCCTAGGCACTGCTCAGTGCAGAGCATTTAAACTTTATACTAAAATTCCATATAGCTTCAATTTGACTACCTAATTTTTGACATCACATACAAGGTGTTAAGTGTATGTGGCTGATGGTACAAGCGATAGATCACCTTTTTTGTTTGTTCCTTGGCACGAAGGTGATGGCCCAGCGTGACTGCGGGTTCCTCTTGGGCTCGTGCCCCACATACCACAGGATGTCCTTGATGTTCCACTCGTCTATCTTGTGCGAGCCCTGCAACAACATAAACATAAATCATATGTTTCACGTAGTAACTATAGTATTATCGTAATATCGATACTATTATCGAATTATGTCCTACACCAGCCGGTCTAGCACAACTCTCCGCGACTACGTTTATCGCGCGACATAGCCTCACCCGTCTTTCTCGCATTGTTTTGAAAGGAAAGAGACAGCATAAGCTGATATATCAGTAATAAACACGTTATTATGACTGAAATTAATTTAATCATAACCCTAACATATTGGTAACTAATATATAACTCTAACAGTATTAAGTCACAGTTCACAGGTGACGCGATATGCACATATATGATTTACTTAAAGTATGCATCCTCTTTGATACTTGTGTTGTTGACAGACTACTGACAACTATTTTACAAATAAAAAGTTTCAAAAAACACTTGAGTAATAAATGGTAATTTTTGATTAAAGACGGTTTAAGCAATTTCTGCCTTGATTTTATTTTTAAAATGAATAGTTTTACGACTTGCGAACATCAATCTAAGAAGTGAACTTGATTTTATAAAAAAATAAAATCAAGTTCACTTCTTTTTCACCGAAAACTTTAACTTGATTAGAGTGTACTAATATTTCTCACGCTGACTCTTTACAAGTTGTTGAAGAAGCATGTATTGTGTTACAATGGTGTGCCACAGAGACTGTTCTGTATAAACTACAAAAAGTGTTAAATCGGAATCCCGACTACGATACTATACGGAATTTTACCACACCACAACGCACCACAAAAATGACGAATAACGAACTTTCTCGAGAATACAACTTTAACTTCAGCTGACGCGGAGAGGTCGTTCTCAACACACAAAAGAGTTTTTGACAAGTCCAGAACTCGTTTAACCCCGCAATATATAGAAAAATGATCCATTCTTACTTCCATTTTAATGATGAACATGAAATAGTAATAGATGATGATTATGATACACTTATTCAAAAAGCAGAGATTTAGAAGTGCCGAATAGTATTATATTGAAGAAGGGATTTTTGTTATTGTTACTTAAAGTAGTTTATTTTGTTTACTAATAGCAGTGTTTTTAGAATAATTATATACATACAAGTTAATATGTAGGTACTTATCTACTTAGATATTGACTTCGAAAAAAAATCGTATTTTAAATGTTTAACATATGGCTACTCCGTGGATTCTAGAACCACGGCGAGCATCCAAATGTCCCAAGCCTAGTTATAACTAATTTATAATTAGTACGAAGTTGCTGGCGAGTTACACTAAAGGCCGTTCAGACGAGCGGATTTTTACAGCAATGTACGGCAATATTTCTCGTCAACATTCAGTAAATTGCTTCAATAGTGTCTTGATCATGCCGCATTGTTGGTATTGCCAAGTGTTGACGAGCATGGTGGCAAGGTTGATCTTGATATCGACCGCTTCCGAACATTTACAGCAACGTGTAAACGCAACATATTGGACAATCTATTACCAGGACAGGACAATACATAAAACATGTAGTACCGAGCAATATTGTTAACTAACATGTTGGTGCCACACTTTGCCGTAAAAATGATGCTCGTTTAAACGGCCCTTATGGTCGTTTCATCAGGAAAAGTAAGCCCGAAAGTCAGTTCATGTTACCTGCCTCTTCCGCGAGTAAGCATACAGTTAACTGTATTTGTAACCTCCAATGAGAAAAGAGGGGTATTATCTTCTAGCCGCCCAAAACCCTGTAAAAAGGTCTTCTCAATTCCAATAAATTTTAAATCTTCTTGGACACATCAGAGCTGCGTTTATTTATATATGAATATAAAAAAAAACATTCCAGTATATTCCATATAAATATAAATTCAAAGTTCATTAACGATATTGTTTGTATGGTGGGCGGCAGGAGGATATACTAGCCTCGATTCAGAAGAAGTTACCATGGCACCGAGATACAGAAAGAAGTTGATTGAACTGATAATTTGTACTTCCGATCTGTTCCGATAAAAGCCGACGAATGCCGAGTGACAAACTAGTAATCGTGTAGAGATCGCTCTAGTATCAAGCACTAACCTGTTTGTCCTTGAAATAGCATAGTTTCCCGTTCTGAAACTCGAACATGTGGAGCTTGAATGTCTTCATGGTCTCGCTGGCGAATCTGAGTTCCGCGCACACTAGTGACGTATTTCTGAGCGCCTCCATTTCGTGTAGGATCTGTTTGAACCAGACATGAAAATCAGTAGCGTAGCTACCGAAGGGTCACTGACCAAAAACGGGCCGTTTGAATAATGAAAAGTATACGCTTATATTTCTAATATTAGAAGCAAATGCTTTATAATGACGTAAGCAAATGCTTATTAGCATTACAGTTTATTGTTTATTATTGCTTAGCACTAATTACAATTACGCAATAGGTAAGATAAATCGGCTAAATGGATTTCAACTATTTTTGGTACACGGGTAGCTGGGTATCCACAGATGGTTATAGGATACTTTTTACCCGATTACGCTGAGGAAATAAGAGGGACTTTTTTCTCCGCGAACGAAGTTGCGGGCACCTTCTAGTAATTTAATAACACAATAATTATATTTTCTTCTGTTTCCGCGATTATCACTCATTGAAATAAAACAATTAAACGTATTTATAACACCTATTTATCTCATTTTGAGTTCCCGACTTTTCGGAAGCTTTTCAGCTTTCGTGTTTACGGGGTCAACTGAGAAAAGATATATTTAACTCTGGCAAGTTACAATTTGTGCAAACTGCCCACTTTAAGAAAATAAATAAAGGTGTACCATGCCAGGTGGGCCTAATGTGGCTTGTCACACATAGGCCAAAAGCAAATCAGTACACAAAAAAAATTACAAAACAACCAAAGAGTATATAATATATTATATATAATATATATACATTTCTTACTCATAATAAACCGGATCGATTGACATCATTGAAAAAAATAATGCAACTTCTCTTAATAGTCTGTAAAACCAAATTTATTCCGGCAACGGGACTAGGGAAGCATAAAGATCGTGGCGGTTACCTTATTCTCCCTGACCAGAAGATAGTTGTCCTTCCTGTCCTCCTCGTCCCAGTAGCCCCAGCGCAGTACCACGTCGAGCACGATCTCGTCAATATGCACGACCCGCTTCATTGCCTCATTGCATATAACTTCCTCGAGCATAAGGAGGTGGGACTCAGTGTTGGCCTTCGCGCATAGCTGTGTGCATATGTCGGCGCTTGTTATACTTGGGGTGAGCTGAGGAAAAAGATTTTTTTGTTAAAACATGTTTTTTTTACTTACAATACTAGCTGTTTTCTCGCAAGGAAATAAATTTAACATGGCACTAAAAATAGGAATTCTTGTTACTTTATACATACATACATAAATACAATCACGCCTTGTTCCCACCCAACAGAGACTACCTCCTTCCACTTGCTACGGTCCTGGCACACAACTGCCGCTTCATCAACATTCATTAATCTCTTCATGCATGCTCGTGGGTTTAGAGTACTTTTCACTTGCCCTTTTTTCAGAAAGTCTCCAATCTGATCGCGAAACGTTCGTCTAGGCCTTCCTCTTCCAAAATGTCCACTTACATTCACCTTGTAGATTTTTTCAGTCAATCTTCTTTCATGCATCCTCTGTACATGCTCAATTGTTACTTTATTTACGTGAAAATAGGAGTTTAAGACAAAAAAGGTGTATTTTTAGGTTAGAATGTTATATCCATGGTCCGACATATTCTTGACCTGTTTTGCATTTATTCTAGTATTATAATTGGTCCCCGCCGAATTTCCGAGTTACTTGAATGACCACTGATCGTATTTTTAAACCCCGGATGAAAAAAGAGGAATGTTATGACGTGTGCATCTGAGTGTCTATCTGTGGCATCGTACCTCCTAAATCGATGAACCGATTTTGATTTCGGTATATTTTTGTTGGAAAGATGACTTCATCGACAGTAATGGACCTTGCGTTAGCGAAAGTCTTTGTTAAAGCTTGGGCAAAAATGCTTTGGTATGTCCGTCTGTCCGGTTGTACCTCCCTTATAGGTCGCAATTCTCAACCTATTCACGTGAAATTTTATGAGCAGGTTCGATAATTATATGGAATTTCTTTGTCGATTCAGTTTCTAGAATTTTTTCAAAATGGCGAAGATATGAAAAAACGTTGAAAGTTCGCGAGGTCGACAGCTCACAGACCGATTAGACTTAGCTATGGTTCAAAAACGTCGTGTCTGACTTACCGAGACCTGACAACAGGAGTTCCTGTCCCGGACGTAGACTCACGCCTTGGCACAATCGGTTAGCGAGCCTTAGCTAAGGTTCAAAAACGTCGTGTCTGTCTTACCGAGACCTGAAAGCAGGTGTTCCTGTCCTAGACGTAGACCCATGCCTTAAGGTCTCCGACGGCCATGGGCGCGATAAGCGAGCAATTTCCGAGTTACCCGAATGACTACTGTACTTTTTACCCCCGTCAAAAAAGAGGGATGTTATAAGCATAACATGTGTATGTACGTATCTGTCTCCTAAACTGATGAACCGATTTTGATTTCGTTTTGTGTTGTTCGAAAGGTGACTTCATCCAGAGTATATGCAGTAAATGAATATATGGAACTTAATTTTTAATTGACATTGTAAGCTGTTTTGTTTTTCAAAATTTTTTGATGACGTTTCTTATTTGATTTGATAATTTTATTTTTGCACTTGTTTATTCACCTGTGTTTTGACATTTAATCGTTAACGATTACTTTATCACCTATTATTTTTGTATTAACTTATTACTTGTTTTTAATGGTGCGATGACGATCCCTATCGGGTAATTTGATTTTAATCCTACTTGATATTTTCTTATTGTTTTCTCTTAGTATTTTATCTTGTTTTGACATTTTGTACATTGATTTTTGACGAAAATCTTGATGTTTTACCACCACGGTGTTAATGATTTTTAAAGTGAATTTCTTCACTCAGAATTGCGACGGTGAAAAGCAAGTAAAAAAAAAATACATAGATCTTGTAACAAGTAGTGACAAAATTTGAAGACAAGCTGTCTGCGCCCTGTAGCTTCATTGGCAGAGCGTGCGCCCCGGCAAGGCACAAGGCACTGGTTCAAATCCGGTCGGAGTCTTGAAATTTTTTCATTATTTGGATCTTCGTATTTCAAGAATTTTGTACATTGTTTATTTTTAATATTCCTTATATTTTGACAATCATGATATAAATTCGTATAATTTTGACATGAGTAAATTTGTAATGTATTTTTTATCGTGAAATAAAATTATCTTATCTTATCTTCTATACTATTATAAAGTTGTAAAAATGAATTGTCTGTACATTGAAGATATTTTCAATAAAATGATTGTTACGGACTATTTGGAGGTCACTAAAACGAAAAACTATTTATTTTTTATTTTTTGTATGTGTCGTCACGCAAAATCGGCAAAACAGATTTCAACATTATTTGGTACACGAAGGGTTATGACTTTTTCTCCTCCGCCAACGAAGTTGCGGGCATCATCTAGTATCTTATATAGGTATGGTTCAAGAACGTCGTGTCTGACTTACCGAGACCTGATAGCAGGTGTTCCTGTCTCGGACGTAGACCCACGCCTTGAGGTCTCCGGCGGCCTTGGGCGCGGCGGGCGCCCGGTGGCTCAGGACTCGCATCAGCACGCGGCGCACGGCGCCCTCGCGCCGCCGCTCGGCCTCCGTCGGCTCCCACACGGCCTCGAAGTTCGCGATCAGGTCGCGGACGACGAGTACTTCCTTCGAGTACCAGTTATTGAGGGCGTTGCTTGTCTGCAGAAAAAATATATTTTTTCTACTCGTGTACGGTCGGCCAAGAAATTGGTCCAACACTTTCGAACTTTTAAACACATGAAGTAAAGTCGAAAAGTGGTAAACCAATTTCATGGCTCATATCTGGCTTGATATTAATTTCAGCTTCATACCTCCACGCGTTCAAGAGAAAAAGTCCTTAACGGACGGACGGACAACAAAGTGATCCTACAAGGGTTCCGTTCTTTGCAAGCTTTTATTTAACTTGCAATGTAACTATATATGTTTGGGTGAAATATTGCAAGTCAAATTTGACCCACTTCCCGGTTTCCAATAAAGCTAAAGTTTGGCATAAATTATTTAAATTCGGTGACAATGCAATAGTATGATACCATCGAGCTGATCTGATGATGGAGCAGGAAGGTGGTCATAGGAACTCTGTAATAAAATAACGCAATCCTATCGTCTCGGTGCGTAATTGACGGATGTTCAGAGAACAGTACACTCGGCAATAAAAGCTTCTTACAAAAATTGAATTTTCTTCTTTTTGAGGTATGCGACCCTAAAAACAAAGCCCCCACTCTGAATAAGGCCTTTTACGAGGTCTCTCGCAGGTGGTCTCGAAGGTGGGTGAGTAGTTGATGGATGTTCAAAGAACAGTATTGTCGGCAATAAAAGCTTGTTACAAAAATTATATTTTTGACAGAACTTATTTTTGAGGTATGCGACTCTAAAAACAAAGCCGTGGAGGTCTGAATAAGGCCTTTTGCAAGATCTCTCGCAGGTGGTCTCGAAGGTGCCTCGAAGTGTTTTTTCTAATGTTAATCATAGTCTGTGAACATACCAAGGCAGCAGGCATCAGGGTCGGTGCCCAAACGGACGCCAGGTTCTCTGCGCTCATCCTGTTTGCATCGGCCATCGTGTGCAGGAAGTGCAGGTGCGCGAACAGCTTGCGCGCCGTCGTCCGCGCCACGAGCGGTAGAGACCACATCACGCGGCGGTAGATTGTGTTGCGGGCGGCCGGCTCGGTCTGATCTGAAACGAATAGGAAGTCCAATGATAACTAACTGCGCTGGCTCAGCGACCCAAAATGAGTCTTGACCTCCGACACAAGAGCATGCCACTTTACCCGATCCTGCGCAATCTCTCGCCAGTCAAGAGTCCGCAGTAAGCTCGGCCGAATTTCACCTTCCCATACAAACGGAGTTTCGTTCTTATTTTAAAACTACGTGTTGGATTGTAAACAATGACATGAGGTACATCTAGGCTTGAAACTAGTTTTTATGCCTGCAGTTATTAAAACAAACGAAATACAGCAAAAACAAGTTTTGTATGAAAAATTAAAATTTGCTGTATTTTTTTTATTATGGTGTCTGAAGCTACATAAACTAATTACAGGCCTGCATATACCTAAACTTATTCTAAGTACAAAGTTTCAGAGCAAACTAGCTAGTCGTTTGAAAATGAGAGCGTAACTACGTTTGTATAGAGAACCGAGCTTACTGGGGACTCTTAATGGCTCCGAGCTCACGCAGATCCGCCTCCACCAGATCTATCCAGCGGTTCTTGTCGACTGGGCGTCATCCTGTTGGTCGACCCAGGTATGCTCTTTTCACCTGCCGATCCTCTCCCATTCGCTCAAGGCGGCCAAGCGAACACCAATGATATTGGGCTCAGCCATTTGTTCCTGTATTTCGGCATTTTTAAGGATCAAGATAACCGATCTGATCATAAAAGTCCAACGATACTGGTACTTTGATTTTTTTTTCTGCAGGGAATCACGTCATGAGGAGCTACCTCATGCTCTGAATGGGTGCGAGCAACAAAATATGCATGATTTTTTATTTTTGCTTTATTAAAAGCTCATTCATGTAACAAACAGTAGACAAAAATAATTTTTCGAATAGCTATAAAAATAACCAAGATATAAGCCATCAAACATTTCATTCTATCTCTTTCTAGCAAAACGTAATTTAATATGGAGTTTATATGGCCGGCGTAGACTATGACGTAACAGTACATGTCGGACCTCTCTGTCAAATTGCCGTCTAATTAGCAGTTTAAAATGCCTATATCATGCGTATTTATTGACCGATTTTAATTTTAATTTCACTTTTTGAAATCGTTTTTACGGTATTTATTTTGTAAAGAAAAGCGATAAAAAAATTCGTGCATGTACCCTATTCATCATGTAAGAGTTTCACTCTTGTCGGCGCTGTTCCCCTAGTCCTGCGTCAGTCTTAATGCAAGTTCTAAACTTCATGATACATCACAACACCTACCGCTTTCTTTATCTGGTCTATATGACTGATTTTTGGCTTCCTCTTCCTCTCAATTTTTCCCTCTATTAACTTTTGTATTAGATCGACGTGTCGTATTAAATGCCCTATCATTTTCCCTCGTCTAGTTTCTATAGCATCAACAACACAAATCAATGTTCTTTGCCATCGTCTCTTAGATATCCCTGTTACCCTAGTACACTTATTACTATTACTATATTGTGTGTACATGTGTCTATTATTTATTTTTCTCCAACTTGCTCGGAAATGTTCCCATTAATGTAGTAAAAACACACTGCGAAGTCCATCGTTATATACGTTGAAACGTCAATCAATTTTAAAAAAAGTGGCATTACTTCCCGGACAGGCCTGGGAAGTGAACATTATTGTGCAGGTTTTTACTTTTAATTGCATCCAAGACTTTGAAAATTCACCATACAGCCAATAGTAGCGTACAAAATCCGAGATTTAAAAAAACTTGAATGTTTTCTGCGTTTAGTTAATCCATGGTGAATGCCAATAGTAATAGAAAAAAGAAACAATAATTATTGTGTCCAAATCATTATACAGTTTATTTAGGCTTAATGATCTTCTGGGACTGATCAATATTTTGTACCACAGGTATGTTTTTTCAAAGTTGTGCGTTTAGCAATTGCCGATTCAACTAAAAGTAATAATGCATATATATTTATTTTAACTATTGCTATGGGTTTTCTTTTTATTTATTTTCATTACTATATTTCATGTGGAACCAAATATACAATTCGGACCCAAAACTTTTAACTTTAATATACTTAAAAAAAAATAAGGCGGGAACGTGAATTTCATTTTGTCAAAGATTGTCTGTCATGTTATTTATACGAAAATAAGTTACATAAACGTGTCAAATTTCCTCGCATATTTGGAGAAAACCAGTATACATGCCTCGGCAGGAATGTCATTTCGTGGATTCGTATCTATTGAAACCGTACTCAACCACGAAATGACTTTTCCCGGCCTCTGCAGTAATATACTTTTTACTTCATAGCTGTTTCTCGCCACCTACTCAGCTAAAATTGTTGTCTTAAACACTCCGCTACACAAAATTTATCTGGAAAAGATCACTATTTAGCGATAAGAGCGCCTGTTGTTTACCGCTGCTTATTTGAATGTTACTGTCATGTTTTGTATTTCTGTGTCTCTGAGATGTTGCAATAAGGAGTATTTGTATTGTATTGTACACTTACCTAACGCGGCTAGTAGAGACTCTCTCTTATTCTGAGATATCAGGGGCTCGGGGAGATCCCTGAAGAACCTTTTCAGAACTCCGGCCACGTCGTGCTCGGAGTGAGTGCCGGGGCTGAGCTGCACCGACCACGCGTCGCGCCTGAAGCGAGCTAGCAGCTCAGATAGTACCACGTTACTGCCGGCTCGTCGGTATATGCCTTCAGATAGACTACCTGTAGACACAAAATAGTACATTACTTACCAAGGGCTGTAAAAGAAAGGCCCGAAATGGCAGGTATTTGTGACCCGAGCCGCAAGCGAGGATTGTAAATAGGCAATAGAGGGCTTTCTTTTTTACTGCCCGTGGTGAGTACACAATTTTACGTCAGACCGCGGGGCAATAGCCTAACGAAATTTTGACATTTGGTATCGGAATCAACTGTCATAGCCCATACTAAATCATGACACTTGATTCTGATTGCGAGCGTCAAACGCGTTAGGCAATACGGGGGCCGGCGATATTGCGAGTTTTACCGTACGTGTAGCGTGGTGTAAAACTCACATTATGTGAGTGAGTTCGTGATTATTCTGCGCCGTTCATAAATAGGGTTGTCAATGAATAAAAATAGATAGACCAAAATAATTATGATTTTTTAAACATCTATATAAATAGAAAAACAATTGAAGTCATGTATGATCGCGCATCACTTCAGATCGGCTGCACTGCTAATTTGTTTTTTGTTGTGTTTGTAATTGGCAGGGCAAGGTTTGTATGTAAGAAAATATACTTACTAAAAAGCGTTCCAATGTTCGACACAATAATTATTGTTCATCTATACTTATTATAAAATTGTAACAATGAAATGTCTATTCATTGAAGATACTTTCAAATAAATGATTGTTAGCGGTCAATGAATCGATTTTTTTTGGATGTTTGTATGTGTCGTTGTGGCTTGATCATGCCAAATCGGCTAAACAGATTCCAACTATTTTTGAAAAAAGAAGGGTTATGACTTTTTGTCCTCCGCGGACGAAGTTGCGGGCGCCGCCTAGTAATAAATAAAATAAAAAATAAAAGTTACAAGCTTTTATGAAACAGGCCCCTGGTCACACACTTGCGCCATTCCACAACGAACGTAAAGGTGCGTCCACACTTGTATCATTTGGTCGTATCCGATCACCGTGCCGTGGCATGACTGCGTATCGCGCTGCTTGGACGCTCACTGTCGGCGCCGATCATGCCGCACTCGTCCGATATAAGTGTGTGATACGCTTAGTATCATGGATTTCGAGCGATCGGATCGGCGCAACGTCGAAACGCGTGATCGTGACACGCGATCATGCTACGCGACGATGATCTGATACGGGTAAATGATACAAATGTGGACGCACCTTAATAAACCTTGTAAGACGGATTCCCACTATACTGACCATGCGCGTATATGAAGCTGAGGCACTTGTCGACGATGGCCGGCACGTCCTCCTTAGTGAGTTGTTGGTGGTGGATCTGCGCTCCGTTGTTGTGCGCAGCCAGCTTCACCATGTAGCGCCAGCCCTGAGAATAAGATCAGTTGCTGTCATATAACTGTATAGTAACTGCGTCATGTTGTGAGCCCGGCCAAAAGCATATCGGACCATGCTCAGTGCAGGCTTCCGCAGCCGTTCATACGAAAAAATGCACATAAATGAAAAAAATACAATATGAAAAAGTGCACTAGCAAAGGATCGTATCTCCACGGCACCTAGGTTTTTTTGCTGAGTAGCGCAGTTTTTTGTCAATGACTCAATAACGGTATATCCCGTCATATTCAAAACAATTTTCGTTGAAAGTATTTATTAAATTTTATCTTTGTAATTTTATTAAATATTTTTGGACATACCGTTTAGAAAATAGAGGCGGAGGGGGGACTCAATTTTTGTTACTTTTGGAGCGATTATTCACTGAGTCAAAAAATTTTTATCGAAACATGTGCGACACATTGATATTTATTTGCTAATATATATTTTTTTTCAGTTTCTGTTACAATATATGGAGTCCTTTGTTGAGAAGCTCAGTTTTTCGGCAATAAGTCTAAAAACGGTATAATCGATCATGTTAAAAACAATTATCGTTGAAAGTATTAAAGCTTTATCTATTCATATTTCTTGGACATGAAGGTTTAGAAAATGGGGGGACGGACACAATTTATGTATGCTACTTTCAAAGCAATTATTTCCGAACATATTTACTGCTTTTTTTTGGAAACCTTGGAATTATTTTAAAAGAACTTTTCCTCATCATCAGATCAATCGATGGTGTCATAATACTGTATTGTCACCTAACACATGTATGCCGAATTTCAGCTCAATCGGAAACCGGGAAGTAGGTCAAATTTAACTTACAAGATTTAGCCCATTCATACTAAACAAAACTTGTAATCATAGAAAATGATGGGGACACTCACCTTGAGTTCTCTCTCGTGAGGAAACCTTAAGTATATGGTGGCGTGTGGACAGTCCATGAGAAGGTTGCCGCTGCCATCCGTCGGCATCGCCTGCTTCGTCTCCTCGTCTGCTTCTTGCGTCACTGGAACGGAGAAACCAATAAATTAAATACCTATGATATCAACTTATTACCAGTGCTAACAGCTGGTAATTTTTATCCTATCTGTTACCAGTGGAAACTACTAGGAAAAAAATCCCGACTGTTACCACCAACACCATTGGTACCAATGATTTTAGTGGTAACAGTTTGGGAATTTTATTGCCCGTAGTTACCACCTGGTAACAGATGGGGAAAAAATCCCAGCTGTTACCAGTGGCAACGAGTTGTTGCAAACAAACAGGTGGGAATAACCCAAAAATATAAGTGATACGGAATTATAAAGATGTAAAAATGAAATGTCTGTACATCGAAATTATGTAAAAAATATGAGTTATTCCCACCCGTTACAACCAACTTATTACGAGTGGTAACAGCTGGTAATTTTTATCCCATCTGTTTCCAGCGACTTAGTACCAGTAGTAACAGCTAGTAATTTTTATCCCATGTTACCAGTGGAAACTACTAGGAATAAAATTACAGACTGTTACCACCAACACCATTAGTACCAATGATTTTAGTGGTATTAATTTGGGAATTTTCTTGCCTGTAGTTACCACCTGGTAATAGTTGCTGGTAACAGCTGGTAATTTTTATCCTATCTGCTTCCAGCAAGTTATTACCAATAGTAACAGCTGGTAATTTTTATCCCATATTGCCAGTGGAAACTACTAGGAATAAAATTACCGACTGTTACCACTAACGCCATTAGTACCAATGATTTTAGTGGTAACAGTTTGGGAATTTTCTTGCCCGTCGTTACCACCTGGTAACAGATGGGGAAAGAATCCCAGCTGTTACCAGTGGTAACAAGTTGGTGGTAACAAATAGGTGGGAATAACCCAAACATATAAATAATACTGACTACTTGAAGATCACTGATACGATTTTTTAAATATACATACTTTTTTTACGTCAAGACGCTGAATGGATTTGTACACGAATAGCTGTACACTTCTGTACTCTTTCGTGATACTCCCATGGTCTGTGGGCGACATGGGAAAGGCAGCGGGGGTGGGTATGAAGTGTGCGCGCGGCGGAGCACGATAACCCTGCCGCGAGCACACTTCTTACTTCCCCCGTCGCCCACAGACCATAGGAGTGTCACGAAAGATTTTGTCAAGCTATAATTAAACTGTTTTAGAGAAATAGGTATCAAACCGCAACACTAAAAGTGCTGACGCCAGTGTGTGTAAGCTAAACCGAGGACGACGGAAAAGACTAAATGCAAGCATTAAGCCTTTTCCAATGTAAGCATATTAATATTTTCTTCTGTTTCCGCGATTATTACTCATTGAAATAAAACAATTTAACGGATTATATCGCGTATATTATCTCATTTTAGTTCCCGACGTTTCGGGAGCTTTCCAGCTTTCCATGGTCACGGGTGGACTGATATTCAATGAGTAATAATCGCGGAAACAGAAGAAACTATTGATTTGAACTAAAATGAGATAATATACGCGATATAATCCGTTCAATTGTTTTATTTCAAGCATATTAATGTTTTAAAAATAATAAAACCTCGAGTACCGAAATACATTTAACTAGTAATGCAAAAGTCGATAGTTCGTGAGCAGATTAAGTGTTTTTGAATTTGGAATGCATTAAATAATAGTTCTAAGCTCGTTTTGAACTTGTAGGTATGTATTAAATTAAGTTGTTGCAATGTACGAAGATAATAAATGTGTTAAATGTGTATTTTCATATACTAATTCCTAGCAATTTTATATCATTTCCGCTACCCAAAGGTTGTCTGGAGGCGACAGTATTTAAAAGACAACAATTTTAGTTGAGTAGGTGACGAGAATCATCCCTATTGATGTATTGTATAGTATCTGTTGCCGATGATAAAGACTAGTCACGCGCATAAACACGTTAAAAAGATACACTTGCTTTATTCACGACTACAAACGTAACCATAGGCCAGTAATCACAAACGTGACGTCATTACCAACCAGAATGCCATACTCGTATTTCGCGCGGGCAAAGTTCGCGCACAGGTCACTCATCGCTGCTGACTCAGAACGCACGGTATGACACACCGACACATCAAAAACATAAGTAATTACTGGAATTTCGGAAATTGCTCGACTAATTATATTTCCAAATAAGGGCCTTCCGGATCCACTTGTAATGAATAAGTACTATAATAACACACCGCGCGATTCAAATAAAATCAGTAATAGGCGTGGTATTATTTGTATAACAATTAACACTTTCACGAGGGAATATGCTTGCCCATCTTTGACGCTAATAGAGACACGAATCGAGCTGATATTTGTTTAGAGAATACTAGCTTCTGCCCGCAACTTCGTCCGCCTTTATCGCGGATAAAAGTATTTCTCCGAGATAAATGTAGCCTATGTCCTTCCCCGGGACTCAAACTATCTCCGTATCAAATTTCATCTAAATCAGTTGAGCGGCTTAAGCGTGAAGAGGTAACAGACAGACAGACAGACACACTTTTATAATATTATTAGTATGGATAGGTTGCGTAGTGACGTAGGAACTTTGAATGAGTGATGAATTCTCGTAGGATAACGGGAGAAAATATACAAAATTCTAATAAATCTATCACAAACATACATACATATATACTCACGCCTACCGAAACCGAAGCCTGCAACTTTGTCAGCGAAGAAAAAAAGTAACCGTCTTTTTTTTTCTTCAGCGTAAATGGCTAAAGATTATTCTGTAACCATCTGTGGGTGCCCAACTACACATATACCAAAAAGAGTTGAAATCCGTTTAGTACTTACGGCTTGATGAAACCACACACACATACAAACATGTAAAAATTATTTTTCGATTCACTGATCTTTAAGTAGACCGTATCACTTTTTTAATATATTGTCTATGTACAGACTTTTTATTGTTTCAACTTTATAATAAGTATAAAGTGAACTGGCCAGTTCAGTAACAGTCAAGAGGTTCCCGTAAGATAATCAAAGGGCTCTTAAACACCTACTATCGATTATCTCATTAACAGGGTGCTTTTACGTAGCAAAGTTATTTCCCTATTTTTTACCAAAAACTTACATTAACTTTTCAAATGTTCTATACTTTATTCCTAGAAAAGATCACTATCACCTCTAAAAGTATTGCAAGGTACAGTCAGCATGTATAGTTCGTAGCAGTCAAAGTATCCAAATATATCGTATCACACCCTTACTGCTATGCAAATAAAGACCCGATACGATATATTTGGTTACTTTGATCGCCGCGAACTATTTTATGCTGACCGTACCTAATTTATTAGCACCTTATAATTAGCAATCCATTCATAAAAAAAGTATAAGTTCTTGTAGGTACAAAATGATCGTATTATATTTCGAACCACATTTACATTACATTGCCTTTGACACTTTGCCTCAATGAATTCAAAATAAAGCATTGATGTTTTTCAATATTTTGTTGTAGTTTTCAATTTGAGATTAATTTATAAAAATATAGAAGGCGCCCGCAACTTCGTTCGCGGAGGAGAAAAAGTCATAACCCTTCGCTTTTCCTTCAGCGTCGTCAGGTAAAAAGTATCCTATAACAATCTGGAGATACCCAGCTACCCGTGTACTAAAAAATAATGAAATCTGTTTAGCCAATTTTGCGTGATGAAGCCACATCGACACATACAAACATACAAAAATAAAAATAAAATATTTTTCGTTTTAGTGACCTCCAAATAGTCCGTATCAATCTTTTTTTTTTTACTATCTTTAATTTACAGACATTTCATTTTTATAACTTTATAATAGTATACATATTATCAAGCAGTAATGATGATACAGAAAACGTTCCGAGGTTAAGGATGTAACTTATGAAAATAATAAAGTCGGTTGAAATTTAATTTATATTTATTACTTTCTCCCACCAGCACGCAAATATGTGTAAATCTGGCAAAACTCTCATTCAATAAACAACAAATCTGGGTAAGGGGCTTCGGGGTCAGACAGAAGTCCGTAGAGGTTCAAAAGGTTAACTTTATTTTCAACGCCTTTATGACTATTTTCAGCACCTTATTACTGTGCCACAGAACCGACTTCAAAAAGCGAACGTTCTCAGTTCTTTGATATGTGTGTTACCTGTTTTGAACATTAAGTTACAATTACGTACAACAACACAATCGATATCGACGGTAGGTATTTAGCATATTTCCGCGATACTTTATTATTTATAAAATAGCATCGTGTCTGTCCGCTGTCGTTTCCGCGAACGGATAAAGGTCGTACGCGGCTTGTCGGCACACCACGATTGCAAAACTGGTTACTGCACACGATAGTACGAGATATGCTGCTCAGTACTTTTTCGCATTATGAACAGTGTTACGATTTTGCGACAGTGTTTTAGTGCGGATTATCAAAAACCTACTTAACAAAAGGGATGATGACTAAATATTAATAATCAGTCCGTCATCATGTATATTAATAAAAAATATTGCGAGGCGTATTTTTTTATGCAATAAAGATAATACGGCGATACATTAAAACAAAATGTCGCGTAACGTCCCCTTGGTACAAATTGTACCTAGGAGTGACTTCACGAGCCCGTTCCTAGACTTTAATAAGATTTATCTGAGTAATATTTTATCGTTTTGAAAAATCAAAAAATACGTGTCCAATATTTTTTTATCATCTAACTGGTGGACTAATTACATTTTTTATTTACATATCCCGTTATCATGCCTATTATCATAACATTTTTTGAAGTTAAATCTATTAGTAACGAAGAAACATTAGTGCTTAATATTTTCTTCTGTTTCCGCCATTATTACTCATTGAAATAAAACAATTTAACAGATTATATCGCATATATTATCTCATTTTAGTTCCCGACGTTTCGAAAGCTTTTCAGCTTTCCATGGTCACGGGTGGACTGAGTAAAGATGTATTTTCCTCTGTCATAATTACAATTTGTGCAAACTACCCTTTTTGAAAAACCAAATAAAGGTGTACATACACGCCAGATGGGCCTAAGCTGTAAAGTAAATAATAATAATAATAATGAGATAATATACGCCATATAAACCGTTAAATTGTTTTATTTCAACATTAGTGCTTGTTAATCATTACGTCTTATATTACTTTCAATCGACGCAATGTGTGCAAAAGAAATGTGAATTAGCAGTTTATTGCATATCAAGTGCATTATTGTAATTGGGTCAATAGATTTTTTTGTGTACCTCATTGCTATGGTTACGTCCCCTGAGTCACTCTTTAAAACTACGATTTTAAACGTTATAAAGGGAACGAAAATATTTTTTTCTAGGCATATAAGTCTATTTTTCAAGGGACCATCTCGTCAATATGTTCATTGCCTAGATTATTACATTTTTAGGGTTCCGTAGCCAAAATGGCAAAAAAGGAACCCTTATAGTTTCGTCATGTCCGTCCGTCCGTCTTTCTGTATGTCACAGGCATATTACTCAAAAACTATAAGATGTATATTGATGAAATTTGGAACATAGGTGTCTTTTGTGAGCCGCTACTTAGTTTGATAGTTAAATAAAAAATATACATAAATCTAGGGGGGGCACTGCATACGTGTAACGGAAACCGAAAAAAAAAATCAGCAAATATCAATGTGTGGCACATCATTCGACAGATCTTCTAAAAACACTTTGAAGTTTCTAAAAAAGATCCACCCAATAACAATACAATACAATAACTCTTTATTGCGCACCTCACAAAAACAGAGTACAGAAAACAATACATACGAGGAGGTAAACGATGGGCGGTCTTATAGCTACACAGCGATCTCTTCCAGCCAACCTTTGGGTAGTGGGAGACGTCAATTACGTGATTTCATTAATAAACAGATAGCTTAGATTAAGCGCTTCATGAACCTTCTGTGCGTCTTCGTGCTTACTACATCTAAGGTGTATAGTAACGTATGCAATCGTGGAGATAGGGTATCGTAACCGATAAAACGGGTACGTTATCTGGATATGACACGTAATATTTTGTAATATTTCTTGATATGTTATGTAATAAATATACTACTTTTCAATAACTATTTTAGCAATGAGTGCATTCATTTTTCTACGACGTGTCATAATAGCTACGCAGCACCATGCTATTCTAAACTTTTTCGTTGGTCTTACGTAAGTTAGACCCTCACATCAAGTCTTTTACGGACGATGTTATTCTGACCGGGACAGATTAAGACCTGAAGTATCAGCATCAGGCGCCGCCACTCTCCACTCACTCCTAAAGAAATATGTCCTCCTGGTAACGTACGTACGTATCGAGTTTTCGTAAGATATTTGCGGCGATCTACGGTATTCCATACAAATGATACTATATATGTATAATCACATACATATTAGAATTTTGATTATGATACCCAGTCATCATGCCTATGACTGGGTATCAAAATCAAAATTCTAACTAGTCCTTCACTTAGATAATACAAAAATATTGGACACAATTTTTTTGCTTTTTCAAAGTAATAACAAAATACTCGGATAAATCACATTAAAGTTTAGGAGTGGGGGCTTGTGACATCGCTCCTAAATAAAATTTGTACTTAGGAGTGACGTGTAGCGAAATTTTGACTCCATGTATCGCCTTTATTTTTCGATTATTTAAAAAAAGAAAATATACGTTTCTAATATTTTATAATAATCTACAAGACGGGCTCATTATTAAAATTTAGTCATCATCACCTTTATAGTTAATTCATCCTTATCTCCCGCGCTTCTATAGAAATATGTGACCCTGGTATATAACTTACTGACGCGTTAAGTCTGCTTAAGATTCACAGCGCCAAACTACGGTTCCACATCGGTATTGCTATCGTATTCCCACTACTTGCTTATTGTGACCCCAAGAATCTTATTACAATATCCATAATCATAGATCTCGACCTTAGTATCGTTTCCTAAAGCCTAAATTGACAATTTGTTAGAAACAGGCACCGCTACTTGACGTCTTTAATTATATCAGGGATTAAGATCTAAGACTAAGAAGATGTTATCCTAGTAACTCACCGACGCATCGAGTCTTCCTGAGGTCCACAGCGCAGACAGGGGTCTCTCGACTGGTGTAGTACACCAGGACTCGTCGTATCAGCATCACCCACGCACCGCGCCACTCTCCGCTCACGCCCTCCTGAAATGAAGACAACGACATGATCAGTCAGTTATAATATTCTTCAACCACCATATGACCACAAATTATATTAACCTTAAAATCAAAGAAAAATCACAGAAACACAATAATATTTAGAACTAGTTCAATGATCAGGTCATGGATTTTAAATTTAGTTAAATACAGAGAGTACGCGAATCAAACGTAAAGAACATTCACTTGCAATAAATAAACTTTATCTAAAATCGGGCATTATTTGTTGCTATTTTTCGCTTGTATTGCAAACATAAATCGTAAGCAAATTAACAAAATAAATATTACGAAAGAGTCCCTCGTTTCATTTTTCAAACGTTTAAAACATTATAGATGCAGAACATAGTCTTACTAAAACAAAGGTTGAGGTAAAAAGTACCTTTTACCTTAAGGCACACAATCTTTACACACTATTATCTGGGTGAATCATCTTTTAGACTTACACTTTTGACGTCTGGCGTTACCGAAAATATCTCTAGAGTTACCAAGAAATCGGGCTTCTAATATGATATTTTCCTGATTATTAAGTTTAACGCACAGTATAAAATATTTTCTTCTGTTTCCGCGATTATTACTCATTGAAATAAAACAATTTAACGGATTATATCGCGTTCATCGGAAGCTTCCGAAACGTCGGGAACTAAAATGAGATAATATACGCGATATAATCCGTTAAATTGTTTTATTTCAATGAGCACAGTATAAAAGTTGATTCATCCATCTATCTGGGCATTTTACGCAAACAGGGTTATAGGTAGTTACAACAGTATTATACATTATCAATAGCTAACAATCGCAGGACATTATACAATCTATATGTATTTGCTTCGCAAAGCAAACATTCCCGGGGGGGCTTCTTAAGCGCAAACGCACATTTCGCTTCGGAAAATAAACAATGGAAGCTCTCGTAAACATATGGAATCCCTTGATTGGTTTGTATTTCATCGCAACGCTTTGCTAAAAGGTGAACCAGCAATTACTAACAAAGTAACAAGTAACAGCAATATTTCGCAAAAAGATGTCAACTTCGGGTATAAGCAACGGGATTTTAGACCGGCTTTTTGATGAAAGTTTTCAATTGTTATTATTGTTAGATCAATGACTGTGTACTAGGTGACACAGATTGAGTCAAAGCGCATTCACTACCGTAACGGTATTTTATAATAGCGAAGATACTCGCAGAGTCAAGGGTAAACACTAAAAACAACCTTAGTTTTGCGATACGACGTATGCGACGTTATATCTATACTATTATAATAGTACATTACTTACCTAGGGCTGTAAAAGAAAGAAAGCCCGAAATAACAGGTATTTGTGACCCGAGCCGCAGGCGAGTATCTTTGCGACTTCATACGCATTTTACTATTTGGAACTTAGGCATCCACAGATAGTTAAAGGATACTTTTTACGCGACTACGCTGAAGCAAGAAAGGGGGTAATGGCTTTTTCCTTTTGCATGTAAAGTTGCGGATACCTTCTTCTATTACTTATATATTTAGGTGACTCCTGACCTAATTAAATTATCTCCTCCGGAAAAGAGGGCTCTTATAAGTTTGAATCAATGGTTTGTGTCTGTATCATCATCCTATCTCTCATACACAAGCGGAGTAATGGTCCATACGAGATAATTCTCATTCCTAGTAATGTGAATATGTTTAAATGTTAGGAGATTTGAAAAAAAACATCAAACTAGGCAATGGAAGATAAAAGTAAGAAGACCGATAGATCAGGTCATGGATTAAAATATAAGAGACTTAATTTTCGATAACAGGGTTGAAGCCGCAGGTAAATGCTAGTTTAGTATACACAGTAGTTCAGTCAGCGTCAAAGGGTTAGTAGCATCCGAAGCGCTAAATATATTATCGAAACTCGTCTTTATTACTAATGGCACAAATATGCGAGTTGATATTTTTGGCGTTTTGGCTGTTACAGACTATTTGATGCTGACTGTCCAGCACATCACAAGCGCACGGATTAAGCCAAAATAGCATTACTCATTACCTGTCTAGTACAGTCGGTGACCTGACTTAAGTATCCAGGCAAATTCGTGGTTGTGAACGCACAATCGGTACACATTTGCAACGGTGTTCAGGTTCGAAACCTGGCTCAACTTACTTTTTTCTTTTTTTTTGTGTTTAATTAGTTAAGTACTTTCTATTATTCTTATATAAGTATTCATATATGATGTAGAGGGAAAAAATATTTTTTTACATCAAATTAAAAACTTGGTTCTACAAGCAGGCCTCAAGGGCACGTTATATGTCTGATTTTAGAATAAACGGAAAAACATTTGCAATCTACATAACTACATTAAAGTTAATAACAGTTTTAATATAACAGACAAATACTTGGGCAGACTTTACAGGGAGATGTATATATTGTCTCCGGGTCTAAGAGGTTAAGTAAACATTACTTAACCTATACTTTCAGAGATAGGATGTCTAGGCGTCAATTTTGATCATACCTTAACTAGCGCCATCTAACGGAGACCGCATTGGCAAACTTTACTTACTGGTTTCTGCTAATGCCATTTTAATTCGTTCAATGGGGATGCCTACTGTCAAAATGCCACAGTTATTTTTAAAATAAGCCAAGTAATATAAATCATCATTAATGACAATATGATGGACAAATTCCTTATAAGTATTATAAGTGACTGCGCTGTGGTCACGCCATCTAGAATTAATCTTGGCAAGCCTTCACATTCTGGTATTTTGCTCGTATAAGGGTATAAATAAGAATGAAAACATATAATAAAAAAACATTTTATTTCGTAAACATACTTATGTTGCATTCCACCAACATTAAACAATTTTAATTCGATTAATAGATGAAAGAACTATTTAGTTATTATGTTACATTTTACTAGAATTTTGCCACCTTTTTGATAGTCTGGTGTAGTCAAACACACCCAAAATAAATAAAAAATGAGATAAACAAAATAACCAATTACAATTAATATAACTATATGTAGCTATTGATTAAAGTATTTATTTTAACCACAATGAAGAGGCACCCAGTGAATCAACATGTATGTAGATAGAAACAAGCATTACACGCTTCCATCTTAAAATACAATACCATCACTCGGGCACCTACTTTACTAACAATAAAAAAACAAACTGTATGTTTAATGTTGATAGAATAGCATCACTACAATCCTTTTTATTACATTACTTAATACTTCAAGGCTCTGCTGTCATTGTCGATAACTTTTTGCAGCCTTTCACTAATGCCGTTTACCGTCCCTGAAGTTTTGGCTTGTCCTCACGTTGGACAGGTCCCAGTTAAGGACCATTTGGCCCCATACATTTTCTATCAGATTTAAGTCTGGGCTTTATGACGACCAGATAACTGTTGAGATATCACTTTGGGAACCGAGCCAATCTGTTACAATTTGGTCTTTTATCAGGTATATTTGACCCTCGGGATAGGCAAGTCACACAGTTGGCAACATGACGTCACGGAAAATTACCAAGTATTTTTCACTATTTACGCGACCACCGGCTTCTATAATTTCGCCCGGCCCTATGATGACTTCCAACCCCAATAAGCTAATGTTATTCTGCCGCTAGTTCTGGTAGGTAAAATACAAAATTAGTCATATGTCTTCAATCCTGCTGAATGCATGTAAGTGTTTGCGCACTGATTTACTGTCGTTTTGGTGGAAAGGAACGGGTCTTCAGTCTGCCTTGCGATTATATCCTGTGCAGACTGAGGAGTAAACATCACAGGAGCAAACCTTGGCCGCTTCCTTTCTATATCTTCAGTTTCTCCATGCTGATGCCGTTTGATTCACAATCTAACGGTTTTTCTATGTAAAGAAACGTTATTTTTATTTAATCATCCTTATAACTTCAATAGACCATAAACAAAATAAAATGATGCAATGCATTTATAGTGTAGAAAAACGTCATTTTCATAATGCTAAATACTTATACTAAGTATAAGATATTCGTAATGCGAATTGTTATGTAATTATAAATTATAACAAAGTATAAACAGCATGTAATATCATGGTACACGTAAACCAGTTTTAATAATTTCCTTTGATATCCTACACAAATGAATAAACGAAAGCAAAGACCATTAAAATCATTAATATATATGAGATATAGGTAAGTTAATAAAATATAATTAATATATTCAACTTTCCGTTAAATGCAATTGATGAGCAATTTAGCTTATTGACGTGTTGTTTTCAAACAACACCACTATTTTCACTTTCAAAAATGCTGTTAATTGAAGCATTATTCAAAATATAAAAGTGTAATAAATTTGTAATGTCAACCGTGAGTTATTCCGAGAGCAATAGTCGAATTATAGATAATTAACGGCATTGCCCACTAATGTAATTGCCTAATACCCGCAAATAAATAGCTTAAATTGTGGGTTGTTATGAGACGGAATTCATACGGTTGAAAAAAATTATACATATGATGCGCCCTAGCAATGTTAATTTGAAACAACCCGTCTGCAATTTTGTAACTGATCTCAACCTGTCCTGTGGTCTAGTGGTAACCGCGCTTGACACTGGATCAGAAGGACGAAGGTTCAAATCCTAACTTGGGATGTCAGAGAATGTTTTT
The DNA here is from genome assembly GCA_905404275.2 of Hedya salicella. Lineage (NCBI taxonomy): Eukaryota > Metazoa > Arthropoda > Insecta > Lepidoptera > Tortricidae > Hedya > Hedya salicella. Next base: position 9,421,894 of record FR990096.1, on the reverse strand, counting down.
TGAGTTCTTCGTCAAGCTTGCTGGGAATTATTCTAAGCGAAATATGCATTCTTAAGCAATACAATATTTGCAAATGAACATTCGGTGTGTGCTGCCATCTAGAATATGATAATTTGAAGAGGTCGAATAATTTGTTTAGTGAGACACTCGGTCGCCCAGTGCTGCCACCGAATATCAAAGAGGCTGAATTGACAAAAATAAGGCAATCAAATATGAACATTGAATGTTAAGTGTAAAAGTGCCCTCGAGGCTTACTTGCAGCATAATGTTTTGAATTTTGAAAAAATTAAAGTTTTCAGAAAAGTAGTAACTTCCTTTTATAATTACTGATATTTTTAAAATATTGTGAACGTTTTCAATTGTCAATTAAAGAATGGATTTTAATTTTACGCAAATTGATAAGTCCGCCATTTATGAAGAAATGAAATGCCTTTTAACCCCTATTTTTTTATATATTCTGGGTGTTACATACCTATATTAAAGTAAATCATGCAAATTCGTTTTAAAATAATAATAAAAAAAAAACAGGGACATACAACCGGGGCTCCAACTCACGCCACTAGTGAGTTCCAGTGCGCGTTCATAGTCACGAATATGTCTGGGTTCTTATGTGAGGTCACCCACTGTATCATAACAGAAGTTTTGCTATCTGATTGCAGTTATCGGCACAGTATTTCGTCTTGTTTCTTTATAAATTCGCCAAGTTGACAAAAATAAAAATGGCCAAATGCGAATCATACACGCCCACCGAGGATTCCATACAAACTTTCACTTACCCTAAAGTTATTATATTACCCAGATCTGGTTGAGTTAAGTTTGCACCTGATATCTATAGCATTGCATACAAATGAGGTGCAAACTTAACGCAACCAGGTCGTTCAAATAGGTTTTTGAAAAAAAAGCTAGTTAGAGACATGGCTATAACTTTCGTGTAATATTTATGTTTATTTATACAAACTGAAAATTTCAAAATTTTCGTTCGGTAATGTTCAGAGATAATTTAACTTTTGCCCCACCCCTCATCTCATATACGTCCTTATTTTAAATAAAAATATATTTTAGTTTTTTTCCTTTTGTAATACATGTGTGCTGACCATGTTTCCAAATATTTCTAATTTCAAATAGATAGTGTAAGTAGTTTTTGAGATATGGCGCTCCAATAGTCGGACAGACGTGAAGATAGACAAAGTCGCACCATAAGGCTTCATTTTTTACCATTTTTAACACGCTTTAATTAGGTCGACCTGTATGTAATTAAATATGTAATAGAATCTAAGGTAACTAATTTAACCATCTTCCAAGGATCGTAGCGTCATGAAAATTGGCAGCTGTATGTAGTTCTGATGACAATACAATAATATGGTACTGTCGACCTGATCTGATAATGGAACCGGATGATATGAACTGGAACTTCATGATGGAACATCGTATCATATCATAGCTGTGTTTGGATTTGTTAGAAAAGTCTTGTAAAGCGTGTTTTTCTAGTGTTTTTTTAACTTTTAATTTATTGGTATGGAACCCTAAAAAAGAAAGACATGGTGTGTATTCAATATAGGCAACGTTTATGCGACATTTGATCCGGTTACATTAAAGCTTCATACAACCGCACACAAACGATATTTTTTGGTTTATTTCTGCACAAAATTCTCCAGCACAAAATAGAATGTCCCCAATTATTGATCCTCTTGAATTTCAGAGCTCCTCCTAGAATCCTCCGCAAACCTATCACACCATTGAGACCGCCAGTCAGAGGGACAGTATCTGGCAGGAATTAGGCTTTGCCAAGTTTTTGCGATCTAACGGATATCCTCTCTGACCCACCTAGTAAAATAGTAGTGAACTGTTCTGCAGCTTTGTCAGCTCGCGGCAGCCACGCCAGTTCTTAGATTTATCATTTTATTTACCCTGTAGTGTTAATTGTATTGTACCTAGTAGTTAGTAATTATTGTTAGTTTAGTTTATGTCTTCACAAAAGTTTGCATGCGGTGTTTACCTTTAACTTATTGTTACACTCTTGTAAATATTGTTATCGTAGAACCTAATGTACATTGTATTGGTTTAAACAATTGTTGGTAAACCATATTACATAAATAAAAATAAAAACAATTGAGTAACGGATTTTATTAATATGTATAAATTGTATGTGATCGTCTACATTCACTGCACGTATTGTTGATGCGTAACACTATTATCTCGTAATTAAGTAATCGTACGATTGCCAGTGATCTGTCCATAATATCGATCCTGAAACGACGATACTAATGAAATTAATGATCCGTTGGACGTGTAAAGAGAACCACAACGACGCGATATTAATGTGTCATTTGACCAAATATAGTGATAATTATAGAGAAATGACTTATAATAGATACAGTGTCTCTGTTTAAAGAGTTATCTTTTGCAATTCCACGATACGAGTAACAGTGATGAAGTTGTTCAGAGCGAAAAATGCCATTATATATTCCAGAGAGTCATTACAGTATGGCATTATTCTAATAATAAGAGCTATTCATTATTTAGTACATCAAACATAAATATTAATGACTTGTAGACAAGAGTGGGTTAATTCATAATTCATTAATTGTATGTGTAGGTATTTTAATGCATTTTAGCAATGTAGACTATTAATTTTTTGCCAATGTAATTTGTACCGCGACACGTAATTCATAATCATCAAATTATATGAAATTTGCCGTCTGACCTTCAGTAAAAAGCAAGGAATATGAAAGTAATAGAGTAACACTGTCTAATAATTTAAAAAAAAGCAATGTTTTTTTATTTTATATTTGTTTTTGTATTTTACTTTTACTTTACGTATTATAAAAGAGCTAGCTTAAGAATGAAAATAAATATAAAGAACAATAACTAAATCCATACTAATATTATAAATGCGAAAGTGTGTCTGTCTGTGCGATTTGGATGAAATTTGGTATGGAGATAGTTTGAGTCCCGGGGAAGGACATAGGCTACTTTTTATCCCGGAAAAATACGCTTATTCCTAATAGACGAATTTAAGGCGGACGAAGTCGTGGGCAGAAGCTAATAATTTATAGATACTAAAAGTTGCAAACATGAAATGTCTGTACATTGAGACAAGATATTTGGAATAACATAATATAACAGACTATTTGGAGGTCACTGAATCGTTTTTTTGTATATTTATATATGTCGTTGTAGCTTTATCACATCGAAAACAAATTTCTACTAATTTTAGTACACGGGTAGCTAGGCACAGGTGGTTATAGGATACTTTTTTACCGACTACGCCGAAGAAAAAACGAGGGGTTATGACTTTCTTCTCTTCCTCGAAAGAATTTCTTGCCCATCTTCTAGTTTAAACCATGTACCATTAAAACAAGAGGACTGACCATCTCCATACAAAAAGCCTTTCCCCGATATGCCAACGCCGTCTATGTATACCTAAGAATTATTTTTACAATTATTCAACTTTGCAAGCGTGACAGTATTTAAATGTTACGATTTATTTATTATTAGCTATTTGCGTACTAATTGTTACCATACTCTGTTTCTTTATTCTATAACAGTTAAATGTTTATTTTTAAAGCGCCTAGTTTTTGCCAGAATACGAGTATATCCTTGAGATTGGAACACGATGCAAAGTATGACAACTGACTTTTAATGGTCCTTGTATATCCTCAAATGAGCAATTACCCTTACAACGATACGTCGGAAAATGCAAATCAAAAATTCGGTTAAAATATGAAACTACGATTCTAGACTACTTAGTCTGGAAGCGGATAGGATACACAGCCAGGGGATGCTATTGCGTTCAAGAGGTACACTGCGATGTAATTGTAACTACCCCGCCTCCCAGTCTGCCTCCACTCCCGACTCCCGCTTTTCCATATATTTGCTTAACTATAATATGCTTACGGCACCAAAAATTTTAACTACATATACTAAATATTTTGCATTGATTTCAACGTCAGGGAATCTATTCCTAATTACATAATGTTTTGTTAGTTAATTGCGGCTAATTGTGCTTGTCAAATGCACTGGAAGATAGAAATAGTTGGGGGTACCAGACGTAAGGAATTTACCTGACATGTCAGGAATGGCATTCGAAATACGAAAATGAAGGAAATGTTGAATGTAATTCAAAACAAATCAAAATCCCTGTTCTATACTTCTTTTCAACACAGTATTTTAAACTTCAAATTAAAAACTTCTTTTTTAAGAGATAATAATTAACACTTGCAAGTTTTACACCACGAGGAGGCCCCCGTCAGGAATCTTGTCATAAATTTCAAATTTAGTATCTGGTTAGTAGCTCTACTAACCAGATAATAAGTTAGGACTAGGGTCGGTAATCACTCAATCCAGTCGCTTTACTTGCTTCACAGGCATTATGATTCCAAAGATGATATTATGATTACAATAATCTTAACATCGCGATCTACAAATATCTTTAAAAGTATGAACATTGATCACAGCTCATTCTATTGGTCGGAATATATTAGCTGCCTCATCTTGTCAAAACCGGACTTATTTCACAATTTTTCATACAAGAATAAGTGGATATCTAAAACAAATGGAAATTACATCAACACATTCACAAAACTACTGATTGACAGAACTAATGGGACAAAAAATCCCATTATTTCTGTTAACAGAACTGATCAACAGAACTAGAGTAAAGGATGCTTTTTACCCGACTACGCTGAATAAAAAGGGGGTTATGACTTTTTCCACCTCCCTCAGCGAAGTTTACCTTGATTAAAACTAAAACTAGCAAGTTTATTTGTGTACAAGCTTCTGCCCGCGACTTCGTCCGCCTTAAATTCGTTTATCGCGGATAAGGGTATTTTTGCGGGATAAAAAGTAGCCTATGTCCTTCCCCGGGACTCAAACTATCTCCATAGCAAATTTCATCCAAATTAGTTCAACGGTTTAAGCGTGAAGAGGTAACAGACAGACAGACAGACAGACACACTTTCGCATTTATAATATCATTATGGATAGTATGGATTGGGTCGTTTTTGCGTAGACTGAATGAACACTGTCCTGAATATTATACGCATGATTGTACGGATGAGAAGACAATATTATCCGCAGTGCCTGAGTCACCAATCACATGTCATGCCATACTATATTAGGTTTGTATGTTATCTTAGTAGGTCTTAAAAGCAGCGATTACTGTATTATTTAGTTTCTCGCTGTGAGATGGAAAGTATTCGTGTTCTTAGTACAATATGTAGCAAATTATAGCACTTCAAACGCATAACTAACGTACTGTATAACTGATTTATGTATCCTCTTAAGTTTGATGATGTTTGGAGATTGCGCCTCGATTAATCAATATGAGGCTTTTTTAAAAGAGCATTGACTCGCCCTCTTAAAACGAAACTACTTGACATTCACGCTTTGTTATAAATCCAGAAAATTCGATCTCAAAACGCAATAAAGCTACGGAACTTGTGGTGTAAACCCAATAACCATTTCTCCTTTGCATTTCCATTGTATCACGTCGCCGTCCCTAGCTGTCGTTGGTTGTAGTTCAATCATTTGTCAATGTGCTTCGGACTCCCAGCAGAGGCGTGGCATCAGAAAAAATACAAGGGGAGCCGAAGCGTATTCATCTATTCACTTACTCATATTTAAAGAAAAAGGTGGTTAGAGCCTCGCCTTGGGCAACCCGGTGGGAATCGCCACGCCACTGCCGCCTGCAGCCATCTCCACCAAAGTGCATAAACACATAAAATCATATACTTAATCTAAACAAAGGGTGTAACAATACTTGAACGTCGTCACTTAAGATGCTGTTTATTTATGTTGCTCATAATCGTACCGACAGATATGTTTAAGGACTATCCGAATATATGTGTGGTATATGTAATATGCATCAAACGTTGCATCAAAAATCAATATGCAACACTTCCACCTCCCTCAACCCGTTCCCGGTAGCTGATGTCTACGGCTATCGATCAGACGCAGGCGAGGTCCCTAGGCATCCAGGGCTCGCCCTAGTGCAGTTATCTCATTCCCACAACTACGCAGCTCCAACCCTTAATCCAAAACGTCGTAACACATCCGTTTCAATAGTAATGTACGTTCTTTTACGGCGGCGCAATAGACGCTGCACCTTCGCCGATTGAAAACGTCATAACCGTTGCAATTACAACGATGCATAGGGCATTACGAGTGTCGGTAGTGCTGAGATGCAATGATTGGTTGACCTGGATTGCAGATACCTGGACCACTATTGATCGGCACAATAGCTGCGCAAATTATGTGCAGTTACGATGAACGGGGTTTTAATAAAGTTGAATTCAAAAGCCTTGGCCTTGGTATTCGACTCCAGAAAGATGTTCTAAGTATGACAGTAGTAACGGCACAATAAGTACTTCTAACATAATATACAATACTTACTCCAACTCACAAAATGAGAGCTAGTTTATTCCCCGAAAACATTACATTTATCTACGTCAGATATCTACGATCCGCAGATATGCACACAAAATGTCATGTTTATCTTCCATTGCGACTTGAATGAGCAAACAAATATGTACGTACCGTGCATGATGTGCAGTCGTAAAATATTTGTAATTTCAAACTTTAATTAAAAATGCCAGTAAAATACATAATAATACTGATATATCTACAATAACGATCCGAACTCTCTGTGTGATAACCAGTAATCGTAAATTAGGTGCAGCGATTATGGTAGAATGCCATAGGTGTGGCAAATTTCAACCGAAATTATGGATTAGGTTTACTGTCGACGATATTAACTATGTTTAATCATTTAAATTGCTATTTTCCGCATCTATAGCGCACTACAATGAATACTATGATAGGTTTGTACCAAAAAAGCTACCAAATTTACGATCACTGCTGATCACAGAAGGGATTGACTTCGTTCTGACTAATTTTGCAGACGGATGTATACATGATGATTCAGACACAAACAATATTCTCAAAACCATAAGCCCGAGATGTGTATTGTAAACCATTATAATCAGTATTGCAAAAACTCAGCCAATGATAACCTAAAAACCTGGGGACTGCAGTGAAAAATTCCGCTGAACGATATATAGGAGAAAATCGTTATAGTTTCTTCTAAACAACAGGCTTTTCATATGCCATTTGTTCTTAAACGGTCTTCGATAAAACTTAAAGTAGCTTTTTAGTTTACGACAGATTGACAATTAGGGATCTTATAATTCTGGTGGCATACAAAAACCGACCTAAATAAAGAAGTATATCGCCAGTGCTCCGTAAGAAATAGATAAGTATGTAGCTTCCTATTGTATCCATATTGAATTCTTACAAATGTCGACCTGTTCCCGGGAATCGTACACAATAGCTAACATAAAATAAAAATATGAACACGAATAAGCTTTACGCAATTGCGTACAAGTATGTGGTACCATTATGTTCATACTGCTGCCATTAAAATTCACTCTGAACATAACGAATTGTTAAAATTATACGGTAGAGACAAATGAAGAGGCATAGGCTAGAAAAAATATAATATTCATATCAGTATTTAATTTCATATCGCAGTACGGAGATCAAGATCACATACAGGCAAGTAATGTACAAAAGAATGCTTGGTCTGACAGCCTTGAGCCCTACTTGTAGATCAGTTTATTAACCATTTTTAGGAACCGGTTCTTGGTGGAAATGTTAGTATCTAACTGGAAATTACGATATTGGCAACGCGTCGGGGCAGTGAGGGCACGTCAACGGAAAACATTTATGAATGGACAGAAAATAATCGATATCGAACATTTCAAGAAACGAGTGACAGTTTTATGATATTATGACCAATTTAACAATGCTGTTAGTTTTTTTTCTTTATTTAATGATCTAAGTCATTGTAGTGACTATGCCGCTAGTTGCCACGACTGATTAACGGGTCTGTCTATGTCTGTTGAAATAGTCTACATCAACAGATCGGCTGGTAAAACTAACAGGGCCTGGTGAAATTTGGGTTCATTTAGGTTTAATTTCATGGATGAGTGATGACATAATATAGCAGAATTGATTTTTTTTCCTCGTATTGCTTATGTTTCCTTTCACGATCCAAATAACTTATTTAAATAAAACAATTTAAACGGATTATACCGCGCATAGTATCTCATTTGAGTTTCGACGTAATTTTTTTATGTGAATATTGATAATCGCGGAAACCGAAGAGAATATTATAAATAATATAAGTCATGTTTAGCTTTAATGATAGTAAATGTTGTCTCATGAGTATGTCTACTATAAAGATATTAATAATTGACACGCATCTTGCACCCATGAATAATTAGAGAAAACATAAACAGGAGTACGAACATAAATCATTCTCATGCACCTTTTGTCCAGTCACAAACAGATGAGCGAAAGAGATAGCTCTATTAATCAATACATTGCATATGTACAATATGACATTGCACTGTATTGGTAGTGTGATCGAGTGGCTAAGCGAACTTTGCACCTGTTTTGTATGCGATGTCATAGACACCAGGTGCAAATTTTGCTCAAACTTAATATATAACGGGAAGCGAGCCGGCACAAAGCGGGGTGGCAGATCGGCAGACAGCTCCGTTCCATGGAACGCATAGAGGGGGTTCCCGACTCCCTACAAGGGATCAACAAGGGGAGGGAGGGATGCTGCATATGCGCATAACGTTTCGCTTTGGGCCCGGCGTCTGTGACCGGTGGACAAAGAAAATTAGATCGAATAAAAAAAAAGATTAATTGTAATAAAATAATTCAAGTAGCGTATAGTAACAGTTTCTAACTATTGTACCATGGTCCGTGGTACAGTATTTAACTATTATTGCTATTTACAACCTGATTGTTAATGTGTTAGTGTACTCTGTTTCTTTGTTCAATTATAAGATCGTTGATGATTTCTTTTATACTACCGGTTTGGTTTTGACGACCGGTTTGGCTCAGTGGGAGTAACGTTGCCTGCGAGGCTTAGGTCCTGGGTTCAAATCCCGGTAAGGGCAAATATTTGAGTGATGAGCATAAATATTTGTTCCTGAGTCTTGGATGTTTTTCTATGTATATAAGTAATATATATATTAAATATATCGTCGTCTAGTACCCATAACACAAGCCTTATTGAGCTTACCATGGGACTAGAGCGATTTGTGTAAATTGTCCCGTAATATTTATTTATTTATTATACTACTAAGGTGGCAAATAAGCGTATGGCCTGCCTGATGTTACACACTCACCGCAGCCTAAGAACGCTTGTGACGCCAGGGGCAATACGTGCGTGTTGCCGATCCTTTAAGAACCTATTCACTCCCCTCTTGAAGAACCCCATACTGTAACCTCCAGGGAAAATCTCGACAGGGAGGTCATTCCACATTCGGATGTACGCGATAGAAAATTCCTTCGACACCGCACGGTCCGCGACCATTTTGGTTCCAAGGTGTGTGTATGAATACCCTGCCGATGGCGAGCGGTGCGGTTGTAGAAGGTGGCTATAGGCATCACGTGGAACAATTCCTCAGAACACAGTCCATTATACAAGCGGTAGAACACACATAAGGAGGATGATTAGTATCGCCATCTAGTTTGAATATTGCATATCCCCCAAAGTATAGCGGCTAACAGTCCACTTGTATTATTCGCTTATGATATACCTACTACCTTCCTAAACAATTTGAAGTTCTCTTGTAAGGCCTTATTCAACCATTTTCTGTAACATGTCGACTAAGTGAATAGCACATTTACATGGGGAAATTAAGCACTAATTTGACCATGCGCTGTTAGTAATTGGATGTTGACAATTTTTGACAACTCCTTTTTGTTGTATGTTATAGAGCGATCTCTCAATAAAAGAAACATTTGGGAAAAACTACTTCAATATCATTAACACTCACCGAGATACTACAATGCTAAAATCACATTTTTGGACTTTGCCAAAAAACGCTCTATACTAAAGCCTAGGAACGTTTAACGTCACAATAATACAAGTTAGATAATAAAATAAAAAAGTCCATACATGTAACCGAAACTAAAAACAAAAGCAATTATAATTGAATGGCACATATATCGAAAAATATGTTAAAAACATTTTGCTATCTAAAAAAAAAATTTGATTTATTGTTCCTAAAGTAGCATAAATTGTGCCGGCTCCATCATCAGATTAGTTCGACAGTGCCATATTATTGTATTGTTATCAGATATACATACAGCTGCCAATGTTCATGACGCTACGATCCTTGGAAGATGGTTAAATTAGTTACCTATGATTCCATTACATAGTTACGTACAGGTCGACCTAATAAAAGCGTGTTAAAAAGACGTAAGAGCCGTGTAGATACGCTCTTTTGCTAGACCACTTTTTCATACAGCATTTGTTTCACCGGTAGTATGCATATTTTAGCATGAACTGCTGCGGAACCCTACACTGAGCATGGTTCTACATGCTCTTGGCCGGTTTTTTTATTTAAGATTTCTATCATACAACCTGTCATTTCGCATTAAAATATTATTTTAGTTCAGCACATTCTACATCCGAATTAATGGTCGTTAAAGGATACAATGCCGTCCATTTGACAGGCATGATAATCCGTTAACCAGCAAATATAAACATGCTGAAATTGCACCTAGATGCACAAATCCTGCGAACAATTTAGCATTTAGACATACGAGTAGTGCGTACAGTTGGAATGAATTGCCCTAGAAACTTAACCAACGCCATCCGTTCATTAATTTTTAATGATGTTAAATCAGTTGTGCAACGACGTACAGTCAGTGTCAAATATAAGGCAATGGAAGTAAATATTTCATGGCATCTTGACAGTGATAACTTAAAAAATTGCGACGATGTAAAGTTTTTACAAGCTTTTATTTCGTTTGTCCTGTTTGTAGGAACAAATCTTATGATACCATCGGGCTGATCTGATTATGGTGTCGGAAATAGATCATAGGAACTGAGTAACAAAATAACATAACCCTACCGAGTTAGAGCTCTTTAGAAATGTCTCAATGAGATGTCGGGATTATTTTTTTAGATGTCTTTTTAATCTCTCACGCAAATCGACCACTTTAACAGGTGATAAAGTGGCGCCACGCTCCGAAGGAGCGAAGCGCGGGAAACACGTAAGGGAAATAAATGCCAGTGTCATCAGGATGAGTTGTCAGGAGTTAAAAAAAATGAACTTATATAGTCAGCAGCTGTCTCAAAAATGAAAATTTTGACAGAAACTTATTTTAATCCGGTCATTTATTGTCATGATTTTAAATATTGATATGGTCACTATAAGATGTTGTTAGGTTAGCTAATTACGTAATAACTTAAGACAGAAGGACCCCTAATTAGGGACTGAATAAAGTAACCGATTTGGTATTACATGAAAATAACAGGCAAACAAAAGAACGTTTTCAGGTTCAAATCAAACTCGTTACAACCCATGAAAACAGTAAAGACGTTAACAGAGAGACATCGCAAAAATCGTCATTTGACGTTTTCATGATAGGATCGCGGAAATTGCTAATACAGTTGGGTACCTATTGCGAAGGATAGATACCCATATATCATGTATCTATAAAGTGTCAAGTAATAATAAACCTCTTGCTGTTATTTAAATTAGGGTGACCCGTGATTTTAGCTCTCAAGTGTAAGTATAGTAATTTAATTTGAAATGAATTTATAAAATACAATGACTTTATAATTTTGAGGGTTCCGCACCCAAAGGGACCAAAGAAATGATATAACTAAGCCTGTGGCTGTATGTTGTCACACGACGCTAATTCTAGAACCGTAAGGGCCCGGCAAGAACCACGCACGACCGGCGGCGCTGCAAGCGAATTCCTAATACATTGCGTGTGATGTCAACTAACTGCCGTGCGGTGAGCGTCTCAACCGCGCAATGAAGATATAATTTGCTCGCCTTGCCGCCCGCTAGTCTCGCGTTGTAGGGTCTGGACCGTAATAGGTAGACACTTTCAACAGAATATTTATTACCGTGGCCGCTATAACAGCAAATAATTAAAACATAGTCTACAAACAAAGAGTTCGGTGGTACGGATCCCTTCGTGCGTAAATCCGACTCGCAGCTGGCCAGTTTTCTTTTATTACCTAAATTTCTGCAAAATAAAAATCAGATAATTTTTATTCAGCAGTATAATCAATGCATGTATTGAAAAAAAAAACTTATTAGTTGCCACTTTTTAGTATCTGATTAAAAGACATTGTCGGGATCCCAATATTATTTCAAATAATTAATACATCTGTACAATTAGCATGTCGACTGTACCCAAATAACTATACAATTTTGATGCGAAATGGTAGTTTCTATGATATAAATCCTAAAAAACTATTTTGAGTTCGATACCTTACATGTAGTATGTTTTATAACAGTTTAAAGTTGGGTGGGAAAGTCCATTTTGGAAATTTAATAATAATAATATCTAGCAATAATATCGAATACTCGTACCCCACAAAATGATAGTAGCCTTTGAGACCGTTTCGATAAACGCAAGTTTAAACATAGCCGCAGAACAAAGTTCTTAACTTCCCTCATACAAGGTAGGAACGTGTGTCGTCACATGTTCCTAGGCTTTAGTACGGAGCGTTTTTCGGAAAAGCCCAAAAATAAAATTTTCATCTCCTCCTCCTTATAATCCTCCTCCTGTTCGGAAAGTCAAATTTTCATGAGTAGACAGCCGGGTGGGAAATAGCTTTTTCATCCCTATATTTTTTTTTTATTGCAACGGAATCGAGGATAATTGAGTTACGTCATATTATTAAAAAGAGGTGTTCATATATCTAAACTAAACTCAGCTATACATTAAGCCATTTCTTTATTACGATCGATATAGGATGATATTAAAATTATTTTACAGTTGGTCGATTTTTCTTCGCGATTACAGAAGATCAACATTTTAAAATCATTCCTCTATTCTGCTGCCCGCCATAATGCCATGACAGCATGACACTTTTTTTTGACGTTTCGCCATCTAGATGCACGTCGTGACGTGACCAATTCGATTAGGTACAATCTAGTAGGCCGTGGCAAGTGGCCATTGCGAAAAGAGGTTGGATGTAAGTAAGTACCAAAAACAAAATTTAAACCATTACTTAGGGTTTTTTTTACTTTCTTAATATTGGCAGTATGTGTATTTTAACCTTTTTTTAGAATCTATAAAAAAAAAACAATGAAAGTTGGCAATAGAAAAAGCGGGTACAAGAGATTAAATATAAATACAGTGTCTTTTATTGTTTCTTGCTTAAAAATGGTTTCGGAAAGTGATTCCAGTGACATGGACATTGATTTAACTCCCGATGACATAAAAAACCAAGCAAACGCTGTTGTAAATAATCTTTTACCGCAGTGCTCTAAGGAGAGATACCTTAAAGCATACAACTATTTCATGAACTGGAGATCCGCTAAAAATGGCAAGTCCCTTTCGGAGAATGTGTTTTTAGCATACTTTAATGAATTGTCAAAGACATTACAGCCTTCAACGCTTTGGAGCAATTACTCTATGCTGAAATCTACGATAAATACGAATCATAATATCAATATGAACTATACTGCTCAGGAAGTCGAGAGGTTTTTGAATGAAGCTCCCGATGAAATTTATTTGGCAACTAAGGTGTGTATAAAATTTAAATGAAAATATGATTGTTTTTTAATTAATTAATTGATATTTATGTTGTTGCAGGTTGCTCTTATCTTTGGCATATGCAGTGCCGATGTCGAAAAACACAATCAAATTATATTAGTTAAATTACGCAATACTAAAACTAAAATCGACCGGCAGTTTGTCGTACGTGAAGAGTTTGCTAATTTAGTGGCAAAATATCAAACTCTCCGGCCAGAAAACCTACACATAGATAGATATTTCTTAAATTTAAATAATGTAAATGTTTACTACAAGTGATTGGAAAAAACAAATTCGCAAACATGCCGAGACAAATTGCATCCTACCTAAATTTGCAGAACATAGACTTGTACACAGGACACTGTTTCCGCCGGACTTCCGCTACGCTGTTAGCCGATTCGTGGGCTAGCATATCAACCCTGAAACGAAATGGCGGTTGGAAGTCCAGCACTGTTGCCGAGGGATACGTCGAAGACTCAGTTGAGAATAAATCCAAAATAAGCTCAAAAATAACTGAATTTATAAATATTGAACACCATTGTTCTCCACAATTTGGAACATCAACAGATCCGGAGCTAAAAGTTCCACAAATTTCATCACAAAGTCGTCGGTTTATCGAAGAAAATGTTGAATCCGTGTCTCATACCATACAAGAAACGCAGGTTTCCCAGAAAATTTCAAACATAAATATGCCCGACGAAACATTAAATTTGACTATTTCAAATTGTTCTAATTTTACTTTACATTTTAACTGATTATTCTTAATATACCTTGTTTTATGAAATGTGCGTGTAGTATTTTATTTTCCTCACTATCGAAATGAAAAGTAGAGTGTTTAACTCGGGTGAAAATACCCATTTCACCCTCGAACTATTGGCACTCTTACTTCGTTCGAGTGCCAGAAATATCTCGGGTGAAATGGGTCGCTTTCTACCCTTGGTTCTACTATTGAACATTGTTGTATTTCAGGGAGTTTTTATGAGATTAAAGTAGTTTTTTCACCAATGATTCAATTATTGAGAGGTCGTCACAGAAAGAAGTTGACAAAAATTGTCAACATCCCTATCAGACCATTTTTTTTCATCACGTTAAATAAGATGAACCACGTCTGGTTAAGAAAGTGGAGGCGAATAATTAATATGAAACAGTGAAAGTAGTAATGGTACGTCAAATAATAAGTGCGGAGAAACCGGGGCAGTTTCAGCTATAGCTTACCTACTCACAAAAACACATCTTATTAATAAACATATTAGTTACTGGAAAGAGACAACTGGTGGGAGATTGCCCAAGACCGGGACACGTGGAAGAATGAGAGGGAGGCCTTTGCCCAGCAGTGGGACAATCTTTAGTTACTGATAATTTTGTTCTTTTTATTTTTATTTTGTCCTGTAACTCAGGAGATACTATAGGCCTAACGCATAACTGAGTCTGTTCCTTAGGTATGGGAGCGGTACGGGACGGTGACAAGTGACGTATATGTATATAGCGGTCTTAGGACATGTCATGTCATGTCACTTGTCAACCTTCCGTACCGCTCCTCTAGGAACAGACTCAGTTAAGCGTTAGACCTGTAATAATGTAGGCCAGCGGTCGGTAATCTTTTAGCGGCCAAGGGCCACATAGTAGGTAACAAAATTGACGCGGGCCGCACAGACACGTAGCCACAGCAATGACATACAGTAAACAGTTGATTGACCTAAACAATTCATGTATTTATCAAAACGAACTACACTCGACAGCAAATCAACCGGGCCACCCACTATTGCTACCTTGGCACTCTAATCCGACTATCTCAAAAATTATAAAACTTACAACCATCAAAGTTTTACCTACAGAAAGTGCGTTTCATGACGATTATAATTAATATTAAATTTATAAATAATTAATAAACACATTGGGATTTATGAATTTATTAAGTGTTTAGTATGGAGTTTACAAAATCGCTTCGTTCCAAGGTGGCCCAGTTTATTTGCTGTCGAGTGTAGTATTATAAAGTTTTTTATAAGGAGGTTAAGCAGGGGAGGTAACTTTGTATGGGATTTGACCTGAGATTTCATGATTTTCGGGCAGATGACAGGGATTTCGGCCGGACTTTAAAAATCTCAAGATTTTACATTGTTCAATTAGATACAATTGACATAAACAAAATATAATGATAAGCAATTTAATTACTAATTATTCATGACAAATTTTCAGCATTATTTAATGAAAATTAGGGTTTTTCTTCAGACTTCTCAATTTCGCATCTGGTAACCCTATAGGAGGGACAGGGCGACGTAATGGAAAGATATAGTAAAGTAAAAAAACATATGATTACGCTACTCGTACGAGTACACATACATTTTTAAAAAGTCGTGCAAAGTGCTGTTCCGCAGGGTCCGATTTAGCGAAGGGCAACCGGGGCTACAGTGCTAGGAAGGACAAACTGTAAGGGAAAATAAAATTAAAAAAAAACTGTAATTCGGACAATTACCAGGGGCATACCTACATTCATTTCCTAAATCCGACCCTGCTGTTAATATTTCTCTTGGATTCATTACACCTATAAGGCAACTTTATTTCATTATTTTACAGCCTTACAATAGTATAGATGTGTATACACGTTAACCCTGATTTCGACATGTGTTTGTGCACAGGTACGAGTCAGTGAACCCCGCGGCCGTCCAAGCTAACAAGGATGTTGCTCCCGACTCGGAACCACAACACTGACTCACAACCGACGCCATTCCGACCCAAGGAAACAATAATCGTCCAGGCAATTTCAGGAACAGAGACAATTGAGCGTAGGGGCTCGAGGTGATGTGTCGCCCTACCGACACTATTCTAATTACCTGTGACGTCATAGTACAGACAGCCACAAAATGCCGAAGTAATTATACATTTTATACTATGTCTATAATAATAGCGGCCATGCCAAGATATTTATGAATGCGTTCATTGGCTTAACTTGGCGTTATGACCTAAGTCCCTTAAGTCTCCGCCCACGAGAGCGTCCACATTACTCCGCCATTGCATTATTTCTCGTGCTGCGCGCTTTACCTCGAATCAGGACATCCCGAATGTCAGCTCCGGTGCCACAGAACGCGTTCAGTGTGCCTCCCATGAGCTGAGTTTACGATCGGCGCTAGCGAGTATCTCGTATCGAGAGTCAGTGCACCTCTCTCGCACGCGCTAATAGTGCGAAAGAGATAGACCGTCATCGAACGCTCGGTTCTCGCTCGTGCCGAACTCATCGTAGGCGCACAGGTGAGTGTAGGGCGGCCACGTTTCATTACTTAGATACGTTTGCAGAGGACTGTACAAGCGTATACATATAGCCCGCCCGCAAGCTCCAGAGAATCGTAAATGTTGTTCTGTCAATTTTGTGCCTACTACGTCACAAAATTATGGTCGACACTGGCACTAAGGGACTCGGGCGCGGCGCACGACCGCCTTTTCTCCAGACCGTGATTCTTCGGAGCTCACTCGCGGACTGTACATAGATGCACTCCAATCGGATGTCAACTGTATTAGGGTTGTATTTTTATTGTTTTATTTCTGGTTGAAGTCAACATAACCAACAGATTAAATAGATGTTCTTAAACCAGACCAGAATACGAAGAAAATATTGTTTTTTATACTTAACTGTATGCGTTTTTGACGGACCGTTGATTCGCTTATAGAATCTGATTCGCACCGATTCGATTTGCCTGTTTTAGGACGTATGTGCACCTCGTTTTATCGCTCCTGAATATAAACTACCTATATAATATGGCTCCCCTGGTAGCCGCCACCATGTTGCGGAGCTATGCTGCTCCAAGAAAATACTAATATATTGTTTATTTCTCGGCCATCATAATTTTTTTTTTTAAACACTGACAGTTGAGACTGATGATTTTCAACAATATTTGGTTAATAATAATAAGTTATAGGTTCATAAGTTACAGGAACTGCGTACTATCTGACATGTGTTTCGCTTGTTTTTCACCGTAACTGTTAAACAAAATTACACCACTCTAAGCCACCATTAATAAAGACCACATCTTTGGTATGTGAAGTATTTTTTATCAATACCGAAACGAATTCAAGTCATTACATAAGCTTAAGTCAAAAATTGCATTTCAAAATATAAAACGCGTTATAGAGATTTTCTTTTGAAACATTCCTGTTTATCAACTAATGAGAAAACTTACAATAGATTTGAACGTGATACAAGGCTAGAATTTTATAAATTAATGATTTAGTGCAAGTTTAATTGAGGAAATTCCGTGTTGATAACAAATTAAAACTTCAGCCTTGTAGAAGAAATAAGTTATTGTTGTATTTTTTATTGTGAAATATTTATGAAGCACAGCAGTCCAATCCACTGGTAGCTAAGAGCCAATTACAAGAATAAGTTGATCATAACAATGAATAGAAAATTTACATCTTCCTGTAAAACGAGCCCTGCGGCCCGTTTCATAAACGCTTGTAACTTGAATTACAAGCGGAAATCTCTTTCCAACAATATATTAATTAATAGTTTAAAAAACAAGATTCATCATCATCAATCAAGATCAATTTTGGAAACAGGAACTTTTAAAATAGTTTTTTTTTTTAATACCTTGATACGTATTTACCTATTGATGTTATACTAATTTGCATTATGCCGGTAAATCCAGGGAATTTTGTTAGTAAAATTAAATAGAGTCAACATCTATGCGGTGTAGGTACTGAGGCCGAAGTTTAGGTAGAACAGCATCCGAATTTCCGATGCCTACTGATGTACAGTCACCAGCATAAATACCTGCATAAAAAACAGGCGAAAATATCTGACACGTCCTAACGGCCCTACAAATGGAGTCGTGTCTGATATTTATGCGCGCTTTGTTGTGTCAGATATTAATGCTGGTGACTGTACAACTAAGAGAGGAAGTGGTGGTCATTGTCACCCATACATATAACAGCGTATTTTTTATACCTAATCTCAGGAGCTAGTATTTGTCCGACATAAAGCGTTCATATCACTATTTGGCAAGAATGAATACGAATAGCTGAGAGAGTACATTGATAGTATCAGATTAGTTGAAGTACAAGATTATATCGACATATTTCTATCGACATAAACCTATGACGTTTTTTTCCTATGCCTTGTAACATTTTCAGCTGTCAATCTAATAGTTCAATAGTTCGCCTAATTATGGAGTTTACTGTTATTATTATAAATATAGCTAGACCTAAGGAACTTCCAACGCATCATTGCTCTGTCGACTATGGAACACTATGTAAAAACGTCTGATAGCAGTAGGGATTTAAAATAAAACAACCATACTCTGCATCACTGCGTTATCATGACTACACGCCAGGATAACGATACGACAGGATTAGATACGTTGAGGGGTGTGCCCACTGGCCAGACCAAAAAAATCCTATCTAAAGTTGCAAAGCCGACCTACATTGTTAAATTGTGCATCAAGTTTATAACAGCTCACTAGGCACAGAATAGGCAGTAATACAGCTTCATAAAAAGGTGCGAGGTGCGTCGCGCGTCGCGAGCGGTTCGCACACATATGCATCTATATTGTCCGTACCTAAGCTGGCCAACTACTGCCGCGCGTGCAAGAGAGTATTTAAAAGTAAGTTCGGCCTAGCCTAGAAATCGGGGAGGACTATATATATATAAGACGTTTAACTAATTGGGCTTTTACGTCTAACGTCGTAACCTACCCTATTTGTAAGCGATATTCGGGCTTATGGCCGGCGTTAATCGCGTAACACAATAGGGAATATGCATGAATTTTATTTTTTGCATTATTAAAAGCTCATTCATGTGACAGAGGGCAGACAAAAATATTTTTTCGGATAACTATAAAAATAGCCAAGATATAAGCCATCAAAAATTTCATTTTGTCTCTTTCTAGCAAAACGGTATTTATATGTATGTATGTATGTAATCACTTTATTGCACAGAAACTATTAAAAAAAAAACAATACGTATTTACAAAACACAGATATGTACAAAGGCAAACTTATCCCTATGAGAGATCTCTTCCAGCTAACCTTAGTTAACTGGAAGTTAAAGTTAGTATTTAATATGGAGTTTATATGGCCGGCGTGGACTATGACGTAACAGTACATGTCGGACCTCTCTGTCAAATCGCTGTCTAATTAGTATTTTAAAATGCCTAATGCGTATGATACGTGTATCTTGGCAGATTTTAATTTTAATACCACTTTTTGAAATCATTTTTACGGTGTATTGATATTTTGTTAAGAAAAACGATAAAAAAATCATGCATATACCCTTTTGTGCTAGAGATGCAGGTTCGCCACAGACGGATACGTCACGATTTTACCTAGCTAAATTACGTATATAAAATATATAAATTACTCGTCTGTTTATATGATAACGACGTACTTACGTTTAGTTCAGATATTTACTACTGAATATTTTATCCCGAAAAAAGCGGCCAAGTGTGAGTTGGACTCGCCCATGAAGGGTTCCGCAGCCGTTTATACTAAAAATGCACTACAGATGAAAAAAGATACGAAATGAAAAAAAAACTAATAAAAAAGCGTATCTCCCCGGCACTTACGTCCTTTTGCTGAGAAGCGCAGTTTTTTTGGCAATAACTTAAAAACGGTATGTCCAATCATATTGAAAACAATTTTCGTTGGAAGTATTTATTCAGTTTTATATTTGTAAATTTTTTCATATTTTTTGAACATACCGTTTAGAAAATAGAGGGGCGAATATTTCAGAAAATATTTACTCAATCAATTTTTTTTTTTAGAAACTTCAAAGTGTTTTTAGAAGAACTGTCGAAATATATGCCAAACATTGATATTTGCTGAATTTTATTTTTTCAGTTTCGGTTACATGTATGGAGTGCCCCCTCTAGAAATATATATAATTTTTATTTATCTATCAAACTAAGTAGCGGTTTCCACACGACACCTATGCTCTAAATTTCATCAATGTACATCTTATAGTTTTTGAGTAAAATGCCTGTGACATACGGACGAACAGACAGACAGACATAACGAATCTATAAGGGTTCCGTTTTCGCCATTTTGGCTACGGAACCCTAAAAAGGAGGTTTTAATTTCGGACAGAACAGTCCAACTATTTGTAATTGGAACGCCTATTGCGAGCTATATTATGGGTTCGCTCCGGTTCGGTTTCCACCGCTTATAGTCGTACACTGATCCCACGTTCGATTCCGGTACAAATAATATTTTTCAATAAAGTATCGTAATTGGGAATATCAAGTTTCTCAGAAGGGGTGTATTTATATTTTTTCCTGATCTACAAATACATTTCTTTTTTTTTGGACATCTTTAATTGTTTTTGGATGTATTTTTTTGTACACCCGTCGTGACATTTGTACAGTACACTTCTCTCGTATCGTATGAATACACTTTTACAAGTTAGATGTCAATTACATTTTTTTTAAATATATATATATATATATATATATAACTAATTAATGTAGACAAGTAAAAATATATTCATACGAGGGAACTATAGAACTGTCACGAAGATTTAAAAATTATACCTATCTAAGAACAATATGATGTAAAATTTAACAATTAGTAGATTTCGAGAAATAATAAAAAATGCACACACACCTTCGAGAAACTTCATGTTCACAATTCCATTACTCCTTCCAAAGGATTCGCGGACACCAAAAAAACGTACTTGAGCATCATGGATACCGTTAGGTATAACCGCTGTTCGGAATTCATTGAGAGCACTGGGTCATTACTGTAGTTTGACGCTAATTACCACGCAATAAGCGCAAAAAAATACTATGGCCATGTTCAATTGTCGTCATATTTGTTTTGTACTTTCTCCTGCAAACGCTTCACCTTAGAGTAAATTCAGCTTTATAGAGGTAAAAATAAAATGTTCATCACAGTGACAATAAACTTTAAGGCTAGTCTGACTGATAAGCATAGATAATCGAACGATTTAGATACGCGAAAGATGTGTATTTATTTTATATACAATGTTTTTATTTATATGCTAGTTATGTTTCTACAAATGGCATAGACAAATCATTCCTTAATATACATGTTGTGTGCCAAATATATCGTCACACATCTTTACGCCTATAATAATAAAGACGTATTTCGACATATTTGGGGCTTTGGATGTTAAGACTGGTTATAAAAACCTATTTAACGGTTTAATTAAAACAAAATTAAAAACGATACCTGTGAGAAACGCAAGTTAGCTATACAACAAAATGGTATTACTATTAGTTCTTGGTAGGTGTACATATCCACTCGCTTGCCTCATGTCAAACATTCGCTAATAAAATCGCTTTCGCATAATGTGCGAGATACTCAGATAAAATCTATTTAGTACATACACCAAAAGTATTACCGACACACATTGTCAAAACACTATCATAAGGTGGTTAATGAAAAGGATTATTTTATTATTTCCTTTGGGTATAAGAAATATTCGCCAATATGGTTGTGTTCTGGCCTAGGCATCGAGTCAAGAGCTCTCTTGAGCTTGAGACCCACCCCGTGTCTCCGATAGCTAAACCATGTTTTGTCGTAATTGTTTAACTCGCCTTCCTCTAAAAGTGCACGAAAAGTTCGGTAACGACACGGCTTCTCCAGTTGTCACCACAAATCTGTACCTAACAGAGCTCGCAAAGCGAAACTTACCTTCAAGTAACACCAGCCACACCGGGTAAACTCGGCGGTGTATTTAGTGGGAAACTCCCCAGCGAGGTGTTCGGCAATCTTCTGCGCCCAGTTGCGCCGCTCCGATGCGCTTGAGCAGCTGAAGAGGACCTTGCGCGGGGAGCTACGCGCGCCGTTGGAGACAGACAGCTCCAACATGTACGAGTTGCTGGTTGTGCTGGAAAAGACCTCACAGATCAAAAATCAAAATCATTTATTTTTTAGAAAAAGGATTTACAAAAATTGACAAATCCTCCTTTTAAGTTCCTATTTGTATTAGGAGGATTCGCTCTTTCGTACAATTGTTTTCTTATTTAATTAATATATATGTATGTGTATACATATCAATGTGTGTGTAGGTGTGTGTGTTATATGTTTGAGGGAATATTGTGGGTCAGCATATAATTGCTTCCGTTTCCTCGTAGTTTTTACCTTTTAACCAAGTTGTGATAAGGTTCTTACACTCGCCATATGATTTATTGTATATTTTATTCGTTCTGTTAACTTTGTTGTAAATGTGGATTGATGTTACACTAAATTGTTTACTAGCAAAAGAGGTCTTACCGACGGATAAGGGTAGGGTAAAAAATACCGGCCCAGTGCGAAACGCTGAGAGATAATAGTTTATTGTGTGGAGTCCATGTCTTTTGTGGACCCAGACGCCACCGCAATAAAATAAAAACAACCTTCAAAAATAAAATAAAGATTGAAGAATGAGGTATTTTTAGTGACCCATGAAGTATTTAATGCCGGCGACAGAGGCACAAATATTCAATGAAGTGATTTGCGGACTGTGGTGCTTAAATCTTGGAAGGTTAAATCTTGTAAGCTAAATTAGAACCGCTTCCTGGTATTTTAATGGGCCGAAAATGGATATATTTGTGTCTTCAGTGACAATGGAACCATATGCCATCGAGCTGATCTGGATGGTGGTCCCTACCGAGTTTGGGGAGTAATCGTGAAATCGCCGGTCGGTTTATACGGTAAATTGTCGACGTGTGGATGTTTTCTTGTTTGTAGGTGATTTATTATATGTGTGCGTTTGTAGAAATGGGAATATTTCCGTAGTGTGCTGTACGTGTTTGCCTCTGACAGTCAGACAGGCAGACAGACAGACAAATGGACAGCGGAGTCCTAGTAATAGGGTCCCGTTTTACCCTTAAGGTACGGAACCCTAAAAAAACATGTAAGATTTTCCCTCAACTATGTGCGAATTTGTATTTTTGAACTGAACAGCTACCTATAATTGCTTGAATTAACTGGAATAGTAATAATGAACCGTCTAATGAGTAATGCGCGTAATGATTCATTAGTCGGTAGCTACTAATAAGGCTAATAGGAACACTAACTTGTCATCAGGCTTAGTATCGTAATCTCGTATTGCAGAATGTGACCTGATTCATGCAGTCCTGATCATCTAGCGTACAGTCGGCATTAAATAGCCTGTAACTGTGACATCCAAAGACAAACAAACATCAGTATAGAGCAGGGGTCGTCAACCTTTGTATCATTTGCCCGATCGGATCTTCGTCGCGTAGCATGATCGCGTGTCACGATCACGCGTTTGGACGTTGCGCCGTTCCGATCGCTCGAAATCCATGTTGCTACGCGTATCACACACTTAGATCGGACAAGCGCGGCGTGATCGCCGCGCCGACAGTGAGCATCCAAGCAGCACGATACGCAGTCATGCCACGCCACGGTGATCGGATACGAGCAAATGATACAAGTGTGGACGCACCTTTAGATGTGAAGCTGCAGCTCTATAGATTAGTTTTTTTTATCAAAAAGTACTATTTATTGCTGGAAAGAAAAAAAAATGTAGCTCTTTAAAAAGTTTGAAATGTTGTATATTTTAATTTTTGACTCTTCCAACTCAAAAGGTTTGCGACGCCTGGTATATAAGCTTACAGATGTATAAATAAATATCTGGATTTACACAAATTGGCCCAGTCCTTAGGTTGGAACTATACTTTGGAATTACAGATGTCATGCATAATTGTTTTCCTTCGTATTTTCTCGGAAACGTTCGTATTTGTCATGTTGCTTCAGTAAACCTCAGTACTTTTTGCACTGTGACCGACTGAAATACACATTCATCTGTTTTTTAAAATACGAAGGAAAACTATTATACACTACATCTGTACTTCATTGTAATGTCAGAAAATCACTTCTATACTATTATAAAGTTGTAAAAATTAGATTTCTGTTCTACGAAGATATAAAAAAAGAAATGATGCAGATTATTCGACAGTCATATATTTATTTTGGTATACATACAAAAATTTGTATGTGACAATATAGCTTCAACACGTCAAAATGGTTAAAGGGATTTCTACAATTTTTGGCAGGTACACTGGCATCCGCAGATGGTTATAGGATACTTTTTACTTATCTATGCTGAATAAAAAAGAGGGTTATGATTTTACTCTCCTCTGCTGACAAAGGTTCTAGCTATAAAATCCTGCCAATATTAAATTATGCGCTCATTAACTCATTAAATCCGTATAGATGCCGCATCTCCTTATTTGCATTTCAAACTACTAGGATTGTTTTGATTTGACGTCATAAACTGTATCCTTTCAGTCAAACAGGGAACTAGTCTATTGAATGAACATGTACATCAAAGGAAGCCGCGCTATGTTCGCTCACAGTCTAGTGCTGAGCAATGGGATGGGAGAGAGAATAGATTTTGATTTTTCCTTTTTTCTGTGCATAATGTAACATAAATTAACATATCTTCAAATCGTACATTCCTGCTTTAGCGCCTGAATTACGCAAATGTAAATAACAAAACAAATGAGGTGATTACACACTTACCTAGATGACAAGGGTAGCACAACCTGCAAGGAGTTTATAGTATCCAATGCATAAGACTCCTTCAAGACAGAGTTGGTTGGATCCGTGTAGCACATTAATTTCTGTTCAGACAGCACACAGAATCTTGTTTGGGTGTTCTTGAACAAGTCCTCGACTCCTCCGGATACCACTTTGGTCAGCGTGCCGCTGAAGTATTGCACTGGCAGACTGTTCACTGGCGGTCTTTCTACAGTATCAACTTTAGGCGCAATCGGTTTAGATGATTTGTGTAATACATTATCTAATTTCAACATGTTGGAGAATTTCTGCATAACTGAGTGTGTACTAGTGGATCTCTCTCCTGCTTTAGGCAATGTGTCTGAATCACTAGTGACAAACCAATTGGAGTTGTTGTCTTTGTCTATGACGGGGGCTTTTTCATCTTTTGTATCAGTCTCGGGGAAGAGACTGTCTGATCTCTCTGGAGGAGTGGGCGGATTATAATATTCACTGTCTCGGAAATCAAACGTCTCATCTGCATTATCAGTGGTAACTATAGTGCCATAAGTGTCTCCTATTAAAAATGATTCCAGCAATATAAGCTCATTGCTGACACCTTCATACCTCGGAGCAGGTTTGCTTGTGTTAAGAGGGTCGAATTCATATATTGTACTTTTACTAGGTCTTGATATTTTATTAGTATTTGCATTTGAGTTAGTGCTGGTTATTGTACTATTAGGCAGTGTCCAGTTTTCATACATGGAATTTTGTCTCATGAATTCAATGTTGCTCTCTCTTTTCTTTCGCCTTTCTGGCACTTCTGGTGTTGACTTAATGCTACCTATACTATTTGTTCGGGAAGGCTTCGGTGTGTCATATGTCAACTGCTCATTATCCAAATTGATAGAGTTATTTTGATCTGATTCTCTGCTGTCATACGAAAAATTGCTGACAGTGTCTGTATTTGAGTCAGAATTAGTTGAAAATATAGACAGATCATCAAAATGTGACACATTCAGATTCATGGTTGGCATATCTTGGGCGTTTTCATTCTCAGCTTTATATCTTTTCTGTTCTAATAGTGGTGAGTGAAACTGGATGTTGTCAAAGAGACTGACATCTACCACTGGCATGGAGACGCAGCGCTGATCATCCACTTCTTCAGTGGAATCCGTTTTCTTGCCCTTCCGCAACTTCATACCCGCAGTCCTGGTGCCCTCTATGACGGACTTGGCCACGGAGTCACGCATGGCGCGCGACGTTGTGAGCGTTTTTTCCAACGTACCTTTGGCGAACTTGGAACCATCTTGAATAGATTTTTCAATCTTCTCATTGGCCGATCTGGCAGAGCTGCTCACTTTCAAGGCCACATCCTCAGTTATCTGCTTGGAAACTGAACTTATTGACCTAAATATGTCCGAGGCGGACACTCTGTCGTTGTTGGTGATTTTAGTTCTTGGCAACGGCACTGGCCGCTTGAGTGGGTCATTTTGTGGCAGAAACGCGCTCCTGGGCTTCGGGACCGGCGGCGTATCCATCGGGATCGGCTCACTATCACTAAACAACTATTTAGACGACGATAACATTGTTAAGCCATTACATGCGTTTCATAAACAAAGTGACGAATGACTCACTGGGTTAAACAAACCACTTCTTTATTATGTTGACCTGATATAGTCAGCATTTAGTAAATAAATCGAAAATATGTATGGGATGTATAAACGGGACTTCTGTAGATCATTAAAATACACAATGGGAGCGAGAATAAAATCAAAATGTATGTTTATCAAAGTCAAAGTTTGAGAAACCGAACCGAACACTGTGCGCTGAGCGCGTAGCGCAGCTGAGTAGTGTACCACAGATAAAGACTAAAACTATGACACGAAATGTCAATTTGACGCAGTCACGCTAGGTACGGCTCTAACTGGATTATAGCCAAATACCAACATAACAAACAAATGTAATACACACATGGTTTGGAATACAAAGGATAAATGGAGAATGGATGAAAATTTTCAAAAATCTTGTAATTTTGTTTATAGGTAGGAATAAGCTTCCTTATTGTCAGAAAAAAATTACAGATTTTTCTGTGGCTTAAAAAAAATAAAAAGAAGAAAAGGTGTTGTTGGGCCTATTTGCCCGCCTTATACGGTACAGCAAGAATAACAGTAAATTTACAGCAATTTTAATAATAATATAAATAATAAGGCGAGCATATAAGCCCACCAACACCTTTTCATGTTTTGATTTTTTTCTAAGCCACAGAAAAATGTGCTTACTTAATTTTTTTCTGACAATAAGGAGGCTTAATCCTAAATATAAACAAGATTTCAAGATTTTAGAAAAATTTCATCCAGTCCCCATGATTGTATTTTTAAGAATTAAGTAATGAATTTTGATGTCGTCGCTGATCGTAGATAATAAGTTTATATGAAAAATATACATTTCTGCACAACCTTTCAAAATGTTTGATGCCACCAAAATCTCGTGTTTCTGGAGCCTAAACTGGAAATGTATTATTAAGGTCCCCATACTATAGTTAAAAAAAGTACACTCGGGTGCAAAGAAATCGGACCACCCAAGTATTTTCATCAATTTTTCAATTTGTGTAAAAACTGTATACGTGACCGTAACATCTTATATATCAAATGAATGGTAAGCTTTTCCTCCATAAATTGGAAACTGGGGGCCTCACTGCGGCTTTATCTTTATGTTGACGGTGTTGTTGCTGATGCTGCTGACGCTGCTGACGACTGACGACGCCTGTTGGCCTATCTGCGGCGTTGTGGAAGTTGGCCTGTCTGCGGCGTTGTGGGATCCTGGGCATGCAGGGGACTCAGGTGGAGGGACGAGCTCTCTTGGTAGAGCCCGGCTTCTTCTGTCCGGAGGACGTGCGTGGAGCGGCGCAATCCCGACGAGCGACGGGACTGTCGTGTTGTCCGCACGGTGAAACATGGCGCCGGATAGCTCGCCGATGAAATCGTCCAGTCCTTGCCATTTGAGGTCTCGGTGGATTGTTTTGTTCCTCATATAGCGTGGGACCGAGACAATGGTGCGTAGGGCCTGGTTCTCCTGCGCACGCAGCCTTTTCTTGCTGGAGTTATTTATTTATTTATTTAAGGCGTACCATGCGGGTGCCACGTAGGTGAGACGGGACCGCAATCCTTCTTGTAGATCCCTTTGCTTTGTGTGCAGAGGGAGGCTGCTGGCAAAGACTGGTCGGAGAAGAGTGCGCGCAGACTTCGCCCGCCGTGCAGTGATCTCGACGTGTCGGTTCATGCTGAGTCCCCTGTCAATTGTGACGCCCAGGTACTTCGCCGTGTGCGTCCACACCATTTCTTGTCGAAGCAAGTGGGGAGGGGTGGGTTGCTTGTATCGGCCTGTTATGATGGCCTGCGTCTTCCCCACATTGACTGACATTTAGCAACGGGTAAAATATTCGGACAGGGCGTCAAGTGAGCGCTGGATCTTGAGTGCCGCATGTGATGGGTTGATGGTCGACGCGTACAGTGCCGCGTCGTCGGCGTACAGGCCCAACTTGACGTGGCCCCGCACCGGAAGGTCGTCAGTGTATAGGGCGTAGCAGGCCGGAGACTGGCAGCTTCCTTGTAGGACGCCTGCGAGGATCAAACGCTCCATAGATGTGGCGTTCACAACCGCCACATGGAATTTCCGCTCGGACAAAAATGATGCAAGGATCTTGACGACGAGCCGTGGAGCTGGTTATGTTGACAGTTTGAAGAGCAGGCCCTCGTGCCATAGTCTGTCAAACGCCTTTTTCATGTCGAGGAATACTGCTGTTGCGGCCTCCTTCTTTTGTGCAGTACCTTCGACAGCCGCAGAGCCGTGGAGTGGTTCGCTCAAAATCCACAATGTTCTGCCCTGGGCTCGATGTGGGGCAGGAAGAAAATAAATAAGCGCGAGGCATCATCAGGAGATGCAGGAGATGTTGACGGTCCGGCGTCCACCCGAGAAATTTCTCGGGTGATTTCTAGGGTGGACGAGGGACCGTCAACATCTCCTGCATCTCCTGATGATGCCTCGTAGAGAGGCGAAACACGTGTCGAGGATTATACTTTTGGGTGTTGGTTTTTTGTATTTGCATGCGTATTTTTTATGGAAACTGCATGAAAATATGCGCATGTGAGCACAATTTATTGTCACATCTAACCAAGACACAAGTTCGCGGAATAGCAAAGGAACTATAATCCATTGATCTAGTATGGAATTCCGCAAAGTAACGCCTGAATCTATCAATTATTTAAGCTCATACAGTTATTGTTAAATTAACGTTTAAAAACCGACATTTTTATGAATGACCGACTCACTCACTGACTGACTTATAGATCAAAAATCTAATCCACTTCCAGATGACCTACGAACTTAATATTTGATATTAAGATAGACTATTAGGCGTATACAAAGGAGAAAAAGTGGAAATTGAAAAAATAAAAGATTGGGCCAAGTTGGTAGAAAAATATTTGTTTAAAAAAAAACTTAAGTATATTTGTATCGACTACCTAGCAAATAGTAATGTAAAAAATATGCGAAGTTCTCGCGTTCCACCTAAGGTATTGATATCTCAAAAGGTGCCAATCCAACAGCTTGATACTGTAACATATTGAACATAAAACTGCCAAGTTAAGCTAAAATGCTTTATTTTATATTAGCCTATATGTATATGTCCTACTTCTGGGCAAGGCCTCCCCTCTTTTTCACCACTCGTCCCGGTGGAGTGCATATTCCTGCCACGCGTCCTGAAATGCGTCCAGGTCATCTCGCCATTAAAATTAAAATTTAAAATGCATTAAGTGGTAATAAATTGGTTTTACTGTTAACGAGGTCGGCAACGCACTTGTGACTCCTCTGGTGTTGCAGGTGCCTAAGGGCGATGGTGATCGCTTACCACTTTGCCTCGATTGCCTCGTTTGCCCCCTATAACGTTAAAAAAACCGAACCGAAGGTGCCAATTCTGATACTACAGAATTGGCACCTTTTGAGGTATCACTACTTTTGGTGGAACATGAGAACTTGGCTTATTTTTCTCATTTATGTTTTGGTGGGATTCATTTATTATTTGAATTACAGCTCCGTCTGTGACAGCCTTATGTTTCAGTAGTACATTCAGGTACAATGCGCAATCGATGCAATTCGTAGGTAGTTTAATTTCAAATATTATGTTCTGATAAATTACCTATTACAGCCGTTACGTTAATTGAATTGTTATTATTGCACAACAAAATTACTCATCTATTTATTTAAATAATGAATGACTTCGATTGAGCCCTGTATTAACTTAATAGGCTACTTTACTTTTTTTAAAGTAGGTCTTAAAATATTCATTAGTGTCCGATTAGCAGAAAAAAAATATTACTATATATTTTTGGGATCTAGAAAACAGCAAAAAAAGTTTTTTATAAGACGTTATTGACGTTAAGAGGCGAAAACGCTGTACCCCAACAAGCACCATACGACGGACCCTACCGCGTACTAAAACGAGAAGGAAAAGTTTTCACTCTACAACTGCCTAACCGTCAAACCAACATCTCCATAGACCGGCTCAAACCCGCACACACTATTGCCGAGCAAGAAAAACCTACATCAACGCAGAGTTCCTGGAACAACACTACGGCCGATCAAAATATACCTACACCGACGCTGAGCTCCCGTGACGACATCGCTGAACAAAACAAACTTCCTTCCTGCAACACCGACAAGAACAACAACAGCAACGACCAGAACAACCTGAGATATCCGGCAAACAACTCATCACCTACAAAAGTAAACCAGACTAGTCGACGCGGACGAACGTACAATCCGCCTGCCGGTACGTTTTCACTAGAGGGGGAACCCTGTAGGTGATTGACGCTGATCGTTTCCCAAGAAACGGTGATTGAGTGACGTCAGAAGGTTGTTCTGATAAGAACAGTTTGTTGTCCAGAAGAATAGAGTTACGCAGCAGACCAGCACCACCTTCGATCTTCAGCGAGACGACAAGTGATGTGTGTTCCCGCTCGGCAGCCAGCAGTGGAAAAGGCTGCAAGCCAATTCGCGAATTATTATATAGGCGCGCGAGAGTACACGCACACGCAACGTGCTATTTCTATCTTCTGGCAAATGATCTCTGCGATACATACACTAATTGAAATGTACATTTTGTAAATATAACAAGCCAATTTTGTAAATAAAATATTCTACTACTTTACTGTCACCGGTGTTTATAAATCTCCAACTATCTTTCCTAAAGGTCGAATCTTCATGTTCGCGAGCGAAGACACGTCGTACACCACGGTGTACTGAGGTGAGTTTTGAGCTATTGGCAGCTCTGTGCGCTAACAGTCAGTCTTCTTTTAATAGCCTTCAGTCGTCTTTTAACAGTCCATCGGCTGATAGATACATTCCGGGTCGCTCGGAGCTTCTGCTGACGATCAACGATTTCGCGGCGAGGAAACAGCGATAAAACGGTTATCTCTCTCCCTGAAGTACTGCGAGTTCTGCCGGTTTCGGATCTTCTGAAGAACGTCTTATCTTCGCGGAACCTCTGGTGCACACGTTGAACTGATTATTTCGATAGGTTCAGTTGACGAGCCACTTCACGTTGTTTAAGCCCTCTCTGCAACAGAGCAACAGCTTGAGCGGCTTCAGTAAGGGAAGTATCCATTTTCTTCACTTTTTCCATGAGAGCAGTGTTCAGCAAGACGTATCGATGCATAAACAATGATAATTACTAGCTTTATGCCTAATGGTAAGTGGTCAATTAGTGCATGCGTTAACGAGGGAGTTGTAATAATTGTCACGCCCACATTTTGCACAATATCCATTCCTACCCTTGAATATAGGCGTCATTTAATAGGGCAGGAAATTATCTATCACGTGATATTTAAATTCGGTCGAGCTTACAGTTTTTACAGAAATTAAAAATATGTTGAAATTTCTGGGGCGATCCGATTTCTTTGCACCCGAGTGTATAATAAGCTTCCTGCTATAAAAACTGTATAAACCACATACAAACAAATTCGGCCTTTAAAAGCATCTGAAATTTATCAATGTACCTACTCATCACCCTATAAACCTTTTTTATAATGGTTCCCCCATTCTTTCCCCGGTCGGGTCCAATCTGGGAACTTCTGGCCCTCTGATCTTGAGCCTTACTAGACAGAAAGAGAAGGCTAGTTCCCAACTTCAATACTGGTAAAATTTTTGGTACTTAACGGTACCCGCGGAGGTACTGAGGAAGTGGAAAAGGGTCTACTCACGCTCCTTCCACGGTTTCGAGATCTGGGACTAGGGATTAACTGTAGTAAGTGTGAATTCCTCTCTTGCGGTGCTGATTCATCTATTTCCTTTTCTGTGTGCTTCGCCGTTCCCAAAGTGACCAACCTATTTCTTGCGCACTGTTCCAGTCTGGCTACGTCCTGTTTACACCGACTAATTTGACTGCGTCTTCAAGGAGTTTGTGGAGTCTGTGCTGAATGTCTCCTTCAATGCAGACCAATCGGACCATTTTCGTTGCCCATTCGGACTGGTGGGCTGGGAGCGCGTCGCGCGCGAGATGTGTGCCCCCCAGCGGTCTTGCCATCGGCGGGTGGAATTATGGACTAGTCACTCAAATTATATCAACAGATGTGAGACAAGGCAGCCATTCCTTACGCTTCCGATGCTATGGCGGCCTGGATGGCGTTCAACTCGGGCGCGGCCATACCTTGATAGATTAGACCGTCAGCGATTGTGGGACGACGTAGGGGTGACGCGAGTCTTTGGGTGCGTGTTGGTGAACGCAGTGGGTGCGGACAAGGTGAAGTTGAATGCGTTGTCGAAGACGGAGGCTGGGGCCTGACTTCATGTGCTCCCCTCCCCTCATTTGGCAGTTTTTGTATTATACAAGGTTTTTGAAAAAAATGAGAAACCATATATTTTAATATGAAAAGGTATAATTATCATTACAAAAATGAATTCGGCATCCTTAAATTATCCGAAAATGATACCAAACACGATGCAGTTACTTTATTTACGAAGATATTGAGCTTAGAGTGGAGCGCGATGGAGCCACATTCCCCCCTGCAGGATGGCTGCTCCTGGCTCCAGGTCAGAATCAACTCAGTTTACCTATAGGTACCCTTGGGCGAAGTGGCTTCCTTAGTTGAAAAAGTGCAAGGTTCGGCCCAAACTTGGCTTTTAGAGACTCCAGTAATGAACATAAGTCTCACTGTATTATAAGCCGTTCCATAGGATGCAAACAAGAATTTGTTACAACTTTTTTGTATTGCGCACACCGCACACCTGCGCGGGAATATTGACCTGCCCGGGGCTTGAATTTTTATTCCCACAGGACAGGCGTTCCAGCTCACAAAGCATCCGGGCTCCGAGCGAGACACACGTCCGCATATTTTTATATCTACTTCCTTTGTGATCAGTTTTAGTACGCGTAACGTCTAAACGTTTCATAGACGGCACAATGGCTGCAGATCAACAACACCAACCAGCGACTAGGCGACAGCGCGTATATACTCCTGAAGAAGAGGACATCGTCATCAATGTCTATAAGTACGTGCAGAATTGCTGGCAGGAGAACGATTGCATGGATTGCAGCGAGAAGACATCAGAGATCACCGGCATCGCGACACCGGACGTATTCCGCATAGTTCGTCAATGGGAGATGATGCCACTCCAACCGATCGAGGATATGGTGGATGATACTACCCTCCATGCCATTAGACGCAAGATATACGGATTCTTCCACGAGTTCGGACATGGTGTGCCTACACCAGAAAACGTAAGTAAAAAAGCATTTACGATTCACTTGTTACCGATATTGAAGTAAACTCTTTGTCATCTTTTGTTTTGTTATTGTGTTATTTTACGCGCGACATTTTCAATTCTGCTTTGCGAAAAATCACGTTTTATTGATAACTATTATAATAATATTACCTACTTCCGACCCACATTTTGTAATGCTCTTTTAGTGCCGCCATTTTGAATGTGCATTGCTGCGCCGCCATCTTGTATGCAGTTGTGCGCAACAGAAGCTATTTATTTATAGAATTCGACTGATCAATAATGACTACTAGATGCTAGTGTGGCTCTATATTTACTTATATAAAGATATAGATATAGACTTACTTGTTATTATTATGACTTTTGTACTCCAATCAATCAACAACAAGCAAATATTAGCATAAAACAACAAATTAGGTACTTATTTATGTGTACCTAAGTATATTACTAGTTCGCCAACAGTATTTTTACTACTGTCAACTACTTACCATATAATATTACAGTGATGCGCCGTGCTGAAAATAATTATAACTAATTAACAAATTAGTAATCCATTATTTATTAATCGCTATTTTTTTAAATATTGAATCATATACCTACGTGGCCGAGCGGAAGATATCCGAATACCATCTCCAGTTGTTTAAAGCTATAAGGAAAAATAATAAAAAAATATACCATTTATACTAGCATACCATTATATGTAGCTACATCAAAAATAATTCGCATTATCGGTCTTTTGTTTGGCTGTAAAAGTACAGCGCCCTTTGATCGTGATTACCTTTGCCCCCAGATCTTACGTGAAGTAAACGAAGATGAGTATCTCCCGAATTTTGGGATGCCGGCGTTCCGTCGCGTGCTGCGCCATCTCAAGTACCGCCACATCATCACACACAACCGTTTCGACGTCACCAAACGTTGCGAGACTTTCAGCATTCCCATGGTCTAAACAAGCTGCGCATAGGTGAAGGGGGACGCCTTCGCCCAGAAATGGGATGAGCTGATGCTGATGGGTATAATATGGGAATGTCATATATCTCTTTATGTCTAGGTGGACTAGCGGCGCCGAGAGAGAAGAGCTTCTACTTGGATTGGTAGGGCCCTCCGTACGTGATAGTTGCACATCAGAATGACTGAATGTCGGCAACCGGTGATGGGAAAGCCGCGACCTCTAACCAGCAGGTTGGGCGATTAACCGAAATTGACATATGAGGATTACTGATTTGAATGCTGAAGATAGCGGCGGTTAAGGCAATGAATGTTATGGGCACGAGTAGGCACCTAGCTTGGTCTATTTCCTGAAAGTTTTGCTCAAATTATTCGAATCTTGCAAATTCACTTGTACTACAACGACTTTAATAGCTTTACAGAAGCATGTTATGTGAACATTCAAGGACACTTCTATTCTGGATTTTCTCCTGCCATCTCATTTGTTTCTTCTTTCTTTCTGTTGTGTTTTGAATTTATTCGTGTTCCACGAGCCCGCAAAGTGAAAGCTTTTCTTTCTAGGAATTCAGTATAATATTCTTATTGTGTTCCTTTGTCGTGAACCCTGGCCCCATAGGATTAAGTAGATTAAGGCAAGACAAGATTTTATGAACAATACGAATTTATTCGGATATGAATTGACTGATTAGAACAAAAGAGAAAAAGGAGGAAGGATTATCAACACCTAAGATAGAATGAAGATGGTTTTTTGATCAATATTCTTGATGTTACTAAATGGTAGTTTTTAGTAGGTAGGTACATTGTGGCGCAAAGATTTCGAACCAAATCGTCCGAAGTTTTACCCGTAGATTAAAATTTACACGACACCCCCCTATCTTTGCAAAACAAATGTGCCTATAATCGGAGATCATTTCTATCTAACACCAAAATGGCTAATGGTTTGACTTAATGAAGTCGGAGAAGAACTTTAACCTTTATATCTTCTCCAGGTGTCTATACTGAATTTCCTTCTAAAGACATCAAACCAATCCATAGTTCATTTGGTGGACCTTCTCCTTTCAAAACATGACAACTCGAGACCTGAGGATTCCAGTTCATGGCGATAGCAGTAGATAAGTGGTTTTGAAATCATTGGATGCTATAAACTACAAATGTTTCAACCCAAAATAAAACTTGAACAGGTACTCAAATTGATATTTGGGAAGTACATTTATTGCAGAACGGAATCCACGTCATGTCTATTCTATATTTTTGAGCCCATACATCTTAATGTTGTACTGTGGTGTCTTTTTGGGCTATTTACATAGTGTTAAGTACTTCTAGAAGAAAATAAAGGATTTATCCGATCATTCTTGTTTGATTACCAAATTTTGCGATTAGGTGAAAATATATCTAACAATATCTATGTAGCGGCACACATCGATCCAGTCACAAATTAAATTCAAGTACCTAAGCTTAGTAGAGATAGTCTAGTAGAGAGATACATAAGTAATACGAACAGCAAAGAATCCATCATAGAATTATATATATATCGATATAGTCTGTGGGACCTATGTCCAATTCTGGTAAGCGATCTTAAGTTTGGACCCCATATACCTCGTTACGTAAGTACCGACGCGCCGTGGCGGTTGTTTTGATCACCGAAGCAGTAGGCATGTTCAAAATCGATGCGTCTATGCTGCTGCAATTAACACCGCGTTTGGCGACATAAATTAGTACATTACTTACCCGGTTGTAAATATGCGATGGAGGGCTTTCTTTTTTACTGCCCGTGGTGAGTATACAATTTTACGTCTTCACCTTGCCATAATGTGAGTCTTACCGCACGCTACGCGCATTATGGCCAGGTGTGACGTAAAATATGTTATCAATGTCAATTAGAGGGGTTGGAACTGTCTATCCGATTACCGTCACGGAATGTAAGTAATTTTGATTCCGGCGCTGTGGCCACGATGGATACAAAACCTGTGGCGGTGATATGGCGTGATTTGCATTTTCAACTCTTGATAAGGCTCAAGATATAATCAAGCTTCATTAATAATTTAGGAAAGAGGAGGAAAATAATAGAACATCCACATCCACATCAGAATGCAAGTTTATTAATTCATTTTCCAGAAAAAAATCACAATATTCCAAAAGCGGTCACAAATCGCACTTCCAATTCTTTGGCTGTTACCATTACTTAGATAAAACAAAACCACCACGAAAAAAATCGTCCAAATATGTAAACAATTTTGTGCGTTTTATAAAATCTTCCAAAGTTTCAACTATAGACAGTACCTAATGCATAGAAAGAATAACTCATGGGGAAATGTTAAGGATGCAATATTAATTTGATAGTGATGTTTGTCTTACACCAGTGGATCCAGTGCCCGCATCGTTCTCACTGCGCGCCGCCGCTGCGACGCAACCTCTAGACTACCTCTTCCTTTATAACTTAGTTACAATAAGAATGATTACAAATAATGTGTTTGTTCATTAAACTGAGTTATAAACTACGTGTACACTTATACCGTATACTGACTACATTTTTATTAATAAAATATTTTATATTCAAGTGACAACTTAAAGGAATTCTGATTGTCATTACATAATCAGATGGCGGATACATTTCCTTAAAATAATCGCTGACTTGACAAGTCAGAACAACAAATCTTCAATACCAAAAATGATTTAAACGTAAAATTAAATAACAAAATTATATTTACATTTTTATCAATAAATAATTACAAAAGAGATTAGAATGATCTAGATATATATATACGAAAATAAGATCGTAACAAAAAATAAAATATAAGTAAATTGATTGTTTTTAGAGAAATCATATAAGATGGAATGGAAAACAACTAGTACAGTTTAAGAGGGTGTATACCTGCTTAACTGGCAACGTTGCAATTTTTTTGGTTTTTGTTGATTATTTTAAGAAATGTGAATGTAACTTGAACATGTTTTCAATTCATTCATTACGTTTTCGGTAGCTAAGCTGACACAATGCAAAATTTCATGATATTACCACAGCCAAAGCTCTAAAAATGAATTTATGTCTATATGTTGTTTTGTAAGAAAATAAAGGCAAAAGCTATGAGTACATGAATTAAACACAATATAAATGCTAATAATGTAGGGTATGTATTGAACATATATTTAAGTTTCATTCAAATACCACAAAATAATCAAGCAAGAAGAAAAAATATGCGACGTTGCCAGTTAAGCGGGTATAAACGCTCTTAATTTGAAGTGGAATCCAAACGCATCAAGCGTTCGTGCCTGCGCATCGCCTTATCGAGAAAGAAATAATTGTGGCAAATTGTAAAGCCTATAGTTTTATATCCAAGCACTGCAGACCTTACCCTGAGTGACGTGCTCATTCAATATTGCAATTACATACCTACTCATTGTGCAAAATGCGATGTTGAGCTGAACCATAGTCAAACACTTAATTTACATGAATACACGAATATAAACAATTTAAATCCAATAATAAACGTTATTATCTAAAATCTTATATCAACTGGAATAAAAAGTAGTAGTTATATACTATAACAAGGAATTTTACTGGTTTCGTAGAAATATATATCGTGCTAACCTGGGAAAGGTGTAAGTACCGCGTGTCGATCTATTGTTTAGCTGTAAAACGAAATTAGATTTTATAATTATGTTGCTATGTAAAAAAATATCAGTGAAGCTTATTGGTAATACTATAAATAGACCAGCATAATAGTCACATCAAGATAACTTCTATCAACATACAGAAAAAAGTTCGTGAAATCTGGGTGTTTTAGGGAGTCACATTGAACATTTAGTAGTCTCGAACGAGGCTTTAGTGAAGAAGTTACATAGTATTTTCGTAATTTTAATACCAGACAATAAACCTATCTATTTAAATTTCGTACCAATTTCGTATCATATTCGATTTAACACACGATAAACTGCAGTCCAAGAATGAACACCTACGTTATAGTTACAAGCGATGACATTATATGTTTTGACACATTTTAGGTAAATATACACGTTCCGAGAGTCAGGCCTGTGAAGAAACTGAAAAATATAATCATGTACTCAAGTGAAACGCAGTAAGAATTGGCATTTTCTCACTTAAAGTCGTTAAAGTTATAATATATATCAATATATATATGAAATAAGCACTGAGTTTAATAGACATATTAATCGTTAAATTGTATACGAATTGAGCAACCCGACTCTGAAAACGCATAAATACTAAATATTTGCAACATACAATATTGTTAACAATGACACATTTCTATGCGGGAGACAACGAAGGTATTTGCTAACATGGTTGCTAAACTCTATATTCTAGCAAATAATGATCAGTTGATCACTGAGCGTAGACGGCTGGGGTTTTCAATACCGTGTCAATTCTTGTACTAAGAAAAATGTTTATATATTTTTACTGCATTTAAGCCTTGAACGTTTGATATAGAAAATTTAACAAAACTTAAGTTTTTTTAATCCAATTTCTGCACAAAAAGGGACAGGTACAACATTGCTTAATATCCAAGAATTAAATTAATTAAGCTCAGCTTAGCAGACAACAAATATAATCAATTGGCGCAGTTGTACAATTATATCTCCTATTTTCGTATAAAATTTATTTGACACGTAGTAACCAAGTTTTAGGATATCTCTTTAAATGGTATTGTCGTATCCCCGCCGCAGGTGCTAGAAAGAAGCGGTTAATTGAGCAATATCAAACTGAAAGCCTTGCCAATTGAGCTACGGGCAGGCTCCGGCACTGTTACACCGAATTACACTACACGGGGATCGATCTGAGCTTCTAAATGGTATCTCAATGTGGTTATGGAACGATTTAGTACTAAATATTTACAACCCAGAAGTGCTATAGTAATATTTGTTGTACGTTTAAACACCGGGTTTAATTTTAATCTTGCTTATGAGCGGAGAGCTAGCTGGCAGTTCATGCAAGAGACACGAGAAAACGGGTCATTGGTAAACAGATGCAAGAGATTAATTAATAATATTTTAAAATTTGATGCCATTTTTTAGATCGGTTAACATTTCTTATTTCACTAAGCTGATATAATATTAGTAAGTTGGTCAATATTTACAAACTCAGATCAAACTGTGTAAAAAAAACAACGCAAATCAGTGTCAAATAGAGTTAACATTAGAGAGGATAAGCGCATGGTGAAGGGGTAACTACAAACATTACGTTGCGTAAGCTGTAACCATTCCTTCTATTTATTAATTACTTGCCGATTACGACAACTACCATGAAATAAAGTTAATACTATGGTACGAGGATTTCCTTTTGTCAGTTTCACTGGAGCTCCAGTATAGTCATCATCTTATTGTCGATATCAACCGAACCACGAAACTAAAGTTAAACATATAAAATTAAATGCGAAACATTGTCGTCACTAACACTCATATTACTGACTGTAATACATAAATTTACATCTACGATAAATTACACATGATTGATAATCACAACAATATGATTGTGTATAATAAAAACAGAACAAGCTGTTCGTCGGAGAATTATCAATTATTATATAATTTTATAATTTCTAATCATTACACTAACAAATATAATTACTGCACAAACCCGAGTCATGCGATAATTCACTGTTCCGAAATACCAACGAGTTCCACACTGAAGTTACACATACTGGGACTAAGGAGCAGGTAAAAATACCTTAAAGTAAAAGTAAAAAACTTTTCTAGAATTCAGACTTGTATCAGTCTTGTCCCGATCCTGGTAAGAGCCTCGCGCACGGTTACTTCAAAATCTTACACAGTTTAGCCCTTCGTCGCGTACAACTATTTCTGACTTTCGTTTGACTTGACAACTATTACACGACGTACGCTAAACTATTCGAGTTTTTGGAGGTACCGTACGACGAAATGATCATGTCTTAGAATTCATTTAAAGTCTTAGAAATTGTAAAATCGGAGTCGGTCATATGCGGCACCGGCGTTAGAGCTAAATACCTCGTATTTTTAAATTTGAAACGAACTAATCTAGAGTCAGATAACAATTTTGACACCGAACTGGTAACTTTTAAACAACCTTACAAAGTATAACCTTAAAATTTGCTTAGGCGCCGGCACCGAAACTACTAATCTACTCGTACTAAATTGTTCAGGTCGATTCCTAATAGGAAATTGTGTGAAAGGGTAAAATATGTAACATTAACTTACAAAGACGTGGGGATCCTAGTCGGTGTTCTGAGGGTACTCATCACCAGAAGCGATGGCAATTCGATTGGAACGCATATGGCGAGTATCGAACCAATACACAGACTCTACGAACCGATTTAGAACTATTATGAACTAAGCATCTTTACAGCGAATTTTGAATAAGAAAATAAAGATTTGTCTTAGATGGTCGTAACATTAGAACGAACTAGCACATAAGCTTTTGTTTACTTTCAAGTAGGATTTTGAAGTCAAAGGATTCGTTTAAAGTCCCTTTACTGGAAACACACATACAGTAATAAGCAATTAGACCTTTAGCACCTTACAAAATAACAAATGCCCAGAAATCAGTGTGCTAGAACGTCGGATTAAAGTAATAAATCAAGTCACAGAATCCACTCACTGGTCGAACAGAAGCGTTCCAAACGATCGCTTACAAACATGTAACTTTGTCTTGGTCTAGT
This sequence comes from Hedya salicella, assembly GCA_905404275.2. Taxonomy (NCBI): domain Eukaryota; kingdom Metazoa; phylum Arthropoda; class Insecta; order Lepidoptera; family Tortricidae; genus Hedya; species Hedya salicella. The sequence continues at coordinate 9,380,480 of FR990096.1, read as the reverse complement.
TCAAATCGAAAGAGACAGGTCATAGATCAAATGTCATGCCAACGGCAGCCGTCGAATTCGAATACTTGTCACGTTTACATGTTATAAGCGATGTAGATGGCATCAATTTGGTCAGAGAGGAAACCGTCTCGGAGGTGCATGCGTTGCTTCTCGCCCCTTGAGTTGATGGGGACGACGCCGGGGTCTACGACCACGACAACGCCAACGATGAGGTGGTGTTCCTCGAGGACCGTGTTGGTGACTAGAGGCACCAGGTTCAGAGCCTCGCTGTCGCTGCCGTCGAGTTCCACGACCACCACGAGCAGATTTGTCCACGTGAATACAGCGCTGGAATATAATATATAATCATATCAATCAAATCAAATCAAAATATTCTTTCAACAAGCACATTCGAAATGTCAGTTACATGAGAGTGAAGTGTTTGCTGGGAGACATACAATATGATCCAACATTTGCTCCAAGGATTAGGGAAAACCCAGAAAAACCTAATCACATCATTTAACTTAAGTATAACATTATCGATAAAATCATCATTTTAAAAATTAAAATAATTAATAAGTAAAACCCCAAATAGATTGCCAATAAAAAATAATAATCTAGAATGTGTCTAGAATAAAATTCTAAATGTCCGAGTAAATAAAACAATTAAGATTAAAATAATAATAATACCTCAATAGGTATTCGTTAAAATAGTTATACATGACGCTATAATTTCCATTAATCCCACGCAGCTTTATCATTCATGTAGTCTTGTGTGCTATAATAAGGTTTAAAAAATAATCTTCCATTCACAATATTTTTGAATTTACCAATACATAATAACATAATAATCATGAAGAATAAATTTTAAGTCCCCGGCAAGCTCGGCCGAATTTCATCTTCCGATACAAACGGAGATTCGTTCTCATTTTAAAACTACGTGTTGGATTGTAACGAAACTTTGCGTGTACAATGACATGAGGTATGAGGCCTGTAATTAGTTTATATGGGTCCAGTTTTTAAAACAAACAAAATACAGCAAAAACAAGTTTTGTATGAAAAACTTAAATTCGTTGTAATGTTTTACTATGGTATCTGAAGCTAAAACTAATCACAGGCTGCATATACCTTAACTTATTCTAAGTACAACGTTTCAGAGCAAATAAGCAAGTCGTTTTAACATGAGAGCGTAACTACGTTTGTATGGAGAACCGAGCTTACTGGGGACTCTGAACTATCAACAACGTTGCAGTTAGTAAATTAACTTTTCACCTCAGCAGGTCAAATATGAGGGTTTTGCTGCGAGCTAACAGTGAGCAAAATGCGTTTTTGCTGCGAGCGTGAGGCAAACGAACATTTTATTATTTTTTTAGAGCGCCGCGGGTTGACTATTTTCAGTGCTGAGTTTATTACAGAATTTGAAATATTTGTACTTCAAAGAGCTCTGTCATTTTCATACTCATATTAAAAAGAAAACGAGCGACAAACACAGGCCAATTTGATTTAGACCCCGAAAAAATAACTACACCAAACATGTTCGAATAAGAGTAATACATTAAAATTTAAAAATATCTTTTAAAGATCTATATGGTTTTTTTTAACGATCCAATTACAAATTAATTTCCCTTGAGACATAAAATATAGTCATTTTACATACGTAACTATCTATATTATATATTTTTAACTTCAATTTTTTTTTGTCATCATGGGTGCAGATTCTAAACATTCTTTTTGAAGTTGATGGTATCAAATCCTTGTTATTTTCTTTTATTCTACAAATTGTCTATTTCGTTCTTTGAAAACCTTACAGATTATTATGATTTTAGAAAAAAGCAATAATTCGAAAATAATGATTCGAATATCGTGTGTATACAATAATTCCTAGGTTTTTTTTACATATTCGCTTAGGAGCAGTGAATGTTCCTTTTAAATAATAGACGAAATCAAACTGTTAATACTTTCTTCAAATATCAATGTGTGTAACAAAGACAATTAGCATACACGTACATGGTTAAAAAAAGAAATACATTATAGTGTATAATGTTCTCACTGCTCAGGCGAAAAGTTGCACTACTACTACAAAAAAATTAGCTCTCTTGTTGTACAAATAACTATTAACTCCCGGGAGCTAGAGTGTGTTTGTTTTGGAAGTTAGGAATACGGTACTTTAATGTAATTCATGACCACCCCATGGTATAACGCGAGACTCTTCAAGAAGCGATTAAACATGACTCTAGGTCGTTAACGTATGTGCGGCTCTGTTGGTGTTGCACATATCTGCTATAAATTATCATCTACTTCCTATCAGGGGGCTCATTTACCCGTTTGCTACATATTTCATAATTATCAAATCAAATCAAATCAAAATATTTTCAAGTAGGCCTAGTTACAAGCACTTTCGAAATGTCAGTTACATGAGAGTGAATGTTTGCTGGGAGAAATACAATATGATCCAACATTTGCTGCAAGGATTAGGGAAACCCAGAAAAACCTAATCAGATCATTTAACTTAAGTGTAATATTATTGATAAAATCATCATTTTAAGAATTAAAATAATCAATAAGATAAATCCCAAAAGGATTGTAGATAAATCCCAAAAGGATTATATTGTAAACAACTGTATCTTGAGTGGATTTCCAATCGTCATGTTTCTGTATTCAATTATTTAATGAAAGTGTTTGCAAACACGGCACCCGTAACACCCACGAGAAAGTAAAAAAAGTGCCAAAGGAAAATTAAAGCACGCACGCGCAACACAGACGTCGTTACTATAATAAAGCTGTCAACAATTAACGTCTGTAAATTTATTTCAAAAAAGGCTGAAGGTCTTAGAATTCATTTTTATATCTATTTTTTATATGTATGTGACTTTGCGGCTTCATCATGTCAAAACGGCTGGATGGATTTCAACCATTTTTGGTAAGAGGTTAGCTGGACACTGATGATGATTACCCGGCGAACAAAATTGCGTGCACCTTCTAGTATTAAATACATTAAAGTATAATACTCTCTCGTCAATCAATTAACGAACGAACGGCAATCGATTAGACATCACACTTATATTATGTAAGCCGTGTGTGACAAGCTCTAGCTTTGTAAGAAAAACGAACTCACCATTCAGCAACCTTCTTGTGGCACCGCATGACGGAATTCTCGATGTCGATGGGGTGGTATCTCATGCCGCGCAGCATGATGGTCTCGTCGAGTGCGCCCACCACGAACACCGCGTCGTGTGTGTCGTGCGTGTCCTGGCTGACCCCACTAACGCTGCCACATGCCGACGCCAGCGACTCCGTGTCGCTGTCCCGGATCAACAACGAACTGTCGTCCCCTGCGCTCGCCGTCGTGCTTATCTCAGTCCTCCTCAAGAACCCCAGATAGCCCGTCCTGGCGTATACTTCCCCCGTGTTCCCCGTCACCAGCTGAGCGCAGAAATGGTCCGCGTAGTCGCTCTCGTCTCCGTATATCGTGAAGTAGCCGCTCGCGCTGTGCGGCGACTGCACCCAGATCTCCCCCAAATGAGAGTCGCCGCATTGCCCTTTCGTTTCAGGGTTCGCCGTGATCACCTTCACACCTGGCAGCAGTTTACCAGATTCCATCAAGCATAAGGAGTGCGGGCTGCCGCGTTCCACTAGAGACACTCTGTCGTTGCGCAATGCGCGCAAGTCTACGTATACCGTAGACGGCTCCGGGCTCGAAGCGCCTTGCAGGCAAATCGCTATGTTCACTCGGCAGCCGAAAGAGGTAGACACGGCGCGGGGGCTAAGACCCAAAGCGGAAAACAGCTTCGAGAATGAATTCGTCAAGTTTATCCTCGGCCTCTCCTCAGCCACCACCACACAGGTGCGCACGCAAGCCAAATTGATTCCTTTCGACTTGAGCTGATTCACGGAGCTCCCTAGCCCTTTTGTGCACAGCTCCATGACACCATACGAACAGAAAGTGTCCCTCACTTTGTATTGAGAGACGGCACTGAGCCAGAGTCCAGGGTTGATCTCGACTTCAGACGGTGGGATCAAAATCGAGTGGTGTCCGGAGTAGATGCTGCTGAGGCACCAGAGAGCGAAGCCGAGACCGCAGTACGGGTCCAGGCATAACGCTATATGCCGTGAGGGGTATAATTCGCAGGCGATTTTCATGGATCGACAGAGTGAAGTCACAGCGGCGTGAGACATCTTGATGCCAGCCAGCATGCCTGTAGTCGACACGCTGAAGTCTAGATACGCCAACATCTCGGCTGTCGGCGCTCTGTACAAGATGGGCAGTTTCTTCTTGGGCATGTCATCGGTATCGAGGGTGATCGGCCAGGCCTTGCTGTCGAGCACGTTGCTGGCTTCTTTCGAGCGCAGCAATTTTATCACAGACTGGTTTGAGAGGACTAGAGTCGCTTTGCTGACGTCGACGATCATTCTGACGGTCGGGAGGGTGGTGTGGAGGTTCTGCGGGTGAGGCGGTCGAATGGTCACGGGCACAGCGCCAACGTAGAGACATCCGTAAAACGCGCATATGAGATCAATTCCAGGAGGGAAAATTAGCGCTACGTGGTCTCCAGTGTTGACCCTGCCTTTCTCAAGCAGGAGGTTGCCGATTCTCTCGGCTTTTTTGTGCAGTTCGGCGCAGGTGAGGACCTTGGACACCGCCCCCTTTGAGTTGAGGAGCGTGAAGATAACGTGATCGGAAGTGCTCTGAGCGCGCCATCTCAGGATTTGAGAGATGAATTGGTACTGAAAACAGAGGAATGATTTTTCGTCTTTAAAAGTTTTACCATAATGAAATGACGGAGAAATTTTTTGACCTGATATGTCACTCTAGGCTTGGCTTTAAAGTAAAATAAGCCAAAATTTGCAAACTAATATTTTCTTCTGTTTCAGCGATTATTACTCATTGAAATAAAACAATCTATCAAACATTTCATTCTATCTCTTTCTAGCAAAACGGAATGGAGTTTATATGGCCGGAGTGGACTATGACGTAACAGTACAGTCAGCGTCATAAATATCTATACATTTTAGTACTGTAACACCTTACAAAAGTGTATACATATTTATGTCGCTGACTGTACATGTCGGATCTCTGTCAAATGGCCGTCTAATTAGTAGTTAAAAATGCCTATATCATGCGTATTTCTTGGCCGATTTTAATTTGAATTTCACTTTTTGAAATAGTTTTTACGGTATTTTTATATTTTGTTAAGAAAAGCGATAAAAAAAATTCATTAGAATGATAAAAAAGTAGTTAACATTGATAACGTTTTTAACTCACAATGAAAGCAGTTGGTGAGTGCCATCAAGGTACGTTCATTTGCTGGTGTACTTTTTCACATCGTATTTTTTGAAAGAAAGAAAGAAAAGAAAATAAATTTATTCGGTAGCAATAGCATAAATAATAATAATAAAACAAATTACATACAAAAAAAAACGAAAACTATGCCCCGAAATGGTCCCGCCTCAGCATAATGCTGGCTCGGGAGTCTGCACTGATCTTCCGGTGAGACCATATGTGGCGCCACGGAGAGCTGCATGCACGAACATTATGCATTGCAATATAGAGTTTCTTGTAGTAACGACTACGAAACACTATATTGAGCATGGTCCGATACGTTCTCAGCCGGATTTAACAGTGTGTGCATACCTTTCTGGCGGCGTCAGAGTCATCCGTGTAGCCCATGTCGCGGCCCTGCGCAGAAGCGAGCCGGTTGCCTTGCACGAGATTACCCACGATCACCGACGCTGGGCCCACATCTGCACAAGCGAACATACACTTAAGAGTCCCCAGCAAGCTCGCCCGATTTTCACCTTTCCATACATACGGAGTTTCGTTCTCATTTTAAAACTACGTGTTAGATTGTAACGAAACTTTGCATATACAACGACATGAAGTATATCTAGGCTTAAAATTAGTTAGTATGGCTCCAGTTTATAAAACAAACGGAATACAGCAGAAACAAGTTTTGTATGAAAAACTTAATTTCGCTGTATTTTTTTACTTTAGGATTTGATGCTACATAAACTAATAACAGGCCTGCATATACCTTAACTTATTCTTAGTAAAAACAAATCAGAGCAAACTAGCTAGTCGTTTTAAAATGAGAGCGTAACTACGTTTGTATGGAGAACCGAGCTTACGGACAATTATTTTTACACAAATCGAACTACTCCCATTGTAAGCTCAATAAGGCTTGTGTGATGGGATGACGAAATATTTACTAATATAGATAGAAAACAACCAAGGGGCTGTTCATAAATTACGTCATCTATTTTTGACGAGTTTCGAATTCGAATGACCCTTATGACAGCTTATACGGTACGGCAAATGCACCATTGATGTTTTCGATTAAAATGGTTGTAAATGTACTGTTATTCTTGCCGTACCGTATAAGCTGTCATATAGGCCCACCAACACCCTGTCATCTTTACCTTCCTTAAAAACATTTCAAGATTTTTGAATATTTTCATCCATTCCCCATTGGGTAAGCATCTTATTTATCCTTGGTGTAATTGTTATATTCTTTAGTGTGATGTATTATCTGTTGGTAATCCTTAAATAAATGTATAAATGTATCTACTTATTCTTTGCAAATTAATATCTAATCTAAATTACACGCGCGGCATTGAGTGAGGGAGACACCTGCCATTACCTGAGTGTATCTCTCGCGGCTTCGGTAGGTTAGTGACGCACGTGTGAGGGCACATTAGCACGTTGGCGGGGTGCAGGGTGCCTTCGAGGAACCGTCGCTTGCACTCGCTCAGGTGAATCCCACCCAGGGGCGTTTTGGGCAAATAGTTCGGTTGGACGAGCGCGAGGCAGTATATGCCCACTTGGTGGATCGAGTCAACGGCTTGTAGCACGCGCGACATCCATTGAAATGACTGTAAGTAAAAGATGATTAATAGGGAATATGCATGAAATTTTAATTTGCTTTATTAAAAGCTCTTTCATGTAACAAACAGTAGACATAAATATGTCTTCGAATAACTATAAAAATAACCAAGATATAAGCCATCAAACATTTCATTCTATCTCTTGCTAGCAAAACAGAATTTAATATGGGCTTTATATGGCCGGAGTGCATTATGACATCATCATAAATTAAAAAAAATCATTATCTGTCAAAGTTAAAATTTGTGCACCACTTTGAGAAAACAAATAAATGTGTAGTACATACACGCCAGATGGGCCTAAGTGTATTACATATGTGCCAGAAGGGCTTAATTATTTTATTGTAAACCTACCATCGTTTCACAAAATGAGGCTTACTGAAGAGAAATAATCGTCGCAAAGAAGACTCCCAGACTGTCTCATTGTCATTATTAATGATATTTTTAAAATAACGACTTAAAATATATTATTTTTGACCATATAACTTTAAACCATTCGAAATTAAGTTATTACCGTCGTGTGCAGAATCCATACTAATATTATAAATACGAAAGTGTGTCTGTCTGTCTGTGTCTTAAACCGCTGAACCGATCTGGATGAAATTTGGTATGGAGATAGTTTGAGTCCTGGAGAAGGACATAGACTACTTTTTATCTCGGAAAAATACCCGTATCCACGATAAACGAATTTAAGGCGGATGAAGTCGCGGGCAGAAGCTAGTATTATATAAAAAAACTTGTATAAAAACGCATTTTGTAGAATGGGGTATTAGCAGAATAATCTTTTGATTTTGGTTGGGTTAGTAATCAGAATCACCCCTTCTTCCCGGCAGACTGGTTTCTGCTCCGCCACCATGCACAGAGAACGCGGCGATGCGTATACGGTACATGATCCATCACTCAGGCCAATACTAACCTCTTTTTCTTTTGATGTTTCCTCAGTTTGCGTTCCTTACGGCGTTTCTTCTTTCCAGAAATCTTATTTCGAAGTGGTAGTAGGTTCTTGTGATAGTGGCCGTGTGTTCTATTGGCAGACTAAGCTTTTAATTTCGGTTGGTTTCGTACTCAACTCTTCTTCCCTGCAGACTAGTCTCTGCTCCGCCACAATGCAGATCCGCTCGTTTCTCAGCACCCACACAGATAACACGGCGATGCGTCTACGGTACATAATCCATCAGTCGGGCCCATATTAACCTGGACTTCATTTGATGTTTCTTATGTTTGCGTTCACTCCGGCGTTTATTCTCTTCAGAAATCTTATTTCCGAAGCGCTGTAGATTCTTGCTATAGTAGAAGTGTAGTCTATGAGCAGAATAAGCATTTGATTTTCGTTGGTTTAGCACTCACCTCTTATTCCCCGCAGACCGGTTTCTACTCCATCACGATGCAGATCCGTTTGTCTCTCAACATCCGCACAGATAACTCGACGACGCGTCAACGGTAGATGTCATCAGTCAGGCTAAGCCCCGTGCCTCACCGGGAAGCTACAGCAAAGTCGCCAGCTACCGTGTCCAAACGAATCATATTGAAATGTATACAAGATAACTCACTGGACGACGCTTGGCTACCATAATTTTGCAACCACGTATGGTAATGCGGCCATGGAGTCCCGGTAAGGTAGGGCTCTTATACTCACCGTGTTATTCTTTGCAGATGGTTCACGTTTCCGTTCCTTACGGTGTTTCTTCTTTCCAGATGTCTTATTTTTCAAAGGGTTATCTTGTAAAACTGTCGATGTGGACTATTAGCAGAATAAACTCCTGAGTTTGATTTGCATTAAGTCAGTGCTCACCTCTTCCTCCCCGCAGTCTGGTCTCTGCTCCGCCACGATGCAGATCCGTTCGTCCCTCAGCACCCGCACAGAGAACACGGCGATGCGACCACGGTAGATAAACTTCATCGGTTCCACGGCAAGCACCGTGGCAATGATGTCGTCCATATTATGCTTGCGGCCGGTCACGGTCATCAGGCCGTCGCGAGAGCCGCACACAAACACCAGACCTAGTTAAAAATAAACGATTTTAGGCGTGAACAATGACAAAAATTTATAGGGAATTACTTTGAGACATTCGAAATGCGGTAAGTACTTGGAAGGGTGAGGGCGAGCTTAGTAAATAGTCAAAGCGATAGAGAATAGGAGAGAAAAAATGTTTGTCACCGTCAAAACGCCGGTTAAAAATATTTAGATCTTTTTATATAAGAATAAGGTATGTTAGGTAGTTTAAAGGATGACATTTAAAGGCAGATAAAAAGACTAGCCGTAACCGGCGTAGTTCAAAGTAACCAGAGGCGGCAGCTCCTGACAGCAGGATTAATGTTATATTCTTCTAAAGCCACGTCTTAAGAATTCCAATCACGAAAAAAGAACCAGTAACTCATGACGTAGCTCGCCAATGGTCTCCCCGTCGACATCCAGCGGCCTTAGGCGGAACAAGGTGGTTGACAGCCCCGGTATCCCCCTGTAGCGCGACCCGGTAGCCCCGGACAGCACGCTTACATGTTGCTTACGACCAGGCCCCAAGAATCCCAGCAGTCCGCTCCTGACGTAACTCTCTTCGCCAATGGTCTCCTCGTTAGCGTCCAGAGGCCTCACGCGGAACATGTTGTTAGATAGCCCCGGTATTACCCAGTAGCTCGACCCGGTAGCCCCGGACAGCACGCTTATATGTTACTTACCACCAGGCCCCAAGAATCCCAATAGACCGCTCCTGACGTAGCTCCTTCGTCAATGGTCTCCCGTTAGCGTCCAGAGGCCTCACGCGGAACATGTTGTTAGACAGCCCCGGTATTCCCCAGTAGTCCGACCAGGGGGGTTATTGCCTAACGAAATTCTGACACTTGGTATCCGAATCAACTGTCATAGCCCATACAAAATTATGACACTTGATTCTGATTGCGAGCGTCAAACGCGTTAGGCAATAGGGGGGCCGGTAGCCCCGAGCAGTACGCTTATATGTTACGTACCACCAGGCCCCAAGAATCCCAGTAGTCCGCTCCTGACGTAGCTCTCTTCGCCAATGGTCTCCCCGTCAGCGTCCAGGGGCCGCACGCGGAACACGGTGTTCGTCAGCCCCGGTAGCCCCCAGTAGCCCGAGCCGGTAGCCCCGGACAGCACGCAGATCTCACCGACCTCGTCCGTCTTGCAGAGATACGCTGGGCCCTCCATCTTGACGACTACGATCACACCTGGAATGTTGTTGATTAGAGAATTAAAATAAGTTTCTAAATAAAACATTTTTTTTACAACCTTTTTTTGCCTACTGTACTTTTTTTTAAGCATCCGTTAACTCATCTAGCTCATCCAGTCGATTCTAAGAGCCGGTCCAGATGAGGCGTTTTATGCGCGTTTAGAAAACACTATATGTTAGAGTGAGAAAACGAACGCTCTTCTCATTCTACTGTATAACGTTATCCTTACCTAAATGCGCGTAAAACGCCACATCTCGACCGGCTCTGAACAGCCCAAACTCGCTAGAATTGCGTTATGTTAATACAGACTTCCTCTGAACACCATCAGGCTCCAATGCTCCATGAGATCAGCTTGTCACCTATCGGAAACTTGAAAGTCGGTCAAATTTTACTTTCAAGATATGGTCCACACTTACTAAAACGGCATGTTAAATAAAAGCGTGTATCAATGACGATTATAAGATGAGTTAACATTATGCTGGAATTATAAACATCATGTATATTTGACTTTGTTCACTAAAATATTAGTCCTGCAATCCTTTGTATAGGTGGTACAGGACAAAGATCTAAACATACATACAAAAAGTTTCAATAATATCACCAACTCAGTAGCGTGCAGTCCATGTAGGCACAGAGGTAATGTCTACCCTGAACGACTATGGGTCCATATAAACATGGAGTAATTCCCAACACATGTGATCAATCAAAATATGTCAACAACCTACCTTGGTTGAAAACCCTGTGCACTGCACCAACTGTCATATTAATAAGGTTTGGATATACAGGATGATTCTTTACTCACTGGCCAAATTAAAGCACCCGAAAGTACGTGAAAAACCATTAAGTAAGTGTTTTTTTCTTTTCATATCTCCCAGTACATTTTTTTCAAATAATATCACCAATGAGTTATCTCAAAAAATTTGAACTTTATGGTCACCTACGTACAATGATGACCCTACCCCCACTCCATGTTATCAGTGTAGGCCATTGTGTGGTCTTCAGTGTACCTAGTGCGTAGAATTAAATATGGCCAGTGACTAACATATTACCGTGTATATTTATGAGATTTTGTAGTGCTTACTTGTCTTTGACCTTGACTGTCCAATACTAATGATGAATCAGAGTAATTTTGTGATAATGTACGGTATGTAATATTAATATTAATGATAAACACAAGTTTATCATTAATTTTAATATTACATACCGTAACAAACACGATGTGGCCGCGATATCGACACCGCAGGAGAAAAAAATGTAACCATCTTTTTTCTTCAGTTTAGTCGACTAAAAAGTATCCTATAACCATCTGATGTGTATATCCAGCTACCCGTGTACCAAACATCCCTTTACCCGTTTCGGTGTGATGAAGCCACAACGTTACATACAAAAAATAACAATAAAACATATTTTTTCTAATTTAGTGACCTCAATTAGGCAGTATATATATATATATATATATATATTTAATATACAGACTATTAATTCCACATATTCTCCGACCGAGTTCAACCTCGGCGACCACTTCAACTTACATTATTTTTCTACTCATGAAGTTCACAGATTATATGTAGTAATCTGTAAACTCCTCGATTCATACTAGGCATACTTTTTAGATTGGACCACCACTCTATACTCTATGGTTTATAGTATAGGCCACTTAACTATAATACCTATATTATATAACTCCGCACAGAACAATAGTGAACTTTAACAAAAGAACGCAATGTGTTTGCAATTATTTTTTTAGCTGTGTGTCATTTACTGTAGTTTATGCGTTACTCGTAAAAAAAGTATTGTATACAATAGTTATATAATCAGCTTTTTAAGTCTTGTACCTTAATTAGGCCACTCAGCAAGCTTCGTGGCCAAAACGCGTTACTAGACTGAAAAAGCATGCATTGTAAAATAATTGCATAATAGTATTTTATCTACGCACATATCATTAGTGCTCTAAAATTTTGTTCAGAAACAGTAGGAAATGACCTGCATTATTAAAATCAATTTTACTATGAATCTTGTCTGTGGTAGTAGGTAAAATCTGTACTGTTATTGTATAACAGTACCAGAATTTGTGCTGTTAACTGTTATGGTGTTATGGTATAACAGTACCAAAATCTGTACTGTTATGAGTTTAAATTTGGAACAGCTGTCAAAACTCAAGTGAGTCTCTATATATTTTTTATAAAAGAGCGTTATTTTTTATAAAAGCCATCTGCATCAAAATGAGATACAAATTGCATTAAAAACTGAGTTTCTATCTTTCACGAATTCTGAAGCCATCTTAGAGTACCTACTAATGATATGTGTTTAGATAGATAAAATAGTGTATGCATCTGTACATAATAAAGCCTTAAAACACTCGTGTGACCCTATTATGAAACTGGCTAACGCTCGTTTCATAAAACCACACACGTGTTTTAAGGCCTCTCATTATGTATCAGTTTCATAAACTACTACAAGATTATGGTGTTATGATCAGAGCCCGGAAAATCCATAGCAAAACAAAAGACTGTCGCAATCAAACTAGTGTTAGAAACATTTTTTTATCGATATCGAGTAAGTTTTGTCTAAAAATAAAACGTTCCGGTATGTTTAGGTACATTATTTTATAATCATTCACGCCAAACGTAAAAGAAGTGGTAAGTTAAGGGTTTGTTTTATATGTGTTATTCCATCTAAAAATAAAACGTTCCGGTATGTTTAGGTACATTATTTTATAATCATTCACGCCAAACGTAAAAGAAGTGGTAAGTTAAGGGTTTGTTTTATATGTGTTATTCCATCTAAAACGCAACGTAACTTATATTATGCCAATTACAATGAGTTTTATAAATTTGCTCCCTTGACGTCGAGTGAAGTCGAACGTTCATTTAGTATACATAAATGGCTTTATAGTGATAAACGAACAGTTTTCTCCCAGATAATGTTAAAAAAATAATGATTATCTACTCCTATCACTATAACAAACCCAATAAGATGTCATGTGCTGCTGTGTGTACTGACGTGGATTTCGAGGGAGAAATTGCATCTGTATCTGTATAAAAGTTTCTTCCTTAGCTTCCCTGTATTTCTGGTCACTTTTGGTTTATCTGTAGGTATTTCGCGGGAAAGCATAGGAACTATAATCCATTAATCGAATTTATGTGCATCTTCTGTTTTTTCGTGGTCTTTCGACTGATTCGAAGACAATAATATGTGATTCAACAGCTGCTAGTCCTGAACATGATCGACAGCGACAACGAGGGCATCCGCACGCACTCCGTTAAGTTCCTAGAGAAGGTGGTGCTGCTGCAGACGTCCGGAGACTACGGCGAGGGAGAGTTCAATCTGGTTCAAACCTATGTGAAATTTGTATTTTTATTTTTCATTTGATGGGCCGTTTTTTTCTCATATTACACAACTATCGAGCTCAATAAAAAAATGTTTCTAACACCAGTTTGATTGCGACAGTCTTTTGTTTTGCTATGGATTTTCCGGGCTCTGGTTACGATTATAGCAACACTCACACGACGGCATGACCTGCCCGCAGTCCTGCAGCGTGAGCGACGTGAGCGAGTTCTCTGCGTCCACGCGTACCACGCCGTACGACAGCCCCGACATGGACAGCACGCCGCGGCCGGCGGACGAGCCCCCTCGGCCCGCGCGCCGCACGCACACCACCAGAGACTCGCTGCTGCACGCGCAGGGGCATATGGCATCGCCACGCACACCTGGAAACAACAATACATTTTCATTGACCGCATGCACTCGCTACTAGCGACGCCAGTAAAATATATAATGATACTCATCAGAATTGAAATTCAAGGTCAGAACTTAAAACGCCCCTGAGCAAGCCATACAAATTGAACGTACTACACGAGAGAAATGAACATTTCTCCGTTAAAAACTGCGTTTAAGTGTAGTTTTCATATTTTATTTCTTTCATTGAAGCCTAAACAATCACAAGGAAACGTTTAATTTTCTGTTGGACAAGAAAAAAGGCAGTAATTTTCATCGCAATATCTAAAAAAGATATACTTTTTTAATATTTAGGTTTAATTTAATATATGTACATTTTATTAACACAGTAATTATGAAAAGTACATTGCATATTCCCTATCTTTTGCATCGATTTTTTGCTATTTGCGGGCAATAACTCGTGCTTGTTGTAAATATTATGTACGTACGTATGTACCGGTCGATGAATGTTACGTTAAAAAACTCATCGAAATTCAGTGCTTTCTACACAATTTCATAAAAGTACTAATTGTGCAGATTTAAGCTTTTTTCTACACCTTACTTGCCAGTTGCACCTATGGATGAGCACGAAGATGCTTACTAGCCCTCTTTGCTAAAGGATTATGTAATATCATTCCTTTGCCAATCAAATAATGATGTAATTTGGCAATGATTACTCTGAACGGCGTTACCCTACCATTGGTTTCTATCATCTGATGTACGGAGCCGGTGGAACAATCCACTATATTGTTAGAACAAGCAATAACCTGCTCACATCTACGTATTTAATATTGCTGAAGCCCTAGTACCCTTGCCCCTTGTTGCCGCCAACGGTTGGTAGCATGCGGAGCTAGCTGAGAGATATATCCCCCTGTTAGTACACTTCAGTTGACATGTTAACGATTGCTAAAGCCCTGGTACATATCACTGGTCGCACGACAACAGTGGCCAGGAGGTTGGCGGCATCGGCTACCAGCAGCATACGGAACGAGCTGAGTGATACATCCCCATATTACTTTATTTCTGTGTACCTCTTAACCATTACTGAAGCCCTGGTACATACCCTTGCTCTGGAATACGGAGAGGAACTGATCGCATGAAGACAGCGACCAGGGGTTGGCACCGTCAGCTACCAGCAGCATGCGAAGCGAGCTAAGCGATATCTCCTTGTGGTCTCGTGTGGCCAGCAGCCCCCAGTGGAGGTCGCGCGACTTTACTATCGCCACCGACGCCCTGGAGAACAATGAAAGATAATGTAATGGATAATTCCGGGAGCTGTCCGATAAGCTGTATTCCCTAAAATATTAATTTCAACGTAAACGTTGTTAAGTTTAAATGTTCCTTTCCTTTCCTTTGTCTTTAATTTTTTTAAGTAAGTAAAGCGTCGGTTTACTGGCTTTCAGGGGGAATAATGTTCATTTCTTTCAGAAAAAGCAATCAAGGCTCACCTGTCATAATAGATTTCCTTGACGTATACAACAGTGAAACCTAGCTCCACGAGCGACCGAATATGGCTTACAAAGCCGAATTAAATTTTGAAAGGCTTGTAGCGCCACTTCCACCTTAATGGGTACGTGACGCCATTTTTGCTACCTAAACAATGCGAGGGAGTCAATTTTTGGTATGATAATATTTGATAGCTTGACTTCTACAATGGTAATCTTTTAGGATTTTGTATATGTTGATAGCTCTGACGTAGACGTTGTATGGGGCATTCCACTTGAATACAGTTCTTATTCAGGTGGAATTACCCATAATGCAAAAAAAGGTGGAAAGTATATCAAGGCTCACCTGTACTTGGTGATCATGTGCATCCACGACGCTGGGCTGACCTTCATCAGCGCGTACGGGATGAATATCACGTGCATGCCATTCAACACGCTGGCGAGCACGGCGTGCCAAAGTCCCGTCTCGCGCTTGAAGTCTAGCACACACACCATATGCTCTCCCTCCGTGTAATTGCACGCCACCGAGAGCATGCGGCAGTGAGACAGCATTGATGAACTGAAAAAAAAAGGAACTGGATTAAATATATGCTTATTTAAATTTACTTTTTTTTAAATAGAAAAATAAATATTACGGGACAATTTTACACAAATCGCTCTAGTCCCATGGTAAGCTTAATAAGGGCTTGTGTTATGGGTACTAGACGACGATACATTTAATAGATATATCTATACTATTATAAAGTTGTAAAAATGAAATGTCTGTATTTGAACCCAGGACCTCAGCTTCGCAGGCAATGTTACTCCCACTGAGCCAAACCAGTCGTCAAAAACTTATAAGCATATATTGCACAAAAGGAGGAGCTGAACGGGCACGCCAGTACTAAGGGTTGAAATGAAAGTCGACAATTGTAAATTTTTCATACAACATGAACATTTACTTGTTGTGTAAACTTATGTCACTATAACTTAAATATAATAATTGGTTTTAGTTCGTTATTATTACTGAAATGCACGCTCAGTGTCCCTTATAACCCTTTCTTGCGATGAAAATGAAAATGATTTATTTTGGTAACAATTGCTACAGGTCAGTATTTAACAAACACAAAAAAGGAGGTGCAGGTGGTTATTAATATTGTAATAAATTAATGCTTATTGTAAATAATATCCAATTTCATATCATTTTAATAGTAAAATAAACTATAATAAACGCACTCACTATAATATTTGTGGCAGGTTTAAGAATTCATCATACGCATAGAAATTGTTTTTTAGAAGCCACTTTTTTAGTTGTGTCTTGAAACTGACGGTGGTACTTGCATTTACTATCTTTTCTGGTAGCCGATTATGCATGTATGCTTCTAAGTGTTGGCGCTCCATACTTTGAAAGTATCCATAGGTGATGATGACTATTTTTCATCAAATTAGATACTTGTCTGCCCGTTTGATAAAATCGGGGCGGGATTTATCTTTACAGCAGCACAAATCTTACATTTTCCTGCCCTCGGCACAAGCTCCAAATTCCCTTAGTGTATGTTTTGGGCTGACAGAAGCCAACTTTAATATACCTATAGGTGTTGGCGGTAAATGATTTGAAGTATATGCGTGACGATGAGCTTGCTAAAAAATACATAAAAAAACGTCCGGGTCGCAAGCACACTATAGTAGAACTTTGAGTCGCCCCACATCGCTATGACCGAGTGATAATTACGCCTATGATTTTAGGACCAAGTGAAAATTTTCTAAGATACCACGATGGGAAGCTTGAGTTTAGAAGATTCCATGATTCAAAGTTGAATTAGAATTGGGCAGCTGTCCCGTCTAGAAGCGACTGGCTCTCGACTATATTCCTGCCAAGGTTTCCTCCTAAGTGCAACAGATCTAAATAGATCTCATGGGTAAAAATAGATACATATATTATAACATTTGTCGCTGACCATATACTGCCGGCGAACAACTATTAATGTGTGTTTCTCTTTTGTTTAAGTACGTATTTCATTTGTTTTGAGCGAATAGTCGCGTGCTAGTGACATCCTCGTCGGCAGCGGGCCAGTCGCCTAATGTTAGAACTTATGAGTACGTACCGTAGGGTTTTTAATCTTATCGCATCGCAGAAAGTTCTTGATTGATTGGAATAATTCTCTTAAGAAATAAAAGACACTTCCGAAGTAAAGTTGAAGAAATATGGACGTCCAAGAGGTCAGTGTCCAGGTTTTAAATATGTATGTTATTGGCCAGAATATATAAATATAAAAAACACCGGTTTTGAAAGCAAGAAAATAAAACATGATTAATCCAATTCTTTGCCAGTTTCAAGTTAGTAAGAATTTTAATAGCACTCAATAATTATTTAACTTCGAATCCCTAAGTGAAACTATGCCTAAAATATCACAGTTGTAACTGTTAAACCAATTTTCACAATCAATAAGCTACCTGTTGAATAGTCGACGTCGTACAACGACATCTGTTCCGCTGCGCCGTCCCCACTCGCCGGACATGCAAAGTTTGCATTTTCCTGTAATGCATCTGCACCTTGTTATCGGCCCTAGCCATCTAGGTGGCGTTAGTAGCCGCGATGTACAAAGTTTACACTGCATGTAAACTTGGACGAAGTTTGTAACTTCCATAAGCTCGGTTTCAAACTACGTATTCGAAATGACAATTTTAGTGCAAGCAGCTAGGGTCTCAATTCCCTTGGAATTTGCAAATGAATGTGATTCGGGCTTATTGTGACGAAGTTTAGAACCGTCTAGTTAAAGTTTTTGAATACAATACGAGAACTTTGAATAAGTTATTGTTATGCACTCGACAACTCGAAGGAAGATAAATGTAAGTTCAAAATTAACCGGTAACTAACTATTCATTGAATCCCTGTTATTACTCGTACTGGCTCTAATTGGCTGTCATTTGTTCAGCGACGATCGTTATAACTTGTAATTATTAGGACTAAAGGTAGCTAAATGAATGATATGCATTACGAATCAGAGAGCTTTATAAGTAAATCGTGCTAAATATACCACAAACTAGTTTAAAATTACAATAAAGCAAATGTTTTGTTAACTAAACTGCAAATATTTTATTACGACAGTAAAGTTTTCTTTGGAACGCAAGCTGAACAACTAGACGGTCGGGTCCAAAAACAGAATTTTGCGAGACTATTTCATAAGGTTATTTGTCATGCATGTTGCGATCACCAAGTAAATTTTACATGAGCGGCCAATTAGGGGCTGGTTCGGGGACCACTGTATAAAGATTTATCTAAGCAGGTTGTATGCAGAATTATAATGCACTGGGGTATCATTAGCGAGACGCGGATAGCGCTTGCGTCTTAGCCACTCATTTGCTTGAAACTTAGGATTGATCTTTATTTATCTATAAAGTTATAAAAATGAAATTTCTGTACAATCAAGATGTTTAATAAAAAAATAACTACTACTATTTATGTTATATATGTGTTGTTGTGGCTTCATCACGCCAAATCGTCTAAACGGACTTCAACTATTTTTGGTTCCCTGGTAGCTGGGTATCTCCAGATGGTTATAGGATGCTTTTTACCCGACGACGCTGAAGAAAAAAAAGGCGGTTTATAACTTTTTCTCCTCCACGAACGAAGTTGCGAGGAATAAGAATGTTGACAGGTAACAACAGTTAGGTACCAAAAACAAGTGAGTGGTTAAAGACTATCACCCTAGTAAATAGGGAAGTGTGCTAATTGTATAGGCGTCTCTTTAGAGACTGATCCTGAAGAATAGGATATACGAGTACCTATATCTATGTCACTTACGGCGTAGACGTGCGTTTATTGTGCGCAGCTTAATCGTTCATGATTTCTTAAACGTTTTCCGCGGTAGACTCGCCTACGACCGACGTGTATTCTAATACCAACCAGGGAGCAAAGGAAAGAGCAGTTTTATAGGAGCTTTTATTTAACTAATTTACCGTTTTAGTTTGGATCAGATCTTACAAGTAAAATTTACCCACTTCCAGGTTTGCGATTAAGCTAAAACTTGGCATATTTATGTAAGTTCGGTGACGATGCATTATTATGATACCATTGAGCTGCTCTGATGATGGAGCCGGATAGAGGTCATAGAAACCCTGTAATAAAATGACACAATATGGCCTATATACCTAGAGTAATCTCGATGATTAGACGAAAGTAAGTCGGCAATAAAAAATTGTCTCAAAAAAATAATTTGTTGAGAGAAATTTATTTTTGGTGTTTAAGGGGCTTACAGCTCCGAATGACCTTTCGATTCGTAGCTCTTCACTTGTCCGTGTTGTATATATGTCATCGTGTTGACAACGGCCTTCTTTACCAATATACAGTTTCAGTTTATTTTCACGAGTAATTTGAACTAAAATATACGCTATCAAACTTATTGTTACTTATATTATTTATACGACATAATATCCGTGCGCCTTTTCTCAAAAATTACACGTTTTTTAAGCAAAGGAGCGTTGTAAGAACTTTATAGACCTCTTTGTAAAATTGTATGATTAAATACATAAAAATATATTCAAATTGCCGAATACGAGAAAGTGTTAAATAAAAATTGAACTATCATAATATATTATACCTTAGAGCACAATCGTACTAACTGTTAGAGAAAAATGTTTGTAATTAGTATGTTAGTGCACAAGTATGTAAAGTTGAAATCTCATGGGCAAAAATACTGTAATTAGTAGGAGTGTGAACTAAGGTATCGATATACACCATGCTTGGAATGCCCATTTCATGCCATGCCTACATACACAACAAAAACCATGAAAATGTTTACATCTTCGTTTGGAGTTCCTTAAGTCTTGAGCATGACTTACCGTGTAACTATGACGCCCATAGCAGACCCGTCCACGGCGGATGTATGCTCGATGTGTGCTGGGCTGTCGTCGGCGGGGCGCGGGGGAGGGATCCAGTCGCGCGGGGGGCGGGGTAGCTTCTCTGTGGAGACCCACTGGAGGGACGGCCAGCCGCGGAATGAGACCACGTCACCCGAGGAAGTCTTAGGGAGACCTACGGGAGAATACATAAGTTCAAATCTCATTGAAATCTCGTCCGTTTTTCTATCTTGTTCGTGCCCTAACGATGTATACAAAAATAACAATAACGTGAGAAAACGCACTGAAATGAAAAAGCACTACATTTTTTTTGTACACGTCACATTAACCTGGGAACCCAGAAAATACACGGTGTAAGGAACTGTGGTTCCAGTTTTCGGGGCACAGTCCCTTACGCCCTGTATAACGATAGTAGGCAACTTCTCTTTGTAGTTATTGTTTAGACCATTTAAATAAAAATAAAAACCCTTTATTACTACTACGCGTAGGCCCGTAAAAACGATATAGTACGAGTGTTAAAGCTACTTTTGAGGTTGACTACGTCATTGCGTTTACGATGCCGCTGCGTATTTCAATCAATCAGTACAGTAGTCAAAACTACATGTGACGCACGGACAATGTATTAATACAGGTAATCGGTGCATGATAATAGGGTTACCAATGCCGAAAATCGTTGCCAAATGAATTACAGGAAGTGAACTAGTTAGCCGCGGAAGCAATATATAAAATGGAACGTCCGTTATTTGGATAGTCTAATGGATCATTACGCGAACTGGGCTGAAAGCGTTATAAATAAAGTTACGAAACCAGGATGAGATACATAATTGATGTGTTATGTTTCTATTTTCTATACCATTATAAACTTGTAAAAGTGAAATATCTGTACATTAAAAATATTTTCTGGTGCGAGTCGGACTCGCGCACCGAGGGTTCCGTACAAAACATACTTTACAAATGGCAGTATCTATGAAAGTACAGTGTTAGCAGACCCCCACTCCTAAGCAAAATGTACGCGGTGCTCGATCATTTTATATTGGTTATTTATATAGACAGACAGATATATAAAAAAAAAAACAGATTTATTTTGTTGATTGTGCTATATGAGCTTCCTTCATACCAAATTTCATGTTTCTAGAACAACTGAAAGTACCCTATCAATTTCAAAAAGTGTCAAAATATACGTTTTTTGCGGCATAAACGGCCGTATCTATTATTTACGTAAACTGAGAACTTTGTTAGCTTCAAGGCAGCGTGGACCTGAGTATATAGTCTTAATTTCAACTCGATACCTTCACGCGTTCCCGAGATAAAGGGTCTTGACAGACAAACAGACGGACAACAAAGTAATCCTATAAGGGTTACGTTTTTTCCTTTTGAGGTACGGACCATTTGGAGGTCACTGAAAAGAAAAATATGTATTTTATTTTTTGTATGTTTGTATGTGTCGTTGTGGCTTCATCACGCCAAATCGGCTAAAAGGATTTAAACTATTTTTGATACACGGAAAGCTCGGTATCGACAGATGGTTATTGAATACTTTTTACCCGTCTACGCTGAACAAAAAAAGATGGGTTATGACTTTTTTCCTCCGTGTACGAAGTTGATGGCACCTTCTAGTAAAATAATAAAGGTGCGGGATACAAGAAAAACTATAACATTATAACAGCGATTACTTTTTTATTTAAAACTAGTGATGACCCTACGAGACATACTCATAATAAAACTAGTGATGACCCTACGAGACATACTCATAATAAAACTAGTGATGACCCTACGAGACATACTCATAATAAAACTAGTGATGACCCTACGAGACATACTCATACTAAAACAAACGAATAATAAATATATAAAAAAAAAGAAATACAAAACTCAAATGACTTTTCCTCGCTAGCGGATAAAACGAACTTTTCCACGCAGATTTGACCGAGCGAGTGAGGTGAAAATAAACTTTATGAAACACGAATTGTCGCAGTCAAAATTCGATTCGCCAGGAAATAATTGCCAATCGGTTATATTGCACTGCGGACTGGCCAACTGTATAAAAATATTGCCCAACAACCGTATGGCAGCGACGTTATAATTGAAAACACACATTTCGGAAAAGTACAACACCGGCCGAGTACATGCGTTGCAAAGTTAAAAATAACGTGTCTGCAACCAACACTTCAATTAAAAAACTTTGTTTACTCCAATTTAGATGCGGGATAAAGTGCCCAAGTGTCGAAAGCTATGAGAATTTTATTTCAAACACCGTCCAGTTAGAAAGGAGAAAACTTTTTAGGTTATAGGTATTGGCGCCAGAGGCGAACTCTCGCTCACCACTTCACATCATTTATTGACAGCAGAATTTTAAAAAAAAACAGTGTCATTATTCCGCACCTGTAGACAATAAACAGCCAATTGCAGAATCAACTAACTTGCAATATATTTTGATAGATGTTTTTTTTTTAAAAGCAAAATTAAATAAATGTTACTATTTAATATTTACTAAAAGGTGCCCGCAACTTCGTTCGCGGAAGAGAAAATGTCATAACCCCTCTTTTATTCTTCAGCATAGTCGGGTAAAAAGTATCCTATTACAATCTGTGGATACTCGGCTACGCGTGACCGGCCAAAAATAGTTGAAATCTGTTTGGCCGATTTTGCATGATGAAGCCACAACGACAGATAGATAGACACGACTACACAGAGTTATTTATAAAATAATATAAAAATTATATTCAAATATATTAAATAATAATGTAATTGATTGACCTGTAAAATATTAGCAATAAATATGAATATGGATACAAAATATCCAAAAAATATATAAATCCATTCAACCTCCAAATAGTCCGTTACAATCACTCTTCAATGTACAGACATTTAATTTTTACAACTTTATAATAGTAAAGATTTTTTTACGGTCAGTATCGAATATATAGTCCCGCCACTACGTGCACTTCAGCTCATTTGTGGTGCGCGTGCCGCGGCCGTTGCAGGATACCATCGCAAGTGCAGACTTCTGGTCGAACGGTGTAGTGTTTAGGCAGTTCTGGGGCAATCTGCCGAATCCTACGCCAGATCAGACGACGCAACGGAGCCACGGAGTTACGTCGCCTAAATCAAACTAGTTTTAAGTTTTTTTTTTTTAGTTCACAGTGCCTTGGTTTTTACTGTAATGCTGTGCAACTTTTTTGAATCATAAATAAATAAATAAATAATACTGCAACAAATGTTTATTCGTACGAGTATTTCGTTCTGTTTGATGTTTGATCGCTGTGTACATTCTGCGAAAAGGGCATCCAAGTCTGGTATCATATTGATTTGGTTTGGTTTTATGGTATGATACTTTTTTCAATATTCACCCGCAAAGTAACCATGTAATAACGGATCTTAGAGTCCCCGGTAAGCTCGGTTCTCCATACAAACGCTCTCATTTAAAAATGACTTGCTAGTTTGCTCTCAAACTTTGTACTTAGAATAAGTTAAGGTATATGCAGCCCTGTAATTAGTTTATATAGCTTCAGATACCATATTAAAAAAATACATCGAATTTAAGTTTTTCATACAAAACTTATTTTTGCTGCATTTTGTTCGTTTTATAAACTGGAGCCATATAAACTAATTACAGGCCTAGATATACCTCATGTCATTGTATATGCTCAGTTTCCTTACAATCCAACACGTACTTTTAAAATAAGAACGAAACTCCGTTAGTATGTGTAGGTGAAATTCGGCCGAGCTTGCTGGGGACTCTTAATTCCCATATAAATAGAATAAGGGTCGAATAGTTATATACTACGTTCTAAACCCAAATATAAGTGCAGATTTCTCAAAAACAAGGTAAAAGATGTTTGCTACGCATTCGAAGCTATTGGCTGCACCCTTTCATTGACTATTAGCATTGATATTCTTTTATTATCGATATAGTAAGCTTATACAAGTAACAAAAGCTAAAAATGGTAGACTTATGGTGCCGGCGACAGATGTATGACGTCAAGCTACATACAGTGTTTTAATCTAGATTATAAATAGATACCTAATCACACAACAACTTATTGGCCTCTGTACTTTACTGATATTTAGATGAAGAAAGGTTGACCTTCAAGCAATATTTGCTCCAAGTGCGGTTATAGGGATAATGACCAGTACGACGCCATTTTTTATAACTGGCGGGAGATTCGAGAGTTATATTGCCCTGAATGTACGTGAGAAATGTATATATGTAAATAAGAAAGTAGAGGCGATATTATATTTAAATTTTAAGCTAAATTTCCGAACATTTGTTGTGTTGTTACATTTAATTGAGGATTTTTTTTTGTTAGAACATTACAATTATTCTTATCGTATTTTAATATTTGCATTATTTTTTATATAAATACCAAACATTTTTATTAATAAACAATAATATTTACATTACCATTACAGCACTATTAATTAAGAATCATTGGAGTGTTGCAATGCTGTTTTAAACAAACGGCCAATATGCAGGGCTTGTAACTGGTTATAAATAAACCGTTATTTATTTAGGTTATACCGGTTAATTATTTAGGTAACGTTCGGTCGAATTAATTTGGGAACTTTATTTCGAAGCGCTCTGTAACCGGTTACTCCGTATTCCGATACGGGATCAACGACCGCTACCGCGCCGACAGTGGCGTAACGACAGTCAACTACATGAAAACATTCAATCTAATACCATATCAATCAAAAAAATCCTTTCTAAGCGAACGATTATTCACGCTAGACTCCACTCACACGGAGAAACCTCTCTTTAACCGGTAAATGGATTTCGCTCCCTGTTTTGCGCTCCGAGAAATTAAACATGAAATTTCATAAAGTCAGCATTCTAAAGCCTTAACTCATATACTTTGATCTGCATAAAATAAGATTTTAAGAGTCCCCATCAAGCTCGGTTCTCCATATAAACGTAGTTACGCTTTTGTTTTAAAACGACAAGCTAGTTGGCTCTGAAACTTTGTACTTATAATAAGTTAAGGTATATGCAGGCCTGTAATTAGTTTACGTAGCTTCAGATAACATAGTAAAAAAAATACACCGAATTTAAGTTTTTCATACAGAACTGGTTTTTGTTATTTTTCGTTTGTTTTATAAACTGGAGGCTTATAAACTAATCACAGGCCTAGATATACCTCACGTCATTGTATACGTAACGTTTCGTTACAATCCAACACGTAGTTTTAAAATGAGAACGAAACTCCGCTTGTATGGGAAGGTGAAATTCGGCCGAGCTTGCTGGGGACTCTTAAACATGTGTGTAAACACATATCAATTAAAATATCTTTTACTTTATTTTATTGATCAACATACTTGTGACAAAACTTATGACCCGACTAAGTATACGTAAGTATTTTCAGCGGGGGCGATTGTTATGTTCAGGATGTCACGCGTGGGTCTACGGTAACAGCGCTAACATTATCCCAGTGTATTTCACCCCTACAGTGAAACCTGCCTAGCGACTCCCACCCTTTTCACCCACATCAGACAAAAGTATTGACGTATTTAATCCCTATAAATACCGGGGCAAAAACAATAGATCTTTCTAAATAGAAAAATAAAGGTGAAAGACTGAAAGACGTTTGATCATTATTTCATTACACGTTTTTAATTGGCGATAAATTACGTGATCAACAGAATGTTCCACGAAAAAGTAAGCCATACTATGATGTAATAATGAAATACATACGTTACAGCTATTTTCAAAAAAATAAGTAACTTGGGCTATTAGGAAATCGTTATCAATTTTTGTTTTTTGTATGTTTTTGTGGCTTCATCGTCCTAAAATGGCGAGACCGATGTCAACAATTTTTGATACCCAGGTAGCTGACCATGCACAGATGGTTAACGTGTTTTAAAAGAACTGTCGATATATGTTCCACACGTTGCAATTTGCTGAAAAATGGTGTATCCCCAAAATTGTGTGTCCCCAGGAAATAAAATATTTTGTTATTAAACAACCACCTAAGTAGTGGCTTATACGATACAGCTACACTCCAAAATTCGGATATACATCTTGTAGTTCTTCAGTAAAATGCCTGTGATATACTGACAGACGGACATGATTAAACTATACTTTTTTGCCATTTTGGCTACGGAACCCTAAAAAGCGGGTCTGCCTGCGACGCCGTCCTCATTATCGCCGTCTTATCTAATTGGTAGATTAATTAGCGCGGCTAGACGGTAACACCACTTGCCTGGGAAACTGTTTTCAAATTCGCTTTTGCAATTACTGCATCAGACTTTTCATACAGATGTGGTGAATAATAACGTTTGGCCTCGTAAAAATTCAAACAAATTTTAACCTAATTGGGAAAGCAAATTTAATACGAACGTTGTACTAGGTTAGATTAATGCATACTCGGTGGTGTGAGGTTCGTCGCGTCTGAGGTATATAAATAATAAAAAATACAAGCTTTTTCTTTTGCAAACAAGTCGTATGAGGTTAAGAACTGCATGGAAAAAGGTCTACGCAGTGCATCGTGCCTCTCCTCGACGTTTTGGTGCGTACGAGTATAACAAACGCGTTTGGGAGAGAATACGTTTCGGGCTTAAGTTGTGATCTGAACGACTGAGTCAGCTAAAAATGTAGATTATTTCTGTTGGCGTTGAATAAGGAGTCATTTACAACAAATTTTACAAAGCTGACGCCCACGACCTACTTAAATTATTAGAAGCGGTTCCATCTAATCATGAGTGTGTGACCAAACTGACTGACCACTTGTAACATAAATCTAGCTTCACTTAAGTGCCCTATCACGAATCGATCGGGTAAATACTGAGGGGCTTTTCCCGGGCATGCAGTCGAATATACATACAACATTGAATAATTAACAAGCAAAAATTATTTTTAACGAATTGTGTTGCTAAAAATATGTACTTTAATATAATTTACGATGCATACTATCAATAATTCAACGGTGATGAGAAAATGCTTGTGTTTTCAGTGAAATTTTGTTGAAAATTATGGCTTAAGTAAGAACATTTCACATATGTATCCAGCAAAGGTCTTTTACAGACTATTGAAACAGTGTCATGTCGGAAAACAACGTTTTTCGTGGCTATGTAAGCCATTGCGAGAACGGCACTGGATATGTACAGTATAAATAAAGGATATAATCCGGTTGTGAAAAATATTTAGACAACTAGGTTCTCATATGACACCATTAAGTTTCAAGGGTTTAAATTAACCTAATAACTTCACGCGCTCTTTAGAAAACGACTGTCGGTAAACGTGTAATTTTAGTTAATATATTTATCAGTGCTACTCAAATCTGTGGACGCTATATAAAAAATAAAACCGGTGAAGTGCTAGTCTGACTCGCGCACCAAGGATTCCGTACAAACTTTCACTTATTCCGACTTAACTTGCCGCTTGAGTTGTTTGCCTCCGGTATCTATGGCGTCACATACAAATGAGGTACAAACTTAATCAAACCGGGTTATTCAAAAATGTTTTTTGGTAATTAAAATAAAGTAAGAAAGATAGATATATAGTTAAAATTTTCGTGTCATATTCATATTAAATTACATAATTCCAGAAAATTCCAGATTTTTCGTTTGGTATATTTTTGCCCCACCTCATATTGGTCGTTGTTTTAGAAAAATAAAATATAATAAATAAATAAAATAAAATAAATGCATTTATTTCAGACCAATATTGTCAATATTTTGTTAGTAACAAAGACACTTATACTAAGGTTAACTTAGATAACTATCTTAGGAAATAAAATTAAATGCAGAGTGGCTTATCAGGCCACTGTCCTATCTGTCGGCCACGACCGTCAGGAGACTGGCGGCAGTCGCGCACTCTGCGGAGCGTCGCGGCGCAACGTTTGCGCATTGTCGTTTGGAACCCGTCCACGTGCGCGTCCGCGAACATGCCCGACGCACTGCAGCGTCGAGGCAGCCGCAACAGTACCCTGAACGCGTCATTATACTGTACGCGCATAGCGTAAATAGCCCGTTGCGTGTACCTCGTCCACAAGCTGCAGGTCTACAGCGATGTACAGAACGCACGAAATAATGTTATTTTAACTTGCGCTGTACACCGGCTGAACCTGCGAGCTATCATATTGGCCCTTACGGCTAGGGCCCTCCGATCCCTCTCAATGTCGGCATCATCGCGAGAATCGTCGGTTACCAAGTGCCCAAGGTATTTAAATGAGTAAACCCTTTTCAGCTGCTCGCCATTCAGACGAATGGGTGGGATGTGTGATGTGCACTTGCTTCCCGCTTTGAAAACCATGTACTCGCTCTTGTTTACATTATATTTAAGGTTGTGCGTTAGGGCATATGACTTACACTTTTCAATAAGCAATCTCAAACCACCGACCGACGGGTTCAGCAGTAACATGTCATCGGCATAGCTTATGTTATTAAAACAAACTATATATATATGACAGCCAACACGTGTACTGCTAAGCCCGCCGATTAAGGCATCGATATACAAATTGAAAAGCTTTGGTGAGGTAAGTCCCGCCTGCCGCACCCCGCACTCCAGACCGTACTCGTCCGACAACACACTGCCCCAGCGAATACAATTTCGCTGGCCCGCGTACCAACACCTGAATATGCGTGTGAGCTCCTTAGGAAAATGCACTTCGTCAAGCTTATTCCAAAGCAGATCATAGTCAACAAGATCGAAGGCTTTGGAGAGATCTAGAAAACACGCATACACAGGTGTTTTTCTGCGAGTGTAGTATTCAACAGCTTGCTTTAGACGAATGATGGCACTTTCAGTAGATAAACCGGCCCGAAAGCCGAACTGCGCATCATGTAATTTTATACATTTGTCCAATTGCACATTGAGCAAGCCGTCGAGTACCTTAGCTACAATTGCTGCGAGAGAGATAGGCCTGTAGTTAGCCTTGTTTGATATGTCACCCGTTTTGTTTTTGACACTGGGTACAACCTGTCTACGGGTACAACAATAGTTTTGGTCAAGTTAGATGGTAAGTACGAGTGACATATACAAAGGTTAAAAAACATTGCCAATATACGGGGTAGGTGAGGGCCAGCGTATAGCAGATGCTCGATACTTAAATACTCGTGACCAGGCGACTTTCCTCTCTTCATATCCTTTAATATTTTTCTTACGTAACTTGCACTGTAATGGATCTGAAGGTCACTTCCCTCCGATTCTTCAATATCGAGCAACCGCCACCGCCCGCCGCCAACCGTGCCAGCGGGCTTAACATTAAATTGATCCTTAAATACATTTGCAATGCGCTTGGGACCAGAAACTCCATCCACGCTTACAGAGAGTCCAGGCCTAGTCTCCAACTTTTTCGTCGCTTTCCAAAAATGTTGAAAATTATTTTTCGCGTGATGTGCGGCAAGTAGGTCTATTTTTATTTGGTCTTGATGTTGTTGTACCCATCTCAGTCTTGACTTAAATATTTTACGAGTAAGACTCATAGCTTCAAAAACGGACCCACCATTTGGCTTACCATACGATATCCAATCCTGGAGTCTAGCCGTGGCCTCCCTGTGCGCATCAGTTACATGTTTGTTCCAACCTATAACTATATTTTTCCATAATATTTCCTTCGCAATACATGTGGGCTAGCCATGTTTATAAATATTCCAAATTACAAACAGATAGCATAAGTAGTTTCTGATATTTGGCGCTTTAATAGTCGGACAGACAGAGTCAAAAAAGGAACCCTTACGGTGCCGTAAGGGTTCCTTTTTTACCATTTTTAGTACGGAACCCTAATAGGAACTGCAATATGCAAATAACTAATGACAATTTATAATATAATTTCTGTTTCTTAGAAATAAAACGTCAAGAACCGTTTCTGACATACGAATGGGGTCTTACTACCTATAGTACTAACCTTTCAAACAAGCATCCGAAGTCAACGCATACTGTATCCCACAGGATCCCAGCAAGAAGCCAACTTGCTGTAGCCCCGCGTCCCTCCTGGTCAGGGGCACTTCTATGGGCACTGGGACCACGCCAGCCTGTAGGCATCCGTAGAACGCGCACATGAAGTTGATCGGGTCGTTGTTGGGGTAGACCAGGGCTACTCTGTCACCCGGTTTGATGGATGTATCACCGGTCAGCGGACCGCCACTGCTGCTCTTTGAGGTGAAGGATTTATTGAGCAGCGCGAAGGCGATTTTGAGCGAGCGGCTTAGGAGCTTGCCTGAGAAAGAAAAGGACAGTATAATTTACGTACAACAATAATCTATCCTTATCCTTACTATATTATAAATGTGAAAGTATGTATGTAAGTTCCACTTAATCTCAAAAACTACTGGACTTTTTATGAAACTTTCCAGTTATGTACCTTTTATATCAGAATAGGACATAGGCTATAATTTATGTCAAATTTCATCCCTTATATTTATATAAATGAGAATGAGAAAAAGACTAAATGTGTTAAGTTTGTCACGAGTAACGTAAAACACGAGCAAGCAAGCGTTAAAGGTGAGGAACTGGAACTAATTAATAGTACAGTCTTTCTCGGTATAACATTAGATCTAAGCTCCAATGGGGTCCCCATATTGCTAATCTCTCGAATAGACTGAGTTCTGCAGCTTTTGCAGTAAGTAAGATTCGTCAATTAACAGACGTGATAACGGCTCGATTAGTGTATTTCAGTTATTTCCACAGTATTATGTCGTATGGCATCTTACTGTGGGGCAGTGCTTCCGACATGAAAACTATATTTGTTCTGCAGAAGCGGGCTGTTCGTGCGATATATAAAATGAACTATAGAGACTTGCTTAGAGATAAGTTTAAGGACATTAATATAATGACAGTGCATTGTCAATACATTTATGAGAATATTATGTATGTACATAAAAATATTACCGACTTTAAGAAGAACTGTGATGTACATAATATTAATACTAGAAATAAGCATAAGCTCGCAGTGCCTGCTACTAGGCTCCATAAAATAAGGAGATCATTCATGGGTAACTGTGTGAGATTTTATAATAAACTTCCTAGCAGCATAACTGAGTTGTCTATTGGTAAATTCAAAAATATTGTAAAACGAAAATTATTTTCTAAAGCTTATTATAGCACACAAGACTACATGAATGATGAAGCCGCGTGGGATTAATGTAAATTATAGCGTCATGTAGGTATATGAATAATTATTTTAACGAATACCTAAGGTATTATTATTATTTTAATCTTAATTGTTTTATATACTCTGACATTTCGAATTTTATTCTAGACACATTCTAGATTATTTATTTTTTATTGACAATCCTTTTAGGATTTATCTTATTGATTATTTTAATTTTAAAAATGATGATTTTATCAATAATATTACACTTAAGTTAAATGATCTGATTAGGTTTTTCTGGGTTTCCCTAATCCTTGCAGCAAATGTTGGATCATATTGTATTTCTCCCAGCAAACATTCACTCTCATGTAACTGACATTTCGAAAGTGCTTGTAACTAGGCCTACTTGAATAAAGAATATTTTGATTGATTGATAAATTGCATCTGTACGCGGACGAAGACGCGGGCAACAGCATGTACTAATATAAAGTAGTAAAATTGAAATGTCTGTAAATTGAAGATAATTAAAAAAAAATTGTTATGGACTATTTGGAGGTCACTAAAACGAAATTTTTATTTTTATTTTTTGCATGTATGTTCGATGTGTCATTGTGGCTTCATCATGCTAAATTGGCTAAACGGATTTCAACTATTTTTGGTACACGGGTAGCTACTATCTCCAGATGGTATTAAACTATTTTTTATCCGACTATGCTGTCGTAAAAAGAGGGGTTGTGATGTTTTCTCCTCCGCAAACCAAGTTGCGGGCGACTTCGAGTAATAAATAGATTATAAATAACACAGAGACAATCTTACACAAATCGACCTAGTCCCAAACTAAGCAAAGCTTTTACAAACCGGTCCTTGGCGAAGATAAATAAATAAATATATAAATAAATAAATATTACGGGACAATTTTACACAAATCGAACTAGCATAAATAAATGTGAAATACATAAATAACATAATCTAACTAGATATATATAATATATAGATAAATTAATTATCAAAGTTAAATAGGTTCGCAGGTGTTACATTTAATTATAGGAGTGTACCAAGAACAAACTCAGTTGAGCGTTAGATCTGTATCACATTAATCATTGTGTACATAATAAATAATAAATATTATAGGACAATTTTACACAAAACAAACTGGTCCCATGGTAAGCTCAATAAGGCTTGTGTTATGGGAAACAGAGATATAGTATAGATAGAGATAAATAGAGAGAGAGAAACAGAGTTATGGATCGAAATAGCGCGAAAGAAAGAAAGGGAGAGACTGTTATTGCTCAAAGCCATTTCTACGGCAGTTTAACTTTTCTTTCAAGGTCATAATTATTTTTGATATTCAGTTAGAAATAATTTTTAGGCACTTGTTCCACCGCCGATGAGAGTAGGTATTAACAATCTTGCTTAACACTTTCACTGCCAAGCTTTTCGTAGCGCTACGCACTTTCCTCATGCGTCTACGAGCAAAGCGCCCGCTAGGCGGGTTCCTGGATATGACGACGATATATGTAATAGATATATTACTTATATAAATAGAAAACACCCAAGACTCAGGAACAAATATTTATGCTCATCACACAAATATTTGCCCTTACCGGGATTTGAACCCAGGACCTCAGTTTCGCAGGCAACGTCACTCCCACTGAGCTGAACCGGTCGTCAAAATCCGTCCGGAACATAAAATACAATACTCACCGTAAGTAAGCGAGTTGCTCAACTTCCCATTCGGGTCTAACACCGTAGCCACATTTGCTTTAAAGGAGGCAGTGCCGTATCTCTGCAGCGCCGCCTCCAGATTCCTGGGCAGCCCAGCAGGAACGACCAGCTGTTCGCCCACGGCTGGGGTCATGGTGCCACCCTCGGGCTTCGGCGCGTTGGGGTCTTTAGGGTTCGCTGCGATCTCGAGCTCTATGTCATCATCCTCGTAAAACTCTGGCAGAGGACGGCGTTTCGGTCTCTTCAAGGTGTTGAGGAGCTGCTGAATTTTGGCTGACACCTGTTCGGAACGAGTGATGTAATTATACACACAAGTCGATACCGTTGTGAAAATTGCGCTAAGCTCTACTGACTATTTGTGGTCAGTGTGCCTACCATGAGCTGAGTTTACGATCGGCGCTAGCGAGTATCTTGTATCGAGAGTCAGTGCACCTCTCTCGCACGCGCTGATAGTGAGAAAGAGATAGACCGTCATCGAGCGCTCGATACTCGCTCGTGCCGAACTCACGGTAGGCGCACAGTATTCACTGCGCTCTGTAAGTGCGATTAGAAGTTGGTGTATATAAACATTTTAAGTTCCTGTAAATTAACAAATCGTCAGATGCAAATATAAATATTAAATTAAGTACATATATGTTTCACTTATGACCTCACTATATATCGCAACTTATCTGTGATTGTCCACTTTCAGACTATCTCGTATATACTCATTCCTCATTCTATCCATTCTTGTCACACAATCACATTTCATTCATCCCCTTTACAACCCAACACTCTGATCCATACATGACGACTGGTCTTACAAGTTGTGGAAATAATTATGAGTAAATTGCGGAAGCTTTCCAAAGGTTTTTTAAACAGGTAAGTTAACACTTAAGACCTTTTTTAAGCATTGTGGAATGACCTTGCCGCCGTTTTCCCTGGAGGTTACAGTATGAGGTTCTTCAAGAGGGGAGTGAATAGGGTCGGCATCACGCACGTAATGCCCCTGGCGTTGCAAGCTTTCCGTACAAATTTTGACTTACCCTTACTTTATTAACCGGTACCGGTTGAGTTAAGTTTGCACCTGATATCTATAGCATTGCATACAAATTAGGTGCAAACTTAACGCAACCGGGTTGTTTAAATAGGATTTTTCAAATTAAAAAAAAAAAATAGCTACTTAGAGACATGGCTATGATTTTCGTGTAAAATTCATGTTTATTTCTACAAAATGTTAAAATTTCAAAATTTTCGTTCGGTAAATTAGTGTTTTTTTTCACATTTTCTTTAATAAAACAAAATCTAATAACAATAATTTTTTTTAAAAAAATGCCCAAGAATATGCAGGTCCTTGCATATGATACCCTACTCGACCCAGTAGCTACACTTTTAAGTTTTGCCCCCCCCCCCCCCCCCCCCCCTCATATTCATCGTTTGTTTAGAAAATAAACATATATTGTTACATATTTCTTGTGCAATACTTGTGGGCTGCCCATGTTTATGAATATTGAAAATTTCAAATAGATAGCGTAAGTAGTTTTTGAGATGTGGCGCTCTAAAAGTCGGACAGACAGACAGACAGAGTCGCACCATAAGGGTTCCTTTTGTACCTTTTTGGTATACCACCCTAAAAATTGAAAGTTTCTGCAATTTGCGCATCAGTAATCGTGAGTCAGCTGATGTTTGAACACAGTAGTTCTATCTAGAAGTTCGCCTTATCGCGGGCAATGCTAGTCCTTCTGGTCACGTACCTTCCATCGTCCGGTGCCTGTACCCGTGTCGTCTGATTGGTAGCACTGCACGCGATCGGCGACAAGCGCGCCGCCGCGTCGAGCTCCTGCTGACGTGTGGGTTACGTCCGGTTGGATGTCTGCACAGAACGAACACGTTTCTTAAGAGTCCCCGGTAAGCTCGGTTCTCCATGCAAACTTACTTACGCTTTCATTTTAAAACAACTAGCTATCTTGCTCTGAAACATTATACTTAGAATAAGTTAAGGTATTCAGGCCTGT
Source organism: Hedya salicella (assembly GCA_905404275.2). NCBI lineage: Eukaryota > Metazoa > Arthropoda > Insecta > Lepidoptera > Tortricidae > Hedya > Hedya salicella. The sequence continues at coordinate 9,345,683 of FR990096.1, read as the reverse complement.
AATTAGTTTATGTTGCTACAGATACCATAGTAAGTAGTTTTTTTTACTATGGTATCTGAAGCTATATAAACCTTTTACAGGCCTGCATATACCTTAAGTTATAATACCCTGAGTACAAAGTTTTCTGAGCAAACTAGCTAGTCGTTTTAAATAAGAGCGTAACTACGTTTGTATGGAGGACCGCGCTTGCTGGGGACTCTTAAAGACTCGTAAAATAAGCTACACGTAAGGTATCGAAATCAAAATTTTAACGTAGTTTTTTATTCTGCTTGTTTTATCGGGACTTTTGTTGTTTTGTTTTGCTTGAATAATCGAATGTCACATACATTCTTATAAAAAAAGGTCTGAATAATTAAAAACATTGGATTTGAACCAGATCTTTGTGTCTTGCCGGGGCGTACTCTTACTAACTAAGCTACAGAGTCAAGTTAGCGGGTCTTCGAATTAAGACACTATTTGTAACAGATTTTTGCATTTTGAGTTTAACCGACTTTCTGCACATAAATCAGTATTTCGACGGCATACATATTAATAAGGTGTTAATGTACTAAAATGTAGCTATATTTATGATGCTGACTGTACAAACAACTTAAATGTTTTCTGAAGTTATGCAAGTATATAGTGACAAGTTGACAAACAGCTATTAGCGGAATCATTTGAATATGCATAATTATAAAAGAAAATCAAGGTATTTTAGTTTCTGTCAAGGCTGTCGAGCTTGCCCTTCTGGGAAATAAATAATTGTTGAGTTGTATTGTTTTTTAGGTAATTTAGTACGGATAGGAAACGGGAAAATTTACGTTAGAAACAACATTAGCCTGTGGCTATGGATCCCTGACAGTCACAGCATGAACCTCTTAAGTGCCTATGGACTACGCCTTAGTCACTGCAGGATAAAAAAGCGCTGCTATAGATGAAAGAAATTAGTGAGTCATCAATTCAAACTAATTCACTGCAATTTGATTAGTGCCTCAGACACAAGGCAGCTATGAATCACAATCTTTTTAACGTTAATACACACTGTAAGAAACCATGTAATATGTAGGGTGCATTGGGGTATGAAGGAAGTAAGGGAAAGTTCGAAAGTTGGACTTTATTTCAACGCATTAAGAGCATTTTCGGTATAATTTTAGCCTTTCCTATTCCGTCTTACCCCAAGGCACAAACAAAAACTCATTACAAGTACTTAGTACTGGAAATGTTTATGATTTACTTTTTTGCAACACATTGGCATAAGCCATTGTTCGCCAAGCAAGAATATTCAAAATTTCGCGAATTGCAGCCGTATTTTTTGGTTAGAAACATAATTGAAAGTTTTTAAATATGAATTCACGTTCTGGTTGTGTCTATTTAAATGGGACAGAATATTTTCGTAATGAAAACTAATACATAAACTTGCGTACATCCAGAAGTCTTGAAAGGTATTCGTCCAAAAGTTATACCATACTGGTATAACTTTTAAGGTGCGTCCACACTTGTATCATTGGCTCGTATCCGATCATCGTGCCGTGGCATGACTGCGTATCGCGCTGCTTGGACGCTTACTGTCGGCGCGCCAATCATGCCGTACTCGTCCGATATAACTGTATGATACGCGTAGCAAAATGGATTTCGAGCGATCCGATCGGCGCAACGTCCAAACGCGTGATCGTGACACGCGATCATGCCACGCTACGATGATCTGATACGGGCAAATGATACAAATGTGGACGCACCTAAAGACGAATAGCGCGCATTTATATCTGAACTTAGCGCGCATTTATACACGAAAACAAACAAATATCCTTAGATTTTTTTTTCTGAGTCCGCATAACGCGTACTATCGATTAAAAATATAATATGAATACCACTAGGAAATGTAATGAATGTATCAAATTTAAATTTTGTCACCATCCCTATTATTGTGGGTTTTGGAACTACCTATATTGAACACGGTAACTAGAGTTAGATGATTCGCTTAAAACACGAACAGGCGAAGTATTCGATATATTCAGCTCGTTACATTTCAATCGCAACTACTGACCCACAAGCTCAATTTTGGTAACAAAATTCACGTGGATTACAATTTAATTAAAGTGAAATAGTGGATACAAACATTTTGTAGTAAACTGTGCTCAAAGATTAAATCACATCTAATTTATATGTATAAGGTTAGATATTAATAAGATTAATATTTGTTGATTGTTAAAATGAATTGACGTAAAACTGGGAAGAATGGCGAAGTCAAAAAAGAGGTCGCTAAGCCAGCGTAGTAAGCTATTTTAATAAATAATAGAAAAGGGGTCGTCCATTAATTACGTATCTAAGTTAAAATTACAGAGTTCGACGGAGTGTCATCAACTCACCAGATAAATCGGATCAATTCATTATTATAGATGTTTTAGGTCAAGAGAGGCAGGAGAGTTCGGGCGTCTCCCGCGTCAGACGAAATCGCAAAAGAGGAAATGATTTTAAAGAAAGTGTTGACATACCCAATTAATTAATAAACCAAAGTGAACTGTCAATTGCGCCATTTTGCCGTGGTTACATGTCATTCGCATATAAAGAGCATTATAATTATATTACTAAACTACTATACTAAAGGTATCACCTACATAAGATAAAACACGCTGGGTTCAACTTACATGCTGGCAAATGTGTCATCTCCGAGAGGTCAATCTCTGTCCTCTCTCGCGCATGTTTTTTCTCTCGCTCTCGCTCCCGCTCTCGTTCTCTCTCCCTCTCACGGTGGTGCGGGGGCTGCGGCAGCGGGTGGGGGTGCGAGCGGGGATGCGGTGCAGCGGGCCGCCGCGCGGGCGGAGAGCCGAGCTCGGGAGGAGGCGGAAGATCTGTGTCGCCCGCGCACGAGTCCTCGTCAGAACTCGAGGCTTCACAGAAAAAGTCATGGTAAATGAGATTATTCATACATAAATAGCATCGAGTAAACCTTAACATCTTAACGGTACTCAGTAAAGACAAGTAAACATCACTTTACGCGGTACTTGTTAACAATAGTGTGATGTGCGGTTCTTTTTCCGCTTAGGCCGCCGCCATAATGAGGGTATTATTGTGGTTCTCTCTACTCATACACTTATCTCATATTCTTTTCATACGGTAACAGATTTGTGTATTCCAATTTTCAAGAAACTTGACTAAATTTATGTTACTGACCAGGAGCTCAGAACGCACGAGGAGTAAATTACTTACAGAGATCATGTCTCTCTCTGTCGGGACTTTTGGCCATCATGGATGTCCTCTTTGACGGCATGGGCAAAGAAGGCTTGGGTCTGTTCTGCATCTCTGCTAGCGCCTGCTGCACCGCCTCCTGCCTGACCTCTGCAACAGTTATGTAGTCTTAGTACTTGCTCAGTTATTTACTATGGCATCGCTGCACAATGAGTTCATTCTCTCAGCAAACGTTGCAAAACGTAGATAAAAAAAAACATTTGAGGATAGTTCATAACAGCGGTCAGTGCAAACGAATAACCACAGGCTTGTTTGAGCACTTCAGATATATATATATTTTTTTACAAACATCGATTCGTAAAGGAATTATCAGGAAACAACTACATGCATATACGAATATCATCAAGTGACGGAAATTGTTAAATATATAATGTATATTTAACTATAAAGTAGTTATATGTAAACTAACATGCCAATGTGGAGTACTTTTTACTACCATGAGCAGATATTTTAAATATAAATTACAAATAATAAAAAATATATTTGTTTGATATTAGCAACTATACAGGTTGTTACACTAAAGATCAGATCACATCATTGTGCTGTCATGCATTTTCAATTGAGGAATCAATTTATCATTTAGTACGTTATTTTAATCTATGTTAGCAGAACACGAGTTTCTAGAAAGGTGAAATGAAAATCACAGTGCAAGATGAAAAACATGCATTGGTAAGGCCTTATGTTGTTGGGAGTTATGTAATTAATGCGAATTAAACAACGAGTATTTCATTGTTTAAAGAAATATTTTAATTTACTAATATAATAATTTATGTACGTATGCATTGTATATATGAAGACTTATACTCGTTGTGCACTACACAATTGCTGATGAATATCCCTTACTCTAAATCAAATCTCAATTTCACAGTATATATACGTATGTACCTATATTAAAATTAAGATTGATATACGCGGTGCCCGCGAGGAATGGGAACGATTTCAACCACGCATTCTTTAGGTCATTACGAGCAAACAATGTGATATGAACCCCAGGAAAATCCGGCTTCATTTTGAACATATTATCAATTTTTATGTAAACAACTTATTGTGATTACTCACTCAAGTACATTGTCAGTTTACTCCAGCTAATTAAAAATCCTACTTTAGTCGCATGACAAACTCAATAAGGCTTGTGTTATGGTTTCTAGACAACGATATATTTAATAGATGCTCACCAATCAAATATTTGCCCTTACCGGGATTAGAACCCAGGACCTTCAGCTTAACAGGCGTAACTCCCGCTGAGCCAAACCGGTCGTCAATCTAAGAAATGTCTAACGAATCGAAGTTATTCTAAATTCAAAATAGTTGAATTTAGTGTTGTCTCTTCCATTGTGGAAAATAACTATGTTAAGGTACGATTCCACAAAAGTTCAGTGCAGCACTCAAATTGTGCACACACTGATTAGTACTCCTATATCTGTCTCCACCAGTAAAGCTGTATGTATTTATTTATAAACGTGCTGTGCAGAATATTTATGTACACGAACATGTTCACCGACGGGCGTGTGTTCACCAAAAGTGCCGTATGTATATGCAGCCGCTGTGCCGTGGCACGTCCGCACAATCGGACCTTAAGAATTCTTTTTACGCATTTGACGTTCTTAAAACCCAAGCTACTTCATTAACTTTTTTAATATAAGGCGACTATTTTGGGCCACATTAATACTAAGCATTTAGAAGCTAGAAAAGTAACCTATTTGGTTTTTGATAAATAGCTTATTCGAATTTACCTGAAATTTGTCATTCGATTTTACCTGTCACTTATCGGCTTATAACGTCTTTTTTCCAAACAGTGTCGGGATGAGACACACCTTTACGCTAAGTGCGCTAACTGAAGAAAGGAGAAAATGTTTCGATATAATAGGAAACTTCTATGTCACCAAACAGCTGCGCAATGACTTTCAACGTTGCAAAGTTGGTTCAAAACGGCTCATCACATCCACACGAGAACGCGGCGGCAAAAACCGGCGAAGCAGTGGTTGCGAGTGAATAGTTGCGCTGCAGCTTCTTGCAGTTGCTTTGATGTGCTCGGACCGACCACATGGTGACGTTTGACGTTAATAAAACTTTTTCATATAAACATCGCCCGACCACGTTGTAGTGCGTCTGAAGAGACCTTTACCCGCATGTCGGGTGGTAATAAGTAAACTTCAGATCACACTTAATGTCTAAGCTTTGGGCTCGTGCCATATAAATAAACAGAAGATTATAAGAGACGTGACTTTTTAATCAGTAAGTTATTTGTATGAAGTTGATAGCAAAAGTCATTGCATCAACAAAAAAAGACTTAGATTATTATTAACCACACAGATGTATTGCATAATTGTTTTCCATCGTATTTTTACGCACACGTACTAACGTGTCTTGCTATTTCAGTCGGTCACAGTACAAAAAGTACTGAAGTTGGCTGAAATATCATGACAAATACGAACGTTTCCGAGAAGATACGATGGAAAACAATCATGCACTACATCTGTACTACAAATTTAAGTCATCATTACATGAATTGTAAATTTGGCACTTCCACTAAATAACAAAAATCTTATGAATCCGAAACTGTAAATGATAACTGAAAATGTTTTATAAAATACCATTTTAATTCACATCACTGCAATTTCGAAATTCAGTTATTTCAGCCACGTGAGGAGTTATTGTTTTGGGATATTCTCGAACCATACATAAATGTGCAATATATATACATTTACCAAATTGCCAACGCTAAAATTCATTTCAGTAATTAAATCAAAACAATAATTAACAACCGCAGATTTAAAGGTTCGAGCAGATAAATTTCATGGTAAGCGCTGTGATTGATGTGCAATATTCGAATAACGAAATATCATCGAATTTATACGAATATTCAGATAATAATCAGCTTATTATTAAAACGTACAATACACATTACATTATAAAAGAACAATTGCCAGCTCCAACACAAACTTTTGGAAAATTAAGTCAAGCCTTTAGAATTTTTCAAAAACTGACATTAATATTTCGCGGCGTCTAGATTTTTGTTGGGGGCCTCAAGGGATAGCATATGACCCTAATTATTTATTGTATTATTATTGTTGATTTGTGGGCCTTCTGTATGCCGCCTCGACCAGATTTGATCTATTGTGGCTAGGGAATGCAATCGGTTATTTTTAGTATGGGAAAAAACCGGGTTTTAACCGAAACCGACGGTTATTTCATACAAATCGGTTAACCGATTGCATTCCTTAATTGTGGCAGCCCTTTATTAGAATTCACTACTGAGGCCCGTTGAGTCTAGAAATTCCCAAATTCTTTGACCCCCCCTTCTACCCACGCCTCAGTTAGCATGATCTTGTTATTCACTTGCTACTAATGAGCACTTGCTCAATAAAAGCATGCTTTTGTGCTAGTAATGAGCACGTCTGTCCGTACCTTTATTCAGCATGCATTCGGGTGCGAGTACAAATCCCTCAAAACTTACATAGTTGTATAACCCGCGGCACGTAAGCACAGAATAAGTAATAGTACAAGTACAGAAATTTCCCTTCCTCGTAAAAACGCTGTTCATGCATGAGAAACGTGCCTACTATATGCCTCTCTGACTATCGTATAACTTGTATTCATTCGCACGCGGCACGTGAAGTGCTAGGGTTGTCACGCCAGGAATACATCAATGAGGACAAAAAATGTTGTAGCTTACTATATGGCGTTTAGATAAAATGAGCCGGCATTAAGTACAGTCAGCATCAAAAGTAGCTCACTATTTTACTACTGTCATATGTCAAATTGACGCTGACTGTAAAAGTTACTTTACATATCGTCGGTGCGCCTGCAAAAAACGCTATGTGCAGGAAATATGATATTTGGAACAATATCCTAAAGAAGTGAATGATGATATTATTTTGCAAGTCTTACATCGCGCACGTAGCGGCTTTTGCAGGCCCAACGACAATATGTCAATTAAATCGACAACTCAGCCGCTTCGAAGCTATCGCACATAACGTCGTGATAAAAAAGACATATTTAATTTACATTTATTTAATTAACAAATTCTCATGTTGTCCTTAAAAGGAAATAAAGATAACAGGATAGAAAAGGATAGGATAGTATGTTGTTAGAACTTACTATGGGTTCCACAAAAAAGGCACAAATTTTATAATGCGAAACAAATATATGTATTTACAATTGTGTGACTTTAATGTAATAATGAACCTATTTATTATTATTATATATATGACGCGAAAAATTCACCTCCGCATACCTACCTACTTTAAATCAGTTTCATAGGCGTTGGTAAGAAACAGTTTTGGTATAACATCTACGAAATAATAACCGCGGTAGTTTAAAACAATGTAAGTAAAGGTAAAGGTTCGTCCACACTTGTATCATTTGCTCGTATCCGATCACCGTTCCGTGGCATGACTGCGTATCGCGCTGCTTGGACGCTTACGGTCGGCGCGCCGATCATGCCGTACTCGTCCGATATAACTGTGTGATACGCGTAGCAAAATGGATTTCGAGCGATCCGATCGGCGCAACTTCCAAACGCGTGATCGTGATACGCGATCATGCTACGCGAAGATGATCTGATACGGGCAAATGATACAAATGTGGACGCACCTTTAAGTGTTTTATCTTTTGTAGATGCTTAAATCTTATTAATTCACGGTTTAAGTCACGTAAAGCACAATTTAATAATAAACACGTACCTACCTACTTCCTAAGTCATAAAAAAAGTTACTTAATGTTCACAATTTGACAAAAAAAGAGTACTTTCCGTCCTTATAATATGTATTCAAACATCCATTTACAGAACAATTCATGTAACTTCTTTTCAAAGTGCATTTCATGGCGCTTTTATAATCAACTAGCTTCTGCCCACGACTTCGTCCGCCTTACATTCGTTTATCGCGGATAAGGATATTTTTCCGGGATAGCCTATATCCTTCCCCGAGACTCAAACTATCTCCATACCAAATTGGTTTAGCGGTTTAAGCGTGAAGAGGTAACAGACAGACAGATATCTATCAATACGACACGCTCCGAGACCGATCGATCCAGACGGCAGATCACAGCTTACGCGTGCTTACTCGCTCGGCGCCAGCCCCAGACTGATCGCCATAACCCGGTCTAGCCGGCTCAAAGGTAAATATCTCGGTTCGCCCCTCCCACTGTTGCTACGGATACGTGCAGTGCGTCTGCCCCGCCCCGCCCTCACCTCAGATAAGACTCTAAAATCGACTTCTGCGCAGGTTTTACTTACATGCCGCACATTATAAGTACATTTAATATCGTAGATCTCCAGTTGACATGTTGATTATATTAGTAAGTATTGACTGTATGTCCACTGATCTCTATTATTCCACTGGATAGGCTGACCAAAAAGTATATTGAATGGGCTGACCAATACATCTGAAAGCTGATATTGTGGACGAATTTGAATTAAACATTTGACGTAAACTACAAGGATGTCATATCGATAATTTTGGATATCAATTTTCATTTTATTTTATAGACGCTTATATATAAACCAATAAATAAGGCATTCTTATTCGATACTGCTTTATTTATATCGCTTCAAAGCCGCCTTATTTATTCCAAGCCCACGAAAATTGCGGAAATCAACTTCTGCAAGTTTTATTAGAAGTGTAGAAAGTTCACGCTTGAGACAAGCGGTATTGTATAGTATCTGCAATGTGACGAACGTTAGAATAGTATTTCTAGCCACCCCCACCCACCCACAGAAACAAAATTTGACTTGCGGACATCACTAAATTTAGTTCCTTTAACACTCGTATCTGCCTACCAGTGCCTACAGCGCCAAAATGTCGATAATAAAATACGGACAAAAATAAGTCGACAACAGCCAGTCCAGTGGTAATATATACATAGAGGTCAGTCGTCACCATCGCACACGCATCGCATCGCAGACGACAGACGTCTCGTGCTGGACTCTAAAGATTTTCACGATGGCCGGTTTGGTGTAACTGCCCCCCTATTGCCTAACGCGTTTGACACTCGGAATCGGAATCAAGTGTCATTATTTTGTATAGGCAGTTGATTCGGATACTAATTATCAAAATTTCGTTAGGCAATAACTTCTCTGCTCTGTTCATAATTAGCTCTTTATAATAATTGACAGAAAAATGCTGCAGAAACAGTCTATCTTTTATTGAACATACATTTTTAATATACCTTTATTATCCAAAGTTTCAACGCAGTTTCATGTGTCATAACACAGCTCAGGCCTAGAGGGCTAATACAGTTTGTAAGACCATTGGTAAGTACATGTTTATATCAGGTAAAAGTATAAATAAAAATATCTGCTCTCTCTCTCTCTCTTTTTTATAAAGACAAAGACATTGAACTTGGATCGTAAATTAACTAACAAATACAAAAATGGTTTCCGAAAGTTAATATCATTGGAGCCTGATCCCGTTTGCTGAACTGTTTACTTGGATAAGGAAAGATAGCTAAGAGTTTACTTTAAAAGTGTGAAAGAGATAGTATTATGATCGTGGTTGTCACTTCGGTTGAAGATATGTATGCTTAGTGGCTTTTTGAGCTGTAGACCTCACGAGTCTTTGAACCCCCATATTTCCACCATTTTGAAAGCCGTATATGAAAACAGTTGGACAGATATACGAAAGCATTTTTGCTAAGCTGAAACGCAGAACTTCGCTAAAGCTCTCTCAAAAAGTATATTTTATAAATATTTTAGAAGTTAAAAAAATATCATGTAAATTAAGCTTCTCATGTCTAACCATTTCTTCCAGACAGCAAAACTTTCTTTTGCCGGATCTGCCGGATACCGCGTACGACTTAACATTTGCGCAACACATGGACAATTTAGTGTTGAAATATACTCAATTATCAACTTAAGTTCGATCGGAACACAGTCCTATCTACAAAAGTAGGCACAGAAAGACTTACGATATTACCAAGTTTGATTCTAGATTTAATTGAGTAATTTATCACAAGCTTATAAAGTTCACGAAATGCAATGTTCGATTCCTTCGTTTTATTCGTTGAATCGACAAATGTACAAAATGTTATCCAATATTACTTTACGAATTTCTAGGCTACTGGACTTGTTCTTACTTTGTTATTGCTTTTAGCTCTTGAGCTAGTTACAACTACATTGTAATGTTACAAAAAGTAATATGAAAATTTCATTCGTTTTTTGTTACGTTACAGGCGAATGCTCGCGGTGAGGAAGCACCTTAAGGGTAGTAGGGTTACAATAGTTTCCTGTTAAATTGGAGACCAGGCCCCTATTTCACCAAGTTGACAGGTGCGACAATTGTCAAGAAAATGTGACAATTGTAGGTCGTGAAACACAATTTTTGCTACTTTCGAAGCGAATATTTCCGAAAATATTCACGAAATCAAAAAGGGTGGGTCTAGACATCGGATGATGGTAGCATGATGAAGGAAGGAGGGGGGAGGGGGGGTCAGTCCCAAGATTGAAGAGAAGCTTGCTGAGTAAAAAAGGGAAAGAAATTCGTGTTTCTGTAAGCTGTTGTAAAAACGCAATTTTTGGGAATGACATCTTTTTATTTGGTGGGGGGAGGTTATTCGAATTATGATGGTTGGATGATTTTAGGGAGGGGGGGGGGGGGGTCCAAAATCGTCTAATATAGATGACGTAATTTATGAACAGCCCCTATGTTCCAAATTTCATCAATATACATCTTATAGTTTTTGAGTAAAATGCCTGTGACATACGGACGGACGCACGGACGGACGGACATGACGAAACTTTAAGGGTTCCGTTTTTGCCATTTTGGCTACGGAAGCTTAAAAAGAAGCTAATCAGCGTATTACTTTTTTAAAGCGATGAATTTGCGAACAAGTTTAAGAAGCCCATTTTATCGCCGGTATTAGTTCATCGATACTTTAAAATATACGCTTAGACAAGTATTTAGACATTGTATGAAGACTTAACTAAACGATATAACTATTTTTTTTTACTTTGGCTGTAAATGTATCACTGGTTGAATGGACATTCTTTTGTCTTACTTAAATTTTACTCAATTATTTATCGCGGACATCGCGGTTTTCACACATAAAAAAAAATCATATTATTCCATCCATAATCACACAATACAAGCGTTTCGATTTTAAAATATAACAATGGATATGATAAAAAAAATACGGTTTTAAATATAATTTCAAACAATAAAAATATACTTTTTTGGGAAATTTGACAACAACTTAACATTTGATATGAAGATCAAAAAGTGGAAGGAAATTATTCAAAAATTACAAGAACTAGGTATTTACTACAAAGATTGGAAGAACTTAAGGGATACCAAGTGGCAAAATTGGAGAAAGAGGACAATAGTGTAAGTTTCAATTTTTAATACCCGCTTGCAATTCTATTTTGCAATTATTAAATAAACGCGTTATATTCGTTATAAATGTGTGTGAACTTTGTATACTTTATCACTATTAGTGTCGGATCGGATTTGGCAATACATAGTTGTACCTATAGCCATTATTTTACTTTAAGAACAACTACCTAAACAACAACACTACAAAACTGTGGATATTTACAAAACGCCGCTTTGACAGCAAAGCCATAAAAATAAACAATTTCTATAATTTAAATAAAACAATTTAAACGGATAGTATCACGTATATTATTTGGTTTTTATACCGACGTTTCGAGTCGTTTGTAGCAATCGAAACCCTAATCTACATCGTGACCACGTGCTGCAATGTTTCATTTTAATGAGTAATAATCGCAAATGATTAACAACTTTTAACTCTGCTAAACATATAACTTTGTAATAGTATATTAATCGAATGTAATCTTTATCATGAAATATTATTATTATTTAGTCGGGTGATCTATAATACACCGGCACCGATATCATTAAAATCTACACTGATTTTTTTTATAATTCCATATTTTTCTTTAAACGCAAACTTAGAGAAATAATGTAAAGCCGTCTGCGATGGGGGGGGGGGGGGGGGGCTGTCTTTCAGCCCCCTTCGCCCCGTCGAAGCTATAGTCTAAATCGCTATTACTACTGCTTCCGCGTACAATTGTAACGTTAGGCTGACACAGCCTCGATCTCATGTCAACAATTACCGACAAATCTACTAATATGTCGAGTTGGAAAAATGATTCTTGTTTCACAACATAATTGTCATTTAACTGAGATAAGGACAATTGTAAGAAAATGCTTGTCATGTTTATAAGCATCTCTATACAAAATAATTTACAAAATCGTCAGTTGTCACCTGTCCCTTGACAATTGTCAGCGACATATGTCGAATTGTCACCCGACATATGTCGCTGACAATTGTCAAGTTGGTGAAATAGGGGCCGGCCCCTATAACACAATCGTGACAAATGTCCGGTGACAGCGACAATTTCACGTACATTGCGTGCCCAAAATAACGTAAGGAGATGTATCGAGCTTGAGGGGATCGCCGTGAACATAAAATTGTCGTTGTACCTGACAAATGTCACGATTGTGGAATAGGGGCCAGACCATCCTCATAAATATTTAGATTACTTCCAAGCTGAAAGGTATTGTTTAATAACCACTCGAGTGAGATAAGATGTCACCATTATTATTTCAAGTATAAATAGAATTCAAACCAAAATCAGGACCAGGTGAGTGGTTATAAACCCTTTCTTCTGCCGAAATTTCGGGTTTTCAAACTCGTCACGTAATATGGCCAGTCAGTTGCTATACATTGCATTACTTGTTACGATAATGATTTAATTTTTTCTAATAATTCCATATTCCGTCCACTTACGTGTTTAAAAAAGGAAGACAGAAAAATTTCGTAACTCAGGTCATGCAGCCAATCTGTCATATTTTGTATCTGTGGCACAATATTACTGGCTGATTGACCATAAATAGTCACGTGGTTTTACGCTTACCTAAAGGTATAGTTTATTACTGCAGAGGCCGGGAAAAGTCATTTCGTGGATGAGTACGGTTTTGAAGGACGAGGCGTAGCCGAGTCCTTCAATAGATACGAATCCACGAAATGACATTCCAGCCGAGGCATGTATACTGCTTTTCTTCAAATATGCGAGGAAATTTGACACATGTTTATGTAACTTATTTTCGTAAAAATAACAAGGCAGACAATCTTTTACAGAATGAAATTTACGTTCCCGCCTTGATCTTTTTTAAGGATATTAAAGTTAAAAGTTTTGGGTCCGAATTGTATATTTGGTTCCACATGAAATATAGTAATGAAAATAAATAAAAAGAAAACCCATAGCTATAGTTAAAATAAATATATGCATTATTACTTTTAGTTGAATCGGCAATTCCTAAACGCACAACATTTATAAAATACATACCTTTGCCACAAAATATTTATCAGTCCCGAGATCATTAAGACGAAATAAACTGTATTATGATTTGGACACAATAATTATCGTTTTTTTTTTCTATTCTTATTGGCATTAACCATGCATTAACTAAACGTAGAAAACAATTAAAGTTTTTTTTAAATTTCGGTTTTTGTACTTTACTATTGGCTTTATGGTGAATTTTCAGTCTTGGATGAAATTAAAAGTAAAAATCTGCACAATAATGTACACTTCCCAGGCCTGTCTGGGAAGTAATGCCACTTATTTTTAAATTGATTATTGTATCAACGCATATAATGATGGACTTCGCGGTGTGTTTTTACTACATTAATGGGAACATTTTCGAGCAAGTTGGAGAAAAAGAGCTTATGTGGTTCTGTACAATATCATCAATAGTTGTAAAGTTAAGCTCGAAATAAAATATATGTGATATTTTAATCCAGCTATAACGTGAAACAGTGACGCCATTCTTGATCCTATTAAATAAAATTGCATTGAGCAATATTGGATTGTTTCCTGTATAGGGAACAATAAGTTTACCAGATTGCATGTACAATTGCGTTTTTTTTCCTCCATACTGCACGTTATTCGGACTTAGAATGCACAAATAGTTTATTCTAACTTGTGTTGTTTTTTAGATATATATATTTAAACCTCGATATGATATATGTGCAATTTGCCCGGCTGTATACATTTTTACTTTGGTCTATATAGATTAGCAAGAAAAAAAAACATGACATTGACAGCTAACTAATGAATTTTTATTACTTATTTCTATTAGAGCAAAGTTTTAACGTATACTGTCGAGCAAAGTGCACGAATGTCATATCGAGTTAAAAAAAACATAAAAAATAAACTGTTTGTACATTCTGAGTCCAAATGAGAAACAATACAATACACACCTTTGGGAAATTTAATGTTCCAAATTTAGGAAACGATCTAATAATGCTGTATTGAGCGTTGTGACTTTGTTTATAGTCAATCAGCCAGTAGTATTGTGCCACAGATACAAAATATGACTGATTGGCTGATTGACCCGAGTCAGGAGGTTTTTCTGTCTACCTTTTTTAAATACCTAAAGGGACTGAGTATAGAATTATTAATAATATTATGTATAGCAACTTATTGGCCTGGTGTCCAATGTAACAGGAAACTACTGTAACTACATCGAAAAACCGAATGTTTGTTTGCTTTTGTCTTTCTGTACATCTTTGACAGTTAATATCTGGGTGAATCAACTTTTAGACCCACACTTTTGACGACTCTGGTGTTACCAAAAATGTCTCTGGTATACCAGAAAATCGGGCTTCTAATATGATATTTTCTTGCTTATTAGGTTTAACAGATGGGATATTCAACGTTTTAATGTACACCATAAACAAAAAAAGAGAAACCATCATTTGACTGCGTTATTTTACAGCGAAGTTTAAAAGTCGTGGCAGATTTGTGTGGGTCTAAAAGTTGAATCACCCATCTATCTCTCACGTATTAAGCCTAATATTTGAAAAAAATAAACAAATCACACATTCTAATGTGGAAAAGAGCGATATTAAACAGTCGGGACCTATAAGAAATCTAGATCAACACAAATCTTCTCAATTAGGGGGTATTTCTAACTAAGTTAACAGTGTTCTTATGTTGACAACCTGTCCCGTGTGACATCGCTTTATGGCAAAAGGGTTACCAAATAAAAAATCTTTATACTCTTTGTATTGTAGGGAGACAATGCTTGAATAGGTAATTCAACTTTTGAAGGGTTAAGTTTGAATCAGAAACCAGTTAAGTTTCGTACTTTACATGACTGGTTCTTGGTTAGTTTGATTCATTAAATTATTCAAATCCATCGCATTTTGTGAACATCATGGAGTTACTTCAATTATCTAGAGTCTAAATACTATTCTTATTACCTACATTGTATCATATTACTAAAAGTTCAAGTTGATTGTTGCTTTTAATGTCTGTCTGTCCCAATATTACCCGACCCACTTCTAGGTGTTAGAATTTTACTAATCCTAAACACACAATCTTTCCATTTGGACCAGTGTTTCAGGAACAAAAAGTTGTAGGACGTCTATATATATACTACAGTATTCTTCTTACGAACATACTAGGTACACATATACAATCATGGCAAGAAAGGAATTAATATTGCAATTCCCATATCAATCCGTGTCAAACGTAGGTTTCTGGAATTGTACAGTTCGCTAACATTTAGAGCGGCGCTCTATCAAAACGCTAAGAGAAGCTAATGTTATTTGACATGAATGTAAACTGCGTCTGCCTAACAGCTAAATTTCAAATCAATGCGTTCATCGCAAATTGATGAGTATTTTCTTACTTGTGGTAAAAAACTTCAGTAACTATTTTCGTTGTGATATAGATACAAAGGATCCAGAGTTGATCGACTAAATATATATATATACTAATAAAGTAATTGGTAATAACTTATTACCGGCATGGTATAAAAGTATCACATAGTATTAAGATCGTATAGAAATAGGTGTAATATCGGGGTTAACATAATTGCTAATTGTAAATAGTTTCCAGAACTAGTTGGAAACATTATTGTTGATTGTTGTATAGTTTACAGAATTAGTCGGAAACTACTAAATAAAAACAATATAGGTAAGTAGAACCCCGCTAAGGTGGCGGATGAATAGATATTTCCCTGGAAGCGGATCACAACAAATTATGTACCTAAAGGGATCGAGTGGCAATGCATTCGTATAGCTAACAGATAACTTATTTTTGCATAAGCTCAATTCGTAAATCGAAAGCAGCCGCATAAACTAGTTGTACCGGTTATGATCTGCGTCCTCCGACGTTCATTAAATTAGTTACATTTTTTAAAGTAAAAAACTGATGACTTACAATACCTAACCTAAATAATAACAAATAAAAATAGTAAAGAAAGCGAAGAAAGACCCAACCAAAAGAAAACCTACCACCCAAAACAGAAAAATAAAACAAAATGCACCAATGAATGACATCACACCTCCATGGCGTTAGGTTCTTTATATGACTCACCGGAGTGGTAACGACTCTCGTTGCGCGTCAGGCGGCGGTTGGTCCTGCCCGGAGGGGAGCGGAGCGCGTGTGCTCTCACTGCCCAATAAAGAACCCAAAAACACGAACTATGAAAAGTAGCTGGCCACTATAACCTCTAATTATTACATAACCTAAAAGCTTTGCCCATCTACTTTTGACAAAGACATTACACACCACAAGTACAAATGAATATTTAAATTTGGAAGCGAAAACGACGTAAAAAAAGATCAACAAAGAGTCTTTTTAAAAAGGTACGTTTCCGATTCCAATTTTTTTATCCTGTTATAATTATCATGTATACAATAGTGAATAACAAAACAAGTACCTAGGTATGTAGAACGTAAACAAGTGTACAACTTGTTCTGATCCCAGAAAGAGCAATGACGAATCTTAAAAGTAGAACAGGTGTAAAAGCAAAAGGAAAATGGTGTGTTGTTCCACCACGCTTCCATGACCACATTTCTCGGCACTCCAATATCGTCTTTTGTTTTGTCCTTACGTTATATCTTGAGAGACACGCATGATTATTATAGCTTTTTGACTTAATTTAATAACAAACGGTAATAGTAAACATATATGCTAAATTAAATTGAAAAAAAAAAACCCCATGTACATGCTTTTTTTTAGATCGACCACGAAGCAAAAGAACCAACCTCAAAAAAATTGTAACGTCTGGCTACGAATATTCTACTTATAATTAAAAAAAATTGAGGCTACGTGTACTTTGAGTTATGTACATTCATCCACTGGAAGTTGTCAGACGAAAAAACTGGTCCCATAAAAAACGAAAACTACCTACCTACTTTCATTATATATAGATAAAAAATTATTATATTAGGTACAAGTACATATATAGTGTGACCGAATTACATTCATAATTAATTACTTAACAAGGTAGTTAGCTCGATTTTTTGTTAGGTGTATTCATTCACTCTTTTAATTTTATTGTAGGAAGTAAGCTGAAAAGTATACCAATCTGACCATGCGATTTAAAAAAGATAAATGAGGTGAGAAAATTATCTATGACAGATTCTTTTTTACTAAGTTTTTACCCGAAGAACAAGTCATTAATAAAGTTAATATTCTTATTTACGACTCGTAATAAAAATAATCTGTATAAAACAAAATCTTAGTACTACTATAGAGTTTAATTGTGCTGGATATCATTCTCGGCACGGTTCCGTTTCTAAGTTTCATGGTTGCCATGGTACGGTTTGATGTTACACATATTAAAACAATGAGTTGATCAAAACCGATCCATGTCGCCCCAGATAGACGACAAGAATCGACAACACACAGCTTATGGAAAGTGACGTGACATTTTGGAAGGACTCATTTTTTTTCCTTTTCGCCCTTTCGGACAGGCCATACTGACCAAGACCCTAGGCCATACTGCCACTGGAAGGCCTCATTTTAAATAAATCTGTAGTATAAGGCTATAAATAAACCGACGTTTTGTACGAGTTATTGTTTATCTGTGTAATGTTTAAGGTTAATTCAATAGAAACCATCTGCAAAAATTGTGTGATCGCAAAAAATTATCAACCCGGGCGATATTTCGATGAAAAGCAGGCCCAACATAATTTATTTACTTGATAGGTCAGTGCTTTATAATTATATAAATAGCAATGTGATTTCTGATATTTAGCTCTCTATTTTAAGCAATCTTTATTTTAATTACAATAAATTCAATTTTAGACTCATCGCCAATCGCCTTAATTTGGTATAAGAGGGTTTACCAACACACGATCTTCTTTTTAGTCACAGATAAAATAGAGTAAGCTTGGCAAAGTACGTGTACGAGTATAAAATAAAACTTTCTACATATCCGAACTTATGGCAATAAGCAGTGGCCGAAAAAAAGATTCTTTTTATTTCAACATCAATACTTTTTTTTTACAAACTTTGACGTTACGTATTTCTCTTGCCTAAAATTGTCGTTATTGTATTTTTAGTGTGCCGGACCAATTTCCGCAAAAATGGATAGCGCTGAAATTGAAGTGGACGTAGTGCGTTTGGATTCCGACGCCATAGAAGGTCATTTGCGTACGTCAACGGCGTTTTTACACGACATAATGTCCCAGGACGACGATAACTCGGAACCCGAAGAAAACTCTGCGTCTCTGAAGCATAGTTCAGTTCATAGCGTTGCCAATACCTGCTCCCACTGCGGAAAAATATACAAGAAGCCGATCACTTTGCGGAGGCATATGCTTCTGAAACATAACGCGCAACGCAGTGAGTGTTCACATTGCGGCAAGACGTATCCATCGCAGCTTAGTTTAGAGAAGCACGTGAGATACATGCACCGCAAGCATCGATGCGCCGTATGCTACAAGGCGTTTGACGATGGTCAGGGTCTGCTGAAACATGGTGAGGGGTGCAAAAAGGCAGACGTGGCTTGTGAAGTTTGCGGAAATGTGTATACATCTGCTGTATCGCTGCGCAACCACGTGAAATACATGCATCCCGCAAAGACAGGCCACTGGTGCGAGCTCTGCCGCCGAGAGTTTGTTAGTGAAACGAATTTGCTCAACCATAGGTTGGTATTTCATGTTCATTGTTAGAGATATTCAATAATGGAATGCAACTGTTCAGTTTTTGTTACTTAAAACTAGATGTGAGATTTAGTTCTACGTTATTTAGTACTTAGACGTTTTTACATCTAGATTGACTTAGTCATAACTAATAACCGTACTTCGAACAAATAGAGCACTGAGCGGACATTTCAGACGTAACAACGAAATTAAACCAATTATTGTTAAATGTATGTCGCGACTTTTAGGAAAAAAATACAATTGTCGACTATGGTATACTGGTATAGTTACCCGCTCTGTTTGGGCGATGTATGCTCATAACCCTCTTTTTTGTTTCAGCGTGGTCAGGTAAAAAGTATCCTATAACATCCACGGATCTGTCCAGGCATTTTGACGTGATAAACTCACAGACACATGCATACCAAAAGCTTCATTCATTTATTTTTATGAAAATATCTTCAATGCGCAGACATATTTTAACGATATTAAAGTGTACGACTTTTTAATTTCGAGTTCCTAGACATCTTTCAAATTTATTTTCCATGATACTAACTTTACACTCAACGAGTCAGTCACTCGACTTTAAGAACTACCTATATTTTCCTACCTTCAAATAGTCCGTTTAAATTTTTTAGCTATCTTCAATGTACCTAGAGACATTTCATTTCTATCACTTTACAATATACATTAATTAATGAGTACATGCACAGGAGCACGGTCCACCCCGCCGGAGGGACCGACTGCGTCTGCGGCCGGCACTTCTCGTCCCTCCCCGGCCTGCAGAGTCACGTGCTCTACAAACACAGCAAGTACTCTGTTAAATGCCGCCACTGCCACAAGGCGTTCTCGACCGCGGCCCGGCTGGCGAGCCACCTCGACCGCCTGCACGGAATCGGCGCAGACGACACTAAAACTACTGATCTTTAACATCTATTTAATGAAGTGATTAATATTTCGTACGTTTATTTTCCATACTGTAATACATTAGCTTTTAACGTATTTGCATTAAAGCCGAGGCGCGTACGTCTGCGGGCAATTCTCATTCTGCAGACACTTGTTCTACAAGCCCAGCAAGTACTCTGCCAAGTGTCACTACTGCGCCAAGGCGTTCTCAACCGCTGCCCTGCTGCCGAGCCGTAGAAAAATACTCATTTTTAATGCACCATTTGATGAACGTGAGATCGTGAGCGACGCGAAACTTACGCCGCTTAAGGGCCGATTTTTTTTTTTTATTAATATGTAGTGCAATGGATATGGATGAAAATTTTCAAAAATCTTGAAATATTGTTTATAGGTAGGAATAAGCCTCCTTAATGTTAGAAAAAAATGACATCTGTTTTTTTTTTTCTGACAACAAGGAGGCTTATTATACCTATAAAGATTTTTGAAAATTTTAATCCATTCCCTATTGCTTCAGCCACGCTAGTGCATACAAATAAAATGTCTATTGTAGATGGTGAACAACTGTAATTACTAAATGTAACGTAATCCTAATAATTCAGCTGCATAGTAAATATACTTTAATGTACGCAGGAATAATTAATTACGTAGTTGTAATACAATTGATTGGAGAATAATAAAAAATCAAACTGAACCGAAGAATTGGAGATTATTCATAAGCTTCTTAAAATGAATAACTGTGTAATAAATCAGCTTAACGTAATTATATTGAAGCCGGAGTTCGTATTGGGTCTGCGGGCGGGCGGTTCTCGTTCTGCAGAGCCTCTCAAACACTGACCTCTATATATTAGGACTGGACTGGCTGCTATCAACTTAAGTTTTTGTTAATCGCCATTTTGGCGCTGTAGGCACTCGTGGGCAGGACGAGTGTCCATGGAACTAAAATTAGTGAAGTCGGCAAGTGGACATTTATCTAATATGTCGTAGTAACTAATATATCGATCGTTTTTACATCTAAATTCGCATCTGTGGGTGGTTGGGGGTAACTTACTAAAGTTCGTCATAGACGGTAGGTGAGCCACTAAGACTACCAGCTTGGAATCGCCGTAGACGTCAAAAAACTGACTCTCTGTTCTTAACATTTAGTATGGTACTCTAAGTAAAAGAATACTATACAACCTTTGAATTTCGCTGATTCTGTTTACGGGATGATATATACAAAGGATACTAGATATGTTTTGCAATACACAAATATGAAACAAAGAGGTGGCATATCATATATATTTTTTAAACTATATTTCCATAGACAATGTTCGGCGGGAAAAAGTTTTCTTTTTTATTTCATTTTTTATAAAAAAATTGATTTAATATTTAAAGATGTCGGCGTGGTCTAGGGGCGACTTACGAGTTGTAATTCGTTACAACTTTGAGAGGGGTCCGTGTTTAGCTGACTGTTTTAAGGAAATGCAATCTATATTCAAACAAAACTGCCCTCATCGTGCACCTGTTTACCGTTGGTATTGTGAGTTTAAACGTGGAAATTTCGAAGTTTCTGATGCACAAGTATCGGGACAACGCAGTGACGCATGTATTCCAGATAACGTAGTCAAAGTAGAAGAAATGTTAAGAGTTGATCGTCGAACGACCTATATGCAAATAGAAGAAGCCCTGGGCATTAATGCACCAAGCGTTCATAAAATTTGGCACGAAATTTTTGGAGTAAGAAAAGTTTGCACTCTATGGGTACCTCACGACCTAACGGAGTAGCAAAGGGACTGTAAAATAATGTTAAATTTTTTTGAAAACGGGTCGATTGCTCATGTTAACAGCATCGCATAACTTGGGTAAATTATTATGATGTGCCATCTACAAGTAAGAATAAAATTTGGCACTTTGAAAATGAGCCTACACCAACCCAACCCCGCAAATAAAAATCTGTTAAAAAGAAGATTATAGCTGTATTTTTTGTTGCATTTTTTGCCACTAACCGTGGTATAATCGAACAAGTTGTTCTGGACAGACAGCGTACTTTACCAGCTAACTGGTACACTAATGAATGTTTACCTAAGGTTCTTGATAAACTTAAGGAAATCCGTCCTAACTCCAGACTCGGTACTTGGCATTTTGAGCGGCTCTTACAGTGATTTTTTTTAAACTGCTGGGATAAAATGGTTGAGCACCCACCATACAGCCCCGCCCTAGCCCCTTGTGACTGCTTTATTTCCTATTATCGAAGATAAGCTGAAAGGGCGGAAATTTACCAGCGACGAGGAACTTTTAAGAGCTTGGGATCATGAGTGTGCTGTACTTCCAGAAAAAAAATGGGCTAGATATTTTTGATGATTGGTTTTTACGCATGCATGACCAAATGTATCAACTGTAACGGAAATTACTTTGAGCTATTGTAAAAAATAAAGTTGTTTTGCAAATTTGATCTAGTAACCTTTGTACACTGTATTTAAATAAATTTATTCGTGTTTAGATCAGTGACTTTACGTGGTGGCCAGTATATAATAAAAATATATTGTTGAGCAACCATATTGAATTACTGTGATTAATTAATGTAAAAGTTAATTGGGCATTCCAAAATTTGTTGCAGAATTTCGTTCCACGGATTTTTTTTTTAATAAAAGTAGTTGAAATTACATATATATCAACATTTTAGCAATGCCGTAATTTAATTAAACCAGGATCAACATTATTTTGATTCCTCCTTATTTCGCTCAATAATTATAGGTAATGTAATGGTAATTCGTAGGTCGTAGGTCTAGGTATGGTCTGTTGTTTACAGGTACGATTCGATTTCATATCAGCAACAAGCTTTGAAATTGATCCTTGTAACATTTAACTGGAAATACCTAAATGTGCATTTCAATTTCATACCAATTAGTTACAGCTGTGGGAAACTGAGTGTAATACAAATATTATTGGTGAAAACCACCGTTCCATTAATTAGGTCTATAATTACATCAAAGCCGTTTGAGTGAAAGATATAAATTATTCTCATGAATTATTGCGCAAATTTAAAGCGCATGTGAAATTAAGTTAAATAGCTTCGAATGCGATTTATTATTTAGCTGTACTAAATTGCGTAGAAAGTAAATCACAAACCATTAAATATAAAAATGCCAACAAGGAATTTTGTTTTAATTTACAATTTACAAAGGAAAGCGAAGTCGCTTCGGAGTACACACAGAAGTACGGGCATTTGCTTATTAGAAATGTCTGATATTTGTCTCATTGCTGAACATATGCCTACTGATGTGCAAATTGCAGAAACTTTCCAAAATGCTTAAAAAAGGTCTTTTAAAAGTGTAAGTTAACACTGGATTTAAGACCTTTTATGTACTAAAAAATTCTTAAAAAGGTATTATAAACATGTAAATTAACACTAAACTTAAGATCTTTTTTAAGCATTTTGGAAAGTTCCCGCAATTTGCACATCAGTACATATGCCTGTCTCGATATCTACTCATCCGTCTCTAGTGAAATTTGCCCGTTCATCTTAGCTCAATATTTGTGCTCAAACGAGATGGTTTTTATTAGAGCGACCTAGAGTAGGACACTGTACGTGGAATTAATTACTATACGATCACATGACAGTATCTATTTAAACTGAAATATTATAAATACAGTATCAATAATACGACACAACTGACTGAACTACAAACTGGCATTTTTGTAAACAAATTTCCCTCAAAAACGCATACAATTTTCGGATGGACAACTTCAACCATTCTAATATTTCGCATCGAAATGGCTCAAACGAAACCGTGCAATCCGAAACTCAGGTAAATTGCCAAAGGCTGGGATTTATTAAGTTTTCCGAAACTGGCTAAAACTAGGAAACTGGGAAATGCAGGCACGCTGGCGCTTTTTCCAGTTAGCGAGTGTGTCCGGTAAATGAATTAGTGAGTTATCCGATATAACATTCCTTATTCGCATTCTGAACTTTTGCTCACGGGGCATTTATTCACAAATGAGATCAAAAGACAAGTTGCACTTATACTGATTTTCGTCTTACTTGTTATATCCCAATGCTATCCATCGTTTAAATACTTATGTAGGTTACAAGCTAACGTTATCTAGAATCTTGATTTTTTTACTTTATAACATCTCTACGACATATCTGTTCTCCTTTTTCATAGACACTGTCGCTATTATCTCCATACTCTTTGTGTTGCGAGAATTGGGATGTTGACTATACTCAAATAAATTTAAAATATCTGTGCAAAATGGTACTTTCTATGATAAACCCTACAAAAAAAATTAAGTTCGATACCTTACGTGTAGCTTGTTTTATGAGCCTTTAAAGTTGGGTTGAACTGTTGAAGCTAGTTCAACGAGCTATTGTTAATAAAATAAGTTACATGTAGTCCGACTGTAACGCCTTATAACAATGGAGCGACGTCACTCAGTGACAAAGCTCTTAAATAAAGAGAAAGAAAACTGTTTATTTACAACAGTTAAACATATAGAGATTGGATTATTAATATACAGAATAAGTAATCGCATAAATTTATTCAGACTACATGTGGAAACCATTGATTATCGGTTATTATGACAATCGAATCACTCATCACTATTTACATCATCTGTCATGTGTCAAAAGACAGATGGTAGAAATCACGGCCTATAATGTCCCCATAAAAGGAAGCAAGGTGTGACGTCACATAGTCGCTTACGCTTTAGTATGGAGTGTTTTTGGGAAAATAAAAAATGTGATTTTAACACTGTTGTATCTCGGTGAGTTTGTATGAGATTGAAGTATCTTTTTCACCAATTTATCAATTATTGAGAAGTCTTTTTATAACATACCATAGAAAAAATATTCAACATCCCATTTACCTACGATCATAACTGTCCAGCATACATCATGTCAGGGGCGGTGTTACTATTAATAGCCGCTCAACATTGCCTTGATTGCAATTAACACGTGATCGACCGCCGGTGACATGGTTCGTAATGGGTTTTCATGCCTGCTTTGTAGGTAACATCGGATATTAATCTGCAAAGGAAAATGGCGGCTATCACCACAGGGTGTGGAGGTAATAGACAGAGACTATTCACCGATTGCATCACTGTCGATGGTCAGTTTCGTTGTACAATGAATGAATGAAGAGTGACCAACAACAATGACAGTGTTACTCATTTCCCGCCGTAATTTCTGCTATCACTAAACCAAGGGCATTCTACGCCTATCCCTATCCCTTAGTGTAGCGACTGTATGGTTGTATTTCTGAATAATTGACTTAAACAGTATATCTTAAGGAAAAAAACAAGTTACTCATAGTCGAACGTTGTTTTTATGTCAATCACAGTAGGTTCTCTTCCTAACCCATGCAGCCCGGTTACAAGAAAACAACCATCACAAAGCTATTTTATGTAGAACCACAATAACGAGAATTGTTCATTATATTCTCACTAAATAATATCATCATCATCAACATGATCAGCCTATTATATACGTCTCACTGCTGCTGTGCCTCTCATGGATGATAGGGAATAGGCCCACTGCGGGTTGGAGACTTCACAGACACCTTTGATTTTTTTCGCATATATATGCAGGATTCATTCATAGAAAAGGATTCATTCATACATTCCGTACATAAATTCTGAAAAACTCAGTGGACCGGATTTGTAAGTCGCACGCGTGAACCACTCGGCTACCGGAGCTTCTAACGTAAAATCTATATTACACCTACCACAAAAATACGTAAGCAATTCCTGTATTATTACTAGTGCGACTAATATTATCTGTCTCTTCATCTAATAAATAGCGAGAGTGACTTATACCGTTGCGCCAATTGTGCTAGCACGGCAGTTTACACAATTTACATAAAAGTATCTTTTTTTAATCAACTAATAGATATGGTAATTAAAATCCAACAGCCTATTCAAATAGTTGTATACAATAGAGTACAAAAATAACATTTGCGAAGTTGTTTTGACTACAATATACGCGGAAAAACATGAAATATAATGCAAATTTAGTCAGGACATTATTTGTCACAGGCCTACTTATTAGTAAAGCTGTTTGTTAGTGTCCTACTAGTAAACAAATCGAGCAACAAAATGTAGCTCTAATAAATGCCTATAAAACTCACTCCTCAAAACGCATTCGACTTTGATTTCAAAAATCTGCACGGATTTTCCAGAACAACGGCTCAAAACACTAGATGAAGTCACCTCTTAAACAAAAACAAGTAATCAAAATCGGTTTAACCGTTAGGAGCTACAATGCCACAGACACACACACACACAGATACACACGTCAAATACGTTTAATCCCTCGGCAAAAAAGTGGGGTGTTTTATAGCCAAGGATTAAAAATATGTAGGAAAACATAATCTAGAAAAAAATAATTGAATAAAGCAATAAGAACTAGAGGTGAACGTTTCCGGCAAAGCTTAGCCTAGGAGATGATTGCGTCAACTTCAGAGGATTTAAGATAAATCTTCAGATAAATCTGGAGACTGCGAGTTTATATTTAAAGGTAGAATTAAGTGAGTTACACATTACTTCAGAGGCTGGGAAAATAGGGATTGCCAGCCAAGTAGATGTAGGGAAACGAGGCTGAAAATCCATTTTCACGCCGAGGTACGTATAGTGCTTTTCTCAATAATAAATCAAAAAATTCTGATTCTCAAACATGTAGTCAAAAAAAACGTACAATGAGATAAATGAAAATTCAAATGAACACGTTTATTTTTAACTAGGCGGTGTCCGCAACTTCGTTCGCGGAGAAAAAATCATAACCCCTCTTTTTATCCAACAGCGTAGTAGGGTAAAAAATATCCTACAACCATCCGTGGATACCCAGCTATCCGCGTACCATAAGTAGTTAAAATCTGTTTAGCCGATATGGCGTGATGAAGCCACAACGACACATACGATTCTTCTATTTTATTACTTGTAAGACAACACAAAATAATCTAACATAATTCAATCAATTTCTTCCTTCAAGCATCGATATAAGCAGTGTCTTTTAAATAATAATCACTTAATCGAAAATTTACTTTTGAATTGGATGATCTTAGATTTTCATTATGTACCTACAATAAAACATAAATCAACCTGAAAATATTTCGCTTCAATACGCATTTAAGAGCCAATCGTTTTTTCCTGCCCGTGTGAATTCAATTCATAGTTCGACACAAATCACCTGCACGCGTGTTTAATACATATTTCTGAGCTCAGAAATACCCATCCGATTACTACGTATCCCGCCCAACCAATTTTGGCCTCTACCGCTTACATATAGATGACTAAATCGACCATTCTCGTAAGCTTCCAACTGGAAACACATTTACCGATATTCCACATACTCTTACTATATTCGTGTAGCCATTGTGAATAGAACATTATTTCAGATGTGAGAGACTGCAATTTTCGATTATAAGTATTATCCTGCTAGTGGTAGTAGTAAGGTTGTTTGCCCGGTTGATCGAACTAGTGCAGATTTTCAGTTCGTACGTTCCAGTGAAAATTTGTGCATAAGATGTGGCATTAAGTTTGCGCCTGTGATTAAACGGCTGACTAGCAAACGCTCGAGGCTTATTAGTTCCTGTTCCGTTAATGGGCTATCCCGAAACACATTAATTCAACATTCTTGAAATTCGTGTAGTTAAAAGAAAGTACCTATCTGGAAGACTGCATTTACATATTTGCATTTTGTTTAGTTCAATAAGGTTGTTGACTAATCTCAAAATTTGTAAAAATTATATAATACCCTAAGTCAAAATTTTGAGCATTGAAAGTTAGGTGCGATAGTCCATTTTTAATGTATGAAAATATTAAACTAATACGACCATTGAATAACCCAAAAAAAAGTAAGGTAACTTTTGTTATGAAACTGTTTTAATAAACCGTAAGTTTTAACATAGCTGCAGAACAAAGTTCTTAATTTCGACGAATTTGACATCACCAGGCTTTAGTATGAACCTTTTTTTTGGGACAGTCCAAAAATGTGCTTTTAACGATGTTATATCTCGGGGATTTTTTATCGGATCGAAGATATTTATACCAATATTTCTGTTATAAAGCTATCGTTCTACTTACATATAACATGATTATTATTATTATTATTGCAAGCCTGTAATGTCCCACTCCCCTCTTTTTCCATTGGTCTCGATTTTGAGCATCATCTGGCCAGTCCTTTTCAAAGGAGTACAAGTCGTCCCGCCATCACCGACGAGGTCTGCCACGTCTCCATTTTGAGTTATGTGGCTCCCACTCTGTGGTCTTCTTAGCCCACAAATCATTCGGCATACGGCAGATGTGAGCAGCCCAGTCCCACTTCAACCTTGCCGCCTTCCGAGCTACATCAACTATCTGGGTTTGTGAGCGCAGCGTGGTGTTCCGGATACGATCCATTAGCTTTACACCTAATATGCTGCGCTCCATAGCTCGCTGGCAAACCCTGAGTTTGGACTTCTGAGCTTCCGTCAAAGACCAAGCCTGAGCCCCGTAGGTGAGAACTGGAAGTATGTACATGTCCATGAGCTTACGTTTGAGTGACATCGGTAGGTCACCCTTCATTAAGTGTTTCATGGACCAATAGCTCCTCCAGGCGTTTTTGGTCCGACTCTCAACCATATAACATACCACATAAAAAAGTTGTCAATGCAGTTCTAACGTTCTGACGTCAAATTTATTCGTATATTTGATAATTCATCATTTTAATGTCACCCTTGGCGTTTAAATAGACAGACTTACTTAAAAAAAAAAAAAAACTACAATTTGGAGGTCACTGGATCAAAATACTTTTAAGATCTTTTGTATGTATGTATGTGGCTTCATCACGTCAAATCAAAGCTGGGTATCTCCAGAGAGTTATAGGATACTTTTTCCCGACAACTCTGAGGAAAACAAGAGGGGTTATGACTTTTTCTCCTCTGCGAACGAAGTTGCCCTGTAGTAATAAATAAAATCACTTTTTGAGCAAGTACATACCTTGACGTAGCTCAGAAAGCGGCCACTATGTGGGTATGTTGATTCGAAGATCATTGTTCCGATAGTCGTTTCGGTAAACGGTCCTATAGCGAAAAGTCTCAATCCATATCTCTTTTGACGACCAATTTGGCTCAGTGGGAGTAACGTTGCCTGCAAAGCTGAGGTCCTGGGTTCAAATCCCGGTAAGGGCAAATATTTGTGTGATGAACATTAATATTTGTTCATGAGTCTTGGATGTTTTCTATGTATATAAGTAATATATCTATTAAATATATCGTCGTCTAGTACCCATAACGCAAGCCTTATTGAGCTTACCATGGGACTAGTTCGATTTGTGTAAAATTGACCCGTAATATTTATTTATTTATCTCTCAAATTCGCTAGCCGGCTGATTCAAAGCTCACATACAGTAGGCTACTGCCTGTCGCATCGTCAGGATGTTCCTCTAACCGCCATTAGATTGAGCCTTGCCCCAATGCCGGCAGTAGGTATCCTAGAATAGGTTTATATAGTGTGTTTATATTTTACTTTTCATACACTTATTGACAAAATTCCTAGCCTAGAAGATAAATTATAAAGATCATTAATAAATGTTTATTTCGTTTATTTTCACTTTTATTTTGCTCATTCGAATAAAATTATATTGAAATAAAGGAAGTTACGCAAAAAGGAACGAAAACTCAAATGGCTATTCAGGAATTCTTCAGACAGGGTGGGGCTGGGTGGATTTTCTGGTGACGGGGAAGCTGAAAACAAATTAAAATATTAAATAAACTAACTAAATTTACTGTCAATAACGGGCCGGAATAGGAAAAAAAGGAAAACAACATAGCATTTTTTTAAATAAATATATAGAACACCCTAACTTTAACGGCTGAAAATTCAGGTGAAAAAATGTTTTAAGCTGATGAAATACGTACATGTAAACAAGTTATTATATGCTAATACTCGTACAAAACAAACATTGTAACAGACTATTTGGAGGTCACGAAAAATATATTTTTGGATTTTTAGTATGTTTGTATTTGTCCACAACGACACTGTGGCTTCATCACGCCAAATCGACTAAACGGAATTCAACTATTTCCCGTACACGGGTATCTTCAGATGGTTATAGGATATTTTTTTACCTGACTACACTGAAATAGAAAGAGCTTTAATGACTTTATCTCCATCGCGTACGAAATTGCAGGCACCTTCTAGTAATATATCAATAATCAACCTAAATTACAACTCAATAGCAGATTTCGACTAAGTCCAGACAGTCGTACAATACGGGGGTACCTGACAAAGAGTCCTTTTAACTAAATTCATACAAATGCCTTGAGACTAGGGTTACCAACTTTAATTCAATCAAATATAGTATTATCGCAACGCAACAAACATATTTATACGCGATTAAGCCACGTTTGTGGTGTTATGATAATGAGTGAAAATCGTGTTAGTTTAAATCAATGTCAAATATAGTATTTTCGAAGCTGTTACTTCTTAAAAATATAGTATGTAGATGGCAAGAAAAGAATCAAAAAATATAGTACGTATCTGGTGAAAATATTAATTTATTTTTTAAATAAATATTTATTGCTGCTCTATGCCTATTTTTTTTTAGAAAGTAACGACGGTGACCGTGACAGGTGAAAGAAGGAAAAGTTCTGCGTTCCGCTTTACGCAAAATATAGTAGTTACGCCTAACATATTTTTTTTAAGAAATATAGTATTTGATCCCCTAATATAATAGGATACTATAACCACTCGCTTGCTTCAGATTTAGGATTGAACTCTATTTATACTGGAAATAAGACAGGTGACAAGTAACTACAGTTACCGAAAGCAAATGAGTGGATAGTATATAGTAGGGTTGGCAACCCTACTTGAGACAGCGAATGTAGTCGGGAGTAAGACCCGGAGTTCATGCACTCATTCATTGCCCTCGGCTGATCGCATTAACGCCGCTGTGGAAGTTTCTGTTTACCGCTGCATCTTCGTGAAGCTTTATTTCAATCGAATTAACTAAAGAGAGCCCGCGACTGCGCGATTCTTTGACAAAATGTAATCATAATTACAAACAGGATTTCATTTATTAGGATGGATGGTTTGGGAAACTTCATGCGAGCCGTCTTGCCTGCCATGATCTTTGCCCGACCTACTGAATAATATATCTATTATATATTTTACTAGCTTGTGCCCGCGACTTCGTCCGCCTTAAATTCGTTTATCGCAGATAAAGGTATTTTCCGGGATAAAAAGTAGCCTATGTCCTTCCCCGGGACTCAAACTATTTCCATACCAAATTTCATCCAAATCGGTTCAGCGGTTTAAGCGTGAAGAGGTAACAGACAGACAGACAGACAAACTGACAGACAGACAAAGACAGACAGACAGACGGACACACGTTCGCATTTATAATATTAGTATGGATTTTATTATCATATAATTCGTATTGGTTTTTATTCGTCATTTGTCGACATTATGTAGCTAATTGATTAGTTATTCGAATTATTGTTTTCAACTTTAGCATATTTATATATATATTTTTAATAATAATTGCTCTTTTTTTCTTATGTAATTACATAATCAACATAATATTTAGCGACAAAATTGTTGTAAACCGACATATTTTGTCTTTTATCACCTATTTTAGTCCTTGATACTCGTACTCATATTTTAGAAACAAATAGATCGCATCTCTTTCATGTGGACGTGAATTTTAAAACAAAAGAAACCATAGACAGCATTCATTTCTTTTTTTCCGCGGTGCTTCCTTTTCTACAAGTGTATTTGGCTTTTATATTATTATTTTGTTGCATTTTATGTTTGATTGAAAAGTGCCTAGTCGTAGTTAAATCGTTGTACAATGAGGGTTTTCTAAAATATAAATATCATCAGTTGGCGGCCATGACGTAAGGTCTAACTGACAAGAAATGTCAACATCCACCAATCACACTATAAGATTTTGACACTTCTTGTCAATTAGACCTTACGTGATATTAGCATTTTAGAACACATCATTAAGTCAAAAAATGTTCGGGTGCGTCTTCCTTTGCGTCTCATATAGCAACCTACGCCACTCGCGTTATACTCTTTTTATACAAGGTTTGCATAAAATAATAATTCATTGATACCATGCATACTTTCATACGAAAGTAACTCTGTCTGTCTATAACCTTTTCAAACTAAAACCGCTGAACCGATTGAAATTTGGCATGGAAATATTATGAGGAGCTAGGAAGAACATAGATTAGATAGATACATAGGGATGAGACAAGGTGGTTAATAGGGTAAGAGGGAGGTTAAGGTTGCAGAGGCGCGGTGTCAGAAAAATTACAAGGGAAGCGTATTCATTTAGTTAGTTCTTGGTAATGCGGGCAAAACCGCGGGTAAGTTCTTGTTAATTATAAGTTCGTCTAGCATTTAAATAACAAATTGAGATGCAATATAAGTTAATATTCTATAAGATCTACCATTACATGAATCTCAAGTGCCTAGAAATGTAGGCAAGAGGATACGCAGTATTTACAACTTACGCCCATGCTTCAATTGGGATGTTGACAATTATTGAGAATTGTTTTCTGTGGTATGTTATACAATGATCTCTCGATAATACAGTAGGTGAAAAAACTACTTTAATCTTATAAAAACTCACCGAAACACAACAATGTTAAAATTCCTATACCTTGTATGGGGACTTGGGGAGATTAAGAACATTGTTCTGCAGTTTATCGGAACGGTTGCATAACAAAGGTTACCATAAATTTCATAGGTTATTCAATGGTATTATTAGTTGCTAATATTTTCATACTTTAAAATGGACTTTATCTACGTCTTTATTATAAATCAAGCTTATTTCGCATCAAATTTTTATTTTCATCTGAGTACATTCAACATCCCAATTCTAGAATTTTCCTTTTGTCCCGACAAACCTTCGCGAGACAGGTCACGAAAGGGCGGCCGTGTCATGCTCGGTCACTGCTACAGACGGTTTCTCGTTACCCTGATCTGGCATCGCAAGCATTGTCACACAGGTGGTGGACATCGACCTCTCGGTTCACTCCCATTCATCGTATCAACGGTGTCCCTTGTTTATGTCTATTACGCGTTGCAAGCGTTCATAGGCTGCGGTGACTGCTTAACATCAGGCAGGCCGTACGCTTGTTTGCCACCTTAGTAGTATAAAAAAAACACGAAATAAACTCAGAATCGAGGTATATTCAAAGGTAAACATGTATAATCATAATCACTGATTGGCAATAGATTATTTTTCATCCAACGTTTAAGGGCCTAAGCACAACACGTTACACACGCAAGTCAGTATGCAGCTTTATAGAAATGAACTTTCTTAACACATTCACTGCTAGGCAGTAGGCACCCGCCTAGCAGGCTCTCTGCTCGTAGACGCGTAGCCAATACCATGCGTTTCCTCGTATGTACAGGAAAATACGTAGCGCTACGAAAAGCTTGGCAGAGAAAGTGTTAAAACGCGCCACGACAGCGTGTTTAAAAACGCGGTGTACATAGGTCCGAATTGTAGTAAAGCGCGTTCTTCAAAAATCTGCTCTGTTACTGTGACGATCACGTGTTTTCAGTGTTATCATATCACCAATGAGTAAATGAGACACATTTTTATATAAAATCTATTAATTGAAATGAAACAGGGCATTTTATAGACTAATTATTATTAAACTGAAGTATTTGGTATCATCAAAAGATGCATTAGCCTCGAGACCCTGATTGGCCGTAAAACATTCCCGACCCAGATTTTCGTATCACTTCGCGCGTAGCCGATAACATGAGGAAATGCGTATGTCACGAAAAATTACTACGGGCAGAGCGCCCGCCTAGCGGGTTCCCGGTCGAGAAAGTGTTAATCAATAAGTTACGAATAGGCTGTAATAAAATAAGTGAAAAACTGAATAAATACTTTTTGCGCGACCCCGTCTGATAGTACTATAGTTAAAAACCATGCTTATGATTATGTTATAGGGGGCAATCGAGCAGACGGATCGCCTGATGGTAAGCGATCACCGTCGCCCATAGACACCTGTCACACCAGAGGACTCACAAGTGCGTTGCCGGCCTTTCAGGTTGGTGTGCTTATCCTAAAACGAAATAAATTGCTGCTTTTTAGCCTCCAACTCTAATTATACATAACGGGATTAAATAAATGTAATGGGAATACAAATTTCGGTGAATCTACCGTAACGGGATTCAACATAATGAGATTCAACCTAATGAAAGTCAACATAAAGGGAATGCAAGTTAAAATAATGAAAATTCGAATTTTGGGGAATTCAACATAATCGGATATAGCTAACTATCGGGGATTTCAACATAATGACTTTTATGACAATTCAATTTAAAGTGTGCGGATTGAGTGA
The DNA here is from genome assembly GCA_905404275.2 of Hedya salicella. Taxonomy (NCBI): domain Eukaryota; kingdom Metazoa; phylum Arthropoda; class Insecta; order Lepidoptera; family Tortricidae; genus Hedya; species Hedya salicella. Next base: position 9,311,319 of record FR990096.1, on the reverse strand, counting down.
GCATAAGAAATTATTTGTAAAACCTTAAATACGTTACTAGGTGATCTACAAATTATTTAGTTAAGTTAGCACAGGTTTTACTAAAGATTAATGTACAAATATTATATGTTAAAAATTCGTCTCCTAACGAGGTTAACTTGAGGTTGAAAGTATCTTTTGAAAACCGGATGACTTTATATTATATGCAATAAGTATGAAATAATAATGAATTTAATGAAATTTCAACATCTTGGAATTCGGGGAAACCAACATAATGGAAATCTTATTTCATGGAATTTAAACTTAATGGTCCGTAAGGGAGTAAACTAGAGTGAGACTCAGATACTTGAGCAGTACTCGGCTTTTACGATGTCAGTGATCGCTATTGTAATCTAAATATGCCAATGAAAAAGAATAAAATTATCGCTGTATTCTGATATCTGCTGTTCTGAAATGAACTTCAAAGAAGTATCTTTTATGTATTGATAAATAATAGAAAAGTGAAGTATATTTCCATTGTACTGTGGCGTTCAAACAGTCTTCCCTCTGTACAATACGAGTACCGGTGTGCATTTTTATCGGGAATTGGCTTCTGAAGCCTCTCTAAGCGTATTGTGGAGTGAGTCTTGTTTCTTTTGTAATCCGTTGTACTATTTGCTGAAAAATGGAATCGCCTGCCGCCCTGCCGGCAGTAAAAATGAAATCAAACTACATGGGAAAGAAAGCAAAACAAATCCGCTAAAACATTTCCTCACTTAGATGTTAGGTACGCAGCTTTTGCATAAGGCCAGTTTACACTTGGATTACCTGCCGCCCTGCCGGCAATAAAAATGAAATCAAACTACATGGGAAAGAAAGCAAAACAAATCCGCTAAAACATTTCCTCACTTAGATGTTAGGTACGCAGCTTTTGCATAAGGCCAGTTTACACTTGGATTACCTGCCGCCCTGCCGGCAATAAAAATGAAATCAAACTACATGGGAAAGAAAGCAAAACAAATCCGCTAAAACATTTCCTCACTTAGATGTTAGGTACGCAGCTTTTGCATAAGGCCTGTTTACACTTGGATTAGTCATTCGGTTTATTGGGCATCAAGCATATTTGTAGCATTTATTCGACTTCCATTCTTTAGTATATTACCAAAAAAAGTATAATCGGGTTTGTAAAAAAATACTTAGAAATTAAGCCAGATAAACATTTCACCAGTGTAAATTGGTTTCATAATTTTCATTCTGTTCAAACGTCTATTATCCTCATTCTAAAAAAAGCTTATCATTAATGCGATACCTATAGATAAGGTACGTCTACACGAGTGGGGCCTGTTTGACAGTCCGTTTTCTGTACATACAGGGTGTACCATAAATTGACGATAGTCCTAAGAGGACTGATAGGCCAGCTCAAAAGCTATCACACAAAGTTTGGTTCGACGACCGGTTTGGCTCAGTGGGAGTAACGTTGCCTGTGAAGCTGAGGTCTAGGGTTCAAATCCTGGTAAGGGCAAATATTTGTATGATGAGCATAAATATTTGTTCCTGAGTCTTGGATGTTTTCTATGTATATAAGTATTAAATACATCGTCGTCTAGTACCCATAACACAAGCCTTATTGAGCTTACCGTGGGACTATAGAGAGATTTGTGTAAAAAAATGTCCCGTAATATTTATTTATTTATTTATTAGTTTTCGATAGTAGCCTTTTTTCGTGTTTGCGTTTATGCTTTGTATGGAAAATTTAACTGAGGATTTATTTAAAAAAAACATCACAACAAGATCTTTCACATATTTTAAGAAGTTCAGTGGTTCGTTTTCATTCAAATGATGTAGGATACTGCAGCAAGAAAAGAGGAATTTTACTTAAAGTTAACGATTATCGGCAACACGGTTATAAGGACAGAACCCAAAATTGCTACTAAAAATAGTGTCTTGGTACCTACTAAAAACCGCAGAACATTCGTGGCGGTCAAATCAATAGCTTTTGAACTGCTCTATCAATCGTCTTAGGATTATCGTCAATTCATGTAAGTTTCAATGTCCCAGTACTCGACACTGTCCCAAACGTTGGAACTTTCATTCTTAATTTATCGCAATACAGTTGACAAACAGGGTGTCAATTATTAAAAATAGCATGGGAATGTTTGCCTCAGTGTATTATTATTACGCATGTTAATGGTAAAATAATTATTTGGATGAGAGAGTCATTCTGCTGCCATACGAGTCCTTGTTACCCACCCAGTTTTATACGACGAAGGGAAATATGCTGATCCTTTTCGGCATGTGGCAAAGTAATGTAGTAGTTGTGTGATGTACACTTGGGTCTTGCTCTAAAATATATTCGTGTGAGGCAGAACTACAATTTTACTATTATCGCTAAATAACTTTTGCGCTAATTGAGGATGTGGGATTTTTAAGTAGTTTTAACCCCCTGGTATGCGACGGCAAAATTTTGCCAATGAAATTGAAGCTAAATGACATTATAACGTAGAGTTTAAAACCTATGCATGGATCGGTGTCTAAGCATACGAGGGCTTAAACTTCGACGGTTAAAGTTAATTGTAGACCATAGACCTAGTAATGATGAGAATTACCTTATTTTATTTAAAATACACATGTAGTTAAGATTCTACATACTTTTATAGCAATGCGAACTTTATGTAAACATATATTTTTTTATAATGAAGAAGATTAATAAATAGGATTATGAATAAAAACATTATTAGGCTTTCACGATGGTTAGCCATTAGATAAATCGAGTGTGTTCACCTCGAAACACAAGCACTTGTGGACTTGAAACGTGAAATAATAATATTCACAATAACTTCAAAAAATAGTTTAAATAACTTTTATTAATACTGGGTATCTGGCGATAGTTATTACTTTTGCTTGCGTAAAGCTAGAAAGGGTTAATTTTCGTCTAGAAATGCAACCGAACCTTTTACTCCTTCTTTTGGTAAAGCGTTAACGTCATAATGTCAACTTTCGAAAACGTTACATCTGATGACAGCCTAATCCGGTAAAGAGGTTTCAGATGCTTTTTTCCACCCCAGGCACTAATGCCCCTTATGCTGAAGGTGTTGTCTACACAAACGTAGCAGAACGGATGCGGGTTTAGTGAGAAAGACAAGTTGCACCAACACTCCGCTCGCTTTAATTATCCTTCATAGACCTAACGTCAGAGCGGTCCGGGGCCTTTGATTCCGTATGCACGATTGGATGCGGATCTACGCCTGACTGGAAGCTAATCCTGCTTAAGCTTTGGATGAGAAGACGCACAAATGAAGGGAGACATATTATAAGATCATTACATGGATATTAAGTTAAACTATCTAATCTAATCGGTCGGTCAAAGGTCACCTGGAAGAAATCGCTACTGTAATTGTACTTCTTGCTTTGTAATTTATCGTTTGATCGGTGAAGTATGCAAAAAAGAGTACTTGTAGTGTCCTGTAACTTGCAATCGGGTCTCTCAATCGGTAGGGTTCCTATGTATAGATGAGGCTTGTAAATGCTCAGTTAGATGAAAACTATTATTTCAGTCATGAATAAATTGATCATAAGTCATAATATTTTGCGAACGTACCGTAAAAACCTTATTAAAAAAGCAGAGTTTCGTTTCTACTTTTAGGACACGTTCCCAAAACGCGGGATTATACAGATATAAAAAGGCTGCACTTTTTTACGCGCGATTTTACTCATGGAACTTGAACTGGCAAAAGCCATAGTGCCCTTGTTACTTGGCCCTGGAATATAAAAGTGTATCACAGTATTTTGCAGCTGACTATACTACAAATCTCGGTCTAGGTCTCGGATCAGGTAACGGATCCCGCGCACTTGTCATGTTCGTCGATATAATTTCAATAGTCGGTTTGAAAATTATGTAGTATTTCGCAAGTCAATTGCAAACGCTCAGGACTGACGAGAATTCGGTACTGAGATACGCGCTATTTTAAGTAAGCAAAGCCGTTGTTTTTTTATGAAAGGTTTTCAAAGGCTGTTGGAAATCGGTTCGTTCAATGTAATCGCTTGTTTGTATTCGTTTTCTGTCCATTTTCATGGTTAAATTTTTTGTGCTCTTTAAGTTATCGGTTATCGTGTAGTAAGTACAATAATCAGCCGTTTCGACACAACTTTTGAGTTGGTTTAAAGTGCGTGAATTAAACTGAGAATATGTGAATTTAGTGAATTTAGCTCTTTTAAATCTACGAATTGTGAATTTCGCAATGGAAACGCTGGTTACTTAGGGATATAATATACTACAAACAACGACATCAACATTATTGCAGTCTCCACGATATAGTACTAGCTGCCTTCTCATATCAATTCTCTATTGACTTAGCTCGCAAACCAAAGTTGACTCCTAAAGAAATCCTGAAGCACCGTTATCGGATTATCTTTCAGGCTACCTGTTTACAAAAGAAATATTAATTGCTTTAAGCAAAGTAAATCGGTGTGCCTCAACAAAATATTGTGCACGGATCAAAGCGACTAAAATTTAACTTCGTAAAGCATGTCCGGTGTGGAAATTTGACGGCGCCAAAACACCGCACTATAAAACTTTTATCAAATTACAACAGGTGTCAGTGCGGTGGCGATAACGGCTGATTTCTGGCACAGTTTATCGCTTAAAGCATACGTTTGTGCCATGAAAGAAGTGGTGTCGGTATCCTGACAACAAATATTGTTATAAACTTACTTATATATCTTAAACGTTATAAACTTACTAATGTACATACAGTGTGCACTGCAATATATAAAACTTACGAAAAAAGTTAGGACTAAGATTTTGCTAAAGTAAAATTTGCTCGTAAAGTTCAGTTGCCATTTAAGTTTTTTTTTAAAATAGGACTCTGAAGCATATTTTGCTTTTATAAAATGACTTTCAATGTTCTTTTATTCTACGTCTTTAATTGTCGGGAACAAGAGTAGGTATACTAATTTTGTTTGGCTAGCATCATAACTTCAACAATGTATTTTGGTTGCCAACATTGACTGACATCACGTAGTGAGTCATACTTTAAGTAAAAGGAATTAATAAAAAAACAACATATAAACAATGTAACTTTAAACCAAAATACATACAGTTGAACATAGTTGTCAGAGCAAAATGAGACTAATGTTGTGTTACCTGACCAAATATGTATTCTTAATTAATGTCTGAAGCAGAGAACCTGTATACTAGGTCACAAACAATGCTTTGAAAAATAAATTGCATGACCGCTGCAAACTAGTAGTGGAAACAAAACTAATATACTCCTGAAACCACAATAAATCAACTGCAAAACTGGAACGTCTACTGCCATGACTCGGTAATAATAATAACAACGCTTGGTACTAGTGTGTTTTTGTTTCTCCACTCATATCTATCGTGGAAAAGAGACAAAAGGGATTCAACGTGGAAGTCTAAGCGCATGAGAGAGTGAGATAGCTGTTGAATTACGAATTGTCATCACAACGTCATGAGGCGGGTGATAATAAGTAGGTCGTATTTGTTTTTTACCTGGAGTTTGGAGCCAGGCAGATAGCCTCGTATGATTCAGATATTACGTGTAACAAAATTGTATTAAGTGTTTATAAATGTTTATTTCGCGCGTAGCTATTTTGACTGTCGCGTAGTTACAAAACTACCTTTGTTTCGTGCGCTCATTCGGCCAATGCGTCAATTAAGAGCGTTCCCGGATGCATGGCAGCATGCAGTTCGTTCAGTTTGTTCCAACACGGTAAAAATCACTTTTAAAAGACCGGAATGTAAGTACTACTTGCAGATAGTAATTAATAGGAAGCATACTTTATCACAGGAAGTTATTATATACATAATGGCACACACTAACTGGTCAAAATTAATAGCAGATAATGTTTTATTCAGGGGCTTTAGTATTCAGAATACTTTTTAACGCTAGCTCCCGCTGGACTAGCTAAAGTGGCGGCTGATTCTCATGTCGTGCGAAACATAATTTCAGCTCATCGCTCTCGCACTGGACTCAATAGAAAGGGATAGACAATATTTGTCGCGCGACAGTGTCGCATGTTAGTTGGCTGACCGCTCAAAAATAAATCTCTCTAAATATACAACTTCCTACTCGAAGTGATTGTGTTAGACATGGCAAGTTCACTTCTAATTCGGTTATGTAGATGATAGTCCTGTGCATATTTTGCGCACAGATAGCGCGTAACTAATATGACGTAAGTGGCAGTAATTTCTTGCTAAGTTACTACATTTTGTGCGAGCTTGGCAGCGTAGTTGGCAGTGTCCTCACGCGTCGCCCCCATTACGTCGGCCAAGCGTCATAATAGGCTGTGGCACCGTGGCACAGGAAGCGGACATCCGCGTCGCTTTTACTGTTCTACGGGGGAAACGTACGAGTAGCTAGCGTGGAAAAACATGTAGCGTGGAAAAACAGCAGTCGAAACCACGCTTGTTTTAACAATTTTGGTGGGGGTCCGACGTCAATGATCGTCTAAACTATCCCTTTAAATATAAAACGGTTAAAATGCGTGCACGGCCCTCATGCCGGAACCACACTGCGCCGTATGCGCCGAACAATCGTGTTGTATCCCTTTCATTTGACACAGAAAACAAAAGAGATGCAAAACAAATGTTTGACGAATATAGCGAAGTGTGGTTCCGGCATCAGTTCCTCCAGCCAATCAATGTCTTATTTCAGATGCGGTTTTAATAATTTGTATTCAAATAACTCAGTCTTTAGTGTTCGTTCTCAATGGCTCGCCTCAGTTGCTATTAGAGCTTGCATTTTAGCCACTGTTTAACCAAAATGTAAATAATGACGAAAAAAGTCGTGTTCGTAGATGCACCTAACTTCGTTTCCGACAAGACATACAATTTCAGGAGTTAGAGAATGGAACAGGCAAGCAGATATGATCGTTAAAATTAAACGCGCATTAAATAAAAGCAATGTTTCATGGAATTCGACCCAAGGTAGACCTTATATCTTTACGGGTGCATATAAATATGTCCAGCGGAGGTAATTGGGTTACACGCGTGTTTGCCATGGGTTACAATTGCAATACTTACTTTTGTTTCACTTTAAACCCAGCGGCGTAGCGCCAAGAATTCCCTTTTATTTGCAACAATTTTTTTTTCCTATCGGCACGTTTCGCTGCCAATTTTGGGACCAAAGTGGCGACTGGCGCGAGAAGGCTGGAGGACCCCGAGTGTGCCCAATCTCACAACTTCGCAGGACAAAGTGACTTCAAGGAGTATTTTTGTAACATAATGATTTTCGACAGCTAAAAATACGAGAGCACTAGACAGATACTTTTCTTTTTTATGTATATCGATTGGATTTCCCATGACGAAATGTATGTGACACGAACACTGAAGGAAAAAAAACGCAGTTTCTGCTAAGCTATTCAAATTGTGCAGTTGATAATTTTTTCCTATGAAACGAAAAAAGGTTTTGTATGGAAATGAAAAGTAGATATTTCGAGTATTTTTCGTTACAAGACTTACTGATTAAATGTGCTAATTTTAATGCGTTTTATTAACTTAATGCAAACTAAGTTTTTTAACTCCCGGCGAAAACAGAGGGCTATTATAAGTGTGTATCTATGTGTGTCAGAACCGATGACTGATATATAGGATTTTTTTGTTCCTTGTTGACCTTATCGAAACTGTTGCTAGCTGTACGAGTAGGTCGAAATAATCGGTTTAGCTGTTTGATTCTTTTTCTAGATGTGTGGCTGCTTTTTTATCAGTCACCAATCACTTGTTTCCACGTATTACATCCTCCCTTCGTTTAAAGGCGTGTCATAAAGTCTAACATGGATGACTTACATCTCAATCAATGGATGGATCCAAACCCTACACAAAGTTCACGCTTGTTTACGGTAGTGCTAAACTGGATAGCGTATTTGTATGTTTTACTAAAAGAACCCTCGAATATGAAAATAAGCGTTCAACACGCTATAAAAGAGTATTTTATAAAGTAACTGAATCTGACTGCAACTTCATTCGCCTATTATCTGAGCACTGGTGCTGTTAACTTACAAAGAAAGCTCTTCTTCACGTTCTTTTCTAGAACTTCCGTTGCAAGGAACGTTGTTTTGATATACAATGTATATTATTTAGACCACACAGATTTTTTGCATAATTGTTTGTTCCTAAAATAAATATTCAAAAACCTGAATAAACATAAAGAGTGGTCTAGAAAAATAGTAGCTGGCATTAAAACATGAGTTTTATAAAAAGTATTGTAAAGTTAAAAAAACAGCATACATCTTACACCATGAATGCAAATTTACGTTAAATAAAACAAATTCTGGCGTAGATAAATATATCTACGCCAGAATTCGACTAATTTAACTTATCAACGAGCTTCTGCTGGAAGACGGAATGCAATTCGCTTTTCTGTAGTTTTGATTACCTTAATTTAAAAATTAATGACCATGTGAAAATCTCGAGAGTACCTGGAGTTATTAATTAGAGAGGAGATTTTATTCCTTACTTGTTCAGAATGAATTACAAAGTTACCTATAGATCTAATCGCTTCAGATAATAATTTTTTAGATCCGTATTGGTTTGGTATTAATCCTGGTACTTAGGTATTCTGTCCAATATTTGGTAGGAAACGCTTATTGTGATAAATCTGAAATAAACGTCAAATGTCGGAGATACATTTTTCCGGACCACTTCTTATGTCTTTTAATAACAGTTGTACGAGATAATTTCAATACCGAGTTGCGCAAATTTAGCTTATTCATATTATAGTAAAAGTTTACGTGTGGCACTGACCCCTGTTTCTTTGATAGATGGTATCACTTTTTGCGTTTTTTTTATGTTAAAAGGGACTGGTCGATAGCAGACGGATCGCCTGATGGCAAGCGATCCGTCTCCTGTAGACACCTGCATCACTAAAGTAGTCAGAAGTGCGTTGCCGCTCTTTCAGGTTTGAAAGTCGCATCGGTCCGGAAACACTGCCGGTGACAATTTACTCCACAGTTCAGTCGTGCGCGGCAGGAAATTTCTAGCAAAACGCACAGTTGTGGACTGCCAACCATTTAAGTGGTGGGGATGGTAATATTGTCGCGTAGGACGATTGCGGATAGATACGGCAGGGATCAATCCGAACAATTCCTCGGAGCACTCCCCGTTATACAAGCGATAGAAAATGCAGAGCGAGGCTACATCTCCACGCAGTGCCAAGGAGTCAAGCCGGTCTGAAATGCGCTGGCAACCGAAGATACGAGCCGCTCTCTTTTGAATGCATTCTAGAGGGAGAAACTGGTACTGGGGAGCCCCAGCCCATAGATAATTTGTATGAATACGGTGTGTCTCTTACAAATTGCTTTTGTTTTTACTGTCTTAACCGCGTGTATGGCCGACCGGTTTAATAAGAAAAACATCCGTGCACCTTTTCTGTTAAACTATTCAGGAGGACGAAATTTTAGGTGTAGCGGGCCGGGAACTACCGAGAGAGCACACTCCGCACATATTTACAAAGAGATATCGGTTTACCACCTACGCTGCACAGGGCGAACATTTGAAATAGGAACTATATTGAAACACTGAAACTGTAATATTAATGGAATTCTACTCGATATTCCGATCGACTGAAATTATTTGCGCGTGCAGAAGCTGCAATCCATTGATTTTCGACCGTATGTCATATTTATAAATCATTATATTTTGGACATTCATGTTTGTAATTAATATTTTATATTGTTAAAGTGTCGGTCATATTAAATAACATCTATAGGTACCTAGGGGCCTATCCAAAATAATTTCACATTGAAATTGACACGCATCGAAATTGTTCATATATATACAAGGCTTGCAATTTGGAGAAATTTTATAAATATTATAATCTTATAAAAATACTGATTTGAAACCCTATGAGCTATTGCAAAAAATGTTAGTTAACTAAATAAATTTGTATTGCCACGAAAAAGCCGTTAAGTTTACTATTTTGTTACTTACCAATAATGTTTAATGATAATATTGATAAACAATAGTATTCTTATTATTTTAAATATAACATTTCCTTATTTATGATATTAAAAGTATTGTAAACTAAAATCATTAATTGATGTACGAACTTTTTTACAAATTCACAAACTTAAATTAATACAATCCCAAAATATGTAAGTTCCTTATTCAAGCATATCTTATTTTATAGGTTATCCGCACCTCATGTTTACCCCCACATTTGTGTAAAGATGGGAGCCTCAGTTGTTGACACTACCACCTTGTTACCCGGGTAACTTAGTCTCGGCCACAGACATCCGCCACCGGCGCCGATCAGGTTTCCGTGTTCCAAACAGAAAAAAAAACATAGAGGTGCCGAGTCATGTGAGACTAGTCAGGGAACTCTTTTACATTCATTGTACTTAGTCGTAAAAAGTAAAAAGCAAATAAAGTTTGTAATTTAAAACAACTGCTGCGGAAATGGTCCCTATAGACAGCAGAATTTCAGTAGATTTACAATTAATTATTGTATCCTCCTCAGTTCCTCATTAAACGAGAAAAATCATGTCGTTTGCCGGTAACGTCAAAAAGTGAAATATTCTTAAGACCCAAATATTAACACAATGTTTTGTAAATATTGCCCTGTGATAAATATAGGGGTGAATGTAGTAGGAATGTGTGTACATGTTATGACGCAACAATTAGATGTTTACTTACGTTATACATAAATGTTACAATCAGTGATCGTAAAGGTAGCATTATTGATGCAGCGATCGTATTGCACTATAACGTGCGTCCACACTTGTATCATTTGCTCATATCCGATCACCGTGCCGTGGCATGACTGCGTATCGCGCTCGCGGCGCTTACTGTCGGCGCGCCGATCATGCCGTACTCGTCCGATATAACTGTGTTATACGCGTAGCAAAATGGATTTGGAGCGATCCGATCGGCGCAACGTCCAAAAGCGTGATCGTGACACGCGATCATGCCACGCGACGATGATCTCATACGGGCAAATGATACAAATGTGGACGCACCTACCTATAGATGTGTAAAATACCATACAAATGATAATAGTTAATATTGTCCATAGTAACCCTAAATTATAGTTAAGGATTACTATCGACAATTATTTAAATATTCGGTTGAAATTTGTCACACTTATGGCACTCTACTATAATCGCTGCACCAAAATGATCACTGGTTATAACACAAAATAAGGTTAGCCATATTGTAACGTGATTGAAATGTAGAATACATGAACCGTGAAACCTTATGAAAGTCTTTATATTAAATCAGAACTCTTTACTCATACGATGAATAAAACAACACAAACGCAATGCGAAACTGTAATAGATTGTGTATAATATTCTAATTTGGATAGATGTGCGCATGCAATAACAGGTTTGGGTTGACGTCGCGATGGGCGAACATGCATACATTATTTATAAGATGCAATTGACCTAGTTTCGTTCCCCTGCGATCGCAGCCCATGACAGGCACAGGGTTTGAACAGAAACATGGTCACCGTTTTTGTTTGCATTGAAAATAATAACTCCACTATGATGTAATTCGTGGCTATGAAAATAAATACCAGAGAAAAAATATTATGCACGTATTAATTTATATATTATACGTTGTGTGAAAATACGCCTCAAGTTTTACAATGGCCCAGTATCGCTCGACGGGACGGAGCTCCGGGCAGTTTGATGGTTTATTTTTTGTTTCCTTGGTCTCTTCCAGCTTGTAACTTGTATTAGAAATAGAAGTCTCTTCTTAATTCATACACAAAATACAAACTTTTTAAGATAATGTCAAACAATACACGGTAGAAAATTAGGTTTGCAATTGGTTTATGAGTACCATTACGAGGGCTGCTATTTATATATCCGGAAACCGGGATTACAATCTTCTTAAATAGCATATTTGACCGCCATGGTAAAATTTGAACTTTTTTAAGTATATAAGGTATATTTTTTCTTCCTTATTAACGCTCGTGTTTTGTTTTTGACGGGTTTTAAATGTCATCTCGCAGCAAGAATGGAACTCACTCGTGAAAATATTCGTGCTATGATTTATTATGATTTTCGGCGTGGTTTAACGCAACAACAGTGCATAGATCAACTAACTTCAACTTTTGGTGATGAAGCCCCATCTAAAACTACTGTGTATCACTGGTTTAGTGAGTTCAATCGTGGACGTAGTATGCTTACGGACGAAGTTAAGGCAGGTCGCCCGAAATCGGTCGTTGTACAACAAAATATCGAGGCTGTGCGAAAACTTATAATGGACGACCGACATGTTACGTACCGCGAGATAGAGGCGACTCTGGGTATTTCTATGACCAGCATTAATAGCATATTACATAATTATTTGGCTGTAAAAAAAATTTGTTCGCGTTGGATACCCCACAACTTAACAAATGAGCAAAAACATGCTCGCGTCGAATGGTGCAATAAAATGTTAAAAAAATATAACCGTGGTGACTCAAAAGCCGTTTATAACATCTATACAGGTGACGAATCCTGGATCTATGCATACGATCCCGAAACGAAGCAACAATCAACGGTATGGGTGTTTCAAAATGAGCCGAACCCTACGAAAGTTACTCGTGCAAAAAGTACATTGAAACAAATGGTGGCCTGCTTCTTCGGTATTAATGGCCATGTAGCTACAGTGCCACTAGAAAACCGTAGAACGGTTAATTCAGAGTGGTACACGACCATTTGCTTACCGGAAGTATTTGAACAAATTCGTAAAACTAACCAGCGACGAAGAATCATTCTTCATCATGACAATGCCAGCTGTCATACGTCACGCGAAACAACTCTATTTTTGGAGGGTCAAAATGTGGAATTAACGGGTCATCCGCCGTACAGCCCTGACTTGGCACCCAACGATTTTTATTTATTTCCAAATATAAAGAATAACTTACGCGGTCAACGATTTTCGACCGCTGAAGATGCTGTCGACGCATTCAAACAACACGTTATGGAGGTACCTCAGGCGGAGTGGCAGAAGTGCTTTAAAAATTGGTTCACGCGAATGCAAAAGTGCATAGATCATCAAGGGGAATACTTTGAAAAACAATAAAACTATTTTCAGCCGTGTACGTTTGTTTGTTTTTTTGTTTCCGGATATATAAGTAGCAACCCTCGTAAAATAAAAATACGACTTGACCACAAACTTTTGCTGACGACATTTACCTATCGCGCAATTAACGCTACTATCATAGGCTCGCTGATATAAACACACCATGAGCTCAACTGTCCAAGTGACAACAGCGACGAAACCCAGATTCACAAATCAGCGTCGTCTTAAAATGTCAAAGCTGAACGCAGCGCTGAAACGTCCTAGGACCCCTAGACAAGTGTAACTATTCGTTTTCATAGGTCTCGCACTTGGCTTCATTTTCTAAGTCAGTTTTGACAATATGCTTGACGGACCACTATATTTTGACCTATGATCTGGAACATGTATTTCACGTGTCTAGTTATTAGAGATGCAGCGAATAGTCGTTTGGCCGGATACCGAATACCGAATGTTCGGCGTAGCCGTCGGCCGAAGGGCCGAATATTCGACCGTCGATTTTACCTACAGTGGAGTAAATACGGAACGCACGTGCGCTGCGACAACCAACTTGTCACTAACTGCAGGCGGTTGATTGCGAAATTTAAGAATGACACCCCTGGATAAATTCGCTAAATTTTCAGTTTGCGTGTTGCGTTATAATCGCGTTATCGCCTGAATCAACTGAACCACAAACATTTCACAGCTCGTCATTGTGCATCGATATAATTCCTGCAATAGGCTACGTACTTTTAACAAGTCAATATTGCTTCACACCGTTTACGTTTTATAAATCAGTGGCGATACGTGTCAAATATTTCAATGGGCGAGGCTGGAGTTAATTTTGGTTATTTAACTTAAAATTGTAAATTTAGGTCCTTTAATGCCTAATTTAGACGCACCGGTGGAAAACGGTTTTAAATCAAAGATGTCGCAACATTCATATGTTGCGACATCTTTGATTTAAAACCGTTCAGTAATCACGTAATGATAAAAAATAATATTTTTAATTTTCAGCAACTTTCTCTACAATCTGACCGGTTTACGAGCACACATTCAGGCCTAATTTCACGTACTCGTAAGTCAATATTAACCAATTGATAGGATGAATTAATCACAAAGCATCCCAATATTCGGAATTAGTACTAAGATTCACCATATAATTGCTGTTTAGGCTTCGTGATTAACTCGGACAAGTAAAGACATAATTCCGGTTAATGGCCAAATCATAAAAACATGATATAAGGCTAAATTCTATATGAAGGATATGTACTAAAAATGCTGTTCAAATCAAATCATATTCTGCCTATCTACCAGCCACGGACGTCTACTGCTGAACATAGGCCTCTCCCATAGTTCGCCACAGGGCGCGATCCCGCGCAGACCGCATCCACCGACTCCCAGCGACCAGAGGTCATCCGTCCACCTAGTCGGAGACCGCCCTAAGCTGCGTTTTCCCATGCGTTATCGCCACATCAGGACTTTACCGCCCTAAAGACCATCCGTTCTCCCGGCTACATGTCCCGCCCATTGCCACTTCAACGATGCAATGTCGGTTACTTTGGTTCGTTTACGGATATCCTCATTTCTTATTCTATTACACAGAGAAACACCGCGCATAGCCCTTTCCATTTGTTTTAAAATATTAACTACTTACGTATTAGTATAAATCTCCCTGCAGTAATTTAACAACGCTGACTAAAGTTGCACTCAGCAATCAAATAAACTGGCCGGTTATTAGCGATTTATATCCTAATTGCCGTTTAATCTGCGCGATTGACTGCGGCAAGTAAACCTTTCCTCCTGGTGTCGGAATACGGATTAAACAATATCCCGATGAAACCAAGCGCGTCGATTTACCTCCGAACTTCGGCATCAAATAATATTCATCGGCAGAGCAATCAAAATACCTCAGTAACTGAGATCTGGATATCGTTCGCGAAATTTCAATTTAAATTGTCTGGTGCATTGTTTAGCACAGTATCTAAATTGTTATTTCATCGAAACTTTTGTGAATTATGGGTTTAATGATCGATTTCCATGTGGCCAGTAACGATGGTGCTGTTTAGGAAAAACCTGTCTGGCCAAATCTCACGTACGAGTATGTTAATAAAATATCAGCTTCAATGTGCGATCGGAGAAGTTTATTAAATGAAGTACCTATCATTCACCACGCCCGTACACACGGTCAAAACCGATGCTTCAATCCGGACATATTCGACCGTCTCCCGCTTTAAAAATAATAGTAGTATTACAAGCCGTATATATGACTCATTCGACGATGATCGTGTTAGAAAGGTTGGTGATAGTCGTGGCTGTTCGTGAATTTAAACCTACGTATAGATCTTCGAAGCAATACGATACACGGTATCCTAACTAAACTGTTAAGCTTAATATTATTTAAATTTAATTTATAGATGCTATCTGATAGGAATGCTAACAATGGGCCGATTAAGTAAAAAAAAAGCGCAACATGTGGTAAGTACAGTAAAAAGTGAGAAATTCGTTAAGTAGACTCATATTGTGGTGTACAGTGGGCACGAAATGTTAATTTTAGTGTTTACACCACTTGGGAGGTAAGATGTATTTTTTGCCTGTTTCATTTTGCACGTTCAAACGCGAGGTAAAGTAAACATTAAAATAGTACGTACGTACGAAAAACATCATAATATATAATTATCATGCGACCTATATAATTAAAAAAAAAACCAGCCAAGTGCGAGTCGGGTTCGCGCACCGAGAGTTCCGTACAAACTTTCACGTACCCTAACATTATTATATTACCCAGTTCCGGTTGAGTTAAGTTTGCACCTGATATCTATAGCATTGCATACAAACAGAGATGGGAAAAATGTAATCGACTAACGATTAATATTAGCAGAATTAATTGGGACGGACGATTGAAAACGACGACCAATCTTAGTTGTATAGAGTGCAACTAGTTTAGTTGCAACTAAATTAGTTGCCGATTGATTTAGGACACCTAAAATTTTAATTTTTTCGTTCGGTACACTGCAGAAATAAAGGTGAGGTGGTGTTGTTTGCAATGGTGCATTTTCATTAATAAAACAAAATCTTATCACAATAATAATAAATAAATAATTGTTCAAAAATGTGTGTAATTGTTCAAATCGAAGTTAGATTCTCCGTCCATACTATTAACCGGCTGAAAACAAATTTCTATTTGCCCGCAAACATGATTGTTAATATTCCGGGGTACATAATACATTTTGTCAATATGTATTATATCCAGTCTAAAACTATCCAAAGTTAACTAGGGAGTGTTTCTGTTTATTGACTGTCAACTGACTCAACTTGATATAGGTTAGTTACAGTTAATATCAAAACCCAAACCCAACGCCTAGTGTACATATTGGGAACTGCTGCAGTACGCTTGCAGCTCCGTCAAGTGTCGCGTCAACAAATAAAACATGTTTACACAACGCAACCCACTGACCCTTCTGAAAGTCTTGCGAAAGGCACCGTCTAGTAGATTAAACCGTACCAAATTACCATCGACGCCTAACGTCGAAAACCCAAATCGCAAGCTAAACTGTAACTTAACACAAAAGCCATAAAAACCGTGTGGTTCAAATGCAGCTGCAATAGAAACGTTGCTGCATCTGTACTGATGCATTATATGGTCCTAACCGGCCAAATTGGATGTGTTCTGTTTCGCCGGGAAATGGGCGGGACCGACGTCTCTCTTCATTTCGCCGGGAGAACCGGCTAATGGCTGAAGCCGTAAAAGTTCGCTCGAAGAATCACAATGCACGTGCAAGATGCTCGTGAAAATTGTGGTTTTAATGACAGTAAATTTTCATTTCCATATATGTATAGAAGGAACAGTAACATTCGGGTAGTTTTCTGAAATGCACTATAAGCACGGCCGGTTCGCCGTCAGATATTATATGTTCGTAAGGAGTTTTGTGAATCAGATGAGACCACTCTCACGACAGATCTTGTAAACAACGACTTACCTCATAATTTGTATGTTTTTTGAAATTTGGTTAATTTAGTTTAGGTACAGTCAAGGAATTTATCTAGAGTCTTAATCAATTTGTACATCGCCTAATAGGGCAATACGAAAAATTAGTATTTAAAGCTCTTAACTTTCGGGTGTCCACAGGAAAGACGCATAACGCTAACTCATACTAAAAATCAGTATGACCCATTTACCAACGAAAGGTAATTAAATAAAATCATATTTATACATGATTAAGCCCCGTTTGTTGTGTTGCGATTCTCATATGACTCCCATCTAGACTATGGATAAATCCCCGCTTTAATAAGGCCGCATCCTGCACCTACTTATAGTTTAAAATATTCACATGAACCTATTTTACTACATTCAAATATTATTAAACACTGTTTTGTTCGATAGCTGGCTTCTTCACGATGATACCTAGAACGTACGTTTGAAGAAAATCAGATAACAAGTTCTGTAAATATGATAGCTGTAGGTCACATCCGTGGCGAAGTTTCCGCGTTTCATTTTCAGGCTGCCTTTCCACCAATAATGTGCGAGCGAGCCCGCTACACATCCTCACACCGCTCATTTGCTCACATTTCACAGCATTGCTACGCATCCTCGCTCCGCTCAGCTGCCTCGCACATATCTGGTGGAAACGCTCACATCCTTTTACATCTTCGCTTTGCATCCTCGCACCGCTCCGCTACCTCGCACTACTCTGGCGGAAACGCAGCCTTAGCCCCGAAAGGCATACATCGGAGGGTATATATATATGGGTTATGGAGGGAATGCCCTCCGATGGAGCGCTTCGGGCGTCTGGCCTGGGTCCGCGCCTTGCCATGTTTGTAATTTAATAGTCAAGCTAAAGAAACTCTTTTAATGTAATCACATTTCAAGTACAAGGTATTCCTTACTTAAGATTAGTTGGCCAATCAATGGAAGCCCGTAATTATACACATGTATATTCTGAGACAAATTTTTGAGCCAATATCTTTACTTATTAAGCACGTTTTATGACATTACAGATATTGATATATCTAGCAAAGCAAATAGCATTCCTTGGTAGAGACGCATCGATCGTTGGTATGATATATCGTCTGTTTTGTCAAGAACGGAAGTAAGGTAGAAGGAAAATAAAGTTTTTTTTTATTTTTCATACAAGGAACCTACGATTTCAAAGCATAGCAATTTATCGTTATTCAAAATAAGTTCTCCAGCGAAATTCAGGTAGGGAAGGTTTACTTACACGCCCATTCTCGTAATTTTATATTTTAACTATACGCATACTACATGCATTAATAGCTCTGAAATCGATATTACTACGGAGATTCGAATTAAGATCATGTAAGAGTGCTTGCCAATGATGAATAGTTATTAAAGACGTGGATGGGATCAATCTTACACTTGCAACTCGGTAATGTAAAATTGATTCATGAAAGCGTTGCACTTAATATATTGACTTGCGATAATAAACTTTAACCAAAAAACAGAAAAACAAAAAGTTTCAAGCAGTTATGTCAATTTCAATGAGACCGCTGAGGCCGTTTCACAAAAGCTTGTAACTTGTATTACAAGTGGAAGTGTCTTTTTAATACATATTGTTGGAAAGAGATTTCCGCTTGTATCAAGCTTTTATGAAACGGGCTCCAGGTTCAAAGTATGCTCAAAATGTAAAATGTTCCACGGTCCGATTATACAGACTGCAACAAGAAGAATGACAATTTAAGGATAATAATAAAAGTTCCGAATAATAAATGAACCTCCAGCGATCTGCGGCCGATGTTAATACTACCTATGCTGCATTAAAATGAATTACCCAAAAATAAACACCAAATATACCAAAAAAAGTTTGTTTACATAATAATTCAACGTAAAAAAACTACTTATACCTGACAAATAAACTTCCGGAAGAAATTCTTAACTTCCAAAATAAATACTAAGATTCCGAAAACCATATTCTGCATAAATGAAACAACTTTTTTTACTTACAATTGTAATGAAAATAACTTTTAATGAATGAATGCTAAGATTTAAAATCTCTTAGAAATGTGATATGGAATGTTTTGGAGTTAATGCTGACAGTTGGGAGCAGCGAGCCGAAATGAAACCTGAGTGGCATGAAGATCTAATCGTTTCGATGAGAAGACATGACGAAGTCTGGCCGGAAAACATAAATCAGAGAAAAAACGTATCACCGCTACACGTGCAACTTCTGCGGCAAGAAGTATCCTATTGGCTTGTAAAGCCACAAGAGAAGAAACTGTGTCAACCGAAACAATCCATAAAGTCGTATGTTGACGTTTCAACAATCATCCGAAATCCATGTCTTTAAAAATCCGTGACTTTAAAAAAATATATAAGCAGTAAAAGAAGTACAATTTTTATAACATTTTTCAGTATTAGAAATAACACAATTGATTACATATTATTTTTAAATATTTAATCCTTTAAATTACAATAAAAAATTAAAATACATTAAAATTTGGTGCTGCTCAGAACGTTTCAGCCGCCCCTTTCTGCCCCTTCAATTTGACATTTTCCGGTAGTAAAATTGTCATCTACGTTTGATGCTAACTGTACAGCACAGCCAGCGATATCGCACGAAGTTCTCTGACGCGCGTATTGAATCTAGATGAAACCTTATTTAATGTAGAGAGGTTTCCCCATCGCATATGTCGTCGAAAGCTACAATAAGGTACATAAAGTAGCGAAAACTTTAGTGGCCCTCAAACATAAGTTGCTACATATCACTTAAAAGCTTAGGTCGTTTTTGGGGTTCCGTAACCAAAATGGCATAAACGGAACCTTTATAGTTTCGTCATGTCCGTCCATCCATCCATCCGTATGTCACAGGCATTTTACTCAAAAACTATAAGATGTAGATTGATGAAATTTGGAGTATAGATTTCTTGTATAAACTGCTAAATACTTTAGTAGTAAAATAACAAAAAAAAAAAATGAAATTTCGATAGTTCTTATAAAACGTTTTAAGGTTTCTAAAAATTGATTTTGATTAAGTGCGTATTTATTCATCGAAAATAATCGCTCCGAAAGTTGCATAAATTGAATTATTGCTTGATATACTGCGCTTCTCCACAAAAGGACGTAAGTGTCGTGAAGATACGCTTTATGCTAGTGCACATTTACATATTGGTTTTAATCTGTACAGCATTTTTTTGTATGAACGGCTACTACGGCGTCCGACATGGTTTTAGCCGGTTTTTAATCGTATAGTATATATTGCATCAATATAATCGGTATTCTATCGAGTTGTATAAAAGTAAAAAAACTATTTTTTATTATACTTATTCAAGATTAATTTAATGTATTATTGACGTACTTAAGTCTGATCTCACCATTGCCTGTTATGAAATGATGATCTTTGTCGAAGTGTCCAATTACAGGCATATTCATTAATCACCCAATAATGACTAGCATAGCATGGAGAATTTGAAACTTATTAAGTAGTTTAGTTTTCAAACACAGGCATCTTAGCAATTTATTTGTTTATGCTCATAACAATCTGAGTACGATTCATAGATGTTTATTCATTGAATATATCACGTGTTTTAGAAAATAAGAAAGAATGATTTATTTTGAAATACACGCAGGTACAACATCATCATAGTGCTTATGACTAAAGAAGAAAAAAAAGCGGCCAAATGCGAGTCGGACTCACCCATGAAGGGTTCCGCAGCCGTTTATACAAAAAAATGCACTACAGATCAAAAAAATACGATATGAAAAAAAAAAACACTAACAAAAGAGCGTATCTCCCCGGCACTTACGTCTTTTTGCTGAGAAGCGCAGTTTTTTGGCAATAACTTAAAAACGGTAATACCGATCATGTTGAAAACAATTTTCATTGGAAGTATTTATTAAGTTTTTTATTTGAAATTTTTTTCATATTTTTTGAACATAATCTTTAGAAAATAGAGGGGGGGGGGGGACACAATTTTTGCTACTTTCGGAGCGAATATTTCGGAAAATATTCTAAATCAAATTTTTTCTTAGATACCTTACTGTTTTTAGAAAAACTGTCGAAATATGTGCCACTCATAGATATTTACTGAAAAAAAAATCAGTTTCGGTTACATGTATGGAGTGCCCCCACATAAAATATATATTATTTTTTTTCACTTCTCCTGCTCAAAAAGTAGGTCATATTAGCTTCGCGAAGCGAGACTAAAATAGTACATTTAGCCCCTAGGGTTTAAAAGAAAGCCATATAATCCCATACAAATTTCTATGAAACTGAAAAAAAAAACTTGCGGCCAGCTACATACTACTTACGAATAATTATAATTAAAAACAAACAAACCAACCTCATCAGATTGGCCAAGATTTCTGATCGTATTGCAGCCCTTAAAACGTAAAAAATGTGTATGGCCATTATTAGTTTAAAAAAATATATAAGCTGTCAATTTAAATATAAAGAATTGCTCAAACTGTACTTCTTATTTTTCATGAAATATTCAATTTCAGTGATAAGTCTTTTTATTTTCTCGCAGTCGAAGCAGAGTGTTTAACACATGGCTAAAAGCCATTATCACACTCAGACATATTTGTCCTCGCTCACTTCGTGAGCTCGTCCAAATAATCACTTCGTGTCGTAATGGCTTATTTTAGCCCCTTGTCAAACAATCTACTATTATTTAATTATCAAACTAAGTAGCGGTTTCCACGAGACACATATGGTACAAATTTCATCAATATACATCTTATAGTTTTTGAGTAAAATGCCTGTGACATACGGACGGACAGACAGACAGACAGACAGACAGACAGACAGACAGACATGACGAATCTATAAGTGTTCCGTTTTTGCAATTTGGCTACGGAACCCTAAAAAAACAACGAATCTATAAGGGTTCCGTTTTTGCAATTTGGCTACGGAACCCTAAAAAAACAAGAGTGAGTGTTGGTGATATTTCAAAAAAGGGGCCCACTCAGCATGCTTTTTTCAGTTTCTCCATAAACACAAATAAAAAACATAACTTAACCTAAGTAAATACCAAATGTAGTGTGCGGTCTTAATACTACCTACCGATTATTTTAAACCGACCACAAAACAGCAACTCGGGAAACATTGTCACATAGTATCAGTGGCGTGCAGTCCATATAGGCACAAAAGCACTGCCTACCCTGATCAACTATAGCTTCATACAGGCCTAGAAAAAACTGCCTACATTGGCTAAAAACCCTGTGAACCCCACCGAATAGTATACTAGACTTGTTATATAGTAGCGGTAAAGGTCACAACTTATTCCGTAACCTCATAGTGCAGCTAGCAGTAGATAATATCGGCCCGGTCCGCGGGGAGCCAGGCTTTTGTTGGTTCTGAAACGATATCCGCGAAGCTGCGAACATAAAGACGTAGAATGTTACGAAATTTAGGCCAGTTCCATCTACCTACGTCCCGTGTGCATTGCAACTAATTTCGTCGCATTTCGATCGATAATGTTGCTATAATTTTTGTGGTTATTTTTTACTAGAGCAACACTGTGTTTAGTGTGTTTATAGTGTGCTTGTGACTAAAACAGCGCTATTCGGCAGTAACTAGTTGAGTGGGTATTACACAATTTTCACCATAATCTGTCTGCTCTAACTTCTTCCCTGTTGTTGTAATTGAATTGTAATGGGAGTAGGATATTGATTTTATAGGAGTTGGTTATTGTCTCGACATGTTTTGGTGAACGGTCATCTTCGACATTCAGATCGTGACTTCCATAATTCACTCCAGTTGCCGTTGTAACAAAAGAGGAGTTAATTAAATACGAGAATTCACGAAGCTTTTGTCATTGAGAGACGAGATGCAATTAAAATTAATACTTATGAACCGACTACGCGAAGTAAAAAAAGGGTTAAGACCTTTTCTCTTCTGCGAACGAATAGTCTAGTAGATATTTATATAAAGGTATTCATGAGTACTCTTACATTTCACAGCCGCGAAATCATTGACAAAATCATAAGCCTCATTTTGCATCAGCATAATCGGGTAAAAAGTATCCTATAACCATCAGTGGATACCTAGCCACCCGTGTACCAAAAACAGTTGAAAACCGTATAGCCGATTACGCGTGATGAAGCGACAACGACACATACAAAGATACAAAAATGACAAGAAAATAATTTTCAATGCAGTGATCACCAACCAGTCCGTTACAATCTTCTTTTTTAATATCTTCAATGTGCATAAGTACTTGATAATTTTAGTATCACGTCACTTTTGCTTATTTGATACACCTATTCAAACAGTTATAAGACAACTGCGACAGCGTATTACAATTATCAGCCATTTTTGACGCTTCTTCTAGAAGACAATCCCTAACACGATCAAAAAAACTCGGGAAGTCTCACATTAAAATGCCCTCATAGTCTTACGAATAAGAAAAAAACTAGCGGGATCGATTTCTTAACCTCATCCCTTGATCTTAGACCGGTTCTATGACTCATTCGCTGTGGCGTCTCTTTCTTTTATTTAAAGTTAGAAAAAGAGAGGGGTGAATTGACTTGTTAGTTTTATAATCACTTTACTAAATGTAGTGGTAATTTATAAGTCGAGCGAGGCTCTAACTTGTTTTTATGTTTTTCTATCGAATTATTAACGACACATTTTGCCTGTCATTTAATTTCCCCGAGGATTTTGCGTTAAAATTGCTCAATGCTTTTAAAACACCAGTAAGTAAAATAGCGGTCGAAAATGCAAATCCGTAGTTTCTGTTAGTAAAAAAGCTAAAAATACAAACTCATTGCATGTAACTGAATTGTTGTATTTTTCATACCGGCAGTTTAAATTCATTTATTTTCAGGTAGCGGTGTTGGTCTTTAGAAAAAAGGAGTAGGTACAAGAAACAGTTTCCGTTGCGTGTAATATACGAAGATGATGCAATTGTTTTTTGGTACATTTCATTATTTCCTTGGCGGCTTTGCATCGAAGTATAATGCTTTTGATGAATTAAATCTGTCTATACTCATGGTGGCTCTGAAGTCTCTTTAACCTTCTCTATGACCGCCAAGGAGCGAAGTAATACGACGTGATCCAAACGCCACAGCAAGAAAATAAAACAATCCTTTAAAATTAAATAGTGATTGCAGATGTAGGTACTATATACTCGGAGTTTTTGAACCATGACTTTGGTCGGCATACGCCGACGCTGGTAGCAGTGGCAGGGATTCTCGATGACGGGATTTACCGTTTTTGGCGCTCATGGGGTATTAACCCCATGAGAGCCAAAAACGATATTATAGTCACCAGTGGCGTGGCGCCCATATAAGCCTATTCCCGCCGGATTGCCCAAGGAGAGGGTTGTAACCAACTTTTTCTTTAAATATGAGTAAACTAGCTGTTGCCCGCGACTTCGTCCGCGTAGAGATGCAATTTATAGTTTACAAAGTTTCACCTCCTTTTTCGTACCTAAAAGGGATGAAATGTGACATTAATTATAGACTATATCCTATTCTGATATATAAGGTACATAACTGGAAAGTTTCAATAAAAATCGTCCAGTAGTTTTTAAGATTAAGTGGAACGTACATACATACTTTCACGTTTATAATATAGTAAGGATGAATACGCTTCGGCTTCCCTTGTTATTTTCCTGACACCAGGCCTCTGATAGACACAATGCTCAAGTCAAGAGGAACAGGATATTGCCTGACAGATTTGATAAGATCTAACAGTCTCATTCGAGTTTGGCCACCTGGCGGCTTCCCTGCTACAAGAACATAGATACACGAGCTTGAACCATGTACGTTTCATACTTTACTTGTACGTACGTACGATAGGGTTGCATAGTCCCAGTTGGAAGCGTAGTGTCCCAATGTCCAGGCCATTAAGTAGATTGTCCCGGTTTCGAGTAAGGACTAGATCGTAAATAGGTATTATCAAACCGCGATTAGAATACGATTGAAATAACCGTAACCTGATGACAGTTATATCAATCCCATTTTAATCGCGGTTTGATAATATGTATATTCGACCGTAGTATGCGAATGCTTTTTGAGTATATGAAAATACTAGACGGCAACTTCGTCAGCGGAGGAGAAAAAGTCATAAGCCCTTTTTTTCGTCAGCGTATTTGAGTAAAAAGTGTCCTTTTACCATCTATGGATACCTAGCTAATCGTGTACCAAAAATAGTTGAAATAAGCCTATTTCGCGTGATAAGGCCACAACGACACATACAAACATACAATAAAAACAAAAAATAATCAATTGAGTGACCTCCAAATAGTCCGTTACAATAGATTTTTGAAAATATCTTCATTATACAGACATTTCATTTTTACAACTTTATAATAGTATATATAGATGGAGGTTTAGAAAACCTAATAAAAGTTCCTTTTCGAACTCCCGGTAGAAATCATCATATCTATGGCATCCCTAACATACGACAACTTGTGACAGCACCATACCGTATGTGAATGTATCCAGAGAGATACATACACGTACGAAGTTGCAAACAGATGCGATTATAGTATGCAAGTAAGATTGAAAATACGATTTGTACATGAACTCTTGAAGCGAACGTTCTATCTGGACATTTTTAAATATATATCGTTTGGCAAATTGTCAAGTTCTACAAGTGAGTAGAGTCGGAAAGATAACATTTTATATAAAGTTTTAATTTTCACCTTGTATATATAATATTTTTATAGATAAATGGTTCAGCTAACTAACAAAGGTCAGTGACTGAAATGGTTAAATAAAAGTCAGCATTAGAATTGCATTTGATACCGGTCGTCGGGGAGTCGAATCAGACGTAATATTTCTGTCTGCTCTGGTAAGCTGTACAAGTTGGACAGACAGCGGCCCTAGGGATGCTACTTGACGGCTAAAGCAAATACTTAAATGTACGAAAACAACTGTAGCTGATATCAAAACTCGATAAAATGCATTTTGGTCAGGCATGAGAGCTTTTATATATCTTAGGATGGCAAACATTGGCGCTAAGTTAAAATTAAATTTAGTATCAGTCTGATATATCAGCGCAATCAAAAATTAAAAAAGCTTGAATGGGTTTCACGGTTAGGTACATGAATGAGATCAAATATATATGAACACTCAAACGCAATAGGTTTTTTGGTTGGTTTGTTTGATGAAAGTCGGAGCACTCGTCTCCAAGATATTCAGCTTTTAGTGGAACAAGTCAGGGGGTTTTTAAATTTTTTGATTTTCTAAATAATAAAGGTAGTAATACCTTTATTATCCAACGTTTTGACGCAGTTTCATGCGTTATGATCGCGGAGGGAATGGTGCAACTGCGATTTGCCACTGGAGACGTCGGCCAAATGTATGACTACCCGACGAATTGCAGTGTGTATAAAACGATACTTTAGTTTTTCGCAAGTATATCTCTTATATCTCTTCAGTACAAACGGCCGTTATAAACATAATCTTTACCATACATCCTGAACTCTTTTTTAGTAAAGTTTTTGTGCAACCTGACTCGTTGACCCTATTGGTGGCACGTGGCCTACTCCCGCGCAGTTTTTGCGACGGTCTGACTCATCAAATTCCGAGAACAGATAGGCGTCTGACACAGAAAGTCGCAAGACCAGTACAAAAAGGCTTGAAGATATGATATATATTTATTTAATTTAGGACAAGCAACAGCTAATACAATACAAATATGAACTTGAATAGAAGTATAGAGAAAATTACAGGAACTCACGAATAGATACTGCACATAAAACAGTTGTGACAACGCGCATAACGGCGCGCACGCATAGCAAATATATATAAGAATTATAAACATTAAGCTGAGCTTTAAGAGCATAGACAGACAACCTCAATACTTAGCACACAATAACAATACCGCACAAACATGGTATTATATCTTAACTTTAAAACGGTTGAAAAACACAGAAAGTGCAACGCACATTGTACATTTCACTGTTGTCAAACTACTTATAACGCCATATTTGTGGGGACCTTCAAGTCACTTTAGACGAGAATGTAGTATGTAAAGAAACAATTTTATGTACTAAAATCAACCTAGTCTCAAACTAGGCAATGCTCATATATTTATTTAGTGTATTTTTGTATAAAACTTCAATCGCAAAGAACAGTGCATGAAAAGTATACCTACACGTTTTACATGTAGGTACAGAATTACTATTGCGGATTTTGACTTTTTTAACCGACTTCCAAAAAAAGGAGGAGGTTCTCAATTCGACGGAATGTATTTTTTTTTTATGGATGTTCACCGATTACTCAAAGACTATTCGACCGATTTAAAATTTTTTTTTTGGTTTTATAGAAGGTACTTTCTAGTTGGTCCCATTTAATTTTGGTGAAGATCTGATGATGGAATCCATGAGGAATTGAAGGAACTCCTCAAATATTGTAGGCATACATATAGCGATTTTGGTATTATAAGAAACATAATAAGCATTTACATTCAGAAAGTGTACATTGGTGAAGTGGAACTGATGCAGAAGACCACAGAATGCCATCGGAACTCCTCAATGATAAATGATTTACGGGTGGCGACAAAATATCTTGATTAATTTAGCTAAGCAACTTCATAGTCACAAATTTAAATGTTCCTAATGAGAATGGTACCATCGAGTTGATTTGATGATGGAGCCGGAAGGTAGGCACCAGATCTATGTAATAAAATAATGTATCCTAGCCGTGTTTGGGCTTGTTCGAATCGTCTCAAGATACACTTTTAAGTAACGATTAACTAAAAAGTGTAAAATAAATAAACTTTTAAACAAAAAAATAAAACCGACACCAAAAAAAACTAAAAAGTAAAAAATAACGCCATAAATAGTTTTTTGTTTAAAAGTTTATTTTTATGTTATAAGGAGCAAATGAGCAGACGGATTGCCTGATGGTAAGCAATCACCGTCGCCCAGACACCTGCAACACCCTAGGAGTCACAAGTGCGTTGCCGGCCTTTCATATGGGAGTACCTACGCTCTTGTCTTGAAGGCTTGAAGGTCGCCTCGGTCCGGAAATTATTCAGGCGAAAATTTATTCCACAGTTCAGTCGTGAGACACAGGAAAGGAGTAACATTTTCGTGTAATAGCTTTGCACTGATTTTCTTATCTACTTATACAATTTGTTCAGTATCTTACGGTATGACTAACTTACCCGCGTATTGTTAAATCCATCTTTCATCTATCGTTTATTTTATGTCGTATTGTTTTCTATAATTTACTCGAATGTATAAATTTTTACTTAGGTTCTATATGGATTATCAACCACATAACTAATCCATACTAATATTATAAATGCGAAAGTGTGTCTGTCTGTCTGTCTGTTACCTCTTCACGCTTAAACTGCTGAACCGATTTGAATAAAATTTGGTATGGAGATAGTTTGAGTCCCGGGGTAGGACATAGGCTACTTTTTATCCCGGAAAAATGCCCTTATCCGCGATAAACGATTTAAGGCGGACGAAGTCGCGGGCAGAAGCTAGTGTTATTATACACCAACCGTGTTTTTAAGGATGAAACTGAATGTAAAATAAGTAATTGGTAAACTCCAGATTTTTAAAATTCTTATTAATAATTTCATTTCAAAATAAGGCTATCTAGATGTTGCATTTATCCGTGATGCTATGTGGATAAATGCTAGTATTTTGTTTATAATTAGATCCAGAAAAGAGGGTTATGATTTTTCTCTTACGCGAACAAAGGTGCCCTTGCCTTCTAGTATAAAATAAATAGATGTACACATGAAGTTCAGTTTAGACAACAACTAACATGTGATCACTATTTAACTTTAATAAACTAAAAAGACGTCTTACTCAGAGTGCAGGTACTTACTTACTTATCAGAAAACAGAGATAATTATTTAGCAGTTGGAGAACTGGTATCCTGTTTCTCATTTCTAAGTTTAATTTGAGTGTTATTTTAAACTTCATATAGTTCTTCATAAGTGAAAAATGATGACATTCGTGAACTCTGCTATATTCACCGTAAGAATCGAGTAATTGCATTCTGCAATGCGCATTTAACGTTTAAATGGAAACTAGAGATAAAATGTGACCTAGGCGCCTCTTGCGAAGGTCTCTTTTGGTGTAAATAAATTCTCCATGGTTATTTCATTCGTCATCCGTTTTAGTACCTATAGGATGGCATCTTTTTAGTCGGTCGGTCTATATCAGCTCTCTTCTTCTATCCATTATTTCAGAAAGAGATGGCCGATCTAGCGACTAAATTGTCTAGCGTTCTACAAACACGTCGATTTCGATATTGAATCACGTATCTGTTTTTTATTTAAGTACACCTTTGTTTATTTTTTCATACTCGTATCAGATAGTCGTTCTACCATGACTGAATGCATTGGTGTGATCGTTTAAAACATTTTTTATTTCCTTGCTCGTAACTTGATTGTTGGGGGTTTTTGATAAGTTTATGCTTTACAAACGACATTCAAGGTTTTGGTGGTTTTACTTACTATGCAATCTTATTCAGAGGTTTAGGCCCAAATTTGGCATGTTTCAAAAATGTTTTTTAGATTTTTGGAAAACAAGTGGCTAAAAGGTAAGAGTGTAGTATCTTTCTAGAATCGTCTCATAATGCTCTTTCATTTGATACCCCACACGATAGGTTTACAAAAAAAAAATCAAATCCCATACAAAAATTTGATGACGTCATTACTCCCCCAGGAACTAGTGGAATAATTAATTTTTTTGGTCTAAAGTTCCCGTGTACCAAAAATGGTCGATGTAGACATGTATGCGGCAATTTTAGGCGTAGCACATGCACTATAGAATCAAAGATAGAGATATAGTTACAAAAAGTTACTATCCGTGTATACTCATAATTACGATCAACTTTTAGTATGAGACAAGAAATTCATGTTTAATATGGAGAACTCGACTTTTGTTACGATTTCAATGTCGGCATCATACTGAAAGTTGATCGTAATTGTGAGAAGTCTCGGAAAGTAACTTTTTGTATTATTTCTTTCATTTCACCCGGTATAACAGTATTTATTTTCGTAGCAAATCCTGAGCCGCAGTAGCTTCGTCTTCAAAGCGATAGCGTACATATGTATAAGCGCCATCTTATGCCTACAACAAGCTTATAATCCTATGGACCGCACGCCACTGGAATCTGCAGTGGCTTGTTGAACAACCTTTTGCAAAAAATAAAAACACTAATAGTAAAAATAAAACTGAAGTAAATCCAAAACTGGGCCCCGTGGCATTCTACCAAAGATGCGCTGGGCAAGGAAGCTGCTGGCCCCTCCCTTGGTTACCTGTGGTGTCGACGAGCCGTTGCATTAATTCCTTAAAAAGGACTCGAGCCCTTGGACCCCACGGGTTAGGGTCTCGAGACCGAATGCGATGAAGTGATATTGGGAGCCGAGGCCCTGATATATTTCGAGCGTTGCTTTCCTTCGGCCACCTTCGCCACCGCGCTCGCCCTGGCCGAGGTCCACAGTTGCAACTCAGCCAGAATGTCGTGTACGTGACGTCATTCTTTTCATACTTCTAAGAAAGTTAGTAAGTATATTTTTGGCATATCAATATTTTATAACTTGGATTTTGTATTGGTAGTGAATTCTTTGACATTTTAAATGTTTTTAAGGCAGCTGTCATAGCCGTCACGTACCCGACAAACTTGACGTTCTGGTGGAATGCACCCATAGCAGATGGGATGGCGTCAACGTGTCGACGCAGGTTGCGTCCCACACCAGCACCTCTACACACAACTGTGATACGCGACTCTTTGTCGCGAAAAAGATTACCTGTCTCTTTCCTTACAATACAATGCGAGAAAGACGGGTGATACTATGTCGCGCGACAAGCGTTGTCGCGGAGAGTTGTGCTAGACCGGCAGGGCCCGTCCTATCTTCCACGATATTAGGGTAATTCCGTTGCATTCGCAAATCTTAATTAAAAAAACCTTTGACTCATGATAAAAGAAATTGGGACAACGTATGCCCGGCCGAAACGCCTTCTCATTACACACACTGCATTAGAAATGCAATTTATTGATGAAAAATAAAATTTTAAACAAAAAAATAAAACCGACTCCAAAAAAAACTAAAAAGTAAAAAATAACGCCATAATTCAGTTTCTTCAAATTACTTACAAGTAACCGTTTGTATACTCAATCTATACGGTATATACAATTAATCTTATTTTGGCGTCGGTGCCATATAAAGAATGTGTAAAATATTGAAAATTGACGATTTTAGTAAGTTGTGGCACGATGGCACCGACTCCAAAATAACATTAATTGTATATACTGTATAGATTGAGTATACAAACGGTTACTTGTAAGTAATTTGAAGAAACTGAATTATGGCATTATTTTTTACTTTTTAGTTTTTTTTGGAGTCGGTTTTATTTTTTTGTTTAAAATTTTATTTATTTTACACTTTTAGTTAATCGTTACTTAAAAGTGTATCTCGTGACGATTCGAACAAGCCCAAACACGGCTAGGATACATTATTTTATTACATAGATCTGGTGCCTACCTTCCGGCTCCATCATCAAATCAATTCGAAGGTACCATTCTCATCAGGAACATTTAAATTTGTGACTATGAAGTTGCTTAGCTAAATTAATCAAGATATTTTGTCGCCAACCGTAAATCATTTATCATTGAGGAGTTCCGATGGCATTCTGTTGTCTTCTGCATCAGTTCCACTTCACCAATTTACACTTTCTGAATGCAAATGCTTATTATATTTCTTATAATACCAAAATCGTTATATGTATGCCTACAATATTTGAGGAGTTCCTTCAAGTCCTCATGGATTCCATCATCAGATCTTCACCAAAATTAAATGGGACCAACTAGAAAGTATCTTCTAAAAAAACAAAAAAAAAATTGAAATCGGTCAAATAGTCTCTGAGTAATCGGTGAACATCCATAAAAAAAAAAAAAACATTCCGTCGAATTGAGAACCTCCTCCTTTTTTTGAAAGTCGGTTATAAAGGGTATAGAGTGTAAGTTAAAGGAACTCATGTGACATTAGAGGGTGTAAATAGATGAGATACTTTGATTGCATTATAATTATAAACAAAAAAATAAAACCGACTCCAAAAAAAACTAAAAAGTTAAAAATAACGCCATAATTCAGTTTCTTCAAATTACTTACAAGTAACCGTTTGTATACTCAATCTATACAGTATATACAATTAATCTTATTTTGGCGTCGGTGCCATTTAAAGGATGTTTAAAATATTGAAAATTGTCGATTTTAGTAAGTTCTGATACGATGGCACCGACTCCAAAATAACATTAATTGTATATACTGTATAGATTGAGTATACAAACGGTTACTTGTAAGTAATTTGAAGAAACTGAATTATGGCGTTATTTTTTACTTTTTAGTTTTTTTTGGAGTCGGTTTTATTTTTTTGTTTAAAATTTTATTTATTTTACACTTTTTAGTTAATCGTTACTTAAAAGTGTATCTCGTGACGATTCGAACAAGCCCAAACACGACTCGGATACATTATTTTATTATATAGATCTGGTGTCTACCTTCCGGCTCCATCATCAAATCAATTCGATGGTACCATTCTCATCAGGAACATTAAAATTTGTGACTCTGAAGTTGCTTAGCTAAATTAATCAAGATATTTTGTCGCCAACCGTAAATCATTTATCATTGAGGAGTTCCGATGGCATTCTGTGGTCTTCTGCATCAGTTCGACTTCACCAATTTACACTTTCTGAATGCAAATGCTTACTATGTTTCTTATAATACCAAAATCGCTATATGTATGCCTACAATATTTGAGGAGTTCCTTCAATTCCACATGGATTCCATCATCAGATCTTCACCAAAATTAAATGGGACCAACTAGAAAGTACCTTCTATACAACAAAAAAAAAATTTGAAATCGGTCAAATAGTCTCTGAGTGATCGGTGAACATCCATAAAACATTCCGTCGAATTGAGAACCTCCTCCTTTTTTGGAAGTCGGTTAAAAATATAATTGAATAAAATATGGTCTCATATACTATATCGACTGCGTAACTAGCACTTGTGGATAAAGTTCAAATTTCATAAAATTCGTAACATCCGTTTGAATATAAAATCTTTATCAACATGTATTAGTAACGCGGTATTGCACTATCCCCGACGATATTAATAACACTTTAATTAATTTATGCAATTTTCATGAATGATATAAAGAATGTTTAAAATATTGAAAATTGACGATTTTAGTAAGTTCTGATACGATGGCACCGACTCCAAAATAACATTAATTGTATATACTGTATAGATTGAGTATACAAACGGTTACTTGTAAGTAATTTGAAGAAACTGAATTATGGCGTTATTTTTAACTTTTTAGTTTTTGTGGAGTCGGTTTTATTTTTGTTTAAAATTTTATTTATTTTACAGTTTTTAGTTAATCGTTACTTAAAAGTGTATCTCGTGACGATTCGAACAAGCCCAAACACGGCTAGGATACATTATTTTATTATATAGATCTGGTGCCTACCTTCCGGCTCCATCATCAAATCAATTCGATGGTACCATTCTCATCAGGAACATTAAAATTTGTGACTATGAAGTTGCTTAGCTAAATTAATCAAGATATTTTGTCGCCAACCGTAAATCATTTATCATTGAGGAGTTCCGATGGCATTCTGTGGTCTTCTGCATCAGTTCGACTTCACCAATTTACACTTTCTGAATGCAAATGCTTATTATGTTTCTTATAATACCAAAATCGCTATATGTATGCCTACAATATTTGAGGAGTTCCTTCAATTCCACATGGATTCCATCATCAGATCTTCACCAAAATTAAATGGGACCAACTAGAAAGTACCTTCTATAAAACCAAAAAAAAAATTGAAATCGGTCAAATAGTCTGAGTAATCGGTGAACATCCACAAAAAAAAAAAAAAACATTCCGTCGAATTGAGAACCTCCTCCTTTTTTTGGAAGTCGGTTAAAAATATAATTGAATAAAATATGGTCTCATATACTATATCGACTGCATAACTAGCACTTGTGGATAAAGTTCAAATTTCATAAAATTCGTAACATCCGTTTGAATATAAAATCTTTATCAACATGTATTAGTAACGCGGTATTGCACTATCCCCGACGATATTAATAACACTAATTAATATACGCAAATTTCATGAATGATACAAAACTCAATGGACGATTATCTACTTAGGTATTCGCCTGCAGCTCGACACTAGAGCTCCCTCTGAATTCCACGATTAACCCCTTAGGACTAAGCGTACTGCGTTTTGTTACTTAAAATACGTCAAAGCGCAACGATTCACAGGTCGAGGCTTGTTATGTTATCTCACTCACACGATTGTACTAATAATGCGGTGTGAAAGGAACAGGGGGATTACGTGTTCGCAGCGGGCTGGCCTGTTGGTTCGAGGGTTTGCCGCAGACCGCCCGGCATTTCGAATTGCAAATCCGCTTTACTGCGGTTTATCCTCAACATAGTTGAGTTTGTTGAATTATTTTAACAAATAAATCTATTGTTGGTTGATATTTGTTATGAAATAATTTGTGTTATGATTTCTGATGGCCATTTCAATCTATTGTGCATTGTATTTACAATCTTTGAAGTAATTTACTTGTTTGCATATTTCTTCGGTAACTGCCGAAACGGCCTATAACGATGAAAACGTTCGCATATAATTTCATATTGACTGTTATCTACACTATTATAAAATTTTAAACATTAAATGTCTGTACTTTAAAGATGTTTTCAAAAAAATAAGTGATATCTATCTTTTTTTTTTTTTTTTGTTTCCATGTGGCTGCCAAAATGGCTAAACGGTTTTCAGCTATTATTGATTCACGGGTAGCTAGCTACCTAACCACGGATGGTTTTGTTATAGGATACTTTTTATCCGACTACACTCACGAAAAATGGGGATCATATTTATTTTTTATCCCCCGCTAACGAAGTTGGGGGCGGCTTCTAGTATTTTCTATAAGTTGCTATAAATATCCGCAGTGACGGAATAGATAGTTCTCGAGAATTCCCTATAAAATGACGATACAGGCGTTGTCGTATTTAAATGATACTTGGAGTTGACAAGGAAAGCATATTCATACAAAATTTATCTTACAACGTAATCACTCAACTGTAAAAAATAAAATTGACACGCCATTGCGACAATGTTTTTGCGCCTATAAAGCTTCAATTATAAACTCAAGAATGTCGTCGAGCCAATTTCTAGTATTTAGGATCAATATTCTATATAATGACCTTGCCACTCGGAGTGCCTGTAAGGTAAGTACTTTGCAGGGGGAGTGAGCTCTAAAAATACGTTGACGAAGAATAATTAGAACATATATATTTTTTTATTTTAATACGTGGTTCCATATTTTATAATATAACCATATTTCCAGTTTTCGTACTCGGCTCAAGTGGCTCCATGCTATGTTAGATGTTCTCAAAATCGACTTCTTACTTATTCCTTCAGTTTTCAGTATGTTCGGTTCTGGAACTCTTTGCCTGTTGAATTTAGACAAGCTAAATCCCTCTCGATCTTTAAGGAACCTCCCAATGCCCTTTATCTGTCCCTTCCATAACACCTACACTTGCTTTCCCAGTCCTATGGACTGTATGGCTGCGTAATATTAGTACAGTTATTCAACTTATTATACATTTATATGTGTATATATCTATGGAGTATGTCTGTATTTATACTACTAATTGTGTTTGTTTAATATTCATGTACTCCAAACTGCTTTGCGCCACCTACTTATACGAACAGTTTCTTTTTATCGACGTCTCCCACTACCCAAAATTTGTCTGGAATAGATCGCTGTTTAGCGATAAGACCCCCTATTGTTAACCTCTCCTTAAATGTATTGTTTTCTGTACTGTTTTTGTGAGGTGTGCAATAAAGATGTTTTGGTATTGTATTGTTTCAGAAAATGTAATTAAAAAGTGAAATTATAAACATTTTTAACCAAGATTATCGAATAGTCTCAAATTGTCCACCTTTGGCTTTGATACACAAAACTAATGTTTGTTAAAATTGGACGGATTGATTACATATTGTGGTCAATCTTAGAAGCAAGGGTCTGCGCTACAAAACACGACAGCGTAGGCGCTCTGAAAGCTACACTAACCACCGTGTGGACATAAATATCCTTAGAGGAGTTTATAACGATTGTTTCCATTTGTGTTCCAAATACGATAGATTAATAAAAATTATGTTTTTGGTTAAAAACAATATTACCTATTTCTACTATTCTATTTGGAATGAGCCACAAAAATAAGTCCTTGCTTTTATTATATAGGTATTTTTTTGGTTAAAATAGGCTATTTATTCTAAGAAACTTATTTCATGCGTTTTTAATTTGGATGCGTTTACTTTTTTTATTGCCTACGAGATATTTCGAGTCTGTGCTAGGGTTTGGCAAGGACTAATAGAAGTCAAAATTTAAACAATAACTAATCCCTGAAATCATATTTTTGAAATCCGATAACTGCAAGCGGTTTATTTATTAAACCTATTCCTCGAAATGGTTTTTTAAATGACCATATCTAGTATAAATTGGCTCATCCCGATTGACAATACAATACAAATACTCTTCGTTGGATACTTCACAAATATACAGGCATTTACAAATAAAACACACTTAAAAGTAGACAACAGGCGGTAGACAAAACAAGACTAAAGAAATAAAAATATCGATTCTAATACATCTTTGTCAACGTATTTGTGGGACGCACTGTAAATAGAACCTCCTACTTACGAATAAGATGCATCTTAAGGGTCTAAGCCCACAGCTTTTTCCAAGCGCACTTGCGCGTTGGATACACGCGTCTGAGGCGCATTTTTCATTCCTTAGACCTGCCCCCCTATTGCTTAACGCTAGCAATCACAATCAAGTCTAGCAATTCGGATACCAAGTGTCAAAATTTCGTTAGGCAATAACCCTCCTGCATACTGACTCGCTTGCGTATCGCGTTTGTTTAGATGCAAACGCGCGTCGACGCTGGGTTTAAAAAACGGTCTGCTGTACTGTATGTGTAAAAGCGTCGTCACAGTAATATTTAGAACATTTTTGGTGCAAATAGCAAGCCCTAAAACCAATTCAAGTATTTTTACAATCTAAAATAAATATGAGTACTGTAATGCTTTTCGGGGAGCTTATTCTCTGCATTTGCCCATTCACGTAATAAACATCACAATATGCAAGTACGGATAATAAAACGAGATACGCAAGGATAAAGTTTCGCAAGCGAACCAGAGCGATAAACATCGGCTGAAGTAAACCCGGATTCCGCGACGATCGATAGCGTTGCGCAGTGACAGATAATTGCGCTGCTTACGAGTTAGAATGTCAGCAAATACAAGCAATGTTAGATAATGAATAAATTGATGACGTAAGCTACAGACTATGCCAGGTTGACTTGTTGGGTTTGACTCGTTCCTGCTCTCTACCCCTCAAGGCGCTTTTTTTTACACTGAGCAAACCAACTAGCATTTTTTGTAAATTTTCTTCCTTAACTCGCAAAAGGAGCATAATATTGAAATATGAGCATATTGATTGTTGTGAAAACAGTACGGATTATGTACTTACATTTGTTGCCTATAAATACCGTGAGACCATATATATATATATATTTTTGTTACCCGCTAACCCGTTCACTTTTTGTGGTTCCAAATTGTATAAAAAATCGGATTTAGTTTTATAGTGGCGCGCCCACCGCGAACTAACTTAACGCGTTGACGAATAACTACCAGTCTGCAGAAGCCTTGAAGATACGTCGTGGATAAACTTCTAAAAGAAGTCCCATTTCCGAGAATTTAGGAAATGTTTTCGAGAGTGGTCTCACATACAAATTTGAGAATGTCGACGCTCTACGGGCCCACTCTATACGGCGATACTTTGCACTTCTACGCAAAACTGAAAGGACAATAAATAGATAATTAATTCGACGACACGTTGGGTTCAGTAGTTTGCACAACGACCTACGAAGCTGGCGGTCCCGGGTTCGAATCCCGGCCAAGGCAATTGTTTGTGTGATGAGCGGAATGTTTGTTTCTGGGTCTTTGATGTTTTCTATGTATTTAAGTATTATTATTGATCTATATATTATGTATATCGTAGGCGTAGTATCCATAGTACGAACTTAGCTGAGTTTGGGACTAAGTCGATTTGTGTAAGATTGTCCCTGATTATTTATTTATAATTTAGTGTATTTTTTTGACAATGTTTCATTAATTTGATTGACTATGCTATAGTGGAATGTTTTAATTTTATGTATTAACAATCCCTACAAAATAAGATCTAATATATTACTAAGAATCTATGGACCCTGGATTGCAATAAAAGATTATATTTGAATATTTGAATAGAATAGAATAATTGAAGGTTATTGTATCTTTCTTTTAGTCAACTTACTTGCACTATATAGGTGTGATCGACTGTTTCATGTCTTATTATTGCAACATAATATGATTCGCATAATTGACTGTTTTTGAAATATCTAGTTACAATCATAACAAACACCTGCAATTAATGTGGTACATTATGATTGACTGACTAATTCGGCCGTTAAGTTCAATTCAGATTTTTAATGTTCTTGTTCATTAACGAGCACTAAGTTAAATTCCATATTTTATGTTTAACCTACTTAGGGTCCGGAAATAAAGTAGCAACATTTGGCGTTTATTTTGACTTATCTACAATACACTATATATGGTGTAGAATACTTAAACTAGTACCGGGATTAAATCATACCAACGGGTCTTGATCATAATTCATAAAAAGATCCCTAAAATCATTATCAGAGGCTACCCTCTTGTAATTAACTCTAAACACTTAGCTATAAAAAAATCCTCTCTTGTTAATAAGTTCAGGTCACTATGTACAGAACTAAATAGACCAAGATCTACAGAAGGTAAGGCTCTCGGAATCTACTTTACTACGTTTTGATTAATAATAAGGAATTAAGAACATAAAGAAGATAAAAACTACGGTAAAGCAAATTGTATTAGTCTCTCAGTGGAATCTCGATGTTAAGTTAATTTTTTCCAAATGTGGCGCCAAAAATATTTTATTTTGAACGTAATTAACATCACGATTGCAATGTTTTTTATGCTAGTGATTGATGATTTTTATTCGTGAACCTTACCATCCGACGTGCGCCCAAAATGCCCGCTGGAGTGCGACGTATGCTGATATTAATGTTACACACTTTTT
The DNA here is from genome assembly GCA_905404275.2 of Hedya salicella. Classification (NCBI taxonomy): domain Eukaryota; kingdom Metazoa; phylum Arthropoda; class Insecta; order Lepidoptera; family Tortricidae; genus Hedya; species Hedya salicella. Next base: position 9,272,226 of record FR990096.1, on the reverse strand, counting down.
ATCTTTAACGGAAATAAAAATCGTAAAGTAAAATGAAAAATAACTGATATCGAAATTTGAGATTTATCGCATTTAATTATATTTCTCGGTGACATTTTGACCGAATAACAATGCTTGCCATATTATATTTATCTAATATTATTATACATTTATAAAATGTTAAAATATCTGCCCAATGATTTACGCAAGGCAAGCAAAAACATCAATAATATAAGGTTTTGGGAGCGTTCGATCGGTGTCACGGTCAATGCAATGCAACAATTTGATTGACTTGCGCAACTATGTATTATGAAAATAAAATACCAATACTTCCAATTACCAAGTTTGTTCAAATAATATTGATCATAAACATGTATCTTGCGTTTGCTGGAGGCTCTGTCAGCATTTATTGTTTTTTTTTTTGGTTTCTGTATATCATACCATGGAAAAAAGTTGTAAAATACCCTATTGCGTTTCAATTTTTTTTGCATCGTTGTGGATTTTTTTGCCATTGTTACGGTTATTTATTTCACGCACGTTGACACTTTGGACATATAGAGATTGTTCTCCTTACCTCCATACTCCATGGATACTAATAATAAATCAGTGTGCCTCCCATGAGCTGAGTTTACGATACCGGCGCTATCTAGCGAGCATCTCGTATCGAGAGTCAGTGCACCTCTCTCGCACGCGCTAATAGTGCGAAAGAGATAGACCGTCATCGAGCGCTCGATGCTCGCTCGTGCCGAACTCATGGTAGCCGAAGCATTTTTAACAACTTTTGCATACGTCATTTAATGGAGTTTCAGACTATCGGCTATTTTTTCTTGTGGTTGGGACAATTAGGCAACTGTCTATAACTAAATGGAAGTGCATTAGCAGTGTGAGGATGTGGTTTTTACTGTGGAAGTGTTTTAATTGCTTTTTATAATGCAGTTCCTGGACGAAAATGGATTGGGACGCGAAAATGGGCTTCGATGAAAATTAATTCAGTTAGAATTAAAACGTTGCTGGAAGATAATGGTTTCAGTTTAAAAGTTTTTTCTCCAACTTGCTCGGAAATGTTCCCATTAATGTAGTAAAAACACACCGCGAAGTCCATCGTTATATACGTTGATACGATAATCAATTAAATTTTTTTAATTGATTATCGTGACATTACTGACATTACTTCCCGGACAGGCCCGGGAAGTGTACATTATTGTGCAGGTTTTTACTTTTAATTTCATCCAAGACTTTGAAAATTTACCATAAAGCCAATAGTAACGTACAAAAACCGAGATTAAAAAAAACTTGAATTGTTTTCTGCGTTTAGTTACATGCATGGTTAATGCCAATAATAATAATAAAAAAAAACAATAATTATTGTGTCCAAATCATAATACAATTTATTTAGTCTTAATGATCTTCTGGAACTGTTAAATATTTTGTAGCAAAGGTATGTTTTTTTTAATGTTGTGCGTTTAGGAATTGCCGATTCAACTGAAAGTAATTCAAAACCGTACTCATCCACGAAATGACTTTTCCCGGCCTCTGCAGTAATATACTATTGTTTCCTGAGGGAAAAAGGCTTTAAAATAGCTATATTTTTACTTTATCCCGTCTGCAACTTACTTGATAATTCGGTATTTATAAGAGACTGAACCATTTTATAATATGGTACTAGAAGGTGTCCGCCATTTGGTCAGCGGGAGAGAGAAAAGAGTAGTCCTATTTTTTACCCGACTGGGCGACGCATGTTTATCAGCCTATGTATGTATTGTTTGTATGTATGTATGTATGTATGTATGTATGTATGTATGTATGTATGTATGTATGTATGTATGTATGTATGTATGTATGTTTGTATGTATGTTTGTTCCTATCTGGCACTCTAGAGACCAAACGCGTGGACCGATTTTGATGATTCTTACATCAATCGATTCGTCTTAACTGTCCGAATATCACTGAAGACATGAAAATGATGAAAACTCAAAACGTCCATAATCAGACGCCATATTGTGAAAAATAAAAAATGAAAATCGTCTTACTATATCGAGTGGGGTATCATTGAATAGGGTTTTCAAAATCATTATTAGGTTTGACGACATGAAAATGATGAAAACTCAAAATGGCGATGATGAGACGCCATATTGTGAAAAATAAAAAAATTAAAATCGACGCACTATATCGAGTGGGGTATCATTGAATAGGGATTTGAAAATCATTATCAGGTTTCTTTTATCATTTTGAATTACCAGTTAGGAACTATAACGATTTAAAGTTGGTTAGCACGCCGTTCTCACTAATATTTCATTTAATTGTAATAAATCTGTGCAAGCTTCTCGATAATCCCGACGATAAAAATTGCGAAATTTACAGACTTTTATAATTTTAACTAAAAAGTGTAAAATAAAGAATAATAATTAAAAAAAAAAAACACGACTGCGTAAAAAAACTAAAAAGAAAAAAACAAGTCCAGTACCCTAGAAATTTGTTAAGTTATAAATGGAAATGTTTCATGATTCATGATCGATACTCACATCAAACAAATAATAAATTCTAATATACCCATTGTTGGGAAGATTTGCGTCGATCTAGATTTCTTATGGGTCCCGAATGTTTAAAATCGCCGTTTTTTTATTAGAATTTATTACTTGTTTTATGTGAGTATCGATCATGAATCATTTCCAGTATAACTTAACAAATTTCTAGGGTACTGGACTTGTTTTTTTCGTTTTAGTTTTTTTACGAAGTCGGGTCTGTTTTTTTTAATTATTATTCTTTATTCTACAACGTAGTCGACTGAAAGGTATCTTATAACCATCTGTATCATCCCAGCTACCCGTGTACAAAAAATAGTTGAAATCCGTTTTGTTGTTTTGGCGTTATGAAGGTACAACGACACGTACAAACTACATTTATTACGAAATATATTTTTTGGACTCTGTTACCTTAAAATAGCACTTTACACTTTTGTTTTTGAAACTATCTTCGATGTACAGACATTCCATTTTTACAACTTTATCGTCATCTGGATTTTATAAGCCGAACATAGCCTGGACACACCGTAATACTAAAATTTTAGATCGAAGTAAATTATTGGATAATATTTCGGTTAATTTATTTTATTACACATAAGTAATTAGTCTAGTACATATCAGAGTATAATGTGCGGTAGACACGCATGCGCCACTCTAAAAAGATACCGTATTAAGAACATAATGAAAAGCGATAGCACTCGAAGGTGCATCGCTAACGGTACGGTAGCACATTGCTAAATCACACCAAAACATTTCGCGCTCAAATGCTAAGGCTGTGTCCACACTAGTTGCTAATTGACAGCTAAGCTAGTTTTATACGGCACATACACTACAGCTTATTAGTATTTAGTCACTCATTATTTTATCTATATAACTGTTTACAAAAAGATATAGAATATCCATACTAAATTTCAATAATTAATCCGTCATATAGATTAATAACAAATATTGAACAAACACATTTTTTCACTTTTTTTACGCATTCAAAAATAAAGGCGATACTTAGAGTCAAAATGTCGCGTTACTTCACTTTCAAGTACAAATTGTACCTATTTATGACGTCACGAGCCCCAACTACTAAATTTTAATGCTATTTGTCTTAGTATTTTTTTGGTAATTAGAAAAAGCAAAAAATACGTCTTCGATATTTTTTTATTATCTAACTGACGGTTTCTTTTATTTTGATTTTCGTACCCCGTCATCATGCTGATTATTCCGCCAAGTCGAAGCCACTTGACAGTTTTGCGTGCAGTTATAATTCAAAATGGTATCCAGGGTATCCTTGTAAATATTCTATTTAATGTTTAAATTTGAAACATAATAATTAAAACAGTAAATATTGGTTTTTTAAATAGCCGCAATAATAAATCTGAAAATTTAAGGACGTCTCCGCTCTCACCGAGTTCACTCTTAGTATATAATAAAAACCCATTCAGCGTCTAAAGGAAAGCTCTGACTCGAAAGTATGATTTTGAAAGTTATTTGAAACTCATTTTCTGTATACAATAGGGAACATGCATTTTTTTTATCAAACGGCCGATACTACCCCGTCAAAATCGAGCGTGTCGCGTGTTGCCATACAACAGACAACACAGACGAATGTATGAAGGATTACGAGCATTTTCTTATTATTGCCGTTAAAAGTGCGTTTTAATGTATAGAAGTAAATATTTTTCCTTCATTTAACCCTGAAGAATCACAACGTTTAATTTCCTTGTCTTCATTTCACCTTTTTAGGCACAATTTTATATTTTTACGTTTATTTAATAGAGTAATTATGAAAAATAAACGCTTTTCATATTTCCTATTGTAAGGAAAAAATACATGCGCCTTAATGAGCGGTAAAATTTTCCAAGAATCTACCATTGGTTCACGTACGTGACGCTTATTCTATACATTACGCAAATAAACTAGAAATTTAAAGTAGGGCTAGAAATCATTGGCTAGCTACAACTCAATAAGGAAATAAACAAAGCTCAAGTTCCATACAAAGTGAATTTATTTATCTCCTTAGCGTATCCTCACTCTTGAATTCTTGACTATTGAGTTGTGGTGTGTGATATTCAGGGCTTTTCGTTTGTGGCTGTAAATATTTACTATCTGTTTCATCAATACAGTAAAGTGTGTTTCCAGCTTTACGCCGCACGCGCTCGCGTGCGCGAACGCATATCTTTTTTACCGCATCACGTTTCATATCTCGACTCGACAACGGGCGGCACTCACGCAAAAATCAACGGATGCTATTGCGGTTGTTATGGACATGACGAAATGATGACATGATGCTTTGACAGTTGATTGAGATGATTATATGTCATTTGTTATATGCCGACCGCTTAATTAACTTAACTACCGCGGTTTAAAGATTAGCTAAAGCAAGCGTCCAAGACTCTTTAACGCACTTCCCTCTTGCCTTTAGCCATTGCTCAAGAGGTTTTAGATACGCGCGTCGTCAATTCGTATAAGAAAACACCGTGAGCAAATGCTGCCTACGACGAAAAAAGATGACGTTAAGGCCCGGTTCTTGCGAGAGTTTAAAAAACGTCATGTTAAAACTCTACATTGGAGTTCCGTACGCTCAATTCGACTTGAAATCTAACGCTCAACGTCGAAAATCCAATAGTGCTTGATAAAAACATGCTCCGCGGTTTAAAACAGCCTTTTTGTGAATAAATAAATACATGGCCATCGATATAAAAGCGTCGAAAAAGCGCTCATGCGAATGAGACCTAAGTTGTATGTAGCTCCTGAAAATAAGTTGTATGTAGCTCTTGAACAGATGGATCAAGTTTGATTTATTTTATATGTACGAAAGGTGACTTTATTGAGTACTAGCTTCTGCCCGTGACTTCGTCCGCCTTAAATTCGTTTATCGCGGATAAGGGCATTTTTCCGGGATAAAAAGTAGCCTATGTCCTTCCCCGGGAGTCAAACTATCTCCATACCAATTTTCATCCAAATCTGTTCAGCGGTTTAAGCGTGAAGAGGTAACAGACAGACAGACAGACAGACAGACACACTTTCGCATTTATAATATTAGTATGGATGGATTCTTAGATATCGTTCAAGAAAATTGGTCAAGCCGTTGAAAATATCAGTTCACCGATTACTCTTGGTCACTGGAGCACGCGTAGACCGAGAAAGAGATGGCGGAAGCATTCTGAACTAGCGGTGCATGCACTTTCCGGGAACAAGTGGCGAAGTGGGAAAGCTCTTGTACAGCCGGTAGGAAGGGAAAAATATGTTTAAATTCTATTACCAGGAAGTAATATCATCAAAATCATCATAAGGGTGTGGTTGAATTTACGAGACGTCACACTTACAAATACTAATGTTTATACCCTTGACCGGATTTAAATACGCATTACGAGAGTTCCGACAAGACAACAATGTGTCCAAAATGACAAGCCAGACTACATTTATAGAGAACACAGCGATGCCAACTTTCTGTATTTGTCAACGGATTCAAGACTAACATTCGTCGACAAATGTGTACAAATAATGTCTCTGATTTCAATTTTTAATGTGTTACACGGGAAATTGCCTAAGGAGGGCACGAGGTAATTTAACATAATAATTTATTCGGGAAATAATTGAAATAATAATGAATATACAAATGAGTTTCTCATTCATATCCGAATCCTTCAACGGTTCCTTTATTGTGTAAGGTCCTGGCTGGGAAACGGCAATCGTTTAACTAAATTAGTAGGCAAAGCTTGCCTCGACCATCTAATATAAGTCATCTTCGGGGGCATGACCACCAATCCAATAAGCTCTAATTAGGAGTCGAAGTGGTCGCCATGACCGAAATCGCTCCGAGAATATTTTTAGGCAAAGCTATAGCGACCGGCATTATACTACACAGTTAGATACATATTTATCTTAGGTCAATCATTTACTACGTAGTACCGAACACCTTAAATTTGAGTGGCAGAATTCATAAAATTGAATTTACATATTTTGCTAAATGTCTTTGTTTTATGTTTCAAAATTGTTTGTCGTTTTAGTGAATGTAAACAAAGGATATCTCGTTGTTTGCAATAAAATATTATTGACAATCTTCCGATGAATACTTTTTATTTTTCAATTGTTTGTTAGAAGAGAAAATAAAAGGTTATACTTGTGTATTTAGGTATAAAAACCTCTTAATTCACTTTAAAGATGTCTGTATTGTGATTAAGTAAATATGCTATATATACCTGTGACTGTGACGTTCTATACAACAACAATAACATTCTACGTTGACAATAATATCGAAAATATTATTACGCTGTGAAAGTTTTTTGCACCCAAAAGAGCTAAGACATACATTTTAAGCCATTAGGTAATACGACATTGTAAACTTTTAGTTTAAATTATACTTGAACTATAGTGTAAAAGTTGTGTATGCCTGTCATTCGCATATAATTAAGTCCATTTCAAATCCTCCCAAGTTGCATTTTTTTCTGCTTCATCACATAGGTCAAGGTTTATAATTTTTACATTTTTTTACTAGACAATGAGGAAACTCAACAATTACAACTCAATCGCACGGTGCTATCTTCCATACGAGTAAGACGTTACTACAGTCATTTTGCTAAAAAGATGCGTCCTTTCGCAACTAGGATAAAATAGACGCGTGCGCAAGGTTCGCGTAAATCAAAATGGCCGAAGCCTGAGTCAGTAATTGAAGAATACATAATTAAGGTGGCATCATCCTGTAGCATCACTGTTGTTTTAGAACGACCCATTTTATTGATAGCATCTTTAATTTTTTTGTGACTAAATACGTTACAAACTATTCCTTCTTCCTCATCGTCTTTCCGTATTATCATACTTAAATTATGAGACTTTAATGGAGTTTTATTAAAACGAAATCCAAACAATATACTTATAATATAATACAATGTATACAAAAACGAGCAGTAAATATATATATATAGAAAGACGTGCTGGCCCGGCTTTGTAGTTCAGATGATAGCTCGTAGTATTAGCATGACTCAAACACAAATTCAAGTACAAGGCTTTTTCAATCAAGGAATCTGGAAGACCCAGCTTTGCTCGACGCGTGAATATAAGATAAACTTAGACGGCAAAACTATGTCTAAAATCAAATTTCATCCAAATCGTTAGAGCCGTTTCCGAGAAACAAATTACGTTTAATATAATATATATACATCCATACTAATATTATAAACGCGAAAGTTTGTCTGTCTGTCTGTCTGTTACCTCTTCACGCTTAAACCGCTGAACCGATTTTGATGAAATTTGGTATGGATATAGTTTGAGCCTCGGGGAAGGACATATGCTACTTTTATTTATATTAAATACCCTTATCCGCGATAAACGCATTTAAGGCGGACGAAGTCGCGGGCAGAAGCTTTGTATATATATATTTATACAAGTAGTGCTGTTTAAAATAATAGATGTGACTTCGATCTTGATTCATTGTTTTGTATTGGAGTGCAGTGTGCGATAATCTTTATGTCACTAATGGATAAATATTAAGATATTCAACGCTTTTTTGCCTTCGATGCTAATAACATGAACTGCACCTAATTATTTTCGAGCTTTATTTTGCGACTCTAAATACCGCGTTTAAGTAGGACGGCGTTCCGGGTCCATATCCGACTACTGGCCAGCTACTGAGTTATTACTGGCTCCGCTAATAGTCTTGTCCTACCTGACAGGGCAATAAAACTTATTATTAAGCATCTGAACGATTAATTAGACGGACAATTGGAAATAGTATAGGGTGTAATGATTAATCAACCTTAAGCAAATTTACAAGACGTGCTTTAAAATTCTTGCCTAATAAACAAAACGCGTAACAAGCTCGAACCATTTTAGTTAATGACATGTCTCATAAATAATGTGTTTCAAAGCCAAAAATATATATGTCTTAACGAATTACGAACATAATTAAATACCTTTGATAACTTTCAATAAAAACCGTTACGAACAGACCGTTTCAATAAACAATATCGCTATTTTCGGCCTCACAAAAGGGACCAACCGCTAATGGATTAAATAAGGCAAATAAAGGGACCATTAGAGTGTCCCGGCCACTCTAATGGTCCCACGCACCCTCAAACCGGTACCTCCCTTTTTGAAAAGTGTGTTATTTTGATCACGGTTTCTGTTTCATTATACAATGGGGTAAATTACGAGGTTCATAAAGTAACCTGGCGGATTGTCGAGCAGTCTGGACGCCATTATGTGTGTCAGTGGATCGCACCTGTCTGCTGACGTCACTGCAAGCCTAGTACTCGACTTGATCATCACTAGTGCTTATAGGCTAAGAGGTAGTAATTGTAAATTATAGGGTAATTTGACTGGTTAAACCTACTTATATTTATAAGTTGATATCATCTTTTATATAACAGAGAAGTAGTGAAGTGACTGACTCACTGGCTGATTCATCAACGGCCAATAAAAATCCTTGAACCTAGAAAGCTATCGTTTTTATCCCTTGTAAGAACAAGGTTAGATTTTTCGTCATTCTGCCGAAAAAGAACACAGGCAAGATGCGTCGATAATTAATTAGTGCACGAACTTTCGCCAATCGTGTCCATTTGATATTATATTACGGGTTACTTTTTTCTGTAGGCACATTCAGTAACACTGGATCTAAAGATTTTGTCATGTTGAGATTAGGTCGCCAATATAAGAACTAACGTCTTATTTTATTTAAACTAACATCTGAACTAATACGTTAAGTGAAATAATATTTGCACTTGTCCATTACTTATACTAAATAATTACTTTAGTGATCATGAAACAGAAACCAGAATGGGATCGTAAGCTGTTCACCCACTGGGGCATTCCAGAAGAATTTCGGGTACGTGAAAAACAATTGTAGAGATCCGAATTATAGTAGTATATTCATAACTTGACTATCTGCAATGGAAATGTGTTTTAAAGTTTCGTATATTTTGACAAGGAAGCTATCTTCGCGTCACGTGTCCCACATAGTTCTTATTCTGAAGGAATGCCTCCACTGCGGGATCATTTTTTTTTTTTCAACCTTTTTATAACGTGTCCCTCGTATTTTCTACTGATTGCAACAGGTGTTTTAAATGTTACAAATATTGAGTCTGAATGCATATAAGTGGGACTGCCTGAAGCTTGAATTGCACTGCACTACGGGATATAATCTTCTCCGTCAGAACGCCAATATCCCTGATATTCCAGCGTTACCTGTTGATCGGCTTATATCGTCTGGGGCTCGCGGCGATTCTCTAAAGTGTTGCGCACCCAAGCTAAAATGCTACAGGCAATGTAACGTCATCGCACACGATGTCTATTGCTGGTAGTATTCCCCTTTGACTTCATGCGGTCTAGTGAGTCGAGGGAACCGATATTCTAGTTATGGACGTATGATTAAAAGCAACACGGCGTTATTAGTGCCCGCATGTAGAAAACAAACCGTTACTAAACATTAAAGCCGTTACGATAAGTAAATATGTATCGTGCAACAATAAAGAACCAATATCATCAGATGAGCTGAAGTAATAAGCTATTAAATAAAATATTTTCGGTAACTATTTATTAACTCGTAACGAAAGAGACAGGAGTTATGTATATATACAGGAGATATGTTGATGTGTGTATCTATTTCATATTGTTATTAGTTAAATTTAAATTTATTTAGATCTTTGTATTAATAAGAATAGTAAGTATAGAACATTAGAATAGAAGAAATAGTTTCTTAGTGAAGAAATTCACTTCAAAAATCAAGAAGATCGTGATGGTAAAACATCAAGATATTCATTATGTTAGGGATATAGTTCAGGCTTGTGTATCTGCCCTAAATTGTTAGTTTTTAGTCTGTAGTTATCATCATTTTATTATACGTTTTTCAGTATTTATTTAAGTATCTGTTAAGTCGTTTGAAAATCATCACTTCAGCAATTTTCCAGGCGTATGTTTATTTTTTGGGTTGTAATGTTTACTGTTTTCTATTTCTCGTTTGCACTTTCAAGCGCTCGATTAATCTGTAGAACCACCGATTATCGTCACTTGACGCATTCACTTCAAATATGTACCACATAAGTGCCACAATTTCCTGACGGTGACAAGTACGACTCACTAACGGCCACATGGGAAAAGGAGAATGCAGTTACTTTATGCGAATCCCGTAGACAGTTACAACCTTTTACTGAGGACTGGCTTAATGTGCTGTTTTAATGAATATATCACGTCAATCATTTGTACCCTGTCGATAGACATAGCGCCGCTTATTTTAAGTTCTAAGTGTAACGTGTCGCAGTCGCTGGTGAGATATATTTTCTTTTACAATTGAAACGCAGCTAATTAAAGGTCGTCGAATCGAATAAAATAATGTTTTGTATTTTTTTCCTGGTTTAAGTGTGTCATTGTGCTTTTATCGCGCCAAAACTGCTATACGGATTTTGACTGTTATTTCTGTACACGGGTAGCTGGGCATCCACAAATGGTTATGTTCTCCTTAGCTGACGAAGTTATATAATTACCAGAAGTGCCCACCGTCTAGTAATTATATAAAAAAAACCCCTTACCTCATCCTGGTTAGTACCTACCAGAAGCGTGGCGTCAGGAAAATTACAAGGGAAGCCGAAGCGTATTCATTTAATGATATTTAAAGAAAAAGGTGGTTATAAGCCTTTTCTTGGGCAACCCGATGGGAATCGGCTTATATGGACGACACGCCACTGAGTACCTACCCTAATATATATGACACAATGTTATTATAATGCAAAAAAGTCTTATTTCATAACAACAAAAGACATCATACATTTTTTAATATTAATTTTAATTACCTACATAAAGAACGCAGTTAACGGCGCGCATCGTCAGTTCGTCTCTCTGAGGCTCTAACCACCGATAACTCGAGCCCTGCCCCGCTGTTGACGGCGCCCTATGCTAGGTTTTGAAAGTGTTTATCTATACTATTATAAAGTTGTAAAAATTGAATGTCTGTACATTGAAGATAATTTCAAAATATGATTGTTACGGACTATTTGGAGGTAAAAAACGAAAAATATTTTTTTTGGATTTTATGTATGTTTGAATGTTCGTATGTGTCGTTGTGGCTTCATCACGCAAAATCGGCTAAACGGATTTCGACTGTTTTTGGTACACAGGTAGCTGGGTATCTCCAGATGGTTATAGGATACTTTTTAGCCGACTACACTGAACAAAAAAGAGGGGTTTTTCTTTTACTACTACTTAGTCTCCTCTGCGAACGAAGTTGCGGGCACCTTCTAGTATTCTATATTTTACTTTTTACATATCTATACTAAAAAACCCTAAACTAAGATATTAAACTAATAAAGTAATAAACATTTTTTGTATGTTTCTAATAATTCTGTTAGGTGTACATTAAATAAGGTATACTCAGGTCTGGCTTGACGTCGCCAAGGATGACATGCGGGCCAATGGCCTTACAGCTAAGGATGCAGAAGACCGTGCGAAGTGGAGAAATAAAAGCCGGAAAGCGGACCCCGGGCTCCGAAGCAGCAGCTGAGGACGCAACCGGGAAAACGCTACAATGATGATGACTCAGGTAAGACCGGATCAAAGGTAAGATCGGATGAAAGCAATTTCCAGCGAAACGGTAGATATTTATCCGATAATACCTTTGATCCGGTCTTACCAGGGTATACCTTAACACTCGTATAGCATTTTAAACAGATTTAGTTAGCTTGACCCCATCTATACTTGTTTGTGATTTTTTCGTGTATTTATAAATGGCTCTAACTTTGTACGTAGAAGTTTAGCCAAGTTTATCTTGATACGTTCTTCTACGGAAAAAACTAACTATAAAAGTTCCTTTGCAGTAAAAACCTCCTGTCAATCAAAAATTATTTGTGGAGAAAGAAACTAAAATTGGACTATAGAAACTAAACATTTGGTTCAATCAAAATTTTTCTGTATTGCCACGGTTATTACGTCTGAGTTCACTCTTTAAAACTGCGATTTTAAACGACAGAAAGGCAACATACATTACGATCACTTTGAGTTTTCCACTGACATATGCTTTTATTCCTGTAAAAGAGTTTATATTACTCAGACACTGTCTAAACGTCGTTTGTTTGTAATAGAAACTCTTTTGTATTAGTGTTAAAGTCGAATATCTAATAGAATAAAAGAATTTGTCAGTGGTAAACTCAAAGTACTGTAAATGTTTATTTCAAGCCAAAATTTGTGAATTTTTCAAGAGTCCATCTCGTCAGGACGTTAAATGCCTGATTATTGGCATTTTTTAAAGTAAATCTGTTACTATTGTCCCCTGAGTTACGGGACATAATAACCACAAGAAAATATTTATCCATTCATTAATAAATTGCAGTAGATTACAATTTATTTTTGTTATTTCAAACCATCGGCTTCACAGTCACAGATCGAAATTCCTTACACATGAATCATACACGACAAGACTCGTTTAAACGTAAACTCAACCATTAAATCGACTTAACTTTCTCAACCTCATATCAGTCTTATGAACTCCAACACGCAGAAAACAAAGTCGCATTGAAAGTGCCCAGCACGAGACGAACTTAACATAGTGATACAAATTTCCATTGGACGTAAGAGAGCTATTAGGCCAGGAATTACTATCCGGGCGTAACAAGTAGACCTACATTTGAAGCGAACGCGGGCGACCCGAGTTACATTTCTATTTGAACGGGTATATGGGACATGTGAGTGAAGATAACGGTCGCAACCACGCATCTCATTACTGAGCGCAATAATATCGAACTTATTTCATGCGGTTTAAATGTTTGTGTGAATTGAGCTTACTGCGCGACGAGAGCTCGCGAAAGTTACTAGCTCAAGTGCAGTTGGGAGTACTCTTAGCCGCCGGTGATACAGTTGGGTTTTGTTCAAAATGTCAAATTACTGTGTATGATTGCGATAGATTTTTAGAGCATCTCATGGCCTATATCCAGTGGCATGCATGCGTTACAAATTGTATGCTGAAAGATATTTACGTGACAGATGCAATGAAACGCTAGCATAGTTCTCATAAAGCTAATGTATAGTAGTGTCGAGGCAACCATATAACCCGATTCTCCTTTGGCTTGGTAATCTTCAGGAATTATCTGTTTAACCTAATTCTAACAAAAAAGTTACACTGGCTAACCATTTTCGATATCACATTATCCTTGCTGTGCTTCGTAATGAAAAACGTATTTATATATTAGGGAATATGCGTGATTTTTAGGGTTCCGTAGCCAAAATGGCAAAAACAGAACTCTTATAGTTTCGTAATGTACCTCCGTCCGTCCGTCCGTCCGTCCGTATGGCACAGGCATTTTACTCAAAAACTATAAGATGTAGGTATATTGATGAAATTTAGTGTAAGCCGCTCCTTAGTTTGATAGTTAAATAAAAAATATATATATTTCTAGGGGTGGCACTCCATACACGTAACCGAAACTTAAAATATTTTTTCAGCAAATATCAATGTTTGACAAACATTATTCAACAGATCATCTAAAAACACTTTAAGGTTTAAAAAAAAATTAAGATTTTATTCGCTCCAAATATAGCAAAAATTGTGTCCCCCCCCCCCCCCCTCGCTTCTATTTTCTAAACGATATGTTAAAAAAATATACAAATATAAAGCTTAATAAATACTTCCAACAAAAATTGTTTTAAACATGATCGGACATACCGTTTTTAAGTTATTGCCAAAAAACTTCGCTTCTCAGCAAAAGGACGTAAGTGCCGGGGAGATACGCTCTTTTGTTAGTTTTTTTTTTTTCATATCGTATTTTTTTCACCTGTACTGCATTTTTTGTATAAACAGCTGCGGAACCCTACATTGAGCATGGTCCGACATGCTCTTGGCCGGTTTATTTTTTATTGTTAAACACAATAAAAAATTATTTGTTTTATTGCTAGACAAAAATATTTTTTCCAATAACTATAAAAATAACCATCAAACATTTCATTATATCTCTTTCTAGCAAAACGGAATTTAATATGGACTTTATATGGCCGGAGTGGACTATGACGTAACAGTATATGTCGGACCTCTCTGTCAAATCGCAGTCTAATTAGTAGTTTAAAATGCCCATATCATGCGTATTTCTTGGCCGATATTAATTTTAATTTCACTTTTTGAAATCGTTTTTACGGTATTTTCATATTTTTTTAAAGAAAAGCGATAAAAAAAATCCATGCATACTATAAAATGTGCAGCAAAGATAATATAATTAAATGAGAAACTGATTAATACTAACACTTGAAACTAAACTACTTACGGCCTCTATTATAGAGACTGTGAACTGATAGAAAAATAAATGGTAAAAAGTAAGTCTTAATATATTACATTTTAGTGAGATTATATATACAAGATCTCAAACAAACAAAACATGAATACACTAAATACTATTTTAAAAATACTGTGCCACTCGACGCATCATGTAAGAATGTTGTACTGTGATTTTATATAATCTAAAACTGAAAAGCTTTTCAACCGAACAAAAAAGAAAACCTACGTGTCAACATAATTTTTCCACAACATTTTAACGGCCAATAAAGTAATATTCATCCTTAAACCAAAGTAAATCAAAGTTGAAATTTCAACCGTTTATGTTAGTTAGCGTTCAATGTTTCAGTTCGAAGGAATCCGCATACTTTTATATTTAAATATAGAACTCTTTTCCATCGTAAGAAAAACACTCGTTCTTTGTTAAGTCTTCGTTGCAAAATTTTATGACCACGGATTATACTGGACTCAGTCGTTGGAGAGGACAATTTTACACCAATCGAACTAGTACCATGGTAAGCTCAATAAGGCTTGTGTTATGGGTACTAGACGACGATATATTTAATAGATAGAAAACATCCAGTACTCAGGAACAAATATTTTTGTTCATCTCACAAATATATGCACTTACCCGGATTTGAACCCAGGACCTTCAGCTTCGCAGGCAACGTTACTCCCGCTGAACCAAACCGGTCGTCAAAGAGAACGATAAATTTTTAAACAGGAATCCTTTTACAAGCCGTATAACTTAAAACAAGCACTTAGGTAATGAAAACACACCGCTAGAAAAGGAAAAATAAGAAAATAGCGGCAAAGGTCTATTAAAAACACGGTTTAATTTTTTGTTCCACCTTCGCCATTTAATTAACTTTACGACGCGATGTCTTTTGCTATGATGCAAATAATTTTCGAATACCATCCAAACTACTGAAGGTTGGATCGTGGAATTTCAAATATATATTCCTTTAGAGTGTACAGGTGCACTGAAAATTAATAAGGTACGAGGGCTGGTTGATAAGTATCCGAAATGAAGAGGTAAAAGACTATTTTTTCCACTTTTTTGTTTCTTCTAGTACAATACACTTAGCCAAACGCTTCTCCAGTGTCATTATGCCGTTTTTATGGAAGCTTCTGTCAAGAGACTCTCGTGAATGACTTAAATGTAAGGAATCATTTGAGCAATTTTTTGGTGAAAGGCTAGGTAGGTGAGGCTAAAAAGTAATACCCTAATTGAATATTAATAATTGCCAAAATAACGACCATCTTGTTTTAATCCAAGCCATACCCAAACCAATACACAAAATCACTGATATTATGAAACATAAAAATACCTTATTATATGGCTTATCAAATAAAAATAACATTTTGTATACTTTAGCGCCCGTTTTTGAAATATATTAACCTGAAAGAAACAAC
This sequence comes from Hedya salicella, assembly GCA_905404275.2. Classification (NCBI taxonomy): domain Eukaryota; kingdom Metazoa; phylum Arthropoda; class Insecta; order Lepidoptera; family Tortricidae; genus Hedya; species Hedya salicella. The sequence goes on along the minus strand of FR990096.1, from coordinate 9,256,071 downwards.
TTATTTGACGAAAAATTTGGAAGTGTTCAGCATCATGTGGTTTGTATTATTTATTTACAAATAAAGAAGATATTTTCCCAGGATGCTACGCGAGGCTATTGAGATTTAAAAGCATCCTTATTTCAATAGAGAAGATGGATTGTCACTACCACCAGCTTGGGATCCTGTAATACATCTCATCAAGGAACAAGCGAGACTCAGGACTGCGAAACCTTAATTTCCGAACGGTGTAAAAAATATCTCTGTTTTTTTAAATATTATAATTAGTAATGAGGTAGCCTGGGAGTTTTTCTTTGCAGCATTTCTTTTCTCCTCAGTACGCCTCATTTGTGAAATGCTGCTTGGTAAATTATTAGAATAAAATAATTAAGCCCTTCTGGCACATGTGTAACTGTCTTTACAGCTTAGGCCCATCTGGCATGTATTTGTGTTATTTCAAAAAAATGGGTAGTTTGCACAAATTGTAACTTTGACAGAGGAAAATACATCTTTTCTCAGTCCACCCGTGACCATGGAAAGCTGGAAAGCTTCCTAAGCGTCGGGAACTAAAATGAGATAATATACGCGATATAATCCGTTAAATTGTTTTATTTCAATGAGTAATAATCGCGGAAACAGAAGAAAATATTAAATACAAACACACACCAAAATTAAAATCCTTTCAGTATAGGGTTGTAAAAGTATTCTGCGGTTAGCTTTAAGTCAAATAAATAACTTTAGTTGATCTGTAATTTTCGGACTTTATTCCTCCCCTGAACCAATGTGCGTCGCTCAGTTACTGCAATAGATATGCATAATGTGGACCAGTTATTGTTTTTCCCTTTTCAATGTAATCCACATAAATTACACTTTTAAAATCTCATGTTTTTGTCATTACTTTGCCAGCGGACAACGTCGTCTTCGCCTTCTGTGGTGCGGGTTCGCCACTTTTTGTCAATTGCTTGGACTGCTCTTTAGTTTTCGGCGTGTAATGGTGGATGATCCAAGTCCCATCAACCGTTATGAATCGACGAAGAAACGCATTAGAATTCCATCTAAAGATCGGCAAACACTCCTTTGAAATATTGACCCTTGGTTTCTTTTGCTCGTCGTTCAAAAGCCGCGGCACCCATCAGGGCCAAGTTTTTTAATAAAAATTAAAAAGCAAACAAATGCTCATACAGTGGGGGAGAGCGGGGTTAAAAGTGCCGGGGGTAAGTTATTCCGAAGAAAATAGGAACGCAACTAAAAAACAGAGCAATCCGTATGATGTTTGTCGTGTAACGTTACATCGACGGAACAACCTAACCCCACGTGTTCACCGAACTAACAACATGTTATTGTGACGGTTAATTTATTCAGTAGTACCTATCCATGTGAGCATCTATCCAACACCTTTGTCATTCATAAATGTTCATCGAATTAGTTAACTAGCAACATGTTATCGTGACCGTTATAGTGACCGTATCAATATTACACATTTTCATCTTTTTAATAAATAAAACGACTTGGCCAATCGCACACGGCAATAACCTACAAGCAGCAAACCTTACCTGATTTTATTAGCCCGCTGAACGTAAACTAGGCCCGAAAAGAGATTTAATTATGTTGCCGTGCGATGGCAGTCATTTATTTATTAAAAAGATGAAAATGTGTAATATTGATACGGTCACCATAACGGTCACAATAACACGTTGCTAGTTAACTAATTCGATGAACATTTATGAATGACAAAGGTGTTGGATAGATGCTCACATGGATAGGTACTACTGAATAAATTAACCGTCACAATAACAGGTTGTTGGTTCGGTGAACATTTATGAATGACAAAGGTGTGGGATAGATCCTTCCCTGGATAGGCACTACTAAATAAATTAACCGAGTTGATTATAATATCTCACAAGTTTTTGTTGTAGAAAAGATTGCGAGACTTGGCAATATTTTTACATATTATGTTTTTGATGGGATCTCTTGGCTTTTTGTAGGCAGTCCTTCTTTTTTTCTTTTCGGGTATATCTTATATCTGATATCTTATTACTGGTATTTGGTATCTTGTCTTTTCTTTCTTGTCTTGTATCTACCCCCCTTCCCCTCTCTTCTCCTTTCCCCCTTTCCACTCACTCCTAACAATCCTTTAATCTTCTCCGTTCTCCACCTTCCTCTTTCTTCCCCCTCCTTTCCTCCCGCCCCTCCGCTTCCCCATTATTCCACCTCTTCATTTCCCCCTTATTCCCACCATCCTCTTCTTCAGCTCTCCCCCTCCTTACCCTCCTCTTTCCCCCCTTCTTTACCGACTTCCTTCCCCCTCCTTTATTTCGCTTTTAAGTAACGAAAAATTGAATTGTTTATCTGAGGTGCAAATGTAACTTTGTAATCGCATACATTTCTATTGAATAACTAATTTTATTTATACGGCTGTTATATCTGGAATACTAGACTGAAATTGCAGAATGTTTAAGTTTTCTGGTGGTTTACAGACTAAACATTAATAGGGTTCAAAATTTTAACCTTTTTAATCTGCTAGAAGTACCTTAGAATTTCTATGATCGGTGAGTGAGTGAGTGACAAAATTAAGGAACTTTGACTTGCAATAAATCTTTAACTATAAGTTATAATTGAGTGTAATTTGGAATATACTTAAGGTGTATTATGCCCTCTCGGTTACTGAAAATTCAGGCTTCTAGCTTCATCAGCAAATAAATTACAGGGGGTCGAAAATTACGTGAATGGCTTCTAGAAAAGATGGTACGGCGTGCCTTTGTTTTGCTCGACTTGGCGGGGGCACTGCCGTGCTCCCAGACTTTTAGCTTTTATTTTTTGTTAACTGTTGATAGTACGCAATAAATATACACATTTTGGCTAACTCGAAACCACTATTTTAGCGTGTGTCAACTGAGAATTATTTTTTGAAGGATAAGTTTGTATTTAAAGCGATGGAACACCCAGCCCCATAAGGGGGTTAGAAGTTCCGTTACGTTGATCACACAAAAAATGTTTTGGTAAAAAGACTGTTTAACGATAAACATCACTTTTCAGAAACATCATCGTTCAAATGACGTTTCTGTTATAATTTTTGTGTTTATTGATTTTTTATTTGTGGTTTCGGATTCATTCCAACCAGCCCTCGTATAATATTTTCACCTATTCTCTTGACGTTAATGAACGAAAATGTCTGAATTGAATACGAGTAACGGCTCACAATAAAGGGCCGAAACCAACGGTACAAACAGAAGTAAAGTAATATTGCGATTTCGACGTTCTGCATTTCCCGCTTATTCGCAAACTCATTGAAATAGTTTCCACACAAAATGTACGAGTTATTTAGCACTTCCAAATAATATCTGTGGCGCGAAAATGTATCTCCACAAAATAGGTATAAAGTTAAATAATTTTTAAACAGTTGAATTTAAAATTATGGTGCATTCGTTTTTATCGAAGTATAATGTTTTTAACAAATGGTTTACTTTCAAATGAATACGTAAAAATTGAAAATATGTATAAGAACACGGCTAAAGAGTCGGATGCACCATACAGAGATCAATATGTATAAGAGTAAATCCGGAAGAATAGGTTACCAGAAATGATGTAACCACTCCCAAGTAAGTGTTAGATTAAGCTTAATCCAGAAAAAATATCGCTTGTAAATTTGTAAAACAGTCCGTAATAAATATTAAAACTTACCAAATTTTCAATATTAGTTTTAATTGATATTCCTTCAAATATTATTCGATTATTTACACATGATTATCAGTTTAAGCTTTGTCCCCCCAGAAACTTCTTAATTTTTATTATTATTAGTTTTATTAGTTTAGAAGCTTCATCTACCGCTTGAAATCTTCAACTCAATATTTTTCAATGGGTCGTATTTTTCAACTCAGGGCAGTTGGGAGGAATTTTCATCAAAATGGACATTATACGCTTTGTACCACTTTACCGATTACCTTGTGTAGTGACACATGGTCAAATCAGGTCAGAACAAGACAGGCGAAGTATGCCTCTTAATGAATGGCCACAATCGTTTTTTATGAAATGAAATAATGAAATAATGATCTTTATTCTGTAAGTAGGCCACAAGGGCACTTTTACAAGTCTGACTCTACGGCGTTTCCCAAGAGGAGACCACTGAAGAGAAGAAAGCCGAAAGAAACTCAACAGTCAGTAATTTTTTCGAAATAACTCTTATACGAGGGTTGCTACTTATATATCCGGAAACAAAAAAACAAACAAACGTACACGGCTGAAAATAGTTTTATTGTTTTTCAAAGTATTCCCCTTGATGATCTATGCACTTTTGCATTCGCGTGAACCAATTTTTAAAGCACTTCTGCCACTCCGCCTGAGGTACCTCCATAACGTGTTGTTTGAATGCGTCGACAGCATCTTCAGCGGTCGAAAATCGTTGACCGCGTAATTTATTCTTTATATTTGGAAATAAATAAAAATCGTTGGGTGCCAAGTCAGGGCTGTACGGCGGATGACCCGTTAATTCCACATTTTGACCCTCCAAAAATAGAGTTGTTTCGCGTGACGTATGACAGCTGGCATTGTCATGATGAAGAATGATTCTTCGTCGCTGGTTAGTTTTACGAATTTGTTCAAATACTTCCGGTAAGCAAATGGTCGTGTACCACTCTGAATTAACCGTTCTACGGTTTTCTAGTGGCACTGTAGCTACATGGCCATTAATACCGAAGAAGCAGGCCACCATTTGTTTCAATGTACTTTTTGCACGAGTAACTTTCGTAGGGTTCGGCTCATTTTGAAACACCCATACCGTTGATTGTTGCTTCGTTTCGGGATCGTATGCATAGATCCAGGATTCGTCACCTGTATAGATGTTATAAACGGCTTTTGAGTCACCACGGTTATATTTTTTTAACATTTTATTGCACCATTCGACGCGAGCATGTTTTTGCTCATTTGTTAAGTTGTGGGGTATCCAACGCGAACAAATTTTTTTTACAGCCAAATAATTATGTAATATGCTATTAATGCTGGTCATAGAAATACCCAGAGTCGCCTCTATCTCGCGGTACGTAACATGTCGGTCGTCCATTATAAGTTTTCGCACAGCCTCGATATTTTGTTGTACAACGACCGATTTCGGGCGACCTGCCTTAACTTCGTCCGTAAGCATACTACGTCCACGATTGAACTCACTAAACCAGTGATACACAGTAGTTTTAGATGGGGCTTCATCACCAAAAGTTGAAGTTAGTTGATCTATGCACTGTTGTTGCGTTAAACCACGCCGAAAATCATAATAAATCATAGCACGAATATTTTCACGAGTGAGTTCCATTCTTGCTGCGAGATGACATTTAAAACCCGTCAAAAACAAAACACGAGCGTTAATAAGGAAGAAAAAATATACCTTATATACTTAAAAAAGTTCAAATTTTACCATGGCGGTCAAATATGCTATTTAAGAAGATTGTAATCCCGGTTTCCGGATATATAAATAGCAGCCCTCGTATCTATTACAATATTCGTGCTTAGCCTAACCTAAATATATGTTTTGAGTATAAACTCAATGCGTAGTTCTTCAAGGAAACATATCAAAACTTATAAAAGTAAAAAAAAAATCTAGAATATAAAAAAGCAAAATAGTGATTTTGATTTAAAACAACTTACATACGTTTGATATGCCACCTTATAAGAACCGTGTCCCGGTAGAAAGTAAATTATTTGGTTTCTGTTTTGGGCCATGCATTTTTGTCTGTTAAATAGTCCTCTACCCTATAATAAGCCTTTGCCATTAGGGACTCTTTTAAGTACTTTTTGAGAGCTGGAAACGATAATTTCAAAGCATCATCTGGTAGCTTATTATAAAAATGTATACATTGGCCTACGAATGATTTGGCTACTTTACGAACGCGGAACTTTCTACTCGTAATAGCGATTTTGTTTTTATTTCTAGTATTAAAATTGTGGATATCTGAATTCCTTTGAGGCTCATTACTCATTCAGGTATTGTAATTATCACCATTTATGGTTCCTTTAGTAAAATATGGTGTACTATGTTTGTCACATGATCAGATCGCCGGCCACAGGAGAATGCGAATTTATCCATTTTGATAACTTTACACTCTTAAATTACATACTTTCTGTCGGCCTTAGAGTAAAAGTGGTGACCTGCAAGTGATTTAAATTCAAGTTTGCAGTAAGTGTCGTCGTCCATAACAGTAAAATATTATTTATTGTTTATTTTTAAAAAAAGCTGTAGAAAGTTTTTATAAAAAAATAAGAAGAGGTAGACCCCTGGATCTACGTTTAGACTTATTTAACAGTTTTGCGTTTTTGTTACGCATTTAAGTTTGATTAAACGTTTTTATATCATTATTTTCCACTGATTTCGATATTTTAAACTTTTTGGTCTTGTCCAGGTCTCGTACAGAAAGGGTAGCTTCTCCTATAAAGCTGTTATATTTTTCTCGGTATTCATTTTCACAAACCCTGGTTTATGTCCACATCCAGTCCGTCGCCATATACCACCGGTATCCCTGAGCCATGTTACAATCCGTAAGTGCACGTTCCCAAAAAGTACATTTTCCAAAACGCACACTTTCCCATAATGTACATTTTTTCACCACGCACACTTTTGGAGACTGCCCTATAGCATTCAGTCCGCCATTTGTACGATAAGATTTTTGTGCCTGGGTGGTCCGTTTCTTCAGAGTTAGCCAGTCCTTTGGGGAGCTGGTCTAAATTCCCCAACGGCTATGTTTCAAACAACACCCTGTCTTCCTGAATGTGATTGACAAAACCAAGTTAAAAAAAAATAAAAATAAAGATTAAATTAATAAGTAAAGCATAATATATTCTTTGAGGGAATGCAATACTACGATGCTACGATCCCGTATGCAATATGCGGGGCTAATCTCGTCCGTAAATTGAGCAGGATCCCGCGGGATTCACGGGTTTCAGGGGCGACGTAGTGCATACGTGTTGCTCATTGCGTGGGCACGCGCCGACTGGTATAGTAAAGTAAGTAATAATAGACAGAAATAATAGAGGAATCTGTTAATCTGCCATCATAATACATAATTCCCAAAGAAATTTACAGCATCATAGAAAAGTTAGGTTCTACGGAAACGCTGGAACAAACCTCAACTACTGCTTATGATTCTAATAGCAATATATCTCTCGCCGATTTATAGTTACATTCTGCGACAGCAGACAAGCAGCACCAATATCGCTTCAGCATGAACTTGAACTTACCCTGACGCGTTTGAAAACTCCATGATCACCTTAACTAGAACTGGTAATAGTAATCTTGAGGTTTTGATACGGAGACAGATTAATTATTTTGAGTATGGTGGTGTAAACGGTTAATATCTCCAGTTTGCCTATGATGTGTTCCAATCTGCGTTGAAGCGGAAAGTGCATTTTCCGCCGCTGGCTACCTAATCGGCAAGGTAAGACGCCGTTTGGCTGATGACACGATTAAGTTTTTATGCAGTTATAAAATAATGTTTCAATTTGTAATGACATTAAACAAATTAACATCATAATGTTAATTATATTATGATGTTAATTTGTTTAAACGTTCTCTGCTATAATGGCCAATAATTACCTAATAGTTATTCTTTAAGAAGTTAAATAAAGAAATGTGGGTTTGCGAAAGGAAAAGTAACAGGTACATAGAAAAGGCTGTAAACAAACATTATTCACAACTACTTGCAGAGGAGTTTACTTGTACATGCTGCTTACCATACAATATTAATTTTTGATACCTATAACATGCAATATAGACGAAGGTCTTCGAACAGCGCGTGTTGCCAGTGATGACTTACAGAACTGAGACATGGTCGTTCACAATGGGACTCATAAGGCGGTAAAGAGTTACGCAACGTGCAATGGAAAGGGCTATGCTAGGGGTTTCTCTTCGTGATTGAATCAGAAATGAGGATATCCGCAGAAGAACCAAAGTAACCGACATAGCTCATAGGATTGCATCGTTTAAGTGGCAATGGGAGGGCCATGTAGCCCGGAGAACGGATGGCCGTTGGGGCAGTAAAGTCCTGGAGTGGCGACCACGCATAGGAAAGCGCAGCGTGGGACGGCCCGATCAATATTAGTATTATTAAATTATATAGTTATTACAAGAAAATTTACAATTGACTGTGTGTATTCATAAAAGGTAAGGTAAAAGAAAAATAGTCACAAGTTCTCTTATAATGACTGACACTCCTCAAAAGTAAAGTTTTTTTATTTTTTTATTACAACCATAACTATCTATACTTACAACTAGAAATAATACAACATTGAAATGAAAAAAAAACTTTATTTCTTACACAATTTTTATTTAAGAGCGTTTATACCTGCTTAACTGGCAACGTCGCATATTTTTGCATTTTGCTTCATTATTTTGTGGTATTTGAATGAAACTTAACGGTATGTTCAACATATACCCTGCATCTTTAGGATTTATGATGCGTTTAATTCACCTAATCACCGCTTTTGGCATTATTTTCTTACAAAACAAGATTTAGACATGAATTCATTTTTAAAGCTTTAGTTGTAGCAATATCATAAAAAATTGCATTGTGCCAGCGTAACTACCGAAAACGTAATGAAGGTATTGAAAACATGTTCAAGTTACATTCATATTTCTCAAAATAATCAAGAAAAACCAAGAAATATGCGACGTTGCCAGTTCAGCAGGTATAAATCCTCTTAAGATAAATAACACAATTTATTAATAGATAATTTAAGTAAAATCTCTTCTTAAGATTTTGTTGAGGGTATAGCTTAAGTATTCATTTCCAAACTTAGAAACAGGATTGAAGCTTCCCTTCAACAAAACAGTATTGTAAGCGAATACAATTAATTACAAATCTGAGACTGGTTATCATTGTAGGCGAACGCACTCTAACATTTACCTTTTACAGTTTTACTAACTTATCATTTCTTAACAATTCAAAGACTGAATGATGAAAGAAATATCGTAAAATACTGTCACAAAATGGTGTATTTGCAAAAAAAAACAATACGTGATTGATTTCTGTTTTGCAGTATAAAAATGTAGTTATTTACTATCATAGTATAGTAAAATATAAAAATAAAATATACTTAACGCAATGACGCCCTGTTTAACTACTAATAAACATCAGTGTAACCCTATCTCCACTTACTTCTGTCCTTAATTGGTATAGCCACAGGTTTTCAATGGGATTTAAATCTGGTGATCTAGCAGGCCACGAAATGATATTTATGTTATAACGCCGGCGGAAACACTCACTCATACTTTTGGAACGATGTATGAGACAATTATCCTGCACAAATGAAATTATGGGTAATTCTTCCTCCGGATACACATTTCGAATCATGGTCTCCTCCAGCACATTGACGTCATCAGCAATTAGCCCGACTGGGCACTCTGACGAGTTCTCCCGGGTCAGCCCCGCTCATCCAACTCCACATATTCACTGTAACCAGATTGCACATTGGGCACTACGTGATCATTATTATAACGCGTATTATTTCAACGCCACAAGCTTAAACGTCCGTGTTGACTAGTGAAACGTTTTTTCGTCGGTGAAAATGACATTACTTCAATCGGCATTTTAGTATTCTAGAGAAAACTTTAATCTCGCTTCTTTGTGCTGTGGAGTCAGCGAGGGTTTGACTGCATGCTTGCGAGGATGTAAACCCTCACTGTGTGGAGAACACGGCGAAGTGTCCACGCCTGTGTTAAATAAACGGGTGTAATGGGGTGTTGGTGGAAAACCATTTTCTTCATATTCCTGGACCATGCTTTGACGCCGCTGTGCGCTTATAAGTCGAGGTCTACCGGTCCTTTGGCGGTGCAGATCCTATATGATCCTTCCTCTGTGAATTGTCGCACCCATAACACGACTATTTTCCTCTGTAACATTTTTCAAAAATGTATAATAATTATTAAATTAGCATACAGATATCACTAATATAAAAAATCTAGAAAGAAATTTTAAAAAATAATACTTACGCTTACACCGGTTTCTATGGCAATTTCTGTCAAATTTTTGCCTTGACTATGCAAAGTAATTATTTGTAACATTGTGGCTACGTCAATATTGCAACGAGAACTCATTATTACAAAATAAATACTAAAACTCTATCAAAAATACCATCGAACGGACGGCAGCCGCAAGGGAACGAACGAACAGTTTCTTTGTATAAAAACTATTACGGTATATTCATAATCTTAAGTCTACCCTCAAAGTATGTGCGGTTACTTTTATACAATTGTTGCACTATTCAACAACTATTCAACATGTGACTTAATTATAAATATTTATTTGTTTAAATAAAAATGTTTTGTTTAAGCAGCTGTTAATTAATCTCAGTAAAAAAAAAAAAAAAAAAATTATTAACACTAAACGCATGCCTTGCAAACGTAGGTGATTAGTGATAAGAAATACGGTTATAAATTTCATCCACGTTGAATATGGCTTGATGGCTTTAATGAGTTGGTCTATACGACGAAAAATGCTTTGTTTAAGCAGCTGTTAATTAATCTCAGTAAAAAAAAAAAACAAAAAATTATTAACACTAAACGCATGCCTTGCAAACGTAGGTGATTAGTGATAAGAAATACGGTTATAAATTTCATCCACGTTGAATATGGCTTGATGGCTTTAATGAGTTGGTCTATACGACGAAAAATGCTTTGTTTAAGCAGCTGTTAATTAATCTCAGTAAAAAAAAAAACAAAAAATTATTAACACTAAACGCATGCCTTGCAAACGTAGGTGATTAGTGATAAGAAATACGGTTATAAATTTCATCCACGTTGAATATGGCTTGATGGCTTTAATGAGTTGGTCTATACGACGAAAAATGCTTTGTTTAAGCAGCTGTTAATTAATCTCAGTAAAAAAAAAAAACAAAAAATTATTAACACTAAACGCATGCCTTGCAAACGTAGGTGATTAGTGATAAGAAATACGGTTATAAATTTCATCTACGTTGAATATGGCTTGATGGTTTTAATGAGTTGGTCTATACGACGAATGTTCCGGGTTCAAATCCTCTCGAACACGGTATAGGAAAAAAGCGTTTTTGTATTTTGTGTTTGAATTAGCAAAATCATCGATGGGTTTGGTTATGACGGGGTGAATCTAAGTAATATTTAATTGAAGGTGCATTCAAAAATACTGGATTCCGAAAATACGTTCCATAATGTAAATTGAATATTTGAGTGACTTGCCGTGTGTTTGGCAATCGTTCAGCCGAGATTTTTTTTTAATATTTTGATGTTATCAACGCCATCTTGTAAGATCTTATGCAACCAATGTAGTTACCGGATAGATGGCGTCTCGTTTCGCTGCAAAGCAAACTTTCAGACAAATGTCCATGCAATTATGCTGTCCAGTGTACATATTTGCAATTTTTCCCCATCAACTCCGAAATTTAAAAAAAGAAAAAAATCTGCATAATGCTTTTTAGATGTTAACATATATTATCACATATTTTTCTATTCGTGTAAAGTAAACAGTTTCGGAGAAATAGTAAAAAAAATGTTTCGTGCTATTCATTTGAAACTAGATTTAATTTGTTGTGTTATTGTCAAGTATTTTATTATTTTGCTCCCTTTCCGAGATAATGAAGGTAAATGATAAAAATAATAATTAAAAACAAAACTCAAGAACCCTAGAAATTTGTTAACTTATAATGGAAATCTTTCATGATTCATGATCGTAACTCACAATATAACAAATAATAAATTCTAATATGGAACATAGCGATTTTAAACAGTCGGGACCCATTGTTGGGAAGATTTACGTCGATCTAGATTTCTTATGGGTTAACCATTATAACTTAACAAATTTCTAGGGTACTGGAGTTGTTTTTTTCTTTTTAGTTTTTTACGCCGTTGAGTTTTTTGTTTTTTTAATTATTACTTTTTATTTTATTCATTATAGTTAAAATTATAAATGTCAGTCAATTTCGCAATCTTTATCGCGGGCGTTATTGCGAAGCTGGCACAGATTTATTACAATACAATTAAATGAAAATTCAGTGAGAAAGGCTTGCTAACAAACTGGTAATTCCAAATTAAAAATGATAAAAGAAGCCTAATAAATAAATAAATAATAAATAAATAAATAAATAAATATTACGGGACAATTTTACACAAATCGAACTAGGCCCATGGTAAGCTCAATAAGGCTTGTTTTATGGGTACTAGACGACGATATATTTAATAGATATATTACTTATATACATAGAAGACATCCAAGACTCAGGAACAAATATTTATGCTCATCACACAAATATTTGCCCTTACCGGGATTTGAACCCAGGACCTCAGCTTCGCAGGCAACGTTACTCCCACTGAGCCAAACCGGTCGTCAAACCTAATAATGATTTTGAAAACCCTATTCAATGATACCCCACTCGATATAGTAAGTCGATTTTCATTTTTTATTTTTCACAATATGGCGTCTGATTATGGACGTTTTGAGTTTTCATCATTTTCATGTCTTCAGTGACATTCGGACAGTTAAGACGGATCGATTGATGTAAGAATCATCAAAATCGGTCCACGCGTTTGGTCTCTAGAGTGCCAGATAGGAACAAACATACATACATACATAGTCTGATAAACATATTACCACTCCTTTGCGTCGTGCAGACGGGTAAAAAAATGCAACGTTGCATGCTCACTACTAACAGAAAGTCTCACAGCCATGACGTGAATCAAAACTTGAAAATTTTTAATCGGATTTTAGTCAAACCTTAATAAAAGCACGCAGTTTCAATATAAATAACATTGAGATGATTTTAATAACTGTTCTGTAAATAAAATACTTCACGAAAAACAATTGGAACGGTGAGTTGTGTTGATGTTCATGAATGCATTCCAGGAATAGCGGAATGCTGCTGAAAATAATATTTAAATTCAGATACGAAGTATTTTTAGCGTTTCAAAGGAAAGTAGTTGAAAATAAAGCCACTAACAAAATTCTATTCTAAGCTGTTCGCCTGTGTTTCCCGGATTAAAATATAAGTAATTTTCTACGGAACTATTTAAAAAATATACAGGGTGACTCCTATGTCGTGAACAGAAATAATACTTTTCAATGTATTTTTTGTGCTGATTTAGAATATCTGTTTCTATAGGCAATTAAATAACATTTAACATAATTTTTAACCGTTAAAATTTTTTTTCCGTCCCTAAAAAAATTTAGGGTGACTATGACTTACAATGAAATAACAAGGAAATATTTTTTTCAGCGCAACAAGATTATGTTATCTGTTTACCCTAATTATCGCTCTAAGCAGCTATTAGGCGGGTTAGGACTTGGAAAAATATATTTCTGCTCACTATCCGTACATTATCGAAAGTCGTCGAAACGAACGTATTCAATAGACTGCATTTGTAAACAAATGACATAGCGGTTTAATTACAATGGAATAGGATTTCAATTCAAGTATCAGGGTTCACGTTACGATGACTGGATTATAAAATCACAGACCTGATATATACGAGTAAATGCATAGGAGATAAAATAGTCTTCAGACTTCGATGTGCCAGCGCGCTGTTGAAATAAGCCTTGTATGTTTACGACGGAGGGAATAGCCTTCTGTTATACTTTACTGGCGCCCGTTAACATATAAAACCCTTTAACTTGTCTATAAGGATTTCCTAGAAAGCATTTTGCAAGGAATAGAATACGAACAATATTGTTAGAATACCGACTTTATAGAATGCAGAGCACTATAGAAACTGTCTATAATAGGACGTTACATTATATTAAAAAAAAACTAAACAAAGTGAATATACACCTGGGTATGTTTGTATGAACGAAGAGCATTATCTCAAGATATACACTGTATTTTAAATTACCTGTTTGTACGCCAAGGTTGCTCAATTTGCCAATTATTTAAAGTGAAGCATGAGTGAAGCGTAAACAATACCTATTAATTAAGTATCTTACTTTTGTATCTACGTATGTACGTTTGTTTTCGTAATTATGATGCGTGTCGCCACTCATGTCATCCGTAGGGCTAAAACAACTAAACAACGGCTAAAGATTGAACAATGCGAGTGCGACGGTGCGCGTCGAACAGTGCTCAGTGGTCGCAGAAAAATTAAAATGTTTATGACACAAATGATATACATAGGGTGTATGTTTTTGTACTTGATTTTAAATTGTCGCTTATAGATTTTTTTATAAAAGTTAAGAGAGAGTAGATGAGATTCGAGTTTTACTGGTTTTTTAAGTATAGAGGATACATATATATATATATATATCAATGCTAAGTTATACTCTAAACTTAGCACTGATATTATAATGGTGTTAACCAGTATGTAAGTAGTGGCCGTGGGCGAACGCTATTATATTTGAATAGGCATGATGATGACAAAATTTTAATAATTATTCAGTCATGTAGATTGATACAAACACAACTATTGGAGACGTATTTTTTCTTTTTTTAAAGATAAAGGCGATGCAATTTGCCACGATTGCGTCAAATTGTCACGAGACGTCACTCCTAAACTTTAATGCGAATTATCTTAGTTTTTTATTATAATGAAAAAAAATACGTGTCCTATATTTTACAATTTTGATTTTCATACCCCGGCATCATGTCTATTATCCAATCAATAACAATAGTGGGTGAATTTGACAGCAAATGCCAATATTTTTTATATGCATAAAAAGACGATGTCTACAAATATCTTTGATTTAAAAGAATAATTTATGATTTATGTCCAAATACTGTTACCTTTAGCGGAAATTTAAAATACAATAAGAATGAGAAATTATAACCCTAATCTCTCGATCTTTTCAATGCATCAAAATACTTAAGTGGATCAAATCAGTAGTCGGCCGTAGCACGCTCGTTTCGGCACTCAAAAATAGATGCATTAAAAATAATGAGTGGATTGGGCCGAGAACTATTTTTATAATTTATTTTAATCACAATCGATAGAAAGGATCGAATGCAAAAGCTGGTCACTTTAGGCGAGTTCTAGCGTGATACATTTCATTGTAAATCTTTACAACATGATTGCTAATTGATTTGTATTTTATTCTAACTTTATTGTACAAACGTGTACTTAGCGGCTTTTGTTCCGTATTCAGACCGACAATTATAATAGCTCTTTCAATCGCCTTTGAAGTTAAACCGCCTTTATACAGTTAATAAACCTATTACTTCACCCTGGTGCAAAGGAAACCTTTTCCTGTATCACGATACAACGGAACTATTCATTGGGTTTCTACAACGTAAGCGGCAATCGAACTTGCACCTCTGCTTTTCCGTAGCAGTGTTTTACCAACTAAACCATCACAACGTTACGTAAGCCGCAAAGAAGTAACCTTCATCATCTAGCACTCATCAATCTCATTGCTAGATAGCGCTCATCGATCTCATCATTTTCAACCTGTCTCTGGCCACAGCTGGAAACACGCCTCTTCCATGACAAAAGATAAGTTTCTACCTCTCTCAAGCCATAAAGCTAACAGCATGAGTGTAGGTACGATTAGTTCAATCGCTCAGTGAGTGTTATCTTTATTGTTCATTTTTGTATTGTCTGATATTTGTATTGACTTAATAAAATAGGGAGGTCCTAAGTTTGGTTGAACTTGTTTTTATCTCGAAAACGGAGCAAAGTAATGAAAACATACAAGTCAATATTTCGTTTTAATTACTTACGGTGAAAGCTTAAGCGAGCAGCAGCTATATGTTTAGCTGCAGAGATGGTAATGTAGTTTTGTTTACCAATTCCATTATTCATTTCAAGAGAAATATTATGCGGCCTCTACAAGCCTGAATATTCGGTTGGTAATCAAACTAGACTAGCGTATTATCATCGACGCCGCGGTAATGGTATTTTCAATGCATGTACGGCCTGCGTACAATATCTGTGTTACCGTGTGATATCCTGTCGTGTGCTAGAGTTGGATGATATTTATATCGACATCATGATGAAAAAGTCACAGTGATCATTCGTCTAAAAGTATCGCTATAACTTATTATTATTATTACGTAGGAACAACGTTACAAAATCACGTATGGCGTTCTTACCGCCCTAAGTGGTTATCTATCGCGGCACAGCACTGCAGTCACTTACTGTATTTTTAAGTAAACTAATCAAATCATTCAGTACTAGTAATGACGCATGCAACAAGTGTTACAACATCACGGTAAATCCATACTAATATTATAAATGCGAAAGTGTGTCTGTCTGTCTGTCTGTATATCTGTCTGTCTGTTACCTCTTCACGCTTAAACCACCGAACAGATTTGGATGAAATTTGGTATGGAGTCCCGGGGAAGGACATAAGCTACTTTTTATCCCGGAGAAATACTGTTATGCGCGATAAACGAATTTAAGACGGACGAAGTCGCGGGCAGAAGCTAGTGGTAAATAACGACGAACTAGTTACTGGCAAAGTCACAGTGATTTTGAGGAACTGGAACCATAGTCACAGCGAGGGAAATGTAACGCTTTTCTTGTCACTACCGCATGCGGTCGGGCCACAAAGGCCTACTGATTAAGCCTAGGCTTCACAGTCGAATGCGATTGTTTGCTATTCGCACCTAGGAATATGAGAAGACTAATCTAATACACCCTCATGTACGTACACATGCGATAGCTAAAACCGAGGAGCGTGGACATGGCCAGTATAGTATTTTAGGCCCACGGGCATGTCGCGGGCGAGGATATTTATTGTGGAATTAAATAAAGGAAAAGAAAGGCACCACCACAAAATACAGTAAGTCCTAACTTTAATTGTCTCATTGTAGCTACCGAAGAATGTGTATTGGATACTGTAATGATGGCATATGCAGCAACAAATTTATGTCAAAAATAGCATTTTTGTGACAAGCTTTTATTTCCGACTGTACTTTTCTTTGAATATCAACTCATTGAACCGCTTCTAAGAAGCCGAAAACGTTCCTATGCCCCTTGAATTTTCAATATTAATCGATGGCAAGGGACTGACGCATAATAGAGGACAGTAAATTACTTTGTAATATATTAAAATATTGCAATATTTTTATCCATTATTCTATGTAAAAAAACTTTTGTTTTTTTTGTAACATGTTTGAAGAAAATTAATTCTAATATAACTACAGGATATGAAGAGCTAATTTTGAAAGCAGAAAATCGCCTTCAATAAGAACAGTTTTTTAATAATTTCAATATTATTTTGAATATTCCTTTATCTTTGATTCAGAACTACTGAATGGATATACTTGATAATCAACTAAATTAAACATGAGAATATAATATAGTTACTCGAATTTAATGGAATTGCCCAACTACACATACGTAAACGGGTCAAAATTATTAGTTCTGATTATGCATTCTTGTTGTGCATAAGCATTAAGTACTAATATTCACGCGTTGATAGTGCGCAAATTATCAATTGGATAGTGGATGATTGGTGCACCCTATATAAAACTAACACGACTAAGGGTCCATCTGTTATTCTAGTGTAATTCTAGTCTATTCTTAAGGCAGGTTTGTTATTTTCTATTGGTATCAACCTCACATACACGTTAAAATACTTTTTTACCTATGGTTATTTATATAGCACTATAAACGACATTACATATATAAAATGCATACATAATGTAATCATATTTCTGATAAAGATAATAAAACGTGTTAAAGTGTTCATAATTTTAGGATACGTTTATTCTTAAATAAACTAGGTAATATTTAAACTTATATATACTTCTCATCATCCGATGCGCAAAGTGACCAAAAACTACTTGACACTACGACTAACTACTCACAACACAAATCTAGACGGTGCTAATTTAAAGTCATTTTATTGGCTCAGATGTAAAAAGCTTCCTATTTTATTTCAAAAGACTTTATGACCAGATCACATCTGACTGGCAGATAGTGGCGTGCGTTCCATATAGGCATAAAGCCTCTGCCGACCCTGAATGACCATGGGTCCAATTCAGGCAACAAGAAACTGTCTACCCATGTTATCAAAACGTTTTAACTGCCTACCTTGGCGAAGAACCCAGTTGAACGCCGCTGCCCACGGATAAGGCTGCTTGGTATCATATTCTAATAAACTTGGGATCATCATCGCCAACAACTATTACCGATACTCGAAAACATCTGGCATGATTCTTAAATCTGTCAGATATTAAAGGAGAAAGCCACAGCGTCCCATGCCGCAGCGCCAATGTTGAAAGTTAGAAAACGGAACATCTTTTTACAGTTGAGCCATAAGGGAAAATAAACACCAACCAGCTACGCAATGGTCGACCATATCCTAAGCAAGTAGTAACTTGAAGGGTACTGCTAAGAAATTTCAAGGACGAAACCAGTGGCGTTGCGTGAACTTGTATTGAACTAATTGAGCCAGAAAAGTAAATGTTTGTTGGTGCCATTGCTGAGCTGGCAGTATTTATCTTCCATTTTATTAAGGAGCATCGATAGCGTCAGAACTACAAGATACCTGAGTGGTATCGCTTTTCATTGTGCGTGACGCGTCGGTGCGTGCGCCGATTCCTGGTGTGAAGGCGGCCGCTGCCGGCGTCGCCTCGCGGCCCGCGCGGCGGTTGGTTGCCTGCTACAAAAGATGCTAGTCGGGTCAGGAGTTAGAATAGGATACGGTAGGTAGGAACGAAAATCCTAATATGCGTAGTAGTTAGGTAATAGCCCCAATAAATTAATAATACATATTACGAGACACATAAATCTATCTAGCAAGGCTTTGGTATGTTTTGGGTGCTAAACGACCTGTATTCATGCATTATTATACTGCTCATTCTGTCTATTCTCTAGCGTTATCAGAAAAAGATGAACGTTGTGGTGCTTTTGAAAAACAATGGTAATTTAATTTTACTAACAATTTTGCTTGCCGGCAAGATGACTTAGGCCACGTTCAAACTTTATGACCTTTCCCTTTATCTCGTGAACAAATGGATATTTTAGGAAGTCACGAGAGATAATTGAAAAAATAGGAAAGAGATATTATGAGGCACTTTGCCAACTTAAAAATCTTATAATGTAGCAAGATCTCTTTTAAACAATGAAATCATTCATTGACATAGGTAATATATAGTGTAGTGTAGTATACCGCATTAGAAAACAACTTATTACAACATACTAAATACTAGAACATTATGTAACAAATATACAACCTTTTATACCTATTATAACTTACAACTAAAATGGCTGTGGTCAAATGTCTTCAAATAAAAAAAAAATAAACAGCAAAATGAAATAAAACTATACAGTAAAAAGTGTTGATAGCATTCTCCTTTGAGTGTAGGTATTTAATCAGGCAGGTTATATATGGAAGGCACTCCATACCATTGTGTACAGAAGGTTTAATGTAGTGTAGCTAGATGTGGATGTTCACATATGCAAACCCTACCTACGATCCTTTAATGGTATACTTTATAATTTAACAAAGGCCCGGATAAAGGTGTAATTTTCATTGCAAATATGTTAACATTTTAAAGTATTAGCTTTTTGCTATTTTGTATTTTTTTAATCAAAAGAGAAATAATAAGCACTGAGCCGGGGACGAAAAACAAAATTCTAATTAGTCCGTCAGATAATTAAAGGGTTAGGACACGTTTTGTTTGCTTATTCCAATTACTTATTATAAAAAAAAACTGAGATAAATTGCATTAAAGTTTAGGGGTCTCGTGACGTCATAACTAGTTATAATCTGTTCCTAGGCGTGACGTCAAACGACATTTTGACTCAATGTATCACCATTAGGTATTTGATTACAATAATAAAAAGTACGTGTCCAATATTGTTTTATTAATCTACACGACGGACTTATAATTAATAAGTATCATTAAAACACAATTTAACTGATTCTTTGAGTGTAACAAAATTTATCAACACATGTTGCATGACTAAATTCCGTTGCACAAAGGAATCGATATGTGCGAAATGCATACATAATATTAACAGCGTCTAGTGTGACAATTGATTAGTTTACTGTCTGCCTTATTGTTGCTCAAATCAACTGACCGACTACAAATCCTGGGATAACCGTCCTCGGGCATGTGATTATGTCCCAGATTCTCATACTCCAGCTAATCTAATAGAGAAAATGCAATGCGTTTGTTTTACATAAACACTGTACTAAACATACGTAGAAATATCAAATTGAGGCTAAAAGGTGATAAAGAAAAAATGTTTTATCTTTTCTAGATATTCGACCGAAAATTATTGTCTATATGTGTATGTCAGTCAAACGCACGTTTTAACGGCCGTAATAAGAAAATGCACCTTTCTCCATACATTTCTCTGTGTTATCTGTCGTGTGACGTCACACTACACGCCCGATTTATACTAGATGATTTTGGGGTCATGAGCGGGAATGACAAAGGTGATGGGGGAGGATCACACTGACTAACTTTTTCTATGGGCCAACCACGAAATCGTGAAAAAAGTACAGATATACGCGCGGTATTTGGCTCGACGCGCAGTACAAGATTGTAGCAAATCAACGTTGTTGTGTACCACCATACCATGCATCACGCGCAAGATCTTGAACCTAACCTTCAAGATCTATAATCCTGTATCGACCTGTTCACTTGATCCGCGCGGTTTGAGGCGGACGGACGTACATAGCTACGAAAATGGGGGACGAGATATCTATTGATTTACTAATCCACAAGCAAATTGCCTCCTTCAAGTCCATTCTCACTAAATGCTCACGCTAGGCTGCTCCGTGCAAGCGGCCCTCACCTGAACAGCTAAATCGCGCGTTACCGCGCGTTCATCTGAACTTAGCCTAAGAGTTAATTGATAGGTAATTATCGGAAATGTATTAAACAGCCGATTTCTTGGTTGGCCCCATAGTAAAATATGCTCAGTGTGATCCTCCCCATTACTGTTGTCATTCCCGCTCGTGACCCCAAAATTACCGAGTATGACAGTAGCCTTTGAATACATTTCTTCGTCATAGGAAACCGGATCGATTATTATTATTGAAAAGACATAATGCACATTCCCTATTGACTCGGTTCTCAGTTAGACTAACATTTAGTTAGGCTCTGAATTGAAACTAACTATATTAATATTGTTCCACCCTCAACTGAATGAATTCGATTTGTTTTTGTAACGTGATTCAATTTAGAATGTCGACAGTGTAAAATAAGGTACGTTTTTGCTGGTTGCATTCGGCGTAACGAATAAAGTCTGTAACATGGAAGAATTGAATTAAAAAATAATGGCTGACTGCAGGGTGAACTCCGCTGATAAATCTGATTTCCAGTACAAAATCAGATTTTCGCGAAAATTGCATTGGGCCTTCAGTAAAGTCACACTCAGTAGCATAACAAAAGGAAAAAATAGATACTGCTTTATTTTATGGTCGCAATTTAAAACATTTCCGTAAATTTACCATAAAAATTAACGACAACTTTAGCCTTTCACATGGTTGACATGGCAGCCGGCAGGGGTAATTAGTCGTCAATTAGTTGTTAATTGTATTCATAGGTTGGAATTCAAACTTTTTCAGTTCACTTTTAAAGGCCCGGGCATTATACAAAACAACTGAAAATGATAATCCGAACAAATCAAATGGCTATAGAATCTAAACGCGACAAAAACGCTATAGCATGACCAACACCTCTGTACCGCGCCTTAGGTATGCGAGCGGCGAGACGGGCGGGCGGGGCGGCAGAGCAGCCGCTGATTCGTCATTCCGCCGTCGTCTGCCGCCTCGTCTCGCCGCTTGCATACCTAAGGCGCGGTACACCGGTACTGGTCACGTTATAGCAGACCGACTCCCTCTTCCCTCCGACTGAGTAGCCTATGTTGTGATCCCCCTTCCCCCTCTCCACTCTTCAGTGTTGATTTTCAGGATAAAAACTCTATCATATCATTCTCAGGGTCTCAAACTATCTCCATATCAGTGGCGTATCGGCACAAAGGCACTGCCTAACCTGAACGAGCATGGCTCCATACAGGCATAGAGAAACTGCCCACCTTTGCCATACCCCCTGTGCAAGTGTGCCACTGCTGCATACAAAATTTTATTTAAATCGGTTAAGCGATGTAAGAAAAGGTAACAGTCAGACGGAGTTACTTTCGTAATTATAATAAGCGTATTTTTCCAACTTAAATAGCTTACTTATCACATCACAATACCTAATAATAGTAAAATGCATTCGTAAACCACTTTATGATAGAACCTCATCAGTGCAGCAAGTCAACGATTTATTATTTCACTAACATTGTTAAAATATTTGTACATATTCTATTTGAATGCTATTGTGTTATTTAAATTTATTTTATTTTTAATAGTTGGTAGTAACTACGTAACGAAAAAAATCTGCCAATCCCTAGATTATTTTGAGTTACTACTAACCTGTAGTATGAAATTACAGTTTTTGTCTCGTTTTAGAAATGCCCCTATATGTAGGAAAAATGTTTCATATTGACGGGTACTACCACCAGTTAGAATTAAATGAAATAAAAAAACGATGAATTATAATTCACATGACTTCATCAAACTCAAGCCTTTACGGCCCCAATATACTCTATCTCAAAGTACTATCGAAGCCCAACTATATTCGGAATGAGATTGACGGGGAGTATGAAAAATGCATCTTTTACGCGCCGCCGGGCAATTTTTAACGATTTTAAAACTAAGTACTTATATAAAAAAATCATTCAATGTTTTTGAAGTAGAAACAATGTAGACGCGCTTTTTTATGTATGTGGTTGAATCAGACAATTTTAAAAGGTGCGGGCTTGGATTGCTCAAACAATACGATATCGCACACAATGTTGTTATGCCGCGTGACAATATTTGTAGTGTTTATCGCACAAACAATGGCTCAAGCGACGATTCTGGGCACGTGTATTGGTTTGTTTTTTAATCGCGGAGCAACGGAGTTACAAATGTGCCGGCAATGACATTGACTACGTTCTCACCCGAAAAAGTACGCGGATGCCAAAAGGAAAAGGCGTCAAATGCAGCGAATGCTAACTGTAACGAAGATTTTTTGGTTAGTGACATTAGTAACCATATAAGTATAGCGTCAGTCCCCTAAAAAAAGCTGACCGCAACACATGATAGCCCGCCAAAAGGACCCCTCAAACGCAAAATGCATCAACTAAACAGACTGCAGAGTAGGTATACATCGATATTATTATAAAATTGTAAAAATGAAATATCTGTACATTGAAGATAAAAAAATGATTGTAACTGTGGCTTCATCACGCAAAATCGGCTAAACCGATGTCAACTATTTTTGGTTATTGATGGTTATAGGATACTTTTTACCCGACTACGCTGAAGAAAAAAAGAAGGTTATGACTTTTTCCCCTCCGCGTACGAAGTTGCGGGAATCTTCTAGTATATAATATAATGATAAATTATTATAATTAAGTACATAGAAAACATCAAAAGACCAGGAACAAACGTTCGTGTTCTTAACACAAACACATGCCCTGGCCGGGATTCGAACCCGAGACCGCCAGCTTCGTAGGCTGTTGTGCAACCAAATGAGTCAAACGTATACTATACATACATTAAAAAAATATAACTCTCCTCCTGACGCAGTTGGGTAAAAGCATCGGCACAATACGCAGAATATTGGATAATTCCTCAAGTCTGGTCGTCAAAAATCCTAATATTACAGGGAAGCGCAACTCCAGAGTTCTCTCTGAATCCAAATGTAATCACTAGACATCATTAGCTTTCGCTCACGCGGAAAATTCTAAGACTGTTAGTAGTAAACCCCTATCTCAAATCCTGATATGAACGGACGAGAAACTATAGAGATGTTAGTTACATAAATACCTAAAATTTACCGCGAATTTCGCGATTGTTACCACTGTTTGGTAACCAAACACGTTGAGAGGGGCCAAACCCGAACCCAAGGCATGTGTTCGAGGCGCACGCCCCATGATTTCCGTACGCAGTTTAAGAATGGACTCGTATTTTTTGGCATTTGGCCCGTATATACATTATTGACAATGACTGCACAGCTTGCGCGTTAATCCATGAATGGTAAACTATAATGGCGTTACGTGCCCTGCGTTCTAATCTGATTCAGCGGTACATCGTGCCTCTCTAGTTACCGTCAGATGATTCAGCGGTACCTAGTTACGTCAGAGGTAAGCGTTCACTGCATTAACGATATATCTAGTTTACAAGAAATAGCGACTATCAAACCACAAATTTAGAACAAACGAGTAAGAATTATTAAAAATACCTAGTTGAACAGTACTCCAATAAGATTAGAAAGGACATTCGTGTATTATCATAAAGAAAACACGAAACACGTTACGATGGGACACAATTTAGGAAGATTGGACCGAGAAGATAGGTGACATAATTAACATTTTGGTTTTGAATTAACTTATTTATTCCGTTTTTTATATAAATCAGATACTTCTAACTAAAGTACTTTACGTGGAATAACAAAGATATAGTGTAATATTATTAACATACCAATAACCTCATTGTTAAGGTCCCTTCCAGATTCTTCTTTATTAAAACGTACCAGAACGAGCATACGAAACAGTACCCCAGGTGATATCAAGTTCACTGACCCCGCAGCTGATAAACCGAGGTGAGCCGTTATCACACGTCCCTAAAACCCTTTCGGCACACTAACATCTGTTTAGATAGGAACATCAAAGAGTTCAACGTGATAAGGTCATATTGATTTTACCGTTTCTGTATAATATCAGTAACGGAAAACAAAATGGACACGTATACAGTATGTAAGTGGGACGAGGGTAAATATTAAAGCAGTTGTGAGTAATTTAGCTACCAGTTTAAAATTTAATTAAAAACAAAACGCGACCAAGAGTGCTTTGAAAACAGAAATGAAAATTCGAGATTAAAATTAAATGACATGCACGATGTAAGATGGTAGCACTAGCAACAGTAATGAACATTTTAACTATGAAAACACATTATATATTGTGGATTTGTATAGAGGTAATAAATTGGTATTTAATCGTTTTATTAAAATTCTCTCTTAAATCCTGTAAGGAAGGAGGAATGTCGGTGTCCCTTACACGTCTTCCTGCCCTTCTTAGATTGCATATGTTTGTTTACGATAAATTGGCAGTGATGTAAGTGTTAAAAAAGTGCAAGAAAAATGGTGTTCGACATTGAAATACACTCTCATTTTCGCAACAAAACAAACCGGGCTAATTTGTGTAATAAATATGATCAACTTAATTCGTTGCCAATTCTTCAATGTTTCGGACGTCGCGTTACGTCCATAGTCTCGAAGGAACTAGAGGCAGGCATCAACAAATCTTCTAGCCGCTCGAGGTAGTTCTATTTACCCGCGCT
Organism: Hedya salicella; assembly: GCA_905404275.2. NCBI lineage: Eukaryota > Metazoa > Arthropoda > Insecta > Lepidoptera > Tortricidae > Hedya > Hedya salicella. The sequence goes on along the minus strand of FR990096.1, from coordinate 9,230,821 downwards.
TTGACCTGATTATTAATTTAAACATTAAGGTTTTACTAGACCGACACATTACACTTACATTTGGCAATTTATCGAATGATGTTTACATTGACTAATAACTAAATTCCACGAAAATGAAAGTTTGAAACCGTCTTCCCGGTTAAATTTCGGTGTTGCGTAATTGCTTCATGGACGATTCTACTATATTTGTTGTGTGGTGATAATGAGTAAAAATTGTGTGATTTTAAGCCAATATTTTAATAATCCACTCCCTTTAATTAAATATGCATTTAAAAGGCCAAATATGGTGATAATATTCTAACGTAAGGTAATTCCTAACATTGTTACTTAGGAACAGTACCTAATTTATTAGAACCAACTCTGAATCCATCAAGTTTAAGCGTCCCGTTTCCCACTCAACTACCCTGTAACGTTCAGTGCATGCATTTGATTTGCGGATATAGTTCAGAAGGATTGGAAGTTGCCAAGCCGAAACGTCACCTCCATTGCCCTGAGGTTATTTACGGTAACAATAACTCCAATAAAAGCTCAAATTGCAATTTGTACTCGTATATAGTTACGCGAATGTGAGTGGATAATTACCAATCAAGTTTAGGAAGTTCTCGCGAACTTTTAATTTATGTATGTATGTACAACGTATACTAAATATATGTAAATCGACTGTTGATTAAATATCTTTACCAAGTAGTTATTTATTACTAAAAATAAACCTCAAATTCACATTTAAGCAAACAATAATAAACATTCTACGAACTTATCAGATTTTTGCCATGAAATTCCTCCCCCTAGTACCTAATCGGTGTTCGGTGGTAGTTCGGCGGTAAAATTAAAAGTAGTGATTGAACGGAAGATGAGATTAAACCCTCGTATGCTTAGGCACTGATCAGCATTTAACTATATTAAAATTTCACATAGCTTCGATTTGATTGCCTAATTTTTGACGCACACGAGAGGTCAATGAACAAAATGAAAAACCAAATTGTGAACGCTATGTTTAATGCCACTCAATGTTACCCGCATTGACTGTAGCAGCATACGAAAACACAAAAATTTCGATATTGATACCGAGACCTTGGCACAAAATATAATTGCTATCTAAGCCTTATTTTCAGGTAGTATACGGTAAGATATATGATCGACATCGGCAGTAGAGTGCGGTTCATATAGGCTCGAAAGCACTGGCTACCCTGAAAGACTACGTATAGAGGCATAGATAAACTGCCTACCCTGAATCTCTGAACGACCATGGCTCCATATAAGCACAGAAAAACTTAACTTAGTCAAAAACCCTGTGCATGCCAGTAGACGTCAGCATGGTCTTTGAGCGTTACAAATGTGTACATTAATAAAACTGGGTGCCCCTAAAACCAACGCCAAAATGAAGATGGGTGATAGAACAGCTCAAAAGCTACCGATTTGACCCCCATCCATATAAAGCTCTAAGATTTATAGTAGTTTCCAAGATTTCACAATTTTAGTAGATATTTTGGGATTCTTATAATAATTCCTTTCGTTTTTATCATAACGAAGTAGTGAAGTTTTTAAAACCATGCATGTGCAAGTTTTTTTTTCATGTAATTTTTGTTGAGTAATCTTGCAAGTATTTCTTTGTAAATATCTTCAATGTACAGTCAACCAATTGGAGCCCCAGGCCACTATAGAACTGTCCAAGTGACATTTTATATGTAATAAGCAAGATTTAATGTTATACCGTCACTTTGACATAGTTCCATGGTGGCCTAGGGTTCCAATTGGTTGACTGTACAAACATAAACATTTTACAACTTTTTAATAGTGTAGGTATACGACACCTGTTTCCACACCTGACGCCAAAAAGACGGCAGCTGTTGACAAAAGAACTTTTGACCTTGAAATACGATGTTTTGCATATGGGTAGTTAGGGTGGCGAGTAACAGAGCTTGTTACACCTATACGGTCTTATTACATAAAATGCAATGGTGGTGCCAATAAAAAAGTGTATAACATCTATACTGTTATAAAGTTAACATCTATACTGTTATAAAGAAAAAACGAATGGTAATGACTTTTTCTCCTTGGCGAACGAAGTTGCAGGCGCCTTCTAGTCATAAATAAAATTGAAAAATGATAATATGAACGTGTGGATTTAAGTCATTAAAAATCACAGTCAATACATAATATTTGATTTTTGAATCATTTCATCATCATAATTTTATTTTCATTTATATACAGTGGACCCCCGGTAGTCCGACAAACATTTTGCAGGGCAGTGCCTAAGACCCCTTATAGTCCGATTTTTTTACAAAAGAGTACCTTGTAATCCGACAAACTACAGATCCAATAATAAGATTCTTTATATTATATACATATATGTACTCTGAAGTACAAATCATACTTCATTATGTATGTCAAATTATTGTATGTCAAACAATACCCTACGCGTCGAGCACAATAGTGATGGTGCGTACAAGTTGTAACTTGTTCAATCATGCATTAGCGAATATTATCAAAAAAAAAAAAAAATATGTAATAGACCAGGTCGGATTACAGGGGTGCCGGATTAGACAGTGGCCAGGTTACCGGGGGTCCACTGTATCATAATGTATCGAAAATATAATGATAGAACCAAACTCTTCAATGGACAATCAGAAAATAATCTTAGATTCTTGGATACTGCTGTTGGTTGTCTTTCCTAAGTTTCAGAAAATAGTTTCATAGTTTTGAACATACTGCAACAAAGAGTAAAAATGAAAAGTTAGGGAACATTATTATAAAACACTCAAATTATTCCAACTGGAATCTGGTTCGGCGCTACTACAGTGCAGTTCAATTCGTCAATTCGTCAATTCGTGGTTCATTTGTCCTATTAGTCATGCTAATGGCAAATAAGGCTTGCTTTTTGTTCAAGGACAGTAAAATTGGTCAAATTACTGCATCTAAGATGTCATTACGGGACCGGGTTCAGCAATCGCCTCGCCACTACCACGCCATAACTCGTGGCAAATAAGGTTACTTTTGTTTCAAAACCAGCAAAAGTGCTTAAATTACTCCAACTAAGCATGCTAATAGGGACCGAGTTGGGCAATCACCCTGCCACTGCAGCGCAGCTTAATTCATGGTTCATTTGTCCTATAAGACATGGCAGGTAAGGATTCTTTTCTTGAAGTACAGCTGAAATGCTCAAATGACTCCAAGATGCCAGTAGGGGCCGGGTTCAGCAATCGCCTAGTCATTGCAGTGCAGCTAGCTTATTTCGTGGTCTATTTGTCTTAAGACATAGCAGATAAGGATTATTTTTTCTTCAAGGGCAGCAAAAGTGCTTAATATCCAACTAGTAGAGACCGGGTTTGGCAATCACCTCGCCACGGCAGTGCAACTTAACTCTTGTTTTATTTTTCCTATAAGGCATAGCAGATAAGGATTATTTATTGATTCAAATGACTCCAACTAGGCATCCCAGTAGAAACCGGATTCGGTAAACGCCTCGCCGCTGCAGTCCAGCTTAACTCAGTGGTTCATTTGTCCTTAATAGCTCAATCTGTGCAGGGCATTCGACTCGAATAAACCGAGCCCGATCTATACGCCGACGTCCGGTTGTTTGGCTCTTGAGCCGTAAAACCAGGATAAAGGATATTGTTTGCCATAAATCATGCACTATCATGTCCTGAATTGGAAAACTAAGTCTGTTATAGGATAGGATATATGTACTTAAACTGTTGCTATTAACTTCAGCGAGGCCTTAATGCTTCCGTTACTCACGTACAATACTTAGTTGGAAGTTCTGTTACTAGGCTTTTTGCAAATAAAATTAAATTACGGTATTTTTTATATTATTATCGTACATCAATTTAAAACCTAGTTTTTGGCAAGTAAGAAAACATACAATTGACTCAAATTTAGTCCCTTTACTTTTTTTGCTAACTCTGCTTCGAGATATACCACCGCTGCAATTACACGCAAGATTTGATGGAAATCTCTTGTTAAAAGTGATCTAGAACCAGAGTTTAAAATGGTTAAGAAAGGAAATGTTATAATTTTCTGAAACTTGTATATTAGGGCTACTTTTGCATTAGCAATTTTTTTTTGTTTCCATCCCTACACTAAATATTCCAATCAAGAAGTTAAGGTAGTATTTCTGTTTAGCACAGAATACATTAATTTCACTGGCGCGCAACTGAACAAAGTACGTAAAACACGAATACTGGCGATTGTATGGCCTTGGCTTACATAAATTGCACCTTAAAATAAAGATGAAGATCTGTATAAAGTTGTATTTCAAACTGTATTTCAAATTAGGGACTGTATTTCACTTGATTCTTGTGGGTATTTTATAGTATGTTTGTCTTAAGGTCTCAGAGGCAGGTAAAGAAAATTGTGACGCATTTTTTTTTAATCATGATTTCCTAAATGGCAAACACTAGGCTTTAAATTGATGTACGGTAAAAATATAAAATATACCGTAATTTTGTTTTATTTGCAAAAAACTTAGTAACAGAACTTATTAACAAACTAAATATACACATAGTCAAAAGCAAACTTAAGATGTGGCTAGTTGAGCAGACGTACTACAGTATAAAACAATACGCTATTTGACAACTTTTTGTGCTATGTCGATGTCTTAATAATATAAATATTTATCAAAAAACTACTCCAACAATGGTACAAGATTTGAACTTTCCCAAAAACGCTGCTTACTAAAACCTACTAGCATGTGACGTCACACGCTAGTATCATGTAACCTTGTAAGGGGAAATTAAGAACTTTGTTCCGCAGCTATGTTAAAACTTGCGTTTATCGAATTTTTTTATAACAAGAATTACTATACATTTTATGGGTTATTCAATGGTATTATTAGTTATTATTTTTTTATGGCATATGGGGCAAACGAGTAGACGGGTCGCCCGATGATAAGCGATCACATTGACACTAGAAACAAAATTAAAGATTATCTAAGATCCTGAAAAAAAAAACAAGCAAAATAAAAAACTACGTTAAAATTTTGAGTTCGATACCTAGCGTAGCTTGTTTTATGAATCTTTAAATTTGGATGGGAAAGTCCATTTTTAAAGAATCAAAATATTAATGACTAATAATTGACCATTCATTAACCCATAAAATGTTTTGTAATTTTTGTTATAAAACTGTTTCGATAAACGCAAGTTTTAACATAGCTGCAAAAAAAACTTCTTATTTTCCCTACACAAGATACTAACATGCTTCGCTTTTTCGGTTGATTATGTGCACTAAACAGTATATAGTAATTCATGCAACTCTAAATATTATTTTATATAATAAGTTAAATTATACTATTTTAATACTCACATTGACTTGCCATTAATAATTATACAAAATACGATTATGATACATTAATTTATCGCAGGTAATGCCACTTGCACCGGCATAAGCTCTCCGATATGAATTGAACAGTTTCAAATTAATTACAGTTGCATAATCGGGGTCCTCTTTATTACCTAGAGGCTAATTCACCATACTTAGTTAGATATTAATTGACTGATTACAGCTGCCAATGTCGATCAATTGATAGGCGTATGCAGCCTTTAATCAACCGTTAACGCCTACAGAGCACGGTGGAATTCCAATCCAAAGTTTCATTATTACCACTCGTTTTATGTGAACTGCTATGACAGTAAAAGCACGTGCTTTGCCGCAGTCTAAATAGAGAAGTATATTGCAACAATATATTTAATTGAACCATTTCGATATCTATTTTCGAAACTACGTATCATTTTACTGATCTTTAAAATGATTAAATATATTTAATGCGTTTACACTAGTGACAAAGGTTAAGTCACCCGATACCTAAAAAATACTAGTATGAAATTCAGGGAATTCCATTCTGGTCAAGCGAGGGATGTGTATGGTTGTGAAACAATACTTTTCAAACGGCTGAACCGTCTCGGATCATGATAAAAAATACTCTCGATTAAGCGAAAAACGAAAAAAAAATCGACATACGATACTATGGACATAGATATACCTGTTATACCTATATTATTAGCATAGATCGGAAAATTCATCGCAAATACAGATATGGAAATAGAACAAGACTCTATAGAGTCGATCGATACTTAAGATTATTCTCTAAAACAGTCTACATTTCTAAAACAGTCTACATAGACTGACAAAGAAATAAAAAAAAACTTTATTATGATTATCTAAAGCGACCTTTTTTAGTTGCATAGGTACCTATCTATCATGGTTTTGTCAAAGTGGCGTTCTTGAAACAGTTTTGTGACAATTTAAATTAGTCAAATTATTTACTTATGGTGATTTCGAAATATTGAAAATATGGTAAAAATAAAAACGATTAATAAGTGGATTAAGAACTATCCCGAGCTCTCTTATAATAAAGATAAATATTGTGTACAGCATGTGACATTCGAATTAAAATGTTAAAGAAAGATAATATTAACAAACAAGTTAAATTAAACTAGTATGTGTATTTGTTTTTTATCGCTTATGTGTTTTTTTAATGAAGAAAATAGTAAAAATTAACTAACATGAATAACTAAATAAAAATAAAGGTTTGTTTCAGAAAATGCAGCAGTTGATGGTTGCATATGTTCAATACAACCAATCAGCATTAAAATACCATCAAAATCATATGGTGAATTTCGGGTACCGTTGTAAATGTAATTGAAAAATATGACCTGTCCGATTTCTGATTATTACGGCCATGTTTTTTCATAAGGGTTTAAAATACATGGACACGAAAGTTAAAAAAATGTGTTTTCGTCTGTAAATATTAAACCATCTCATCACAATAAAACAGGGTATGTTATGGACTAGGTTAACTAAATACGCCAGACGTACATGAAGAGTATGTTGTTGAAATGTGTAGTGTCGAAAGCCTGAGTTAATGCGTAGTCGTAAGGCTGGGTTATAAAACTGCGGTTTAAGCATACAGTAGGCTACTGTTAGAAAGCTAGTCAGCTTAGAACCGTATTAAGTTTATTTCTCAACTGATAAATTCATATTTAGAGCTCTATGTGAAGCCTTAAAGAGTCCCCAGCAAGCTCGATTCTCCATACAAACGTAGTTAACGCACTCATTCTCAAACGACTAGCTAGTTTGCTCTGAAACTTTGTGCTTAGAATAATTCTATGTATATGCACGCCTGTAATTAGTTGATGTAGCTTCAGATACCATAGTAAAAAAAATACAGCAAATTTAAGTTTTTCATACAAAACTTGTTTTTGCTGTATTTCGTTTGTTTTATAAACTGTAGGCAAATAAACTAGTTTCAGGCCTAGATATACCTCATGTCATTGTATATGCAAAGTTTCGTTACAATCCAACACGTAGTTTTGGGAAGGTGAAATTCGGCCGAGCTTACTGGAGACTCTTAAGTCTATTTATTCCCCTACGCAAAAAGAGCTACAAGTATTACGTGTCGTATCTATCTCAAAAGCGTGGGACCATATCGATAATAATAAGTTTCTGTTAAAAATTGCTATGACGACACAAGTTTTTATTGCCGACATTTCTTTTATCAACCATTAACTACTCATCGAGGGGACTCTCGAGCCCAAACTCGGTAGTATAGTTCCTATGACCACTTTCCGGCTGCTTCATCAGATCAGCTCGGTGGTGTCATAATATTGTATTGTCACCCAATTTACATAATCACGCTTTAGCACAATCGGAAACCGCGAAATGGGCTAAATTTGACTTGAAAGATTTGACCCGAACATACATGTACATTGCAAGCTAAATAAAAACCTGGAAAAAATAGAATTAAACTATATACGCATTTTTTAAAAGGATCGCTTCGGCTATACCGTTCCCTTTCTCGCTTGCCTGCAGTTTATGTTAATTACAAATTAGACTAGTTCACCTTATTAAAATAAATAAAAACAAAGAAATCACAATAACAGAAACTAAATGCCTCGAGTCGTGTAACTTTTCATTTATATATTTAAATAGCAAAATAAATATACCTTTATTCCCGATTTCCTTACTGCGGTGGCCGCACTCAACTCGCACGACTGTACATAAATTAAGATTCCAAGAGCCTGCAGAACAGACCTTAAACAGGAATACACAAACTATTTCAAGTTATTGCTAACTATGCCTTTTCATAGCCCCGGGACCGCGCAGGAAGCCAGCTTAACTCTGAAACTGCATTGAACAACTTTGAATGTCATCGCGATGCAAATCTAATAATATATCCAGCAATTTACATCAACTATCTGGATTCAATGAATCTATTCAAGTTCTCGATTCCTTTGTTATTTTTTATTTCTCATCGATCTTATTGCTCGTCGGATAAGCCGATTCCTCCTGTCTTACAGACAACGTAATTTGGACGCCAAAGAGTACGAATATGAGAATAGACTAGATGGCGATCGCAACTTAATTCACACACAGGAAATACATAAGTTACAAAACCTTCTTTTTTTTGCTTTGGCAACAAGTAATTTGTGGTAACAATTTTTAGGCAGTATGAATACATTCTCCTCTGCCAAAGTAATAGCGAAATCTCCTGCTAGTTTTTACGATAAATTGCCAGTGTGTGGGTGTTTATTTGTTTGTAAGTGATTTCTTTTAACTGGGAGCGTTTGTAGAAATAGGAAATATTTCCGTAGTGTGCTGTACATGTTTACCTCGATCCCCGCTAAAAATACATGAACAATTTGTTCGGAAATGCCACGGCTTGGCATCTCCATAAGTCAAATACCTTAAGACTACCCCTGTATCGACAATTGTTAAAATCTGTCTAGCTATTTCGGCGTGTGAAATCACCATGATATTCCGAACGAAAGAAGCACATTGAAAGATTGTCCTCATAAATGTAAACGATTGACCTACTTAATCGAGATTAACGATTAAAAATGACGATTAATTCATCTTAGGGTCAATTTCACCGACGTAGTATAAGCCTTATTCCAATAATAAATCATTAATTACACGTGAGTAAACTCATTTTACGTTTCACCAATAATTAACCTAAACATAAAATGTCTAAACTAGAGAATAATCTTACACCGCCAATTTTGGCTGAGTAAACTGTTAGATGTAGATTAGTATTGTCATTGTCACTGTCAAGTGAATTCAATACTTACTTCACAATTGATGTATTACTCGAATAAATTTAAAAAATACGCAGCACCATTGCTCAAGCATGGGACAAATTGTCTATCTTACTTGGGTGCATTACGATTTCATTCAATCCATTCGTTCAACGTTACTTAGTAACTATGCGAGAGATTGTTATCCGTAGGCTTGCGTGGTGAAATGGAAATGAAGTTAACCATTGAGTAAATCGTTAGATTTAGTTTATACTTGGTTAGCCACTCTCGTGTAAATTGATTGTTGGTGAAATCGGCCCTTAATCAATTAAGTTCCGATAAATTTAATCTGATTAAATTAATCGTACATTAATACCCAGCGATTAAATTTTAAATCGATAAATTAATAAGAATATTTTTGTCTCGATTAATATTAGTAATAAATAAGATATTTTTTTGTATATCTAAGTCTAGAGTTACATATACTTAAGACTGCACTAGGTATAAAACCCACCTTGTGTTACTGAAACAAGTTTACGGCACACTAGAATGATTTTTCAAATGTACAACTGATAAGAAAAACGCTCATTTGAGATATTTTTTTTTTGTTTCCACCCTTTTTACGAATTCACGAGAAAGTTTTATAGGAAGAAATACAATCTTTTACAAAGCATGATGCCAAAAAGGACTCCCAGGTTGTAACTGTTTAAGTATATGGAATAAATAGACTCTTTATTTTCTTATTTTTTAATGTGTATGATCAGATATTTAAAGACAACTAAAATTCTTGTTTAATTTTGTTTTATTATTATTACTTTTCTCTTGACATGTGTAAAATATTGTAATCTTGTGTTATTTTTATTTTATTTTATTTTATTTTATTTTACTTGTATTGTGTTTTGACGATCTTAACTTTAAATTCACATGTATCTTAACTTATAATGTAATTCAAATTGAGAAATAAATAATCCAATTTAAAATTCTATATTAACCCAAGCAAACCTTATCGATTTAAACTTTTCGATATAAATTTAATACCATGTATTGTATATAGGTTTTATGTTTATTAGCAATAATCTATCAGAAGTCCTAGTCGTGCTTAGTTTCAATAATGAATGAATGAATGAATATTTATTTGTAAAAAAGTGGGTATACATAAATGATCTTAACTAAAGCCAGATTCTCCACTTTCTGTCTATTAATCAGACGGACAAATTAAAAAATGCTAAGTATAGCTACATTATTACACTAGTTAACATTTAAATTAATATTGCCAGTGTAAGCAGAGAATATCATGCAACGTCGCCCATAAAATCGATGCATAGGTGCAGTCCCATGATAAATGATGTCAATTTTTTTAATGTAATGATGTAACGAGCATGTTAGGTGGCAATTGATAGAAGTGTTAACACAAGTGATAAATCGATCAAAATTACGGCAGAACAACATCCACTCAATCGTGCCAAAGAAACGATACAACAACCTTGGATAAAGTGTCAATCAAAGCTAACACTACTCAAGACGATTGTCCGGTTCTACGAGTACAATAGCTGCAGTCAACATCAATCGGATTATCAAGAGACGCGTAGATAAAGGGAATAAAAGGAGATGATATCACATCACGGCAAATAAATAGCTCGAGGTAAATTGAAGAAAAATGAAGATGCTTATAAAATTAAAACTTGTGCAATAGCAGCTAAACGGATTAAATTGGCAAGGTTTATATTTAGCTAGAGAAACGCGCTCCACAAATACACTGTTTATTTTCACAAACACGTACCTGACGCGAAAGTTTAATTGGTTCGCAATATGAGTAAAACAAAATTTAATTTTCCATTTATAATAACATGTTATATTTTACAACAAGTTGGGAAACGACTTAAATAGCGGAACAAGCGGCTGTGTAGACCGCACGATTTGCTGATCATAAAGCAAGTGCCACCAACGTTGCCGATATCGTCCGGCTGCGATATTCCCTCGACAGAGCGGCCGAATAACCGTTAATTACACATGCACAATAATGTGTACATTACGTTAATTGGACTAAAAACGGCGATGCGTCAAATGCAAAAACACTCACGCTCGCGGCCTTAGTGCTTTGTGACCAATTATACTGCAGACCTAGTCTAGAGGTCCGTGCTTACTTGTAAAATCGCAAATGTGCGAGAAATTAAAGTGAGGACTTTTAAACAACATACTTTTGCACTATGAAAGCGCTGCACTGATACCCCATTTGCTTAGGTAGGTAGGTACTTACCCGGATCGTTCATATAAACAAGATTATCTTTTGTATCTGTAGCTCAATACCAATGTCTAGTCACTTTTTTGGTTACCTTAAGTTAAATATACCTAAACAAATAGGATATAGTCCTTGTTATTATTGCAAGTATCTCCAACATGGCCAACTGCAGACAATGCTACGATGCGACACCCACTGACCAATCACATTGTAATTGTTAATCATCAGACGCACATTTTTGAAACTTAACATGAAGCATTACCTTTAACAGATACAAATCCCTGCTTAGTAAATAAGTATCTTATTTTGCGGAGGTTCAGACATCCATACTAATATTATAAATTCCAAAGTGTGTCTATCTGTCTGTCCGTTACCTATTCACGCTTAAACTGCTGAACCGATTTGGATGAAATTTGGTATGGAGACAGTTTCAGTCCCGGGGAAGTACATAGGCTATTTTTTATCCCGAAAAAATACCCTTATCCGCGATAAACGAATTTAAGGCGGACGAAGTCGCGGGCAGAAGCTGGTTTAAACAGAAATCATCAACGTTATTCTGCAGTCCATATATAACTGACGCTTGCTTGACCGCTCGTTCATTCCGAGTTTCAAATATCTCCAGGCAAATTTTAACAGTTTATAGTGTTGAAATCACACCAAACTGTAAATATATATAAGCGGCGTTAAATTAAATTCCGAATCATTTATACTGCAGTAAAATCCTGGAATGCGTGAAGTTAAATTACAATTGCCAACCCCTAGGCTAACTTGCATCGATTCCAAATAATATCAGATTCGGACTGAGTAAAAGTAGACTTTACTTTAGAGGGTGTAAAAGTTAATTTTCAGTGTCTGAGTGCTCATCGATGACAGCGCATGTGAGGTATATTTTCGGAAACAATGGAAGGTGTAAACTTCTGCATTCATAGATAGCCTAGGGGATGTGAATTTCCAAATACTAGTATTTACGTTTAAGGGAATTAACGAGGAATAATTGTTATTTTATCCCCGGAGCTCTAACCGTTTGCTGCAGAACATTGAACGGGCCGTGTGCCGGCAAGCGCAACGTGGGCAGGCCATAAACTCACTTTCTTGTCGCACAAACAATATTTTGTGTACGTATATTTAACTCGAATATCAATTAAGGTCACTCGTGGTTCTGCTTCTTGTGGTTTTCTTTTATAAAAGCAATAATACGCACAGACTATTTGTCGCAACCTCATGTACGAGTGAGTATGTTGGCCGGCTGTTGTAAAAGGCGACACGACTCGACATTTATACTATTATAAAGCTGTAAATATGAAATGTCTGTAAATTGAATATATTTTCAAAACAACCATTGTAACGGGCTATTTGAAGGACACTGATCACAAAAAATATTTTTCTTGGATTTTTTGTATGTTTGTATGTTCGTATGTACACGTTGTGGCTTCATCACGCTAAATCCGCTAAACGGATTTTAACTATTTTTGGTACACGGATAGCTGGGTATCTCCAGATGGTTATAGGATATGTTTTACCCGACTATGCTAAAGAAAAAAAAGGGGAGTTATGACTTTGTTGACGAACGAAGTTGCGGGCGCCTTCTAATGGTTTAATAAGGATGATTAAAGGAGCCAAACAAGGCCTTGATTGATAAAGAACACGGTAATAGTACAAAATAATAAAATAAACCGCTACTGTTCAAGATGGTTCGTTATTCTTTACAAAGAGGGCAGCAGATAGATCATAGCTGCAATAAACTAGGCTTGCTAGCGCCTCAGTATTTATGTTTACTAATAATTATCTTTTATGATGCTGGTTAAATTTCACTGCAGTAAAAAAGGCAGTGCATCTCACGCAAACGAGATAACGATACCATTAGGCGGGTCCGCACCCACCGAATGGTGTTGCGCGTTTACTTGCCCAATGACATTTACATATTTAAATAAAACAATTTAACGGATTATACGCGTATATTATCTCATTTGAGTTCCCGACATTTCGGAAGCTTTTCAGCATTCCATGGCCACGAGTTGACTGAGAAAAGATATATTTTCCTCTGTCAAATTTACAATTAGTGCAAAATAACTTTGAGAAAACCAATAACGGTGTGCATACATGCCAGATGGGCCTAATCTGTAAAGAATGTTAAACGTGTGCCAGAAGGGCTTAATTATTTTATTTTAATAATTTACCAAGCAGCATTTCACAAATGAGGCGTACTGACTTATAACCATCTGGAGATACCCAGCTACCCGTGTATCAAAAATAATTGACATTTGTTTAGCCGATTTAGCGTGATGAAGCCACAACGACACATACAATCTCTCAAACATTTCATTTTTACTACTTTATAATAAGTAGTATAGATATCAATTCGTTACAATTTTTGCGTATTTTTGTCGAATATTCCGGCCTTTGATAGCCTATGCTACTAATATTATAAAATTCATGTTTCTGAATTTGTTTCAATGCTTGTTACACGTCATACGTGTTAACCTTCGAAAGCATATTTAGATATGACAGAGAGATCCATCATGCATAAAAACATAGGCCGCTTCCTTCCCCGTAACGCGAGCAAAAAGCGAATAAAAGCAATCATTAAAATTCCCGTCGTTTATTCTACAACAACATAATAACTTATCGAATTTTAACGAAGATTAATTGCTATAAGGGAATACATCGGTCATTTTAATATGGAAAAAACTAACTTTTAATCGAAACCAACGGGTTTTTGTATACGAAACGGTTGACCAATTGCATTCCTTAACTGCAACTCTATATTAAAATATTTTGCAATTCATTACCACCACACCACATAAAAGTAATAAATGGTACACGGTACACGATAAGCATATACCGAGGACTTGCTCTTAGTAGCAACGCACAAAATAATATTTTATGAAGGGAAAACGAACAGGTAAAATTTTAAAAATGGTTGGCATTTTTGCTTACTCAGAATTTTTAATCGGAAGTCGGTTGCTCTGGGCTTTTCGAATATAGAAAATCTATTTTTTGTGTAACAACGTATATAGTAACAAATACCGGCAACACTGCCTAGGAGGTACAGGTGCCCCAGGAAACCTTATGGTTTTCATACAAGTTATATCTATGTATAAAATAGGGCTGTCACAAAAAATTATATCGTTAGTTATTAAGAGAACATGTTTTTATAAGATCCCGAACCAATATTATGTATACACAATAGTCGAGTGGGTAGAGGACTCCAGAGTTCGTTCTCTCACATAAGATACTTGGGCCTATAAGGTCGGTGTAGACCCCACTAATGGGTAAATATAGTGCGTAATATTATGTGGAAATCTTACGCGTATATTGAACGATAGCAGCGATTACTGTCACGAATGGTACTGAGAGATAATTTTGTTATACATACGCATAATATTAATTTGTAATGTAATGGCAAATGAAGCAAGAGTAGTTGTAGATATAAACATATACAACGTATCACATTATTCCCCACGAAGAAGAAAATATTTATTAAACCGAAAAAAAGTGCCAACCCTATAATAACCTGTCACGTCAACGAAACTGAATTTTCTTAAATTATTTTATAAGAAGATAATAACCGTTTATTACCTACTTTAATAATATTTAAAAAGGTTTGCTATCTCAATAGAGTGAAATCAAACCGCTTTTAACTACGGGCGTCTTAAAAAAACTGAAGAAAAAATATAAAGTCTGGCTATAATATCTTTACCCCACCAATTTTAATTGTTTTATCTGTGCTTTGGTATATGGCAACACTGAATATAGGGCACTAAATAGTCTTAGGAATACTAAATAAGTCACTAACACCACATAATATATTCTCAGTGCTGAGGCTGCTAAAAGCTAAATGGCTTCACTTGAACATAATTTTAAACGTAAACCATATTGGTGCTATTCAAAAGTTTAGTACGATTGGTTAATCTTACCAGCCAAAGACTTAATGCAATGTAAAACATTGCCGCTTTTCAGCGATAATCGCTTCTTGCTGTTACTTTACAGCATCGATGTTAATGATCATGCGGAAAAGCAGTTCCCGGTGACCACTTTTATATGGTTATCCCATAGTCAAACCTTTTTTTTTTTTTTAAACCAACTCACAAAGATTAGTTGTTTCTTAAGACACATACATAACTTGACATCTGTGACAGATACAAAACATTGCCATATTCAGTTTTTATATATTTGACAGTTGATTTGCTTGGAAGAGATAAAATGGTCCGACTCTAGTGTCATTAACAAGTCATCTCATTAAATCTTCATGTTGATAAAGAATTCTTTTTTTTTTTGTATACGGTTTTAAGTATTGAGAAAGAGGTTTTGGGGTATTTTTGTAACATCCTGTATATGTGTATTTCTTGTTTCACCTCCTCCACGTAACAAACACGTTAATGTATGTGTAAATTTTTGTAACAGTATCAAAGTCAAAAATACCACTATTAAAACAGTCACTCAGAGACAATAGTGAGAGAGTAACTCAGAAAAATGCCAATAATTAAGGCTATTAACAGATTGGCCCTTGAAAAATACACCTGTTTGCCTACCATGAGCTGAGTTTACGATCGGCGCTAGCGAGTATCTCGTATCGAGAGTCAGTGCACCTCTCTCACACGCGCTAATAGAGCGCTCGATACTCGCTCGTGCCGAACTCATGTTAGGCGCACAGTATTGGTTAAAAAAAGTCGTAGTTTTAAAGAGTGGCTCGTGAGACGTAATCATAGCAACGAGGTACAGAAAACCGTTGGTTGACCGTCTAATTTTAATTTATTTAATTGAAGGGTTAAGTATTTGTAAACGTTTTAGTCATTTGTACCCCTAGCACAACCGTCATACGCGAAACTTTGTAATGCTATGTCGCGCGACAAACGTAGTTGTGGAGAGATGTGCTAGACCGGTGGGAAAATACCTCGTACAATATTCGGGCAAAGTACTCAACTCCAACAGAGACTGAGCTTTTATCGGATATTAATCCATGATCGCTCATCTTAAACCTCACTCGCGTTTTCGAATAATACTGCCCGTTTAATGCTGACATTGTTTTTGGGAGTAAGAAAATCAAGCACTCTGTGAATGTTTTTATATGATTTGCAACCGCATTTCAATCGACGAAGATACAATTTGACCAAGTTATCCGATGACTCGAGTAATTTTGGAATGAATCGTCCTGATCTGTTTTAAGAATAATTGCCTTTCCACCCAAACACACAGAACTTGTATTCTCAAACAAAATCCGTGGGTAATGTATGCCCTCTCTATCGCATAAACTTTGGCGCGCGTCGAGGCAGGGTGGAGATATATTAACATTATTCTGAAAGTGTTGGGTGTCTTTATCGTATTTTGAAACGGCAATGTATATCGCTCTAGTTTCAACTCACGCCAATGCCAGCTGCCGGCATAAAGCGTACTATTTCCTACGTGTGTGTCGGATCCCGACTCAGAAATAAAAAATCTATGGCCCCAGGCAACACATTTGGAAAAGCTATACGTGTAGCTTCTGATTACAGTTCTGTAAATGTATTAGCAGCAGCGCTGGCGGTAATGAACTGTAATAAGATTACTAGAATGGTTACAGAGTAGAAAGAGATCCATGAGGTCGAATAACAAATATAATTCCAAAATCGCGTGTCTCAAGTGGAATTTAATAATTTTCTGACATATTTTTAATTTTTGTGGCAAAAGCTTGTACTATTCTTTGATTGCGTTCTTTTATTACAGAGTTCCTATGGCCACCTTCCAGCTCCATCATCAGATCAGCTCCAGTTCATAATCATATTGCAGTGTCATCCAATTTACACATGTTTGCCAATTTTGAATTTCATCGGAAACTGACAAGTGGGTCAAAATTAACTTGCAAGATTTGACCCGTACAAACATGAATTACAAGTTAAATAAAAGCTTGTAAAAGCGACGTCACCTTGCAAAGTTTTTCTGAATTAATTCAGATAATCTATAC
This sequence comes from Hedya salicella, assembly GCA_905404275.2. Classification (NCBI taxonomy): domain Eukaryota; kingdom Metazoa; phylum Arthropoda; class Insecta; order Lepidoptera; family Tortricidae; genus Hedya; species Hedya salicella. The sequence goes on along the minus strand of FR990096.1, from coordinate 9,213,630 downwards.
TATTATCAAGTAAATGAAATGTCTATAAATTGAAGATATGTTCAAAAGAAATATTGTTACGGACTATTGGAGAGAGATTATTATTTTTTATGTTTCTATGTGTCGTGGCTTTATCATGCTAAATTGGCTAAACGGATTTTAAGCATTTTTGGTACACGGGTAGCTGGGTATCTCCTCTAAATGGTTATATATTTTTACCCAGCTGAGCTGAAGAAAAAAGAGGGGTAATGACTTTTACTCCCCTGCGAACGAAGTTGCCTTCTAGTTGAAAATAAAAAGCTAACAAACTTGTCTGCAGAACCGGAGCAATCGTCAAATGATGCGTGTGAGTTACAAGCGAAACGACACGTTCATTAATGTAGTTAACTATTTATTACGTGTTGTTAAAATTACTGAAAACAACAGTTAATGAAATACCTGTATAATGTCAATTTCTGTTAATATAATGACGTATAAAATAAAAAATATTTTTGTCAAAATATTGAACGTGCATGATACTGTATTCAATATAAATATCGAAAACCTTTAATAAAAATGCATGAATATTCGAATTTATTTCTATGCCCAGATGTAATAGGATTCGGGGAAACTGCATCCCACTTAAATAACACTATATATGAGTTAGTAAAATCTTGCTTAATTACCAGCACACAGAAAGCACATGCATTTGCCGCTTCTATCTTCGATAGATCTGTTGCATCTGTGCATATGGATAAGAATCTTACAGATGGAGATTTAGCCTCAATACATTCTCCCAATCGTATAATACTTCTTATTAGTAATTTATATTTCAACATTAACTTAGATATCAACTTTTTTTAAAAGAGTCTGACTGAGAGATGTCAATGCCAAGCGTTAGTCGTATTCAATGCATAAAAGCGTCAGTATGGCCTATTAGGTACTGTATGGTGTTTTAATTTTGGTAGAAGGACCTATACGGTTGAGATATGGACTTGCTCACGCGCAATCCGATCCGCTCCGCTTGTGTCTAAGCCAGTGCCTGACCGATGCACTCCACTTGGCATTTGCCGCGTCCGCTTAACTGCAGTTACCGATGCAACGCCGGTTAATGGGCTGGTGATACATCTATTAGGCAAGCCACTTGTCGATACATTTCAGTGTAAACAATAAATAAACGAAACTGAAATTTGTTACAATAGTGGAGGAGATCAAGGTGAATCTTCAGCATATGTGGCCAATTATTTCAGAATGATAATAGGTTCTTTTTTGTTGAGCTTTTATTAACAGACAACGCACAACCAAAACCTTTGGGTAACTGATCATGTCGTCTCATTCGTTTTTTGTTCATTTCTTATTTCGTCACATTCTGTAGTCGTTACTCATTCTTTATTTGTCTTGTTCCCTAATATAATCTTCTACGCTCCAATTGTATAAATTGTCTTTCAATTAATAAGTCTTATTCGTTTTTCGTTTTAATTCTTATTTCGTCACATTCTGTATCCGTAACTCATTATTTATTCGTCTTGTTCGCTATTCGTCACTATCTTCTTTGGTATCATCGTAAATTTTGTTTAAACTATTGAGTGCAGGTGAGTAAAATTTTGATATAATATTTAAAATATGGTGTAGATTATATTCTTTATTATTATAGAAGATAATTTATACTGTGTTCAAAAGCCTATTCAAGCCAAAAATATACCTATTTATAAAATATCTTTATCTATAATGTTATTTTAGGTTAGAGAAAGTTGTTACAGTCAACACTATGGTATCTTTTTCTGTGTTCGTCACATTTTTAAAATTACATGTAGGTTTTTTATTGATGAGCATTAACATTTAAAAAAAATGTGTACGCGAGCATTAAAAATTCTCCTTACACAATATTATATGATGTTACAGAATACTGTCCAAAAAAATAAATAGAAGACATGGTTCGAGAGCTTATAAAAAGGTGTTTTTTTAATAACTAACGACATGAATTTTGTATATTCGAAGAGTCTATATCAACTTTACGAAAACTAGTAAGTATGTAAAGATGCCAATCATTTGTCAATTTTACCAGTGTTCGTTATGCCTTTATAAAATATTATTATGTAGGTATTTTACAGATTTCATGCTTATCGTATACAATTTAATATATTATAGATATAAGAGTACCTGATTTTATTTATATCATATTATAATTTTAAAAAGTGGTTAAGTTGCCACGTTTGACGATATTTTATTCCAAACTAACCAACAATAGACTTCAGAATTATCCGGTGGTAAGACAAGATTATGACATAATGATGCTTATTAAATATTATCTTTTAATCAATAATATGCAGTCGGCAGGTGTGGCAATCATAATACTTCTTTTTATGCTCATAATGATTTATGAATGATTCATATGAACAGTTGACGACAAGTCAGTATGGAATATGAAGTATGGAAAGAGAAGGTAGTTAGGTAAAATATTATAATATTTACAACAACATTAACTGTTACATTTATTCTATTTATTGTTAATTTTAAAATAGTCAACAAACTTAAACTATGCAAGAACTTACCTATATTGTAATAATTATTTATTGTAATAAACTGCCTAGTTTCCATAACCTTGTCGCTTTAAATTCAATGGTCTACAAAATATTAAAGTTCTTAGCAGTAGCGAACATTGTAGCTCGATTCTCATCTTATCTATACTATTATAAAGTTATAAAAATTCAATGTCTGTACATTGAAGATATTTTCAAAAAAACTATCGTAATGGACTATTTGGAAGTCACTGCATCGAATTTTTTATTTTTTTTATTTTTTGTTTGTCTGTATGTGTCATTGTGGCTTCATGACGCCAAATCCGCTAAACAGAATTCAACTATTTTTATACCTGGGTATCCATAGACGGTTATAGAATACTTGTTACTCAACTACGCTGCCGGAAAAAGATAGGTTTCGACTTTTCTCCTCCGTGAACGAAGTTGCGGGCACCTTCTAGTAATAAATATATAAAATAGAACTCATACAGTTAATATCAAACAATACACGTTGACCTAAGTATGCTTGCTTCGTACATCATAAATATGTGAACATAGCTGTGGATGATTACGTGTTCCAAAATTTGAATTCAAATGTTACCGAAAATTTAACCGTAACTGGTTAAATTCACTGCATCCTTTATCGAACATTTCGACGTTCCAAGATCGAGTGGCACTCGCAGACACTAAATACCTGGTGCAAAATGGAATTCATGTAAGTAAATTCGATTGTGCTTTATCGTAAATTTCAAAATCAGTTTGGAGGTTGAACAAATACAAATACATCATTAATTTAGAATCATTATTTTTCCAAAAAAGGACGACTTTAGTGATAGGTAGCTTTGATGTGTGTCAATAGCGAAGAGAACTTGTCAACATAGGTGGCAAGGTCGCGATCATAACAGGTTAATCTAATTTAGTAATCACAATAAATAGCTTACATGAAAATTGCTAATATCTTCAAAACTAAGCCGGATTTGACTGGGGCTTTTATATTGTGTTTGCTCCTAATGACCTATTACGGAATGCATGATTAAAAATTTTCATGTTCCTCCTTATATATCTATAGGTACTATTATAAAGTTGTAAAAATAAAATGTCTGTACATTGAAGATATTTTCAAAATAATGATTGTTACGGACTATTTGGAGGTCACTAAAACGATTTTTTTGTATGTGCGTATGTGTCGTTGTGGCTTCATCACGCCAAATCGGCTAAACAGATTTCAACTATTTTTGGTACACGGGTAGCTGGGTATCTCCAGATGGCTATAGCATAATTTTTACCGTTTAAAGACGGGTTATGACTTTTTCTCTTTCACGAACGAAGTTGCGGGCGCGTTCTAGTAATTATTAAAAGTTCTGCTAAGTATTTGTATGTGTCAATTCTGTGCAAATTGCAATTTAGAATTCCATGATACAGCAAAGGGCATGATATGAATCTAATAAGATCCCAATTTTGTAATACAGGTAAGTTAGCAATTAGCAAGTATACTACGCGGTCGAATGCTTAAAGCGATCCCGACGCGCTTCAATTAAAGGCGGAGTTGGCATTGGTTGGTGGTTTTAGACGGTAGTTTAAAAGACGTAAAACGAGGACGCGGCGCCCTTTTCATACAAAATGTATAGAAGCGTCGCGCCCCCACACGTCCTCGCCCGTCTCTTCTGTCTGTTTTACAGCGCGACGCTTCTATACATTTTGTATGAAAATTCATTAAAGGGACGCCGCGTCTGCGACGCGTCCTCGCCCATAGTCTCTTCAGTTTGGCCTGCGCCAAACGCATCAGCCTCAGTTACTCCGGCATATCCGCTTGGTCCCCCGACTTATGCGGGATGCGTGAACGCATCTCTCCACGGTAAAAAAAACTTTGGCAGAAAGTCGGTAAACTATCTGTTTCATGCAAATATTTTATGATCGAATAGAAGTTCCACCAATATTTGCTTCTACAGAATGTTTATCGATGTTACTGCAACCCGCAACTGATGTTATTTTTTAAATTTTGTCAGGGACGATCCACACAAATTGACCAAGTCCCAAACTAAGCAAAGCCTGTAAATAAAAAATGTTTAAATCAAAAGTATTACCAACTTAAATGTCATGCCTAACAGCCAATGCGTGGATAAAAGCTTGCTGGACTTGGTATTTTAGCACCATTTTATACTGCTTTCGAATAAAATGTAAGCCTAATGACTTAATCTGATTGACACTAGGTCACGGATACCTAGCCACTACGATTGAATTTTGTAAATAAATTTCCACCAAAGGCTCGATATCGGCAGCTGACAATCTATAAACAATATTAATTACCGAGCTAGGGGCGAAATTCAATTTTAGCCTCGGCCATCAGGAGATAAGCTCGGATCCTGTTTGTACAGACACGGGACATTGATCGGGGCCCGACAGCTACCGTTTGGTAGTGCATTAACTTTACTTGTGCTAGGTGACGTTTGGTAGATTGCATTTGTCACGGTACGCGACACTCAACGGTAGCTGAGCATAGGTTAATGTGAGTGTTTATATGTGATGTATATGAATTTATATTATATACATATGTATGTATCTAAATATTTATCTTTATATAAATATAAATTATTTATGTAAATTAGTTGCACTGCCCAAGGATGACTGATAGGAGAATGCCGAATGGCATTAAGTCAGCCTTTTGTGCGATACGTTTTCTTTTGTGAAATATTAATTAAATTAAAAAAATGTTTCTTGAAAAGACACGATTATGCCTAAATAATTAAGTTCTCGCTACTTGAACTGTAAAAACTCACGTTTTTCCGTGTGACCCTGACACAGAGAAGGAGCAATTTACACTTGCTCCTCTAGAACCCGTATGCAAGAAAATGTATATTTGTGCTGCCCTATTAAGCTATGATTTTATTTATTTTTTTAAGTTCTACCTGCCAAATAAGACACTAACAATAAATTAGTAACTACAATTTGAATCAATAGTAGTTTAAGCAACTAATACATAATGAGACGCCTTAAAACATGAGTGTGTTTTATAAAAAGTTTCATAATGAGATCGCACGAGTGTTTTATCGCCTAATTATTTACAGTTGCTTACACTAGTTTATCTACATCCATATATTAAATACTTTTCATGTGTTTCATGCAACCATTGAGCCAGTCAGCCAGGAACCATGTTTGCCAAAATAACATGGCAGCCCAAATCTGTACTTAAATGATCTCATTACTACATCGTATACGATGTAGTTACGGCCGCAGCGCTGCTTGCACGCCGGGTTATCTCTGATATTGTGAAAACATATTGGATTTACTATAGAGGTGTAGATAAATGTTTATTACAATAGTTATTTTTCTCCGATGATAACATCTAGAATCTATGTAATTACGTTACACTTACAAATGGATCTGTACATAATATAATTCTCGAAAGACTAACTCACTAAGATACTTTTATTTTACTCACCTAGACAAGAACACTATCAATTATGAGGTACTATCTCACTGTAACGATCGCTTTAATTTCATTAACACTAAGTTCCGCCTCTAACCGGTTTTTAGTACAGTCAAGCAAAGTTATTACGTGTTAACAATGTCATGTACAGTCATCGTCATATATTACGCAAATTGGTCAAAAATGATGACCCTCTAAAAATGCCACAATAAAATGGGGCAGTAGACGGTGACGATAGGAGTGTTATTCTATAATTTAACGTGCCATTACTGGAGTACCGTGAAGTGTGGTTATAGTGCATGTGGTTACCAACTAATCCATTAAAATAAAAAAGCAGTACACATACTTGTATCGAATGGTAATTTTCACAATATTGTTAGAGAAAAGACAGCCTTCTGACCTCACTTTCGACGAATCTTAATTTAAAAAATCGAGATGAGAACATTACCCATCGATATAAGTTACTAGGGTCCTGCTTACGGCGTGTGCTGCTATAATAAATAAAAACATTACAAAAACAAAATAGGAGAAATGAAAACAGCGCTATCAATGGACACTGGACCGGCTGTTAGATTACTAAATCAGGTTTTTTTTGTTGTCGTGAAGGTCGGTCATTATTTTAGCAAACGAACCGGAGCGGGTGCGATCGGAAATCAGAGTGCTACAGTTGGTGGTTCTCATTGCTATATTTTTAACAGGCTGTGTATTATCCAGGACAAGTTGCATCCAAAACTTATCATCATGAACGAAACTTGAGTTGAAGAAGCGATAAGCTGAGGAGAGTGTGAACGAAGCTCGAGTCTAAATTTCGTCAAGAATAATGTTTACATTTGAGCACATTCGTGTAAAAATTTGTACTGAAAAGTTACTTACAAACGTCTAGACAGAAGTTTCGTTACCAATAACTAATATTTTCCCGTCTCACAATTCACCGATGAAACGTATCGAAGAGGTTCATTGCACCCGCTCTAAATACAAAGTCTGGTGTCCAGATTCTCACTGCCCTCGCTGTTTGACCCCAGTTGCGGAATCGAGGCGTCATCGTTTCGCGATTGTCCAGTGTCCATCTCAGCGTCCAATTGACACTTGACCCCAGCGACACTATTCGCGACCTTGATGTACGGTACCACTGGGTACGCGTTCTCAGAATGCTCGGGGGATGTGATTGGCGATACTGAAAACAAGGAGCGGGATTTGCTATCGATTGGTGCCCGCACTGCTTTGAGATATACAAAGCATCAGTCCCATTACTTGTTGGCCACATACTTACGTCGGAAAGAAAGGCCTTGAGGAGCGTACGTATCCGACTGAATAGAATATGTATTACATATCCCATATAATATAACTATCGCTACCTATCAGCCCCGAAGTTTAATATCGGCATAGATAACAGATCAGATAAACATTTCTCTGAGATCTGTGTTCTGATATCCACATATGCAGTGAGTTTATCTTCGTAGCCAATTAGTTTCCGATTTCCATCAATATTTACGTCAAAGTGAACGTACCACGCCTGAGCACTCTATATTAAATTACCATTTACTGCTTTGACTTGTAAATGATTGGTTAAGCTTTGACTGTGAGTGAAAATTTTAAGCTTATATCGAATACACAGGTTTACATTTTGATATTATATTCTTCTTGGAAATCTTAGTAAAGCTTGCTGCAGGCAGATTTTTGGAATCCAAGTACAATTGAATTATAAAGCATTGATCCGAACATGGCAGTTTTAACGCTACCCATCTAGCATAGGAATGGCGAAGGAATGATAAAATCTTGTGCTAATTAATTATTCATGCCACCAAGCATTCTGAGACGCGATTTACCTTTATTAGTATAAGGCGATGTTAGTAATGACAGAATCGCAGCGCAGTTGCGACACTTACCTGGAGGCTGTTGCTGATACGGTGCAAGCAATCTGGTCCGCTTCTTCTCATAGCCCTTTTGTGTGATGTCACCTGAAAAAATGATTACAGTTCAGCAACCAGGTCGATTCTCTTGGAATGTCCTAGATAATGTCACAGGGAAATAGGTCAAACAGCCAACATATACGAAGGCTGTTCCGAAAGCTTCGCTGCGTTTACTCCATGCGTAATATTTTTTATCGGTACTATTATTTATGTCGATCGTTTCAATACTTATGGGCTGGGATAAAATCATTAATAAACAAGTATTTTTTACAGATTTTTTTTTACCAAAAGTGGTTTAGGCTTTCTACATTTAACACGGTTTGCGGTTTTGGCAACCAAATCCCCAACAAATGAAGTGGAAAATGGCCGTTTTAATTTCTTAATATAGTATTGCTTTTTTAATTTAAAAATCACTATATGATTTTATCGTATTCCATTTTTTTGTGACGATGTGCAGTCTCTAGTCTTGTGAGGTCGTAACCTACACTCATTTTCGACACTGATTTCATTCTCAATTATATTCATGAAATAAATCTAAATAAATTTCGTGGGTGGAGACAGGGACAATTCATAATTTGCAGGGTCTAAAATCGTTTAGTTTTGGTGACGTATAAATGTATCTTGGACCATAGCACAAAATGGTTTGTGACCCGTTCATCGCATATTTTACGGAGCTGTCGACACGTCACACGTAAAATACAATTAAAAAAAACCAAGTCTTACATTAACGATTTCATCCCATAAAATATGTATTGAAATGACCCGCATAATGGTATCAGTAAAACATATGTCGTATGAATAGAATGAGAGCAGCTAGAAACTTTTAAAATACAGTGTGAAATTTCGGAGTTAACATATTCAAAGTACATTTGCACGACGCAGAAAATAGTCGATTTTTAACCAAGATATGAGAGGCACCTATTTCTACAGAGATATTTCGACGCTTGAACAATGTAAAAGCTCCAACAGTTCGAGGCTGAAATAGTTGCCTTTAAATTGTGTTGAACATGTACTCTTCATTTTGAATACGAGGAAATGAAACAAATGCCAGTAAGTAACACATATTTGATACTAAAATTTTAATTGATTCGAATAGAATTCAAATTTCAATCACATAAAAAACAGTATAATTTTATGTCTGACCGTATATGACAGTAACCATTAATAAATGATAGAAAGCCGCGTACATTTTGCTTAGGAGTAGGGCTCTGCTAACAATGCATGTTCATAGATACGGCCGTATGTAGCGTGTATTTTATACGGAACCAATGATATAACATAAAAAGAGGTAGATTAGGTTATACGGGCTCCGAAAATGATACATCAAAATTACGCCAATTGGCAAACCTTAACTCAGTCTCGCGCACAGAGTACTTTGTTATATATTGGATTATGCGTCAAATAAACAAAAATGCCGTCATGCACGATGAGATTTTGCACTGATTACTCAATAAAAGTGTCTAAAAGCATTTACGATTAATGTATTATTTCAATATTATCAGATTTACGAGTGCATCTGGTCATTTTTACACGTGGATTATCGTGTAGGTAACCTATCTACCTCTTTTTATATTATATCATTGTACGGAACCCTCGGATCGCGAGTCCGACTCACACTTGGACGGTTTTTTAAACATCCTCAAACAGTATTTCCTTTCAAACGACTTAGCAATCACTATCGACGGATACCTATGACAGCGCTCTAGGAGCTGCAAGTTTGCACGACAAAAGCTTTTATTACAGCCGCTATTTCTACTTTGTTGGCATTTGTAAACAATCATTTATTCTTTAAAGCCAGTTCGCTTGAGAAATGTTCAATTTAAATAGCTTTTCTTTGAGATCGGTGTTTCCTCGACTTTTTATTGCGATGCATTGCAACAACCATTCAAAAAAGAGGATGAGTACAGGCGGGTTCACTTTGAAATTTTTCGTATTGGTGATATTTCGTTTTAACTATGGTTTTTTTTAACAATATTTCTCTTCATTTCCTTTTCAATATCATTAAATAACCCATAAAATGTATGGTGACTTTTGTTATGAAACAGCTTCGATAAACGCAAGAGTAAACATATTCTGCAGAACAAAGTTCTTAATTTCCCCATACAAGGTACTAACCGTGTGACGCCAATAAGCTAGTAGATTTTAGTATGAAGCGTTTATTGGGAAAGTCCAAACATGTGATTTTAATATTGTTGTACCTCGGGAAGTTTTTATGAGATTCAAGCAGTTTTATCACCAATTATATTTATTATTGATACTAGAGAAGAAAGTTGTTAAAGTCTATTGTTTTAAGTAAAAAATGTACAGAGATTTCTATAATACTCCTTTACAATAGTATGTAATATCAACACTTTATTATACATAATAACCAGATTTAAAATACAGTTTATAAGGATGATACAACTATAAGCCATCTCTTCCAGTTAACCTATGAACAAGTGAGTGAAGATATGAAGAAGATAGGCAAGTTAACACCATGTAGGAAAATTAGTGTTAGTGAAATGGCAATGTTACCTAAAACTTGTATAGGTATCTTCAAGGTGCTTGGTTGTTAATACACTAAGTGTAATAAGGTGCGACTGGTCAACATTCGATCAACTTGACACGTGTAATTATCGCAAGTAGGTATCCAGCGACCTTGCTCGACCCTGCAGGCAATAGAAGTAAACAAAAAAAAAACCAACTACTAAGGCCCTGTTATAGCAATTATTACAAGGAACTTCGACAATCGAAGCTTCGTATAAAGAAGTATAAGAGAAATAAAACATTTTAACGGATTATATCGCGTATATTATCTCATTTTAGTTCCCGGCGTTTCGGAAGTTTTTCAGCTTTCCATGGTCACGGGTGGACTAATCCGATATAATCCGTTATATTATTTTATTTCAATGAGTAATAATCGGGGAAACAGAAGAAAATATTAAGTATAAGATAAATTAGGAAAAAAAATAAACCGGCCAAGAGCATGTCGGACCAAGCTTAGTGCAGTGTTTCGCAGCTGTTCATACGATAAAATTGAATACAGATGAAAAAAAAGGGATATACAATTTTTGCAACTTTCGGAGCGATATTTTCCGAAAATATCCACTAAATCAAAAAAAAATATTAGATACATCAAAAAAATTATTTTAAAAGAACTGTCGGAATATTTGCCACTCATTGATATTTGCTGGAAAAAAAATAGTTTCAGTTAATGAAATGAAATAATGAAATAATGATCTTTATTCTGTAAGTAGGCCACAAGGGCACTTTTACAAGTCTGACTCTACGGCGTTTCCCAAGAGGAGACCACTGAAGAGAAGAAAGCCGAAACAAACTCAACAGTCAGTCATTTTTTCGAAATAACTCTTATATCTATTACAATATTCGTGCTTAGCCTAACCTAAATATATGTTTTGAGTATAAACTCAATGCGTAGTTCTTTAAGGAAACATATCAAAACTTATAAAAGTAAAAAAAATCTAGAATATAAAATAGCAAAATAGTGATTTTTATTTAAAACAACTTACATACGTTTGATATGCCACCTTATAAGAACCGTGTCCCGGTAAAAGTTACATGTATGGAGTGACCCCCTAGAGTTTTTAAAACCATTATTTAACTACGAGTATCAAACTAAGTAGCGGCTGATACAAGACATCTATCTTCCAAATTTCATCAATACATCTTGTAGTTTTTGAGTAAAACGCCTGTATCATACGGACGGACATGACATGACGAAACTATAAGGGTTCTGTCTTTGCCATTTTGGCTACGGAACTCTAAGAAGTATATAGAGGGAATGTATCTACGCGATAAGAAACTTAACTATCGAAGATTTAGCATAAAATATTTTTAGATGCTTATTTTTAACATCATACTTGTACCCTATACATATTTGCAATTCTTGCAAGGAAGATTTGAACATTTTTGTGGTCACTCATTAAATTATTTTATCTCAATTAAAACAATTGACTATTTACGTAATCGATTATTAACCTAAAACAAAAACAAACGCCTATTTAGCTGGAGACTTTCCAAAATTTGTTTTTTTTTTTACTTACTTAGTAATATATATTTTCACGTTACGATAAAATTCTTAGTGGCCCCTATATTGTTTTGAGCAGTATAATGTCCCTAAGCAACTTCGATGACAATACTATAATATGGGACCATGGAGTTGGTCTGATGTAATGATGCAGTCGCAAGTTGAACGTATGATTGCTGTAATAAAATTACGCAATCCTACTGAGTTTGGGCTGAAACTTGAACACACAGTGACACTTTGAAACACACAGTGAGTAGTTGATGGATGTTCAAAACAGGGCTCGGAAACCGGTATTCTCTTTATACAAAATAACCGGTATTATTTTTGTTCAATTAGGAGACTTTCGTATACTTTATTAAAATTCTAGAACTTGAAACTTGAATCACGTGTTTCCTAAATACAGTTTTAAAACATTCCAGAAATAGCGTGTATATTGGAAGATTTATAAATACCGGTTCCGAGCACTGATTCAAAGAAAAGTTGTCAGAATTAAAGATTGTCACAAAAAATCTATTTTGAAAAGAAACTTATCGTATGCGAATTTGTGTTAAATATGGGCGGAGTTCAAAAAGTTGGACGCATTGCTCACGTAATAAAATTTTCGACGAACAGCTAACCATACAACGGTATTGAATATTTTGTCGAACCACGGAACATTTTATTTTCATCGAGTTTGTATGTAAATCCGAAATGTTCCTTATACTTTTGCGGTCTGTACACTTAATCTGTTATATGACGAGTCCTACGCAATTTTGTTTATTTACCTTTATTATTCAACGTTTGGAAGCAATTTTATGCGCCATGGTCCCGGATGGGAAAAGATATCGCGTTAGATTTAATTTTAAGCAAGGACCATTAAAACAAGAGGACTGACCATCTCCATACAAAAAGCCGTTGCCCGATATGTACAACGCCATAAGTAGAGTATATATAGATATAAGAATGAATTTTTACAATTATTCAGCTTTTTTTATTATTAGCTATTTGCGAACTAATTGTTACCATACTATGTTTCTTTATTCAATTATAACATAGTTAAATGTTTATTTTCATGGCGCCATCTAGTTTTTGCCAGAATATCTTCTTGCGATCGGAACACGATGCAAAGTATGGCAACTGTCAGTCCTCTTCCTTGGGTTTAAGCGTGTATCACCCTATATGAAGCTTGCTGTTATATCCTGCTGCAGCTGAAGAATTTCTGCATACCAATGTAACAAAAGCTGTTTTGTAACACATTATTTCGTTCTAGTTTTGAATACTTTGGCAGCTGTTAAATAACATCCAAAAATAAATGTATGACTATTGTTAATTTCTAATGTTGAAACTTGGAACAACAATAAAGTAACACCTTATGACGCATTTCAAAAAACAAAAGCAATCGTAACTATAAATTCGCCGCTGGAAAAACGCGAAACTTTCTTAACTCACTTAATTCACGCCGTGCTTGAACACTTCGAACACTTTAAACTAAGAAGCACTATAAAGTAGGCATTTAATATTTTATGAAGTTCTACGTTAGACGTAGATTCAAAAATATTGTTCGTCATAAGGAAATATTGCTATAAATGCTTTGCGGAAAAACACTTATTAGTAAAAATATATCGTTTAAAATTAAATATAATTTAAATTTTATATTTAATTTCTGATACGTCCATTTATAAGGAATCGCGGCTGTTTACTGAATCGTAGTGAAACGGGTTTCCGGGATATAGCATACGTATTAGCTAATAACAGTTGTCTCTGATTAAATCAATTACGGCATAAAATTAGCATGATATACACTTATGACAAGTTATGTATTGTCCTTTTCATATAAAGATTGTACAAGGGCTGATTGATAAGTATCCAAAATGAAAAGGAACACGCAAAGGTATTTGAAACAAACATATTCATTTTTCTACATATATGTACACGCTTCTCCTGTCCCAGTATTCCGTTATTAAAGAAGCTTCTGTCAAGACCCTCAAAATAGCCATTAACGGCGTCAATGTATTTGATGTTGGTCGAAAATGTTTGTCCTGTTAGCCACTTTTTCAAATACGGGAACATATGGAAATCGCAGGCGGCCAAATAAGGCGAGTGAGGCAGTTATTCGAAAAGTAATTCTTAAATTTTTGCCATCGCAACCTTTGCCGTGTGAACCTGTGCGTTATCGTGGTGGAACATTTTTCCCCTAGCCAAGTGAGGTCTATAATGTTGTGATTTTTGCAATAGGTTGCATAATTTATACCAATTTTTGTTCTTCTCCACTGAAGACAATCCACATAAATTACAAGTTTAAAATCCCAAAATACAGTTGCCATTGCTTCGCCAGCGGACAACGTCGTCTTCGTTTTCTTTGGTGCTGGTTCGCCACTTTTTGTCCCTTGCTTGACTGCTCTTTAGACTTTCCTAATAGAGATGATGACTACATTTTAATATGTCCGTCATGTAGATTAATAGAAAATAATTGACACGTATTTTAGCTCGTGCCCACACTCCTAGGTACAAATTGTACCTAGAGCGACGGCTCGAGCCTCCATTCGAAACTTAAATAAGCATTTTGATTTTTATACCACGTCCTCATGCCTATGGTCTTTAACTTTTCGCTTTAATCTTTGTACCTTACACATAACACAAGAGTTTAAACAATAAGTATAATGTTTAATAAATTAATAGTTTAAGAAACACTATTAAAACATGCTTTACAAGACTTTTCTAACAAATCCAAACACAGCTATGATACGATGTTCCATCATGAAGTTCCAGTTCATATCTTCCGGCTTCATCATCAGATCAGTTTGACAGCACCATATTATTGTATTGTCATCAGAACTACATACAGCTGCCAATTTTCATGACGCTCCGATCCTTGGAAGATGGTTAAATTAATTACCTTAGATTCCATTACATAGTTACATACAGGTCGACCTAATAAAAGCGTGTTAAATACAGCCCAAGCTAAATAAAAGCGTGTTAAAAAGGACTCGACTATAGATTTAAAAACAGTTTTTCATAATAAAGGATACAAATTAGTCGTCTCAGTGCGGCATCACAAGCTTGAATTCATAAACCTTTAATGCACGGGCGTTTTCAACGCTCACTCACAATTTAAATTTTTAACCCTGATTCGTACCTTTTGTGCCTTCCTTTAATTGCATTTCCATTTTATTTCAAAGAGAATCGAATAAGATAAAGAAAAAGTATGAAACTGAAGTAAAGTAAAACTGAAATGAGTAAATTATGTCAGTATGTAACAAGGATTTCTAATGATATAACAGAATTCAAGTATTATAATGTATCAATATATTATGTGTAAAGTCGCCTAGTACCCATAATACAAGCGTTGCTTAGTATGGGACTAGGTCCATTAGTTTAATAATGTTCATCTTATATTTATTATGCATTACTGTGTACATTATTTTATTTAGTTTTTTGTGTAACAAAAGAACTACAAATGCCAACTGACCGTTTACTGAAGCTTGGACATGGATGGAAACAAATCTACCAAGAAGTCGATGCTTCTGCAACAACTTCGATTGAAACTCATTATGAAGTCCAAAAATAACAGAAATTGATTTTATTTCTCGATTTTTATTGTCTATACTGTATTAATGTTTGCTTCAGAGCGCCTACCATGAGTTCGGCACGAGCGAGTATCGAGCGCTCGATGACGGTCTATCTCTTTCGCACTATTAGCGCGTGCGAGAGAGGTGCACTGACTCTCGATACAAGATACTCGTTAGCGCCGATAAAACTCAGCTAATGGTAGGCACACTGATATAGGTCAAACCCTTTTGTATGTAAGAGTATGTAGCTTGTCCGTATAGACAATTAACAGACTTTTATACTGGAAAAATAACGTACGTTCCATATCGATAGGGTACAGTTACCACCAAATAATCTGAACACATCTTTATTCTTATGGGCATAAAGTTGTGTGACGATATATTTTGTCCTTTGGATGCTACAGAGTATTTGACGCTGACTGTACAAGCATGACATTTTTAACGCTTTTCTTAACAAAATATCAAAATTCCGTAAAAACGATTTCAAAATGTGCAATTAAAATAAAAATCGGCCAAGAAATACGCATGACATCGACATTTTAAACTAGTAATAAGACAGACTCCATATTAAATTCCGTTTTGCTAAAAAGAGTTATAATGAAATGCTTGATGGCTTATATCTTAGTTATTTTTATAGTTATTCGATAAAAGCTTTATCTACTGTTTCTTACATGAATAGGCTTTAAATAAAGCAAAAATGCATATTCCCTATTATATACACCAACTAGATGCAAAAGTAGTTTTAGTTAAGTTTCTTAGCAATTACTTCACTGTCCGAGTCACGGGGAAAATCATTTTTTTCTACCAATTAAAATGTTAGCAACGACGACATTATGAAGTATTTTTGGCGTGTTTAATATAAAACTTTGCGTCGTATCTCGCCTCGTTGCTTATCAAAGTTTTTCATTGGCTTCGCTTCATTTTCGGATTCACAAAAATTGTTCAGACAAAGGGCTTTTAAGTTAGGCAAAAAGTTTACGTCTTGCGTTTCTCTGTGAACTCGATTTTTTTCCCAGACCGATATTATGAAGATAAATATGTTTATTATATAACGTAGTGACCGCCGATAGATTCAGTTGGCGGTTATGCTTTTGGCCCACGCTATATTGTAATTTTTTAAATACTAAGTACTATAATTACTACTGACGTCAGAAGAATTATGTTTTAATCAAATAGTATACCTAAACAAAACGAATGTTTATGTTATCCTTCAGTTTCACACACTCCGCTCTGTTTCATATTTAGTACTGCCTCAATAACATTTCGTACAAATTAATCTTCATTTCAATATATGTAGTATAATTTATCCTTTTCGAGTTTAACCAAGGACAATAATATTTTTTTTAAATAGTATGTAAGAGTTAGTATATTTGTTTTAGAATTTAATAGGCATTTCCATAAACGTTTGTCTCCACCATAAAAACTATCCAGGTGACAGTTTGTCAGGACAAAAGTATGCCTGATTTGACAAGTTTACAAAAAACACCCTTATATGAAGATACTAGAAGGCGTCCGCAACTTTATCCGCCGAGGAGAAAAAGTCATAACGCTTTTTTTGGGATACCCAGCTACCCGTGTACCAAAAATAGTTGAAATCTGTTCAGCTACTTTGGCGTGATGAAGCCACAACGACACATACAAAACAAATTGTGATGGCAGGGAAAAGTGACATCAACATAGACCGATACATTTTTTTTTGAAAATACCTTTAATGTAAAAACATTTCATTTTATAATAGTATAGATGTACGTAGATAGCAAATGAATCATCGCAAGTGAATGAAAATATGTTAATATATTTAACATCGGATGAGCGCAATTGTAGCGCGCGCATTTGGATGCATTTTATCTCAAATTTAAAATGTAGTAGCGATAAAACTCAGATAAACTTTGTTAACAGACACGGGGACGGCTGTGTCGGAAAACTCTTAACATTTTTCATTCAGTTTTCTAGGTAAGAGGAGGTGCGGAAAAAAAAGTAGCAACATTTGTCGTTTATTTTTGACTAATTTACAATACACACTTCGCACCTACGTAATATGATACAGAATAACTTAGTATTTAGTACCGAGATTAATAAAAAACCAACGGGTCTTGATCGCATAAATAAACCTAATATCATTATAGCTACCCCCTTGAAATTCATTCTGAACAAATTACATAGCTATAAAATCTGCTCTCCAAGGTGATGTCACTAAATAATTATAAACACCTGGATCTACAACAAGTAAGGGCTCTTGCTCTCGTTCAAGGCAAATATTAAATTTGTCGTCAGGCACTAGGAGTGTGCCTACCATGATCTGAGTTTACGATCGGCGCTTGCGAGTATCTCGTATCGAGAGTCAGTGCACCTCTCTCACACGCGCTAATAGTGCGAAAGAGATAGACCGTCATCGAGCGCTCGATACTCGCTCATGCCGAACTCATGGTAGGCGCATAGGTCTCCTAATGGGGGGTGAGGGGCGAGTTAGAAGTGTGCGAGCGGCAGGGTCATCGTAATCCGCCGCGGGTACACTTCATACCCACCCCAGCTGTCTTTCCCCCCGTCGCCCGCAGACCATGGAAGTGTCACGATAGATCTTGCTTTTTTTTTCACTCAAAGCTCATTCGTGTAACAAACAGTAGGTGTTTTTTTTTTGTTTTTACGTTATTTTCATATTTTGTTAAGATAAGCGATTTTTTATTTATTAATTTATTCTATTATTGGACTTAAGCTCTAACATTCGGACGTTTTTTTTGTTTTTGTCGGCCCTTGGCAGAATAGTCGTGGTTATCATGTAACACCACATTGTTGGTCTGTCCATTGCATTGGCGATCTGCCCAGCGGCCTTTTGGGTCTTTTACACGCTTCCCAACCCGAATCACGTGATCTTTTTTTATAAATTTATTTACTAATCTCAACTAAGGTATCATATCAGCCTAAAGTTGAATCCCATGAATGAAAATCATTTAGTAAGAGCGACTACTGCATGAGATTGAATGTAAGCTACAGCCCTACCCAACCTGTCTAACTCTACCCTGCACTAGCGTCGTTTTATTGTTGATGCTCAATTCTGTTTTTATTACTTTCCAGTTTTCTTATTACTGTTACCTTATTTCAAATAAAAGCTTTACCAAGGTTCCACCAGTATGTATGCATCAAAGGAGGATTCCTTTTCCGTAGCTTACCGTAACCTTAAATTTATAATGTAATGAAATATAAAGGGCATTTAAAAAAAAATAACCCTCTCATTTCCTATCTCAGATAAGACTTTTTTGGGCTAGAATTACTCAGATTCAAGTGCACTACGGATTTTATGAATAAAAAAAATATCGACAAATTTATATGAAAAATCTGATCGTCACCTTTGTGACGCTCATATTAATAATACCCAAAAACGCCACAAAAGTCTCAAATTTTCTTAGGCACATTTTTTTAATTATCTACGTCGATAGTATCCTTGATTCTGAGTAAAATACAACCAGTGGAGGGTAGACTTTTCTTTAACGCCCTAAAACGTTTTGCACATGGCTCGCTATGTATGAGTCAAATATTGCGTGAGTACAACGTATTATTACCAGAAAATAATAGAAAATGGCGATAAAAAACTCAAGTACGCGTGGATAAAAAGTAAACAATGGCAACACAGTAATAAAAACTGGATCGCTCTCGAAACGAGAGCTGGGTTGATGCTTTGCTCAATAGTCAAGTAGGTATAACTAATATCAGTTACTTTACGAGTAGTATACGCAGCATAAGGAACTCCAATTTATAAATCCTTGTATCAACACTACTGCATTATAACTAAAGACATTAAATATATATACAAGGTACCCCCGCAAGAACCCGAAACACTTTAACCACGCATTCCTAAGGACATTAAGCAAAAAATCTTATATGAACTTCAGTCAAACCCGGCTTAGTTTTTACTTTTTTGTTTTTTACAAATATCATGATAATAATCACAATATTTGCAATTTATTAGTGGATCACTCCACTAGCGTTATTATTATTAGCGTTATTAGCGTTTAAACAAAGATCAGAAACAAATGAAAAAAAAAATCGACGATACTGGACTTGAACCAGTGCCTTGAGCCAGACCGGGGCAGCACGCTCTAACCAACTGAGCTAATCGTCCGGTTTAGTTTTGTACATATTGACAATTTTCACGTAATAGTTTATTGTGTATGTGCATTAACCTCTTTTGATCGTGACGTTGCCACCTATGTTGCAAAGTTTCGCGTCGCTATTGACAGTTGTCAAAATCAAAACTCACTAAACTCACCTTTTTTGGAAAAATAGTCGTCACAATTTTATAGAAAAGCGAATGTTATTCAAGTTTCATGTACAAATTCGAAAACACTATTTTTTCTTTTTTTTTGCTGAATTTGATATGGGACATACAATCAAATCAAAATAAGCTTTATTCAAGTAGGCCTAGGTACAAGCACTTTCGAATTATCAGTTACATTGAGAGAAGTCTTTGCTGGGACACTGGCAGATAATATTATTGATAAAATCATCATTTTAAAAATTAAAATAATATATAAGATAAATCCCCAAAGGATTGTCGTAAAAAAGAAAAAAATCTAGAATGGTTCTAGAATAAAATTCTAAATGTCGGAGTATAAAAAACAATTTATATATGCGTGTACCAATTAACTATTACAATATTGTCTTAATTAAAAACTTTTACAATTGTGTTATAACCAATTTATAATTGGTATACAACATTTTTGGCTCCTAATGACCTCAAAAATGCCGGATTAATTTTATTTCTAGTATATAATTCAGAAAATATAGGAAAATATTACATGTTTCCTACTTGAATGCGTTATTTACCAGGGGGCACTGCTACTATTCATTTGGCACAGTGACCCAGTGTGTATTGGTCATACGACTGAGCGCCACTGATCCCTATCCTGTGTGATTTGACCACGAGCCAGCTTGAAGCTCCCGTAAATCGGCATCTACAGCATCAGCGCAATGGTATGTGAGGCGACCGACCGCGCTTTCCCTGTCGGTTTATGTTGGTAGGCTCCTTTGATGACACGGTCGTCATCCATCCGTTCCTGGCTCGGTCGCCATCGAAGTCTATGCGCTTTCGTTACTCCCATAATATTCTGTTCGTATCGGCATTTTTACAAATTCTCCAACTACCATCACAGGTCTCTTAAATGGGTCAAGAATTTTACAGAGGCTTTTCCTTTCTGCCACTAATAGTCTATTCTCCTCCTTACGGCCCGGCTTTCGATGCGTGTTAAAATTGGACGTACTACGGTCTTGTAGATGCGGATCTTAATGTTATTACTAAAAAGCTTGGACTCTAGCACTTTGTGCAGGGCTGCGCTGCATTTAAGGCGTTTTACTTTTGTTAGACGCGTAGTAGCGTCAGTAACAGTAAAGCCTAAGTACTTGAACGTAGCCGCCCCCTTAACCACGATATCTCCGACATGTAGATCTCGATATCTCCGACATGTAGATCTGTAGGTCCTCCGCGAGTATTATGTATTATAATGTGGAGTAAAAAGCGTCTGATTTTTCATATTCGTTCAATAATAGTACGCAACAATCGGACGTTTCATAAGCTCGGAGCTACGAACGGGTGCAAATTTAAATTCGCACTGAATAATGAATAAATATCATTTTGCAAATCCAGTTAGTCGACCAGATAGCACGGTACATAGAAGCTGGATTTTATTACCCGTCTACGTCGAGGCACAATGCTCTTCATGAGTTAATTACTCTATAGGTACATAAGTTCTTTCTACCAACTTCCATACACTATATGTTATAAATGGGTAGCTAACATTTTATATAAATTTCTTACGTCGATTTTCATTTCGACGAAAACTATTCCACGAATATCATTAATTCTTTTTTCTAACCACATAATCGTTAATTCATTGCTTTTTAAATAATCGAACAACTTTTTATCGTTAATCGTTACGAATTTGTCTCAAATCGTACCGTAACGATTCATCGAATTTACCTGTCATCGAAACATGATTCACAGATGGTACGTTCCACATTATTATTATTGCCATATTGTTTTTGACCCATTTTGACGCTCCGCTCGCTTCGCTGGCTCCGCTATACATGGTCACAACACAAACATAACCTAACCTACAGTTTTCGGTTTTTGACCCATTTACATGGTCACAATACAAACCTAACCTACGAGTACCTACAGTTTTAACGGCAGGATTCCCGATGAATTGTACTGTCGTTGAAACGTATATTATCAAGTATAGTACCACTAAGAGTTTGGAAACTCCAACTTAGGTTAAGTTAAAATTATAGTAAAGGCAATTCGACGAATGTCTTGTCGATGGACAAATAAAATAATGAAGTAAAATTCAATGAGTTGATTCTTGTGGAAAAGGTAATTCGAGCAAATGTATGTGCTATCTAACGAAGTTAAATGAATGATTCTTAAGTAATAATAAAATTCTGCGAAGTGTTATGGGAAACGATAATCTATAAAACGATTTTCGGTAAAATGATGGATTCCCGTTATAAATATGTTATAATAAAAACTAATTTAATATAAAGTCTCATAACACTGGCCAAGGGCAAGTCGAACTCCCGCAGCAAGGGTTTCGTACCACCGCACGCTATAATTATTAACTTTACTTTATTATTAATTAACAAACTCGCAACCGCGAGCCCGCTCGGCGGGCGCTCTGCTCGTAGCATGTTTTCGCTACATACGGTTTTTCTATGTTATTGGCTACGAGCGTAGCGCTACGAAAATGTTGGTTGCGAAAGTGTTAAAATGTTCAAGTGTTTACAATATGTAACAGAGAGACTTACAAACGGACGGACAGAGGAGGCTTGATAATAGGGTTCCGTTAGTATCCTCAAAGTGCGGAACCCTAAGAAAATCGTATGGCTGCACTCCAGCCCGAATAAACACATTTTTATACAATAAATCATGGCGATCAGGTAATAAAGAAACCAACAAAAACATTATTTATTCGCATAGATTGCCCTTTATTTATAAATTCTATATTTAAACTTTAATTATAAAACCAAGACATAAAAGAATATGTGAGTTGAATTTCTCGAAATTGCACGCTTGTAAAAAGTAAAATCAACAAAACATTTCTCAAGTAAAAAACAATTCAAAACGCCGCGTAACGTTGCAAACGAAGGGAATTTCTTCAATAGATTCATAAAATTGTTAACCGATTGGATGCATCGCGAGCACCGGCGAGACGGAGATTTTTGCATGCCAAAAGCGGCGGCAATTTAAATTTAGCGCACACATTTCCACCCGTTCCCCGTAGGCTTATTCGTAGACCTACTGGGTCATGGAACCTCATAAACAAAATACACCGAAGTTTCAGCTACCCCGTCTAGCAAGTAACAAATCGTAGCTTTACGTACGTTAGGTACCAGTGCCGAGTTTACGGCAGTCAAAACTTTTACATTTGGAAGAAAATATTTGTTAAAATATATTGAAGGATATCTTGTAAATGAATCAGCTTGTAAATATCATGTTTCTTAATTGATAGTAAATTTCGATGCTAGTGCGGAAAGTATGTCATCACGAATACTGAGATATCCTGATCAAGACTCGGAACGAGTGAAGAATGACATTTCCGCACGTTTATCGAAAGACGTTTATACAGTTGCAAAAAAAATAAGAATAACAACAAGTACAATATCGAATGTTGCTTTTGGAAACTTAAAACATGCTTGTGGTAAGAAAAAACGACTCTTCTTGGACAGGCGTTTGGGCAGCTATTGGCAGAGTGCAAAGCGGGTGGAGGGGGTAGCCTAAACGATCACAGCGCTCGCTACGGCTAAAATTGTCATGTTTGTCGCTGACTTGAGCTGTCAGAATCAGAAGACCGCGGCACATATTGTCCGACCCGGACGAGATCATCACGGCTACCATCAAACGATGGTACCCGGAGGACTCCTCCGACTCGGACACAGATGACGGACTCATTAACCATGTCGCTGACTATTACTTTGACCGGAACATTGACTTCCAAGAAAAACACCATGACGTACCGACGCACACTCCACACCGTCACCGTCGACCCCGCCGGCGGGGTCGTCCACCGCGGTCTTAATACACGGGTCCCCACATGATATCCCATACCCATCCTATTCCCCAAAAGCCTCAAACAAAACCCAAATGTCCCTAGCTAAGGCCACGTACTACTGACATGACGTAGACCGGCTAGCATAGCTAGGTACACACCGACTGCTCCGTGCGCCCGAGCGCGGCAGTCATCAACACGTGGTGCCGGTAGCTGCTGCGGCAGCTTCACCGCCACAACACACTCAATCGGTAACAGCTTATTAGCTAGCCGAACAAACAATACCTCCAAGCCAAGCTGTCGAATCCATATTGCAGTGAACATTTTCTAATCGTTTTTGAGATAAAAATATGGTCCTGGTAAGATGTGTTGTTGTGAATTGTGTAATATAGTAAAATAACACGATTTCATTAATATTTTTCACAATATTTACTTACTTCTTGTTTGGCTTGGAGGTATTTAATAAATAAATTTGACAGCGGTGACAACATTGTCCATAATGGCCGCCTATCACGTGGCGCTGTCGTCGCGCTCGGTCCCAATTCCGTTCCATACATAACTTATTAAGAACGCTTTTTTAATATTTAATTTAAGAAAATAAACGTGTCATAATGATGAAAAGGCAAGTAATAAAATATGAAATATATATATTTCTCGTATTCTTACATTAACAGTGGGTTTTTATGTTGATAACGACGTTTAAAGGAAACTAATATTAACACTCATCAATAAGTAGTCATGAAATGGAACAAGTACACATTTAAAAAAAATGGAAGGGGAAAAGCACTAGTTCGCGAAAACCAACTTTCCGCACGCTAGCTACGTTAAGCAGCACTTCTTGAGCAACTGTATTTAAAAATATTATTAATTCATTTTGCTTTCAACGATCGCTTTATTTGAAAAGAGTTAATTGCGATACGCATACAAAAATCGCGTGTCCCACCAAGACACCTCATATTTAGACGTCACACAAAGTCGAAAAATTGTTTTGTTACGAGTTCATTTGCTACGTTAAAATTAATTACTTTCAACAAATGACGCAAAAGAAAAACATTATCACCTTGAAATTATACGTATTTTTTTCAAAAACACCGCTTTTATATTTGCTATCCAGTTTGCCTTCAAGGTAGTCTATAATTTTGTCTCAATTGATTATTGATGTTGATATTTTCGCGGTTGTTCCTTTGAGTCTTCCTCGAAGGAACTATTGCGATTATTTTTCGCAAGATTTAAAGAAAGAGGTGCGATATTTTTTTCATCTTTGTTCCTATCCAAGGACTGAGGAAGAATTTTATTACTAAAGGCCTAACGCATAAATGAGTCTGTTCGTGAGGTATGGGAGCGGCACGGGAGGGGTAACAATTGACAACTAAAAAGTAAAAAATAATGCCATAATTCAGTTTCTTCAAATTACTTACAAGTAACCGTTTGTAAACTCAATCTATACAGTATATACAATTAATCTTATTTTGGCGTCGGTGCCATATAAAGAATGTGTAAAATATTGAAAATTGACGATTTTAGTAAGTTGTGACACGATGGCACCGACTCCAAAACAACATTAATTGTATATATATACCCAGGTACGAATCGCATAATGCAAACATGTTACAAATAAATAAAATAAAAATAAGATAAAATAAGAAATATCATAAACAAAGAGTCTCAACCTTGTGAAGCACTTAATATTAGTTCAGGAATATTCACAAAAGTTTAGTTACTAAAGAGAAATTCTTATAACACAATTTACAGACAGCACCCAGTTCCTAGCCGTTTAGTAAATAGCTCCTTTCTGCCCTATTTCCTGCGCGGATCGCTGCATAAACAACTACATAAGTACAGCTTTAAACGACGCCTATAAGAGCTTGATGAAGTAACTGGGTAATCGATTTTCCGATGCAGGAACATCGGGGACGGAAATTGCAGAGGATGTTCATCGTGTCCTAAGGGAAAACGGAATTTATGCACATAGTAAAACCTTACTGTGGACGTCAAAACCTACGTGGGAAGTTTTGAAGGAATAATGGACTTATAAACTTTTAGCTTTAAGGTACGGACGCGGACAGATGTGCTCATTACAAGCACGAAAGGATGCTTTTATTGAGCAAGTGCTCACGCGTGTAACAACATTGCTAGTAATGAGCAGGCTTATTTAGAGCATGCTTAAAAATCAACCGATGTTTGATTATCGAACATGCTACGAGGCGCGGGTAGAAGAAGCGTGCTCCGAGCACGTCTGAACAGTCCGTACGTTTGCTTTGAGCATGCAAATTTATGAGTATGCCTAAAACACGCATGCTTTTAGCTAGCAAATGTGAACAGTTGCAGAGGATGCTAATTTTAAGCAAGCTTATGAGCATGCTTTTGTTTTGACCACGTCTGTCCGCACATTTAGGAACTAGGTGCCCTCAAGTTCGCCGGCGGAGGAAAAAGTCAAAACACTATTTATTGCTCTCCCATCTTTGCTTATATACCTGGTTATCAGAGGCACGGCGTCAGGAAAATTACAAGGGAAGACGAAGCTCATATTTAAAGAAAAAGGTGGTTATAAAAGCCTTTCCTTAAGCAATCCGGTGGGAATCGGCTTACATGTACGTCACGCCACTGCTTGCTATCCTTGCTAAATGTCGTGATGTGGTTAAAATGACATATACACATAAATACAAACATAATCAAATCTTGATACATTATTTTGGTTGCATTTGATTCTTAACGGGATCACGAGTGGAATAGGAATATTGTCAACTTTTTCTTTTGGTCAGTTATAGAACGACTTTTGTGAAAAAACTACTTCAATCTCATAAAACTCCCCGACATACAATAATGCTAAAATCACATTATGATTTCCCAAAAAAGCAGCCAAGTGCGAGTCGGACTCGCCCATGAAGGGTTCCGCAGCCGTTTAAACAAAAAATGCACTACAGATGAAAAAAAACACGATATGAAAAAAAAACAATAACAAAAGAGCGTATCTCCCCGGCACTTACGTCCTTTAGCCGAGAAGTTCAGTTTTTGCTACTTTCGTAGCGAATATTTCGGAAAATATTCACTAAACCTAATTTTTTTTTAGAAACCTCATAATGTTTTTAGAAGTACTGTCGAAATATGTGCCACACCTTGATATTTGCTGTTTTTTTTTTTAGTTTCGGGTACATGTATGGAGTGCCCCCCCTCGAAATATATATATTTTTTATTTAATTACCAAACTAAGTAGCGGTTAACACACGACACCTATGCTCCAAATTTCATCAATGTACATCCAATAGTTTGTGAGTAAAATGCCTGGGACATACGGACGGACGGACAGACAGACAGACATGACGAATCTATAAGGGTTCCGTTTTTGCCATTTTGGCTATGGAACCCTAAAAATGCTCCATACTAAAGCCTTGAAGCGTGTGACGTCACAAGTTCCCAGTGGTATACCGACTGACTGTAAGGAGGGGAATCGCGCTGCAAAGATCGAAATGGCGGTCTTCTGTTTCCAAAAAAGGAAACAGAAGGGTATTTGACAACTTTTATCTGCGGTATGTTACAGAATATAGAACGATGTCTTTATAATAGAAATATTGGTAAAAAAACTACTTCAATCTGATAAAATCTTCCCGAGATATAAGAATGTTAAAAGCACATTTTCGGACTTCTCAAAAACGCTTCATACTAAAGCCTAATAGATAGTGACGTCAACACATTGTAATACCTTGTATGGAGAACTTAAGAACTTTGTTCTGCAGCTATGTTAAAACTTGCGTTTATCAAAACGATTTCATAACAAAAGCTACCTTACGTTTAATGGGTTATTCAATGGTATTATTAGTTTTTAATATTTTAATACTTTAAAAATTTACTTTCCCACATAACTTTGAATGCTCATAAAACGAGCTGCACGTAAGTTATCGAACTCACAATATTGACTTATTTCCTTATTGTGCTTGTTTTATCAGGAGCTTATATAATTTTAACAAATTTGAGTATAGTCAATAACCCTATTTGAATGCCAGCCAGAGGCTGGAAGACCCAGATGCCAAGCGACATATCCGCAAGACTCCACCGAAACCCTCCTACACGTATACACATATAACGCTGCCGGACAACTTCATCGCGTACCCTGTAATCGCATCTTCAAGGCGAAGTTTGGCTTTGCGAGCCATATTTGAGCCTTTCATAACCCGGATAAGAACAATTGACGGACTCGCTGTCGTCGAACATGGCGACGAGGTCTAAACATAACCGGAAAAAAAACAGACTGCGAATATTATAATCCATACTAATATTATAAATGCGAAAGTGTGTCTGTCTGTCTGTCTGTCTGTCTGTCTGTTACCTCTTCACGCTTAAACCGCTGAACCGATTTGGATGAAATTTGGTATGGGGATAGTTTGAGTCCCGGGGAAGGACATAGGCTACTTTTTATTCCGGATAAATACCTTTATTTGCGATAAACGAATTTAAGGCGGACGAAGTCGCGGGCAGAAGCTAGTACATTATAAGTCCCAAAGAAATATATACACACACTCGAAACATAACGCTCCTTTTGACGCTGTCGGGTAAAAAAACATTTAAGATAAAAGCTTGTACAGTTTGTGTACGCATAGGTTTCCATGAATACAAATATAATAACTAGGACAGCAGCGGTTAGTTAGACGTTGAATGGATAGATTATTTTATTTATCATCACAATAAAACAGCACGCGGTCCCCCGATGCCGACGCGGCGTGTCGTCCTAATTGAATATTAACCCATTGACACAATATGAGGGTCTGCAGGATGGCAGAAAGTTGCTATGTTGTTGGTTATGATTAGTTACTCTATTATACTAGGACATCATTACTACATAGTGTTTGCGAGTCAACAAATGCTTATAAGAAACTACGACTGAGGAGTTTTAGCCGGCAGTTTGAACAATTTCAGTCGAAAACAATGTAAAAGAAATGAGTATTGGAAATTATATCTTCAAACTAAGATCAGTTAGTAAACTGAATGAATATAGTTTTGTATTTTCTATCCAATTGTATAACACGGAATGATATAGACACATTTAGTCTCCAGGTTTACTAAGAATGTAAATGTAACATTCGTAAACTAAAATTGTTTTGTACGTAACTTTAAACAAAAAGTTCCCGTCAATATAAGATTTTCGTGACAAGCTTTTATTGCCGACTTTATTTTTCGGTGAACATCCGTTAACTACTCATCGATGCGATTTTCAAGAGCCCAAGCTGACGTAGTATTGCGTTATTTCATTACAGAGTTCTAATGACCACCATCCTGTCTTTATAGAGCGGATAGTGGACGTTATCGTCATAACATTATATTGTCATCTACGCCTTCATAAGAAGGTATGCCAAATTTTAACTGACCAAACCGAGAAATAGGTCAAATTGAACTTGACATGACCGAACAAAGATAAATACATTACATTAAATTGCAAGTTTAGTAAAAGCTAATTGATTCAGGTAATCTCTTACTAAGGACCGCTTAAGTGCACCTACGTTCCATTTTTGAAAGATATATCTATTGAAACCGATGCGCAATATGCGCTAGAATTTGTAAAAAGTGAAAAGCGGTACGCGGGAAATCACGTTTTTAAAAAATAAAATGTTTTCTGGGATAGCGCTGGAGTCGAGAATTCTTCCCTGTAACATTCTTGAAAATTTACGCTTTACCATTTCTTGGAAACTCGCTCACAGGAAGCGCAGTAGACGGAGACATTTTCCTTTCAGGGTTAAAATCTAGCGCGACTTTTATAAGAGACATAAAATGCGACTATTATTACGTACTCCTAACTGTTGCTTCCCTATACACAACTAACTGTAGCTTTACTTTTTGTTTTACAAATATCATGATAATAATCACAATTTTTGCAATTTATTAGTGGATCACTCCACTAGCGTTATTATTCTAAACAAAGATCAGAAACAAAGTCTGGCTCAAGGCACTGGTTCAAGTCCAGTATCGTCGAAAAATTTTTTCATTTGTTTCTGATCTTTGTTTATAATAACTATAGCTTGTTTAAGTTGCTAGTGATATCTAGCTGAAGGTTCAGTTCTACGAAACAATAACGAATTTGTTTGTTATTAGAGACGGACGTAGATACGGTGAGTTCAGACTGGCGTATTACCATTTCGTCGAAAAACGTTTCGTAGAATTACAATACGTCAATAAAATCTCATAAAAAAAATTAATTTTTTCATGATAATATTTTCTTCTGTTTCCGCGATTATTACTCATTGAAATAAAACAATTTAACGGATTATATCGCGTATATTATCTCATTCTCATTCAAATGGGTAGTTTGCACAAATTGTAACTTTGACAGAGGAAAATACATCTTTTCTCAGTCCACCCGTGACTATGGAAAGCTGAAAAGCTTTCGAAACGTCGGGAACTAAAATGAGATAATATACGCGATATAACCCGTTAAATTGTTTTATTTCAATGAGATTTTTTATGAGTTTGTAAGCCGTTGAGTTAGGTTTGTTTTATATAACAAATCCGAAAAATCTGTTTTGGAACGGAAAAGATTTAAAAAATCGTTGAATCGTTTATTGATACAAGCCCATTAGGCCATTACTTAAATGTATGTACTCGGTGGGAAGGACAAACTCGACAGACTTTTACCATCGAGTTTAGTGGCTTATTCGAGTACAGTCAACCAAGAAACTGGTCTACCACTTTGCGTCTTTTATTTCATGTAAGGTTCAAAAGTGGTAGACCAATTTCTTGGCCGACCGTAAATTGGTATGAAATAACATTTTTGAGATTTATTTATTTTTATAAATTCGCGTGTAATGAAGATCTCACTTAAAGCTGGAATATACGAGCAGGTAGGTACTATTGGACACGAAATACTCTCTATACAGAACAAAAAATGTATTTGGACCAAACTTATTGTAAGACTTAATACAAACTGGCTTAAAACATACAAAAAAAGTCGCCGGCGTCAATATCTGCCATAACAAAGCCAGCGACAATATCTGACACGTCTTAACAGCCCTAGAAATAGAGTCGTGTCAGATATTTATGCGCGCTTTGTTGTTTAAAAATGGCTCCGGTGTTTAAAACATTATATCAAACACTAGAAGATGCTCGCAACTTCGTTCGCGGAGGAGAAAAAGTCATAACCCGTCGTTTTTTCTTTCTTCAGCGTAGTCGGGTAAAAAGTATCCTATAACCATCTGGAGATACCCAGCTACGCGTGTACCAAAAATTGTGAAAATCCGTTTAGCCGATTTTGTGTGATGAAGCCACAACGACACATACAAACATACACAAAATCCAAAAAAAAATTTTTTTCGTTGAGTGACCTCCAAATAGTCCGTAACAATCATTTTTTTGAAAATATCTTCAATGTACAGACATTTCATTTTTACTACTTTATAATAGTAATAGATAAGATATTTTTGTCATTCTGAGCTCACTATCGGGAAAAAATATAACTTAATGGTCGGTTGAGTAATAACGGCATCGGTTATGAAAATTATATAAATACGCGTGCAAAAGCTCCCAATCCATATACACAAATTAAATACAGGTACAAGTTTCGCAGCAGGGGCCCGTTTCATAAACGCTTGTAACTTGTATTCCAAGCGGAAGTCTCTGTTTAATTCATATTGTTGGAAAGAGACTTCCGCTTGAAATAAGAGTTACAAGCTTTTGAGAAACGGGCTTTAGCTGTATTAGTTTTAATCCTGCAATGCATATCCTCATAACATCGTTCGCAAACAATCAAACGTTCAATAGCTAATGAGTTGCGAACGTTCTGAAATGGGATAACATATATAATGCACCCGTGCTCTTAAGCTTAGCATGCATCCGTAAGTTTGCATTCAATGTGTTTAATGTTTATCGTAAAAATATTAAATATATACAGGGTGCACGCGAGGAAACCGAAAGATTTTACAAAATTCAAATTCAGCAAAAAAACTAGGGAAAAAGGAACTCTTATAGAATCACTCGTGTGTCTGGTCTGTCCGTCTGTCGCAGTCAATTTGCTCCGAAACGAATTTAATGGACAGATTCAGTTGAAATTTGGTAAACATATGTAGATCGCTGACCTAAAGATGGACATGTAACGTAAATAAATGTATTTAGAAAAATAATAATTGCAAACTACATTGTGTTACATATCAAGAGACTGTCGACAGAATCTCAAATATATCGTTTTATTATTTGAAGATAATACATTATTTAAGAATAGGCAAAAATGTATTTCTCCATTTCCGTGATAAGACGAAATACTTACATAGATACCTGCAAATTTGTATGGAACCCTCGGTGCCGGAGCCCGACTAGCACATGACCGGTTTTTCGTAAATAAATTCCATCACGTTTCAAGTATATGCAAAGCTGAACTGAAATCTGGTGCAGCGTTTCAGCGGTTTTCAGCTCGAACCGACATAAGAGTGACATATCACGCTGGAGATAAAACACTTCACCAAAGTTTGCATACACAAATTATTCGCTGTTCGTAATGTAAAAAACAACAAGAATGTAACTACAAAACGTCCTACTGTTGATATTATAAGTAAATCGTGTGTCATTTTTTTTATAAGTTAATCTTATGCGCTGAAACTTTAGAAAAATAATCTTTTATTCTATTAAACATCTTTTATTGTATTATAAATTTGTAAAAATTAAACGTCTGTACATTGAAGGCATTTAACAGTAGACAAAATTATATTTCGAATAACTACAAAAATAACCACGATATAGCCCATCAAACATTTCATTCTATCTCTTTCTAGCAAAACAGAATTTAATATGGAGTTTATATGGCCAGATTGCACGATGACGTAACAGTGCATATGCCCTATCTCTCTTCTCTTTCTGACTTCTCCCTACTGACCGATTTAGATTGATCACCGTGTATATTTTTAATTTGGTCTCTGGAGATTAGCAAGAAAAATCGATAAATTAAACAGTCAATGTCATGTTTTTTTTTATTTCTATTAAATCATATATGTAGACCAAAGTAATAATTTATACAGGCGATTGTCGTGAACAAATGTCATATCTAAGTTATAAAAAAAAATATCTATAAATCGATACGACATACAAATAAACTGCTTGTAGTTTCGATGTCCGTGGAACGTATACTAGGGCGTAAAAACGTAAAATGGAGCCCAGTTCCAAATTGTTAAGATTAGCTTTGGGCCAGCCTGTGACTTCGCTTCCGTGGAATTTTCGAAATAACTGTCTTAACGCTTACTTGCTCCGTCATGGTCACAGGAGTGGTTTGCTTTGGATCATCTATCAGCCACAGCGAAAAATATGTGCCCTGCCATACAAACATCTGTAACATTGTACTATGTTTTTTATATAGGCCACCACGTTTACTTCGTTTCTCAAATGCAATCCTACCTAGCTAAACTCTTTTACCCAGTAAGTGATGAAAGCCAGCACTTGACCACAGTATTGGAGCAAGCAGCAACAAGTTTCAACTTCGATAAGTGCTCGCCTTTGAGGCTGCAACTCTTGCAATCAGGTTAGAATTCATTTAAGCAAGTAACGCAGGGAAATCGCATTGCTTCAAGCATTTCCGTAGCTTTAGCTTCTGTGGCAGTATTGCCGAAATCCTGCAAGATTAGAGTAACATTTAAAGTTATTTGGTGGAAGTCGACTATTGACTAAATGACCGATAACGCCGTGAAAATCGTCCGAATTTCGATAACGCTGGCAGTGAATTGGATTGTTTTGTAGAGGCTGATTTGAGATTAGGATAGTTCGGAAATTTAAGCTGCTAATGCAGGTAAAGGTACGGACAGACGTGCTCGTTACCAGCTTGCTTTTATTGAGCAAGTGCTCATTAGTAGCACGTGTGTAACGTAATGAGCATGCTTATTTAGAGCGTGCTAAAAAATCAACCGACGTTTGATTTTCGAGCATGCTACCCGAAACTCGGGTGAAAAGGGGCGTGCTTCGAGCGCGTCTGACCGATCCGTATGTTTGCTTTGAGCATGTTTGTTTATGAGTTCGCTTAAAACAAGCTTGCTTATTGCTGGCAAATATGAACAGTTGCAGAGCATGCTCATTTTAAGCAAGCTTATGAACATGCTTTTTTTTAGCACGTCTGTCCGTAATTTTAGGGCAACAATGTATGCCGTCCGTTGGTTGTGGGCAGAGTACGACCGGACGTTTTGGAGATGCTTGAAACAGGCCTATATCCAGCAGTGGACGTCTTTCGGCAGATATAGTTGAATCATCGAGAGCGTGGAATTGCATATGTAGTAGTATTGTTTGCTTACAGGCATTCTATATTTGAATTTTCTATTTTCTTGTACTATCAGCATACAAAGAGGTTGTTATATATATATATATATATCGAAGAACTAAAAACAAAAATAATGTCAGTGTGAAATTGTCAATATTATTTACGTTGTGCGTATATTTTTACATCTGATTTGATTGTATTCTCAATTAATTATTGTGTCCGCCCGTACGACTACGAATAATTTCTATATTTAAAAAAAATATGGCTGTAAGTAATTTTGGTCCTATTGAGAGTCAAAGTAAGCAAATAATTTTCAACTGTTATAAATATTTTGAAAATGAACTGACGAATAATTTAAACTTGCCTTACACCGCTGCCCAGTTAGTTGAAAAAGCTACAGGTGTTTGTCTCTCTACTGTTTATAACATTGTGACTGAGAGCAACAGCGAGAAATTCGCAACAACAAAGAAATTCACCTCCCCGAAGAATAAAAAGTTGCGTCCTTGTCCGTCATCAGCAGTAGACGATTTTGATCTGGAAGTCATCCGGAGAACTATATACAATTTTCATCTGTCCCATAAGCAATTTCCAACCTTAAAGGGACTCCACTCTGTGTTAAGATCCGATATAGATTACAAATTTGGCATTTCCGCCTTACGAAAACAAATACAAAAATTAGGATTTAAATGGAAAAAGACCGAGGACAACCGAAAAATATTAATGGAAAAACACAACATACGACTGCTAAGAATAAATTACCTTATCAACATTGCGGAATATCGATCTCAAGATAGACCACTAGTTTATACTGATGAAACCTACATCCACATTTCACATGTGTCCGGAGAAGCTTGGACTGATGGAACAGAATTTGGAGTAAAAAAACAAATCAGTACAGGCTAGCGGTTAATAATAGTGCACGCAGGAGGAAAAGATGGTTTTATTCCCAACGCTTTGTTAATGCTTAAGGCAAACCAAAAAACGGGAGATTACGATGACCAGATGAACTTTGTCAACTACGAAAAATGGTTAAAAGAAAAATTAATACCGAACCTCAAACCGAATAGCGTACTTATCGTGGATAATGCGTCCTATCACAACAAACTTTTGAATCGTGCTCCAACGTCAAATTCTAATAAACAAGAAATGATGGATTGGTTGACAGAACACAACATTTCGTATAACCGATTGATGTACAAAACCAGTTTGTATGAATTAATTAAACAAAATAAAGAGCGGTTTCGCGAGTACCACATAGATGCAATTTTAAAAGAACATGGCCACTCCGTATTACGATTGCCACCGTATCACCCGACATTCAATCCGATCGAAAATATTTGGTCCATGGTAAAAGGATATGTAGCAAAAAGAAACGTTTCATTAAACATGCAAGGCATTATGAGTTTAGCAACTGAACGAATGAATACCATCACTGCTGAGGACTGGGAAAATATTAGTCACCACGTCGAAAGTGAAGAAAATAAATATCGATGTCAGGAAGGAGCAATGGATCAAATAACAGACAATTTTCTTATCAATACTTGTGACAGCTCAGATGAAGAACATGATAGCGAATAAAAGAAAAAAACAGAGGACTACTACTTATTCCACTTCTTGGGTATGTCATTTTATTAAGTTAAGAGAAAATTATTCTCCTTTTGTTGCAAACGGTACAACCACTACTAATGCAATTCCATCTTCTCGATAATTCAACTATACGGCGATTATGAACAATTGCCTACACTAAATCGTGTCCTTAGTAAAACAAAAACCTATCTGATTATGCTGCAGTGACACAAAGTAATATTTTCAGGCGGAACTTATAGGCATTATGAAAAATATTCAGATAAATCGCATTAAAGTTTTGGAGTTGGGACTCGTGACGTCACTCCTAGAAAAAAAATGTATTTAGGAGTGACGTCACGCGACGTTTTGACTCAAAGTATCGTATTTTGTTTTTTTTTTTTATAAATCTAAATGTCGTACTAATTATTAAAATTTTGTCATCATCCCTATTGTGAATAACCAACTATGCTATATTGCATGCGACTGAAATTTGGCGGCACTTTAATGGGATATGTGCAGGTAAAAATCAATAATATTAAATTTCAATCATATGTCCAATACAAATAACTGAGATTTGGACAAAAGAGAAGTCAGAAATGGGAGTCAAAGTGAGACGTGTCGGTAATGGAACGAAATAGAAATTTCTCCTTAGAAAATACTGCGTTTTAGTATACACTGTGACCGATGCGAAAGATTATTTAACAAAAAAGGTAGTATTTAGTGAGTGGGAGCTGTCACTTTGATCTCGGTCAATAGCGTCGCGACGAAAAGCGCTTAAAAGCAACATTAATAATATGTAACTTGATACTATACTCATCGGCATCACCATTTCACACGACGAGAACCCTGTGAAGGCCGAGAAGGACAAACTTAGCAAGTACCTTGACTTGGCTCACAAGGTGACCGCCATGTGGGATGTTGATTCGACGATTATTGTCCCGATAGTCGTTTCAGCAAACGGTCTTATAGCGAAGAGTCTCGACCATCATCTTAAGAGACTTGATAATTCTGATTGTTATTGTACCCCGTTGTGTAATGCAATGAAATGACATGTAACTAGGCTTTATCAATAAAGTATTTGTATTTGTATACATGTAACTATAATTGTCATAGTTCTTCATACACATTCCCTAGTATCTAATTCACTAAGGAAGGACGGAATGTCCAATGCACAGAGCATAAGGACACGTGTACGCTATCTTGCGTGGTAGACATGTTAGAGCCAGTGTCGCCAAACAATAGTTGCCCCGTTATAGCTTTGATAAGAGGGTTATATGGTCATTTTTTAGTATTACATATTGTGAATTCGTAATAGGCTATTTGTAATTTGTTTATGGTATGTTATAAAACGACGTCTTAATAATAGATATATTGGTGAAAAAACTACTCCAATAGCATAAAAACTCCCTGAGGTACAACGACGTCAAAAGCACATTTTCGGACTTTTCTAAAAAACGCTACATACTAAAGCCTACAAGCATGTGACGTCACACGCTTGTATCTTGTATAAGTATAGGGACAATAAGAATCTTGCTTTGTTCTACAGCTGTCTTAAAACTTGCGTTTATCAAAACGGTTTTATAACAAAAATTACAAAACATTTTATGGATTAGGTATTGAATAGTATTATTAGTATTGTCATACTTCAACAATGGATTTTCCGACCCAACTTTAAACACTGATAAAACAAGCTACACGCAAAGTATCGAACTCAAAATTTTAACGTAGTTTTTTATTGTGCTTATTTTATCAGAATCTTATACAATTTTTACTTTTCTTTCTTCTGTCAAATACCCTATTATGCTTTTTGTCGTTATTAAAAAAAATCACTAAGAATGGAATTTTGACATTTTGATCTATAATAAACTTAGAGCATTGAACCAGGTAGATGGCAAGCCAGCGATGGGCGAGTCGAGTTGTCTGATTCGAATAACTCGAATCAGAGTCTAAAGGAGTTGATTCGAATCAAGTTCCATCGGAACTCGAATCAACTCGCCGACTCCAAACTCCACCCATCGCTAGAGTCAACGCTACGCTCAATACATTGCTTAAACAGCTAGTCAGAAAGCAAATTCCTCGTGCGTGGCAGACATATAGCCCAGACTCGGCAAGTCAAGTTAACTCGAATCAAGATTACGAATACGTCAAACTCGACTCGACTTGCCGACTCGCGGACTCGGCTGCGCACGGCTGCTGCCGGGACCGCCATCCGATAGGTAAGAGCCGAGTTAACTCGAGTTCCGATTCGAATCAACT
Source organism: Hedya salicella (assembly GCA_905404275.2). NCBI lineage: Eukaryota > Metazoa > Arthropoda > Insecta > Lepidoptera > Tortricidae > Hedya > Hedya salicella. The sequence continues at coordinate 9,176,170 of FR990096.1, read as the reverse complement.
CGAGTCATAGGAGTATATCCGAGGCTATGGCAAGCCTTAACATCACCGAATCATTTTTCATGCACTGTTAGAGGGAGGCGAAAGAAATACGTAGACACGTATTACGTCGCCACATTTACACTGCCAAATTTTAAACTGATTAAACACAGAATTGTACGTCGAAATGAGAATTAACACATATATTCATTCAATTGCAGAGTGAATCTTTTCATTCTAAACGGTTAAATTGCATTGACATAAATAAGAGCTGGAAGCAATGAAAAAGAAGCTTCGATATAATCTAATTAATATCCATACTAATATTATAAATGCGTAAGTGTGTCTGTCTGTCTGTTACCTCTTCACGCTTAAACCGCTGAACCGATTTCGATGAAATTTGGTATGGAGATAGTTTGAGTCCCGGGAAAGGACATAGACTACTTTTTATCCCGGAAAAATGCCCCTATCCGCGATAAACGAATTTAAGGCGGACGAAGTCGCGGGCAGAAGCTAGTGTTACTATATTTTCTCTCGTTACGTTTTGTAAAGCAGTATTTATTTCCATATATTCGCATTTTATTTATCTCTGTACTAGTGTAAAACCTTATACCGCCGATTTCGGCTCAGTATACTGTTAGTTGTAGATTAGTATTATTGTCGTCGTCAACTTTCCAATCCTTAATTATTTCTCAATTAAAGTATTACCCGAAAAAATACGCAAGACCAACTGTCTATCTTACTTGGGTGTATTACGATTTCAATTCATTCGTTCAACGTTACAGAGTAACTAACTATGCGCGACTAAGTTATCCGTACACTAGTGGGTAAAACGAAATAGAAGTTAACCACCGAATAAATCGTGAGAGTAAAGTTACACTGGAGTTGCCACTATGGTGTAAATTAAATGTTGGTGACATCGACTCTTAGCCAGGTAGTTTAGGGAACTGTAAATATGTTCAGCATTTATTTTTGGTCACCGAAATGTACTTCTGAATTTAATTCATTCATTCTTGCTTTCCCAAGTTAAAAAAAAACCGTGATCGAAAGTATAAAGTATTTAATGGAAATAGCTTTAAATTTAGAGAAACAACAATATGAACGTAAACTAACGGTATATATTTTCTGCTATGTCATCTGCCCTGAAATACTATTTACGCTACGACTTTTCTGTGAACAAATGAGCTTTCGACAGAATCTTCAAAAACCTGACCAACCAAATCGATATCATGATGAAAATGACGATGGGACCAAGCTGAGCTGATGGCATAATCTCTTACAGGGAAATTAAACATAAGTTGATGAAAATTAAACATTAGTCGGTGGAAATTAAACATAAGTCGGTGGAAATTAAACATAAGTCGATGGAAATTTAACATAAGTCAATCGAAATTAAACATAAGTCGATGGAAATTAAACATAAGTCGATGGAAATTAAACATAAGTCTATGGAAATTAAACATAAGTCGATGGAAATTAAACATAAGTCGATGGAAATTAAACATATGTCGATGGAAATTAAACATAAGTCGATGGAAATTAAACATAAGTCCATAGAAATTAAACATAAAAAGTCGGTGGAAAGGGGACGACGTAATAAAACAAAACATCTTTAAAAAGAATATGTCTGCAGCTAAGAATATCATGAGTCTAAAATTAATAGGGCACATGCATGAATTTTTTTTTATCGCTTTTCTTAACAAAATATGAAAATACCGTAAAAACGATTACAAAAAGTGAAATTTAAATTAAAATCGGCCAAGAAATACGCATGATATAGGCCTTGAAACTGCTAATTAGACGGCGATTTGACAGAGAGGTCCGACATGTACTGTTACATCATAGTCCACTCCGGCCATATAAACTCCATATTAAATTACGTTTTGCTAGAAACAGATAGAATGAAATGTTTGATGGCTTATATCTTGGTTATTTTTATACTTATTCGAAAAATTATTTTTGTCTACTGTTTGTTACGTGAATGAGCTTTTAATAAAACAAAAATAAAACATCATGCATATTCCCTATTATGAAAGACTCTCCTTGTAAGAGAATAACGCATGTACAGATTATTTTGAACGTGTTATTTTGTGTAGTTTACCTACTGACTGCACTGTGAGATAAATTACCTCGAGTTGAACTGTGTAAGACCCTGTCGGAATGACAAGCTACCGTCAGTCAAACTAGAGTGATAAGTAACTTTATTGCAACAGGGTTTTATAACGGTACGCGAATTAATTTCCCTTGTACAACAAACTATTGCAATAGAAGCAGCTGGAGTAATATTTCACAACTTCCATTTTTAGATATATATTTATAAACCTTATTAATATTACTCAGTATGCGCCTTATTGTTAGTTTTCTATACAAACGTATAGAAGAGCAAGTTTTTAAAGCAAAATATTTATAACTAATATCTATTATGTATTGATTTCATGTGTCACAAGAGTGTGTATATCATTGACATGACAGAAACAAATAATATCTATTGTAAGCAATCGATCTGAATCTGATCATTTGACATACTTTGTTCGTTTTTCCTCTGGACGCTTCATTTATTCTTGAGGCAAGATGATACTCGTCAGATCAGAATCACTGAAAATAGTCTTGTTTTTGAGATCCATACCAAATAGAAGAATCGTAAAATCTCAAATGCCCATCATATGCGGATGTGTACCGAACTATACTTGACGAGTGGGGAATAGATGAAATACAACTGTATGTGCAGTATTTTTTTATTAAAATTCCTGGAATAGCATATATATACCTATGTTGTACCAATTAACCCCTTGTCTCTTGAATATGAACTTTTGAGACAAGCACTACGGTCTCATTTGACACGACTAACTATTATGGATTGCATCTACACGCCCCATTAGTATTATAAAGATGTGCAGCAATTATTTGATAATTCGCAAGGCATTTTATAATTATCACGATCACGAATGGCCACGGTCCATCAGTCATACATACATAATACACGATGTTGCTAGAAATATTCGCATAGCAGAAGCATGGCAGCGTTAGATTAAAACATAAAAAGGTCCCTACCTAAAATATAGGCATCAGTGACGAGGCGTCAAAATAGTAGCGTAAGCCGCAGCAATTTTGACTTCGTCTTCATGAGCTAAAGTTACACAAATGACTAAAACACGGTAAACTGATTGTAATCGGAATTTATAAATAATATAATAAATGCCTCGCTACTGATAGGTATACAAAAAAAATACACTTAGATGAAATCAAAAGATATAAGACCATCAGATGTGGTACTAAATATCCCGGGGGTTTATTGCCTAACGAAATTTTGACAATTGGTATCCGAATCAACTGTCATGGCCAATACAAAATTATGACACTTGATTGTGATTCCGAGCGTCAAACGGTTGTCACCAAAGGATTGATTTCGTGTCTTATATGGTGGTTGCGTATCTTTCGTTTCCTGTTTTCATCCAAGTGTACCGTAAGCTGAAAACTGAAAGCGTTTGGGTGTGTGTAGATGCAACAATTAATTTTGTTTTGCTATTCGATTGCCACCAATCTCTATGGAGTTGAAAATAGAGCTAAAATATATACGCACATACACGGCATCTCAAAAATAAATATGTGAGCATAGGCGTATGCGCCGATGATACACTGGTCTGAAGTTTGAAGGGTCCACCGTGAATCATTGTAGGACTTGGTATGACAATATAGTAAGGTATAGAAGGTCAGAATTTGCTTGCTGAATTTTTGAATCGTATATAATCGTATCTCCTGTCATATAATATTTGTCCCATCAAACTTTCGCGATACGAGTTCCGATCAAAAAGGTTTATGAGAATCAATACAACATTCTCCTTTATGATTATAAAAGGGTACTTTAGGACGTTTGATTGCACGGTTTTGATAAGATGACACTTGCTAGTCTTTCGAATTATCTATACTAACAGCCATATCAGCTGTTCACAACATTACATCATAGAAATAAATATATTAGGCTTCATGTACGTGAAACTAGTAACATGATAAACAAAAGTAAGTAACCTTTCCATTCTGTTATCATTGTAGATCGCAATCTTTTCTACTTATTATAGACTAACATATCGATTGAAACTTTTAGTAGTCAATAAATAAATTGTGACGTAAGCATTGAACTGACTTTAACATGTTAATCACGTTTGGACTTAGTTATGCGCCGTTTGTAGACAGATTACTTAGCCACCTACATACATAGATAGATACATGTTGTGTTCGTATCTAGATACTTTCTTATCATAATTTTACCTCAATCAACATGATATTCTTGGGTAAGTGTAAGTTTAGGATCGTTAGCGCGAGTACGTATAAGTAGTATGCTTCAATCTTTCATCACGACGTCATCATAATACTATTTTTTTTTACCCCTGATGAACAAAGAGCGGTGTTATAAGTTTAACATTATATGTCTGTGTATCTATCTGTGGCATCGTAGCTCGTTTACGGATAGACCGATTTCGATAACGTTTTTTTTGTGATTGTAACGCGACTTCATCGTAAGTCTTCTAAGTTTTTCATGATATATCGGGAGTATTTCATTGGTTCGCTGATTCTTTGAATTATTATAATTCAGAAAACACAAATAACGAGCATTATTGTTGGCGAGGGGCTTGATAGACATACGACAAATACTCATTCGATAGGTTAGTGCTTTATAATAGTCTAGACCTTAGATGTCTAGACACACAAAAGGGGCATTTGGTGATCGTAAGAAATATATTTGGGAATTTCTTTGTTTGCTATTTATAATACTTGCGTGTTATATTTTCTTTTCGCCATTATGAGTATCCATACTAATATTATTAATGCGAAAGTGTGTCTGTCTGTCTGTCTGTCTGTCTGTCTGTCTGTTACCACTTCACGCTTAAACCGCTGAACCGATTTATGGATGGTATGGAGATAGTTTGAGTCCCGGGGAAGGACATAGGCTACTTTTTATCCTGGAAAAATACCCTTATCCGCGATAAACGAAGGACGGGATTAAGGCGGACGAAGTCGCGGGCAGAAGCTAGTACAAAATAAAGTAAGGAGTTGTATAAATGTAAAATGTTTTATTGGTAGGTACTTTGTTCGGGAAACAAAGGATCAACGCTTATGGGGCGTATCCCGACAAAATTCACAAACAAGAGACCTCACTGATACGTTTGTTGCGTGTGCGCAATTGCCAGCAAATTCAACATTAAGATCCAATAAGTGAAATAAGTATTTCTGATGTGTTTCCCATTTTCATGGTCCAATACTTTAAATTTATTAAATTGAACTGCCCTTACAATTTTTTAAATAATATGTAGTAGGCTAATATGTAATTTGCACATACAATATTCTACTTTTATGATTTAACAATAACGTTATACCCCAATACCAAGCTTTTAAAGTTAAGGATTTGTATCCATAATGCCTCGGTCCAATAAGTGGTCTATTTAAAAAATAACTCCGGTGTATTTTCTAGGAACGAGTCGAGGGTCTTTGAATACTCTATTTGCTATTATAGCAGATAGTCCCTCCATTCTTAACCAACTTTTTGTGTCCTACTCTTTAGCAAATCAATACTTTGAATTTCGTTAGACAATGATAAGAATTTTATTTGAATAATGTAATAGATATTTCTATAGCGACCCAGCACAAAGTTGTCATAGAAAACATAGAACTGGTTAGGTCTAATGTGTTATGCCATAATGCATAATTCCATAGACAATCAGCAAGGGATCTTTTTCTATGAAAACGTGCTAATCTAGAAATTTCTAATGTCATACTAATTAAATGTTACGTATTTAATGGTCAAGCAAGTGTGATTTTAATAGTTCTTTTATTCATATTGTATTTTGCATATTAAGGGCCAGTTTTTATGTCCCTTTCGAATGTTTTCATCTGGTTGAATGCTGTATTGTATACATTTTGTAAGTGACCCCTTTTAAGCAGTAAACCGGTTTCAAACTACATTTATTGTCAACTACATTCAACAAAAGATACCTAGTAAATAATATATTTCTTCGACTATTATCAATTAACAGTTCAATTGGCTATCAAATAGCACACATTGGAGATAGACTGGTCCAGTTACGTAGTAGTAAGTATATGACTGAATTTATGATTCAATAGTTCTCAAGAAAATTCTTATCAAATGATAAAGAATTTCTTTATACAAAGTCAGTTTACCTTACCAGTAAAATCATATTTGTGCATGCCAAATGCAGGCAGACACTCATTGAAAACACAGACACCTAAATTGGATTTAAGAATGATGTGAATATGTACAAAGAGTATGAGTAACGCTACATTGTACGGACGCGCAATGAAGATTTATTTGTAGTCGCGAAGTCACTCACACCGAGCTAATAAGGAAAAACACATGCAATCTACATATAGTTGTAGTATAATGGTCAATCTTTGGACAGAAGAGCCCCGGTTTAGGCGCTAAGGGTCAATAACAAGCGGATATACAAGTTTGTTGGTAGCGAAGTTTCTTGCCAACGTTCGAAGTATTTCTTGACTGGTGTCCCATCGTGCATAGAATTGCATTCCTTGACAGCCGATGTGTGACACAGCGCGTAACAAGTCGAGCGTGAGCCACAGCCTCGATACCACTATCAGAACCTCAATAAAGAAAACACAAGACGCTACTCTCGCGCCTACTTCGTCCGCTAAAAACATCGTCAGCTGTCACATATTGCGTCAATACTTGAAAAACCTGTTCCGCGCTACCAACAAATATTTAATGCGTCAACGGAAACAATTGTCATTACCCAAAAACAAACAACCGGGCAATAATAATCGTAACAAAATAAACTAAGTTAACAAATTATCGATCTATGGTGATCCGCAAGTTACTGCACTCTTACCTTCGGATAACTCTAAGTCCAATTCAGCTAATTTATCTCTTATCTCGTCCGGCAACTTTGATATATCAACACTTAAGTCAGCCATCGTGGAAAAACACTATTTTCACACAAAACAAATAAAGTTAACGCGAGCACTTCAAGAGACCATCGTGACACATGGCCATCTTGAATTTCGAACAATTTCTGCCTCTGAATACTTATTGAAACTGTAAGTCTCGAAAGAGCGCGTCAGAGGGCGCTTGCGCCGCAAAAAAATAAACGGTCTGTTCTCGTTGAGCGAAATGATGTCGTGATACAATACATTGACAATGTTTTAATAATTATGATAAATTAATATTGTAGTCTGAATATTTTAAATAATATAATGTTTAGTAAAGTAAATTGTACAATAAGCTCTTTGTTTATAACGAATACGTGGCGTTGTCTATGGTTTTAAAAAAGCTCTAAAACCGACTTCACACTTAAGTTCGTGATAGACTGTACTGTAAGAGTCTTGCGCGCGAAATAATTCTGTTAACGAATTTAAAATCGTGTTTACTAAAAAAATATATTTCAAAAAAAATATATGAATCAAAGTCATTGTAGGGATTAATTTCATAGGGTGTCTAATAAAATGCTTTGGTACGAGTGGCATCTGATAGCTGTACCGAGAACAAATACCTTGTTAGGGTGCCAGCCGACTGTAATTGCGCTTTATCTCAGGAACTATTTATTCTATGCATCTAAAATTTGAAATAATTATAAATATGGCTAGCCCAAGTGTAATGCAGTTAACTTGCAACTTGAAAAAATATTTTATATTTCTATGAAAAGTGATCAATGTCATGGGGCTGAATATTTAAAGTATAGCAACTAGGTTAAATAAGGTATCATACTTAACTAAATATATGCATGCCATACTGTGGTGGTACATGCATGAATGTAATTTTATTCTATAAAAATATGATTAAATATGATTGCAAATAAGGAACTATGAACTGTGTATTTTTTTAAATATATGCATAAAAATGCGGAACAAAGTACTATGCATTATTTTTAATTGACTCTAACTATAGGTACATATTTATATATCAGTATTAAAGGAAAATTATAACCATATATCTATATTGCTTATCATTTATTTTATATACAAAAAACATTTTTGAACAACCTAATTGCATAGGGTAAGTTTGCACCTCATTTGTATGGGACGCTATAGAGACCAGTTGTGAACTGGCCAGTTAAATCGGGATTATAGAATGTTTGCACGTAATCGAACCCTCAGTGCGTAAGTCAGACTCACACTTTAATGTTATCTAAGATGTGAGAAAGTATTTTAAATTGAATAACCAAATTGTCTAGTTCGGGCACTATTAAGAGTTCATAAATATCGTAAGGAACCAGTAATGTACATGGATCCAGTAATGTACGAAATTGTAGTGTATATTTTCTAAAGTCTTGACACAAAATTATTATTAAATAATTTCGTAAGAAACGTAAGACATTGAAAAATTATTAATCGAAGGTTATGGTGCGCTAGAATACAAAAAGAATTATTTAGAGACATTGTTTATTACTAGATCATATTTTTTGTAGATATCCAATTTTGGACCATTGTACATAACCTCATCAAATTAGAAACCAAGAAAATTTAAGCTGCCGAAAAAAAGAGGGTCGAAAACAACTTGTTTTTGTGATCATCAAGATGGCGGACATTACTTTATGTGAAAAAGTCATCATGGGAGTCGTTTTCTAGGTTTGGGTGGGAGGGGGGGAGATTTAAAAAATGGCGTCCTGTTTGGAATTCCAGATGGCGGACATTACTTTATGTGAACAAGTCCTTATGGGAGTCATTTCCTAGGTTTTAGGGGGGGCAGATTTCAAAAATGACGTCCCGTTTTAAATCCGAGATGGTGGCTATTACTTTTAGTGAAATAGTCATCATAGGTGTCGTTTTCTAGATTTTCCGGGGCGCAGATTTCAAAAGTGGCGTCTATTTTCGAATTTGCAATGGTAGACATAACTTTTAATGACTAAGACATCATAGGTGATGTTTCAAGGTTTATGAGGGTGTCGATTTGGCACTCTATAGTGGCATCTATTTTAAAATTATGTCCACACCATCTTGAATTTTCGAATTCTGGACCCCTAAAAAACCATCATCATTATAAGTTATTTCGGCCATCTTCGATTCTGAAATAGACGCCACTTTCGAAATATGCGCCCCCGAAAATCTACAAAACGACACCTATGATGACTATTTCACTAAAAGCAAAAGCCGCCATCTTGGATTTCAAAATGAACGCCATTTTAAAAATCACCACCTCTAAAAACCATGAAAACGATACCTATGATGATTTTTTCACTTAGTGATGTCCACCATTTCTTATTCAAAATCCGCACCCCAAAAACTTAGAAAACGACTCCCATGATTACTTTTTCGTTAAAAGTGATGTCCGCCATCTTGAATTCCAAAAAAGACGCCATTTTTGAACCGCACCCCCAAAAACCTAGAAAACAACATCCTTGATGAGATTTTCGTTTAGTTATGTCCGCCATCTTGAATTTTTAAATGTACCCCCAAAAATTTGAAATCAGCACCCCCAAAAACTTAGGAAATGACTCCTATGACGACTCTTTCATATAAAGTAATGTCCACCATCTTGAATTCCAAAAGAAACGCCATTTTCGAAATCCACACCCCCAAAAACCAGGAAAACGACTCCCATGATGTCTTTTCGTTAAAAGTGATGTCCGCCATCTTGAATTCCAACCTGGACGCTATTTTTGAAATCCGCACTTCCAAAAACTTAGAAAAAGACACCTACAAAGCGATTTCCGCCATGTTGACTTCCAAATACACGCCATTTTCGAAATATATAAATGCTTCCTTGATGAAAGTGTCCATTATTGGGGTGTCCATTCCAGGATCTCCACCTCCATTCAAGGATTTTACAAGAAAATCAGGCTCTTAAAGTTTTTAGTCATTTTTTCCCTTGTCTTAAAGAACGTTAATTCAGGGATATTTTAATTTATTAGCTAACCGTTAAACTTAAAAAGTAAAAGAAATATAAACAAAAGAATTCCAAAAGATCCTTAATCCCTCCATTATTGGAGCCGTTACGTTACCTAGTGTTTGCGGTCACACTCATCATGTTTCATGAATTTAGTTCAGTGTTTTAAAAAACCGTAAATGTAAGTTTTCCATGTAAATACTGTAAGGCAAAAACTTACGTTCAAAGCTTCTGTAGAGTTAGAGGGTGTTTTGATTTACATCCGTAAATGTTATACTGTTCATTTGTGTGTTACGTAATTATTGATTCTTCTCCTACGCCACATTTATACGGCATTTGCTGCAAAACCCTTTGCCAATAATTTTATTTAATTTTATTACGTATTGTATTAATAGTACCATTTAATTTAATTTGTATTAACCTTAGGCTAATTGTAAATTAGTTTAAGATTTGCATGCCATACTGTGGCGGAAAATGCATGAATGTAATATTATTGTATAAAAATATGTAATGTATGTTCAAGCAAATGAATAAATTTGAATTTGACTGACAGGGGAGACAGATATAGGACAGAGGGGTTGCTCCGAAACTCGATATTCGAAGTTCGTAACGTGTCGCCCCACTCCTCTCATGTTAAACTGTATTTGAGTGAGCGGGATGGCGCCATGCGAACTTCGGTTTTCGTGTTTCGGAGTAGTCCCTCAGAGAAAACTATAAGTGAATTTTACTTATAACCGGATTTTGTCAGCCGTCATCCTAGTACAATAGGGATGTTGACAATTTTTTTTCTGTGGTATGATATAGAACGACCTTTCAATAATAGAAATACTGGTGAAAAAACTACTTCAATGTTCTAGCCGACGTACCTGTATGTATAAATAAATTAATGCCATCAAGGAAGCTACCGCAAAGCCACGTGGATTTCCGCGAATCATCGCTCAGGTGCAGCGGGACTGCGATAGCATAAAAACTTTACGAGATACAACAGCGTCAGAATCACATTTTTGGACTTTCCCAAAAACGCTCCATACTAAACTCTAGGAAGGCGTGACGTCATACCGTCCAACCTTATATGGGGAAATTAAGAACTTTGTTCTGCAGCTATGTTAAAACTTGCGTTTATCGAAACAGTTTCATAACAAATGTTACCATAAATTTCATTGGTTATTCAATGGTATTATTATTTATCAATATTTTTATACTTTAAAAATGGACTTTTCCACCTATTTTTAAAGGCTCATAATCATAAAGCACAATAAACTTAAGGTATCGAACTCAACGTAATTTTTTTAGGATGTTCTATCCGTCATTGGACGTCATTGTAACATCCCTATTGCAATGGCATGAAGGCGTAAAATTACTGTAATGACGGCTGACGAAAAGTTGTTATACGAAAAACTCAAGTATAATTTGCTGAAATACGAAAAGTTCGTTTGTCTTAGCAATAATAGATATGTATACATTTGGACCTATTCTCTGTTTTGGGTAAGATTTTTTTGCGACGTGGTTCCATTGGATATTTTTCTACTTAAAACTCCTTAGAAAACTTTACTTCTTACCTTATTCAAATCAATAATACGTATGCTCTGTAGAGTGAATATAATGTTCGCACCGTACAAAAAATTTAAAGAAATATTTAAAAAAGTAAAACACTTCAATAAAATAATTTTTTACGGATTATATCGCGTATACTATTTCATTTGAGTTCCCAATATAATCCGTTAAAATTGTTTTATTTAAATGAGTAATAATCGCGGAAACGATAGAAAATATTATAGTTACACAGTTTTACAGAGTATTTTGACTGGCAATCTCTTATAACAATTGTCTACTTTAACGGTAAAGTTCACCATTGTTACGGTAAAGTTCCATTTATATGATCGTACCTCTCAACTAGATCCTTCCCTTGGAAATTAAGTCTGAATCTACCAATTGTTACTTTGTTTCAATTTTTAGACTCAAAACTAGGAAACGATCAAAACGTAGCCAGGCTGTTCAATCGACGATTTTCGGTCGTCAACTGATACTGCACCACTTCAAAAGAGTTAGTTTATACCAAACACTACTCTTTTCGTCGCAAGTGAAAATCGTTGCTTTAAAAAACCAGTAATTTACATAATACCTCTGTACGTCTGTCCCTCGCTTAACATTTTTGTATATATCAGATAGTATGTTCTCAATGCACGATTCGTGTACCACAACCAAGAGACCAAATTATAGACCAACTACACATGGCAACAAATATTCAGAAAAGTTTGCAGCTAGGTGGCGCTGGGTGTTTTCTTCTTCCCGTCATTCACACTCGATAGTTTTTTACTTTTTACATTTCGGTAGTTTAGTTGGCTGTAAAATTATTTTCGTAATGGCTGCCACGCTAATAGTGTAGCTCATTGGTTATGTCATGTATATAAAATCATTATTCTTAAGTGTTACATGTGTAATTCAACAAGTGCTATGGACAATGATCGCATGAAAGGAGTCTTAGTCTCATTCTCGCAGGGACGTTTCTTCTTTCATGTTTCCTTTTTTGGCAATTAAGTTATGGACTCGGAGTTTGTGTACTATACGTAATAAAAACATAATCTATGCGTCGTGAAAAGTGTTCTCTGGGACCATATTGAGTGGAAAGTGTTTCAAGAGAGTTGAAAATGACGGATACGCGTTCGTCGTCTGCGTTGTTCAAGCGCGCTGAGCAGCTGCGGCGATGGGAGGAATCCGACACCAATAAACAGAGCCCGACTCCCAAGCGGGCCTCGAGGATCCAGTTCTCATCAGGGATCGTGTTCCTGGCGGCCTGCACGGCGGGCGACAAGGATGAGGTCCAGCGTTTGTTGAAAGCGGGCGCTGATATTAACACCGCGAACGTGGATGGTCTGACGGCTCTACATCAGGTTAGTGCTCCGACATACTCCTCAAACTGTTCTCCTAACCTTATACGCTCGTCGTAATCCTTTCTGACGGTGGTCTGAAAATACGCACGTACTCACTTGTTTGACAGCTAGGAAGTTACGAACAGGCTATTAACTTTTCCGTGTAGTTGCAAGTTTGTGTTGATGATAGATTGAATGTTGCGAAAAGTTTTAATAAGCTCACGCATTATTCAGATATTTGAAATACAATTATTAGCACTATATTTACTGTATTACATCTACCTTACTATCTTGCAAAATATCCGTTATATTTAACCATTTTGTGTAGGTAGATATTTTTTACACATAATCAGTATCTGTTGGGTTCATAACTGTGAAAATGTCATTAATTATTCATTAGAATTTGAAAGCAATTCTATGATGTTATTGCATTATTTATATTTCAAATTAGGTATTCAAAATTTGCAAAACAAGGGGATACACAACAGATATATCTGCCTTTTTGGGTACAGTAGGCATACCTAGTCTAGCCTAGAGTAGTCAAGTCTTAACCCCTCGTATGCAATGTCAAAAATTTGCCAATTGATATGAAATGACATTTTAACATGGAGTTTAAATGCTCTGCACGGATCCGTGTCTAAGCATATGAGGGGATAAATTTGACTGTCATTTAAGTGTCTATACATTTTGTACTTTTTAGGACGGAAAAATGCTCAGTTTAGACACGCCAACACATCACTGGAAAAACTATTTGATTTTAAATTGTATTCACTCGCAACTTTATGTTATTTATCCATTAACAATGATGATACAAAATATACCTTATTTTTTATCAAAAATATTCAAGCTGTACTAGATAATTTTTCAAAACATGTCTTGAAGAAGTATTATAGCCATATAACCGTCGTCCTTGAGGACCTTTGCATTGCGGATGTGATGCAAAGTAACAGGAAGTATGTTTAGCATCTTAAAAATCCTTATACTATCATTCTTAGGTTTCAAGTCCTCGGAATGGACCGTAACATGAAGAGCAGAACTCAACAACATACATGAGAAACTGTTTATTGTAATCTATATCAGTAATTTTCTATAGTTAATGTAGAATTTATCAAGTACTAGCTTCTGCCCGCCACTTTGTCCACCTTAAATTCGTTTATAAAAAGTAGCCGATGTCCTTCCCCGGGACTCAAACTATCTCCATACCGAATCGCGTCCAAATCGGTTTGGCGGTTTAAGCGTGAAGAGGTAATAGACAGACAGTCACACTTTCACATTTAAAATATTAGTATGGATTCTGCCCTTATAAGGCAATTGCTGGTATCTCAAATAAAAGTAGAACTAAATGAAACCACATTCCAACTTCAAAAATGTTTAATTCTGTTGTATTTTTTTGAGATACCGCTAATAGCCAGCCTTGTGAGAGCCATATCAGAATATTTAACTTACTGAAAACCATAAAGACTAACTATTTTTACAATGACCCAAATATGTCTGATTCTCATAGTAATTTTCTAGGAAAAACTGTTACTTTTCAAGCTTAATACAATTTCATGTAATTAGTCATTGCAAGTATTTTTCAATTAAATGATTGTATTTTGTCGGACAAGTAAATATTATCTTTGTGTCTCTACTGCTAAATTACGAAAGGGCAGGGGGTAGATTGAGACAGCAAAATATATACAAACTTTTCCAACAAAATATGATTGCAAATTATTATTCAGTACATGTCTATGATACCTTGATAACATTTGATGTAATAATTAATGTAGGGTAGTTTGAGAGTTATCTCACTTCAATTGTGGTAATGTGGGTACAATACCACATTTTTAATTTAGACAGATTTGGAGCGTCTGATCCTGATTAGTTGCATCTGTATGATAGTTTACGATTTCTCTTTACTGAATCTTGTGTTTTATACCTTGTTGTATACATTTTGTTTGTCGAGTTTTGTTTTTATTTGAAAATATTAAAATTAACATTGTTTTAAATTTAGCAGTCATTCCAATGAATTTTTGTTCAAATTCACTTTCAACAATGCTTAAAAATATCTCTATTCAGAAGATTGTGTAAAGACTTTACCATTAAGCTCAAATACCATCTCATACAGGCTGATTTAGGAGACATGATCAGCCCCACACTTACCTGATTCAGTACATCATAAGCTTGATTTTCATGCCAGTAAGAGTGTGATTAATAATGTTAAATTTTTATAATATACATATACAATATCCGTCTATGAAACTAACATCAGTAGACATAATATGGTAATCAATTAGTATAAAATAATTAGCATCACTCAGACATTGAGGTCATGTAGATTGATATGAGGATAGATATTCATAAATACTTGTATCGTTTGGTGCTGATGTTTTGATTTGCTTTTTCCTGTTTGAGGTTACGTCATAAAAATATCATTATTTTGTCAGCTTATTGTTTACATTAATTTAGTTTAAATCTAAGTTGGCTTCATTGAGTAAATATCTATCAGTAATACTAGTAAATATTTATTTCAGAGTGTATCTGTAATGTTCTGTGACTTGGGCCTTTATTTTTAATTTTGCACAAGTATCTTTGACCCTGCCTAAATAGGTTGCTTTACGCACAAATGACACAAGCCGAAACACAAGAAACAGAAATTAAAGTCTTTGTTGTTTGTAGTTATTTGTGTATACCAATTGATCATTTACAGTCAGCAATATGCAATAGCTAACCTAATAATGCTTGGTAACAGAGTTGTAGCTTGATACAAAAAGTAACAGAGGGTTCTGCGCTAAATTTGAAAATGACCTAAATAATATCATGGACAATGTTACACAAATCGACCAGTCCCAAACTAAACAAAGCTTGTACTAGGGGTACCAGGCGATATACATTAGGGTGGGTCGATTTAGTATGAATCGTCTAAAAATTTGCTATTTGATTTTAAACATTATCTAATAGCATTAGATAATGTTTAAAATACCTTGTTTTGTTATATGATATAGCCCTCTACAGCTATTCAAAGTATTAAGATTTTGAATTTTTCAGTGTAATTTTGTTGTATCATTATATAATCTTTAGTTATTGCTAAATCATTAGAACCTTATTTATATATAAAACATACTACAATAATTAATAAATATGTCATTTTTGTTATAATTTAGATGTAAAATATCGAAATTTTCAGATTTTAAGACTTGCATTTTCACGATATTAGCTGTTGTATTGTGCCTTATTATCAAAAGATGGCATTACAGATCTGGACACTAATTTGGTCCGAATAGTTCCACCTCATGCATTGTTTTAATCCACCGTGATTGATGCCTGCATCACACAAGTTGTATGCAATGTTCTACAGCCTGCATGTGCCAGGGAAATTTTGAAAAAATCATCTGATGCCTTGACATTGTCTATCATCTTGAGCAAATCCTTTTCAGACAGAAGCTCATTAACGGCGGAGGTGTAACTTGACACTCAGCCCAGATTATCATGTCAGTATAATCACTTGCATTGAAATAGAGCTGAGGTAAATTAAACACTATGACAAAACCTCTGATTAGCTGACGTCATGCTTGTACAATTTTTCTAAGAGCAAGTTCTCTCACAGATTTTCTCTCATCCGATATCATAGCTATCAATATGTTTTCATGGTGAGCAAAACAGCATTCGTTTGGATTACAGGATCCAGTAATTGATCTTACATTTTCATCAAATGATCTAGACAGACATATTAAATTAAATACATGCTGTGCGCCATAAATACAGGACCATTTTCATTTTATTTCAAACCAGACTGGAGCGTCACTTTAACAATGTAGATCTGCTAGAATTTTCAATTGATTAGCCGGTTTCTGATACCCAATATAGTATCGTAGTATACGATTTGCTGCAGTAAGCCAACGAGAATGAGCCATTTTCCCAGGTTGTCTATTTGCAAGTTCTGCGGGTAAACAAGTCTTCGCCGTCACAGCACAACACATCTCATACAAATACTTTTGGTGCGTGCTTAAAGAGTTTATTAGATTTTCGTCTATTCTCTTTATCTCCTATTTTCATATGTTTTACCATTTGTTGATCTAGGAGACATTTTCTTTCAATTACTGGTAGGTAATTTATTTTGTTTAGCACAGTTACAATAGTCGTTAGTGAGAACAATACTGCAGCAAGCTGCAATGTCAAAATATTGCGTAGAACCGTTTTTAAAGCTTGCTAACTTTTTCCTATAGTTGTCGCTCATATTACATTTAGGATGCCGTGTTATCTTTATGTATTCAACATAATACTCTTTTAACCGCTCTTTAATTTTCTTTGGACAATAGGTACAGTAAGAATAGACGCAGAAGCCCAGATCATCTCAATGCTCACACTAGCGAACACTTCGGTTATTGACGGTTGCTTTCCAGAAATAAGATCTTGCAAACGGCGTCTTACTTTAAGTATATACCTAAAAGTGTCTGATATTGTAGGCATCACTCTCACATTAAGACAAAGGTGGTCCAAAGAAAGGTCAAGTCACTTCACTTTGTATTTTGACGGTAGATTGTTTACTACTCATTTCTAAGATCAGAATTGAAGGAATTTTCCATAGTTTTTATAAGTTTACTGAATATTTACTATGATTTCTACTTATTCTAATGATTGATCAGTTAAAAACTGACAATTAAACAAGCAAAATGTTTTACTATAAAGGCAAGAACTACTTCAAGACTTGATGAACAAATTGGCGGGTAGAGCAAAATTGGGTTGAGGTTGTGACGCGAGTAAGTCTACTTTTGTCTATGATATAAAAAAGTCGGTCAAAAAGTAATGATTATTATATGTTTCGATACTTGCAAACAATGAATAAACCATTTTTTAACAAAAGAAGCTTTTAAACACGTTAAGACACAAAAATAAAATTTCGAATAAAACGTATTTTGGAAATCTTGAACATTTCCAAAATACGACCATGGTAGAGGGCTGAAAGTTATATCGTTTTTTTTTTAAATTATTTTTCTGATGTTCAACATACCAAAACGCAACTTTGAAGGTACCCAGCATTTAATATATATATTTTTTTAAATCGACCCACCCTAATCTGTACCTACTGTTATTAAAGTTTTGAAAATGTAATGTCTGTACATTGCAGATTTTTTCAAAAACAAAAAGTGAGATGGACAGCTGAAAGTTCATTGAATCGAAAAATATTTATTTTTTATTCTTTGTATGTGTGGTTAACGGATTTCAATTATTTTTTGGTACACGGGTAGCTGGTCATCCACAGATGGTTATAGAATTCTTGTTATCCAACCCTGCTCAAGCAAAAAGAGAGGTTATAATTTTTCTCTCCTCCACTAACAAACTTGTGGGTACCTATAAAAAAAAATACATTTATTACATTCATCATTATCTACGACTGTACTTCTCCATAGCTTTGATAAAAACATCACTGTCATATCGTAACTACATAATATTTTAAAATAAATTATGTTTATAAATTCCTTTTGATATTTATGAAATATTTATGTGTCTAACTTTCTGCTTCTTCTAACCTGGATTAGATTTGCTTTTCCTTAGCATCTGTGATTTGAGTCAGATCTTATTAAAATCCTACAAGAGGAACTATTTACTTGGTAGAAAGAACTGAAAGGGGCGAAATAACCAATACTTATTTTTTTCAAGAAGCCCAATGTGTAACCTCATAGAACAGCATATGTTTGAAAAAATAAGAAAGTTTGTACATATGCATGTATTTAGCTATGCCCCATGTAGTTCAATAATGATTGTTTGGAACCAATTATTACAGTTAATAGGTAAACGTGACTCACTGGTTTCCTCAGTATGAATAATATGACCCAATTGATTTATCTACGTACATACGTCTATGCTATGTTAATATGCAATATTTGTATTGTAATGAATAGGACAACAATACATCTAATGACACTTCTCAAACCTGTGGATTTGGTTATATACCCACACTAAGATATCACATTCACACGTTGGCTGCCTTCTCTGTGTTGCCATGAGTATCACCGGTGAGATCACTTTTCCCTGTGTTGCCATTTTTTTTATTTTTTATTTATTTAATTCAAGAAATTCCACAGGATTACAGTTAGACCAAAGCACTGTAAAACTAAGATACAATTGTATACTACATACACAAGGAATAATTATGAACCAAATAAACATTAATAAAAGTTACACAGAAGACTGCCGTACATCCATCCTCTCGCAGTACTAAAACACTCATCACACCAGTCTAACCAGCTACTAGCAAACACATCACAGCTTGGGGCCGATTCGAGGAGCGAGTTTATCAGGTTCAAAGCTCGAACAAGAGGAGATTTTCGGCGGGACACAGTGCGCGCTGCCGGTTCCGCCAATAAATGACGACAACGGGGTCTGAAGAGAATTCTAGTCGGCGAGGGAACATACAAACATAGCAACTGAGCTACCAATTCGGGACAGTCTGAATTGCCACGTAAAATGCTACTAGCTACAGTAATCAGTTTGTGTATGGTGCGTGGGAGCAACACTTTACGTGACGTATGGTGAGCAGCCAACGTGTTACACATAATCCAAAGTTACTCCAGAACTATTAAAGTTTACACTATGAGATATTTATTTGAAACATAAAATATACATATCGGAAAAACGGTATAATGAATTAGAACATTGTATAGGAACGTATGGCATTTTTTAAATATGGAAATTGTTGTTACTATATGGGTCGTTTTAAAAAATATATTACCCAGTTAAGGATTTTAATTAAAACAAAATTTGAATTTGTGAGTAACCAAAATTGTCAACATATGTACTTTGTACTCATTTTCTTTACTCACAATATTGATACAAATTTCGTTTCAACCTTTTGACCGCCAAGCAGTGAAGTAATACACAGTGACCGAGACGCCACACCAATAAAATAAAATAAACCTTCAAAAATAGAATATTGATTGCAGAACGAGGTATACGTCGTTAGTTAATGAGTTCAGTATGATGTGGTGAATACGAACGACGCTAACGCTGGGGGTGTACAGACAGAGACGTCATAAAGATGGCTGTGCAATGATTTCGTGTCGTTATAAAGGTGCCCTTTCTAGTTATTAATATTAATATAGTTATCTACATTTAAGGGCCTCGCCAAATAGCCACGACATCGCGCGACCGGCGGCGCGGCAAGCGTATTCATAATACATGGCGTATTATGTCAACTAACTTCTGTGTGGTGAGCGTCTCAACCGCGCAATGAAGACAGAATTCGCTCACCGCGTCGCTGGTGGTGCGGTGTCGTGGCCAAAGCGTAATTATCCAAAAAGAAAAACTTCCAAGATGTATAGGCGTTTTTTACTTGTTTTATTTCCTGGCTTTTTGCGACTGCAACCAAGACTAGGCTATGATTAGTTTCAGTTAGTTAAGCTTTTTGCTCGAATGGTTGGTCTATGGCGAGCTAATAGATCTTTAATTTCATAAATGTTTATTTATCAAAGTGTGGCCACCCGTGACCACGAACGGTGCAATAGATTTGAAATAATTTTAATGTGTCGATCTAGTGACGCAAATTAGCAACGGAACTTACCGTTTTCGAAACCGTTAATACACCTAAAAATTCGTTCCATCTGAAATATCCCTTTTTTTAAAACGTTATTGTCCGAACATCTGTGGTATAATTTCTGCTTGACATTGTGAGAATGCAGACATTTTGGGAATAGAAAATTCGAGGAAAACTGACATTTCAGGCATGAGGCCTAAAATTGACATACCAAATTGTAAGGGCTTAGTTAGGGTTGCCAACTATTTCTTAAGCAAATATAGTATTTCCCAGCCCAAGGTACAAAAAATATGGTACCCTGAAAAAAAAAGTACAAAATACTTAAGAGTGAAAATTGATTCATTAAACATAACGCATAGTATTTACTATTTATTTACATTCGGCCTGTTATTGCAATTGGGCGGGGCAACTATCTGAGTTGATAGCCCATTTCTCCACTCCAAAAATATAGATAGGTGCATAAAATCTAGTTTATATGCGTAAGGACTGACCGGAATATAGTATTTTTGCGTACTATATATTTCTTCAACAGTATATACACAGAGTCAAAATAGAGTACAATACTATATATTATAGTACGGTTGGCAACCCTAGACTTAGTTAAATTTGGTATGCATCGACACCTTCCACTTGCAGTTGTGTAAAAATAAAAGCAGTGAAGCCAGATTTGCAGAATCATAATGCAATAAATGTGACTTAAGATTTCAGTTATAATCGGGCTATGAGTAAACAAAAAAGAGCATTCAGGTTCGAAGACAGCGATGTAATAAGCTTTAGCCGCCCAAAGGCCTATTAGAAGGCCTTCTCCTATTCCATCAACTTTGAGTAATTTTCTGTCAGAATAGAGTTGCATTTGCTTTTTCACGTTCGAATTTAACACAAAGGCAATACAACCGTATTTCCTACACTTTTGATTCAACACTGGCAAATTTCTTTATATAGTGGGCGGCTAGAAATAGACATTTCTAAGGCACTGTTATTTTTATTTACTTTTCGAAATTTGTGAATTTTTATACAAATTTAGAAATATGAATTGATTTGGTGGTCAGTATTTACAAGCTGTCCTTGGATGCATAGATTCTTTTTAGTGTCAGTTTTTTGCGTCTGCCTTGTTTTAGAAACTACTTACCATGGCACATACATACTGCTATTATTTGCAAATAGCTTTAATTACCTATTTGACAGTAGTTAACATTAATTATTTCACACGGACCTGTAAATCAACAACTCGAAGATAAAGTAACTCTAAAATAAACTGTCATTACCGCTTGCTCTTTAATTATTTTTTATAAACGAGAAAGAAGAAGCAGTTTGGCTACTGAATGCTTTTAAGAGTCATGAAAGTGTCTTCCTACAAATTTCATACTAATTGATCGTTTGGACAATTTGATAAAAGTAGATGATTTAAGTTGTTTTTTTTTTCTAATTAACAACTCACGCGACTACTTGTCACGCGGCAAATATTTGTATCCTTTCCATTCAGTAGAGTGCGTGACATACTACGCATAGAAGTTATACTCGAAAATGTATTTATGCTTTTATAAAGTTGTGTAAATGAAGTGTCTGTACATTGAAAATGTTTGCAAAAATATTATTGTAAGCGACTAATTGGAGGTCACTGAATCGTTTTTAGGGTTCCGTAGCCAAAATGGCAAAAACGGAACCCTTATAGTTTCGTCATGTCCGACGTACGTCCGTCCGTCCGTCCGTATGTATGTCACAGGCATTTTACTCAAAAACTATAAGATGCATATTGATGAAACTTGGAACATAGGTGTCTTGTATAAGCCGCTATTTAGTTTGATAGTTTAATAATATATATATATATATATATATATATATATATATATATTTCCAGGGGGGCACTCCATACATATAACCGAAACTGTTTTTTTTTCATGGAAATATCAGTATGTGGCACATTATTCGACAGTTCTTCTAAAAACACTTTGAGGTATCTAAAAAAAAAATTATTTAGTGAATATTTTCGGAAATATTCGCTCCGAAAGTAGCAGAAATTGTGTCCCCCCCTCTATTTTCTAAACGGTATATTCAAAAAATATGAAAAAAATTACAAATATAAAGCTTTACAAATACTTTCAACGAAAATTGTTTTCAATGTGATCTGACATACCATTTTTAAGTTATTGCGAAAAAAAAACTGCGCTTATCGGCAAAATGACGTAAGTGCCGGGGAGATGACGCTCTTTTGTTAGTGTTTTTTTCATCTGTAGTCCTTTTCTTGTATAAACGGCTGCCGAACGCTACATTGAGCATGGGCCGACATGCTCTTGGCCGGATTTTTTTAATTTTTGTTAGTTTGCATGTGTCGTTTGTGGGCTTATTTACGCCAAATCGACAGATTTTAACTATTATTGATACACACTTTTTACCCGAATACGCTGAAGCAAAAAATTGGTTTAAGACCTTTTCCTCCTCCACGAACAAAGTTGCGGGCACCTACACTCTAGTATACTATAAGATGGGCTAAGTACTATTGTTGAAATGCTTAAGAAGTACATAGTTCGAAAAAACTGACTGTTGCCTTTCTTCTCAATGGTATCCTCTTGGCTAATGCCGGTAGACTCGGCCTTGTAAAAGTGCCCTTGCGGCCTACTTACAAAATACAGATCATTATTTCATTTCATTAATACGGGTGATGTTGTGTCGCGCACAAAGCGAACTCGCAGCCAGGTATGCTAACTCGTAAGATCTTTAGGCACTGGTCCCACCAAGGGCGAGGAAGCGATTAGCTATTGACGATTTTCACGCCCAATAAACGAACAAAAGATATCGATCCTGTGTTAATAAAAGAGACAAATATATTAATAGTTCATCGCTGGCTGTTCATACTGCCGGCGAGGACTCTCTCATATATGTATCTCTTTAATTGTCTACATCTATTGTCCGGTTCATGAGCGAGTTGGGCGAGAAAATATTTAATAGTTGCTCGCTTTCTCGCTGGCGGTGGGATTAGTGCCATATGGAGCCGTATTTCTCTCTTAGAGTTTTATCATAAATTATTTTCAGAAACGGATAGCTAAGAACACTTTCGATTAAGTCTCCTTTCATAAATCCAACTCGGAGAGACGATGTCACAGACAGATACACAGACACATAAATATACAGGTAAAGGCGTCAAACTTACAACACCTCTTATGCCCCTGGAGTTTGAAAAGGCCTAATTGTGTCGAAAAACTCTGCCGCTTGCGCCCTTTTGAGCGAGGAGGCCGTGTGTAACATCTGTGCGATTGCTTCCGCACAGAATCAGAATGCGGTACAGCGCGTTACGCGGGAATAACTAGATTGTCGCGACGTCACGATACAGATTTAGCCCAACAGTCTGCCGCGTTGCGCTGCCGGGTTAAAACGGCGTAACTTCATTCGGAACCCAACGGCGCATATGTCGTTTTTTAACACTTTAGCGTACTATTCACATAACCTTTGCAACGGGCGATATATTGGCCAAAAGGAAATATCTTTCCGATTATCCTAAGCATACATGCATCGGAAAAGCATGAAGAGGTATTTATTACATTTAGAGCAGTTTGTTTAGCTAGCTTTCTCTGTCTAGTTAGTATCAAAAGTCTGAAAATAAAACCTGACTAGTGTGTCGTACTTGCGCACGGAACCCTGTTTCCTGCAAGTGGTCGTACAGCTTTACTCAGTAAATGCAAAAAACATAGTAATTTTTGTTGGTGTAGCGGTCGCAGTAATACATGTTCTGTGAAATTTTCTAATATCTACCCACTTATTATTACGAATTAGAGCCATATGTTTCAGTAACATGGACCCGTTGGTGCACTTTGGGTATGGTACTCAAGAACTTATCACAAACAGAATGTATAGCTACGCAGTTTGAGGGATATCTATCTATATCGATGCAACCGCCATTGTTGGTAACACTGGACGGTAAGTGTATAAGTTGGTAGCACTGTACTCGAGATTTGTTTGACTAATCAGTCAGTCACTGCCCCGGGGAAAGTAACGAGTCTTAATAGATGTAATTAACACGATCCCGGCGATTGGACGGCCAGCCATAAACGTGGCTGGTCACTTTGATACCTTGTCACTTTATAAATCTGGTGCATTCGAACTGCCGCAGAAGCATACGTTATTGTGACAAAATCTTAAAATGGCTAGCTATTTATGTTTTGGGTTCACTTTTTTGAATTGCTCTTTTGTTAACTTCCTATGTCTCGTTAATATGCCCACTTCTTTCAGTATCCAATCTCGTCTTAAATCGTCCACTTTCTTTATCGTCCATCATTCTTAATTTGACCATGTTTCCAACTCGTACACATTCAGAACTCATCCCCTCTTCGTTGTCTGACTTCTATATGACATCCCTGCCCTACAATACTCTCTGCATTATAGTGCTATTACATATACTGTGTCTCAAGACAACGAGTGAGGAAGTGGTGGAGTTAGGAATGTGGCCGACTTAGGAATGTGGACAAGATAGGAATTATCAAATGTGGACGAGAGGGCAAGAGGAGGAACCAAAACACTACTACAAACGCAGATCTTCCTACAGACAAACATATATTAGGTAACCGCTCATGCAAATCTGGCTGTGTAGTTATATTTATTTGGCAAATATCCCTTCATTTGTATAGAAAGTGAACTTTGACACTTGTCGTTAAATACCTTACTCAAGTGCTGTCGTCGTAATTGCATAACTTCTTGTTCTACAAAGTGCGAAAAAACACTGATTTCCACTGGAAATATTGACATTAGATGTCGGTCATGCAAACACTATTGTTAGTGACATTCCGTTGTATCTTAGTACATGACCTGGCCAGACTTATCTATGTATTTTATTTTATATTTTATTCATCCGATTAAACCCGAACCGAGAAACATCTCTTTTGATAACTCATTATATAAAGTAAAAAAAAGTCTGGACCCTGTAGGGCAACTGCCTTTTTAACCGACTTCCAAAAAAAGGAGGAGGTTCTTAATTCGACGGATTTTTTTTTTTTTTTTATGGATGTTCACCGAATACTCAAAGACTATTTGACCGATTTCAATTTTTTTTTTGATTTTATAGAAGGTACTTTCTAGTTGGTCCCATTAAATTTTGGTGTAGATCTGATGTTGGAATCCATGAGGAATTGAAGGAACTCCTCAAATATTGTAGGCATACATATAGCGATTTTGGTATTATAATAAACATAATAAGCATTTGCATTCAGAAAGTGTAAATTAGTGAAGTGGAACTGATGCAGAAGACCACAGAATGCCATCGGAACTCCTCAATGATAAATGATTTACGGGTGGCGACAAAATATCTTGATTAATTTAGCGAAGCAACTTCATAGTCACAAACTTAAATGTTCCTGATGAGAAAGGTACCATCGAATTGATTTGATGATGGAGCCGGAAGGTAGGCACCAGATCTATGTAATAAAATAATGTATCCTAGCCGTGTTTGGGCTTGTTCGAATCGTCACGAGATACACTTTTAAGTAACGATTAACTAAAAAGTGTAAAATAAATAAACTTTTAAACAAAAAAAAAACAGACTAAAAAAAACTAAAAAGTAAAAAATAACGCCATAATTCAGATTCTTCAAATTACTTACAAGTAACCGTTTGTATACTCAATCTATACAGTATATACAATTAATATTATTTTGGAGTCGGTGCCATCGTGTCACAACTTACTAAAATCGTCAATTTTCAATATTTTACACATTCTTTATATGGCACCGACGCCAAAATAAGATTAATTGTCTATACTGTATACATTGAGTATACAAACGGTTACTTGTAAGTAATTTGAAGAAACTGAATTATGGCGTTATTTTTTACTTTTTAGTTTTTTTTGGAGTCGGTTTTATTTTTTTGTTTAAAAGTTTTAGTTAGTTCATTTTATCTAAAGAAATATTTTTTTCATGTTGAAATGTGTATGACGAAAAGCATTCACAGATTTTGTCAAATGGTTTACCTGAACCGGGAATCAAATTCACTGTTTAAATCTACTCATCTTTAAGATTAAGGATAAAATCTATCCAAAAAACATTTGTACTAGAAATAATACCTCATTATTAACTCAGCAAACTTTTTTATATAATAACATTTAGGTAATCTTGAACAATTGGTTTGTTTCTTTCATACAATTTTGAGTTGGCCTATGACTGTTTGTGCCTAATTCGTTCGGCCATGGTGGTAATTCCCCGATCTATATAAAACGGAAGTAGGTCGATCCCTACCATCTGTTGATCCAGCGGTAAATAAACGTATTCGTAGCTGCCAGACGCCGATGCCCTCATGCTAAAATACCGTAAGTGCATTTGTGCTGTATACGCAGATAATACCTTGTATTGTACTGCTGGTATTGTTGTATTCGGTCAATGGGACCGAATAAAACATTATCCGGAGATTGGCGTTAAAGAGTCAAACGTCTCAAGTAATGCCGAACGTTTTAGTGCTTTGTCTTATCTGACTGTACTGCGGCAGTTGACAAGGAGGAAGATCTCAATTGTATCCATTTTATCCCGAAAGTGCCAGCAGAAGGGTCATTGTTTAAAGTTTTGACTTGTTTGTGAAACTGACATCTATACTATTATAAAGTTGTAAAAATGAAATGTCTGTACATTGACGATATTTTCAAAAAATTGATTGTTACGGACTATTTGGAGGTCACTAAAACGAAAAATATTTTTTTTGGATTTTATGTATGTTTGTATGTGTCGTTGTGGCTTCATCACGCAAAATCGGCTTAACAGATTTCCACAATTTTTGGTACACGGGTAGTTGGGTGGTTATAGGATACTTTTTACCCGACTACGCTGAAGAAAAAACGACGGGTTATGACTTTTTCTCCTCCGCGAATGAAGTTGCGGGCATCTTCTAGTAGGCTATAATATTTTTCATCCGTGTTTTTTCAGAGTACTGAGGATATTTGTTATGCGTGTGAAGTCTACGTAGTTACCAGGTTGATAGAAATATCTCGATATACTGGCGTGTCTGAATTGGGACTAGCTCCTCCCCTTCATGATAGCTTGGTGTTGGGGATGTGCCAACGAAAATACTAAAAGGGCATAGACGGTTTCATAATCCAGTCATTTGCTACTGTTATTATTTCGCCGACTTAATTATAGCAGTTGAAAGTAAATTACATAATGCTATGGATGTACAACTAACGCTGTATATGTCTAACTTTTCAATTTGGAAACAGAATTTATTAAGCATATATATATATATTGTATGACGGATAAAAAATTTGTAACAAATTGATAATGTATGTTGTTTTTAATTTCCCATTGATTTTCCACCATTTCTCGCTTCTTTAAGAACTATCCGTGTCTTCACGAAGGAAAATATTGAACTGACTCGGAACAATAGTATTAATAAAACGAAACGTTAAATTGCTCCGTATCCTAACTAAATAATAAGCTGCTTAAATAAACACGGAGCTAGCTTGGAGTGAAATCAATTTTGTACATCTACTAGCATTGTTCATTCTACAAAAGGATTCTCTGTAGGTGCATTTACATTTTCTAGTATTTCATCTAGCGTTATTTTGTAACTGCATTGTTGTTCCGCATGTAATCGGTTTTATTCAGTTTTCATGTTAATATATTACTAATTTAACTGGAAACTAAGGCCATGGGTTTGAAAACGTTGCAGGTAAATGAGTGTATGTTAGTGGGATACCGCCTTCGCATTGTCTTCCTCTCTCATGAAGAAACTAGACCGAAACTCTAAATGGCAAGACTTTAGATCTTCCATCCAAGTTAATCATAAATATCATTTCTTTTATTCATATTTGGTGAGATAACAATAACAAAAAATAAACGCCGAAAAAATTGTACTTGAATTAAATTTTAGAACCTGCGGTCGCTAAAGGTTACGGACAGACGTGTCTAAAAAAAGCATGCTCATAAGCTTGCTTAAAATTAACATGCTCTGCAACTGTTCACATTTGCCAGCAATAAGCATGCTTGTTGCAGACATACTCATAAATAAGCATGCTCAAAGCAAACGTACGGACTGATCAGTCGTGCTCGGTGCACGCCCCTTCTACTGCGCCCGCTGGGGCATGGGCAAGCATGCTCGAAAATCAAACGTCGTTTGATTTTTTAGCGCGCTCTAAATAAGCATGCTCATTACTAGCAATGTTGTTACACACGTGCTACTAATGAGCACATGCTTAATAAAAGCATGCTTTCGTGCTAGTAATGAGCACGTGTACCTTAACAGTTTTATGGTCCAAAAACATCATGAAATATGTTACTTCAAATTAATGTAGTATTTTAACATTTTGAAATAAATTTTTTTACTTATTTTTATCTCCTTTTGCAACGCATTGCCTATGCTTTTCAATAAAGGCCAAGCCACACCGGATGCGTGTGTGTGGCGTGCACGTAGAAGTGCGCGTGGCGTGCGCGTTGTGAAGTACGAATACCCATAAGAGATGACACACCGCTGCGCACTTGCACGCCACGTATACGGTGTGCCATCTACTATAACGTTTCATACGATACAACGCGCACGCCACGCGCTCGTACTCGTGCTACGCATGCATCCGGCGTGTTTCGGCCTTAACACAAACCACGGCAACCATTGTGCAGTTCGCGACCAACTCTCCGGTTCTAATTCGCAATTTACTAGAATCTGACGCGAGTTCCATTATTACGGGCGGCAAACTTTTAGGGATGTCACAAAAAAAAATTGACCTCGATTTTACATCAAAATCGTAAAATATAGGGTTAATTTAAGATACTAATTTCGTCCGTTTTCCATTCGGATGAGTATATTTGTTACCAAACCACGTATCTCGGTACTATCCTTAACCGAGATACGTGGTCTTGACGATTACAAAACGCCTATATAACTACGTTACACAAAACTTTGGTTAGGAATTGTAACAAATATACTCATCCGAATGGAAAACGGACAATTGCAAGCGGTTTATTAAACCTATTCCTCTAAATGGTTTATGAATTGCCATACCTTTGAAAAAACTGGTACATCCCAATTACGTTCCTAGAGCTTAATAGCACAATAGTTACTGAACTTCGTCTGTATGTGGTACTTTGGTGCCATGCTAATTTGAACCAGTGTTTTTTTCTAGTTTTATTGTGTAAATGTACACATCGGCCATGTAAAAGCCAAAACCTTACCTTAAACTCAAAAGTTACATCTTACGTCAAGAGGGCAAAAGTTACGTAAAATTTAACCATCTGGCAACACTTAGGCTATGCGTTGTCTGTGATAGTTAAGTCACATTACTAACTATGTAACGTCACGTTAGGCTAAGTTGGTTCACAACGGCTTACGAAGCTGGCGGTCCCGGGATGGAATCCAGGCAGGCCTGGGTCTTTGATGTTTTCTATTTATTCGAGTATGTGTATAGTTGCCTGGTGCCGTAGTACAAATTTTGCTTAGTTTGAATATAGTTTGGTCTGTGTAAGATTGTCCTTGATATTAATTTATTATTTATTAATAGTTTTCGATTATCTTATTATCCAAAAATAGCAACAGATTAGACCATCATCGAGCGCTCGATACTCGCTCGTGCCGAACTCATGGTAGGCGTACTGATCTCAGTATGAATTACCTTACGTATTCGTAACGATAAACATTTATGAGATACGCAATCACAGAATAGGCATGAAGTCGGGTATGAAAATCTAAATTCTAATTAGTCGGTCAGTAAGTACAAAAATATTGGACACATATTTTTTGTTTTATCAAAATAATAAAAAAATAATCAGATATATATCGCGTTAAAGTTTAGGAGTGGGGGCTGGTGACGTCACTCCTAAGTAAAATTTCTAATTAGGAGTCACGCTTTTACTCAATGTACCGCCTTTATTTTTTTAATAAGTTAACAAAAAAAATACGTGTCCAATATTTTTTATTAATCTACAAGCCGGACTAATTATTACAATTAAGTCATCATACCTATTAGTGGAAGCCACGGGTTATTGTTTTTACAGATTGTAGAAGACAAAAAAGATGTACTGATGTCCGTAGACATCGATGGCGCAAAATGAAAGGTCTTTTGGAGCGACGAAATATATTCGTAGAAAATAATCGAAGAAAAGATAAGGAGAGCTAGACTAGACTAAAGATACTTTTTGCAGGAAAATTAAGAAAACGTTAATAACATGTGGATAACCCTCGTATGCTTAGACTCGTAACCGTTCATGAGCTGCGTAAGCACGGACACGTTTCAAATCGACTACACTGAAAGCTGACGTAAAGTTGCCGCTCCGAGCTGTCAAATTCTGAACCGGCTCCCGCATACGAGGAGTTATAACTCCTGGGATCTAAAACGCTTGGCCGAGGCGAGAATGAAATTCGAAGCAACAAGAGCCAAGCTCTTAAATTATACGGTTACAACTATCCATAGAATCGAACGTCTGCTAGCCAGTTTCAGCCTATTACCATCTTACATTGTAGCTTTGCAACTGCAGTTAGCTTTGTAGAGGGCAGAGTTATTTATGATTATTCCTAAAGATTTCAGCCGTCATCAAAGCAATCAACATGCACTATTAGGAAGCACTTGCAATAAATTTGAAATGCACGATACTTGCACTATGCATTTTAAAGATATATCGTTTATCGTGGCGTTTAATCAATTGTGTTATGTTGACTGCACTTAATGGCCGTGTTTATAATTTTGAACGCTGTACATGTAACCTAGTCTAGAAACTGGTTTACGAAAGAATCCGTTATTCTATATTACAAGCGTTGTACAGTTATTATTTTTGAAGATATCAATCTTAATACATATTGAAAAAAAATTGCTACGGTTGAGTCTACAATAAAATGTTCCTTGTAAGATAGTTTATTAATTTTCAATTCTTCAGTGGCTCGCCCAGGCATTCGTTGTATTGTTAATGGCTGACAATAGTTACACCATATAGTTATGTATCCATTCCGAAGGCACATATGTATCATAGACAGTCGGACTCTTTTGCACTCTTTACAATTCCTACGTGGTCATGCGTGGCACACGCGGCGAGTGATTTTAAGATAAACAAATTTCAATATTATGACACGGCTAACATATTACGTGCGCAACAAACTTAAACGCTCTTTAGGCTTGCTTCACGCAAGTAAAGATTTTCTCATATTTGTAGGTTTTGGTATTTTTAGCATAGTGGCGCATGACACACCTGCTCCAGACTTAACTAAATATATATTAATTTGTAACTTAATTTTTTGGTTTGTTTTCTAATAATATGTTTACGTACTTCTAATATTGAGAAATAAATAAAATAATATTCAGGGTGTCCCAGAGTCGAACGATAATCCTGAGCGGGCTGATAGAGCAGCTCAAAATCTATCGATTTGACACTTTTTATGATGTTCTGCGATTTTTTGTGACACCCGAGATATCTACAATTTTAGTAGCAACTTTGGTTTTTTTCCTTTTAACCGTCTTACAGATAATCCTTGATCCCTCTTAGGATTATCGTTGGCCTCTGTGACACCATGTATATATAAAATAGGCCCCTAAGCCTTATAACAATTTTCACTACTTGTATGAATGGAAATCATGAGAATGATCTATTTCCCCAGCATAAGGACATTTACCAGGAGAACAAAATGATACCCGTAGTCTTGCGACTCAACGGCGATAGCAGAATCGAGATCGGTAAGATCGAGCAATTTCTCCGAATAAATCAAATTAGATTCATCGACGTGACTGACATAACACAGTTAATTTATTAAATGCCATGTTACTTATTACTGCGCGGATATGCAAAATTAATAGCTTGTATGCATGGCCCAAGTAATTATGCTGACAAACTTTCATGACAGGCGAATCTATTGGAATGATAGTAAATAACTTCACACTTCATGACTTGAAGATAAAGATCCATCTAACAATCGCTGATGCTGTAGTTTGAATCTTATTACACTTGTTGTTTGATATCAGAATGCTGCTGTCGACGCTATTTTGTAAGCAGGAAATGTTACTGTAACTGCTGATTTGCAGTAGCTACTTGCAGGAGGTAAGTGTAGCAACAAGAGAAGCTGAATTTTATTTTATTGCTGATACTAAGTCGTTCGTAATTTGAGGTTATTGTAGCGACTGAGGGTTTGCGAAGCGAGGTGACTCCTCATCTCAGGCTCTAAATTATGAATGCAATCAACTCGCAAGATAGCTAGGCGAGACGTTGCGGCAATATTGTTTGGTATGTTCTGGATCTCTTAGAAATATTGGATTGCAGTTTTAATGATATGGGGGAAACTCCGAGCGTTTTTACCGCTCGCTTCAATCGTCTTTGTTGTCAACACGATTATCAACACAATGGGAAGATTGGCCCAAATACGAGAAAATTAAATTACAAATTGGTATTTGTGTAGTTTTCTTGTTTTTAGTAAGTGTATGGATACATTTTAAATACGAAAATGAGCGTTCCACAGCCACCGACGTCAGTGGCAAATATATTCGAATCACAATCGCCAACCCTAACAAAAACGCAGCCACCGTTTTTCCGGTTCGATTGCGGGATCTGGAAATAGGTATCCAGACCTGACGAAATTCTGAGCCTGTTGAATACAGGATCAAAGGAATGCAATATTTGCCAATATTTAGATGATAAACATGGACAGCAATCGGCTTCTCAACATTGTTTCGACCAGAAAAACATAAAATTCTCAATACGATCGTTTTCGACATACATCAGAGACACGGGAACCTTTCGCACTCCATTTGCCAAAAGCTTACTCAACAGGTCACTGACGTTATTAAGACGGAATTATCTTGGAGCGCTCTCATAAAAAACTGACGGAACAGCTGTCTGATCTATGCAACCAACGATAATGTCTCAATGACCAAAGATTTCGATCTAAGACGCTTGTGGCGCCACAAATTGTATAATAACAGAATGTTGCTTTAATACGATGTTTGCCAAAGTTTAATAAACGCACTAAGATAATGTTCATTCCTTCATAGTTTATCTGGAAAATCATTAAAAAATTAGTTCTTCACTGTTGTATTGTGCTCGAAACACTCATCAATTTCTCGTTCTCTTTTCTCCCTCCTGACGAGATGAGTATTATCTAATCAGGCTATGCTAATAGTAGATCTGGCCACGGTTTAGCTTCTCGTATGATACGAGTAGTATCACTCGGTCTTCCTCACCCTGAATTTGATGAAAATTTATAGACAATAACAAATACATCTCCCGCCGGAGTTGCATGTCTTATTTCTTCTAGAAGTAAACGAGTTGCCTTATCTACCGAGCTAAGCTTTCTGTTTTATCTACTCTGTGCAGGCACCCAGTAGTAAATCGAGATTTATAACTTGGCATCACTCGCTTGGCATCGTACGCGCAGTCGACCCGGCGCCCGGTGCCTCGATTTTAAACTAATATCTATACAAATTCTGCGAGAGTCTTAACTTTCTTGAATGTCTGTAAGGAATGACAACTCTATGACTTGACTGATTATACTCGAACTTCAATGATTTGATAACGTTACTTGGAACTTTTCTTCACGGAGACTGCAAAATGTCGTCGGGTGCTGTAGGAAGACAATCCGGCTTATAAAACGATTGGTCAGTGATGATTACGGTTCTCATGGTTTCACATCCTTGAAATGTTATTTGCTTCCATTTCTGCATGATTATGCGGCGTTTCGCTTCTCTCTGATAGGTAACTGAAGACTTGAAAGAAAACGGCCAAAGTTTATCTTTTAATATATTTGACGTAGGTATCTGAATTATATTGACTGTGAGTATCAATTGCGGATCGGATGTTACAATTAATATGTATAAAGTAATGGCTAAGTCATGCTCTCATAATTATGTATAATTATGACTCGTCACGATTCGTGCCATTTAAACGGTATTTGAAATCATTTCAAAATTATTTCCGGACATTTATGTCTTTGACACTAAGTTTTCCCTTAATATATTTGAGAGCCTGGTTGCCCTTCTGCTGTTTTCGTCGCTTGGTTCGAAATTATCCACTATATTTTTCCGGTTAGTTTCCATCCGCACATCTTCGGGTTAAAAATCCTTAGGACGTTAGACGTAGTACGCTAGGCCGCGTATAATACGTTCACTGTCTGAGAATGAAGACGTGACCCCACAGTGGACGCTTGGACTCTTGACAAGCCGTGAATCCACCATTGGGGGCATTCGGACAGAGAACGCGTTAACTTGTTAAGAAGTGTCCTTATCATGGAAAAAGACGGATTATGAGCTCTGTAAGCGTATAAATGTCGCCTTAAGTACCAAGCTTGGTGTTTATATACATTTAATCCTCTAACATATGAGTCCGTTACGATATTTTTTGGATTAGACCGGGTAATTTCATAGGATCATAACGACATTATTATTTTTAACTTGCAAACATAATGAGCGGGTTGAAAACGAAAGCAGGGCTAAATCAACTGACCACGTTTGTCACGCTGCTCGTTATCACGTCTCTCTTGCTCTGTAGTAAATATAATATATGTGACAAGTGATACTGGTGAGGGATACTACTAGAGGTTTAATGTCTCATAAATGTCCTATTTGACAAATAGGCACACGTGACTGTAATATACCTTAATTACTTAGATTAATAGGATCGAAAGTCACGTCTCATACTGGTTTTTTGCTCAAGTGTCAGCCTTGTTATTATTATGGCTATCTGATTTGTATAAATTGCACCAAGCATGGTGCGTATTCAATTATATTTTTACATAAATTAACCATCTTTTTATCGGTCCTAATGCCATAAGTAAATGCAGTTTGCGGGGGAAGAACGTCGCTGGTGATCTGCTCAGTATTTGTTTTAGATTGAAGTTGAAATAAACGGTCTGTCTTTCAACTTAAACTTATACGGGATTGCACGCCTCGTGCAGTTGACATGCAGTTGGAGTGCAGTCCACCTGTTTAATCCTTTACTGTTCAAAGCACAAGCCTAGACTCGAAAGAAAATGAAGCACTTGGTCTAATTATTACGTAATGACAATTTCAATTCGTTGGACTAAACACGTGAAGAATACTCCGACCGTTATAAACAGCCTTGTATTTAAAAATATCGGCGCCGGGGCCGTATCGCGGGAAGCGGAAACGTGCGCGGGCCGAACGTTTGTCTACGTCAACCCGGAGAGAATACTATTACCCTTTTTTTAGAACCTGACTTTGAACTGGATAGGCCTGGCTACTGGCTAGACTTTATACTAGTAATTGGATTTGTCACTTAAAAGAGACGTCGTGGTGCGCAAGCGCAACGACTGCGAAGGTACGTTGATCCGATTCAACCTGAATTGTCGTCTATGAGTTAAACTAGAGAGAATCGGGCACAGGGAACGATTTAATTCAATTCAGTGTATTAATTGATAAAGTACAAATTTTATGTGTCACATTATTCGCTACGGTTAGATACATTATCATGCTCGTAGTTCAATATTATTGGTCAGATATTGCTTCTATTTACAATAAACTGATTACTGGGTAAAACGAATGCTAGTATATTCACTTAACCCATGGATGTAGAATTCGATAAGGGATAGCCCGCATCTGTGGCTATACTTTTTTCGCTACTCAAAGCTCTTCGCATGCGTATTAATTTTGTGAAAAATCAATTTGAGGAATTAGCCTGCCTGTCCGCCTCACTGATTCCGTCAAATTACAACCGGGCCTTATTTTTAAAAAGCGGGTAATTCTTTTTATCTAATGTGATCTGAGATATTTAGAGAGGTAAGCCGCAACTAGGCCACATATGCATCGAACACAATTTGGGCCGTATGGACTAGTGGTCAGAATCATCAGAATGCATATAGTATCCACGAGCTCCTCAGTGTGGCGAACCATTCGCTGTGCACGTCTTATGAGTTCAAAAAGTTGGATTTGTTAACTCGTGTCATTAAATTTTCTTACAACTATATTGAATATTTTCAACGCACATCGGAAAGTTTTACTTTCGTCACGATGGGCACGATGGCTCAAAAGTTTTGGGCTTCAGCTTGGTTTTCCGTGAAACAATTTTAAGTGGTTTGCGATGGCACTACCCTTGCTACCTTCACCACGATGATCACATTCTTAATGTCGATAATTTAACAGGCTTAATGAGTGATCAATGTGCAGTTAGAAACTATACGCGTGGTTAAATTGGGCAAAACATGTCTTTGGTGGTTGTCGATGTCTCAGAAGCATGACAACTTGTATTCCACCACTTCACCTCAAATGTCTATATATATTGTACACTAGAATATGCCCGCAACCTCGTTTGCGGAGGAGAAAAAGTCATAATTCTTTATTTTTACTTCAGCATAGTTGGGTAAAAAGTATCCTGTAAGCATTTGTGTACCCAGCTACCCGTGTATCAAAAATAGTTGAAATCCGCTCAGCCGATTTGGCGTGATGAAGCCACAAAAACGCATACAAACATACAAAAAATCCAATAAAAAAATTCTTCGTTTAGGTGACCTCAAAATAGTTTTTTTTGAAAATATGTTCAACGTACAGACATCTCTTTTTTACAACTTTATGATAGTAGAGATTGTAGCATAAGAACAATATCTAATTTGCCGCACAACAATAGTTTATTGAAAACTAGACAAACATAAAAAAATATATATTTACAAAACAACGATAAAAAAAATCACACCAATAAATTTAATAAACAGTTTGAATTAATTAAAGTTAAGTATAAATTGAAATGAACGTGAATAAAAAAAAAATATTGTTAAAAAATATCACCGGTTTATAAAACGACTACCTGTATATACTATTGGCTAACACAGCAAGCAAGTATTTTTAATTTACCGCAAAAATATAAACGTATCTATACGTAATTCATATTTATAAAATATAAAACTTCGTCCTGCGCAGGATACATTTCGTTAAGAAGCTTACAGCGTTTTATGTAACCCTAAGTGCTAAAATTATGAACTAACTATTACAATATCCGCACCCTGAACAAAAACGAATTATAAAGCAAAATTCCAGTATTTCATAACTCCAATTCTCAGGTTCTTGAACAAAAAATAAAAATAAAGACAACTCACGTTCGTGTTAAGCTCCTAAATCACACTCACTTGATAATTTTCTCCTGTTTCACCCAACAATATCTTGCCAATTCTTAAACTCCGCTTAAGCATCAGCAATCAAACCGACAGATTCAATCTTGTACATTAGGTCCGTTATTAGCTTTACTGTCTACTGTAAACCCATGGAACCAGCTGGTAAAATGATAAATTTCTTCGACCCATTTAAAAAAATGACCCATACATTCAGGCATATAAAAACCGCTCCACATAACATATGTTTTGAAAATTCTCTTGGAGTCATGACTTTAGTGCAGTTATTCCTTTTTATTTTCTTCAATAACACGTCCTGTCAATGACCGTCTCCAACAGTGGTAAGCGAAGAAACCAACTCAGTAAAACGTACAAGCATTATCTCAATACTTAAAATTCAAACGTTTTACTTATATTCAGATTAAATCTCCTTCAAATCCCCATGAGAAAAATCAAATTTCTGCTTTTTCCATTCACAGACCAAAACCCATCAAAGTTCCTGTCAGATCCCTCTTTTCAAAAAATCGAACTCAACCTATCACCCAAAAAAAAAAACGTGAACAGACAATCACGCAACAATAAAACTGCCAATGCGGTTTTAATACAAACAGAAACATTGAACACAGAGAAATCTGCATGAAGAACTAAAAACTAACTCACCTTCATAACAACGACGGTCGGAAGCTACCAAACAAAACATTGACAGGCAACTCAACCCGATAATTCAACCAGTATACTTTAGATGGCGTAACATGCAGCTATTTATGCTGCAAGATCTAGAAAGGACTACGTATATAACATTTATAGAAAACTAGTTTCTGCCCGCGACTGCGTCCGCCTTAAATTCGTTTATCGCGGATTAGGGTATTTTTCCGGGATAAAAAGTAGCCTATGTCCTTCCCCGGGACTCAAACTATCTCCATACCAAATTTCATCGAAATCGGTTCAGCGGTTTAAGCGTGAAGAGGTAACAGACAGGCAGACAGACAGACAGACACACTTTCGCATTTATAATATTACTAGCTTCTGTCCGCGACTTCGTCCGCCTTAAATTCGCTTATCGCGAATAACTGTATTTTTCCGGGATAAAAAGTAGTCTATGTCCTTCCCCGGGAGTCAAACTATTTCCATACCAAATTTCATCGAAATCGGTTCAGCGGTTTAAGCGTGAAGAGGTAACAGACAGACACACTTTCGCATTTATAATATTAGTATGGATTAGTATGGATAGTACGGATAACTGTTAATATTAAAGCATGGTCAACTAGCTACAAATCAAAGCTGAGGCTCCTACATTTACGGTGGGATTTAACGTCAAATGTCAGAAATACTTCTAGTGAAAGTGTCCATTTGTCGGAAGCGTGGTTTTCTTGCGCCAGCAGTACCTTAAGATGTCCGGTAACATGTGCCAAGTCGTCTTAAGTGTTGAATACACCTGGCGATTTGTGGCAGGAATATTTATGTAAATTTGTATAGTGGTTCCCGAAATTAAACCATACTCCTCTCCTGGATCGTGGGATCGCTGGTGTTAGTAGTATTATTCAGAGCATAGGATTCAAATTTCATGTAGTACAATCGATACCTATGATGACTCGGATACTTACGATAGACAATGCTCATAATAATGAACTTGAGTCACTCGTGGTCATTGTATTTAAAGTTAGCACATCGGCACAGTTCTACCGGCTTTAGTCGTTGAAAGTACGCGCTCTTACTATGTATCTTTTTGTTACTTAACTCTTTTATGGCTTGTCCTGTAGTGGTAGGGCTGTTTGCTTCCATCTGCCCTATATCTCACCACCCGCAATGTTTACATCATCGCCACCGATCACTATCGATTGCAGTGTATTTTTAGTTTTAACATTTACACGAATAGATTTTCGCGTATATCATTTCCCGTCCCTTTCTTCGATATCGTTAAAAAAGAGAGCGCTATAAAGTTCTTGACGTTACCCGTATAACTTCTGCTCTACTTACGAAGTTCAGTTTGATATCTTTGATCAGTATTCGTTATAATTTATAAATAGGCATATGCGAAGTTTTTGGCAGCGTTCTCTGAGATATAACAGACGTAAAAGTAGTGATATAATACAAATGGAGTCAGTCTTTGTCACTGGCGTGAGCATTAGGAATGGTTGCTGCCACTTACGATACAACACAATACATATTTTTTTGTTACCTACAATTAAAACGTTATGAACATAACAACTGATTACTTAGTGCCAATGAAAAACAATATACCTACGCTAACCCCTATGAGTGTAAAACTAACGAACTTTATTCAGTAAATATAAAAAATCTGGAATGTGGTATATTTCTTTTTGTATATTTTGTACAGTCAGGTGCGAAAAGATATACACGATAAGTCGGTTCACAAATATCTGCGCTAGACTCTATTAACCCGTCAAAAGAATTGAGAGAATCGTGTATATATTGACAACTGACTGTACCTTAACAGGTCTGTACCTACGTCTGTGCCATTTTAGCGACAGTATAAGGAAGATCCGATTTTAGTGCTTGTTCTCGAAGTGGCGATAATTCTTGTTACTATGCCTGGAAATAAAATCAAGCGTTATCAAGGTACAGTCGACATCATAACGTGAATACGAGTCAAAGTGGCCAAATATATCGTAACACACTCTTGCTGCTATGCAAGTAAAAATCTGTTCCGATATATTGTTTCTACGAAATCTTTTACGCTGACTGCACTAAAATTAATATGCGCTTTATATCATATTTACGAATTCAAGTTATATTCACTACTAGAGACTGTCTTCGGAGTACAAAAACTTCGTCAGCGGAGTACAAAAACATCGTTACCCTCCCTTTTTCGAAGTCTAGTAAAAAGTAGCCTAAAACCATCTGTGGATGCCCAGGTAACCGTTTACCAAAAATGTTGAAACCCGTTTAGCCGTTTTGGCGTGACGAAGCCACAATGACACATACAAACTTACGAAAAGTAAAATATATTTTTTGATTCAGTGACCTTAAAATAGTTCTTATCACTTTTTTTTTCTTCAATATATCTTCAATGTACATACTTCATTATAACTGAATACTAATATACCAATTATTCATAGATGAAACAATTTTCTGCCTTTCAAACCTGCCCATTACCTAAAGTAATTCTAAGAACAACACAGAGAGAGTAATAAAGACCGAGTTGTTCTTTACAAGCTTTTATTCGCTTTATTCTCGTGCTTCAAGAAGTTGAAAAGATCTTGTATGATTTCATTGTATTGTCCGAGTTTGTTGAAAAAGGACTCTTATAAATCCTTTAGAACGCGATAAAACAACCAGGACTTGAGAGTCTTCAGACATCAGACTCTTAGCCGGATCGAAAACGATTCTTTGCTGTCTAGATTTCATTCAAATTTTAATCACTTGTTACATAAGTAATTTAGTTTTTTGTTTTGCTCCTGTTTCTGAAATCTTCCGCACGAATTTAATGAAAGTCTCCGTTTTGGGAAAATGCTCATGAGACATTTTGAAGAAATACCAAATTTTTCCACGAGGAAAGTTTCGCAAACTTTCCTTTGCTAATCACTAGACGCGTGGCTTTAGTTTATATATGGCGATAGACGGCAAGCGATTTTCTATAGCCGTTCTTCCAATGCAAGAATTGACATTATGTTATATGTACTTCGAAGTTAATGCCTACTGTCTGGCATCGGTCTGTAGTGACTGAGAATTAGGAACATCAAATTTCTCAAAGCTGTGCATTTTTTATTTTTTTCCGATAGTATACGTTTAAGTAGAGGTCATAAAATGAGAAATCCTGTTCAAAAGTTCGTTTTACTTTTCAGTTTAATTATCCCGTGGAGCGTTATGTCAAAAGAAAATTTAATAAAAATTCAATCATAATGAATGTGGAAAGTAGGTTCTTAACCGTGCGTCTAGTGCGC
This sequence comes from Hedya salicella, assembly GCA_905404275.2. Classification (NCBI taxonomy): domain Eukaryota; kingdom Metazoa; phylum Arthropoda; class Insecta; order Lepidoptera; family Tortricidae; genus Hedya; species Hedya salicella. The sequence goes on along the minus strand of FR990096.1, from coordinate 9,135,068 downwards.
TTCATGGGTTAAGGCCTGTTTTTGTCTACGTGTTTCTTAATTAACAGAAACCCTACTTTTAACAAGCAGCCCTTGAACATATAATCACGTGGCAAACTGTATGAGGTGCGGCCCTAGTGGTAGGTCTCTTTCTTCAAGGGGATGACGGTTTGACTCCGTGACGGTGTCATCCGGATCTCAATATATAGCAACCATAAAAAAAAAGTTTTGTTTTACTTAAATATGGCGATAGGCTGTCATTCCACATAGAAACGTCTCATTACCTTTACTATAGTAATCACACAAAGAGCGTTAGCGTCGAACGCTGCGTTGATGTCGCTACTATAATATGACCCCTAGACTCGTATAAACTATTCGTTTTCATAGGCCTCGCCCTTGGCTTCGTTTTATTATATCAGTCATGATAACCTGCTTGACGGAACAATATACTTTGACCTGTGATCAGGAACATGTATAAATGTGTCTAGTTATATTGGGGACAGACTGATGGCGGTCGACTGCTAAATTAATGCCGGCAGCACACAACCGCCGCGAAACGTCAAACGCAAGGTAGCTGCGCTTTAGTTTCGCGAGTTCTGTATGGCGCTTCGCGGTTTCGCGCGGAGGTGTGGTACCGGCATATAGAATGATATCTCAGGGTGTAAAGTGCGTTCACGTTCACATTTAAGCATACATTATCAATATTACCATCTTCCAAGTTGACTTTCGTCTACTTTAATTATTTTGTCTTATAATCTAACCTAGTCCTCTGTTATGTCAGTTTCATTCGTTCCGTGGTACCATGACATCCGCAAGGCATTCCATCGCAACAGAATCATCGTGTTTGACGTTTTTGCCGCGTCCGATAAAGCATTTGCCGTGAAACTAGGCCCATTATATAGACGTAAGCAAAGAAGGCGTGCAGTTGCTATTTGTATTGCTCCTCCTGTATTTTCCAGTGATACTGATTTTAAGCTGATTCTAGTTAACCCTTCAAGCAAACTATCTCGTAGAAATTTGCTTTTAACAATAAAATGAACGCCTTGACCGTACCGTTATTATTAAAGATGAATGTACAATATAAAAAAAGCTTTCAGACAAATTCCTCAAAACAACTGAAGCCGTCAGCAACGCCCACATTTATTAATCTAACCTCATTTATAGAATTTAGAACAATGATTTATCTCAAACCGAATGTTTTCTTGTGTCTGGAATGCTACCATTGTCTTAGGACTTATCTGTGGGTATAGAGAATAGATATTTTTATAAAGAAATACCCGTAAAATAAAATGTCCAAGTGTCCTAAATCAGGCAATGCGGTGGATTATTTACTGTTATAATGACTGATGACGTGATGAGTACTGATGAAGCCTGCAAGCGGGATAGTTATGCACTCTGGTCTGGCCCTATAAATGGTTATCTGGATAAAAATCCCGTCTGTAGCCACATGAAAGAAGAAACCAAGGAACTAATGAACTAATACACATTTTGCATTGATAGCATGAGGAATGATGGTTGTGGCTCAGTGGTACGTATTGTCTTGAGTTGTTAGATTGGCGTCGCCGGCGCATCCGCGTTTAGATCACCTGATTTATCGCCACGTTTTGTTTTTATAACGTGTATTTTTAGCGCGGTCATATCTTTAGATAGCACGCAAATGGGTCGGTGACTTATGTGTACTATGTACATAGTTCCATGTATTGCATAATTTGGGATACATAAACTCATTCAATCCTGAGAACCTATGTGACTTAAAACAAAACGTCATATGCATTTGTTGACCTCATGCATCACCTTCTTTAGCATATAATTTGAGATGCCAAGTATTGTTTTTGCAACGATACTCAAACTGTAGGGCTCCGCAAAGCTTCTGAAAGGGCTCCGCAACACTATAGGTTTAAAAAAAAAGGTTACAGAGGGTTGTCTGCAATTTTCCGTGAAATGTTTCTGAATATTATTTTGCATTGTTTAATTGAATTTACATATTGCGGTGATTAGGTAGATTCGAACAATTTTGTCTCGGGTATTAATAAACAATACTCCTAAAATTAGTTTTCGATTATTTTAGGCCTCCGTAAAATATTTCTCTTTCCAAAAGTTTGAGAACTGCTGGCTGAGGATAATAATATGGGCCACAATTCTGACGAAATGGTTGCAGGTTTTCAGGGCATTTTTGGATTTTGGTCATGCTAAGTTATTGACTATGACATTTCCTATTATAAGGACCTTTCCTTCAACCTGATAATCTGAAATAACATTTTATTTAGTTTCAATTCTCATATAGTATGTCGTTGGAATGTAGTCCGTCTGTTTAATCCCTTAGCCCCAGCGGTTTAGTCTATTAATTGTCGGTCGATGCAAATTCTTAGCATCGACCGACAATTAATAGACTAAACCGCTGGGGCTATAATACAATCAATGCTATCTGAAATAGTTTGATTTCACCCCTTCAGGAACATGGAGTGCTTAAAAGCTTGAACTCGACCAAATAACCACACCAATTAAACGGGTCTGATCTCCATAATATGATTAATGGACCCTATCGGGGATTAAGCTCAGCATTCCGTGAAATACAGACGGTAAATCTGTTTCTCCGCGTGATCGATGCATCATTAAATCTGTTAATTGTTGAAGTTCAAAGGGAACGGGCTTTTTTTTAATCAAGTTGACTTATTATCAACTAGCATTGACCTCATTTAAGGAAGTAAGTACCATCTCCGTGTTAATTTTTTTATCAAAAACTAAATTATAAACTTTTGGAAACTAAAACGTTGGGAAACTAAAAAAAATATATAAAAAACTCTACGAGTTCTTAAGTAATAGACATCCAAACATCACATTTATAATAATATCATTGGCGCAATCAGTCAACGCAGGGCAGAGCTTGTGGCGAGCTGTTAGGGAGTAGCGACCCCTATGTCCTGGGTGCTCCTGGGGGACCTTGACGGGGGGTGTTAGGTCAGGACCCCCACCTCTGGGTTGCCTTAACTGGCCGGTCAGAGTGGAGTCCCAAGAGCTGCGGCTCGAGGGTGGATGTAAAAGTCCAGTAATACTTCACCACTATTAACCCTTCGCACCTATGTTGCCCTCAGACCGCTATATTTATCCGCCAACAACATCTAGTGGGGGGCAAGTCATCGTTTACCAGTACCTTTAGTCATGAAACACTTTTTCCTGATAGTCGTCCGATTGTCTCAAGCAATAGCCCAGTATTAACAGCATATGCAGTGGCAAAATGTTTCGTGACTCCTTTTCTGCTCTGATTCAAACATGTTATAAATATTGAGTCCAAATTAATCTAACTGCGACTCCCATTAAGTGGCTTAAAGGACTCCCGATGGAATCATGAATCTAGAGTTCTGTTTCCTGCAGAACCCAGAAAAGGAGTTTCTTACAAATTCTTTAACTTTTCTTTTTTTTTTCATTTAAGAGCTATGCTCTTGGCGGTGTAGCAGTCGTCAGTCATTTCTATCTAGCGCCGTCTCCTTCACTTCTTGGTTAGACCTGACTTTAAACTTCTCCTTTATTTGCTCAAAGTAATTTCTCCTTGGTCTTCTGTTGCCTCGCTTTCCTGCAACTTTTTCTTCTATAATGTTCTTAAGGAAAAAGTCATGTTTTAGCTGGTGTCCTATCATAATACCTCTTCTGTTTTCTATTATTGTTAATGGGGCCGTTTTAACACTAATTTGTAATTTCCTTAAACTCACTTAATATTAAAATAGTACTCACATATGTTAACACAATAGAAGAAAAGGTATCCTTCAAAATTTGATGTATATTTTAGCGGATGTGACGATTGCAGCGGGTTTGAATAAAATAATCCAACCCAGAAAATAATACGACATACGTCATTGCCAGCTGTCTACTCGCTTCATAAAAATGTTGTGTGACAGACATTGTCGTTGGTTTTACTATATTTAAACTCTTAGAAAAAATTGGAACGCACGATTTTATAATGAAGCGATAGGGATCCGTCTGAACTAGTGTTTATGACATACTTTTTGAAGTGTTGTGTATAAATGTGGAGAAGTGAGGATGGCCGAAGAAAATGTGTAAGGATTTTGTGAAAGAGCATGTGGATTAGAAGGATGGAAGAAGGTCCCGTGATATTTAGCAACGAGGTGACATGTCATAGGGAAAGGTGGAAAAAAGTATCTACTTCTTTGACGTTGCCCACATAAATCGGTTAAAGACAAGCGAATGAGCATGATATATTTTTGTAAAATCCGGATGAGACAGTCAGCAGGGTAGAATTGAAACTATTCTTAAATGCTCGTGTCAATTTCGCTCTATAATGCCCAATTTAATTTAAAGGCTGTTCATAAGTTCATAACTAACCGTGAAATTGGGACTGTGATAAACATTAACATTTATAATTATCAACTTTAAAATGAATTGGGATTCAGGTCATACTGAAAAGGCGGTAGATTAGTCCTTACTTCGTTGCTAGCTGGTTTCGACCTAGTACGGCCAACGGCAGAATGCCCCAATTACGCCAAATTCACTGTCTACCACCGAATTTAGTGCTATCATCAACAAGATCGTATCTCTTCATACATATAAGCGTTCATAAGACCTTTTTACATCGGAAGTCGTTTTGGCCGCTGTCACTGACCGACCCGAATATTTTTCTGGTGGAATGATGTAGTGGCTGGTATATATAGAACTGGGCCGGAAAATTGTTCTCGAGGTCACCGTGGTAACCGACTCTTACGTCATTTGTGCAGTTTCAGCGCTGCGCCGGTAGGTGGTGGTGTTCTTATTGGGAATACATTTCTTTATTAATATCTTCTGACGAAACTCGAACTGTTTGTTGTATAGGGCTTGAACGGCAGAGTAGGTAAGTAGCGAATCATATAATAAAATGTGAGAATTAGGATTTAATGCTTCAGATATCGGCGGCGGATAAAAGCTGGGAAGTTCATAATAGCGTCCGTCATATAGAGTTACTGCATTTTTTCAACGCAAAATAATGATTAGTTTTTTTTTTTCAAAGGAGTGACGATCTGTCGATCATAGGACCTTTGAAGGTCAAGGATCTCCTAAACGACCATTCTGCGCTGCCCTAATGCAGCGTCTTCCCGCCCTCCAGAAATAGATCATTAAATTGTATTTTATTTATGTCCTGGCAAACTGTTGACTTTGACGAAAATAAGTAATAGAGCTGGCTGAAATTGGATCTTACTGTTTCCAATGATTTGAATTGCGTGCTAAATATCTTGTAAAGTTTTTATGGAAACTCGGAAACTGAGGCGTGACGATCGGTAGCTGTTTTCCATGGCCGATCTTGCTACCGTGTTCCGTGTTTTATACAAACTCCAATCAACGAGTCTTTAAATACCTGGGTGAAACAAGTTTTTCTTGATGTTATTCTGTCCTGTAACTCAGGAGACATAGTGAAAGAGTTACTTAGAAAAAATATATTAATCTATTGAGGTACTGACGGAATGGGCCCTTCAAAAATGAACCTATATTGGCTTGAAATAAATGTACCTTTTAAAATCGTACTTTTAAAGAGTGACTTAGGAGGAGTAACCGTGGAAACGAGGTACAGAATAAAGTTGATCGACTCGCCTGTCTCACCGCTGACAAGATGCGACTAGCTATCAAACTATTTCCTCACTCGAGAAACGTGTAATAGATATATACAGATATACTTCGAATAAAACTCGTATTTTATGTTATTCTAATTGGAAATGCAGACTTAGTTTCTATTTACGTTGTATTTTATGAGCATATTTTAAAGTATAGGACCATCTACGACTTGTTTGTGTCGTAATCGAATACTCTAGAAGACCTCAAAGGCATATATAAGCACGCCAAGCAGGCCCCTAGTTCTGTTTACATTTGCAAACGAAAGTGGAAACCTCTAAAAGGAGCGTCGGCTGGAGAGTTAAAAGTGCGAATTTAGTAGTGTCTTAACACTAACTGTGGAAATAAATCCTATAAAGCTTTACTCATCGTTTTAAAAGTGCGTTTCAATCACGAATCTAGTCCCCTAGAACGTAACGTAACAGAGGTGACGATATATTAAAAGTCAGCAGTATGAACAGTCATCGACCAACTATTAAATATCTTTTCTACAGACTCGGGATCATCATTGAGCTGGAAAATGCTACTCGTTTCCTAGTCAGTGCTGGGACATGTGCCTAAAGCTTATCTTATAGTAGATTGTTTGACAAGAGGCTAAAATAAGCCATAATCACACGAAGTGATTATCTATATATCTGAGTGTCATAATACCTTTCAGACACGTGTTAAACACTGCTTTTCACTTCGACTGCGAGAAAATAATAAAGACTTACCATTAAAGTTGTATATTTCATGAAAAACTAAAAGTACAGTTTGAGCAATTCTATCAGAAAGTTTGGCCAATCTGATCAGGTTGGTTTGTTTGTTTGTTTTTAATTATTCGTAAGGAGTATGTAGCTGGCAGCAAGTTTTTTTCAGTATCATAGAAATTTGTATGGGATTATATGGCCTTCTTATAAACCCTAGGGGCTAAATGTACTATTTTAGTCTCGCTTCGCGAAGCTTATATGACGTACTTTTTCAGCAGGAGAAGTGAAAACGTACATTATATGATTCGGTACGGACTGAATTCAAACGAAAATTATACTTTTTTACGAGAATGTAGGTTACGTAAACAGTTGTTGAAGAAAATGTTCCAAATTCATTCGACCTTTTCATGGTGTGGAAACATATCAAAACTCCAGTGTATATATATGAATTGTATATAGTCATGTCTTTATAATTAACAGTTCAGTTAAATATTTTTTTCTTAAATATCCGTACTAGTGTCAATTGAGTTTTATACCTACTAGTATAATTGTGGAAAGCATGAAAGTCAAGAAAGCAACAGGACACATCAAATCAAATGTCGTCTTCCAATAAATAGTCAGTGCGACTTGTGATCAATCATGGTCACTTAAATTGTTTAATTGTTGCCATAAAAATAAACTTGTTTTAAGGTTTTTTATACTCTTTATAAGTAATTACAAACAAGGAAATTGTGTTAAAATAATAATAATAAAAAAACTACAATTTTAAAACGATGATGCGGTATACTAGGGTTTGATGTAAAAATGGCGTTTGTGAAGTCTTCCACTAGGTCTAGGTTTTGATAATAAACTAGGTAGGTATGAATTAGTTTAAGTTACAGGGCACCACCGAAAATCAGCGTCACGGCTTGCTGAGGCATAAAGCTAAGTGGTGACCCTTTCAGCGTCGTCATTTGTTTGTGCTATTCGTGTTTTTTGTTTATGCTGGCGTTGAATAAATATGTTTTCTTTCTATCTTTCTAAAAAATGAAATTGAACACTTGTGGTTTATTTTGAATTCCTTGATCGATCCAATGTCTTGCAGCCACATTTCAACTTCACCCTTTACGTTTCTGCTGCTCTCCCATTGATTAGACTATTAACATGCGTTACGAGACCTTGTCGAGTGGTTTTACTATTCAGTAATGTTCTTTTTATTCGGGTTTACGACGGATTTATTACCCCGCGGGGTGAGAGGGAGAGACAGGGAGGGAGGGTATGGCGCGTTTTCATGCTCTCTGTATTTCGTATTTTATTGGTGGTTGCTGGGTCTGGTGTTTTCATAAGCTTTTATTTAACGTAACACCTGTTTTAAACATGAGGATTCTATTATACTGTTCGTAAAAGAAGCCTTCATATCATAATACTGTCTTTACAAATCTTTTAACTTTAACAACTTTAAAGTTTTAAGATTGTAAGCTACTATGGGGAGATCATTAAATAAAAATAAAATGTACGTTTGTATGTGTGGTTGTGGCTTCATCACGCCAAATTGGCTGAACAGCTTTCAACTAATTTCGGGGCACGGGTAGCTGGGTATCTCCAGATGGTTATAGGATACTTTTTACCCGACTATGCTGAAGAAAAAAAGGGAGTTATGACTTTTTCTCCTCCGTGAATGAAGTTATATACTAGAAGGTGCCCACCTTCTTGTATATAATATTTGTATAAATATGTAAAAACTATATTACATATAAACAAAGCAAAATATTGATGATATGAATAATATATCTACAGTCGACAGAGTCTGAAAACTTTTGAACTACTCGGATAATGCATACATGTCGTATGAGCGATTTTTGAAATGTGACAGGGTACAGTGAGCGAGGAATAAAATTTGCCTTAATATTTATAAATTATAATACATAGAAGACTCATCAGGGCAGCACTTTTTATGAATTACACATTTTTATAGCGTAACCAAAATAAGGAAGATTACGATATGAATTCATATAGGACACCGTTAAATATATGACATATAATTAAAGTTAATTGTAATATAATATAAATATTAATTTACAATCATAATACATATTTACAGGTGATTTAAAAACTAGATTCCAAAAAATAATTACTTATTGTCTTTGAACCTAAATATAGTATGCGAGTAGGCAAGGGGGGACTTGACTGACTGATCGAATCAGCTCCTTTTTAAAGTAATGATGTGTCCAAAAGTTCATAAAGTAAAAAAAAAGGTTTATAACGTTATTCTATAAGGCCAAGTGGCCGTATAGAATAACGTCAATTTATTAACCCCCGACAAAAAGAGGGGTGTTATAAGTTTAACGTCTCTGTGACTCTGTGTATGTGTCTGTGGCATCGTAGCGCCCATACGGATGGACCGATTTGAGTGCGGTTTTTTTGTGTCATAGATAATTTTATCCCGAGTGTTCTTAGCTTTGTTTGATGAAAATCGGAGCACTCGTCTCCAAGTTATTCAGCTTTTAGTGGAACAAGTCGGGGGGTTTTACAAAAAAAATAATTTTGTATAGTTCTTATTAATTTTTGGTAATTTAGAAATCGCCGTGAGTGTTAAAAATAAAAGTTCAAATATAGCAGAGTTCAATAAAGTATACAACTCGATCGTCCCTGATTGTCGTACCGAGATTTAATCAAGTTCAGATCTCGTGGTTTGTTTGCTGCATCACCGGCGGCAGCTGTAACTTGACCAAGATGTGTTCTTATTTGAGATCCACGTTTTAAAGACCTTAATTGTAAATTCTATTATCATTATACTTGATGCTATTATTGAGGGACCTTCATCTTATATTCTGGTATCATTCTGTCGTTCTCCTAAATTATTTAATAAAATGACATAATTGTGTGCGGCTTGCTCGCTCGCAACGACCGACATCCGGACTGATAATGAAACGATAGTTACGTCCAATGTCATCCCATGTAATTTGTACATTGTTATGTCGCATAATGTTGCATCTATAGGCTTTCAGACATCTACACTGTTATATTGTGAACTCAAATTTTGGTGCCGCGCAATCATAGTCCTAAAAATATCTAAATATGCGTTGCAGGATTCTTTGTTTTGTAAGTAGCGGCTTTTCTCTAAAAATTGGCAAACGATATGTCGTAGATTATAATTTATTAATATATGATAGCATCATCGTTCGTGAAGGAAACTGTCAAATTCATTTGACAAAATTGGCCAAACGGAACCCTAGTTATTTTGTCATGTCCGTCCGTCCCTATGTCACAGGCATTTTACTCAAAAACCACGAGGTATATTGTTGTTTTATATATATGTACATCTATGAATTTTAAAGTATAAGGTGTCTTGTATAAGCCACATATTTGACACATTTTTCGTCAGTTCTTTTATAAACACTATAAGGCTCCTAAGCTCTTTTTTAGTAACGCTACGGAACCTTATACTGAGCATGGTTCGACATGCGTTTGGCTGGTTTTTTTTCTTTACCGCCGTCAGGAAAGAAGTACCCTAGAACCATCCTAAGAACCATTTCCAATGCTATCTCTATGCTACCTTATCCTGAAGATATATTTTTTCTAGTAGTTTTCTAATTTATTTCACTATTAAGCCTTGTGTAATGTAAGACATGTTCAAAGAACAGCATCTCTAGCACAACTGTGATATGTTACTCTTTGTTGCGCGACAAAGATTGTCGGTCTCTTTCCGTTCAATGCAATGCGAGAGAGATGCGTGATGCTATGTCGCGCGACAAGCGTAGTCTCGGAAAGTTGTGCTACACTGGCGGCAGGAATTTAATTTTCATAAATTTTTAATAGTGATGGGACATGTATACATAGCTTTAGTGTAATTGTTGTATGTGCAAAATTCAATAAAATGATCTGGAAGTATTACTCAATCTAATGGGATTGTGTTTGTTCTCTGGACGCGTCGCCACTGAAACTTATGGTGTTGCTATGCGAAATTTGAGTGATCTAATTCAGTAGTTTAATGATGTTTGCGTCAATTCGTTACTGTCTTGCCTGGTCGACTAATAGACACTGCTGCCCATTATTAACAATTCCAAACATCAACCGTCTGACCATAGGCGTGAGGTCAATATAGGCACAAAGGCACTGCATACCATGGACGACCATGACTCCATATAGCATAGAGAAACTGCCTACCCTGAACGTCCATGGCTCCATATTGGTACAGAGAAACTGCCTATCCTGTACGATCGTGACTCCACATAGGCACAGATAAACTGCCTACATTTGCTAAAAACCCTGTGCCACTGCGTTTGACTTAGACGTTTGTTATGGTAAGAGTGAAGCTCAGTGTGACGTGACGACAAAAGGCGTTGGAACAAAAGCAGGCCATCCGAAAAAGACCCTTGTCGCCGTATTTCCGCACCTTTCTTACAGCGACCGAGGACTCAGTAAACGGTTAGCCTGTTATGGCGGCACTGTTCCTCTTCGACTTAAGCACTATTATATAACTCAACTCTCCTCTATCGAAGACTTAAAGGTGCGTTCGTTTACCGTAGCAATAAAAGTACTAATTAATTTTATAGGAGCTTCCTTCACAAAAACGCCTTCCTTGCTTAAAAAGCCTGTCGTGTTGGGAATTGGACGTGTCTTACGTCTCTCTCCGCAAGGAGGGTAGTGATGTTAACAAGTTGACCGCGTTACATGCGATGCGGGTCCCGAGTCTGAACGCTCCAGTGATTCACACTAGGGTTGTCTTCCGTGTATAAGTGTTCCATTCCTAAAGACACCGCGCCGTCCGCATTTGATGTAGTAATAGTCTGTAGTCTTGACATAATAAAAAATACTTTCTTTTTTAATTCCTAAAATGACCAGTGATTGACCTCAGTATCACCTGATGGTAAGTGACTAGGTCGAGGATGTGGCTAGCTGGTTCTGACCTATACTCGCAAGATCGTCGATCGAAATTTGGATTGTTGGATCTCACTAGGATTGGTTTGGCTCACTTGTAAAATAGTGACGAGATGGTTTTGAATTCCAAACGAAGCATTTTCGATTATAGGCTTAGACAAGCGTTTTCGTGAAATTAACTAAATATAATTTAAACAGACCATTACTAATTCGTATCATAAACTTGAATGGATAAAATCACATAATCAGATAAAGATAACTTAAAAATTTAATTTCACTAACATTATAAGGTTCAACAAAATGCTCTATACGATCTAGAATTCGATTACGTTTATGACATTTTTATATTCATTATGTACCTAGTATACAATACCTTAAAGGTTGAATGCGCATTTTCCAAGTCTGTGAATAATCCAATAATTAACTTGTGTTCTAATAAAACAAATATTAAATGTTTGGCAGCCCTGAGTGGCACTGACCCTGCCGCGGTTCCGTACTGCTGCGCTTTAGTTAATGCACTATTCTTATGCGATGGAGATGCAATGGCGACTGTCTGATCATTATTGTTGTTTATGGGTGATTCCACGGTTCAGCCGTTGTCAGTCTTAGTCCTTAATTCCTAGTATTTAAAAATGGGCCACAATATGCGTTCAAATCGATCAATTTATGACAAGGAATAAGTCCTTGCCTGCTTCTTGTCCTGCATCAGCTCATTCTTTCAATATCTATGACTTAGACTGACTAACGGCGACTGAAACGCCCGTGAAATCACCCTAATGTGGTTGCTCACCGATGCTTCGAGTTATTTTTCTTATATATTTCATAATATGGATTTCCATGCTTTAACACCGTTTTGTTTTGGTACCAGTTACTAATGCATTATGTATTATATGGCTTGGTTAAAATACATTTGTATTTTTTCGAATATATAGGTAACATACATAATTAATTAAGGATCATATGTTATGTTTATATTCATTTAGATTTTATATAGGTATCTTAAATATGATTTATAAGATTTTTACTATAGGATACTTTAATTTTGAATTGTTATTGACTCTGAATGGAAAACGAACAGACAAATCGTTTGATGGGATGTAGTCAACATCGTTCTGGATTGTGCAAAACCAGATGACCTTCCGTATTCGTTGCCAAGTTTTGAGTGCTCTGTTTACTCGCTTCTAGGATCCATAGAGCAACGGTACCTCAGACGGGTGATCACTTCACAGCCTTCAAGTTTGTGGCAAAAATAAACGTCAACCCTATCGTTTTTGGATTGCTAAACATCCAATAAGAGAGATGGGCTTTTGCTTTAAAAATCCTCATTCCTTTCCAGTGGAATCAGCTGGTGCTGTTTGATACCAGTCACAATAAAATAACAAATGTAATTTGTCGATTCAATTCTAAAGTGATTTCGTAATAATGCAACTAAGCGACTTGTTTACTTCATAGCGTAACTATGCTGCCATAGCTGATTATATGAAAATACTTTTTGTATTGAAACCGCTGTGGAGTTACGACCTATAAATCTAACGCGGCAGTATGGAACTAATGATCATATTAATTAACTGTAATTGCTTCAGCGAATTCTAAATTGATGGCAGCTACGCCTAGTTCGTATTAAGGCACGAATACAAATGTGTTATATCTTTTAAAATTTATTATAGTTTTATTTTATTTTATAATTCGACATTATTTTTTGCAAAGACAGCATGTAAGCCATCATAGAATACTTTTTATATCGGAAAATATACGTTTTCCGAAGGATACACACACAGCACGATGCTTGATGCAGTATTATACAATTGTTTTTATTTGAACAGTTGAAACATTTTGAGTCCCGCCAGCGTTTTAGTGGACCCCATGGATGCCCTTCCTTTGCCATTGATATTTGTATAAATAATTAATGTAGTATCCTCATTTAAGAATCAGAGTCAATAGATTAATATATTGTTTCTGTTAGAAATATTACATTGTTTTTATTAGTTCAAATATAGTATTTAATATTGCCTTGTCATTAAATCTATTTATGCACTCATTGCTAAGTAGTTCAAATTGGCTAAAATCGTACAAGAAACCATTTTTCTTATTATGTTAGCGACTTTCAGGTTAAATTAACACACTCTATTTATCAAACGCCACTGATCACTTTGCTTTTTTCACCTTTAATGGCATTGTAGGGCAGTTCGATAAGATCATACATAAATTCTCACATAAATGCTTTTTTTAACCAACCACCATGAATGATATGCGAATTCTAACCTATGTTATATTGTTTTATAATCACTTGCTCCGCTCTGCTGGCTGCGCTCATTTATATATACATACACATACTTGTAAACGGATTTTACCAATGTTCCTTTATGTTATTGTCCATTACTGTATTTTAAATTAGCTCTCAACTGCATATTGTAAGCGTGAATGAAATTATGGTCAATAGTACTTAAATGCAATGCAACTATACCACATAGGCATGTGAGAGCAATATCCTACATGCAATATGCCACAACACGAGACCCTGTTTTTGTATCAAACTGTCTATTCGAAATTCTATAGATTAAATCTAATGCAATTTAATTCAATTTCATGATAGAAATACATATACGGCTATCCGAAGGCCGCTTAACCGAAAATATGGCCATCGGACTAGCGCCTCTAATGGGATTCGTTCGAAGTTCGTATCGTATTGCCATATCCGAGCCTAAAACTATCATAGGTACATGCGTGCCAGAGGGGTGGTATCTGAGCGACTTCGACTTTGAATTTCAAACTTGGATTGCGATGTCGTCTGTGTATATTTCGGTACCTTATGCCAAATTCACACGTCAGTTCATACCAGTCCGTCGGATGTGAAAATTGGTTAGAGAGTTATACTCTCGAAATACTGAAGTTACTTCGACGTGCAACTGGGTCCTGGTTGGGTCGCAGATAATTTGCAAGCAAATACATTTAGCATAAATCGTACCTAATAGCGCACCGCAAGGAAATTTATTTATCATTGCCAATGTTTAGGCTGGTATGTTTACCCGTTGTGCGGAACATCTGCTCTTAGTCCAAGTGTCGTCCTTAAGGAAACATTGTTTTAATATAAAGATAAATAATTTTCGATTAAGCTGTGATTCGATGCGACGCGATATTTATGAATCGTACAAAGCGAGCTGAAGCGATCGTAACAAATATCTCTTTAACGGTTATAGGGTAGTTAGAGAGCCATTTAAAGATATACTACTATCATTACTCGGTGACCCAAACAGAAGACCTTGCCTCTGACAAGAGAGAACGTCAAATAGGGTACACCGAGGGCCGTCAGATCTTTGAGGGCTTCATCGTTCCAGCGGTATCTGGGGCGGCCCGCCAGACGTTTTCAGCTGGGCCGGCCCATATACGCTCTCTTCACTGCCCGATGATCTCCCATCCTCTCCAAGATATGCTTATGTTAAATAGGTTTCACACAAACAGAAGTTAATGAGTAATAATGAAACGTTTCCAGGCATGCATCGACGACAATCTGGACATGGTGGAGTTCCTAGTGGCGCACGGCGCAGATGTGAATCGTGGAGACAACGAGGGCTGGACGCCTCTCCATGCCACCGCTTCCTGCGGCTTCCTCAGCATAGCCAGGTAAATGACAGGATACATACACACGACGACCGGCTTAGCTCAGCGGTAGCGACCCTGCCTGCGAAACTGACGGTTCTGGATAAACTGACGGTTCTCAAAGATTTGTGTGAAGAGCATAAATATTTGTTCCTGAGTCTTGGCTAATTCTTATGTATATCGGTATTATATGTATTAAATATAGTAGTAGACGTTTAGAATACACGGCTTATTGGGCTTGCCATGGGACTAGTTCGAATTGTATTTAATTGTCCCCCTAAATATTATATAATAGGTACTAGAAGGCGCTCGCAACTTCGATCGCGGAGGAGAAAAAGTCATAACCCATATTTTTTCTTTAGCATAGTCGGGTAAAAAGTATCCTATAACTATCTGTAGATACCCAGCTACCCGGGTACCAAAAATTGTTGAAATCTGTTTAGCCTGTTTTTCGTGATGAAGCCACAAAGATACATACACATACAAAAAAAAATAAAAAAATCGTTTTTGAGCCTCCAAATAGTCCATAACAATCGATTTTTTAAAAATATCTTCAATGTGCAGACATTTCATTTTTACAACTTTATAATAGTAGATAGACAGACACATTCGCATTTATAATATTAGAATAGATTAGTATGTATACGGATTTTAAGAAATCTTCAAAAAACGCAGCATCTGTCCCATAGTTGCAATTGACCCTGTTGATCTTAATAAAATAACGAAATCCTACTGAGTTTGGGACTCTTTAATAGTAGTCTTGAGAAAAGAGAAACGAACAGTCGGCAATAAAAGCTTGTCACAAAAAGTGGTCTGTCAGAAACTTTAACTCCGCCATTATAGAAAATCGTTCTCAAAGGGGGCAAAGCAGTCGTTTACAAGCAAAAAATCCCATTACTCGCCTCAAATTTGCATGCACGTGAGTAACAGTATATTTTAGTAGCGTTTTTCATATGACATTTCCTTCTTACGCAATACAATGTTTACTCACTGACATCGTCGATAGCGGCTATTCCAAACAATGAGTCAGCGCACAGGGAGTTCCTATACGCTCTGGGTCATTTTATCCTCTGCTTAGGACAACCTAAATTACAATGTTCAATAGGCCTAGTGCCGCCCTTTACCTACTCATCAATCCCCGCCCGGGGCTGTCCATATAATTAGGATGTATCAGTTTTTTCAAAGGTATGGCCATTCAAAAACCATTTAGAGGAATAGGTTTACTAAACCGCTTGCAATTGTCCATTTTCAAATCGTAAAATATAGGTTAATTTAAGTTACTAACTTCGTCCGTTTTCCATTCGGATGAGTATATTTGGCACAATTCCTAACCAAAGTTTTCTGTGACGTAGCTATATAGGCGTTTTGTAATCGTCAAAACCACGTATCTCGGTACTATCCTTAACCGAGATACGAGGTCTTGACGATTACAAAACGCCTATATAGCTACGTCACAGAAAACTTTGGTTAGGAATTGTGCCAAATATACTCATCCGAATGGAAAACGGACGAAGTTAGTAACTTAAATTAACCTATATTTTACGATTTTGATGTAAAAACGAGGTCAGATTTTTTTTTGGGACATCCCAATTTTGGATTTCTCCTCCCCTCCTGTCACGCTTTTTAGTGTACATCACAAAATTCATGAATTTCAAAATGGATGATCATAATCTCCCCCACCCCTATCACTGTAACGTATTATCACACTCGTCTGTTTGTTACAGCTTAGAACAACCTAAATTACAATGTTCAATAGGCCTATTGCTGCCCATTACTCATCAATCTACGTTTAGGGGGCCGTCCACATTACTAATGTGCAAATTGCGGAAACTTTCCAAAATGCTTAAAAAAAAGTCCTGAAACAGGTGAATTAACACTAGACTTAAGACCTTTTATATACCAAAAAATGTTTTAAAAAGGTTTTCTAAACATGTAAGTTAACACTAGACTTAAGACCTTTTTTAAGCATTTTGGAAAGTTTCCGCAATTTGCACATCAGTAGTCCACATAGTAATTATAATTTTGGATTTCTCTCCTTCCCCTGTCACTTTTTGATGGACTAACTAAATAACTCAAGTTCTGCGTAACAGTACGAATCTGAAAATCAATGATCATCAGTGATCGTTATCAACGTGCAATTTTCGTGGCAAAGTGTATGGTTGGCAGAAAGAGCCAATATTCAATTATTTATTTTCTAGTTTTACACAATCACTATAAAACAAATACTTGCCTACATAGGATTACATCTCTAGATAATAAATCTACACTGTACAAAACCTTTTCCGCCCTAAATATTTTTAAAACAACATACGTCAAAATGACATCGAGCGTCAATAAAAGTTGCATGCAATATTTTAACAGCTTAAATTACCTTCCCGTGACTTCTGTCAATGCCGAAGGGTCATTTAGTTATTTAAAACGGATTTTTTACAATCGTCGTGAACGACTGACGGCAAAATCTGTTAAACAAATTTTAGTAGTTTACTCAGCATAATTGCAGAAGAGATAGTAAATATAAATGTTATAATTTGTGAAATATAATAATATTTAAAATACTTGAGTGTTTGTTTTTTTGTCAACCATACTGTGCCACCAATTTAGCACGTTGATAACGATCACTGATGATCATAATCCCCCCACCCCACCCACTTCACAGCAGACGAAGACTCAGTAAGGTACACTGTAATCCTACAATAAGATATACGACGTATTGTTTTAGTCGTGAAGGATCATGGCCCATAGCTCGATGTTTGTATGACGTCATTGGAAACATAATACTCGTCACGTATTTATCGGTTGCCACTCTCTGGATTGAACTGTACCTACCTCGTTTGTGTGACGTCATCTATAATCTATACTATTATAAAGTTGTAAAAATGCAATGTCTGTACATTGAAGATATTAAAAAAAAAAGATTGTTACGAACTATTTGAGGTCACTTAAAAGAAAAATATATTTTTTTGGATTTTTTGTATGTTTGTACGTGTCGTGGCTTCATCACGCAAAATCGGCTAAACAGATTTCAATAATTTTTGGTACACGGGTAGCTGGGTATCTCCAGATGGTTATAGGAAATTTTTACCCGACTATGCTAAAGAAAAAAGAGGGGTTATGACTTTTTCTCCTCCGCGAACGAAGTTGCAGGCGCCTTCCAGTACTATTATAAAGTTGTAAAAATGTAATGTCTGTACTTTGCAGATATTTAAAAAAAAATGATTGTAACGGACTATTTGGATGACTGAATGAAAACTATTTAATTTTTGTATGTTTGTAGATGTCATTTTTACTATATTTGGTAAGCGGGTTACCTGGTATTCACAGATGGTTATACTTTTTACCCTACTACGTTGATGAAAAAAAAAATCTTATAACTTTTTTTCTCTGTGAACGAAGACCTTCTAGTTCCTATTAAATGTATCTAGTAGGTGCCTCCACCACAATCACTCTGCGCCACTTTTTTACAGCTTCGCTCGCTTTACCGAGCATAGAATCTATCTATCTAACAGCTGAACACAGGCCTCTCCTATAGCTCGCCACATAGTGCAATTCTGCGCAGACCGCATCCACCGACTCCCCCGCGACCCTTACGAGGTCATACGTCGACCCAGCGAGGCCCATCCCATGCCGCGCTTTCCTATGCGTGCCTTCACTGCTTCAACGGCCATCCCTTTCCTGGGCTACATAACCCGCCCATTGCCTCGTCAACCATTAAATCCTGCGATCCAATATCGACACTAATATTAGTATAGTTAGAAATGCCAAATTAACTCTGTCTATTACTAAAGTCAAGCATATCCCTGCTAATCGGTCAGAATATCAGTGCGCCTTCCTGAAATCCCCTCCTGCTTCTCCCTCTACCAACCCACGCCATTTTAAGGTGCGTCCACATTTTTATCATTTGCCCGATCAGATCTTCGTTCCGTGGCATGATCGCGTGTCACGATCACGCGTTTGGACGAAGCGCCGATCAGATCGCTCGAAATCCGTGATGCTACGCGTATCACACACTTATATCGGACGAGTGCGGCATGATCGCCGCGCCGGCAGTGAGCGTCCAAGCAGCGCGATACGCAGTCATGCCACGGCACGGTGATCGGATACGAGCAAATGATACAAGTGTGGGCGCACCTGCGTATTTTTTGACACCGTACCCAGAGCCCCTTGACGTTACGCGGCGACGTGCACAGATATTATGAACGGGTAGTCATTCCAATAATTTACACCAAAATTCACCGTATTTGTCAACTGTAATGCCATGGGTTATGGTTGAAAGTCCTAAGTAATGGGACAGTGACGCACACTGGGACATTTGCCTTATTATTAAGACCTCTTGCCAAGTATAATACGAACGAAACTGGTGATGATATTGTCTAATACTAGATGATGCCCGCAACTTCGTTCGCGGAGGAGAAAAAGTCATAACCCGTCGTTTTTTCTTCAGCGTAGTCGGGTAAAAAGTATCCTATAACCATTTGGAGATACCCAGCTACCCGTGTACCAAAAATTGTGGAAATCTGTTTAGCCGATTTTGCGTGATGATGCCACAACTACACATAAAAACATACATAAAATCGAAAAAAAATATTTTTCGTTTTAGTGACCTCCAAATAGTCCGTAACAATCAATTTTTTGAAAATATTTTCAATGTACAGACATTTCATTTTTACTACTTTATAATAGTATAGATAAGGCAACCGGTACCGCACTTGTGATTCCTCTGGTGTTGCAGGTGTCCATAGGCGACGGCGATCGCGATCGCTTACCATCAGGTGATCCGTCTGCTCGTTTGCGTCCTATAACTTAAAAAAAAAACCGGCCAAGAGCATGTCGGACCATGCTCAATGTAGGGTTCCGCAGCCGTTTATACAAAAAAATGCACTACAGACGAAAACAATACGATATGAAAAAAAAAACACTACCAAACAAAAGAGCGTATCTCCGCGGCACTTATGTCCTCCTGCTGAGAAACGCAGGTTTTTGGCAATAACGTAAAAACGGTATGTCCGATCATGTTGAAAACAATGTTCGTTGAAAGCATTTATTAAGCTTTATATTTGTAATTTTTTTTCATATTTTTGAACATCATCATCATTCGCTTGTCCTTATCCCATTTACTCGGGGTCGGCGCAGCATGTCTTTTTCTTCCATACCTCTCTATCACTCGTCATCTCGTCACTTACATCCTTCCTCTTCATGTCATCTCTCACGCAATCCATCCACCGTTTCCTCGGCCTACCCCTCCTCTTACATCCTTCCACATGCATATCTAATACCCTTCTTGTCACATGGCTCTCATCCCTCCGCATAATATGTCCATACCACAGTAGGCGATTTGCTCTCAGCTTATAGACTACGGGTCTCTACTTCCTCTTATATATTCATTCTTTATCCGATCCATTCTCGTCACGCCACTCATCCATCTCAACATTCTCATCTCCGTAACATGCAATCTGTTTTCATCCGTCACCTTTGCGGCCCAACATTCCGATCCATACATGACGACAGGTCTCACAATGCTCTTGTAGATTTTGCCCTTTAATCGAAGGGGCATTCGGGCATCGCATATTACTCCCGAGACCTGTCGCCACTTCACCCATCCTGCGCTGATTCGGTTTTAATGTCACGGTCAATATCACCATCGCACTGTATGAGTGACCCTCGGTATCGGAAATCGGAGCAGACCGGCAGCGTTACGCCATCGAGCTCTATGGGTGTTAGATTGGGGAGACCGCCAAAATCGCCAATCAGGTGTTCTGTTTTGGATCGACTGATTTTAAGGCCAACATTCTCCAATTTTTGTCGCCACTGCTCTAGTCTGCTCTGAATTTCAAGCCCCTCTTCACCGACAAGGACAATATCGTCAGCAAAGAGCATACACCAGGGTGCCTCCTGAGTGCCTGACGACAGAGCGTCTATGACAAGCAGGAAGAGGTAGGGGCTTAAAGCCGACCCCTGGTGTAAGCCCCCCGCGACACTGAACCTGTCCGTGGTGCCAGCCGCCGACCGGACGCCTGTACAACATCTGCCATACATAGACCGAATCAACCCGACATACTTCCCAGGCACACATTTCGCTTTTAAGGCCCACCACAAAACCTCACGAGGTAAACGATCATAAGCCTTCTCGAGATCAACAAACACCATATGCAGGTTTTTTTGGGCAAGTCTATATTTTTCACACAATTGGCGAAGTGCGAATATGGCGTCCGTTGTACCCCTGCCCGGCATAAAACCGAATTGGTTTTGTGTTATATTTGTATCACTCTCATCTCTCATTCGTCTCTCTATTACTTTCTCCCACACTTTCATAGTATTTGACATGAGCTTTATTCCTCTATAGTTGTTGCAATCTTGTACATCCCGCTTATTTTTAAAAATGGGCACAAGTAGACTGTCGCGCCATTCGTCGGGGATACTCTCCTCCTGCAACAACTTATTGAAGAATAAAGTCAGCCACCTACATCCATCCTCACTCAGCAACTTCCACACCTCTCCTGGTATTTCATCTGGTCCGACAGCTTTCCCATTCTTCATACTTTTTACAGCCTTCCTTACTTCATCAATGTCTATTTCTTTTACAATACCCATATTCAATAGTTGGCTTTCTAACATACTCATATTTTTGAACATACCGTTTAGAAAATAGAGGGGGGGGGGGGGGGCACAAGAAGATCTGTCGAATGATGTGCCACACACATTTATATTTGCTGAAAAAAATATTTTTCATATTCGATGACATGTATGGAGTGCGCCCCCCTAGAAATATATATATATTTTTTATTTGACTATCAAATTAAGTACCGACCTTTAAAACGTTATGAAAAAAACGATATAATAACGATATATTTCGTTTGTGTTTAAAATCTCGTTCAAATAAAATCAATGTTCCTTTATACCGTTATATCATATCACAACGGAATGAAAACCACAACATTATAAAATAGCGTTTTAAATGTTTAAATAACGTTATGAACCACGCGCTGTTGCCGCTCCGTGTGCACATCTTTGGTTAGGCACACGGCGCGCCGGCTGCCGGCGCTGGATTAATGTATTGCGCAACGTTGCCAGCACCTTTTGCTTGGACGCCTTCTACCTACCGTTCGTAAAGGTGAAAAACGATTAAGGAGTGTTGTTAAATTTAGTGTTGTGTTGTTTGTCATACAATCAATAAAAATTGGGACGCAAAAAAAGAAATGCTGTCTATACATACGTTGTTACGTATACCTATTAGCGGACAGGACGACGAAAAGATTAGATATTTGCCTCCTACTAATAGCAATAAGTAATCCAAAACACTGCAGTTGGCATTGAAATTCAAGATGGCGGACATCACTTTTAATGAAAATGTCATGATAGGGGTGCGGATTTGGGAAACGGCGTCCATTTTGGAATTCAAGATAGCGTACATAATTATTAATGAAAAAGTCAAAAAGGTGTCGTTTTCTAGGTTTTTGGGTGCGGGGATTTAGAAAAAGGCGTTGTTTTTGGAATTCGCGTCCCCAAAAACCTAGAAAACGACACCTATCATGACTTTTTCATAATAAGTGATGTCCGCTATCTTGATTTCCAAAACGGACGCCATTTTCCAAATTCGCACCCCCAAAAACCTGGAAAATTATAGTATGTTCACTGTAGCTTATTTTTATGACAGCAATTGTTCAAATATTTTTGTAGGTTTTCGAGATAAAAGCAAATAACTGAAAAAGTGGCATTAACCAAAATCCTTACGTCAGCACAGCCGAGCCCCCCACACCCGAGGACTTTTAGGAGGTTTATTAGGACACCTCAAGGAAACCCTGTACTAATTTTAAAAACTACACGAATTGTTTCCGCTGATTAGCTTATTTCTGCTATTTTTCTCGGGCTATAACCTTCTTACTCACCACTAGTTGCATTCGTATTTCCCAATCCCAGCGTCTGACATATTCGGTTTATTAAATCAGAAAGTATTTTCAAATCACCGAGTGGCCGACAAAATCCGATCTGATACTACAAGTAACTAACGAATTATGTAGATTGTAGGTATACTAAGTAGGTATTCGTATAATGCAGGTAGCAACGGCAAGGCAAAACTATGCCATGCGTCGTGAACCGCAATGCAGGAGCGGGCGAATATGAGTGTAAGAAAGAGAAGGTCTATAACGTTATTATAGCGCTAGCCGAAGTATCGATATAGATGTATAGGTGTTTGTTTAATAACGTTGTAAGGGATACCGCTACGGATACGGCGTTAAAAAGGTTTTTTAACGTTATTTGTGTAATTATAACGATATTAAAGATAGCGTTACATGAAAATAACGTTTATTAAAGGTCTGATTAAGTAGCGGCATACACCAGGTGTCTTGTGTAATCCACTACTTAATTTGATAGTTAAATAAATAAAAATATATATCTTCTAAAAACACTTTGAGGTCTCTAAAAATTTTTTTTGATTTAGTTAATATTTTCGGAAATATTCGCTCCGAAAGCAGCAAAAATTGTGCCCCGCCCCTTCTATTTTATAAAGCTTTAATATAAAGCTTAATAAATACTTCCAACAAAAATTGTTTTCAACATGATCCGACATACCGTTTTTAAGTTATTGCCATAAAACTGCGCTTCTCAGCAAAAGGACGTAGGTGCCGGGGACATATGCTCTTCTGTTTGTGTTTTTTTCTTCATATCGTATTTTTTTCATCTGTGGTGCATTTTTTGTATAAACGACTGTGGAACACTACATTGAGCATGGTCCGAGATGCTCTTGGCCGTTTCTTTTCTACCCAATACAGGTCCATTTTTCAAAGGCCCATCTCTTCAGTACGTTAATAGCCTAGATTATACTATTGTCTCCTTATTGAGCTTACCATGAGACCTGTAATCGTTATTTATTAAAACACTAGAAAATGCCCGCAACTTCGTTCGTGGAGGAGAAAAAGTCATAACTTCTCTTTTTTTCGACTGTAAGGTCGAGTAAAAAAGTATCTTATAACCATGTGTGGATACCCAGCTACCCGTGTACCAATAATAGTTAAAATTTGTTTTGCCAATTTGGCGTGATGAAGCCACAACGACACATACAAACATACAAAAAATCATAAAAAATATTTCTCCGTTCAGTGACCTCCAAATGGTTCGATACAATATTTTTTTGGAAAATATCTTCAATGTACAGACATTTCATTTTTACAACTTTTTTAATAGTATAGAAGATAAAGTCGATCCACTCATATTATGTGATATTGGGGTGGGAGTGAAGTGGCAGCTAGTTGCTCGCTTCAAGGAAATTCACTCGGTTTACGTGTACCTAGATTAGACCTCATGTCTTGTAATATGTGGTTAAGCACTGCTTACAGTAACAAAGTGGTCGGGGTGGGTAGGTCATCTACTATAAAGTTGTACAAATGTTATGTCTGCACATTGAAAATATTTTGAAACATAAAAGGAATCGTGTTATCTGCAAGTCAATAATAAAAAAAAGGCTCACCATTCACGATTAATTCTTCGGCCGCTATTTTTTTGACAAATCTCAGTCTATAACCACCTTAGTAAGAGATTGACACCTCAATAATTGAAATTGGTTTAGTAGTTACGACGATTAGAGGTAATCTCATATAATATACTTACACAGTATAATCCTGAAAAAAGGTGTGATACAAGATGCAACTTTCTCAGTTTAATCAAGATTACAGACAACATTTAGTATTAGACCGACGTCGAAATCATATACAACATTTCGACTTCTCTATACATAAGTAAAAACCGATAAGGGGCCATCCACATATTACATCACAGCGGTGGGGGGTCCAAAAAGTCTACATTTTGCGTGACGTAATACGTGCACCGGAGTGCACCGTGACTTAACAGTGCACTTCGGACCCCTCTGTCTAATTACTAGTTTAAAATGCCTATATTACGCGTATTTCTTGGCCGATTTTAATTTTAATTTCACATTTAAAAATAGTTTTTACGGTATTTTGATATTTAGTTAAGAAAAAAGATTTTAAAAAATCATGCATGCACCCTATTGGATCAGCCAACTTATTTCTCTTCCTCGTTAAGTCAATTTATCAAGGGCCCCTCTCGTCTGGATGTTAATACCCTACATTATTAGTGTCTTTCTAAGTAACTCTGTCACTATTATGTTCAGAGGTGCGGGCCGGAAGGGAGAGGTGGCTCAATTGGTTGCACAACGGCCTACGAAGCTGGCGGTCCAGAGTTCGAATCCCAGCCTGGACAAGTGTTTGTGTGATGAGCACGAATATTTGATCCTGGCTCTTGGATGTTTTCTATGTATTCAAGTATTATAATTTATCTATATATTAAGTATATAGTCGCCTAGTATCTATAGTACGGTCAAGGAATTTAATTTGTGTACCCTTTCGTACCATGTCATAGTGACATTGATATGGAATCTCTATCGGCTTTCATATTGATTTCGACTGTGACAAGGTACGAAATGGTATACAAATTAAATTCCTAGACTGTACAAGCTTTTCTCAGTTTGGGACTAGGTCGATTTGTGTAATATTGTTCGTGATATTTATTTATTTTTATTTTTAAAAGGTTGATCCACTCAAACACGCCGTCACGTTTACAAAAATGCCGGTTATATTGAAATAGCTGGACGCATATTTTGTAGAACTACAGTTATTTACACTCTCGATGAATCCTTTCAAACAGCAAAAACATGCCATGGACAGACGCACATATAAACAGATACACGCAACTAACTTATAATTATAACTTCCCTCTTTTTCGCTTGGATTGAAAACGAAAAGCCAATGGATTGCTTTAGTATGGAAGTTGAATTTTCTTAAATTTGTATCATGTCTTAGACTGGAAACAGTGCTCGACCGATGATGCGCGCGTAGGGTCGTTCGAGTTCGTAAAGTACGAGTATATAGGCGCGTTCAGACCGATGCTGACCGTCAGCGCGTATGCGGCTATACACACCGTACCGCCGACCGACCGTACGCGCGTACCATCGGTCGAGTACTGTTTCCAGCCTTAGATTTCACCTAGTATATTGGTCGACACACGTACAGTCACCAGCATTAATATCTGCCACAACAAAGCGCGCATAAATATCTGACACGACCCTATTTCTAATGCCGTTAGGACGAGTCAGATATTTCCGCCCGCTTTGTTATGGCAGATATTGATGCTGGTGACTGTACCTATCTGTTCACGACTTGGTTGTAAAATGAAGCCTTTAAATAACGGTTTCTCTTTGTTGAAACTTATGGTGTACATTTAAAAGTTGAATATATTAATTAACAGATTCAGGAGTTATTTTGCGGAATTCTATATTAAATTAATGGATTACACTTCCTTTGCTTTTCCACGAAATGGTGTTTTGGTTAGATGTGACAGTAAATTGTGGTCACATGGGCATATTTTCATGCAGTTTCCACAAAACAATACATTTGCAAATACAATGTACCACCACTACAGTATAATCTTCGACAGGTGTTTCGCCTGTCTACGAGGCGTCATCAAGAAATACAGGATATGTTGTCGGTCCACCCGAGAAGTAAGATATCAAAAAACGATCAGCCTTATACCCTGAATACGGTTTCTAGAAATAAATCGAAAATCACGTGACAACGGTGATGACGTAACATTAAGTTGTTTAAAGAAAATATTTCGAAGCCCGCTTTCTTGGTAACCCCAGAGACTCTTTCGTACCGCTAGAAACGTCAAAACTGTCGGTCTAAAAGCTACACTTATTTACTGTGGTTCTGTGGAAAATTTCAGGTACCTCCTCGAGAGTGGGGCGGACGTGGCGGCGGTTAATTACGACGGGGAGCTCGCGGTTGACATTGCCGATTGCGATGCTATGGAGCAGTTGTTGCAGAAGGCTATCGATGAGAAAGGTAGGCCTGTGTTGTATACTTATGAAGGTCATTCTTGTATGTACCTTGTTTCGACGTTTGATATTACAAAAATGACATATCTCCCTGTGACGTATAAATTCAAAATAAGAAGCTAATCTTGACACATACGAGTATCTCGAGTTTTGCAACATGTTGGAAATATTATCGACAAAATAAGGGTTTTGCATATATTTAGGAACTTCCCCATGTTTAAGAAAATTAAAGAAAACTATTTTTTTTTATTGTTAGATTCGTACAGATGTATATGTATCCCTCTATATACATTTATTATTGAAGCCTTGGGAACGCTTATATATTTATGAACTCGATTGTACATTAATGTTTACTTATTTTCTCGTACCATCGCTAAGCAAGTGTATACTAAGTTATTATATTTTCCAGTACTGTTGGTATTAATTTGAACTTTTTTATTTTCTAACAACTGTTTAATATTTTATACAAATTTAAAGCCTGCATTTTTATTTAATGTGTTTGATCATTTTGCATGGATCAGTTTCCTTTTATGGTGCAGTCTTACTAATAAAATTTTATTTTGTGTATAAGTACAATATTTAATGACTGTTTCAATGACAACTTGGGATCTTCTAATTTTATAATGCCTGTGGGTAAAATTGTGAAATGGGTGTCTATAAAATTGATATCGTTTGTTAAATCATTGTCCAGCGAGAGCAATCGCAGTGTTTCAGATGAAAGAGATGAAAGAAATAACATAAAATATAGCCTGAGCAATGCGATTCTCAAGAGACTAATAATAGCATAAAAGCGTAAGATCTCCCCGTCGAAGTTAAAGAAAAAAAGTTAAATATTTGCATTCACATCTCCCTGCAAAATTGACGATATTCATCAATATCAAGTAAAAGATTGGCCATGATTTTCCACTGTACATATTATACAATACAGGCACTACGAATGATCGACAAAAGAAATAGTTTATGTCACAGAAACCGATGGATTAAAAAATATTAAGAAGACGTGAAAAAGATTTTATGATTTTAAAGAAAAAAGAAAAAATACTAATTATTTCTTCACAAAATTATAAAACTAAAACTGCACGTTATTATAAACAAAAAGGGACTTACTCGTGTCTTAAATAATTAATATTTACCTACCTATGTTTAGGAACCTACCTACTACTACTAAGTAAGTCGTCTCTGTACTATTCAATAACTGTCGCCCTCCTATCTGATCAAATATATGCAATGAATGAGTTATCTCAAGAGCATTCACAAAAGAAGAATTTTATTTTGACATATAACTATTTATTAGTAAATATGAATCAACTAATTATGTGAAGCAACATCACCATTTTAGCTTGCCCCCAAATTGAGCGTCAGATAACGGGGTGTAATAATAACTACAAAATAAAAAAAAAATCCTCGACTCAAATGAACATAACAAAATTGGCAGTTCCTAGCTTCAATATTGGCTGAGATCACTTGTTCCACTAAAAGCTGAATATCTTGGAGACGAGTGCTCCGATTTTAAACAAACAAACCTAAGAACACTCGGGATAAAATTATCTATGACCCAAAAATAATCCAAACTCAAATCGGTCCATCCGTATGGGCGCTACGATGCCACAGGCAGATACACAGATACGCAGAGTCACAGACACGTTAAACTTATAACACCCTTCTTGTTGTCGGGGGTTAAAAATTAAAACACAATTAGAAATTACAAAATATAAATACTTTATGAAAATCCTAAGGGTGCCGACGGCAGTGGGGCAGGGCAGAAACTGCCGGTGATTAGGAATGCAGAGAGAGTAACCTCCAGACGATGCGCGCCGTGTCCAGGATTACCGCCTTCTTTACCGAAGCGACTGCTCGCAACAATGATCTTCTAATCAATGTACTATGATAATCTTTGATAATGTATATTCTTCTTATTATTGTGCTATATCCTAAAGGATGTCAGCTATCATCATGCGAAATTCATTTATTTTCTTTGCCACTCTGCTTAGAGCGGTACTGTCTTTAATACCGGTCCAGTCCCTGACCATGGTCCACACCATGTTGTTCTGGCTCTTCCTTTTTCACCTTTCCGTCTATTTTTCTTTTCTGTTATTATGGGATATTTAGTATTTCTGTAAAAATGTCCAAGGTATGCCGTTTTTCTGCTTTTAATTGCTTTCATTTATATGAAAATGTATGACAATATACTATTATTACGATTGCAGGCATCGACTGCGAGAAGTCTCGTAACGCAGAAGTGGACAACCTTCTCAGCGACGCCAAGAACTGGGCTGCGAATGGATACGTTGAAGTTCGGGACCCCAAGACCGGCGGCACACCTCTTCACGTCGCGGCCGCAAAGGGATACATTGACGTAAGTAGTAGAGAATGATATTTTTGTGATTAGCTAAATAACAATCAAAGAAACAGTTCAAAAAAATATTAAAGTAGGTAGGGGGTTCGATAAATTCTAGCCGTAGAAGTGCTCGCTGGCGTAGAGGTGGACACGTTGGATGCGTAATCCAAAGGTACCAGTTTCGATTCCTGGCGTTACCACTTGCGAAAGCAATCACGTTTTTCTTTGCGCTTTGGTATTTGTATCTAAATCTCAGTGGTTGTCAATTTGGGAAGAATTTTTTTCATTTGTTTCTGATCTTTGTTTATAATAATAACGCTAGTGGAGTGAACTAATAAATTGCAAAAATTGTGAGTATTATCATGATATTTGTAAAACAAAAAGTATACTTTTATAAGTAAACTTATAAATCATGTAACATTTAATTATACACGAGACACATCATAATTCACATTAATCTTATAATACCAGTCTTTTTCGCCACAGGGATTAAACAAAAATATTTCGATAAACCGTCATTGTTGTCGAGTATCTCTTTGTTGGCTTAAAATAAAAAATTGATTGCAAAGAAAATTTTTTTTTTCTCCATCATGCTCGGAAATGTTCCCATTAATGTAGTAAAAACGCACCGCGAAGTCCATCGTTATATACGTTGATACGATAATCAATTTAAAGAAAGTGGCATTACTTCCCGGACAGGCCCGGGAAGTGTACATTTTTGTGCAGGCTTTTACTTTTAATTTCATCCAAAGCTTTGAAAATTCACCATACAGCCAATAGTAACGTACAAAAACCGAGATTTAAAAAAACTTGAATTGTGTTCTTAATTTAGTTACTGCATGGTTAATGCCAATAATAATAGAAAAAAAAAATATTGTGTCCAAATCATAATACGGAACTGATAAATATTTTGTAGCAAAGGTATGTTTTTTTAATGTTGAGCGTTTAGGAATTGCCAATTACACTAAAAATAATAATGTATATATTTATTTTAACTATTGGTATGGGTTTTCTTTTTATTTATTTTCCTTACTATATTTCATGTGGAACCAAATATACAATTCGGACCCAAAACTTTTAACTTTAATATCCTTAAAAAAAATTAAGGCGGGAACATGAATTTAATTTTTCATTTTGTCAAAGATTGTCTGTCGTGTTATTTTTACGAAAATAAGTTACATAAACATGTGTCAAATTTCCTCGCATATTTGGAGAAAAACAGTATACATGCCTCGGCTGGAATGTCATTTCGTGGATTCGTATCTATTGAAGGACGAGGCGTAGCCGAAACCGTACTCATCCACGAAATGACTTTTCCCGCCCTCTGCAGTAATATACTAATTTCACGCGCAATACATAAATTAAAGTACCACTTAGTAAAGATGAATTATACACAGGTGACTTAGAGGAGTCACTGTGTTTTATAACGTTGCATGGAATTGATTTCCTGAGAATTATGAAATTCTCAGGAAACTCTTCTATTACGAATATTTTTGACAAATCGAAAATGACCTGATTTGATCAGCAATCAAATAGTCTACGTTATTCAGCCTATTAATAGAGTGTAATATTTCCTAGGTGGCCAAGATGTTGCTAGAAGAGTGCGGTGCCGAGCCGGACTGCGTGGACTACGAGGGCTGGACTCCCTTGCATGCAGCAGCGCTTTGGGGGCAGAAAGAGGCAGCTGCGTTACTCCTCAAATGCGGTGCTGACCCGCATCTAAAGAACTACTCGGTACGTATGTTTCCCAGGTTACGATTTGCTTGAAGAGCCACTATTGCAGGACTCCTCTGTATACCGCAGCGCGTTGGGGGCAGAAGGAGGCCGCCGCGTTACTCTTTAAGTCATCATCGAAAGAACTGCTTGGTATACGTGCATATGTTTCCAAGGTTACAATTTGCTTGAAGTGCTACTAATGCAGGACTCCTCTGCATGCCGCAGCGCGTTGGGGGCAGAAAGAGGCAGCTGCGTTACTCCTCAAATGTGTCGCTGACCCGCATCTAAAGAACTACTCGGTACGAATGTTCCCTAGGTTACAATTTGCTTGAAGGACTACTAATGGTCGACTCCCTTGCAAGCAACGGTGCTCTGGGACAGAAGGAGACCGCTGACTACTTCTCATCTCATCCCAAGAATTACTCGGTACGTGTGCCACCAGGTTACAATTTGTGTGGACTGGTCTCTCCTACATTTCGCGGCGCTCTGGAGCAAATAGGGCTCGGATCGGCATCTCAAGAATTACTCGGTGCGTCTGTTCCCCAGGTAACAATTTTCTTGAAGAGCTACGAGGGCTGGACTCCCCTGCATGCACGCTGAGGATAAGAGGAAGAAGGCTGCTGCACTGCTGCTTAAGTGAAACGCGGACCTGTATCTAAAGAAATACTCAGTACATCAATACCTCCAGGCTCAAATGGTGTGTACGCCACACGGTGGATACGCACTTTGTATCTAAAGGTACAAGGTAATGTGCCGGTAGTTCTTTAGACGTTACCCAGGTGGCCAAGATGCTAGTGCGGTGCGGTCACTGACAGTTATCGTAGAAACTTACTATTTCCATTCGGATCCGCCTTCAAAGTTTGGTTATTGTTAACCCTGACGCGTAACGCTCCTACTGTCCAAGAAACTCGCAGATCACCATGTCCTTTTTAGTAAAAAAGGAATCCTTGTGGTGAGACTCTGTCTGTCTGTATGTCCGACTATTAGAGCGCCATATCTCAAAAACTACTTATGCTATCTATTTGAAATTTGGAATATTTATAAACATGGTCAGCCCACATGTATTGCAAAGGAAACATTATAAGATGTATTTTTTTTAAAACGACCTTTATGAGGGGGGCAAAAATTAAAAGTCTAGTCTAGGGTTATAAAAAAACGTTTTTTTTCTGTCTTAAAAAAAAACCTGAAAAAAAACCTTTAAAAAGGACCGGTTTTTTTTCTGGAATACTTTTTTTTGCAAATTTTCGAAATCTCAAAATTTGCAAGGCAGTTAATACTTTTATACGATTGTTGTAGACTTTATGTTCACTATTAAACTAATTTAATAAAAAATAATCATTTCTGGTTTCATCAAACTAACATTCATGAAATCTGTAGTGGTAGTTATATTACTGACCCAATTAGAGTTGATAGTGCTGCTGATAGTTCTAGTTCTAGTGAATAAGATCAAAGTTTTTTTTAATTTACTGACGATAGCTTAGTTTTAGTTACATAACATAGACATACTTACTTTAATGTCTTAGTTTTAAGTTACTTACATAAATAAATCACGAATAATCGTTGTTATCGTATTATTTGTTCACCTGAAAAAAAAAGACCTTATTTAGAAAAAAAAAACAATGGTGCCAGGGTTTTTTTCATGTTTTTTTTCATAAATTTGAAAAAAATAAAGCATTATGTTTTTTTTTTCTATTTGCAATGCAACCCTAGTCTAGTCACTAGGTCAAGTAGGGTATCATATAAAAGGGCTTGATCTGTACATTTTGAAACAATATTTTGTTTTTTTTTTATTGTGCTTAAATTTCGTTTTATTAATGAAAATGTGGAATAAAATACCATTCCCGTCGTTCGAATTTAACACAAACGCAATACAACCGAATTTCCTATACTTTATATTCAAATTCCGTTACCAAATTTCTTTATATGGTGGTTGGCTCAAAAATAAAGACACTTTTAAGACACTGTGTCTGTTATTTATATGGAGTGTACTTTTTGAAATTTGTGAATTTTTATAGTAATTTATAAATATGAATTGTTTCGGTGGCCAGTACAAACAGTCCTTGGGTACATAGATTCTCTTTAGGAGCAGTTTTTTGTATCTGCCTTGTGTTAAAAACTAATTACCATGGTACATACATACTGCTATTAATTTGCACTAGCTGTTCATTATATTAGGTCCTTACATATGAAATTGGCGTTGGGCGAACTGAAAACTTTGGTTCAAAATATGTGGCGTTCGGCTAGGAATTCCAAATTCAAATTTATTTCAAATTTAAGACCATGTATTTCTGTGTTCGAAATTCGAATATTATTTGTTATCGCGTGTTTTGTTTTTCTTTCACATCGTTCTGTTCACAATATGGAAAACTTAAATAAAATATCGCTATATTTACGAATATGAGTTTCACCTCGGCATCAGTGCTGCAGAAACGGCTCGTTATTGGTTCCATCGTTTCCGTTCTGTAAATTTTGACCTACAGAACAAGCCCCGTGGACGGCCGGAGACACAAGTTGACAACGAAGAATTAAAAGCAATTGTGGAAGCAGATCCATTGCAAACCACGTCAGAGTTAGCGGCAGGCTTCCGTGTGAGCGATGAAACCATTTTGATTCACTTGAAACAAATTGGAAAAGTGAAAAAACTTGAACATTATAAATATACATGACAAATATAAATTAAATTGAAATAAGATTAAAATGAAAACATATCGACAAATACTAATTTGCTCCTGTACGTCAGGTAACTACTTAGGTAAGATCAGCATTGGAGATATTATGCCACTGTATAAAATTCCTTACATATAGGAAACATTTTAATTTATTCCTGAAACTTAGGTCCGAGGTTGCCTCCGTTATTTCAGGCGGCAGTTTATTATATATACGTGGCCCCATAATTTGGAACGACCGACTAGTTTTTGCGAGTCTGTATTTAGGTATTACTAAGGCGGGAGGCCTCCTGGATGAGCCTCGCATCATTTTTGTGAATTTGGTGTTTTTTCTTGTCATTAAATTACCTCAAATATGTATAGGGAGGAATCCGTTAAAATTCGAATCTTTATAGAAAGTTGTCTCTCTGGCTCATTTAGTGCAACCCGGCACATAAACCGAATAAGTTTTATCTGGATAACAAAAGGATGAATCAACCATTAACCATAACTTCCTTTCTCAGGCCAAGTAAGTAACTTTAACACGAGATATCCACATAGGTTACAGTATCCTAAAGCAAAAACTGATCTATACCGTAGAAACTGTTTTCCAATGGCCATACGGATATTTAATAAATTACCAAACGATCTCAAGGATCTAAAACTACATCAATTTAAAAATAAATTGTACAATTGGTTAAAAGAGCAGACATTTTATTAAGTTAAGGATTATTTAATTTATTGATTATTGACTTGTATTGATTATTGTAATTCATTGTCCATTTTATGTAAATTGTTTTAATTTGGTAGTGTGTATATTTATTATAATTTAATTGTATTTTGCATGCCAGTGTTACTGGTTAGATATGTTAAGAGCTATACGTGTTTTTGACCATCTTTTGTATGTACCATATCTAAAGCAAATAAATAATTTCATTTCATTTCAGGGCCAGACCTGCATGGACCTCGTGGACCCGAGCATTTCGTCGTGGCTCGCCGAAGCCACGCTGAAGGCAACACGACGAGTGAACAATAATAACAATAACAAACGCAAGCTCTCGCCGCCCCGACACGAGGTCAAACGGGTCGAGTTGCAGATCACTGGACAGGACGTTGTCAATGGTAAGTCGACACGATTCGCTAAGTTGGTTGCAAGTTGCAAGGTGGCCTGCTCTGCGGAACTTTTTCCGAAAAAGAGTCGTGGCAAAGACTAAAACTAATGTTATGAATTTTACTTGGCAATCGTACCTTAGACACCTGTCATATAAAAAATGATCAAACTTATGTCGTTTATATAATGTCATTACGGATTTTTATATACTTAAACCGCAAGGTTTATGTATAGAATAATGTTGAAATGTGGTTAAAGCGTGCATTATTACAACACAACAAAACGGAGCTTAATCGCATATAAATATTATTTGTTTAATTACCTTTTATTGGTAATTCTTCGACGTTTCGGACGTCGCGTTACGTCCATGGTCTCGAAGGAAACTGGAGCGGCGAATCAACGTGTTCTAGTCGCGCAAGTTTTTCGATCTACCTCATGACGTCAGGTGATTTATCGGATGTTATTTGATGTTGTTAACATTTACTAATTACTGAATTCCGCGAAGATGAAAGTTTGAAACCATATTCCCTGTTGGAATGTCAGTGTTTCTTGATTTCAATTGCTTCACGTACGATTCTATTATAGTAATTACGTTCCGTAGAAAGGATCTTGGGATTATGAAGCTCAATCCAGTGGTTTGATCCCGCATCTAATAAATGTTCGGCAATGGCGGACTTTAGATATTTAGTATTATTCGATTTTGTCAGCGGGCAAAAGCGGCTAAAAACCCCAATATCGACTTGCAAAAATATAGACAGGTCATTCATCATGATCTTAATATAATTGACAAACTATAATTACGTGACAGTGTTGTCAGCACAGCAAATAACATAAAATAGCACTGGCACGCTAAGAACAGACTACTAGAACTATGCGACCGCTTACGGGTATATAGGCGCCCATTATATTTTACATACAACTTTATACAATAAATACTTTCAGAATATTTCTTTATAGAGGACTACAGATTTATATGGCTATTTGAAAATATACAACAATATTTAAGTCAGATTTTGGTCTTTTCCAAAAAACGGTAGTGACGTCATACGGTTAGTATTTTGTATGGGGAAATTAAGAACTTTGTTCCGCATTTATGTCAATACTTGCGTTTATCAAAGCGATTTCATAACGAAAAATACTATGCATTTTATGGGTTATTTAATGGTATTATTATTATTAATATTTTCATACTTCAAAATGGACTTTCCTACCCAACTTTAAGGAATCATAAGAAAGCTACACGTAAGATATGCGTAAAATTTGAATGTAGTTCCTTATTTTTCTTGTTTTATCAAGACATTGTATAATTTAAAAAAAAAATGAGATCAGGCAATATTCCTATTTAATGGGTAAGAGAAGGGAATTAAATTTCTCAAGAATTCTTTCGAATAAGGCAGGCAGTTAAATTTTTTAGTATTTATGTCTATCATTACTCCTTTCCTTTGTCATCAAAACAAAGATTCAGTTGCCCCGAATGCTGTAAATTCTGTATTTAACAGACTGCTTCATACTGTCCTTCATATTATCATATCATGAATCATTCTTGATTATTTATGATTTCTTTTCTATCATAATGTGAATGTGATGTGGAATATTTTATTGTTATAGGATTTAATATTTATTGTTATACGCTTTGCAATTTTATAAAAAACGCGAATTGCAGACGTTGGTAAAAGTGTGAATATTAGATTTGTGTGAAAGACGATTTCCTTGTTGAATGTGTCTTATTGTTGCTAGATTATTTTCCTTCTACCATTAATCATTTTGTATCAACTATTTAGAACCACTTACACTTGACAGAAACATTATTATTATTTGAAAATTGTCTTTGTCTTAGACAGTTTTCTGGCTCAAACGGTTAGGGATTTCCTCAGAATCGTCCAGTCAAAAGAAATCTTACGCTTAAATTTGGCGCGTTAATATTCCACATCACCATCCACCTAACTCCATTCGAATGTACCCCATAATCACGTACATGTCACGCACACTACCAGAAAAACCTCCCGCCGCGGCCGAGATCATAAAGACGGACAGCAAGCCGCCGAAAGGACGGGCTCCCTCTCCCGACGCGGAGCCAGAACAGGACGAGGCGCCATCTTGGCGCCGCACGGCTAGCTTCAGGAAACCGCCGGAGATCACACGTCAGTATAACATAAATACATATGACAGCCTCCGAAGGAACAGGCTCCCTCGCCCGACGCGGAGCCAGAACAGGACGAGGCGCCATCTTGGCGCCGCACGGCTAGCTTCAGGAAACCGCCGGAGATCACACGTCAGTATAATATAAATACATATGACAGCCTCCGAAGGAACAGGCTCCCTCGCCCGACGCGGAGCCAGAACAGGACGAGGCGCCATCTTGGCGCCGCACGGCTAGCTTCAGGAAACCGCCGGAGATCACACGTCAGTATAACATAAATACATATGACAGCCTTCGAAGGAACGGTCTCCCTAGTCTGACGCGTAGCCAGAACAGGACGAGGCGCCATTTTGACGCCGCACGGCTAGCTTCAGGAAACCGCCGGAGATCACACGTCAGTATAACATAAATACATATGACAGCCTCCGAAGGAACAGGCTCCCTCGCCCGACGCGGAGCCAGAACAGGACGAGGCGCCATCTTGGCGCCGCACGGCTAGCTTCAGGAAACCGCCGGAGATCACACGTCAGTATAATATAAATACATATGACAGCCTCCGAAGGAACAGGCTCCCTCGCCCGACGCGGAGCCAGAACAGGACGAGGCGCCATCTTGGCGCCGCACGGCTAGCTTCAGGAAACCGCCGGAGATCACACGTCAGTATAACATAAATACATATGACAGCCTTCGAAGGAACGGTCTCCCTAGTCTGACGCGTAGCCAGAACAGGACGAGGCGCCATTTTGACGCCGCACGGCTAGCTTCAGGAAACCGCCGGAGATCACACGTCAGTATAACATAAATACATATGACAGCCTTCGAAGGAACGGTCTCCCTAGTCTGACGTGGAGCCAGAACAGGACGAGCCGCCATCTTGGCGCCGCACGGCTAGCTTCAGGAAACCCCTAGAGATCACACGTCAGTATAACATAAATACATATGACAGCCTCCGAAGGAACAGGCTCCCTCGCCCGACGCGGAGCCAGGTCAGGACGAGCCGCGATCTTGGCGCCGCACGGCTAGCTTCAGGAAACCCCTGGAGATCACACGTTAGTATAACATAAATACATATGACAGCCTTCGAAGGAACGGTCTCCCTAGTCTGACGCGGAGCCAGAACAGGACGAGGCGCCATTTTGACGCCGCACCGCTAACTTCAGGAAACCGCCGGAGATCACACGTCAGTATAACATAAATACATATGACAGCCTCCGAAGGGACAGGATCCCTCGCCCAACGCGGAGCCAGAACAGGACGAGCCGCCATCTTGGCGCCGCACGGCTAGCTTCAGGAAACCCCTGGAGATCACACGTCAGTATAACATAAATACATATGACAGCCTCCGAAGGAACAGGCTCCCTCGCCCGACGCGGAGCCAGGTCAGGACGAGCCGCGATCTTGGCGCCACACGGCTAGCTTCAGGAAACCACCGGAGATCACACGTTAGTATAACATAAATATGGACAGCCGCCGAAGGGACGGGCGGTCGCGCTAGAGTTGAAAATATGTGTATTCTGCAGTTGTGAGACGATTTGGGTGAGATATTCGCATGGGATATCAGAATCATGACCTGTAAAATAAAAACAATACTATCCATCACTAGCATTTTCTTACTCGCTGGTTAACTTACATTTCACCGGTAAGGACTGCAGACTGTGTTTTTACTATAAAATAAATATACACGTGTATCATAATTTAGGCGTTACATGAAAATCATGTCTCATATAGTTCCAGGTTTCAGGGGTAGAGGCCACAGTGTTATTTTAATTGCATAACAGTATCGTTATTAAACAACTTAAACGTATCTTTATTCTGCTTTCAGGTGAGAATAAACCTGCGAACAACGCTGTTGACAATGACACCATACTTAGAAGGACGCACAGTTTCGAAAACGACAAGACGTGAGTGGATTATGCATGGAACCTTAGATATTTTTATTGTGTTTTATATTATTTTAATGGTATAAATATTGTTTGAGAGGACGTTTTTTCTTGGCATGCGAATTTAATCATCATCAGATTTTTTAAATTTCATTGATGGTTAGTGCTGGCATGTCAAGATGAGTTATTCACTATAGCAAGCTATTACGTCTACACTTATCTTTGATGTGTACAATAATACCAGCTACATCGGTATCTTTGCTAACGTACTGCTAAAAAGTTTTACTCACTGAAATATAATATCTTTCAATGTTTTTTTAGATAAGTAAGTATATGAAATGCTCGGGTACTCTTGAGGGTGGAGAAAAAATTCAAAGCGAAGCTTGAAAGTAAAAATGGGGCCTCGTATCATATGAATAACTAATAATTCATTTTTTGACGACCGGTTTAGCTCAGTGGGAGTAACGTTGCCTGTGAAGCTGAAGTCCTGGGTTCAAATCCCGGTAAGGGCAAATATTTGTGTGATGAGCATGAATATTTGTTCCTGAGTCTTGGATGTTTTCTATGTATATAAGTAATATATCTATTAAATATATCGTCGTCTAGTACCCATAACACAAGCCTTATTGAGCTTACCATGGGACTAGTTCGATTTGTGTAAAAATTGCCCGTAATATTTATTTATTATTTTTATTTATTAATTCAAGTAAAAAATGGAACCTCCCTTTTTACTTAGTTATTCTTAGCTTGTCTGATGTTATTTATAAATGTACCTATCACGTCAATCAGGTATCTAATACAGCACCATCGTTTAATTTTAACGTTGTGGCCATTTCAATCTATGAGTGCTTCTTTTTGTCAGTGTTTAAAACGTTTGCTATTTGTGTGTTTGCTTCTTTACTGTTTGACTAGTATGCAATGTGCCAGCACTACTCAGAAAACGTAAACATTGCTACGAATATTGATCTCTTGTAATACAACTAGATGGACATTCGTTAACTCAAGTCATCAACTAGTATTATCATCCGTACGTTAAAACGAAAACCTTACTGTTACTAAGGAAAAGCTTATGTCTTTCTCATAATAACCAAGAATTCAACGGCATATCATGCGTTATAATCGATCAAGTCGCTTAGTAGAGCGGTGCCAAAGAAATATACATACATACACGGTGCCTGCGGGGAATCAGAAAGATTTTAACCACCCATTCCATTGTTCATTAGCTGCAAGAAATGTTATATGAACTCCAGTCAAATCTTGCTTACTTTTGAAGATACTATTAATTTTCATGTTAACTGTGATTATTAAAGTGCATTAATCTCTTTTGATCGCGACGTTGCGACGTATGTTGCCAAGTTTCACATCGCCATTGATATACATCAAAGACACACCACTAAAGAAATCCATTTTGGTATAAAGGATCGTTAACATTTTATTACAATGGCTAATTTTCATAGAGAAGCGAGTTTTTAATTTTTTATGTACGTCGTTTTTATCGTCATATAATTAAGTTTGTCCTAATGGCCTCAGGAATGCATGGTTAAAATCTTTTGGATTCCTTGCAGGCACCGTGTATATACCCACATGAAAACTAACGAAAAACGTAACGCTCCTCCTTCCTTCTTTATTTTGCATACAACGAATGTAAAGAGAGTGACGGCGGTATTAAAGCCATCCTATTTTAAAAACACCGATCTTTCTTTGACTGTAATTAATTTCAAACATTAAGACTAGTTTTAAGAATTGTGCATAAATATGTATCGGTAGTATTTTTTATTCCCTAATTAGGTGTAACATCATAGTTCGCCATGTTCAGCTTAACCACTTTTTGTTACGCATGTAAATCTAGTTGTATTACAAAAGAACAAAAAATACAAAGATCATCCATCTGTTAAAATTACGGCAGTGTCACAAGGAAGCACTGAGGCACTTATCATATTAGACCTCGTTTACCTAAGGAGAGTATCATTCATAACTTTTGAATAGTTACAGTATTCAGAATCGACCACACTGCTGCTCAAAATACGCTTACGCATCGTAAACGCAGTGTTGTGACTAGCGCGTCACGATTTTTACGCATACCTCCCACACCGGACCTTAAATTACGTCGATGGTGCGTAAATTACGTGGTGGATTGTAAGGCAAAAACCTGAAGCATATGATACGTTAAGAACAATATGCGGTGCGAAAGATATTCATAAAACTAATGATTCACAAATCACGTCATTCACTGCGTTTACGGTAATCAGCGTATTTTGAGCAGCCGTGTGTTCAATGCTTTCATCTGCCGCTCGTAACCGATAAATTCCTTATGTAACCGCCTTAGTGTCAAGTTACCTTTGACATTTACGTCAATCATAATCATAACACAGACAATTAGAATTACCTTATGTCTGTCTAAAAATATAGTTAATACGGTGCAGTTCATTTTTAACGAATAACAATGTGCTAACTGTACCGCCATAGAATTATAAATAACAGGAGTCCGCAGAACGTCTCTTGAAATTAGGTGATTCTTGACAGTGATAAGACGAAAAATGTAATATAGTTCACGGAACTCGTTACTAAAGAAAGGAGGTCGTATTTTTAACATCACTAAGTTTGTCTTTTAAAGTGTATTATTTTGACAATGGGACGTTCTCTGAAATTCATTAATGAATTATATTGATTACTAATAAAAAAACTAGATACGGTCAGTTAGCAGTGATATTATCTTGTTTGTATTCATGTTTGTACTGTGAAGGAGTGATCAACTATGATTTGACTTGCACTCGTTCAAGACTACATGCAGTGCGGAAGCAACTGCTTAAAACGAGTTAAAATATGGTTATAAACGAACAATTGCTACGAGTCCATGGGTGAAATTAGGTTCTTCTCGACAGGGTCTAATGTGAATAAGTGAATATGCGAATAGTAGCAGTAAAAGTGAGCGTCCTCTGTTGTTTTCAGAATAAAGGAAAAATTCCACCGTGTGCGTTATCTTATAAGCCGCTTCGAGATGGAGTCCCGACCGGCGAGGGTCGTTTTGACACGCTCATTCTCGAGCATGGGCGACGAGTTAGTTATCTACCTGTACACATTTGTGTCGTCCTGGTGATATCTAGTTAGATCTTTGCTGTATCTATCAACTTCGCCTTTGCATAAAAAATACGTGATTGTACAATTTTTCATTCAAAACAGAACTATCGGACAATATTCCGTTAAACAGACATCTTATTAGCCATAATATTCCACTAAGGCACTTTCGTCGCATTCTGTACACAGAACTCGTCCAAACTTACAGTTTGACTCGTGCCAGCAGTAATTAGATGTTTTGGCTATATCAAAATCAGAAAAACAGTGATGTTATCGCTCGTCTCATATCATTGCTGATTTATACTCAACCGCGGTGCAGAGGCGGAGACGATCGATATTGCAAAAATCGGCGAGAGTTGGGTTATGTTAGTTTGGTATAGGGTTACTTAATGTGTTTGAGGGCTGAAGTTACTTTTCAAGACATTAATTTTAATATATAGGTCTGGAAAGTGTCAAAAACTATAATTGTATTTGGTTAATGATGCTCTTTAGAATACGCATGATGACGTCATCATAGGTCCGCAAAATATTCTTAGCAGTCAGTTAGTTAGATATTTAAAAAAATATTGTGCAGGTATTTTTTACTTTTTCTAATGAATAAAAAAATAACCAGAAAAATCGCATTAAAGTTTGGCTGTGTAGTAACGTCACGTCTAGGTAATAACCTGTACAGTCAGCATAGA
This sequence comes from Hedya salicella, assembly GCA_905404275.2. NCBI lineage: Eukaryota > Metazoa > Arthropoda > Insecta > Lepidoptera > Tortricidae > Hedya > Hedya salicella. The sequence goes on along the minus strand of FR990096.1, from coordinate 9,092,915 downwards.
ATAGTTTGCAACATCTAAAGCGGCAAATATATCGCAACACGTCTTTATTACTATAGGCACAAAGATGTATCACGATATATTTGCCGCTTTGGATGTTACGTACTATTTGGTGCTGACTGTACCTAGGCGTGACATAGTATTCTGATCTGAAAACGTTGATACGATAATCATTTTTTAAAAAAGTGGCATTACTTCCCGGACAGGCCTGGGAAGTGAACATTATTGTGCAGGTTTTTACTTTTAATTGCATCCAAGACTTTGAAAATTCACCGTACAGCCAATAGTCACGTACAAAAACCGAGATTGAAAAAAAACTTTAATTGTTTTCTGCGTTTAGTTAATTCATGGTGAATGCCAATAGTAATAGAAAAAAAAGAACAATAATTATTGTGTCCAAATCATAATACAGTTTATTTAGTTTTAATGATCTTCTGGGACTGATCAATATTTTGTACCACAGGTATGTTTTTTTAAATGTTGTGCGTTTAGCAATTGCCGATTCAACTAAAAGTAATAATGCATATATTTATTTTAACTATTGCTATGGGTTTTCTTTTTATTTATTTTCATTACTATATTTCATGTGTAACCAAATATACAATTCGGACCCAAAACTTTTAACTTTAATATCCGTAAAAAAAATAAGGCGGGAACGTGAATTTCATTTTGTCAAAGATTGTCTGTCGTGTTATTTATACGAAAATAAGTTACATAAACATGTGTCAAATTTCCTAGCATATTTGGAGAAAAGCAGTATACATGCCTCGGTTGGAATGTCATTTCGTGGACTTTTCCCGGCCTCTGCAGTAATATACTATTGTTAGTCTACATGAGAGACTAATTATTACATTTTTGTCGTCCCTATTGTACGATAGTACTTCTGTAGAAGCGACGCGACGATACAACTATTTAACATACTACGAATTTTTGACTTTTGGAAAACTAAGTTATTGGCATTGGTCTATTTTATAGTAATAATAACGCAGTGATGTTAGGTGTTCTACGGACTCAGATCTGTGAAAATACTAATCTCACTATTAATAATAAAAAAAAAAACATATGAAATCGAAACATGAGTTTTGATGCATTTGACCAAATTTTCATACAATTTTATTAAAAGAAGAGATCTTTACTATGACTTATTTATATTTCACGATTTGTCATTTCATAATATTGTTCCCATCAGTATGGGAATAAGGTAATGCCGGAGATAATATACTTATCAACACGTTCTTGTGCTATAAGTGAGGCCAACAAGTCAAGATGATGAATGTAAACAACGCTTAAGAAACATGACATGTTTGCTAGTTGTCTAATAGTATTTTATGCAATACTTACATAATGTATCCTAATTCAGTCGAAACTGCGTTTAGGCCACCCTGTGGCCTAATTAAGGTACGAGACTTATAAAGCTAATTATATAACTATTAACCCGTGAAACGTTGTGTCAATTTTTTTAAATGTTAATTTAATCATAATGAATTTGGTGAGTAGGTTCTAAATTTTAAAATCGTTAGATGCACGCATGTGCGTCTAGCGCGCTTCACGGCTTAATGAAACACAGAAAAACAAAAATTCCATAAACCCTACGTTCTTTTTTGAAATTCTTTAAAGCTCTGCGCGGAGTGTTATAATATTTTATTATAGTTCAGTGGCATATTTACCATAGACTATTGAGTGATGGTCCAATTTAAAAAGTATGCCTTTGTAGTATGATTCGTAAGTTCTAATTCACAGATTAGTACTGAGCCAATATATGGGACTCTTTTTGTATTAGTTTGAGACGAATTCTTCCCATATTGATAATAAAGTACACAGTGAAGCTGTGTGCGTGCCGTGATTCTCTTTTTTTTATGGATTGGTATGTTGACCATAAAAACAAAATATCTAGATGTAATACCTAATTTAGGCATATTTAAGTTACAAGAAGCCTTTCAGATTTCGTGTTGACTTGAAAATATTTCTTATGTGTGGTTATCCGATATCACCCGTCACAAATGGAATGTAATATGTCGTCTGCAGGACCGGATTTACCTTCTGCCTTGGGGCACCATGAAAGTTACCGCCCATTTTTGATAGCACAAAAAGTATTGTCAACCGCAAACCTTAGATTTTGCCGCAAAAAAAATGTAAAAATGTGCTGCCTACTGCCTCTAGTGTAAACCCTGGACTGATCGCCTGTCTCACTACTTAGGGTTGATTGCATTTACAATGTGGGATTTCTAGAATGGAAATATCACCAGTGGGCGCCACCGTGACATAAGGTCTGATTGACAAGAAGTGTCAGCATCCTGTGCTGTGATTGGTGGATTATGACATTTCTTATGAATTGACTTCGATTACAAATATATGACGCTAATGTTTAGTCCCCTCCGGACGCTTTGGCAGCTAAGTTTCGCAACCAGTTGTTAAGATTCCCCGGCAAGCTCGGTCGAATTTCACCTTCCCATACAAACGGAGTTTCGTTCTCATTTTTAAACGACGTGTTGGATTGTAACGAAAACTTTGCATATACAATGACATGAGGTCTATCTAGGTCTGTAATTACTAATTAGTTTATATGGCTCCAGTTTATAAAACAAACGAAATACAGCAAAAACAAGTTTTGTATGAAAAAACTTATAAACTTGTCTTAAATTCGCTGTATTTTTTAACTATGGTATCTGAAGCTACATTAACTAAATATGGATATACCTTAACTTACTCTAAGTATAAAGTTTCAGAGCAAACTAGGTAGTTCTCCGTAGAGATGAAATTTATAGCCTATGTGTTATTCTGATGTCTAAACAATTCTGGAAAGTTTCGTTGAGAACCATACAGTCGTTTTTAAAATTAAGATGACCGTTCATACATCGGTACAAACTTTCACGTGTATAATAGTATTAGGAGTTAACTTCCGATTACAGACGGCAAGACGCGCATTTTCAGTCCAGTTTCAGAAGAGTCCGAAATAAACTCCCGCAGAAAAACGGCCTCATTTAAAGTTATAATGTATTCAACATCCGATTGTAAACGGCAAGACGGGCATGTCTATTCCAGTTTCAGAAGGGCATATAATAGTAGCCTTATTTACAATAATTTTGTCTTGTACATCGGTACAAACTTTCACGTTTATAATAGTATTAGGAGTTAACTTCCGATTGCAGACGGCAAGACGCGCATTTTTAGTCCAGTTTCAGAAGAGTCCGAAACAAACTCCCGCAGAAAAGTGGCCTCATTTAAAGTTATAATGTATTCAACATCCGATTGTAAACGGCAAGACGGGCAGGTCTAGTTCAGTTTCAGAAGGGCATATAATATTAGCCTCATGTACAATAATTTTGTCTAGTACATCGGTACAAACTTTCACGTTTATAATAGTATTAGGAGTTAACTTCCGATAACAGACGGCAAGACGCGCATTTTTACTCCAGTTTCAGAAGAGTCCGAAACAAACTCCCGCAGAAAAGTGGCATCATTAAAAGTTAAAATGTACTCAACATCCGATTGCAGACGGCAAGACGGGCATATTTAGTCCAGTTTTAGAAGGGCCTATAATATTAGCTTCATTTACGATAATTTTGTCTCGTTGGCCTCGCTTGACTCATCAGTCCTCGAACCTAACACTGTAGCATGCTTGTGTGTTGTGAACAGTTTCTATCAGCGGTACCGTGATGTCACAGCGCGTATAAAGGCGTCCTCCTGCCCCTCTATACCGCCGCCGCCGGTCGCTGAGAGGGAAACTAACAGTGATACTAACGAGGAAGTACAAACAAGGTGCCTCTTTCGTTCGTTTCGGTTTTGGGTTCATGTGCCGCTCTGAAGTACACTTTAAATTACACACCAGACAGTATAGTCAAGGGCATCGATAAAACTCACCAAAATGTTCAATGATATGTACACACCAACTCTACTGTCACAGTAATAAGGTTGTTATACAACGTGCTCGTGAGGAACTGGCATAATGTTACCAGCGTATATAGGTGGTTCCACGAGAGTTGAGTTGAATGATTACACACACAGCTACATGAAGTACTGTAGGCAAAAAAAGAAAAAAGTGAATGAATGAAATGAGTGAGTGAATGTAAATAAAAACGCTTAATTATATTTTTAATAGGTATTAAAAGCATTAAAAATAAACATAAAATGCTTTTATAAAACATCGTCACTTGGCATACCTTTATCTGATTCGTTAAGATTGATTACAAGGTTATGGTTTTCGGTTAAAACGTCAATCCTAGGTTCCATTATCTGGTATCTTTCTGTTTTTTTTTTTGGTTTCTACGATTAATATTATATGCATATGCCTACACATATCTGACCTTTATTTATTCATATAAACAATTGATTTAAATAAAATCAGCAAAATCTTTTATTTTCTGTTTGGTTTGAAGTCCATGAATTGTTGCATGTAGTATACTATTTATGTATGTATGTGTATATGTAGTATAGTATAGTATACTTAACAAAATAGTTAAAAGAAACTTTTTGGTCTATCTTACATTTTTTTTTACTGTTGAACTTGCTAACGGTACAATATAAGAACACTAATTTCAAAATCACGCTGTCATTACATGACACTGTTAATGTGTGCGTGACCTCAACTCACGTGAAACTTGCTATACCTGAGGTCATTAGGACCAATATGTTATATGAACCCGAGGCAAATCTAGCTTCGTTTTGAAGATATTATCAATTTTCATGTAAACTATTTATTGTGATTACTAAAGTACATTAAGCTCTTTTGATCGCGACGTTTCCATGTATTTTTTCAAGTGTCTTATATTGACAGACACAGCTACCACTCTTTAAACTCAACCTTTTTTTGTAAAAATAATCGTTACTATTTTATTAAAAGGGATAATTTTCATAAGGAAGCGAAAGTTATTCAAGTTTTATGTACAAAAATCAACGAAACAAGATTTAATTTTTTTTTATTGAATGTGACATGTTTTTTTTTTAATTTTTTTTTACTCGAAGTGTCTTTAGGAATGTGTGGTTAATATCTTTCGGATTCCTCGCGAGACACCTTGTGTTATGAGATTTTTGTGATGTTGAATGTACTTGACTGACTAATCAGCTCCTTTTTAGGAACTGTGAAAACGATGAAACAGTATTAAGTTTCTAAGAAAATGACGTCATAATTGTGTATGATCGAATTTTCTCTTTAATTGAGGTCTTGGTCATTTTAAAACCACCAAAAGCGTAAAAATAAGTGTTTATAGATGTTTTCTGCGTATTTTCAGATTAGCTTTTTAACTGTAAAAGTCGCATATTTTATATATACCCAATTGACTGGTCTGATTTTCAACAAACATAGCTAGTCACTGGCATCAATATCTGCCGTAACAAAACAGGCGAAAATATCTGACACGTCCTAACGGTGCTAGAAATAGAGTCGTGTCAGATATTTATGCGCGCTTTGGTGTGGCAGATATGAATGCTGGTGACTGAACTCTCGTGTGAATCCGGGCTGGGCAGCTAGTACAGTTACCGGCTTCGATATCTACCATAACAAAGCGGACGAAAATATCTGACGCGTCCTAACGGCACTAGTACTAGAGTCGTGTCAGATATTTATTCGCGCTTTGTTGTGGCAGATATTAATGCTGGTGACTGTACCATCGCAAGGGAGGCTATTTCCTAGGTTCAAACTCGTACAAAATAGAAAAAAAAGAGATGGTTAAATGATTTATCTGAAAATACTAGAAAAAATCAAGCTACGGCTTTGTGCTCACGACGATTTTTTTTCATATTGTAGGCATTTTACTTCAATTCAGGCATAGGTTATGTGAACCCAGAACCGACGCAGACACTAAATTACTACATGAACATATTTAATGAATATCATATTAAAATTTTCATATTAACTTCATTTAAGATCAACAAAACAGAGTCATACTAACTTTGCATACAAATACTCTGCTTGTACTTGGGTCATTTCATGAAATACTGGTAACTCTATGTCCTCATGTATATTTTAGTTAACTTTGAAGTTTACCTATTCAGTAATACTGAATCTTATTCCGTATTTCCAAATACTACACTGTAATGAAGACAAATATTAAAAATAATATGAAAATAATTTTAAAAAATGTTCGTTGTGAAGGCAACTGTCAGTCCCTAGTCGGTTTTCTACTTTCGAAATTAGTTCCGCAGTTTACAATAATTAATGTATTACAAAATAAAAGTAAAATATAATTACATAAAATAATTGGTCAAATACTGCACTATATAAATCAAATTTAAGTTAATTACTGTCCTTACTCTTATGCGTATAAATGGATAAATATTGTTGAATAATGTTAAAGTATCATTTACATAATTCCGTTGGTTACAAAAAAAATAATTGTGACGAGCTTTTATTGCCGACAGTGCTTTTCTTAGAACATCCATCAACTACTAAAAAGAGCCCAAAAACTCAGTAGGATTGGATTATTCTCTTCCTATGACTACCTTCTGCTTCGTCATTAGATCAGCTTGATCATACTATTTGCATTGCCACCGAACTTACATAAATATGCCAAATTTGATCTCAATTGGAAACCGGGAAGTAGGTCAAATTTAAATTTGACCTGAACATACGTTTTTACATTGCTACTTAAATAAAAGCTTGTAACAAAATCAGTGTAATTACAGTATCTTAAGACCAACTTTCTAATACATTCGATATATATTTGACTAGGGACTGACGAAAGTTACCCGAATCTCATGAATTCACTCACTTGTCAAATAGTGAATCGTCGTAACATTTATTTAATTTATCTCATGTGGTAAATACGTCGTTGATCTTAGATGGAGACGTGCTTTGTTCGTTTGCTTTGTTTTAAAATCTATTCTACGTGTCTTATATGTAAATATATGTACAGTTTATGTTTATGGACTGTTTTTGTATGTAAGTCTATTTAATGTTGTGTAGTTAGAAAGGGTGATTGCAATGGGGAAATAGTGAATCAGATTATTAGTGGAAAATGAGAATAGATTTCTAAAAATAAACTCTAAATTTCAAAGTAATAATATTACCTTGTAAAACTAAATTTTACCTTACAAAGTTACTTATGATAAAAGAACGACCGTCAAAATTACAAAAAAATCTGATTAGTTTTATGAAGTGATGTTATGGAAGATTTTTTATATTTAATTTAATGCCGATCACACCGAATGCGTGTGCGTGACGTGTACGTAGACGTGCGCGTTGTAAAGTACGAATCCTCATAAGAGATGACACACCGCTGCGTCCGCACACGTCACGCACACGTCACGCATGCGTTGTGTCATCTCTTATGAGGATTCGTACGCCACGCGCACGTCTATAAAGTAAGAGACAGAGCTTCACTTCGTCATAGATATGGGTGGTTCAACGGGTATCAGTTTCCTGTCGCATATTTTGAAGAATTGGGCTGCAGCGAGCGTACTTATTTGATGAAACGATTGCTTGTGATGCATTAATATTAAAGCTGAGACCGGTTGAAACACTGGTAGAATTACTCATATCAACAATATGCCAGTCCGATTCAGAATATTAGACTAAAAATTTACTAGAAATATATGATGGGAACTTGACTCTTACCATATACTCTGTTACAATTCGAAAACGCCACAAGTGCACCAATAATTGACTCACTTACTCCCATACAGAATAAACTCGATAGCGGAGAAGCGGGAACGCGAGGCCAATACCTGGAGCCCTACGTCCACCACCGCCGCCACCACGAACACCACTAACACCAACACCACCACACAGACCACTGTCAGGAGGTATGTAGCGCGTAAACTAGTTCGAGGTATAGTTTGATTATCACGCAAAGTGTATAGCTAAAGGGCGTATCCGCCGTTGATTAGTGTGGTGTTTACGCCTTTTGAGTCGTAGGGTATCGAATGAGCCAAGCTTCGTCATTACCTAGCCTAGGTACTATTTAACCTAAATGAAAACAAGTTTACGTTGCCTATCAATAGAATTCTCTTGTAAATCAATGTATTTATTGATGGAAACCAGAATGAAATCCGTATTAGCCCAATTCAAGTTGTAACAAAAGTGTTTAACTTGTAATTATTTATCCGTGTAAAAATGTATTGCCTACATAAAACGTACTGACAAAATAATTAAATTACTTTTATCCGGTGAAGGTTACCTTCCGAACCCACAATATTATAACATATTCGAATTTAGAAGGATCTACAAATTATATGTCGATATATTTCAGAAGATTTAATAAGTATTCTATGACAGTCAAAACTTCGACTCAGCTACCTCATTGTGAAATTATAATATATCCACATATAAAGGTAAATCACTACATTAACTTGATACAAGCATGCAAATAATCACACACCCTTTGAACTACACATAAACTGTTTATTATTTCAACCTTACACAGGCATTTTTTTTTGTTTTATCGTGTACTCAATAATAAGCAATTTTATATATAGTACTCATGTGCACGGATGGGTGCTTTTCTTCTGCCGCTTGTATGAAGTTATACTGTATTTCTATTGAAATAGTGCATCTTCCTAAATACCCAAAGTGCCAAGTTATAGTGTGACACGACTCAAAGGTATTGGTTTCTACCCTATCTGGTGCCGCAGCTGGTGGCACTGAGATGAAAGATACTTTTTTGCAGCAGTATTGTCAAAAAGTTCATTCGGCTCTGTGGCGCAAACTTGACAAATAATTATTTTTATAAATAGCAGTAGTTTTTCTGCGTAGCTCAATTATGTAAAATTATTGAACGATTTGAACGTGTGCAGTGTGCTACGTCAGTTAGAAAGTAATTTCGTAAAAAACTGTAGAAATTCTCAATCTGATAGTACCTGTGGTCGCGTGTGCCTTACTTAGCCACGAAAAATGGTGCCTTCTTTTATAACACTGTTTTTATAGTCTGTAACAGGCTTAAAGGCCATTTATTGAGTGCCAAATCTGTACAAAAGCTGCACAGTGGGTATCCTGCGCAGACCATTTTACGCACATATCTTAACATACTTAGTTGTACAGGTACATGTTTACGATTATCACTATCGGTATGGCGGTTGAGACATTTCAACAGCTTCTGACGCGTTTGGAGCGTCAGAACTAGCGATGGGCAACTTGTAATTATTCAAAGTGAAAGTTAAATTATAGTTTACTTAATTTATAGAAGTTACTATGCATTTCTGATACTTTTCTTAGCTGTCAGTTACCATAGTCATTCCTTAATAGGAATGACTATGGTAACTTTATCTCTAATTTCCTTACTGGCATGGAACTTCTGAATTTATACCGCTCATTGCTGGTCATTAGACCAAAGTATTGATAGCGTTTCATTTTTTAATCAGGTTTTTTACGTGTAAAATCCAATCGAGGATAATATTAAATGTAACTACATATTTATATTTTAAAAATATTTTTTTAAAGCAAATATTAAAAGTTCCTCATTACAAAAGAGAGTAGGTGACAAGTAGAGAGTAGGTGACCTGTCACCTACTTACCCTCTAAACAAAGTAGAAAATCGTACAGAAGCACTATTACTAAGACGGATTTAATATAGAAATTGGACTTTGTACTGCTGTTCTTCTTATGCACTGCGACTGTGTTATATCCACCTAGTGACGACCCTTCGAGAATCGTAAGCTTCTTACACATTTTCCCGATTATCTTCAAAACTAATTTCATTTAAAAAAAACGATTGTTGGGTTCCTTGATATTAATTAACAAAATGTGTGTCGATAAAAATATTACTTGGAAATTTGAAGTGTTGTCGATTATGACGCAAACGTTTCAGTGTGCCTACCATGAGCTGAGTTTACGATCGGCGCTAGCGAGTATCTCGTATCGAGAGTCAGTGCACCTCTCTCGCACGCGCTGATAGTGAGAAAGAGATGGACCGTCATCAAGCGCTCGATACTCGCTCGTGCCGAACTCATGGTAGGCGCACAGAACCTTACAAGCGAGTGTATCATATAAAGTCAGAGATATTACGAATTTTCTAATGCTGAAATGTTTCACAGTTTAGGAGCATTATGAAATTATTTCGAAATTGTCCATCGCTAGTCAGGACGATTATATTTGAACACGAACAACAACCTAATACATAATAAACGTTGTTAACTCGTGGGTTGTGTCCCACTGTAACATGTCAAACACGGTACTATACTATAGCATAGTGATATATCTTAGCTCCTCGGACGCGGAGAACAGTAGCAATTCGACTTCGAGTTCGGCGACCCCTACAAAACTGTCGCCCGGAAACATATTCAAGAATTTCTTCAAGTACTTTTCAATGATGTTGCTTGGTGTGTTTTGCTTGCAACGTGTCACCGTTTTATCAAATCGCTATTTATGTATGTCTCCTATTCTTTATCTATTTATTTATCCTTTCCTTCGTTTGTTTCACTCGTGTACTCTGTCATATTTACAAAAAAAGTGACATTACAATTACAACATCAACTCGGTATTCATTTGTTCGCATTTCAAAAGATAATAATTTGTGGATATAGCTGTAACTACTTCCTGGTAAACCAAAATCTTTTTAAACGACGAATGCATTAATAAAGCTTAAATCATACCAGTCATATCGGAACTTTAAAATACGTTAGTGTACATTGCTCAAATTTTCTTTAAATTTATTTTGATATAAATGTGATCATTAAACAAAGTAGCAATTTGATTAAAACTGACGAATAACTACGTCCTGTCACGACTCGTGCTGTTTTTATTTTGTTGTAAACATGTTAAAATCCCATACATTTACTATTTTGCCTTATACACCTCAAACGTGCCACTTACGCCCAACGGGTTGATTTCTGAGCGTTTGACCCCTCAAATAAAGTAGGCATTGTGAATTGTTGCAAAGGAATTATGACAGGCTCGCTCACCGTTTTGATATGTTTAACGATCTGTCTATCTACTACAGCAAATCTGTCATACAATATTTGTAGCGGCATGAATCTATCAATATTGTATTCACGTTAATTTTCAAAATATACTGTTTATAGCTCGCCAAGTCCTTTCTTGACACACCCATGGTCTGCGGGCGACGGAGGGAGGCAGCGGGGGCGGGTATGAAGCACACTTTCTACTCGCCCCCGCTGTCTTTCCCCCCGTCGCCCGCAGACCATGGTTGTGTCATGAGACCATGAGACCATGGTTTTGGCAAATCATTGCCAAAACGCTCATAAATACACCCCGAAAACATTTTCAGAAGGAGCTTGTATTTTTTTTCAATTATGTTAAAATATTGTAGTATTTGTTACAATGATGTAATTTTTTTTAATATTATTAAAATTGACGAGACAAGCTGCTTTTGAGGTCGACATACCATCCTATTATGTAAGTTAGTTTAATAAATGCGCTCGATATGAAGAGTCGTAGTCTTAACACTTAAGTTGTGATATTGTTTTGTTTAACAGCGATTTCTTTTGAATTATTTTATTTTTATTGCGTAACAATAAATGTGCATTTTTATTATTGTTTGAATAAGCCTCCGTAGTATTTTAGACGACTAATTTATAAGATCGCATGTATGCATGTGTTTCTTTTTATATTCATTCATAATAAAATAAAATCAAATAGCTGAGGCGTGGCTTCAGGATAATGACAAGGGAAGCTGAAGCGTAGTCATTTACTCATATTTAAAGAAAAGGTGGTCATAAGCCTTGCTTGGACAACCCGATGAGAATCGGCTTATATGGACGCCACGCCACTGCAAAATTTGTGTACTACATGTACATTAGTGAACTAAAAAAAAATTACTTCACAGTTCAGAAAAGTTTGCAGCTTCAATCATACTAAGACCTCATGTGTATCGATATTGTAGATCGTTCGTTCCTCCCGTACGCGACGAAGAGAGCGAAACACAGAGAAAGGCGCACGCCAAGCGTGTGAGGGAGACAAGGCGCTCCACCCAGGGCGTGACGCTCGACGAGATCAAATCTGCCGAGCAGCTTGTCAAGAAGAAGACTGGCAATGGCACTACAGAGGTAAGTAAAAGTTCGCTCTGGCATCTGCGATGGCTTGGTAGGCAGAATTAGGTTGGAGGACCACTTCCGCTGTGGTCATGAGTTGGACGTTTTTTGCTCCTATTGTTGCGCTCCGCAGTGTTTTCTCTCCATGCCAGAAAAGGCAGAGGTGGTGTCGCGTAAGTATCTCGGTAAGTATTGAAAGTACAGAGATAGTTATGGTTTTTTGCAGCAATTTTAGTTAAAAATCATATAGATAAAAAAATCCTTTGGTTTTTGAAGGGCTGTAAACTTGGACATACGGTATTGTTAGTAGTTCTAACAGCATATAAAAAAATCAGAATTAGCCGTTAGTTCGTGATTTTAGCGATTTCTAATGTCTGGCCTGATATAAACGCACTTCATTTTAAATTTTAACACTGTGTTTTTAATATATTTAAGTATCGAAACGTATCCGTCTATAACTGAAACATGTAATATTTTTAAGGATGTCTGCTAGGCGACGGCGGACATCATTTTTAAACACTTCACTTATTCACTTGCACGGATGAGTCTATCGAGTGTAAAGGCTTGACATTGGAAAATAAGATCTATGTCTCCTACACTGCCATTCCGATTGTAAGGGCACATATTCTCCGGTATTAAGGAAAATCGTGCCAAAAGTGCAGGTTCATAGTTGTGTCCGATTATTGGCTTTTTGATGATGGTAATGAAGCTACTACTTTCCCATCTTAGGCTGCCTAATCCATTGAAATGGGGCGGAGCGGTGCTGTGCCAAATTAACCAATCACGTTCCGTAGATTCGAATTTGCTTTTGCGGGTGTCAACAGCGACGCACCTTGATTGATCCATTTTGCGCAGCTCTGCTTCATTGAATTGCCGGCCTCATAAGTTCGGATATTGCAGGTCGACCACGCGATGAAGAGAGTGACCCAGCGTTATCCTGCACGGAGATATAAAAGCGATTGAATATAATTTTATGTCTATCGTCGCCTACTCTCTGTAGTCCGAGATTTGCTTAGTTTGAGACTAGGTCAATTTGCGTAAGATTGTCCCTGATATTTATTTACTAACGTAAAGTTCAATGGCAAATTATGAAAGCGACTCTTGGACGCGACGGTGAGAGTGAAATACAAGGGAAGGCGCATACAAACTCTTTATACTGGGGCCACACTATCGCGATTTGCGTTCGCGACGCGTGTTATCAAAGAATTCGTCCTATCGCGAATCATCTTCGCGAATACAAATGCCCTTCGCGCCGTTGTCGGTAAATTACCGCACATCATAGGGTTTTGGTGCGGCAAAGTTCGTGCGGTGGGTTACACTTCGCGCTCTTCACGTTCCAGATTATTACGTCCTAGTGAAGGTTTTTTGATGTGGCCAAGCACTTCGTCATGGATCGTACAAGTACTTTTATCGTGACAACGCGAACACGAATCATCGCTTGTGCATATATTTTTATAGGTAAACATGTAAAATGTAAGTCATACCATGACTATTTGAATATTATTTTTTTAGGCTCCCCCGCCGGTTAGTCCGAAGAAGGAAGAGCCGCCAGCACCGACGCCTATTGAAAATAACACGGTATGTCTCTTTCTTACAAAAAATAAACAATATCTTACTTACGTATTTTTATGGGTTAAAGGCTATCTCTTTGGGAATATATTTATGTAACTTTCGCGAAGCAACTAATTGGTTAAGGGGTAATAAGTAATAACTAATGAATTTTTACGATAGAATTTAAGTACATTCTTTAAATTATAATAAATCCTGGATATTGTTATTGTTTTTACATTTGAAGGATTTATCGAATCATTTCGAGTTTACCTAAACATTAGAATTGTCTGTAGTGTAAATACTTTTGAGTTTGATTTTTCTATAATGCTGTGTTCACTTCAGTTTGGTCATAATTCACCGACCCCCGTTGTTTGTATTTATTAATTGATTAACTTGACAATAATAAATAACTCAATTGTAATTAAAATCAATCAATTTGGCCACAATCATTACGCCATCGTCATTCTGTGTTACCATCGTTTTTATATGTCTCACTTTAACGTATACTTTTTATTACTACGATTTCAGTTTGTATGTATGTATCTTCTTCGAATATGTCCCTAATTAGATTTATCACAGAAAGTGTTAATTGAGAATTTAATCAATTTGCTAGGTAACACGTTTCTCCCAAATTCGAAAGTTTATAAACGATGAATCTAGTAAGAGTTGTAAGGCGTACGTTCCGTCTGGGGTGTCATTAAATCGGCTGTATTATCAATAAGGTATATCCAGTCAGATATACATATTCCGTTATTAATATAAATTATTGAATAAAAGTTTTATTTCATTAAATTACATTATCGACCCGGTGTCTCCACAAAATTTCACCGTTAGCATTATATTTCAACGTTAATAACAGCGTTTCTCAAAGTCGCCCCTGTCCTAAAGTCACCCTAGTACCGGAATGTCACGTGCGTTGTTTCGGGCAGACGCGGGAAGTAGCGGTCACCGTCGCGCTGGCGTGCGCGACCGCCACCGCCACCGCGACCATCGCCGCGCACAACGAGCGCCGCCCCTCGTGGCGCCTGCGCCTCGACCCGGCTAACAAGGTGGCTAGCGGGACGTGAGCAAACGCGTGCCGTTTCTTTCCGAAACATGGGGCGGATCTAGTCACCCCTTTATAGGGGATTAGTAAAATTTTCTTAACTTAAACTTTAGATTGACAATAGTTTGTAATTGCTTAGTGATTCAGTATGAAAAGCGATACTACTCGGATGACACAAGTCGAAATCAACGTCAATTTGAGATTTTATGAAACTTGTCATAAAGTCTCACTTGACGTTACTCGTATTTATCATAACACAACAAACGGGGCTTAATTGCGTATATGATTTCGACGTTTATGGATTCGACGTTTCGGACGTCGCGTTACGTCCTTGGTCTCGAAGGAAGGAAGGAAGGGTTCCTTAAATTTCTAATAAGTTCCAACACAAGCCCTGTAAGGGCACGGCACTAGTACTAGATAGACTATATAATATTTAATATCAGGTAGTTATGTCAAGTTATCAATTTATGATTTATCACACATTAAAAAAAACATTATTCGAAAAAAATATTATAAAATTAATAAAAATACAACATTGAATCCTTAATGAAGTAAAATCATATTTATTCGCGATTAAGCCCCGTTTGCTGTGTTGTGATAATGAGTGAAAATCGTGTTAGTTAAAATCAAGCGAATGAGGTTAAATCGTTTAAAACTATAGTTTGAAAGAACGACTCGGGAAACGGAACCGTGGCAACGCGGCACAGAAAAAAAACAACTGATTGATCCATTTATCTAAAGTGTGCGAAACTCAACCGCAAGCTGGTGAGGTGATAGGTTTTTCCTTTTTTAAATACTTACAAGCGTACGTCGCACTCCAGCGGGCATTTTGCTGGTACGTGAGATGCTAAGGTTCACAAATAAGTCAATCAATTTTCGAATTTTCAGAATAAGGTATTTGTACTTTGCATTTGTAATATGCGATTCCCCGCGGCGCGGGGTTGTTGGCTAGACCCCCCCCCCCCCCCCCCCGCAAATCAGGAGTCCCAGTTGGAGCCAAAAAGGGCTTACTGGCCTCTCGATTCCAAGAAATAAAAAAAAAATGCTGTTCCAAATTCCTTAGCAACTAATGCTATACGTTAGGTACGTATATATAGTGGTAACCGAACTAGCCGAGTATACTGACGACACGCGGCACCAACAATACAACGAAGACAGTCATAATGACGTATATCAGCTATTGATCTTCATTTGTTATGTGGCTATATAAATAGGTTTATTGCTATAAAAATCTTTACACGATAACAGGTATGGTTACAAATACTAAGTACGTATACTAGTAAATTAAGATGTTTTTTGTAAACCTTACCAAACGACGTACCCGCAAATTGCCCGCTGGAGTGCGACGTATTGCTTACAAGTCTTGTTTAAATCAATAATACCGCAGCATTAGCATATTAATTTCAAAAGGCAATTTCAAAAAACGGGTTCGCGTTTGCTCAAGTCTGATATATATTCGGCAACGTTTCGAGCATGTTTTGTCTACAAACCCTCAGCCGTATAGGCTTTTAGGTCACTTCGTTATTAACAACACGGTCTGCCGTGGCTTTGGCATATGCAACATGCATGCGATATGTGTCTATAATTTATATGTGCTAAAATATTAACATAGTGTTACCTGATCACCGAAAGACGTAAGTGACGTTGTCGTGACGAGAAGATACGTCCTTTTGTGTAATCAAGATAATGTAGTTGAAGTTTGTTTACCACTTGATGACGCTTTTTTTACTTCTCGATTGGCTTCGTAATGGCCGTCTATGGGCCTTACAGACTGCCGCATTTAGGCTGCAAAATTGCAGTTTGAACGCAGATCTTTTGCATTTGACATAACTGCAAACGCAGTACGCAGTCCGCTTGCAGTCCGCGTGCGACGGCAAAGTAGCTGCGCGATTGTAATGCAGATCGGTCGCAGTTAGTACAAGTACAATAGAGCTGCATGACAACTGCATTATAACTGCAGCCCGTGATTAAAGGCCCTAAAAGATTTTGTAGCGCCTCGTATTTTTGAGCCCTTTGATGCGCGTCAACCGAGGATCAATTTCACCAAGCGCTGTTATTTTAATGGCTGGTCAATTGGACCATCTGACAACCGTAATCAACCTCTGATCGGCCTTTAGCAATTAATAGACCTTAGTAAAATTGGGGCTTAGTTTTCTATACTCGAGTGGTGTTGTTAAAATTCTGGCCTTGAAGACTTTCGAAACTTCTCGACTCGCCAAACCTAACGGTTCAAGCTACTCCTACAAGATTCAAGGGTTGGAGGTTGAACTTAAGAAGAACCTTATAGCCTCGGAACTGTGTATGAGCTCTTTTAGATTTAGCTTGATTTCTTGAGGTCTTTACTAGCTCTGGTGTCTGGGTTCGGTAGTCGCGAATGGAGTCTTAGTTTACGCCTCAAAGCTGAAACTGACAACACTTTACCTGAGGTACATCATCGGCTTCTTCTTTAAAGGAAGAGACGGAGAGAAAAAAAGAAAGAAAAAATGAAATTTTCGTACACATATAAAGTAATTGTGTGCAAGCAAAAAAGTCCAAGTTCAGCTTATGCTACAACCGAGAGGCTGCAACGCTGGTTTCCAGCATGTACCTTCTGTGTGACAAACGCCCACTCACACAGGGCATTGGGCTATAAGACCGTTTGCACATTTTTTCGGGGTACGCTTTTAATGTTGACCGATTTGGCAGATCCAAGAGCGACAGCCATCTTGTCGAAAGGAAGTTTTTAAGTAGTTTCTTTGAGCATATTTTATAAATTTCGCTGTCAAACGACGTTGACAAACTTCGTCACATATCTCATCAGATATCTAAAAAGATATTGGTATTGCGGAAGCTTTTAATCAATCAATCAATCAATCAAAATATTATTTATTCAAGTAGGCCTAGTTACAAGCACTTTCGAAATGTCAGTTACATGAGAGTGAATGTTTGCTGGGAGACATACAATATGATCTAACATTTGCTGCAAGGATTAGGGAAACCCAGAAAAACTTAATCAGATCATTTAACTTAAGTAAAATATTATTGATATAATCATCATTTTAAAAATTAAAATAATCAATAAGATAAATCCCAAAAGGATTGTCAATGAAAAATAAATAATCTAGAATGTGTCTAGAATAAAATTCTAAATGTCAGAGTATATAAAACAATTAGGATTAAAACAATAATAATACCTTAGGTATTCGTTAAAATAGTTATTCATATACCTACATGACGCTATCATTTACATTAATCCCACGCGGCTTCATCATTCATGTAGTCTTGTGTGCTATAATAAGCTTTAGAAAATAACTTTTTGTTTCACAAAATTTTTGAATTTACCAATAGACAACTCACTTATGCTGCTAGGAAGTTTATTATAAAATCTCACACAGTTACCCATGAATGATGTCCTTATTTTATGGAGCCTAGTAGCAGGCACTGCGAGCTTATGCTTATTTCTAGTATTAATATTATGTATATCACAGTTCTTCTTAAAGTAGGTAATATTTTTATGTACATACATAATATTCTCATAAATGTATTGACAATGCACTGTCATTATATTAATGTCCTTAAACTTATCTCTAAGCGAGTCTCTATGGTTCATTTTATATATCGCACGAACACTCCGCTTCTGCAAAACAAATATAGTATTAATGTCGGAAGCACTGCCCCATAGTAAGATGCCATACGACATAATACTGTGGAAATAACTGAAGTACACTAATCGAGCCGTTATCACGTCTGTTAATTGACGAATCTTACTGCAAAAGCTGCAGAACTCAGTCTATTCGAGAGATTAGCAATATGGGGACCCCATTGGAGCTTAGAATCTGTTATAGCGAGAAAGACTGTACTATTAACTAGTTCCAGTTCCTTACCTTTAACCATAACGCTTGCTTCACAGATAGCATTGTTTACGTCATTGTAGGATCGTTGATTTCGTACGACTTTGAAAATTAGAGACGTATCATCTGCAAACAAAACTATCTCACGGTGGGTCTTTACAAGGTGTGGCAAGTCGTTTATATAGATAAGGAACAGGAAAGGTCCCAATATTGATCCCTGCGGCACACCCATAGAGACTAATGACCCCGGTGAACGCTTTCCATTCACGTCAACCCTTTGTATTCTACCATTTAAATAAGACTCTAATAAATTTAGTGCTGATCCTTTAACTCTGTAGTGGTGTAGCTTCCTGATGAGTGTCTCATGATTAACACAATCGAAGGCCTTAGATAAATCACAGAAGATACCTAAACCATCTCGCGATTCCTCCCAGGCATCGAAAATGTGTTTTACGAGCTCAACTCCGGCGTTGGATGTCGAGCGCCCCCGCGTAAAACCGAATTGCTTACTTATGCATCAAATTATTCAAATTAAAATGCTTTAACAATTGATATAGAATTAGCTTTTCAAAAATTTTACTAAATGTAGGAAAGTGCAACTTCCAATCTGACTTCAACTGATACTTTTAGTATCGTCTGATTAGCAATGGGCGGCTGACGGATGCAATAATGTTACGGAAACTTAAGATAGATAAGGACGTGTTAAATTTCGGGTACAAATTTTCTTAATATAAATATATGAGATATTACTTCTCGCTATTTTCATTCCTATTTATATGTTAAAGAAGTAAACCCCGTTATCTAACGCTCGGTTTGGGGGCAGTTTCAACAATCTGAATCGATAAAAGAAAGTTGATTTACTCACTCAAAAACATGCCAAAAAATCTGATTCATACTTAACAAAGCTAAGCTAGCAATAGTGATTTTTTAAATTATAATGAAATGAAATGATATTTTTAAAAGTATTTATTATTGTATGTTTCATAAAAAAAAACATCAATGTTTTTTAAAATTATACGAAGTCAAACTTTTCCGACTGCTTGTAAAAATCCATTTTAAATATGAAAATGTTTTTTAGGCCTCCACAGATGTAACTTGCAAAAGCTGTAGTTTTTTGTAACGCTCCATGCAGCTTTTGTTTACAATCCTGTTATCAATTTCAATACATTTTATTTAATATGTTTGTTAATTTTGCATGAATCCGATCAAATAGATGCAATGAATGAGTTGTCTCAAGAGCATTTCACAAAGGAAAAAAAATATTTCGACAAATATTTTTTATAAGTAATTATGAATTGGCTAATATGTGAAGCTACAGCACTATTTTAGTTTGCCCCCAAACTGAGCGTTAGATAACGGGGTTTATTAAGAAGCATTACTATAGTTGAATTTTTCTAACAACCGTTTTTTGACAGCCGTCATCCCAGTACAGTCGCGATGGCACGCGTGGCAGGCGTAAACATACTAGGATGACAGCTGTCAAAAAACGGTTGTGAGAAAAATTCAACTATGGTAGGTTTAAAATGCTAACTAAAAGCAATCATGTGCGTTTGACATTAAATTATGTCTTATTCGCGGTTTGAACATTGTATAACTTCTTTAAATTCCGAGCTACACCCGATGCGTGTGCGTGACGTGCACGTTGAACTTCGCGTGGCGTACGAGCTGTAGAGTGCGAATCCTCATAAGAGATGACACACCGCTTTCGTGACGTGTGCGTACGCAGGGGTGTGATATCTCATATGAGGATTCGTACTTTACAACGCGTACGCCACGCGCACGTAAATGTGCACGTCACGCACACGCATCGGGTGTGGCTCGGCCTTAAATCCTATGATAAATCGTAATCGTTTTAATGTTTGTTATTGTAAATTAGTATTGAACATAGTGATTTTCTAACTAACTTAGGTATATCCATATTAACAATTGTTCCACACTTATCTGACGTAAACCGCATCCGTCAGCCGCCTTTTGCTGATTAGATATACAGTCAGCATGGAATAATATGTAATAAAGCGGTAAATATAAGTAATAAAAATGTGTTGCGTTATATTTGGCGCTTTTGGATGTTGCAAACTACTTTATGTTGACTGTACAAGACTACTAAGTTCAAATTATAATATCTAGAATTATTTTTTACTAAATTTTTTACGTGTTTTATTTTTCTATTGAATAATGAAGAACAAAGAAAAAAAATAGCATTAAAAATTCATTTTGAACTTTGAAGTCGATTCTCAGGTCTCTATTTTAATAGAAGTATTACGTATAAAGCTATGCTTACTACTAACACATTTATAATAATACTGAGACCTTAGCATGTATTGAAATTGCACAAACGACTGTAAAATCAAAATTAACAGTTGACTCTTGAACATGGATGAATAAATCAATAGGACTATCAATTGCCATACAATAAACTGTTTCCCGATATTTACAACGCTATATATGTATGTAAAATCTATATGTACCTATATACTTTGTTAGGGTGACATTGATTAACTATTGTATTATGTCAGTATCCTTTTGTAACTTTAATACGTTCCATTGGTCAATTATAACAACTTTAATGATTAGTTGAAAAGCGCCGTCTAGTTTTAATACTGGATACCTGGGCCACGATACAAAGTATGTCGATTGACGGTCCCCTTGTTTTATTTATCAACGCTCTTAAATCTGACTGTATTGGAATCAGATGAACGTATGTCCATTGTCTAATCGTGATAATGCGATAAAAAAGAAATAACACCATGAACATGACTTAGAGCATAATTGTATTGGATCCGATGTTTGCTACGATCCTACATATTTCATGTCATTACACATTTAACGTTCGTTTGGTTCTTTGCCCTGTATGTGGTAATGATTTTTATGATTTTTTCGTATCAACCCCCAGTACTTAGAGTTTGGACTGTTGTATGTATCCCGCCATTGTGTTGTTTCACCATTGTGTTTTAAATGTTCCTTTTTCAATCAACATCAACATCACATATCATTACAGTCGTACAGATGAAAAACTCGCATGAACTTTATAAGATCACTGCACAAACTCGTATAGCAATCCAAGTTATATGAGTATGTACTTTATGGGTACTTTTCTTACACGTAATTACAAGAAGCTTTCGTTACTCGTTCGGAAGAGAGCTCAGAAACAGGACCCCCCGAAAAATTATTTAGATTTTATTTATTGTCTTGGATGTGTCGTTCATGCAGCTTTTTTACTGTACAGTCAGCAGCAGAAGTTGATATGCAAACCATATTCTTAAAATGATATACCCTATTCTACAAAAAAATAAGTTTGTACGGCGCGAGTTTTTTGGAATGTTCCACAAGAATGTTGCTTGAGTTGCATATTTTTTTGTATTCATTTAGGTCGTCAATTTTTTGTTAAGCCATGCATAACTATATTTCATAACTTTCTGATCATAGTGTTAGTATATTTTGGTTCGGCTTTTCAAGCGATATCAGGGCTCACGCCCGTGATTATCTTGTGTCACCGACTTCGGTCACGGCGTGGATACCTAGCTACATATATGTTTGAATTTAATATATATTGTTAAGGGCAGATTCGCAGCGGCCATGACATGACTGTTACTTAAGTTACACTCTCGTGGAATACCTCTATTCTGAGCTACTTTCGCTGTTGCTGATACCGATGGCCTCGGTATACTGATCCCGTCACTGTCACTATGTTGTATGCCTTTCCTTGAATGTATTTTTTTGTACTCTGTTTTGTAAGGTTTTTTTTGACAATTGACTTTGGACTGAAGCCAGGCGGCTGTTTCAGCTGTCGGACGAGCGGGGACGAGGTTACCATATTTGGAACCATCTGTCCCGCAGTGATTTGTAAGGTGTGCAATAAAGAGTTATTTTATAGTATGTGTCCGATGTACAGTTCGAGTTAGAGGATGCGGGGCGGCCGCGCGTGGCGACCGACGCTACGGTGACACTGCCCCTGCGACGCCCGCCGGCTGGCTCCACCGCCAACACAGCCTCGCCGCCCTCCAAGGAGGAGAGCCGTGCTGGTAAGTATTGTAGTAGAATACGGATCCCTTTGTTTCCCATAGTCGAAAGTTTTAATCAGACCCCGGAATTTTCGCAGCACTTTCATATCCACTCACCTGCTACATCAATTCAAAACAATTGCTATCGAGCTGCGGTTCTACGTAATGAGTTGTCTTTCTGTCATGCAGCGAATTAATATTAATTAAACATTTCCTTCTTAACCTTTAAGCGGTACACCCGCTTAAAGGTCATGAAGGAAATGTTAAAATCAATAAAGCGAACAAAAAAAAAAACACTGTTGCACCGTTCCAAGGATTATTAATTCAGAAATTCATTATTCAGAAAATTTTCTGAATAGGACGAGTGACGCTTAATGTGGTCGATAAAAAGCCTCTGCCCGGATTAGGGTTAACATGAACTTATTTCCCTAGGCGAAGACGAGAAGGAGCGTGAAAGCAGTTCGGAGAGCAAATCATCATCGAACGCGTCCCCCGCGAGCACGCAGGCGGCGCTGAATGTGATTCAGCGCAGGCGCAGGCCGAAGCGGCGCTCCACCGGCGTCGGGCACGTCGACATGGACGTGAGTGTTGATGCCAGTGACCCTTCTTTTCGCATAACTAGTTTCCCCGAACTGTTTCATTGGCAACTCTTCCTTTGGCAACTCACGCTTATTGGCATTTTTTAAATGTACGTATGTAAAGTTATGTTATAGAAGTTAAACAAACAGAAATAGATAATTGCAAAGAATAACTAAGTAGGAGATATAAAACAGTTGGAAAATAAATCAATTTGGGGAAAACTAGTGATAATGGCAAAAAAATTGAGGGTGTTCAACGACCTTTGAAAAGTTCGTTTCTACAGTCACAACACGTGATTTTTGGGCTACTGTAATGTAATTGGGCCGTGTAATGGGTTTAGCTTCGTGGTAAGCTTATTGATTGGATTATGAGTTTGGACCTGTAATAGTATCGCGTAGCGTGAAGCGGAAGATACTAAAAATATACACTAAAATTCAATACATTGCAACATTAAATAAAAGACAATCTAACTTTTTCTTACATTTCTGAACGTTTTATTTTGGTATCCATCTATACTATTATAAAACTAGAAGTCAACTTTATCTACATTAAAATAAATTTATCCCGACTACAGTCTGTCCACTGACGAAGTGATCCGTATCAAAACCTAACTAGATTAGAAATGCCGGAGCTATCATCATAATTAACCGCGTGGTAAGGTACTAAACTAGAAGTGACACGTTTAATGACCTCTATTCCGATCGCGTTCAGATACATCCAATATAAACCTTAGCGTATTTTGACCAAGATCTTATTTGGATTGTAAAAATCATCACAGCTTATATAATTTTACTCGGCATGTCACACTCGAAAGCAATATGTGCGATATCAATTGCAGTTGAGTTTAATGAGTGTTATAACGTTCAGTTAAAATATCGCTTTACTCGTTTGTGGACAGTAAGCTTTAGGGTTTTGAAAGTAGGGACTAATTCAATTCCTTTAATTAAAAAAAATCTTTCTGTAATGTTTGTTTCTCAATTATAGCATGAAATAGTTAAAGGCCCACTTCCCAGTTTCCGATTAGCTATAATTTGGCATTGTATATTCGATGACTAGGCAATATTATGATACCACCGAGCTTATCTGATGTTTGAGCCGGAAGGAACCTGGGGCCATTTCATAAACGCTTGTAACTTGTATTACAAGCGGAAGTATCTTTCCAACAATATGAATTACAAAAATACTTTGTAATACAAGTTACAAGCGTTTATGTAAGGGGGGCCCCGTTTGATGTTCATAGAAACTCTAATCAAATAACGCAATCCTGCAGAGTTTAGGCTCTTTACAATCATCTCGATAAGTAGTAGACGGATGTCCAAAGAAAATGTAATAGGGATGTTGACAAAATTTTAATAATTAGTCCGTCTTATAGATTAATAAATGTTTTATTAATCTATAAGACGGACTAATTAAATTGGACACGAATTGTTTTTCTTTTTTTACTTAATCAATAAATAAAGGCGATATATAGAATCAAAATGTCGGGTGACGTCATCCACTCCTAAACTTTAATGTGATTTATCTGTCAATGTTTTATTTTGAAACAGCAAAAAATACGGGTCCTATATTTTTGTGTTATCTAACTGACGGGCTAATTAGAATTTTGATTTTAATACCCAGTCATCGTGCCTATTCTAGACGGAAACTTATTATTGTTTTAGGACATCGTGAACGACCGCGGTGGGGGCGGAGAGGGTGACGGCGACACAGAAACTCTCCAGGTAAGACTGACATTTCAGATTCGACTCCAGGATTCATATCTAATATCCATGTAATTTTGTCACTTCATCCAGTGACCATTTTCGTTACTACGGTGTAAACGGTATGGTAGCAGTATTGGGCATCAATGCAGCGTCGTTATAAAGGTGGAAAGAAGTATACCGGTTGAAAGGATTATTCGCTATTCTCATAGTTGTACTTAAACCTTTATTAAAACGGTAGTCAACTGGTGTATATTCAGTTAGGTACTTAGTCACGGCGGCGCGCGCGGCGATGAAGACGACAGAGGTACTTAGCGGGGAACCAGTCTGTACCTGTATGAAAACGGTTCAGGTATTGAAAGACGGTACCGGAAGTGTTCTATTCAGCTACAAAAACATTTTTTTGTAGAATAGGTTTAGATTAATAAAATTATTAAACTTTCGTTTAGATTTCGATATGTATCATATGGTTTAAAACGATACCTTTATTTCCCGGTTATGTAGTCCCTGACTTGTTCTCCGATTAAGCATATACAGATTTGGAAAAATCCACCTGAAGTTAATTAAGTCGAATCTGAGAATAAAAATGTTGAACTGCTTTACTGAGTTTAATGATAATTTTTATTATGACGACCATAGTGAGGTACCTCAGATTGTCCGTTCTTTATTAGCAAGTATTAATTATTAGTTGAGACCTTTCATTATATGGTGACAGATGGATTTCGCAGTAGTTTGAATCCTTAACTTAAATTCATAATCATAACTTATTTCAAAGATTTCTTAGGCACGATGTCTTCGCGTACCGTAAAATAAATAATATTAATAACCTAGCAATCCAATCATATTATGTGACCAACTCGCTAAAAGCTGCCACAAGCATATTTCGAAACAATTTAAATTATATTACAAATCGCCCCCTATTATGGTGCGTTCCTAATCGTGACAACACGAAACCTTATATCTTGATTCGATTCTTACCTTCAAATTCAACTTTAATTACTCAACACAAACTTCTATTTCGAGGGATTTCTAAAGTTATGACGCATGGATACGCACAAGTTTGGCAGTGTAACCATAACGCACCCACGATTGTGTTTAAGAAGGCAACATGTTATTAGTATGCAGCTCCAAGGAATAAGGCAGTAACTACGTTTCGGATTCATATTAAACTTGCGTTGTTCCTATAGGTTAGTAAGTGTCATTTCTCGCCTGTGGCAAGTTTATGGTTTCTAAAAGCGTAATTATTTTGACGATCGTTTGATGCATACAACTAGACCGCTCGGTCTTGCTCTACCAGAATCCCGTAATACTAGAACTAACTATTTTGGCACAGCGATCCAAACAGGGTCTTGGTCGAAACGACAGCCCGCTACCTATCACGATGTCGTGCAGCTTCCTGTCAATTATTAACTTGAAGCTAACGCAGATCCGTCGCCACCATGTCTTCCCAGCGGTATCTGGGCTAACCGACTGGACAGCGACCAGTCGGTCGTCCCAAGTTCGCTCTCTGGACGGCTCGATCTTCCCTATCTTCCCCCATTCTCTGGAGGTAACCAAATCAGCGGAGTCTGTAAGAATTGTTATCGTCGATAGTATTGGATTCGGCCACCAACTCCTCAATCTCGGCACTTTTTCGTGTCCCCCATGCGCCATTATCTCTCTTGGTTGGTCCGAGGATCTTCTGCAAAATCCTTCTCTTCGCTACAAGGAGCTGACTTTCCTCTTTTTGGGTTAGTGTGGGGTCGTCACAGCGATACATAGGAATGGGTCTTAGTACGGTTTTATAAATCAGCACTTTAATATAGGCAAGTATTTCCAAATCATATCTTAATATCCGTTCAGGTATAGGTGCGGTCCAGCTGTATGTCTTTTTATTTGTTTCAATATGTGCGGTACTTAATGGGGAAATGAGGCGCGGATTAAAAACTGCGATTAAATTAATATAACCAAATTGTAATAACGCCTTGACACGAACCCATTGACAGGAGTGTCAATGTACCAAGTCTCAAAACCCTACTTACCGTTTTGCAGAAAGACATTGGTTTTTCAAATATTAACATGAAGCTAATTCACACTGTCCAGACTATACACGACCTATGCACATTGTTTGTACGAGTAGAGACTTTATCCCAGGGTCGTACCGTAACTTGTCACGCTATACAACTCAAAAAAAGTAAGTCGCCACAACATAATGACTCATAAAAAGTATTTATGTGTCTGATATTTTCCTTCGAAAACGGTTTCAGAAAATGTTATATTCAAACAAATGCGGCGTAAAGGGTGTAAAGCGAATAGACGCGAAATACATTACGTGTAATCGCGAGTGTAACTGAAACAAGTCTACATATTTCGACGCGTCTACATTTGTATACGCTTAGATTTATCATGTAGCACGCATAAAAAGTCCGCATATCTGTAACTGTCGTAAGCGCGCATGATTCGACAACCGGGGGACAGGTGGGCGCGCTGTCATATGCCCTAATGAGCTGACATGTACGAGTTACATTCGGATATATAATTAGAAGAGTATACCTTATTACATTTGGGTGATTCCACGGGTGTTTCAGCCGTTGTCAGACGAGAAATGTACCAAATTGTACGCTAATAAAAAAAAGTATTGTAAAGACTTACGAGAAAACAATAATTAACGTTTAACCGCCAGAAAGAAAGAAACTCGCAGCTACTTTATGCCTAAAACTCTGATGCGTTTGACATTGGCCGTGTTAGTATGTACGAGTATGTTAGTACGCTTGTGTAAATTAAATACCCACTTCCCGTTTTAAGATTGAGGTAAAAAGGGGCATACTTGTGTAAGTTCGGCGACAATGCAATGTTGTGATACCATCGAGCTGATCTGACGATGGCGCCAGAAGGTAGTCGTAACAACTATATTAATAATAAATTTAGAATCCTATGGTAGTTGACGGAAAGTTAAAGAAAAGTACAGTGTAATAAAAAAGTAATAAGTACAGTAAATGTAATTTTTGACAGACTGTTTTTTATTGTTTTATTGTTATGCAATATTACTAGATACGTTTCGTTCTTAAGATTCCAGCTATATAGCAGAGCCCTCTCAATGCCCTTAAGAAACCCGAAGGAGTAAGAAACCGTTGGAAAATGGCTGCTCATTTGTAACATGTCGAAGTATATTTGAGTCGGAAAGCTAATAAATAACGTTAGCTTTCCGACTCAAATATACGTGACGGTAACGCGGAGGTGTGATTTATTACTTCAGTTTATTTATATTTCAAAGCTTTATATGAAACATTGTCTATAATCATAAAGTTTTACGCCCGCTTTTACGTAGTATAATCTGGAAATCACCTGCGACCTTGTTCGAGGAGATATATGCAGCCGGATTAGTATAACTGGCCGAGAGGTCGCTTGTACACACAACATCACTCGTCATTTTCGCACTGTACTGAATGAAAAGGGAGAGACAACATTGTAAGCGACAGAAAGTCACGTCTTAGCTGTGCTTTCTAGCAAGTAGTAAGTAACAAGTAAGTGGCTTTAATCAATTATAGGCTTGTGTCCTAAAAAAAAGTTAGGTTATCAGAAAATATTGGACACGTTTTTTATCTTTCGTCAATTAAACAAAAAATTATGAAGCTATACCCGTTAAAGTTCCCCGTGACGTCAAGCCGTGCGACCGCTTCTCGCACGGCGTGACGTCATGGGCTCAGGCCTGAAATATCCGTTTTCCTAAAATGTATTTTTCGCAAAATGTCTGCTTTTCAGAATGTCAGCAATTTAAAGTTGCCTGTCTCCAAGAATAATAGTTTTTGTATAATGTGCGCTTCACAGAAAGTGCTAATTCTCAAAATGTCTGCAACGTCAAAACATCCGCCTTCTTATCACGTTGGCATTCCAGAAAAGTCTTATTCCCAAAATGTCTCCCAATCCAGGTCTTCAAATTTCATCTAAATCGGTTCAGTGGTTTAGCCGTGAAAGAGTAACAGACAGACAGACTGAGTTACTTTCGCATTTGTTAGCATTGATTTTAGTACAAAATTAAAGTACGAAAATCCCTTCATTCGGGTACGAAACCGGTTGAGAATGAAAAATATTTTGTTCTTATACGAAACTGGTTACGAACATACCAAAGTAATCATGCAATTAAGCCTTTACAGTTAAAACATTGATTTGAAAATAAAGCGGACAATATGGGAAAACAAACATAATAAGACGATAGCTTATTTAAAAAAGCGAACATTATGGTAATGCTGATATAACGCACATACTGAAATAGAATTGTAAACATTATGAATAGAAGACCTTCTAAGACTGCACACATTTTAAATTGAAGACATTGCGATAAAGCTGATAAATAAGGAATCCACACATTTTGAGTACGTAGACTTTTTGAGAATTGTACATTTTAGGAAAACAGATATTTCAGGCCTGAGCCGCATCCACTCCCAATCTTTATCTCGCGCGCTTTATCTCTGTCTTTTTTTGTTTTATTGTCAAAGGAAAAAATACGTATGCAATATTTTTTGATAATCTGAGGGAATAATTAGAACAATATATAATTTTCTTTATCCAGGAAACTACCATATTGTTTATGCAGGTTGTCATCAGATATATCGCAGCAAACAGGGTGCTCTCAAATATCTAACACGATTCTATTGTCAAGGCGTTATAGTTTATGTTCAGATATTTTTACCACACCTTTATGTACAGATATATTCGACGGCGACTCTACCTAAATTACAAAAGATGAGTTGGTTTGCCTGAACTAATCTAGTAATTTGTTTTTTCTTCCTACTTTTAAAAATATTCTTAGGGACAAATATTTACTATTTAGCCATTGATAGAGAAGAGTTTGCTTAAATACATTAAAAACTTCACCTATTGTGAAAAAAAAAAGATAATTTCTGGTTTCATTGAGTTCATACACTGAAATAAAATGGAAAACACATAAATATTTTTTAAATTTCCAAGATGTCGTCTTAAATAATATCAAAGAGGAGTTGGCAGGGTTACAAGGGATATGATATACAAACTTGAAAACTGAAATGTCCGGATTGTCATCGTAAGTTATAACGCAGTAACTACATTTGAAGCTTTCTGTAGTTAATGCCTTTTTCGTTTGGAATGGTCGTGAGAAAACGTTCATCGGCTACCAACAGTCTACCAATTCACGAATGTATTGCAAGTCACCAGCTGTTATAAAAATATAGCAACGTATCTACGTATTTTGCGATTCCTCTGTACTCAACACGCCTGCGTGTAATAACACCTTTTACGAGTAAGTGTAATGAAAAATAGGTACCGATGCTTATGAACAAAATGGACTACCAATTGTTCTTAAGCTTTAATGAATACTAGAAGATGCCCGAAACTTCGTTCGCGGATGAGAAAAAAATCATAAACCTCTTTTTTTCTTCAGCGTGAGTAAGAATTATCCTGTAACCTATAACCATATATGGATATCCAGCTACCCGTGTATAAAAATGGTTGATATCTGTTTAGACTTGTTTCTCCTGATTTAGCGTGATGTAGTCACAACGAGACAAAAAATCCAATCCACACAAAAATCCAAAAAATATTTGTTCAATTCTGTGTCCTCCAAATATCCGTTACAATCATTTTTGTGAAAATATCTTCAATGTACGGACATTTCATTTTTACAGCTTCATAATAGTATAGATAAGCGCACTTTTAGCCCGAGCCCGTTCGCCTGCGAACAATGGACGGCGTATTTTTAGCGCGCCGATTCGCTTCTGCGAATCCGTCAAAACGTACGTTTGACAGGTTTGAAATAGAGCGCAGATGCCGATATAAATCCACCTTGTTGTGACACCACTATAAAAGAACACAGGAACTGTGACACACCAAAACGTCTCAAGAAACCAATGATGACACACGAAAATTTGTATTAGCTTCATTAACTGTGGTCCATTTTTCAACCGTGAGATACATTAGACGTTGTCTTAAAAATGTAGCTACCTCTATTGTCGTGTAAGTTCCATGTGGTCGTAAATTTTACTTCAGATTTTTATTCGTTTAATTCTGGCCTTGACACGGTTTTGTCATTCGGTGGTTTTGCACTGGATGATAACATTAATTGGCATCGAATTCTTGACACTTTTTCTGGTCTGCAAATCGTCCTATTTCGTGTATGTAGAGTGCCCTAATAGTTCTGATTCTTACTTATATTTATAATCTATTTTTACCTTGTATGGCTTTATAAAAACTTCAAGATTTTTATTTATATTGGTATGATTGTAATTGGTATGATTTTTTTTGGTTTCGTACCCAAACGGTAGCAATTATACCCTGTTACCTCCGCTGTTTGCCTGTTCGTCTATCCGTCTGTCACATTGCTGTAACTCTTGAAACGATTATCGACATTTTTGGGTTCATTTTGCTCACAATCAATACTATCGATTTTGATAAATAAAAAAATGTGTCCCAAAAAGTTAGTTTTGTGTAGTCGTATCGGTATAGTTTGTGTGAGTGTCACAAAACGGACTGCCAAAGTATCATATTGAATGAGCTATTGCAAATTCAACCTTGTGATTTAGAGAAAATGGTATACACATATTTGTATGCGTTTTTTGTTACTTGTACATTTGTCCTGAAGCATTTGACTTAAACCACAGAGAATAAAGCTATTGTTCAATAGCAAGGACCATTAAAACAAGAGGACTGACACTTGACACACTTTGGTTCGAGTTCCGATCGCAAGGAGATATTCTTGCAAAAACTAGATGGCGCTTTAAAACTATACATTCAACGATGTTATAATTGAATAAAGAAACATAGTATAGTAACAATTAGTTCGCAAATAGCTAATAATAAATACATCGCAACATTTAAATCCTGTGTCACGCTTGCAAAGTTGATAAATTGTAAAAATAATTCTTATACATAAGATGGCGTTGTATATATCGGGGAACGGCTTTTTGTATGGCGACGGTCAGTCCTCTTGTTTTAATGGTCCTTGTTCAGAAGATAAATTATCAAGTCTCCTTAAAAAATCGTACAATTCCTACGCCACATTTGTCCAATGTTTTAAAGGCAATCTGAGTCGAGTTCTATTTACGTTTGAAAATGCGAGGTCGCTTACAAAGTGCGAAAGGGATCCAGTTCTGGCAACTCGTGTCGTTGCGGTGTAATGTAAGGGTGACGGTACACCCGCCGACAGAAATGAAATGTCGCCATGATGAACGCTGATGTTCTGTTGTTTTGAATACCTTAAGGGGCTTACAGCTCTGAATGACCTTCGATCTGTAGCTCTTAGCTTTTCCGTGGTGTGTATGTCTCATCATGTTTACAGCGACCGTCTTTACCAATATACTGTTTCAATTTATCTATAAGAGTCACCGAAACTAAGATAAATGCCATCAAACTTTTTTATTTTACCCCGAAAAAGCAGTTTTAGCCACTTTTCTCAAGAAATACACCCTTTTAAAGAAAATGCTTGCGTAGCAAGTTAGGTCTTTTGATAATGAATAATTAGGCATAAGTTTTGATTCTATCAAAGGTTTACTGAGAGACTAGATACGCAATCTGTATTTTTATAAACCTCTCTGTAAAAATCCATAATGAAACACATAGAAATATATTCTAATTTTTGAATGCAATGAACTGTTAAATAGAAACTGAACTATCATATTTTGAAAGTATAAACGAAAGACTAGATACAAAACAAAAACCATGAAAAATGGTACATTTACGCTTCGAGCCCCTTAACGATTACTCGTTTTTATACGTCCGACGAAAACAGAGGGGTTATTAGTGTCTGTGCCTCTGTGGCATCGAACCGATTTGGAAAATAGATTTTTTTGTGAGAACGGTGACTTCATCGAGTGTTATTAGCTATGGTACAAGAATATCAGTTCAGCTGTTTAAAAGTTATCAGCATTTTAATAGATGTGTCTGGTAGTTTTTGGGTGGGTCAATCTTGTAACTCAGGAAACAATAGTGACAGAGTTACTTAGGAAGATGCTAGTAATCTAGGCTATGAATATACCGACGAGATGGGGCCTTTGACTGGCTGTAAGAATCATAATTTTGTTGCATTTTTATCGCCCAAAATCGTAATTTTAAAAAGTGACTCAGTAGATGTGACCATGGCAACGAGTTACAGAAAAAAATTGGTAGACACTTATTCAATTATTATTAAAAAAAAAACAAATGACGTTTATCTTGCTTTCGGTTAATCGTGAAAATAAACTAAAACAGTACATAAATAAAGGCGGCCGTTGTCAACACAATGAGATATATACGACATGGAAAAGTGACGGGGTACGGATCGAAGGTCATTCAGAGCTGGGAGCCACTAAATGTTAATGTGGAGTGGAACATGTCTGGTGAGCAGCTAGTGTTATTTTCCGTTAGTGAATCATTTCTAAAATTACATAGGTACTCATTATTGTTTCAAAAATGAGGCAGCTAATGAAATGAGCTTGGCACATTACATTTAGCATTTTGGTTCGTGTAGGCAGAATCTCACGGAGATCTTTATTAGTAACTTTGGCAGAACTTTAAATGGCCATTACGAGGACATGATTAGTAACAGAGAAACGTGGATGTTTTGAATACGTACAGTCGAGGGCAAATATAAATAACCACAAAAAAATATCCAAAATATGGGGACATAAACCTTACTGCCTTAATAATAAGACCTGTATACATATTTTTGAAACTTTGCGGTGTATACATATTGATGCCCTTGACTGTACCTATGATAATGTATATGCATATTTTAAAAATGTAACTTACCTACTATCTTTAGGGTTCCGTAACTCAACAGGAAAAAACGGAACCCTTATAGGATAACTTTGTTGTCCGTCCGTCTGTTCGTCTGTCAAGGCCCCTTTTCTCAGAAACGCGTGGAGGTATCAAGCTGAAGAAGTAATATCAAATGCTCAAGTCTGTAACCCCTTGTAGCTGTAAAAAAATCAAACTTCTAAATCAACGCAATCAAAAGATACATTGATTAATAAAAAGTGTTTTATACATTTTGTATACATAACTATAACTTATATACTCTTTTTTCTATTTTATACATATAATTAATTATTCAAGGCAACTTGGCTGGAAGTATGGATTGTTCCTATATTCCTTATACTAAGCCAAGAAAAGCTTACAAAATCAAATCACATCGTTCTAAATCAACGCAATCAAAACATACAGTGATTAATAAAAGTGTTTTATACATTTTGCATATGTATGATTAACTTTTTTACTAACTTTTTCTATTTTACACATATAATTAATTATTCAACGCGACTTGGCTGGAAGTATGGATTGTTCCTATATTCCTTATACTAAGCCAAAAAAAGCTTACAAAATCAAATCACATCGTTCTAAATCTACGCAATCAAAAGATACAGTGATTAATAAAATGTGTTTTCTTAAAAATTGCAGTGGCGTAAAAAACCTTTAGGTTAATTCCAGTTGTCTTAGGAAATAAAGAGATATTTGGGATGAAGGTAGCTTTTATAGCACAACCAATGAGAAAAGTCGTATATCTTAATTCTTTATGTCTGTCTGTTTTTATCAGTATCCAAAATAGAATTCCTTCTAATAAACCCCCCACGATGTCCATTTTGCTGAGGTGCAGGGCTCTGCTATTATATGCATTTCATAGATGCGGCCGTTTATAACGTATATTGTGATTTTGACACCTTAATCTCCCTGATAGATGAATTACTTACATACCAACAAATTTGTGCGGAACTCTCGGTGCGCGAGTCCGACACTGCCGGTTTATTTTATATTTCATTCATTGTGTCGATTTACGAACTCATTATATTCTTTATTGTTAATGTTTTTAATTTATAAAGCTTCTAAAAAAAGCAACCTGAACCGTACAATTTTTAATCGCAACTCGAATATACGCGCTGATGCCTTGTTGATAGAGTCAACGCAACGCACATTAAATTGCACAAACAGCGAGTCAAAACGAATTACTCACACTTGATTTAAATCAACTCGTGCGTGGCAGCGATGTAGTGGAGACTCTGAGAGTCAAGTTAATTCGAATCAAGAATTACAAATACGCTAAACTTGACTCGATTCGACTCACTCACTCGGCAGCTGCTGCCGCGAGCTCACTCTAGTTTAGATTCGAATCAGCGGCCGAATCATCTCGAGTTATCTGAAAAATCGACTCGTAACATTGCTGATTTGACGTGTAAGTTAGGTAGTAACTGATAAGCGATCCGTGTAGAAAGGTTGTCAACACTTTCACTGCCAAGCTTTTCGTAGCGCTACGCATTGTCCTCTACATAAGTACTCAGAAAGGCATGGTAGCGGCTACGCGTCTACGAGCACAGCGCCTGCCAGCCGTCTTCCTGGCAGTGGATGTCTTAATACAACCAAAGAAGAGTGTGACTGAAAAAGTAACCATATGAAACTATATCACAATGGTATCGTATCTGAACTAACGTTTTTATTACTTTATAAAAAAAGCGGCCAAGTGCGAGTCCGTCTCACCCATGAAGGGTTCCGCAGCCGTTTATACAAAAAAAATGCACTACGGATGAAAAAAAAATACGATATGAAAAAATAACACTTATAA
Organism: Hedya salicella; assembly: GCA_905404275.2. Lineage (NCBI taxonomy): Eukaryota > Metazoa > Arthropoda > Insecta > Lepidoptera > Tortricidae > Hedya > Hedya salicella. The sequence continues at coordinate 9,057,750 of FR990096.1, read as the reverse complement.
AAGAGCGTATCTCCCCGGCACTTACGTCCTTTGGCTGAGAAGCGCAGTTTTTTGGCTATAACTTAAAAACGGTATGTCCGATCATGTTGAAAATAATTTTCGTTGGAAGTATTTATTCAGTTTTATATTTGTAATTTTTTTCATATTATTTGAACATACCGTTTAAAAAATAGACAGAGGGGGACGACGACGACGACGACGACGACGACAATATTTGCTACTTTCGGAGCGAATATTTCGGAAAATATTCACTACATCAAAAAATTTTTTAGAAACCTCGTAGTGTTTTTAGAAGAACTGTCGAAATATATGCCACACATTGATATTTGATGAATTTTCCCCCTTTGATGAAGAATCCCCCCCCCCCCCCCCCCCTAGAAATATATATATATTTTATTTAACTATCAAAGTAAGTAGTACAGACGACACCTATGCTCCAAATTTCATCAATGTACATCTTATAGCTTTTGAATAAAATGCCTGTGACATACGGACGGACAGACAGACAAACATGACGAATCTATAAGGGTTCCTTTTTTGCCATTTTGGCTATGGAACCCTAAAAAGTGTCTTATTTGACCTGCCAGGCAACCAGACTACTGTTGGCTTTTATAATTGGTACACGCAGAGGAGACAGATTCTCCAGATCAATGTAGAGTTTTCAGAGATGTATCCTACATCTCTGAAAAAAAAAATGTTTATATTTTCTCTAGGCGTCACGACCATTCCCCTGTGATTACTATAGAGAAGTCAAAACAAGACATTATGTAGATTAAAAAAAAAACCGCCGTGGAATACCTAGACTGCACAAGAAGCTTTCACCATGACTAAAACACCCGGCCGACAAGGAAGCGTTATAGTGCTTTTAACATAAAGGAGAAGCATAAGTGTGCAATAGTAGGTTTCGAAGTTTTCTAAATCTACACTATTATTAATTTGTAAAAATGAAATGAATATATTAAAAAATATATTGCAATGGACTATTTGGAGCTCGCTAAATCGAAAAATACTTTATTTTTTAATTGTTTGTATGTTTGAATGTGTCGTGGCTTCATCAAGCCAAATCGGCTAAACGGATTCCATCCAGCTATAATACCCGGATATCCACGGATAGGTATAGGATACTTTTAAACTGAAAAAAAAAGAGGGGTTATAACTTTTTCTCCTCCGCGAACGAAGTTGCGGGCACCTACTAGTATCAATTTGGTTGGAAAGTTCTCACGATTGAAATTAAAGGGACAATGAAGCGGTTCAAATACAATAAATGGGCTTGGGCTACTATGTCACGCTGGCCTGCCGCCAGCTTCGTGACGGTCGCCACCGTGGGCCGGTGATCCGTCAAGTGCGATGGACCGACACGACTTTTAGAATACTATTTGTTCATGTCTTTATCGTGCTATGTCCGAGTATATACTAGAGGATGCCCGCAACTTCATTCGCGGAGGAAAAAGATATCATTACCCTGTAACTCGGTTCACCGTAGTCGAGTAATAAATATCCTATAACGGTCTGTGGCTAGCTACCCGTGTACCATAAAATGAGGAAATCCGTTTCGCCGTTTTGGCGTGATGATGATGAAGCTAAAATCCTTTTAAATTGTTTTATTTAAAGACACGTAGAGATATACTAAGAATCCTAAACGAAATTATATTTTTCAGTGGCTAAGTTTGGTACTATTTTTTTTCGGTTTTCTTATTTCACCCCTACACATACATATGTATGGAAATCACCTACATAATGTTATTGGAGAAACATATGGTCGCATGAGTAGAGTGAGAGCAGCTAAATACTTTCGGGTCAACCTACGTAATTTTATTACATACAACATGAAACATCCTACCTTCAATTGTTTTCTCATTGTCGGAGCTTTTGGAGAAGACCTTAAGATACATGAAACTGAAATCCCAAAATACTACGCTCTCTCCCACTCCAACTTCTCCTGGTTCACAGAATGACTTAAGTGTCATGATTTTGCCATTAAATTATGTCCTTATGTAAGCCAGCCTACGCCCGTTCCGCGCATACCCACGGGCGAATCACCAAATGCGATCTCCAGTATTAATATCAGACGTTATTATACGTCAACAATGTTCGTGCGGTGGCGTCATGGCCATGTGTGGTCCAGAAATATACTGAAGTTTGAAATGATTGATAAGACTACGGAGGGCAATGAGTTGCAGGATACGAAGCTTTGCTTCTTTATTTTTGTGTATCATCACTAATAGGATTTACCTGCAACTTTATCCGTTCGTCGTTTGCGTGTTACCACACCAATCGATAGATAGGATAGACACCGTCTATCGATTAGTTAAAATCTATGGCAGTGGCAGAAACTGTCGATCGATGTCGACCAAAATATTTTTGCATCGAACGATGGCATCGATCGACGATCGACCCTATTAAATTATGAAATGCTTTAATGTCACCGATTAGAATAAAAATGCTAGGGAAAGTGTTTTTTATAACTTAACAATAATATATAATAGAGGATGTCGTGACAGCAGTAAATAATAAAAACAACACTTCCGTGCTAGATTTTTGCTACATGGATGATAATGTTTTTTAAGGCCTCCGCCTTAGTTTTTCATCAGTCCCTATCTGAGGCCTCTTTCGCCCAGTAGCTGAGGAATACGACCAAGTCGTCCCACCACCTCTGTCTAAGCCTCCCTCGTCTGCGTCGCCCATCATGCTGCACCCACTTAGTGGCCACGCTCGCCCATCTTTTCGGGTGCATACGATAGACGTGGCCTGTCAATCCCACATGAGCCTGGTGGATTTCTTTGCCTGCGTCAGCTCAGCGTGTCTTGGAGCGTATAGCGTCGTAATCCTTATGCGATCTGTTCTTTTGACCCCTAAAATATTGCGCTCCATGGCCCATTGGCAAAGTAATGAATAATAATAGTATTATTTATTGACTTCACTACAAAGTTTCACTAAATAAGGTTTAATATTTTCTTCTGTTTCCGCGATTATTACTCATTGAAATAGAACAATTTGACGGATTATATCGCGTATATTATCTCATTTTAGTTCCCGACGTTTCGGAAGCTTTCCAGCTTTCCATGGTCACGGGAGGACTTTTATTTCAATAAATACGGTTTGTTAAAAATATTACAAATAGATATATAGGTACTATTCAAAGCTAATGCCAGGGGCCCGTTTCGGAAAAGCTTGTAACTTGTATTACAAGCGGAAGTCTCTTTCCAACAATATGAATTAAAAGAGACTGACTGCAAGTTTCACTTATTTTATGCTTTTTGTAGACTTCGTGCAACTTTTGACGTGAGATTTGGGCTCACCTTTTGTACTTTCATTTTAAGTGTCTTTCATTTTCATAGTACTTAGGCGATTGTAAAATAATGGAAGTAATTTTCTGCCCTTGCGTCGGGACATTTTACTGAAAAACAAAGAAGTTAAAAATATCAACCGGTCCTGAGTCATTCGACTTGCGGAAATTTACTTTTTACGAAACGGTTCCGGTTCGGATCACGATTGCAAATAGAACTCGCGACATTTTGCACTCATCGATTTACGAAATCATTGTGTTCCCCGCTGATTGTTTATTTCGAAGGCCTTAAACTCTCACGTTTTCTTTGCATTTTCTGGACAAAAGCATTGGATACTCCTGGCTAAGCCATGCCATCAAGTCGGAAGAACCATAATTGTATTTGTTCAACTGTTGTACGTTAATGTTGCGTCACCAGGCTTGATAAAATCCGCAACGAGTAGGTGCGAGGAAGTCTTGGCGTACGCGACATCGCATATAACCTGCAGGAGAGTAGGCTGCTATGGTTTGGTCACGTAAAACGACGACCATCCGACTAAATATGTAGGGAACCTGGCACTACAAAGTTCCATCCCCGATGGAAGATCCAGAGGCAGACCCAAAACGAAGTGGAAATATGTAGTGTAAAAGGATATGGGTGAGTGACAAGCATCCGAGGTCGATTTCGAAGATAGGGCGAAGTTGAGAAGTAAAGTAAGGAAAGCTGACCCCACCACCATGTGGGATAATGCATAGAAAGAGAGAGTTGTACGTTAATGTTGCCTATAAGAGAGAAAAGGGTAATTTTATCGTATCAGTGAGCAAAATCTTCGTTTCTACACGGTGGGAACTATAGCTTTACAAGTTCTTTGGTGACACTCCCATGGTCTGCGGTTGACGGGACGGGAAAGACAACGGGGGTAATGAAGTGTGCGCGCGGCGGAGCACGATAACTCGGCCGCGCGCACACTTCTTACTCGCTCCGTCTTTCCCCCCGTCGCCCACAGACCATGGTAGTGGCAAGAAAAATCTTGCCAAGCTATAGTAACCCGACAGACTTTAACAATCATCGTAGCGAGCCTAATTGGAGCATATAAACTGGTATAACATGTAATCTGAAAATGCGTAATTTTTGGATATAAGTATGGAATTACTTTCATAAATTCACCATGTGAACCACGGAGTGTGATGTATTTGCGAGCGGATGGGTAGTACTGAGTAAAGAATATCTGAAGTTCTGCGAGGGGATGGATGTTCATGTGTCCTCAGTTTTAAATTGTAAATGTTTATTTAATTTGATAAATGTATGTTTTTTTATAATTTCACAGTGCTTTGGTTGTCCGTTATGCTGTGTAATTAATTTGAATAAATAAATAAATGAGTTGTTCTATCGGCATGTATAATTAAATTGCCGCCTTAATATTAGTTCTTGATCATTTTATAATTACCAAAAGCTTAAATAAGTCCAAAGATCTTGTCTGCATATTTTCAGAATCGACGCATAATTTATTTTGACTACAGGAAACTACCCAATTGTAAGTGGTTTAATATTCCGTTGTAGGTTTAAACTACGAATGTAAAATGTCTATATTTTTCGCGTCGTACAATGTGACGTCCTGACTGAAAATCAATCCATTTGTCTTTCATTATATCCTACGCAAACAGTGTCAAAATCTATAGTCACCTCGTAAACCGTTAATCAAAAGTTGGCAAAATATACGTCTACGCGCTATGTTTTTCAAGGCGCATTTTAGAGTACCATGTCTTAAAAGTAAAAACCGCGATGAGTGTAATTCGATTTTAATTAATTCGTAAGTTGGGTATTTTATAAGTTACTAGCTTCTGCCCGCGACTTCGTCCGCCTTAAATTCATTTATCGCGAATAAGGTTATTTTTCTGGGATAAAAAGAATATATAGCCTATGTCCTTCCCCGGGATACAAACTAACTCCATACCAAATTTCATCCAAATCGGTTTAGCGGTTTAAGCGTGAAGAGGTAACAGACAGACAGACAGACACACCTTCGCATTTATAATATTAGTATGGATGAACGTTGCAAGTCGTTGAAAGATTCCCCCTACGTAATAATAACTTTACACCATTGATGGGATCTATACTATTGTATTATAAAGTTGTAAAAATAAAATGGCTGTTCGAAAATTATCTGTCACTTTTTCCTACTTGAACGAAGTTGTGGTTACCCTTACAGTGACATAAAATCGTTACATTTTCCGAAAATGTAAACGCAATAAATTTCTCATTGTTTTGGTAGCGTTATACACATTGGGACAATGATTTTGGTAATAATGCCTTGAAAATTTTTGCATTCCTGCCAAGTGTAAGACAGAGTACGTTCTAAGAATTTAACATTATGCTTAAAAATGTGCTCTTTGGGAAAGTACACAGTCCTAGACTACGGAACCGCCTACGCGTGGTCCGAACCGTAAATTGCCGTTTTTTTCTCATCGACTCCTCGTCATTATTATCATTAGAACTGTCTCGACTATGACGTTCGTTCGTGAAATTAAAATATGTGTTGACGTTGCTGATGTAAAAATAATAAATTTAGAGCGAAAATTAGATAACGCGCAGTATTTTGACCATAATCAACTAAGACGTATGTCTCATTAAAACGTATTCAGTTGTACCGTTTCACTCACGCACGGATAAATTACGATTATGATATTTATTTCGTTTCATCACACTGTTGCGGCTATTTTACCATGATATTTATTTCATGTTTATCACAAGAGGTGTATTTATACTCTTTTCTCCAGATTATTACATATTTGTTTTTTGTTTACTTTAGTTTGAGAGAGTTTAATCTGTACCGTCTTGCGTCAAATTGACGGCAAAGAGGCTTCGTCAGCTAATACCACAAATCGTAGCAGTACGATGACATCACTCATTATACTCTTAGTTATCACAAGAGGTGTTTTTATACTCTTTTCTCCAGATTATTACATATTTGTTTTTTGTTTACTTTAGTTTGAGAGAGTTTAATCTGTACTGCCTTGCGTCAAATTGACGGCAAAGAGGCTTCGTCAGCTAATACCACAAATCGTAGCAGTACGATGACATCACTCATTATACTCTTAGTTATCACAAGAGGTGTTTTTATACTCTTTTCTCCAGATTATTACATATTTGTTTTTTGTTTACTTTAGTTTGAGAGAGTTTAATCTGTACTGCCTTGCGTCAAATTGACGGCAAAGAGGCTTCGTCAGCTAATACCACAAATCGTAGCAGTACGATGACATCACTCATTATACTCTTAGTTATCACAAGAGGTGTTTTTATACTCTTTTCTCCAGATTATTACATATTTGTTTTTTGTTTACTTTAGTTTGAGAGAGTTTAATCTGTACTGCCTTGCGTCAAATTGACGGCAAAGAGGCTTCTTCAGCTAATACCATAAATCGTAGCAGTACGATGACATCACTATTTATACTCTTAGTTATCACAGGAGGTGTTTTTATACTCTTTTCTCAAGATTATTACATATTTGTTTTTTGTTTACTTTAGTTTGAGAGAGTTTAATCTGTACTGCCTTGCGTCAAATTGACGGCAAAGAGGCTTCTTCAGCTAATACCATAAATCGTAGCAGTACGATGACATCACTAATTATACTCTTAGTTATCACAGGAGGTGTTTTTATACTCTTTTCTCAAGATTATTACATATTTGTTTTTTGTTTACTTTAGTTTGAGAGAGTTTAATCTGTACTGCCTTGCGTCAAATTGACGGCAAAGAGGCTTCTTCAGCTAATACCACAAATCGTAGCAGTACGATGACATCACTCATTAAACTCTTGGTTTCAATCTTTTGCCTTTCTTCTCGACTGTTTTAATACGGTATTACAATTACAAGAAAAATAGAACTCTGCAGTCCTTGTGCACTGCGTTCCAAGCCAACTCTAGTTGGTCGCTTATGGCATTCCTGCTCGTGAGTTTGCGCTCCCCCCACTGTATCTGACTGCTGGTAAGGAGGCCTAGCCAGACCTACCCAGTTCAGTCAGATTTTAAAAAAAATAGAGACATGAAATGAATAGCTCTACTATAACATTTTTACCAGATGGACTGATCAACTAAAGTCCTCATCTTCCACCAAGTTTTGCTCAGTCGTAAGGGACGCAATGGACAGAACCACATGGAGGCAAATTATCCACTCCAACGGTAAAATATCCGATGATGACCACGATCCTCAGTCATGGGGGAACGACAAGAGATGATGACTATAACATTTACAATGAAACTAACCGCCTACTGGCCAAATCGCAAAAATCTATACTAATATTATAAATGCGAAAGTGTCTCTGTCTGTCTGTCTGTCACCTCTTCACGCTTAAACCGCTGGACCGATTTGGATGAAATTTGGTATGGAGATGGTTTGAGTCCCGAGGAAGGACATAGGCTACTTTTTATCCCAGAAAAAGACCTTTATCCGCGATGAATGAATTTAAGGCGGACGAAGTCGCGGGCAGAAGCTAGTATAATATATAGCAAGGGTCTAGATGAAGGATATGTACTAATATTAGAACATTGTTAATAATAACTACATGTTGCTATAAATACCCCAGGAGTATTATTACAAATCGCGTAGTAAGCGTCGAGGGAAGTTGTGGCCAGTAATTAAATAATGGCCAGTTATTGGAGAAATACCCTACCTAGTAGTGTTGTGAGTTAGAGCTAGATACGACTTAAAGACTCAAGCCGTTAAGACTCGCGAGTTTTTAAGGCTCGGCGGCCACTAAGGTGATTTCTTGCAAGTCATTTAACACACAAAACATCTGTTGTAAGAAAATAGATATCGCCGGCCCAAGCCTTAAAGGTTCGCGAGTCTTCACGATGGAGTCTAAATCTAACATCACTACTGCCTAGTTAATAGGTTTCGGAATTATATTAGTTTGCTAAGTAGATAAAGAGGTTATCAGGACTAATGAGGTTCATTGTACCCTATTTATCTTAAATAAATGAATAATAAAAGATGTTTGAGACGTATGGTGCGAAGGCGTTGCATCTTAGAGCTTTAATTACCCCGTTCCAGTAGCGTAGTAGCGTAAAGTACCTATCTTCAATAGTCCGATTTAACTGGATCCAGAAACAATCGAAAGCCGCGTCCGAATAAACCGGCGCGCGCGCCTTTTTCTGTCCGTTCGTTGCTCTAAATATAAATTCTATTTTCAAGTTTACACGCTTTATATTCGTTGGGCGCTGTGACCCAAATACGCTCGTGTTTTGGGTTGACCGGAGTTCAGAGTTTTGAAATCGCGGGTACAGATTGAACTGCGAGTTTGGAACGCTTGTTTAAGCGTCTCGGCTGGGACTTGTTATTTATATTTTTCTATGTAGTCTCCAGGTACCAAAATAATGTATTAAGGAGAAGAGCAATTAATCACAAAACGCCTGATTCAAGTTCTAGAATTTTAATAAAATTTACGAAAATTTCGTAACTAAACGAAAAAACGAATCGTTTTTTCGGATATTTTGTATGAACAAAAATACCGCTTCTGATCCCTGGTACAGTCATAGTCAGTCTCTAAACTAGCTCTAGCGCGTCTATGATAAATAATAAGCTGATAAACTTATCAGAAAAGAAAATCTCTTTTCTCAGAAAACAGATCTTCGAAAATCTTTTCTCTAGGTACTCTGAAACGTTGTAGGTGTACCGATTGTGCAAACCCCACGATTCTATAGACTGTACGTACGGTTTAGGCTCAGTATTCAATCTGTGGTGAAGTCTTAATTAACTCCTCGTATGGTTAGGTACGGATCCGTCCAGAGTATTTTAACTCTATGTTAAAATAATGTCTGCTCGCTTTAGAAAAAAAAAACATAGAGCTTCAATTTGATTGCTACATTTTTCACATCACATACTAAGCTTAAGTACAGTACAGTATAGTACACTTTGTTGTTCATTCATGGGCACGAGTATATTTTAGTTTTTCAAATTCAAATTGTTTATTCTGTAAGTAGGCCACAAAGGCACTTTTACAAGTCTGACTCTACGGTATTTCCCAAGAGGAGACCACTGTTAAGAAGAAAGCCGAAACAAACTCAACAGTCAGTCATTTAAAAAGAAATCTTGACTATTACAATATTGTCTTAATTATACTTAAAACTTTTACAAGTATGTTATAACTAATTTATAATTGGTACACACACAGAGGAGATGTACAGATTCTCCAGATCAATGTTAATGTAAAATATAAACTAATAGTTTTCTCAGAGATGTATAAGGTCTCTAGGTTTCACGGCAATCAATAAAATTATATATTTGAGACTAGGCATTGCCATCCGGTCCATTTCTCAATCCGGCCGGATTAAGCCGGATTGAAGTTTTGCTATGGCGTATATCTAACATGATGCTTTTTGACCAGTTTATTGGCCGTAAAGTAGACATGCGATGTGGAGCTGTTTTTGTAAATGAACTAATTAAACAATAGTTTAGCTCTAAAAAGGGTCTGTTTTAGCGCTAAACTATTGTTTAATTAGTTCATTATGAAGTTAAAAAATCAGTCTCACTAGCCACTTATTTTACAATAATATGAAAAATTTAAGCATCTGCTTCAATAATATTTAGGCTTAACGTAATACAATTTACATTATTAACCTTTCTGAGCCACACACATTATAAGCTTTGTTTCATAGTAAATAAACAAAATTAAATCTTCTTTATAAAATATAAAAATAACACTTTAATTAAAAGGAACTTTTTATAGATTTAATTGCTAAATCTAAGAATTTACCACTGATTTGGTGTATTGGATCATGATTCATGAATTTCATGATCGTTATTTTAACTTAACCCCACTTTTCTTCTCTACTATGTAATATTTAATCAACTTTATTAATACTATAAGAGATAAAATCAACAATAATAAAATACTATACTTCCTTAATAACCGTCATATTTTAATATTACGGGTATTAAAGAAGTATACTAAACATGCATAAATAAAGTTAATCAGTAATCACATATCATATCACATTGTACTTTAAATAATAGGTAAGATACATGTTATACTCGTAATAAAGTTAATAAAAAAAAAAATGTTTTTCTAATTTGGGCAAAGAAACATAAATAACCATTAACAAAATTAACGTCTCAAACAATAATAAAGAAAGACATCGTTCTTTAAAGCTTAATTAGATCTAGATCATATTGACACTTGAAATTTTCACCAAATTAGAATCAGCTTTCGTGGGCTGGGTAGTCTGTATGTATGTCTGTTGTAGCGTCTCTTCAGACTCTTTGGGTCTACCGGATCCGAATTTTCACCGGATCCGGTGACCGCCAAAACGTACCGGGTCCGGCCGGATTACCGGATCCGCCGGACCGGATTGCAATACCTAACTGAGACCTTATACATGGTCTCCTAGGGGTCAAATTGAATAATACATTAAAAAAAAAAAAAAAATTAAATCAAAGTTTCTTAGAGATGTATATGGTCCATAGTCATTATTTAGTGTCGTTCTTGTGCTTTAATGCGATTCAACTTTTTTTCTCCAATAGTTCTACACAACGACTCTTTTCTACGAGCTCGCTAATCTATCTATACCCATTCACTTGTTACTTCGCCTTTCAATACGCATGAAAGTGACAGTTTTCAAGGACGGGACGGAAATAAGGATTACACGCACAGTATTATTGTTAGACTGGTCGTCGATCAGTGGTCGGTTTCCTTCGGTATTGGCAAGTGTAACGAAGGCCGTTGTAACAGCTCAATCTTTGTTCAGTCACGGATAGTACACGACAATTTTTATATCACTTGAAAAAAAAAAAAAAACAATACATTTTTTTTAAACGTAAACCACTCGTAGCCCTGTGTACACGAACGAATTTAATTGATGGTTACTTTATCACGCGATTCGACAGCTCGTAATTTGCCATCTATTTATTACATTACGATAATTTTTATATCAGCTGAAAAAAACAAACATTTTTTTTAAACGTAAACGACTTGTAGCCCCGTGTACACGAACGAATCGTAATGATGGCTACTTTATCACGCTATTCGACAGCTCGTAATTTGCCATCTATTTATTGCATTAAGACCTAACTTCACTGTTTGAAATAAAACAATTTAACGGATTATATCGCGTATATTACGGTGGACACCCGTGACCATGGAGAGCTGGAAAGCTTCCGAAACGTCGGGAACTAAAATGAGATAATATACGCGATATAATCCGTTAAATTGTTTTATTTCAATGAGTAATAATCGCGGAAACAGAAGAAAATATTACTAACTTCACTGTGTTTTGTAAAAACAGCTGATTACGCCCGTGAGTGTTGACCATATGATGGGATGCAATTAGCCATTATCAACCAACAGAGCAGGGTGGCCTAGGGTATAATACGAAATATTTAACTAATGTAGATAGTGCTGATAGTTTAAACATTCAAATTACGAGTTTCTAAGTCCAAACCGCCTGAGTAGATAACAACTCTCTTACTTATTCCGCAAGACAGCAACAACAACAAGATATTTATGTATTCAGTACCACTAGCACAACTGACACATTTATCGCACGACAAAGATTGTCTCTTTCCTTTCATAAACAATGCGAGAAAGACGGGTGATGGCATGTCACGCGACAACCATAGACGCGGAGAGTTGTGCTAGACCGGCTGGTGTTTTCAATAAATGACAGGTGCATGAGGCACATCATAAGTTCTCAGGCTGATTATTGTAACAGTAACCTCTAATCCAAAAGCATTACTAAGTTAACCTGTTTCTGGCTATGTATCCTAGCGTGCCCTAACACGGTAATATGCGGCGCATAAGCCTACAAACGCAGGCTGGGCCCCTTCACGTGCGCCCCGCAACAGGTATGAGCTATTAATAACTTACAAACGCACGTCAGTAACTCTTAACTGTCAAGAGCTCAGTAAATAAAGATCACATGGAAAATACTAGGTTTCCGCACTAGTAAACAACCACACGACTTTCCTGACGAATTCAACGAATTTTACACACAGATTTGTTTTGGATGCAAATCATAGAGATTCTTTTGAACAAAGACAACGTATAATATATACATAATAATTTTAAATACATGATTTACCTACTTATACTTAATTCTAACATTTAGTTGTTATGTAAGCAAGCAAAATGAATTAAAAAACTTAACATTCGTATGATATGTGTTCAAGTATTTTGATATTTTACCCAAAACATAACTGATGGTGATTTCGAAAATTGTCAGCCTTATAGGTAGAAACCGACCCGAGTCGTGTACCAACTGCAGGCATCCGTACACAACGTTAAATTTACAGGTGATGGGCTCACGTGGGGCCGCGTCACCCGCCGTCTCGGCCGTCCCGCCGTGGGCTGCGTCCAGTGCGAACCCAGCGTCCGCCGCGAACACGCGCTTACACGCTCCCGCGACGCGTGCCATGACAAAATGAGTCGCAAACAAGACAGATACACCCCCTCCCGCCCGCGCAGCCTCACCTCACACTACGGCTCCTCCCCCAGCGTCCTAGGCTCCATGTTCTCAAGCCCCTCCCAATACAACCCGTACTCCAACTACTCCAACTACGGCTCAAACTCTTACAGAAACTACAACCCGTACAGTACCGGTTTCGGGCGTTCCAACTCCGGAATATACGGCGGCACCAGCTCCGGCTATGGCGGTGTTTACCTCAGCGGGGCCATGCTGGGCTCGCTCAATATTATGACGCCAGTGTTGAAAAAGTTAGATAAGAAGTTGTTGGCTAGCAAAACAAACTTTAAACCTAAGGCTGTGCCGCCGGCGAAAGTCCCGGAGCCCGCTCCCGAAGAGGTTCCGGAGGTGCCTCCAGTCCGACCGGAGAGGAAGTCCCGGTCCGCGAGCAGAAGTAACCTTAACAAGGAGCGGTCACGGTCCCTCACGGCCATCGAGCCGGGGGGGCATCTCAATGCGCGCACTCTCAGCCTAAATTCGCTCGCTTCCGATGGATATTGTGTATGTAAACATTATATGTAATTTCTTTGCCTCATAAACGAACTCGTATAGTATATCACACTAACATAATTTACCCGATACCGATAACTGAGTACCCTAATTATGTTTCAATCATTGATTCCTCATTCAAAATTCCCTTCACACCAGGGATGATTTCCGGGATAATCCATCCGATGTCCTTCCGAGGTTCTGAAACTATCTCCATACCGAACCGACCAAATTAACCGTGAAAAGGCAACAAACAGACATACAGTTCGTGTTTATAATATTAGTATTGATTTGTATGGATATACCGCGCAGAATGACATATGTTAACTGACGTGTGACAGCTAAGAGTTAGGCTACGGCCATGTTTTTGCACTGACTTGTATACATACACTTTACGAGTTACGTTACGCTAGTCTATTCGTCTTTTGAAGAACGTACATTGTACGTACATTTCCATTACCAAAGTGTTTTTTTTTTTTAATAATTCTTCTCGTACTTGAGTACATTTAATTCATGTAACTCTGTTTACGCCGTGGTTGCTACAACCACGTTAGTGTATATAAATTTGGATGTAGTTTACATTTACATTAATTTCTTCTCTGGATGTTGTACAGCTCCTGTCTTTGAATGAACATAAAATTATAACCAGAGATTTAAAATAATACCAGTATATCCACTCTGATTGGATGTTAACTAGTTAGCTATTTAATGACATCAATAAAATGACGCATAAGTAAACGATGGCAAATCATTCAAAATGCACCTTTGCGTTGGTATGAAATAGGAGACTACGCGTTGGTTGCTGTTGTTTGTACGTATATTAGTACATACATATTTAATAAATGTTTTAAACTGCTAATGTATGGGTTATTTGATGCCATCATTGAAAGTTAATACTAATAAATAATAATGGCTTGCACTGTGGGTACTAGGCGATACAAAATACGTAGAATTATAAATCAAATACTGGTAAAAAACTCAGTTCTAGGATTACTAATGAAATGCTAAGAATCTCTTTGTGCAACTCCAAAATAACTTATAATATGAATATATTATTAAACTATGTTCACATACCGCTAAGAAATGCACTTTCTTACATTTAATTAAAAATTATGATTAATATTAGTAATAAAAATTAATATTAGTAATTGGAATTCCTTCCAATATGCCCTATAATCATTTTTATGTTTTGAATAAATAAATAAAAACCAAACATGAGAAATCACTTAATTTCTCCGTAATTAATCACAGTAACGCTATGAACAATTGAGAGGTGTGGTATTTTTAAATAAATAAATAAATATTACGGGACAATTTGACACAAATCGAACTAGTCCCATGGTATGTTCAATAAGGCTTCTGTTATGGGTACAAGAAAAGATATATTTAATAGATATATTACTTACTAGCTTCTGCCCGCGACTTCGTCCGCCTTAAATTCGTTTATCGCGGATAAGGGCATTTTTCCGGGATAAAAAGTAGCCTATGTCCTTCTCCGGGACTCAAACTATCTCCATACCAAATTTCATCCAAATCGGTTCAGCGGTTTAAGCGTGAAGAGGTAACAGACAGACAGACAGACAGACACACTTTCGCATTTATAATATTAGTATGGATATACATAGAAAACATCCAAGACTCAGGAACAAATATTTATGCTCCTCACACAAATAAATGGCCTTACCGGGATTTGAACCCAGGACCTTAGCTTCGCAAGCAACGTACCTAACCGTACCGTTTCGATAAACGCAAGTTTTATTTAACATACGTGCAGAACAAAGCTCTTAATTTCCCCATATATGGTACTACTACTAACCGTGTGACGTCAAAAGCTACTAGCCTTTATCTATAAAGCGTTTTTTTGGAAAAGGCTAAAAATTTGATTTTGACATTGCTGTAACTCGGGTTGTTTTTAACGAAATTGAAGTAGTTTTTGACCAATATTTCTATTATTGAGAGGTCGTTCTATAACGTACCACCAACAAAAAAATCGTCAAATTGCCTATTGTCCATGTCATGACCCGGGTAAGCGGGAACTTTGGTGATTTATCTATACTATTATAAACTTATAAATTATAAAAAAGAAATGTCTGTCTGTACCTTGCAGATATTAAAAAAAGTGACTGTAACGGTATTAATAGTTTTTTCACTTCTCCTGCTCAAAAAGTAGGTCATATTAACTTCGCGAAGCGAGACTAAAATAGTACATTTAGCCCCTAGGGTTTAAAAGAAAGCCATATAATCCCATACATATTTCTAAGAAACTGAAAAAAAAAACTTGCGGCCAGCTACATACTACTTACGAATAATTAAAAACAAACAAACAAACCTCATTAGATTGGCCAAAATTTCTGATCGTATTGCAGCCCTTCACATTAAAAAGTAAAAATTGTCTATGGCCATTATTAGTTTAAAAAAATATATAAGCTGTCAATTTAACTATAAAGAATTGCTCAAACTGTACTTTTTATTTTTCATGAAATGTACAATTTTAGTGTTAAGTATTTTTTATTTTCTCGCAGTTAAAGTGAAAAGCAGAGTATTTAACACGTGTCTAAAAGCCATTATGACACTCAGACATCCTCGCTCACTTCGTGAGCGGGTCCAAATAATGACTTCGTGTCATAATGGCTAATTTTAGCCCCTTGTCAAACAATCTACTATTTTTTGTGTCGTTGCAGCTTCATCAAGCCAATTCGGCTTAACAGATTTCATCTATTTTTGGTACACGGGTAGTTAAATATCCACAGATGGTTATAGGTTACTTTTCACCCGACGACGCTACCGAAAAAAGAGGGGTTATGACTTTTTCTCCTCCACGAACGAAGTTGCGGCCGCATTCTAGTAAATTATAGAAGTAGAACTAGAAGCCGTAGCGAAGCAGGAGTTTTAGATTAATGTTTGTAATGATAATAACTATCATATTTAAGAAAAAAAAAAGTCAAATCAAATTAGTGTTCGTTAGGAACAGGGATTGCTCACCTCCCAATCTATGAAGTTATCGTACTACCAACAAATACTATATTTTACATTCAGACTCCATCTACCATGAGGTCACCGTACCGAATTATATTCCCCTCGTATACTTTACCCGCTGCACCTATAGCGCGGCTATCAACTACTGTATAATCTTTTTTTGATAATTGGTGCCCTGCCAAACATTCTGTGGATCACCCAGAGTTTTAATTATTTGCCTTTAAGCTTTCGTTGTTCGAAAATATATATGATCAACTTTTTTTTGAGCCATCGACCGGGTTCAGATACTCGACTCATCTTTTCGGCAGCGTAGTCGGGTAAAAAGTACCCTATAACCGTCTGTGCAAACCGAGCTACCCATATAGCAAAAAAAGGTAAACAATTCTGTGACCTCGAAATAGTCCGTATCACTTATTTTTATGAAAATATCTTGAATGTACAGACATTTCATTTTAACAACTTTATAATAGTATAGATGAAACGGCTCATTATGTATAAATGACTTGGTGTTAACAAGGACCGTAATGACTTTGTATTTATTCATTTCGTCTAATTCGGTTATCTATTAATAATGTTACAAGGGTCTATATTAGATTCTCATTTTAACGGGTTCCCTAAGGCATACAGGTTAGGGCTCAATTTAGATACTTCAAGAATGTATAAAAAAATAAGTTTTTTGGTTGACTGTACTTTTTTGTTAACTGTTACTTCTATACCATTATAAAGTTGTAAAAATTTAATGTTTGTATGTGTCGTTGTGGCTTCATCCCGGCAAATCGGGTAAACGGATTTGAATTAATTATGGTACACGGGTAGCTGGGTATATCCAGATGGTTATAGGATACTTTTTACCCGACTTACGCTAAAGAAAAAGAGGGTTTATGACTTTTTCTACGCCGCGAAGGAAGTTGTGGGCGCCTTCTAGTCTTCTATAAGAGTGAACAACAAGACAAATCAAACCTAACGAATCACGATAGGTTTATCGATCGTGGTTTAAGTATTTTTATGGCAATCTTCCGGATCCATCATGAGAAAAATGAAAGTGATTTATTTGGTAACTATTGCTAAAGGAAAATTTTTTACAGACTCCCAAAAAATGAGGCCAGCCTGATGAGTGGTGGTGGTACTTATAATTAATGAAATTGTTTATAAATTTTGAATCGAACTACTTTTCACATACGAATTTTATGAGTTAAATGAATACTTGTGTTGTGCGTTGTTGCGCCTCGTGATTCTGCGACTTATAATATGGACCACGTGCTAATTCAAGATCCATCGAAAGATTCCAACTGTTTCTCCATCTGATCATTGCGTAACATACCGAGTCTTTCGTGTTGGCGTTCTAACTGGAATAATTTCCACTGTTTCCAGGGCGTTTCGTTTTTGCGGTATAAAGTTTCAAGGTTTCATTATATGATACTTTAAAACGTCTAGTCGAAATGCTACCCCGTAATTATAATTATACTGCACCAAATAAAAGTACCTAAAACCGTGTTGTCATCTCATTGTCACCTTTTATCGAGAACAGACCTATAATCTGTGCTATTATAAAGTTGTAAAAAGGAAATATCTGTATATTGGAGATATAACAAAAGTAATGACTATTTGAAGGTTACTAATAATATATATATATATATTGGTTTTTTGTATGTTTGTATGTGTCGTTGTGGCTTCACCCCGCTAAAACGGATTTAAACTGTTTTTGGTGTATGTGTAGTTGGGCATCCACAGATGGTTATAGGAAACTTTCCATATATCTACGCTGAAGAAAAAAAGAGGGTTATGGCTTTTTTTCTCCTACGCTGACAAAGTTGCGAGACCTTCTAGTAATGAATATAACCTTCTACTTATGGGTTTTTTAATCATAATACAATTTAAAAATGGAATCACACTTGATCTATTTTGATAATTAACGGACACTAGATTCGTGATGTAGTGTTATTATTATAATTTCAATCTGATAACACTTCAACCCGAAATTACGACGCGGAACTAGTCTAAATGCACCTCTTACGCTACCGGCAAGTTCAATAACACACTTACGTTATTTTTTAGCATATTCTTGAACATGCATCTGCGCCGAAAGTAGCTTCTTACGCACAATGCTACTACGTTACTCATATCTGCCTTCTATGTATCTTCGCTTAATCATGAACATTCGCTGAAAGGATAGCTATGGAATTTCCTTAGAGTGTCTGGCAAAATGATGACTGCCTTTATTCTAGTTTTATATTTTTTATGTACCTGATATTGAAACACATACCTTTTTCGCTCTTATCACAGTAACAATAAAGACTAAAAAGGTAAGTGCATCAGTTTCCCTTACTGTACTATAACAAAGTTAATTTTAATGTTATGAGACTAGTAATAAATGTAACTCGCGTGCAAGCTCTGAGTGCCCTAAGCGGAACAAAGGCTTAACGAGCCATATGTGTCATAGTCATTCGCATCTTTCCTTTTCGATATAAAATCTGGGAGTTGTGGTCAGGCTATCATGACTCATGACACATGATAAACAACATTATTAACTTCTAATAACATTTATATTTATTTGAGGGCTGTTGTTTTAGAATGGATAGCTCACGTTTAGCATGTGTTTCACAGCAATGGACATGTATTGCAACGTTTCATAAAACTATGTAACATAATTTTGATCCTTATCTTGCGTTTTTTCTTTTAACTTGCCATTGTAACAAAATTTATACACGAAAGTAAATCTGAATGACCTGCAGGATTCTGTAATTCTGCTATTTATTCAAGTTTAGCTATGACAATGATAGATTGCAACCACTTTTTAGGTATTTGATGAAACTGTTGAGTTTACTTTTGTTTATTATTCAAACTCAAGCATTATAGGAATAATCTTTTTGTAAGGCGATTTGCCGGCTCATGTATATCTGGTAAAGCTATCAAAACAGATAGAAAGACTTGTTGAAGGCATTGTATAATCTGCGTAGTGATTTTAATGATCCCATATTGTTTTTTCTAATGGCATCCCGTGTCTTAAGACGTAAGGATTATATTAATCATATTGTCATTGTATATATTTTTTCTTCAACTTGCTCGGAAATGTTCCCATTAATGTAGTAAAAACACACCGCGAAGTCCATCGTTATATACGTTGATACGATCAATTAAAAAAAAGTGGCATTACTTCCCGGACAGGCCCGGGAAGTGTACATTATTGTGCAGGTTTTTACTTTTAATTTCATCCAAGACTTTGAAAATTCACCATTCAGCCAATAATAACGTACAAAAACCGAGATTTAAAAAAACTAGAATTGTTTTCTGCGTTTAGGTACTGCATGGTTAATGCCAATAATAATAGAAAAAAAAACAATAATTATTGTGTCCAAATCATAATATAGTTTATTTAGTCTTAATGATCTTTTGGAACTAATAAATATTTTGTAGCAAAGGTATGTTTTTTTAATGTTATGCGTTTAGGAATTGTCGATTCAACTAAAAGTAATAATGTATATATTTATTTTAACTACTGGTATGGGTTTTCTTTTTATTTATTTTCATTACTATATATTTCATGTGGAACGAAATATATAATTCGGACCCAAAACTTTTATATCCTTAAAAAAAATTAAGTCGGGAACGTGAATTTCATTTTGTCAAAGATTGTCTGTCGTGTTATTTTTACGAAAATAAGTTACATAAACATTTGTCAAATTTCCTCGCATATTTGGAGAAAAGTAGTATACATTCCTCGGCAGGAATGTCATTTCGTGGATTCGTGTCTATTGAAGGACTCTGCTACGTCTCGTCCTTCAAAACCGTACTCATCCACGAATTGACTTTTCCCGGCCTCTGCAGTAATATACTATTATAACGTACTTAGCAAACGAATTACGTTTTCTAGTCGGGAAGCGAGCGCACCGAAGACGGTGAGGACATCGACTACAAGGCGCTGTACGCCGCGTCCTCGAGTGAAGTCCGCCGCCTGCGCGCGCTGCTAGCCACCTCCGAGCAGCAGCTCCGCGACGCGCGCGCCACCATCGCGCGCACCAGTCAAGTGGTAAGCCTTACGTGGGATAACACACACTGCAAACTGACAAATCTCGCTACTTCACTACAAGGCGATATGTCCCGGCCTGAAGCGAAGTTCGCCGCCTGCGCGCGCGTCTAGCCACCTCCGAACAACAGTTGCACGACGCGCGCGCCACCATCGCGCGCACCATTCAACACGACACGAAACTAAAAGATCGCATCCTGGTAAGGTCTCAGATTACGAGTCGGGCAGCAACGTCTTCTTCGACACGAACTACACCGGATTGCCTCGACAGAGCTGACAGATAGAACCATCACACTGTAAACACCGCCGGCTTTCACTGATGCATTGGAAGATACGGATTTATTCAACATTGGCTACGGCAGCTAAACAGTCATAGATAACTACCCTCACTCATGCTCTCGACACTTTATCCTCGTTCCCACGTCACGCGAATTCGACAAATCATCCTAAAACTGCTTTAGTAGAATTAATATATAATATGGCTATAAAATATCCTGCTTTGCGACCTTAAATCTGTTATAAACATAGTGCAATGCCAAATTGGCTCATTAATCTGCAGCCGAAGCAAATGTTTTAACTCGTATTACACGTCTTTACCCGCAGCTGATTCCATAAGTTTTTCTCCAGTAGCTGTAATTAGAATCTTACGGCAGTTCTGGGAGAGTTGATGGTCTTTTAAGCCCTAGTTTCTATTGGGCCTTTTTTATTTTCAGATCGCTGTTGTTCCCCATATTTTCTGTTACATATCACATCTATACTATTATAAAGTTGCAAAAATGAAATGTTTATATGTGTCGTTGTGGCTTCATCACGCAAAATCGGCTAAACGGATTTTCAACTATTTTTAACCGACTTCCAAAAAAAGGAGGAGGTTCTCAATTCGACGGAATGTTTTTTTTTTTTTGGTACACGGGTAGCTGGGTATCTCCAGGTGGTCATAGGATACTTTTTACCCGACTATGCTAAAGAAAAAAATCTAGAAAAAAGCTCCGCGAACGAAGTTGCGGGCGCCTAAATGATTAAATGTCTGTACATTGTAGATATTTTCGAAATAAAATACTGAAACGGACTCGTTGAAGGTCTCCGAACCGAAAACTATTTTATTATTTGTATGTATTTATTGTGTCGTTGTGGCTTCATCACGCAAAATCGGCTAAACGGATTTTCAACTATTTTTGGTACACGGGTAGCTGGGCATTCCACAGGATACATTTTATCCGATTACGCTGCAGCAAAAAAGAGGGTTGTGATTTTTTCCCCCTCCCCGAACGAAGTTGCGGGCGCCTTGCAGATATGTATACAATTCGAGCTACGCTACGCTATTGTTTCCGTCTTACATTATGATTTACATGCAATGCCAGATTACGATTGATTTACTCAGCAAGAATTATAAGGTAAACAGGTATGCAAAGCTAAATTGGCTCTAAGCCCAATATACTCCAGCCCGTGATACGCGTCGGTATACGAGTATTGATTGATTGTAACTTTCATTTTCACACCATTAATAATGGCACCGGCAATTCTATAAGGAGGGTTAAAAAACAACAAAATTAAAAAAAAAAATAAGATTTGGATTTATAGGTGTCGAAAAAGTCGCCATGCTCATATTTAAAAAACTGCTTCTATAGCTACTAATGCAAGCGAATTGTGCAAATAAAATAAAATAAATGTATCTAAATATGTTTTTTTCTTCAGGCACTATACAGAAACACTAATTTCCTCTACAATTACAACATTTTTCTATGATTTATCTGAAACAATAATTGAGAGTTCCCACTGTACTTTCAGAGCCAGAACTCCCTCTCCGACATCGAGAAACGTGAGAAGAGGGCCATGGAAAGGAAACTGTCCGAAATGGAGGAAGAATTAAAGGTAAACGCTTTAGATATTTGACTACACTTGGTCGACGGGACACAGTCCTTGCTTGTATCAAAATTCTATTTTAGTCGATTATAAATCAGTTTATAATCGAAACATTATACATCCTGATTATTAAAACTTTGATCATATCAGCACCGCCACAGGAACAATATGCGGTCCCCAAATGTAGCTTCGACTTGATAGCTAAATTTATAAAAGCGTTATAAGACCAGTCAAGTATTGATCACTGATCAATGATCAGTGTTGAGCTGTACAGAGGACGGATGAAATAAGGTTGCATGTGGCCAAAGGAGAATGTTGCGAAAGATGTGTGGCTTGACCAGAATGGGCAGAGTAAGAAATGAGTATGTGAGAGGAAGTCAGAATTGTCTGTATGATTAAGGATACGATATGAATATTTTCTTAGTGCTATTGTACAAAGTTTTTGAGTCATCTTTCACTTATTTTTTTTCCTTTAATTTTGATTTTTAGATTATTTTATTTAAACTACCAGTCGTTCGTTTTGTGTTCATGAGATTCAACAAAAAAAATAGACAACGCTTGTACGGATATAGTGCAAAAAGTGATGCCATCGGAATATCACGAACTCTCGACTAATCCCGAAGTGTGTATGTCCATTAGGCGTTATTTGTATAGCAGATACTGACTTTTTAGGTAAATGCTGCATATTGAAGTGGTAGCTTTTAGTAGTAAACTCGTAGTGATAGAATTTCGGTCATTGAGACACGCGAGATAAAATATTGTGTAATATACTGGCCTTTATGAAATTTCCCGTTTTATAAAGAAGTGACGTTAAGCAAGGACTGTCTCCAACATCGACAAACACTCACATTTATCCACACACGACAATCTACATAAGAACAAGTATGTACAGAGGACAACAGTAAACCGATAATGTTCGTTTTGTAGCAATTGCAAAAACTAAAAGCCGAGAACGAACGTTTGAGGGCCGAGAATCGCGCCCTGACGAGGGTCGTCAGCAAACTTACCAACTCTGCCACGAAATAGGTAAATTGTGTTGAAGCGTGACGCCGCGGCCGGCGGGCGGACACCGACGACAATTGCTCTCGTTCCACGTAATACACCCCCATGGAACAAATGTCTCTTAAAATGGCGATCGCTTGTCTCGCAACTTGTTATCACTGGCCTCTCTCGTAGTAAATTGAGGTGGATAGTATTTTGTCGTATGACAAACGCTTTACGATCGCGCTGCTAATTGTTTACCCCATTTTTGCCCGTACCTTCTAGACTATTAGTCTAGCTAAGCTACTTTTCAAATACAATGATGAAGAGGGTCATATGTTTCTTGGAATTCCAGTGCATTTTAGACACTTTTAGACTGTACTAAGGTTCATTTTTAAATGGTTTTTTATGCGGTTGTTGAATTTCATCAGTAGAAGGTAGTCCCATACAACGTAGGCAGAGAAACAAAACTGTTTATTCGAAGACTGACATACAAGCTTAGTACCTTAAAAATTACTATTAAACAAATCACGCTGCTGCTTTGCATTGTTTTTATCAAGTCAAATACGTTTTTTTTCGCTTAATGATTTCTTTCTTGTACTCTGTTCCTTTTATTACTACTTGGTTAATTCAATAGTATTTACTAAGAAGTTTCCTTTCGGACGAGACAACAGTTGTCGGCCGCAGTCGCCCCGTCGGCCAGCGGCGTCGCTCGGTGTCGCGCCCCCCCCCCCTACCTTAATGCAATCTATTAACTGTGTGTTATGGCAAGCATGCTTTTGATACGTTTCTAACTTGCGTCCGATTTGTCTACGCTTTCTTTGAGAATACAATACTGGAGATCGAAAATACTTAGAATAATTTCAGTTGAGCGTTTCGAGTTAGGACGGCTTGGACTAAAGTGTTAAATTATGGTTCAACATGTATAATGTACATTGTTAACTTCAATTTGAAAACGGATAACAAATCATATTTATGGATGGGTTGAAGAAAATGCAACATATAATTCCGGCTCAATGATAAGAACGATGATGAACGTTGAAGAATTACCAACAAAAGGTAATTCAATAAATCATATTTACTTGTACGCGATAAATCTCTGTTTGTTATGTTGTGATAATTTTAAAATCGTGTTAGTTTAAATCAATGTTTCAATGATAAGAATTGATTTCATACACTTTCTTTTCCTTTGAATGACGTAGACAATTCGGAGTGCACTGTGTTTTATCAGATTATGTTTCTATAATTGTTTCTGCAATTAAAATATAATGGCGACATACTATAGAGATTGACGCTATATTAATAGAATGGACCTCACCGAAAAATAACCTAAATGTTGTAATTGTAATGAAGCATTTAGGTTATTGTAATGACTTGTTCGTTTATTTTCCATTCTCTAAAATGTATCGACTATTAACGCATATATATATTCTGCCATCTGCCATCAGCCAAAATAATATCCGAACAGAAAAAATGTTGAAAATACACTTGTTTAATAAAATACAATTGTTATATTTTTATCTTATTTGCTCATCTTAATTTTATACTAGCGTGACTATGCTGATCGTGTTGATAGCATGATAGTATCTGTCAATTTCGGTAAGTTATAGTTATAGACAGTCAGAGAGCGACAGATACTTGACCTTTGTCCGTCGGTCGTAAATGCAACCATCATAGGCCATAGGTTACTTAACTGTAGATACTACAGTTTTATTAAATTAAAACATATTCTGTATGAAACACAGTGCGAGCAGTGTTCGCTAGAGTGTGCTGCATGTCTTGTAATGTCCGTAAGTCATGAGACGACAGCGTATCGAGACAGCTCATCCATTCAGTAGCTAGGCCCATTTTGAACAGACCGATTTACACTTTGTCCCATCGTTAAGAATATTCAGAACTGATTTTGTTACTAATAAAAAAGAGAAGGTTTGGAAGTACTCTAACATCACGGAAGCACCTTTATGTACATATTTGTTTAGCGTAAGTTTTGGTTATACATATTTTCACATCGAGATTATTGAAACAATAATCAGGTCCAAAATCTCTGAAGACGACTTGTGTACATCTTTTCGTTTCTGGCTTGTTTTTATGTTCAAAATACCCATAGTGATAAATATGAGGACCGTTGATGTACAGTAAAGGAAAATGAAACACGTACCTTTTTAGTTTTTTTATTTTTCCCTTACTGTACATATATGGGTCAAATGTAAAATTTACATCCGTAACGAAAATGGCAATTTAACGAAATATTACAAAACAAGAGAAAGTAAAGTCGCGTTTAATAACAACGTTATTGATTAGAAAATTATATTCTCATGTGATGATGGATGAATAATAAAAATACTATTATTACATATTATTTTAATAAACCTATAAATGTAATAATTTATTTTTATTATACAATCATATTAATAATTTATAATATTGAATATAAATATGTCGGGTCTAAAGCGATATGGGTTATTTGCTATTATTTTCCAGCGTTTCAGAACAAATTAAACATTACCGGAGCGCTTGATAATAAAGAAAAATAAACAATAGTGTACCAAACCCATCAGATTTATGTTTAATTGTATGTACCCTCCGCGAGACCATAATGTGTTATACATAATATTGATTCTAGTATATTCTTTTGAGAATAAAGGGTCGTTTGTCTACTAAATTTCAAATGTACAGTCTTTAAAAGAGTTCCGTGTCAGAATATCTGCTTTAATAATTTATTTAAACACATTTTCAGTACCAGCAAGCGCTTCAGGCCGAAAACCAGCGGCTAAAGGACGAGAACGGAGCCCTAATCCGAGTGATCAGCAAACTGTCCAAGTGATGGTCGCGGTCTGAGACGCACCCCCGGGCACTGTGAGGCATTTGAACAGTATTTAGCGACACTATCCTTGCTCATATCAAGTGGTACCTAGTCTAGCTTCACACCGGTTCGTCGGCTGCCGGAGCCAGTAGAGCTCAGTTTGTTAACCCGTACCTACCTAGCTTGCCAGCTAATCCACGAAACCGCAAGATTTTTTATTTTATTTTAAATTTGATGGAATGCTTACACGCTACTGAATCTGTATGCGTACGCAATTGTGATATGGATTTTTCTAATAAATCGTTGTAAGTAATACTTTGTTATACTAGTGTTTAACTTACCAGAGAGAGATTATACTTTGATTTTTACTAATTTGAATAAAATATTTATAATGCACTAGCTGCTTCGTCCGGATGCACTAAAGAAGAAGATGATAAATTTCCCTTTACTCTATGGGCCAAGTAATGAAATACATTTTTGTACATCTCCCTTCTATATTTGGTCTCACCCACTTCTTATCTGAAGCTTTGCGAACCCAATCATTTAACTTTTTCATCGCATTTTTTAGTATACATTCTTATATTGTCCTTACAATTATAAAATAAGAATAAAATAATTTCCCAAATAGGTGCAGCCGTTCTGCAGTGATGTGCGAACATAAATTTCTTGTATATCTCAGCCGACTGTAACTATTGCTCATTTATGCTTTGGCTCTGTCTGTTATATCAGAGCAAAAAAGGACCAAAAACGAGTACTATTATCACGTACGGCTATTTCAAGCGTTTGATTTTTAGCTATGATCACTGTTCTATACGAAACTGCGGCTCTATTGGCTCAAGGCAGGTTCAGTAAAAGTCAGCCATTGAACATTTGAGTAGAAATATCCGTGTTTCTACTGTTTTGATAATCATGTTGTTAGTACAGAGGCCTTCTTAATGAAATACAAACTTACTTATATTTGCCCCGCATACATAGATTTGAATGTGTGGCGAATATTGGTCGTGGAGTGTATTTTGTCGAACGGTGTGAAGCTTAAGTCCGTTTTTATACGTTTTCTGATTGTTAATTCTAGTTAATATTGCGACCGGTCGAATATTTCGGCCGTCTGTCTTGCCACATTATTTGTAAACTGATGATTTTCAATTTTATTTAATGATAATGCTGTGATCGACGTACATGCACGGCTTGATTTAAAAAAATGATATATGTAAAAATAAATGTGATTGTTTTGGTTTTACGAAGTTTTCAATGAAATTACTGTTTGTTATAATATGTTTACAGTTTATATAATTGATATAAAAGAATAACCAAGAACACGATCGTCGATTTGTAATAATTATCATGTTAATAAAATTCAGATCACTACGCGAATCGATCCAAAAATATTTTCTTTGTCATCATAATGAATTTATTTTTGTAAGACAAAGGGTAATTTATTTTTAATGTGGTATCAATTAGGATCAGTGTCTGTAGATTGTAATTAAGATTTTCATAAATTTAAAAAACAAATGTGCCTCTATTGATTCTTCCTTTTACGTTTTAAAGTATTATAATATATTTATTCGTCAGACGTACTTAGGGACGACAGTTTGGTGGTACGGTTATAGTTTGTATGCCTTAAACTTAGTTCGCCC
Source organism: Hedya salicella (assembly GCA_905404275.2). NCBI lineage: Eukaryota > Metazoa > Arthropoda > Insecta > Lepidoptera > Tortricidae > Hedya > Hedya salicella. Next base: position 9,030,262 of record FR990096.1, on the reverse strand, counting down.
GAACGATGATACCGGTACAGTCACATTTTACTAACAAGTAATTGAACTTCTAAATACAATGGCGACTTTCAGTGATAGTCATTAGAGCTACTGAGGAATGCCGCGGCATCTAATGGTAATTTCTGTCACTGGTTTGATTTTGTCGATAGCGATGGGAGACTTTTATTTTAGTAATATTTGACTGTGCTGCGTTAGCCACTGAAATCTACAAAAATGATGAATTCTCAATTGTGTGGGCTTTGTGTTCATATGTTCATATTGCCTATTATGCAATGTTTATACTTTTGTAAGATTATTTTGCCGAGCATCATTGGGTGGGTGATCTAAGAGTGTTTTCATCGTCTCTTCCTATAATATGAAATAAGACAAGTTAAAATATGCCATTATGATTCACTGTCTGTACAGTCACCATCAATAATATTATAGCGGAGCGGGTAAAACTAAATCGGTACAATTCCAAAACGTATCATGAACTCGCGCGTCTTTGGTTCATCAGATTTTTTAGAATTGTGCATCTGCGGTATAATTTAGCTCCGCTTGAATATCAGTGGTGGTGGCGGCGCCTAACCTACGAGCTGTTTATTTCACAAAGGTGCTAAGTTCGCTGTTCGAGCATATCGCTTTGTGAAATAACTGTTCGACGAATGGCTGAACGCCGTCCTAGTAGCGAGTTGCCCGCAGTGTTGACCCTGATGTATTCCTAGGAGATATAAGACGTGTAAAGTAGACTAGTTTTATGTTACTTTATGTTACTATAAACAGCGCTGTCGCGCCTAATAATTTTCGTGTAGTTATATATATCTCGAATTACTAATATCTATTTATATACGCATAGTGTTTTTAAGCAATAGTTGAGAATTGGAAAATGTGATATGTTGATTTTGTACGAACCATAAGCATGTTAAATGAATTTACTTGTTTTTTTTCACTTGTGTATTTTTAAATGTGCGGCCTCGGACTTTTTTAATATTTAGAGGCCAGTTGATGGACTGGTTTATAGGAGCCAGTGACGTATTAGACCAAAACTAAACGATATATAGACCACTTTTGTATGCATTATTATTATTATCATCTAAAATACACTTTCAAGGAAATACTAAGGCGATTGATATCCCTTTTCCACTTAGTGAACTACGCAAATACTGACTTTGTTAAATATGTATTGTAAACCCGACAGACTAACCATCCATTTTACCATCAACTTTAGTGCTTCATCGAAGTAGATTGGTATGATGTGCAGTTAAAACAACTTCTTTTTGAGAACTTTTTATTCGTATAAATTCGCGTGTATTGAAGATGTGACTTGAAAACTGAGAGATACGAGTACTATTTAACAGGAAATACCCTCAATAAAAAAAAAGTAGTTGACTTACTGTAAAACTTAATGCAAACTGGCTAAAAAGCATGCAGGCACTGCTTCTGTGTATATTATGAAATAAGCGGTTACATCACATCATTAAAGCGTGATAGTCATTTAAAAAATAATGCGTTTTTTTGCCACTTTATATGCTCCAATAAAACTGTACATTTACTGGTCAAGTCTGTCGCGTTACTTGGGCCCACCGTGTATAAAAAGTCGCGTGTCACGGTTCTGCTAGAAGTACTGGCACATGTGAACGAGTCCTAAATGCTAGCTTACGGTCTGAGAAGTATATACTTGTTTCTCGCTCTGACGTGTACCAGCGTCCCTTTTATCAGTTGGGGCCTTACTAAAATGATAAGAATTTATCGATATCCATGTTTCTGATACTGTTAAATAGAAATAATTTGAACTATATTTGTATAACCAATGCCGCTCGTGCGTATGTTTAAAGCAAAGAACGTAATTAATAAAACATATTAATTTAATGTTATTTAAAATGTTTACAAAGCCATCAACTTGGTCTATTGTATTGTATAAATTCGTAGCATTTTTTAACTTAGCGATTCTGATTATTTGTTCATTAAAGTTTTTTATTTATTTCCAGAGATAAGAGTTAAATGAAATAAATATCTTGATTAATTTATTTTTGTTTTGTTTATTTAGTTTTTCATTTAGTTTTATATTAGGTACCTTTTTTTCATCAGTCCTAAGTTTTGTCATCTGGACTAAATTAATTTATGAATTAGCTACTGGTTGTCGTTCCTGTATTATACCAAGTAAAGGTGGATTATTCTTCTTCTGAGCGTTTGCCAGATGTTACTTCATTAACATGACTCTGAAAAACAATATTACTAGGTATCGTGCCTTTCATAGCAATTTTTGTCTGTTTACTTTAGACTGGGCTTCCATGCAAATTAGTTCACTATACATTCATGCATAACGCATTGCTTGATCAGCGTTCACCAAGGACCATTAAAACAAGAGGACTAACCATCTCCATACAAAAAGCCGTTCTCCGATATGTACAACGCCATGTTTAAGATTTTTTTTACAATTACAAAACTGCAAGCGTGACACAGTATTTAAATGTTACAATTTATTTATTATTAGCTATTTGCGAAGTACTTTTTACTATATTATGTTTCTCTATTCAATAATAACATGGTTAAATGCTTAGTTTTAAAGCGCCATCTAGTTTTTGCCAGAATATCTCCTTGGGATCAGAACACGATCCAAAGTTTAGGAAGTGTCAGTCCTCTTGTTTTAATGGTCCTTGATGCTCACTAAATAAAATGCCAAATATACAAACGAAAACATCTTGATGTTGTTGGAGTATTGCAGGTGTGGGTGGAGTTCAAAAAGTTGGAAAATAAATTCGTGTAATGAAATTTTCTGAAATATTTAATGAGAATTTAATGAGTGTCCAGTTTTGAATTTCCCCAAATCTTTCCATGTGAAAAGTTTTGCAAATTGGAAACTTTCTTTCGACAAATCAGTAACCATAAGTTTGTAGATGTGGCAACAAGTTTAGCATGCTGATGGGACGACGGCAAGTTTCCGAAATTGGGATGAGCCAGTTTTAACAAGGTGTGTTCATTCAAAAACCATTTCGAGGAATAGGTTCAATTAACCGCTACAACAACTAATCATCACAATTTAAAAATATGATTTTTGGGATAAGTTATTCGTGTTTTTAATTTTGACTTCTATTTGTCCTTGCCAAACCCTAGTACAGACGTCAGTCAGTGGTGACGTCACTCGTAATAACTCCTAGAAAATAACAAAAATTAAACGTATCCAAATGTAAAACACGTGAAATTAGTAAAATACAACTTTTTTGCTCAACCCAATTGTGAAACTTTCTACGAGGAATGATTTGGGTAATTCTTTAATATTTCCCATGGGGAATTTTCCAGAATCGAATCATTAAATTCTTGTGATTGTTTCCGGGAATTTTGTAGAACTTTCTCAACTTCTTCGGACCTTTCCACAACTTGCTCATTTGTACTGTTTTCGAGTTGGAAGTAGTTAAGGGAAATGGATTCAACCCACAATAAGTTGTTATCCAAATTTCAACCTTTTGTCTAGCAACTTAGTTATAATATAATTTATTTTTGTTTGTCCTTCTCCCATAACTACTCAATGCTTATACGTCCAGTTGCGGAACAGTCTGTAAAAGCTCTTGCATCTGTACTTACTACATACGCGTAGGTCTTTTTAGGGTTCCGTATTTAAACAGCATGCTAGTCTTTTGATCCCAACTATCAATGATACATAGCTAGAATTTTATACACATATCTATAGATATAAAACGAGTATATTCGCATGCCAGACTGAATGAAGGCTCCGTACCATAACGATTGTAATCATTTTTACAACATAATAGTAGGTATGTTTAGGCGTTATATACGGTGTTCTACAAGTAACAATATAGATTATATACATATTATATGAACAGCGTACTTTTGGAAAATTGTGTTCATATTCATATATTAGATATACTTATTTACAACTTGGTACAGTTAACAGGATTTCCTTAAACCAATCTATTTGTGTTGCATAATATTAAATAGTGGGAGTTGTACTTAAATTGAACGAAGTTGAAAATTTTATGTCATATCAAGATGTAAGCAAGTTTAATATTGCAAATGTTATTATATGTTACACTTATGTTGATAAAATTGATAATTTGTGTTAATAATTTAGGCTCTTAACACACTGACGAGATGAACCTTCAAAAAATGGACCTATATCGGCCAGAAATAGTAGATAGTTATCCAAGGGTTGAAAGTGGCTCATTTCTCCTGAGATATTTCTGGCTTCATTCCCTAACTTATTATTTTCTCCGAAACTGGAAACTTCTTTACACATTGATAAGTTTTATAAAAGTTCTGAAAAGCTTACGTTTTTATTTATATAAAAACCTACTTGGCGAAACATTTGGGAAATGAAGCAGTTGTTTTAATCACATTCACGACCAGAACCCGATAGGAGTGCGCTCTGCTCGTAGTTTGTTTTCGCTACACATTCTCCTATGTTATCGGCTATGCGCGTAGCGCTATGAAAACTTTGGGGGTAAGAGTGTTATATCTCTTCTTCATTGTGCCATATCCTCAACGGATATCGGCGACCATCTTCCGGAACCTGTTCCTGTCTTGTGCGAGTCTCGAAAGACTGGCAGTGTCATTAATGTTGGACCAGCTTTTGTTGTTGTCTAACCAGCCCCCCTATTGCCTAACGCGTTTGACGCTCGCAATCAGAATCAAGTGTCATGATTCTGTATGGGCTATGACAGTTGATCCGGATACCAAGTGTCAAAATTTCGTTACGCAATAACCCCCCCAGGTTAGCTTTCTCCTTCCTCTGCTCCTCTTACCGTCACTTTTCCCTTATAAGATTTTCCTGATTATGTTGCATTTATCGTTTCTATAGATATGTTCAAAATATGAGGTTTTCTTTTTCTTTACTGTGCTCAAAAGTTCCAGATTTTTATTTATGTTGTGTTAATATAATTAGCCCATATTTAGTCCAATAGTAAACCCTCGCTACCTCACAAAGGTCTTAGTCATCCGAGTTTCACGCAGTGTCGCATTTGTGGCTACCGTCGTGCCAACGACTTTTTTAGACGAAATTGATACGTCATTTGACTTAAATACACGTAGGTTTTGTTTGAAGTTCTCGTACCTAAATGACTCAATTAGTAAGTGCTCTTCAGTTGTCCTCATTGTATCGAATATTTATGTTGCTACACATATAACTAAGTGCCTATTGGGATACATCACTCTCGTGACTGCAATGCGGCCACATAATATTAGTTTTTTGGTTTAATATATGACCTTAGAACGATAAATTACTTTGTTGATTTGAAATGAAAGGATTAAGATAACGATCCATTTTATTGTCGCGAACTTAACTACCAGAACTTTGATAAGTGAATTATAGAAATATTGGTTTATGAGCGCTTCGTTCGTAGTTAGGATCTTGCGGTCTAACTCATATATATATCATTCTATAAAGTAAAATGCGAAAGAGACGATACTCTGCGAACTCCGAACTCGTGAATAAACCTTAGATCATTTTAGTACCTACTTTGTGTTCCTACTTAAAACCGTTACTGGGTAGTCTTAGAGAATTTAATCAATGGAGATGGCAAGTGTCATTATCAAACAAATTGTTCATGCATTTTTAGTGGGGGGCGAGGTAAACACGTATTGCGGAAAGAATCCCATTTTTACAAATGCGCACAGCAATAAAACCTACAAACAAAAAATACTCACACACTGACAGTTTATTGTCTATACGACCCGTGATTTCGCGGGAACTTTGGTAGAGTATCCGTATGGCATCTTCAGTAGTTAAATGCTCTAAGTGGGCAGCTTGCATACGCAGAGAGTATGAAATTAATAGTGTATCACTGTCTAAATAAAATGTGTATATCACTAGATGGCACTCATGTTTGTATAGTTACGAACGATAGAAACTCCACATAGAAGGCCAAGGTCTCCCTCACAGGGTACGATACGTATCCTTTACCGGCACTACACTTCGACACGAGTACTGATGTGCCGACGAAAAGTTTGTTTACGAAACTTCCCATGTGGAAAAGCTTCGGTGATTTTTCAAAATTTTCCATGGGGAATTGGGAAATTTCCAATATCGGAAACTTTCATTAGAAACTTCCCGTAACTCGGTAGGAGTGGAAATGAAGGCGAGAGGCATTGTCGTTTTATTAGAGTTCCGTAGCCAATATGGCATAAACGGAACCCTTATAGTTTCGTTATGTGCGTCCGTCCGTCCATCCGTCCGTATGTCACAGGTATTTTACTCAAAAACTACGTGATGTATATTGATGAAATTTAATTGGAGTATAGGTGTCTTGTGTACGCTACTTAGTTTAATAGTTAAATAACAAAAAAAAAATCTGGGGGGGAATAATCGCTCCGAAAGCGGCATAAATTATGTCTCCAACCTCCCTATTTTCTTAACCTTATGTCCAAAAATTATTTTATTTTTGTGTGTGGACCAGCCGGGCTCATTATGCACGAAATGTGTGATATATTTTAGCAAAAAAAACTTTGGATGAGGTGGCCTGGCGTATTTTCTCTCGCAAAGGCTTGGCCGGAATGGTTAAAATACGTGAAGGATGCATTTTGAGAATAACGTCAATACGGTACGGGAGGGGTGACAAGTGACGTGTCCTGTCTCGCTATACAAGTCTGACGCCTGACTGAAGTTACGCGTCATTTGACGTTCCGTAAACAAACCCCTCCCGTACCGCCCCCATACCTCAGGAACAGATTCAGTTAAGCCATCGATAAATTAGCGGACAAATGTCTTGCGACACGTGTCGCCAGCGACGTCGGGCGATGTGGTGCGACTTTGCCGGATTTCGCTGAACATATCTGGCTACATCGCGTGACATGTGTCGCCAGCGACGTCCGATGAAGTGGCGTGACTTTGCTAGACTTCGCTCGACATCGCTCGGTTACCCTGTGTTGCAGCGTCGCCTTCAGTTGTGGAACTTAAGTCATGATATCACAATATCGCGATGTCGCCAGATATGTCAGGCGATGTTTCGCGAAGTAGCACGATTTCGCCTGACGTCGGTACAGACGTAAGTCACGCGATGTCGCTAGATATGTCAAGCGAAATCTCTTGACTTCGCTTGATATGTCGCCGACACGTGTCGGGAGATATTTGTCCCCTGGTGTATCCTTGGCTTTATGCGTTAGGCCTATATCATCACTACTATTTTCATATTCTCAGGTATACATCGATGACATTACAGTAATAAGGTGCTAAAATGATACATTACCTACTTTTGACGCTGACTGTATTTTGTGAATATGATAATAATGTATATATCTGATAGGAATTCCGTAGGTTTGTAGTTAGATGACAATTATAAACGTTTACATCATATGTTAAAGCTATCTTCTTGATGTCTTGTCAATTTTATACAATAAACTCATTGGAAATACTAGTCGTCTTTTATTATGCTTTCAATACTTTTATGGTTTCGTACCCATAGGAAACCGAAATAACCCTATTATTAAGCCTCCGTTGTTCGACATACAGATCTGTCCGTCTGTTTGAATGTATGCCGCAAAGCTCTAACTCCTGAGTTGTATACTTGGTCGGTTATTATGGATAATTATGCCAGCAGCGATCGACCAAGTCAAGCTAAAGCTGTGTTTCTTACTAAACGAAAATTTGGTGTCAACTGTACGGTTAGCTAGCAATAGGCATGACGATAGGGTATGAAAATAAAAATTCCACTACTTAGTCCGTAGTGTAGTAATAAACACAAAGATACACGTATTTTTTGTTTATAAAATACTAAGATAAATTGCATCAAAGTTTAGAACGTGACGTCACTACTAGGTAAAATTTGTACCATAGGTAACGTCACGCGACATTTTGACTTAATGTATCTCCGTTACTTTTTGGGTAGTGATAAAACTTCCGAAAAGTAAATAAAGAACCGGCCAAGTGCGAATCCGACTCGCGCACCGAGGGTTTCGTACAAACTTTCACTTATGAACTTAACTTGCCGTTGAAGTTAAGTTTGTTTCTGATCTCTATGGCGTCACATACAAATTAGGGGCATACTTAATCAAACTGGGTTTTCGGTGATTAAAGGAAAAGTAAGATACAATACGATAACTCTTTATGGCACATCACACAAAATAGAGTTCAGAAAACAATATATTCAAGGAGAGGTAAACAACAGGCGGACTTATTGCTAAACAACGATCCCTTCCAGACTACCTTTGGGTAGGTGGCGCAAAGCAGTTTGGAATTCGCGAGTCAGACACGCAATTGACAGGTTTTTTTCTTTGGGAGTTAAAGTGTTTACAGCTGTATTGTATCGTCCACGGGTACCTACTACGGGTGACTACTTTTTCTTTACAATCAAGTACTCTGTAGATTTTATTTCTTCTCTTCACATCGATAAAGGAAATAAAAATACAACTTCACATCGAAGACATATATTCAACAAGTCAATTCATGATTTATTTCAATTATTGTATAAAATAAGTATAACAATATTACGCTTTTTACAATTTATTTCTAATGAACACTAAAGCCATCTACACGAACAATTCTAACCACAGGCTCAAAGAGTGTAGGCTATAGCATTATGGCTAAATTTAGGCGATATCCATATCCTACATAGTCACAAAGAAACTACCACAAAATGACAAGCATACAGCGACGTTTAAAGAAAAAGTCCGGGGGTAGACTTGCTGTCTCAGATTAAAGACTTTTTGATCTCAGTTTACTTAAAATCAAGAGCGCTGTCCGATAAAATTACTCGTAAATTTGAATGAAAAAAAAAAACAAGTCGTCAGTGTTGTGCCGCTAATACAAAATGTACAGGAAGAATGTAACAAAACTGACTTTTTTTCGGATACATTTTAAATTATCAAAATTGATACCTAGCTGCACTCTTGATTTAAAGCCAAACCCAAAAAGTCTATACCTAAGATTCTATAACAGCGATTACACGTTTTTGTGTAAATGTCCATCTTTGCAATCTAGCGGGCATTTGGCAGGCCTGCCAGTCGGTTGTGCGAAATACTAACCAAACATACATGGGCTTTTTGCATACGAACATACATTTTAAGGAAAAAAGTATATATCCCAACGAATATAATTTGATGTCTTTTGTTAAGAAATTAATAGTACATTGTTGAATAGGCTGGAAAGTAAGCAATAGATGGACGAATGAGTACGAAGGCCGCGCCGGAGGTGAGGCTTTAGACTAAAGTAGTGTTTAGTACGAGTAGTATTATTTTAAGGGGCTGCATCGAAAATTTAAGCTATTTTTAGTGATATTTTTGTCAAATTTAGTATATGAAACATACCAACCATATGTATCATATGGCTGGTTTTTAGATATGTGTTTTTTGAGTATATAACCAAAATTTCCTTGATAGAAAATTATCTGAAAACGCATCTTCATTGTCCGTTTTTGTCTAGTTTGTACAAACGACAGATTGTTAAACGGCTAAATTATGTAAAAATGACATTCTTCCCTTCATCTTTTACGTGATTATCTTAAATGTTAACAAACATAATAATATCTTTGATTTATTGTACTTTTACATCCGGCGCTTACGCCAGAAAACCCCAAGCATGTAGTGTAATATGCTTTCTCTTTCTTGAATGCACGCGAGCAATAAATACGTCGCTTATTACAAATTCCGCTCAGTGGCCCGCTCGGCCTTTGGGGCGTGGTTTACGAATGACGATGCAACCCCTTAAGCTGTCGGTAGTTAAAATTCATGATCGTACAAAATACACACACGTTTACTTGCCACGGGAATTATTATTAAATGTATGTTGCGATAAATGTAAGTTATGTTACGTAGGTGAAACGATTTTGTACGAAAAAATCACACCAATCTTACTAACGGGCCTACCTGCTTAAAGCTCAGTTTTCTTTGAGATTTACTTATTACGTTGTCGTGATGTTGGCAAATTGAGTCGCTAAGCAAACATAGATTTAATAACCTACAAAATATAATTCCGTAATTCATTGACAAGTACCTACTATATTATTTTAAGATCAGAATTTAAAAAATACAGTACTTTTTTATTACGTTTCACAATAATATTAGCCAAAGATACTAAAATATCTGACACGATAGGTAGCAAGGTAAGAGTTAATTTCAAATATTTGGAACCTACACTACATACAAGATACCTATAATAAGCATGATGACGAGGTATGAAAAACAAAATTGTAATTAGTCCGTATGTTAGATAATAAAAAAAAAATTAGACACGTATTTTTTGCTTATTCAAAATAATAAAAAACTACTCAAATAAACCGCATTAAAGTTTAGGATTGGGGGTTCGTGACGTCACTCCTAGATAAAAATTACTCCTACGAGTGACGTCATGCGACATTTTGACTTAATGTGTCGCCTCTATTTTACGATTACGTCAATTTAGTCATCATGCCTATTGCAGATGCCATAAATAACTACTTAATTATAAAACCAGTACAATCGGAGTGTAAATAAAAACAGTAATATACGCATCTTGCGTCTTAACCCTTTGAGCGCCAAGGACGGCAAATCCCGTCATTGAAAATTGCGCCTTAGACGCCACGTCGTTTGCCGATACGGTATCATACAATTGGTTTATTGGTTGGCGTGTGGCGCACGGTTTCCCGCCAACACGATGGGCGCTCAAATGGTTATATATATTTTTTAAGATAATTTCAAGCCAAGTTCTCTTCCGGTATATCATCGTGCCTTTCCCACATTCACTGCATGCTGGGCCACGCTCCCTCGTAACCTGCTTGTATGAAACTGGACGCATATGTGCGTTCCCGGCACTAAACGTGATATAGGAATCGTGCCAGTCTGCGATCTCCTTTACAATGAGAGCATCCAATATTTATACCACATTTTCGAAACTCTTCTAAAAGACGGTACGGTTACGCGTTAGAAAGGCGGGTGGGCTAATTGGCCTATTGACCGTTTGAATACCGTTGTACAGAATAAAAACCCTATCACGGTAAACAGATACTTTTGATGGAGTGTTTTTATTTTGCCATAACTTGTTTCACACAGCGATTTAATATTTCCTGCCTTACAAAAAGTTTTAGAATGGTTTTTAGGCCAGTGTCTAAACAAAACTGCCCACCCTCCTTTAAAACTATCTCTTTATATCCAATAACCACGATTTTTTTGTTTAGAATGGCTTTTTGCTTAGTTGTTTCCTGTATTAAATGTAGTATGTAGGTATGTAGGCTTCATAGGTTGTAATTGGGATGTACCAGTTTTTTCAAAGGTATGGCAATTCAAAAACCATTTAGAGGGACCGCTTGCAATTGTCCGTTTTCCATTCGGATGAGTATATTTGTTACAATTCCTAACCAAAGTTTTCTGTGACGTCATTATTTAGGCGTTTTGTAACCGAGATACGATACGAAGATACGATGACCAGTACAAAACGCCTAAATAATTACGTCACAGCAAACTTTGCTTAGGAATTGTAACAAATATACTCATCCGAATGGAAAACGGACAATATTAGTAACTTAAATTAACCTATATTTTACGATTTTGATGTAAAATCGAGGTCAAATTTTTTTTGGAACATCCCAATTCTATGAAAGCATCACAATTGGATGTGATTGGACTGGGGAATCTGATAGCAGCCAGAATATTACGTATCGGGATTGTCTTTGCTCACAATAGGAGATGCTGCCCTTTGAAGTCTGATTGCATAGATTTAAGCGAGCGTGTCCGGTATTAATCAGCCGAGTCTATACGGTGCTAATGGTCTGTTACATGCTAAATGCCAGATATAGTCTGCAAATGCAACACATCTCTGCTTGTATACATGCCTCCTTTACGTGTAGGTAACGATAGGGTATTTGAAACTTTGCTCATTACGGACTCTTTAACACTGACTGTACCTCAGTACAGTAATGACCCTTTTTATTTTATGTAATTTAATAGCTGGCAGTACCCATCCATACGAACAACTTTTCCTATGGGAAGATATTTAAGAAACGTAAAAAAATCTGCTATAGCCTAGATTTAGGTTGAGTTATTACTAACATATAATATGAAATGGTATATGTTTCGAAATATCCCCCTATTGGAAAAGTTGTTGGTATTAATGTGTAATAACCACCTGTTAAAATTAAAAGGGGGAAAAAACACGCAGTATATGTATCGTAATTACTAATGTCCTTGTATCCTAGTGCAAACTCTCCGGTCAAGCTACTTAAGTTTAAAACTATACCTAAAAGATACCAATGATTTATTAAGGAACATAAAACTAGGCATTAGGTACGTCGTTAAAAATAAATGAAGAAATAGCAATATTATTTTGGCATCAATAACTATGAATTACCTAGCAAATTGTGTACATAACAAAATAAATACCTATCTTTTCCTAAGTATCTATGGAAAGATGCGGATATTTCGACGAATCTGTGTTAAAAAAAATGTCCTGTTGCAAATCGCAGTCGAAATTTGACAAGTACGAGTATTACACGAGTTTTTTAATAGAATCAGTAAATGTCCCCAAGCCCGATACTGTCCCAATACGTGGCAACTTCAAGCTTAATTCATTGGAATACAGCAGGATGTCAATCATTGAAATTACGTCATCAAACATTGGAACATTTACCGAATACGTACAGTGCTTATAATAGGTAGTCAAACAAGTGTTATATTGGTTGCATAAGCACGTGCAACCTGAGATAGTACAATTTGGTGATATATTCGTAATTTTTGTACAGATGGCTACGTATATACTATACTGTGCCATAATCTAAACATTTTCAATACGGATTCTGGGATATTGCCTGAAGTATACCCAAAGCGTTTTAACATTTGTCGTTTATCACGTCTATTCTTTATCGTTTTCCTTTTAATTTTCATTATGCAATTCACCTTAGCCACTTACATACTAAATAAAAAAATATATCGTTAATACTTTCGTTTCACATAAAACTATCATGTATAAGAATGTGAGCTGAAAGTATATTAGTACAGAATTAGGACAGATCATAAAAGAACCGTAGTAGGTAAATTTACGAATTGACGTTTCTGACACCTACATTTTAAAATACAGTAGAAAATATACGAATAATATAGTTTTGTCATCTCATGTATACATACATGAGATGACAAAACTATCATTTAGGTATGAAGCAAATAAGAATAAAGCCAGGAATACTAAGATCAGGCTAAATATGTTGCAATTCTCGGTAGATTATAATTTATAAATACATTAGATAATTAGTATATCCATCTACCTACTATTATGCATTGCAATGTTATTTTGTCTCTTTGATTATTCCAAATTATATATCCATTTCAGTAAGTCTTCTTAACATAATGAATTGAAATGCAATGTACAATATCAAATTTAAACTAATTAATATAAATATTATAATCCATACAATTCCAACACTTTTACATCTTTGGTTCGTACCTAGTAATGGTTGGTGACCACTTCAATAATTCCGCCTTTATACACTTTAAAAGACAAGCTATTTACATACCCGACCGCTGCACTTTACGTGAAACTTTACCGAGAAGACGTCCGCCTCTTGCGCTGATAATCAGCGTTCCGGAAAAAAATAATCACTATAGACCGAAAATTATTTATTGTAAGGCAGCCGGGCAAAACCTAATATAAATTAAAATAATATCGCTTTGAACACTCAAGTTTATAGAAAATGGTAACCATTACCTACATATATGTTATTCGATTTTGCATAAAAAAACGGACATACCGCTTGATACGACAAAGGTAATATCCCTGTCATATATTCAATAACAAATCAACCAATTTATAATACACTTATTATAATAAAAAGCGACTACAAAATTATGACACACAAACGAGTCAACTACATTAAAAAAGCGAATTTAAATGGCTATTTGGTTACCTAAATTAGTGAAAATATAGAACTGAATATTATATTTTCCCTTCGAGTCAAGAGTTTAAAACTTTAAAAAATGTATGCTACTTATAATCGCAATTCTAAGCGAGAATCCATGACGATGCATGAAAATTTGAAAATTATTTCAAGTGAAATACCTAAGATACAATTATGCATTTGATGTTACTAGAAGCGTTTAGTACACTCACAATTGCTAACACGCCAATTGTGTTTTGTAACACTCAAATGTAACTTTAAAAACTTGCAACCAGCTCCTTATAAAACGGGAGCCTTGCGAGGCTAGCGCACGGCTACACCGTTGATAGTGACGACAGCATTTGGGCCGGTAGGTTCTGGTTCATACGCAGAGTCGGTGTCACTCCTTCTGCCGTACGCTGCATTGTCGGCAAGATGTTCGCTGTAGGGAGAGTCGTACACGTTGTCGGTGACGTGGTCGTAGATGTGCCGTCCGTTGGTGTCGTGCAGTGTCGCGTAGCTCATCACTGCGGCGTTCTGGTCCTCCTTACGTTCGGCGCCTTCTATGTTCTCTGTATTCTTCACTGGTGTTGACTTTCGGCTGGAAGTTTCAGTATTTATTAGAATAATGTACTAAAATAACCGTTACTAGGCTTTTCCCAAGTTCATTTGATACAATGTATTAAGTCGAAGTATAGAATTTCCGAACCAATCTGACTATCCAAATCGGTGTAATGAGAGAACAGAATAGAAAACTCAAAATTGTATTTATCATATCATACGTAATAAGTCTCCAATCCATACTGGGATACCGTGGAGGTTCCCACAGCCCATTCCCTCTTTTAATGAGAGGAGGCCTGTGCCCAGCAACGGGAAGTATAGAGGCTGATGATAATGATGATATTGGAATACAATAGTAGAAAAAGACCAACGCATTAAAGTAAAGCAAAATAAGTGTAAAATTACATAGATTTTTATAAATTGTAGTGATTGGAAATCTGACACAAAACTCTTTTAATTAGTAATTAAGTACTCACAGTATCAAATAAATAGCGCCAAGCAACGCCAGCAAGAACAACACCACTCCGCAACCGATTCCAACCCTAAGCGGCAGAGTGCTGCTCTCAGCAGCGTCGTTACTGGCAATCTCACAACTTGGTTCTTCCCCGGACCAGTGGCCATCGTCCATGCACTTGCGGAGGAACGGACCGACCCTCTGGAATTGTGGGAGGCAGTGGTACTCGATAGAGCTACCGAAGAGGGTCGAGCTATTTGCTATGATGACGCGCCCGTTCTCGATCGTGCCGGGCGGGCGGCAGTCGATTGCTGCAAAATAATATGCTGGTTTAGGTGATGTGCCTAAGAAGTTGTAAAGAGATGATTAGGATAATTCTGTATAGCAAAATCATAGCATTCCGTGTTACGACTGATGTTAGCAACATGTTTGTATGAACGAGTGTTCTGCGGGCATATGGTGGTCGTGTTCATCGCACGATAGATAAAAGATTAAGCATCTGTGACGTTCCGATACGTACATGAGTTTGAGGGTGATGGTTGGTTGTATACTGTATCTATCTATGACAATTATCATCATATAACGCGATCATCATATAGGGCCGCTTGACTTATGTTACTTAATAGTTTCGTCAATATACTCTAAACAGTGATCGCGGTGTTCTGTTCTAGAATTGTATTTTTCAACAACCCTAGCTATCCCGTTTGAGTTCTAATTAGAGTTCTGATCTTCCGCCACTGCATTAATAATTACTGGCGAGTCAACAACTAACTATCACCACAAACTTTGCTAATCTGCCCTCTTGACACTAAAGTACTATTTTAGTAGAAACAACACGGCAGAAATGATTTACTTGGTCAACTTCTAGTAGTCCAATACTCACGCAAGCAAACAGGAGGTGTCCCGCTCCACGTTCCCTTTGGAAGGCACGTCCTGGTCTGGTTCCCCTTCAGACTGTAGCCTCTCTCGCAGCGGTAGTGTGCTTCTCCGTTAATGCTGCGAGTGGAAGTTACCACGTGTAGCCCTATGCTACCCTTGATCTGCACTGATGGGTCCGAGCAAGTGATTTCTGTGGAGAAACAAAATTCTAGATACTTTAAAGAGGTAAAAGTATAAGGGCCGAATCAGACGTACACCACAACCACAACACAACGACAACCACTTGGTTGGGCGATAATTTATTTGAAAATGAATAGTTTTATTCACACGGACCACATTTCGACGTCAAACGCAATCGTCTGGTCGACCCGGCCACATCAAAGCAACTGCAAGAAGCTGCAGGGCAACTTTTCACACGTAACCACTGCTTCACCATTTTTGCCACTTCGTTGTGTGTACCGGCCACGTGTGAATGTGAATAAACCCTATGTAAAAGATACATTTTACTGGTTTGCTATTTTGGCTGAAATTACTGCCAAGATTCACAGAAAAAGATAATGTTCTTTAGAGTATGATTCTTAAATTATCTTTCTTTTATTCCTTCTCGACTACAATACTTAGGCATCGCGCACTCTTTAATCCAAAATAACTTAGGCAGTCTGATGTTTCTATATTTCAAACTCTCAAGGTTTCTAGGTTCGATCGCCTGGAAACATCTTTCGCTTACCCGTCACTGATGTAATTACATTAGGATTCTTTCTACGTTACTAAGACCCTTACCTTTGCAGACGGGAGCTTCAGAGCTCCAGGTTCCGTTGTCTTGGCACAGCCTCCTGGACACCCCGTCCAGTTGCCAATGCTCGTCGCATTCGTAAAGCGCAGTAGCTCCGTAGTAAGTCGCGTTGGTCGCAAGAGTCACCTTGCCGTTCTCGATGCGGCCAGGGTTGCCACAGTCCACGTCTGAAGGGGACGAGATATATAATATTTGGAGTATAATTTCAGGAACTGATCGTCCTATAATATTACCCTGGCACAAGTTTATTTCACACAGGAATAGTCAGCAGCATGGAATAGATAATAGTGCAAATAGAGAAGACTCTCCTTTGCGAAAGGCAATGCAAACAATACATGCATGCGGTTACAAACGGGAATGCAAACAATACATGCAGCTAAAGGCCGAGCCACACCGCTTGCATGACATGTGCACACGCAGCGGTGTGTCATCACTTATGAGGATTCGTACTTTGCAACACGCACACTACGCACACGCATCCGGTGTTGCTCGATCTTTATGCACCGCTTAAAAAGTGGACGATTGTGGATAACGCACATGCGCTACTGCTCTAAGTGGTCGCGGAAGGCTTTTCCATTCGTAGGTGCAACTCGCGTACACATTAACGAGTCCTAGCTAGACCTAACCAGCTCAAAGCCAGCAAGGCTCTGCGAAAAATCGAACCATTACAGAAGTGGCAGATTATAACGCTACTCACATTGACATCTCGGCGTAACTCCACTCCATTGACCGCTGTCCTCGCAAGTGGAGAGGCTCTCGCCGACGACCTTGTAGCCCCTTTCGCACCGGTACTTGACGAGGGCGCCGATGCGGTACGTGTTCCCATTGCCGGCACTCACGGAGGTGGAGGTGCGGATCATAGTGCGCCCGTGCATGCGATCGTTGCCCGTCACTGACACTATGCTGTTCTCAGCAACCACGGGCTCAGGGCATCGGATTTCTGGGGAACACTGGATTATTAATCAAGCCCTTATAAGTATGAGAAGGCTGAAGATTGGCGCAATGACCGCAATAACAGACTCCCTGTCCTATGAGTGAAATATGATACATGTTCAAGGGGTCTCCGTCGGAATCCCTAACGTCGTTGGTCCTAATGTATCGTTTGCCAAATGTATCATTTGCCATAACGCATTTTTCTCAGAAACCGTAAATTCTTCAGTATTTTTTAAAAGATCGTCGTAAACATTAGGTTAGGTTTGTTTTAAAACAATCCTGAAAGATTACGGTTTCTGAAAAAAATGCGTTATAGCAAATGATACATTAGGACACACGATACATTAGTAGAAACGACGTTAGGGATTCTGATATAGATCCATGTTCAAGTTTATACATTTCTCTGTGGGACAGGGAACCAGTTATGCTATTACCACACATTGACGCGAGTCGAGGCGAGGCCGAGATACACTCACTTTATTGAAAATTTTACAGGCCTTAACCTCTCACTTGCTGTAAAATTAGGATTGAACTCTATTTATTTTAGAATAAGAATAGTGACAGGTAACTATAGTTACCAAAAGCATGTCAGTGTTTAACGTATTTAAAACGGCAGTGCGTCTGGCCGTCGCCTTCACTAGCTCCTATGTCTAGTGCTGATATGAGTGATGTTAATAGTTGTAAAAGTGCCCTGTCGGCCTACTTACAGAATAAAGATCATAAATAATGTCATGTCAGTATCATTATATCATTCTTTAATTATTACGCTATTTTTTTTATTTCATTTAAAATGTTCTGAACGCCATATACCTTCACATCTCGGCGACGAGTCACTCCACTGGTGGTCCGACAGGCACTCGCGGCGCGCCGGCCCTACGAGCCGGTAGTTGGTGGTGCAGGAGTATTGGATGATGCTGCCGAGGTGCGTCGTGCCGTTCACCAGCTCTGCGGCACCGTATGGCATCGGGGGTAGCTTGCTGCAGTCTACATCTGTCAGGGTAAGATTTAGGGATATAGGTAACTAGTATTTACTCGCATGTTCGCCAGCGCGACTGGGAATTAAGTACCGTAAAACCACCAAACTATAGTCCAGGCACCCCAACTGTGGTCCAGAAAGAAACTAACATGGAAATAATAACTATTACATTTTTTAACAAACCATACGTTAGAATTATAGCCGAATGGTTTAGCCTATAAACACATTATAGTAATACAATCCCAACTAGGTAAGTAAAAATCAATTTAGTTTGGACCATAATTGCGTGATTTTGGACTATAGTTGGGTGGTTTTACAGTATCAGATTTACTGTTTATGTACATTTAGATTCGGAGTCCGTTGACTTGACTCCGACTTTCCAAGGGGTATCCGTGCCTATTACCAATCATCTGGCAATTCTTGGTTTGAACTCGTGCTCCAACTTGAACTTTAGGTATTTCGTTGAATCCTTGGCAAAAACTGTAGCTGCAGGCGGTACTTCACACCAAGACAGCTTCTTCAATTGCATAAAGCATAAGTCCGGCCATGTGTGGAGCATTAGAGAGATATTAGAGATGACTCTGGGACGGATTTGCCTGTTGGCGGTCCTGGATTCGATCGATAAACGTGCCAACATACTCATTGGTCGTCGCCTGTCTTGCGATATTTTTTAGGATACCTTTCGCAGAGTATGTGGCGGGACTGCATGAACTGATTCTGCCTTCTCCGTTTCGTCACTATGGGACTATACGTAGATTTGAGTTCCTCCCTTATGTTGTTGATAAAACATCTATTCGATTTGCTTCTAAATTCCTGATAGGGACGGCTACAGAGTGGAACTGTCTTCCAGCATACCTTTTCGTAGAACAATATAACTTGGCTCTCTTCAAGACGAGAGTGAATAAGCACAAATATTTTTTATTTACTATCTGTTTTTCTTCAGCAAATAAAGGTATAATTGGCGGACTTAATGCCTTAAGGCACTCTCTACCAGTCAGCCATCGGGCAAGGCAAAAACGTTCAGTTGGCGCAGGATCCTAGTAATCGATTTATTTAAAGAGAAACATAAATCAATGCTTTTTGTGATAAATATACATAAGTATTTTAAATAATATATAGTAAGTACTTGTTATAATTTAATATATCGTCGTCTAGTACCCAACACACATTGAGCTTACCATGGCACTAGTTCGAGATGTGTAAAATTTTCCTGTAATATTAATATGTTACACGCACCACACGCATTGGGTTCTGTTCCTGGTTGAGAATGCAGTATACGATTAAGTACTTACATTCGCATTTGGGCGACTCGCCCGACCACTCGCCGTCCTGTTGGCAGACCAGGCTTTGCTCGCCGACCAGCTGGTGGCCGGCCTCGCAGTGGAAGTCAATAGTCGAGTGCACGTTATAATCGTAGGCTTCCATGTACCCGCCCGCCGGCACTTCGGGGTCCGCGCAAGTTATCACTGTGGGAAAAAAACATCTGTTAAAAATCTCTTTTACGACGCTTCGCTACAATGTATTGGCTCAGAAATTCCTTAGTTACTTTCTGTTGAAACTTTTGATGTAGATTAGAACCATACAATATCTACTAACCTAAACAATTAATACCGTATATAAAAATGGGCAACAGGGACCCGTTTCACAAAAGCTTGTAACTTGTATTGGTTAGTGGAAGTCGCGTGTAATAAAAGTTACAACCAATTATGAAAAGGGCCTCTGGTCGATAAATCATAAATTCTAGAAAGGATGCAATTTTTTTGAAATTTGCCCCCGCAAAAATCTGTCGAAAAAAGTGTCTTAGAATGCCAATTTGAAATCAACATCCCAAAAACGAAAACTCACATTCCCAGGAAAGTATGTCGTAGCTCTGTTACCTGTGAAAACTTCTGCACCGGCTGGCTTATAATCCGGGTCCCAGTTGAACCAGGCCGCAAAGCCGTAATGTGAAGGTGTTGCCGTTATGCCGTTATTTAAATAATACATAGTCCTTATTTGAATGACCGATTCGAATAAGGAATATATTCTGTCTCTGTTTGATAATGTAATGATGAATTAGTATTCAATACTGATTTTGATCTGAACGAATAAATGCGTAAAGTCTCAATCGTTTTTATCCTCGACAACGTCTCACAAGTTGGTGGAGGCGCAATCACCATCGCAGTAGTCCCGTTCATGAGTCGGAAGGAAAGCTAGTGCACTCGCTAAAACAGTATATCAAACTATTATTAAAACTATAACTCACATTCACAGGAAGGTATGTCGTGACTCCATTTTCCGTCTCTGTTACACGTCAGCACCTCTGCCCCTGCCAGCCAATAGTCTTGCTCGCAGTTGAACTGGGCCACAGAGCCGTACGTGGTGGTCCCGTTGAGCAGTCGGAAGGAACCCTTGTGTACCTGGGCAGGGGTCCCGCAGTCGACATACTTGCATGACGGCGGTGTGCCCGACCAAAAGCCGCCGAGTGTACATGTTACACTCTGTGGACAATCGAAAAGCGAACTCTTGTGTTCATTTGTTTTTATGACTTTATTGCGGTTTGCGGTTTCCCTGAGATGATGGAGATAATGTATTTGAACTTACACAGTATCATATTACTTTAAACGAGCAATTCTTCTACATCGTGTTTTGTTTTGACTTTGCAATACGAACAAATGCGAACAACTTTTCCTACGGGGAGATATCGGAAACGATAAAAAAGTTCTATCAGCATCTTAAATTAAAGGAAATAAGAGAACTCAGTGTATATACTATAATTGGTTTCTCGGAAATGGCTCTAACGATTTGGATGAAATTTGGTATGTAGACATAGTTATGCTTTCCAAGTATATCTAGTTAGGTTTCACCCACAGCTCTGTCGTCCAGGTTGTTAAATGTTTATTTTACCACGCTTTGTTAGACACTTACGGCTGGTAATGGCTGATTACGCATGACAGAAGGTGCAACTCGGCATGTGTTATCAGCCGTCAAAGCTAACATGAAACGATGAAATAGGACGGGAGTTCGCAGGCTCAAACGTAGTCTATTTGTGAAATATCAGACCAAGTGCGAGTTGGACTCGCGCACCGAGAGTTTCGTACAAAATTTCTTCTATGGAAATCCAGTGATAGCAGAGCCCTACTCCTAAGCAAAACATTAGCGGTCTTCGAAATCTATACTGTTTTTAGTATTTGTTGGTATAGCGGCAACATAAATACATCATATGTGACAATTTCAACAGTCTAATTATCACGGGTCATGAGAGACAGCCTGGTGGCAGACGGACAGACAGACAGACGGACAGCTGAGTCTTAGTAATAGGGTCCCGTTTTACCCTTTGGGTACGGAACCCTAAAAAAGCACTCGTAGAAACAAACTAATAGACTACTATTTCATATGAAATACCTACAGTTCACTCGAATGCTATCTCTTATAGGGACACTTTCAAGAATAAACAGACAAGGGTTGGTTTTATTCCTAATAGCTGCAATATTTCAATAAATCAATTATCTGTCCACAGACAAGTAGCACAAGAAGTGTAATTTCCGGGAGTCTACGCTTTACGTCGGCATGTCGAGTTCTTCGGCGATTTGCTTCGCTATTATATAATTGTCTTGTCAGACTCAAGCTACTTATGCACAGAGAGGCAACATGTTTTATCAGCTATCGATTTCAGCGCATTTACCGACAGATAAATTCATCGTGCACTGTTAGTTAAAGGCTGAATAAATGAGTGCATCAACATTTGCTTGATGTTATTCTGTACCTTAACGGAGGAGACAATAGCGACAGAGTTACTTATAAAACTGCTAATAATCTAGGCTATTAATTATATACTGACGAGAGGGCCCTGGAAAGATCTATATTGACTGGATAACATATTTTTGTTGCCTTTATATACTATTATAAAATTGTAAAAATTAAATGTCTGTACAGTCGAGTTCATTTACATCTACACACTTACGGGAACAAAAATATCTGAACATGACCCTATTTTGAGGAGCATTAAAGCGTGTTCAGATATTTTTGTTCTCTTATATGTGTAGATGTAAATGAACTCGACTGTACATTGAAGATAATTTTCAAAAAATATTGTGACGAACAATTTGGAGGTCAGAGGAGCATGACTTGAAATTTTCACACATGATATATTTTAGTTGCCGCTATAGCAACAAATACGAAAAACAATATAATTTTATGTATGTCTGTCTATGTCGGTAACCAATATAAAAATATCGAACGCCGTGTACATTTTGCTTAGGAGTACGTCTTTGCTAACACTGGGTTTTCATAGATACGACCGTTTGTAGCGTATATTTTGTACGAAACCCTCGGTGCGCGACTACGACTGGCACTTGGCTAGTTTGTTTTTAGTCTGGGCTTCTTAAGTCGGAGGCTTTACTCAAAACAGGCATATTATTAACAATGTTTCCTTAAATGCTTAACAACTGCTTTTTTGTTGCCATAAAAACTTTATTTCATTTTATCCTAAGATCTGGGGGCACGCCAAGTCGAGCAAAGCAAAGGCACGCCGTACCATCTTTTCTCGAAGCCATTCACGTTATTTTCTACCCCCTATAATTTATTTGCTGATGAAGCTAGAAGCCTGAATTTTCAGTAACCAAGAGGGCATAATACACCTTAGGTATATTCCAAATTACAGTCAATTATAACTTATAGTTAAAGATTTATTGCAAGTCGAAGTTCCTTAATTTTGTCACTCACTCACTCACCGATCACAGAAATTCTAAGGTACTTCTAGCAGATTTACAAGGTTCAAATTTTGAACCCTATTAGTGCTTAGTCTGTAAGCACCAGAAAACTTAAACATTGTGCAATTTCAGTCTAGTATTCCAGATATAACAGCCTTATAAATAAATTTGTAATTCAATACAAATGTATGCGATTACAAAGTTAAATTTGCACCTCAGATAAACAATACAATTTTTCGTTACTTAAAAGCGAAATAAAGGAGGGGAAAGAAGAGGGTAAAGAAGGGGGAAAGAGCAGGGTAAGGAAGGGGAGGATGGTGGAAAGAAGGGGGAAATGGGGAGGTGGAAGAATGGGGAAGTGGAGGGGCGGGAGGAATGGAGGGGGAACAAAGGGGGAAGAAAGAGGAAGGAGGAGAACGGAGAAGATTAAAGGATGGTAAGGGGTGAGTGGAAAGAGGGGAAAGAAATTGCGAGAATTGGCAATTTTTTTACATATTATGTTTTTGACGGGATATCTTTTAAAACTTGAAAAGTCTTGCTTTTTATTTGTGGCAGTGTAGATACTTGTCGAGACAGTCAATTAGAGACTAAGTCAATTTAGTACTATAAAGTGCAGTAATTTCATCGCCCGTCAGAGTAAATTGAGACTTAAAGTGTCTACCATATTAACAAGTAATTAATCATTCGTAAAATTTAATTTGAAAGCGAAGAAATATGTTTTTTTAATTGCACTATATAATTTATTATATTATATAATATAAGTCATTGTTATACAGAGAAAGATATACAACGAATGACTGCCATATTCAACCTATATCTACAAACTTAACTGATTTTCAAGTTTCTGTACTTACAATCAATAAATAATACACACCAAAATACATGTTCCTACATGCTATGCACGGTGTGAGGGTTTGTTCCCCTGCCGAAATGTTGATATCCAATTAGTATAGGATGCTATAGGACAAATCAATCTGGCTAGACGGCCGGAGGGAAGGTATTATACGCAGTTTATTTTTTAACATCCGCCATTATGTGATAAGACTAATAAGAGTAATTAATAGGCTGTTGTTGACTAATCTCAAAATTTGTTAGAACTACGAGTGTAGCTCGTCTTATGTATGCTCGTTGGGTGGGAAAGTCTATTTTTAAAGTATGAAAATATTAAAAACGAATAATACCATTGAATAACACATAAAATGTAAGGTAGCTTTTGTTATGAAACTGTTTTGATACGCAAATTTTAACATAGATGTAGAACAAGGTTCTTAATTTCCCCGTAGAAGGTATTACAGTGTGACGTCACAATGTATTAGGTTTAAGTATGAAGCGTTTTAGGGAAAATCTAAAAATGTGCTTATAACATTGTTATATCTCGGGGAGTTGTTATCACTATTAAAGCAGTTTTTACACCAATATTTCTATTATAAAGCCATCGTTCTATAACGAGCCACAGAAAAAAGTTGTCAAATACCCTATTAAAAATATATCTACGAAATAACAATAAAAATATTTTATAATTTTGCCTTTTTCTCAATCCTAGAATCCTTTAGTGGTCATTGTCGGCGTGGTCTGTAGTACATAGAACTCGTGATTTATGAAGCTGTGTGTGAAAAATAATTCACTTCAACTCCGATACCGCTGATACCTCATGTCACATTGACGTGGAGTCCAAAAATAACCATTAATTACTCGTTCTATAACTACGCAAAGTGCGTGCATCTCTCGATTTTTATTTAATTCAAAAATTGGGAGGCTGCTTTTGTGTATCGTAATTACATTTGTTACGCGGTAAAACGTAGCGCATATTGCATTACACTTTCCTTTTGACAAAATTCAACATACCGGATATTTTTAACTACAGTGAAACTCGTGAGTTTCCGCTCAAAAAGAGGCACGTCTTGAAAAATGTGCACCGCGTCGTCCTTCCACGTCGCGTGCTTCGTAGTATTTAAGCTTTGACAGTTACAAAGAAATATTGGTGTGCCAATCTCTTCATTTTTAACACGCTTTTAATAGGTTCACCTGTATGTAACTATGTAAGTAATGGAATCTAAGGTAACTAATTTAACCATCTTCCAAGGTTCGCAGCGTCATGAAAATTGGCAGCTGTATGTAGTTCTGATGACAATACAATAATATGGTACTGTCGAACTGATCTGATGATGGAGCCGGAAGATATCAACTTCATGATGGAACTTCGTATCATAGCTGTGTATGGATTTGTTAGAAAAATCTTGTAAAGCGTGTTTTTCTAGTGTTTTTTAAACTATTATTTTTTATTGTAATAAATAATCTGTATGTTTTACAGTTTTACGTCCTACTTTTGATAGCTATACTCGCTTAGTAAAGTTTCAATATCTAGCAGTGAGGCGGTAATAATTAGGCTAAGAAATATTATAGCGAAGTCTCGATCAAAATTTCAAGAGACTCCAGACGTTTGGCTCAAAACTCAAATAAATAATTCAATACTTCTGGACACGGCGCCCATCGTTGGGAGTTTTCTCTGGTAGCAGCCGTAACCACTGGTAGCTTTCTCAGTCATGTTCTTTTTGTGTGTTTGTGTTTATATTTTGTACGTACATTTCTCTAGATTAGTTTTCATAGCTGTTATTAAATACTTAAGTATTTAATAACAGCTATACGAGTTTTACCAATAAAGACGTCAATAAATAAGAAATACTCCACCACTCAGGCCCACTTGCGCTCTAAGAGTTGAGTTGTGTTGAGCCTTGCGTTAGTTAAATGTCAACATAAGCTTAGTACGTGACTTAAAAGTATGAATCCATCCGGGCAGCTGTAAGTCGCGAGCAAGGCAACTCTTTGGCCCCTACTTCGACAGTGGCGCCGGCCACCGACCGGGCCTTGGGGCGTCAGTTGAACAGGCACTTGGGGCCGACCCCTGTCCACAGTTTCCGCATTCCCGGTTCTAGTCTCCACTAGTTACAGATTCGAGAGATATCTATGTGGCTATGATAAGCAGCAGGGTGCTAAAAATTAGGTTAATAAGAGGTTACCACTTACAGGTTGCCCGAAGAGTATGAATCCATTCTGGCAGCTGTACGTCGCGAGGGAGCCAGCTTTGTGCCCCCCAACTTCGACAGTGGCGCCGGCCACCGGCGGGGGCTCGGGACACCAGTCGAACAGGCACTTGGGGGCAGCCCCGGTCCACAGCCCTTCGTCCCCGCACTCGCGGTCCGTGTCCCCCACCAGCGTGTAGTTCTCACGGCAAGAGTACATGGCTCGGGCGCCATGAGTCGTTCGGCCGTCCGTTAGAGTGACGTCGCCATCTTGGATCGAGGTTAGGCCACCGCAGTTGACGTCTGAGAAAAAAAACATTTAGTTTATTTGTTTAAAAAACCAAAATATATATTCGGATTTGTTTAACACTTTGAACGCCAAGAACACTTTAAGGTATCGTGTGCTGTCGTTCAACCACGCCGTCAACGCCTAAAGGTTTCACGTAAATCGTCGCAATATTACAAGCAAAAAATATTAATTTTAATATAGCTTAGGTATCTAAAATAGGCCATAATCGATTTGCAAGCTCAAACAATACTAATGGTAAGGTTAATAAGAGTTTATACAACTGTGCGACGATTAAAACAACTATCTAAATATATAGTGAACAAAGTTGCCAACAGATGGCAGCACCAGTACTCAAATGACCTCGCTACAAGCGGAGGAAACTTTCCGTCCTATCCCCATAACTCAGCCTTATTCTTAGTGATCGTTATCAATAGGCAGTTTTCATTGCATAAAAATACAAAGGTATTTTTATTACATTTAGAGAAATGTGAGATTTATATACATACTCTAATCTAATCTATTTTTTTATGACATAGGAGCAAACGAGCAGACGGGTCGCCTGATGGTAAGTGATCACCGTCGCCCATAGACACTTGCATCGCCGGAGGAGTCACAAGTGCGTTGCCGGCGCTTCAGGTGGGAGTACGCTCTTTTCTTGAACGTCGCATCGGTCCGGAAATGTTGCAGGCTACTTAATTAATATACTTTAACTGAATAAACGACCCAAATTGGTTCAACAGATTTGGCTGTCTGTCTTTTACATCGATTGGAAAAAAACAATTTTAAATAACTAAATGACCTTTACACGTTGACGAAAGTTATAGAAGTGGTACTTGGGGTACCCACTTCACACTTAATTAAAATAAATAAGACAAAAAATACGATGTGTTATGGATGATTAAAAAATATAAAACGCCGACAAAGATTTTATACCGCAAAGAATTTATATCTAGAGGTATATCCTGAAGTATTTATCGACTTTATCGTATAGTGAAAAATATATTGAATATTTACATGTGTTGCTTTTTCCCTAACCATATAGTTACTCTGCTATGAAAACTGCACGTTGATAGCGATTTCAGTTTATTTTTTACATTAGGTACGCAAGTTCACGAGAGTCTCTCATGTCCTCGTGTCCTTTTAAAAGGACAGAATATAATCGAGTTTTGAACTCTCATAAAATTCAAGGAGGTTCGAACTTCAAAAATGCATAAATCACCCTCGGCGTTAGGAGGATATAGACATTTTTAAGGGTCTTGTTAATTCATACTCCACAGTAGCATTGAAGAGGTGTTAGCTTCGGTATCCGATTACCTACTTTATGTCAACGTCATTAAGCTGAGCAGATAAGCTCATGAGAGAAAAATTGGTCGTCAGTCGTTTCCGTTTTTAGGGTTCCGTAGCCAAAATGGCAAAGATGTCATGTCCGTTCGTCCATCCGTCTGTCCGTCCGTATGTCACAGGCATTTTACTCAAAAACTACAAGATGTACATTAATTATTGGAGGAGTGTTAGGCGTCTTGTGTGAGCTGCTACTTAGTTTAATAGTTAAATAATAAATGAAAAAAACATACACATATATCGACAGATCTGTTAAAAACATTATCAAGTTTCTAAAAAAAATATGATTTAGTGGACATTTTCGGAAATAATCGCTTCTAAAGTAGCATAAATTGTGTCCCCCCCTCTATTTTCTAAACCTTATGTCCAAGACATTTGAAATAAATCACAAAGATGATGCCTAATGAATACTTTCAGCGAAAATTGTTTTCAACATGATCGGATATACCGTTTTTGACTTATTACCAAAAAATGGCACTTCTCAACAAAAGAACGTAAGTGCCGTGGAGAAACGCTCTTTTGCTAGAGCACTTTTTCATATGGCACTTTTTTCACGTGCTGTGTGCATTTTGTCATATGAACTGCGGCGGAACCCTACACTGTTAGTTTTAAGGTGTTATAAGGAGTTCTACTGGCGTGGGAGGGTCTTGAGCAGCTGTACCTTTTAGTAGCCAAGAGCCATATCGTCTGTTGACAACCAAAACTCACTAACTAACAAATACTTACTTGAAATAAAGCGCGTATCTCAGTATCGATGTCGTACCGAGATACGAGGTTTTGAAGAGCAGTTACAGATATTTTAGTGAGTTTTGGTTGTCACCAGACGATATAGTAGCTCACGAAATTGACGAGGGCCGCAGTTTGTCAATAATTTGAGGCTTTATGAGACAAAAGGCAGCCAGTAGCTAGGGAGGCTCGCAGGCCGTCTGTTGACGACCGCTGGTCTAGAGCATAACTTCAAAAACACGAATTGTACCTTCTCTAGAGGACACACATTGTAATGTTTACGCAGCTGCTATCGATTTATTATATCATCGCCATATTTCCGGATGTGTGCTGAGATTTCAGGATGTTTAAGTACATGACAGGATTGGGCCACTGGACTACAAAAACCTCAGAATTTTCGGTATTTCTATAACATACCTCACAATTAACATAAGCGTGACTATTGACAAAATTCCAAGACTTTTTTATGTAACTTGGGTATTTTTTTCCGGATATTTCAATTAATTATTCTGGATGGTCAATCTTCAATGAATTATTAAACCGAGCACGAAACACGATACACCTAGTTGAGGATGCCATTCATGGCAAACTAAACAAAAAAACTCGTTGGCCAGGTTATTTAACAGCGCCCAGGTTTAATTACAAACTTCTATTTTATTTTTTGTTTGTTTTCAGCTCTATTCTAGCCGGATTTGCTTTTAAATAACGATTTTGTTGACGAATACTCGACCGGGTATAGGTTAAGAGAGTTTCAGTCGACGCGCACAGTATTTAGTTTTATTTCGGAGTACCTATGTGAAAAATAATATTAGGGGACAATTTTACACAAATCGAACTAGTAAGCTCAATAAGGCTTGTGTTATGAGCAGGTACTAGACGACTATATATTTAATAGATACTTTTACTTATACAGGCTGCCTCTTACAATGGGGCTTTAAATGTAAGGTCCGATTGTACTTGCAAAACTGAGCTACTTTTCAGTTGAGCCCCCTCGACACGGCAGCTACAAAGCTTCCGAAAAATAGGCAAAACAAATGAGATAATGTTGCGCGATATAATCCGATTAAATTGTTTGACTTAAATAAGCTACTTTTGTTTTGCAAAATCTTCAAATAACTTGAATTACGATAATTAATTAAACTTTAATGTTTAATTGTGAAATCAGCGTATATTCACATTGCGAAATTATCGTTTATTAACATTTCTTTCAAATCATAATGTTCAATTCCGCTTACATACTTAATTTTCAAATATACCATAAAGACTTCACGAGGTTTGTCTTAGTTTTTCACCAAAAGGTGAAAATATATTAATATTTTCGCCTTTTGGTATGACATTTTTTTACAACCTCTTAGTTTAAAAATTTTTTCACTTACTACTTTTTTAATGTTTATGATTTTTGTGTGTCAAAAATACTTTCTTTCAAAGGGTTTTTATGGGCACGTGGCCGTGGGCAGTGAGGAAGCGGGGCCTGGGTTGATGTTGACTGAGTGAGATATTCGAATACAAGTTGATTATTCTGAAACGTGCCGAAACGGGGTTATTGCGTTCGTGATATTAGACCGCGAACTGCAATTTGAATGATTGTAAATAAACAGTGAGCGATTTTGGTACGTGTTGAGTCATAATGACATGAATTCCGGCATAATTGTGAAACGATACTGGAAAACAAAGATTTTAATTGTCTCTCCTCTTTCTTAGAGGTAAGGAAAGTGAAACTTACCTCACTTTGTATGTAAAATATTAGTATATATTACGGGCTATCTTACACAAGTCGACCAAGTTCCAAACTAAGCAAAGCTTGTATGGGTACTAGGCGACGATATACATAATATCATTGACATATACGTTACACTAGATCCGGAGTAAGGAGCCAGAAGCGTGTAACTTGATTGAAGCCTGTAGGCTTCTGTCAGGCTTACCTCAAGTCAGTTGACAATTTGACACTGATCATCAAACAAGTCCGCGAAAATTGGAAAATGCAGCGTAAAATCATGCACATCACAAAACACACGGAATTACTTTTCACATGAGAATTTACTGTTTCTACACTCAAACTCATGTAAATAACACGAAAACATAATTAAATCAACTGTCGGCATATTTTACTCTTAGTTTTCCTAGTAAAACATTATTTCAGTTCGTGTGCATTCATTTCACATAAACATAACTTAAACCTTTTGTTTTCTGAAAATATATATTTATATATATTTATATTTATATATATTAATTTATTTATAAAAATATAATTTATTATAAAATGAATATAATATGCATACTTAATACATATTAGGCTCCGTAACATCACATCACTACCCGGACGGTAATACCCGTACTTTTCAGTCGTTTAAATTCCCAACAGTTCGGTTAGACGTCATAGCCGAACTAAAGAGACTAAAAGTGTTGCAGTAGCTCGGTCCCGGACAACTCAACCGAACTACTGCAACCAAAGATTCCCAACAGTTCGGTTTGACGTCACAACCGAACTAATGAGACTAAAAGTGTTGCATTGGTTCGGCCCCGGACTATACTCGTACAACCGAACTACTGCAACTAATGGCAAAATCATTGCATTTATTCAAAAAAGCATAATACAGTTTGTTCTTAGATTATTCGATTCACGAACTTCCGAACTCCCGCCTTTGAATAATTCAAAGCTAGGTTCAAAATAGTGTTGATCGATTAAAAGGGTTTTAGTTATAAATATGAATAGTGTAAATGAAGTTGTAACAGAATTGGGATTTACTTAACAATTGATGTCAACGTTATTGGTGAATATTGCTCAAAATGTATGTCCGCTTCTTGAAAACCAATATCGGAAATTACAGTTGCCTAAATAGCTGTAAGGCTCATTCAATAATAATATTTCCGAGCATTTTTGTGGCTTCCTGCTGATCTCGATGGCCGCGCTATTGTAGAATTCACATGTAAAATTTATTGGGAATTTTGCTAGGAACGTGGTCGGTTTCGGCTGCCACCAAATAATTGAACAAGACGTAATGTAGATACTTGAAAACTTGATATTTTAGTGAAACGTTAACCGCTGTGAAGAGCATAAAAGTTGTGAAGAACTTAATGTATGATGTAACAATATCAATATTTTAAAAAAGTATAAACTAAATGTTATAAGAAACTAGCCTGCCCGCGACTTCGTACGCCTTAAATTCGTTTATCGCGGATAAGGGTATTTTTCCGGGATAAAAAGTAGCCTATGTCCTTCCCCGGGACTCAAACTATCTCTATACCAAATTACATCCAAATCGGTTCAGCGGTTTAAGCATGAAGAGGTAACAGACAGACAGACAGACAGACACTCTTTCGCATTTATAATATTAGTATGGATGGGTCGGTATGTATTTATTTATCGCTTGTTGTAATTAAAGCAGAAAACGAAGCAAATAAAAGCAAAATACCAATTATTTACTTTTTATATTTTTCATTATTTAATCCAAGTTATTTAATGATTAAATAAAGTCATATCTGTGTTTTTATTGGTCTACCCCACTAAATGTCATTGTACGATGTACCTATATTGCTGCATTAGACTGCAATGCTACTGCGCTCCACCTGCGTTAACCTTTATGTAAATTAAATAAAACCTGTGACAACATTAGCGGAACTGCGTCATTACCGGCGCAAAAACCCTTTTATGTGTTGAAAAAACCGCCACCCGAGCTATCGCTTAACGTCTAACGTCACTAACAATGCCACATCCCTTTTAGGGCACTAAACTGTTGGCCACATCGATGTAATGTCATATTTAACGCACTAGAAAATGCCCGCAACTTCGTACGCGGAGGGGGAAAAGTCAAAACCCTCTTTTTTTCTTCAGCGTTGTCGGGTAAAAAGTATCCTTTAACCAGTGGCGTGTACAGAGTTTTAGGCCAAGGTAGGCAGTTTTTCTGTGCCTATATGGATCCATGGTCGTTCAGCGCTTCAGGGTAGGCACTTTCTCTGTACCTGTATCGACCCATGGTCGTTCAGGGTAGGCAGTGCCTTTGTGCCTATATGGACCGCACGCCACTGCCTATAACCATCTGGAGATACCCGGCTACCCGTGTGCCAAAAGTAGTTGAAATCGGTTTAGCCTATTTTGCGTGATGAAGCCCTATACAAAAATACAAAAATTAAAAAAATAAATCTTTTCGTCTCCAAATAGTCCGTAACAACCATTTTTTTAAATATATCTTCAATGTACAGACATTTCATTTTTACAACCTTATAATTTATAATAGTATAGATAACGACGCAGGTGGAGTAGCATTAGGGGCATATTATTGTTGTGAATATGCAGCAATATATTTCGTGTATTTCTTACCTCCGAACAGTTCCAACGAATATAGAGTGGCATACTCGAAGTAACGATATTGTACTGACATTGAAACCACACTGATTTTCTTTTGTCATCATACGCAGTCGTTTGCGTTTACTGCACTTAGAATACTGTCATCACATCAGTGTGCCCAGCTGAGTTTACGATCGGCGCTAGCGAGTATCTCGTATCGTGAGTCAGTGCACCTCTCTCGCACGCGCTAATAGTGCAAAAGAGATGGACCGTCATCGAGCGCTCGATACTCGCTCGTGCCGAACTCATGGTAGGCGCACAGGTTATTTACCTTGAAGACATTAGGAAATGAATAATTAATACTCACATTTACAGTTCGGAGCGGTGCCCGACCAGAATCCATCTTTCTTGCACTCCCTAGTCTTGTCTCCAACCAACATGTGGCCTTCAGGGCACCGATAGGCGATGGAGGCGCCGACCTTATAGCTGTCTCCCTCTATCGTCGTGTTCAGCAGCTTGTCCGGACTCCCGCAAGATGGTGGCACTGGAAAGTCGGTAACGTTTGAAATTTCCGAGATGGACCTCCTGGAACTAGGGCTGTGGGTGAACTGGTAAATTCTCATTTGTTGTATAATTACTACCAGGTTAATTAAATGTTTGAACGATTGCATCATAATAGACTCAATATCAAACTAGGTATCTTCAAGAACAGTTAGTGCAGAATTCGTTTAATAGTTCTCAATGTCCCTAGGGTGAACAGTAAGGCCAGAGTTCTATAAAATCTCTCTTTCAAATCTGGTCGACAATCATATCGTTCGCTATATAATAAATCTAAATAAATATAAATAATAATATTAAGAAGATCGAAGAGAACAGTGGTTAAAAATGTATTTACAGACACAGTCAAACATTTTGATGCTTAGGGCCCTGTGAAACCATGTTGTAGTACAATATCGGGTTTAAGTTAGGTGTTAACAGTGCCCTAGGATTCAAAATGGTTGACTTTACAATATCGTTGAAATATAAAGGTCCCGTAAGCCTCTTCCAATTGGTGAAAGTAGCAAACTCGCGTTTTAGTTCAATCCGCCATAAACCGTGTATGGTATGATATCCATCCACAATTAAATTGCGGAGAAACTTAAATCTCATATTTACCGCTTCAAATACGGTTATTCACAAAACAACATATAATACACATTTTGCAAGTGATCAAGTACAATATGGACACAACTTAAATGCCACTAGCTGTCCATTAGTGATATAATATCAGAACGGCTCATGCGTCATGTAGCTCACACGGGCTAACGGCGTTTTCGATCTGGGAGCATTAGCACAGCTAACTTTCTTTTTCAATTTGTCTTAATTGTATTCGCTTTGCATATTACGAGCTGATAAAATGCATTAGTATCGTGTCGTATTTTCGATATATTAATGTTTTGAGAGAGACAACGCACACCGAGTACCTACCTACTCGGCTCATTATGGGAATACATTAAAACATTTGATTTGTTTGTAAGAGTATCACGCGTACATAACAAAGCGGGCGAAAATATCTGACACGTCCTAACGGTGCTAGAAATAGAGTCGTGTCAGATATTTATGCGCGCTTTGATGTAGCAGATATTAATGCTGGTGACTGTACCACAATATATTTTTTAAGAGTCAAATAGAGGCAGACATACATTGACTTTTTTCAGAAAGTGTTGGCATCCTACCCGTATTTACAAACGGCAATGTATCGGCCCTTTGTCTCCACTGGCGCTGGTGGCAAAATTACTTTTCAACTCCTTCTGTCAACGGCGGCAGAATTTTTGTTCTTTCATTTCTTTCGCTGTGCAAGCTTTGGTAAAAATTAACTAACACTGGAAGCCAAAGGTAAAATTTCCATTTTTTGACACCATAACTCCAATAATCGCACCCTGCTTGTCATGTCAACTCTGTTGGATTAATTTACATAAATAAGTTATAGCTCCAGCTTTTAAACAATATTGTGAACCGGGTTCGAATCCTGGTAGAGAGTGGTCAAGAGTAATCGTATTTTCCTTTGCGCTTTGACTTGTATCTATGTCACAATAGATAGTAATGTGATGTTAGTTTTACCACATTAAAAACACAGAAATTGTGTTTCATAGAAATAAGTACTTATAAAAGCGCTCATATCTTCGTTCGAATGTAGTGAACCGTTTATCTTACAACTTATAGTATACCTTCTAGGTATACTATATATAGGTATTCTAGGTATACTAGAAGCATATCGCTTCGTTTATCTCACTAGTATATTGTGATACAACATTTTCTTGCAGTTCCCGTGAAAATCTTTTGCAATCTTTTGGACAGTGCTGTCGTGTAATAAAAATATATAGATAAGGAATTTCCACTTAGGCAGATAACGAGGAAAATGTTCTTGAACCATTGGCCGTTCAGAAGGATTACTTGATAGTATTTAAAGAAAATATAAATAACATACAACGGGCAGGTGCCGACGACTATTTGATTTTTATATATAACCAATATGTAAAATTAAAAATTAGTTTAGATAATTTTACTACTTTCAATTTCTTTCATACATACATAGATATATCTACAATAGTTTAAAAGTGCGTTTATTCAAAATATTTAAGGTGAGTAAAACCAATCGTAAGCTGGACGCCCCTTCACTAACCGACTATGTAACATGCATCAAGATGTAGAGTAAACTCAGTGGAGAGGGTTTCATTTTAAGATTGGTTTACTGTAGTCAAAAGGCCGAATTGAGAGCAAATCCCGTACTTTTTCTGTATGCCAAAATTCGCTTAGCCAATAATTTTAAATTTGCTTAGCCAATAACTTTAAATTAGACTACGTTACTTGTTGGTAGTTCATTATTACAAAACAACAAAACGGGGCTTCATCGCGTATAAACATGATTGATTTAATTACCTTCCGTTGGTAAGGAACGAGTTTCTTCGAGACCATGGACGTAACGCGACGTCCGAAACGTCGAAGAATTACCAACGAAAGGTAATAAAATAAATCATTTTATACGCGATTAAGTCGCGTTTTGGTGTGTTGTGATAATGATTGAAGATACACTTACACGTTTAAATACAAGTTTACAGTGCAATATCACCATGCTTTGTTAATTGTCAACTGGCGTAATCAGCTGTTACTAGAAATATAGGTAATAGACCAAGCTTTATTCTGGATAACAACATAACAAATTCACGATGACAAAACAGATGTAAACGAAAACTATGCACCTAAAATGGTCTACAATCAGCAATGCCATAAGGCTTGGCTAGGTATACCACTACCAACGGCGCTGGTTTTCTGTTGAGCCAGGCACTACAATAACTTGAGTAGAACATCGTGGCATCAAACAGTGGTATAACTTCAAGACATTATATTAATACGCTGTTATCTCATTCGCTTTGCACCATAATATCAATAATAATTAATGTTCAGAACAGCATATGAAATTTGAAATTTGATGATGTCGGGTGGCCACCGTCGACCACCGTGACCATAATATGGGTTTCTAAAATGGAAATATATCACAATATAAATCCACCAGTCACAGCATAAGCTTTCACACGTCTTGTCAATTAGGATGGCGTCAACTGGTGATATTTCCATTTTAGAAAACCCTCATCGGTTGAAATATGATCACTAAACGATTTTCCATGTGACGAGATTTATTTATGTGAAGTAAACCTAGTAATAATCTGCGGTTTCTATGATGATAAACCGCACAAAAAGCAAAGATTTGTACTTTTGAATCGACGTTCCTTTATTTCGCACGTGTCCATTCGCTTGTGGCGCATACGCATAAAACGTTCGATATGTACCTAGAGAGACACTCACTGTACTGGCAGATCCAGTGCAAATAATCCAGGTTGCACCCGACGTCGTTCCACAGCCAGGCTCTTCCTCCATCCAGGACCACGCAGTTCTGTTCCCCGTTGTAGTTATTCGGCTGGTCCTTTCCCCATGCTGGCTTTGACACCACTTCACCTGTGGAACACGCATATTATCAGTGCTCCGAAATAAGTTTCTACCAAAATTACATATTTGTGACAGGCTTTAGCAAGCAAGTGTGCAATACTTTGAACATCCGTTAACTATCGTACAGTTCCTTAGCTTCGCCTCGGATACCTAACTTCGCTTATTTTTATAAGTTTGAAATTCCCGCCTTGATTAGGGCAGGTTGTACACAAAGCGACTAAATATAAAGTGTTTTTTATGCATGACAATATTCTCGCATCAACTGTGGCTAACTTAACGCCGTTTAGGATCAGTGAAGTTTTTTAAAAATAGGCGATTCTAAAGAGCTCAAAGTCGGTAGGATTTAGTAATTTTGTGTACCTGTGACCATCTTCCGGCTCTATCTTCCACCTCATGCGTTAAAATCTTAAAAGCGTGCCAAAACATGAAATACATAACCAAAAACGACCCTTCTGCTGAAGCAGTCGGTCGATAAATAAAGTTATACATCCCGTATCCCGCATAGCATAATTACAAGGCACAATCAAAAATAGAAACTGTGACTTAAAACAGTTTCTATTTTTGATTGTTCCTTGTAATTATGCTGCTACAGAACTAGGTCGGCAGATAATTTTACTTTCAAGTTCTAATTTGGCTTAAATGAAGAGGGAATTCTAGACGTTTTAATCTTAGAGATGTGTACACCTATTCATGGGCAAATTGGTACCAAAACTATTATTGAAATTATTTGAAATGAAAGGGATTATAACTACCAATTAGTAGAAGCTGTGGTGTCATTCTGTAAATTGGTGATAAACAACCCTTGGAGTTCGTTCCTGACATAATTAACCAAGTATAGTAGTGGCCCAAAGCTCAAAATATATTGGTCCGTAAGAAAATTGCCGAAACTGACGTATTTTCATTGACAAAAGACTGATTTTAACCCCACCCCCATCTATTTAAAGTGCAATACTGTCTGACTATGCATTTATCGACAAGCGTATCTTTTCCGTCAAAGCGAGATTTCCATAGCGGAACAGATCAAAAGCGCGGACAGTGCCGTTCAAAGTAAAAACGAAGCCTTTTTGACCCTTTCGATGTCATATACCTAATATCAATTCTCTCACCAACACCTTGCCAGCATCCTGTGAATGTAGGTAGGTATATATGACCAAAAGGGATTAAGTTCAAGACTGTTGTGAGACATTTTCTATAAACTTTCTGTTCTCAATTCTATTTCAGTAATATTATGAGTTCTATACATTTTGCTCAACGGTTAACTTTTATACACAGGAAGCAAAGTTTTATTTCTTCAAATAATTCTTTTTTATTTATGATCGGCACACAAAGCGGTGGCCTGAAAATGTCGTTGAAATACTTTCTTACATTATTCTGTAACAACCAACATATTTATCATACATATTTTTAGCCTTGACCCAAGACTCTGAAGGCTCAAAATTCCATTAAATCCTTCCTTAGTGCAGCTCTGCATCTCTAAAGAAGAGTGTTTCAAATTTCGTATTCTTAATATTGGGTTTCGGCTGTGTATTGTTTTATAAGTAGCTATAGACAATTGAACTTTATCAAATGTGATTTGATATGTGTATAAATTGTACACGTGGATTTATTCTAAAAATGATTTCAATAAGCTCTTCGGCACATGGCAAGTATATGCCCAGATTCTGAAACTGCTTTTGTGTTTCCGTTCTATTATATAAAAGTGAATCTGCAAGTAAGGTAACATGACACGTAAAAACCGGCGTATAGGCTATAGGCCACACCAAACATTTTTATTAGGTAAAATAAACTAATTTGAGATACTGATCTTGAGGATTTGCGTAATAATAAAAAAATTGCGTAAGAATTGTGATGCTTACTAGATCAAAATGCAAGAATCATATTAGTACCAGCCGATGCCTGTTGTTATGTTAATGGCATTTCCTGTCCATTTCATACAGTATAATCGAATAGAATAGATCGTTCAAAGTTATAATGTTTAAAAAGGCTGACATGAAAAAAATCTAACGCTTACCATCAAAAATGCTTGTAGAAATGTTATTATAATATTAAAGAATATATCAATGATGCCGATTTTGAAATTTCTTAATGGAAATGACCCATATAATAAATGCATTGATATTGACGCACTTATTTACTGAATATTCATGACATCATTAATAAAATAAATAATGTTATTCGTATGCCAACAGGCATATCACGGAAGCGCTAACAACTCTTATCATTGTCATCAGATATTGATTCGACCTGTGATGACGAAATTAAGACTAAATTAAGACTATTCTAATCTATTATCTATTTGTTTGTAAAGTATTTTGTATATAGGTTCAATTACGTATCTCGTTTCGTTATATTTTCAAAGGACTCACATTTTCCTGTAGTGAGGTGAAAAGTTGTATTTTTCGCACGGCTGCAAAATTATTAGGCGTCCGTGCCATGAAAGCCTGGTTACGTTCAGGAATCTATCTTGAATCTAATTTTAGATTCCTTCGCTTACTCGGCTTTCAATTGAGGCACTCGCGCCAATAACAACTTTACAGCATTGCATAACAATTTCTAACAAATATGATCATTATTTTTATATAGAAAAACTTCAGAAAAATGGGATTCGTATCAAATTTCCCCATATATGGGGCACATTCGTACAATAAGCAGTTTCATACCACACATAAAAATATGTTAAAAACCAATCGTTCATAAATTAATTTGAACATTTAATTACAAAATACTCGTAATTATTTCATTAGCTATATTCTACAAATTAGCAGTTATTTATAAAAAAAATACTAAATATTATTTTAGGCTAATAACTCTTGTATGCACTTTTTTATATAATTCACTTAATAGGCAATTATATGTAGGTATTGTAGCTTCTAGTGTAACCGAAATCTCGCCATAATTAGCCATGTTTTGACACATACTTATCTTATACATTCGCATAGTGGCAATGTGGCCCTTTTACCCTCGTATGAAATTGCCCCAAAGAATTAAAATATTTATTAAAATATTCTTTTCCAAGAATTTATGTACAAGAAAACACTAAACAACAATAAACTTATTCAAAAAGGTGGCTAAAACTATTAAAAATGATTATATAAATTTGGCCCTTTTGGCAGCAAGCCCATCACACAGGCAGCATTCCTGTTCCTTCGCTGCGCACTTACGCTTCACTCAATTAGGAGGTCAATCCAACGACCGGTTTGGCTCAGCGGGAGTAACGTTGCTTGCGAAGCTGAAGGTCCTGAGTTCAAATCCCGGTAAGGAAAAATATTTGTGTAATGAGCGTAAATATTTGTTTCTGAGTCTTGGATGTTTCCTATGTATATACGTAAACATATCTATTAAATATATCGTCCTCTAGTACCCATAACACAAGCCTTATTGAGCTTACAATGGGACTAGTTCGATTTGTGTAAAATTATTGTGTTAATCATGAGACACTGATCAGGAAGCTACACCTCTACGGAGTTAAAGAATCAGCACTAAATGTATTAGAGTCTTATTTAAATGGTAGAATACAAAGGGTTGACGTGAATGGAAAGCGTTCACCGGGGTCATTAGTCTCTATGGGTGTGCCGCAGGGATCAATATTGGGACCTTTCCTGTTCCTTATCTATATAAACGACTTGCCACACCTCGTAAAGACCCACCATGTGATAGTTTTGTTTGCAGATGATACGTCTCTAATTTTCAAAGTCGTACGAAATCAACGATCCTACAATGACGTAAACAATGCTATCTGTGAAGTAGTAAATTGGTTTAATGTAAATAATTTATTGTTGAATGAGAAACAGACTAAATATGTTAAGTTTGTCACGAGTAACGCAAAACACGAGCAAGCAAGCGTTATGGTTAAAGGTGAGGAACTGGAACTAGTTGATAGTACAGTCTATCTCGGTATAACATTAGATTCTAAGCTCCAATGGGGTCCCCATATTGCTAATCTCTCGAATAGACTGAGTTCTGCAGCTTTTGCAGTAAGTAAGATTCGTCAATTAACAGACGTGATAACGGCTCGATTATTGTATTTCAGTTATTTCGACAGTATTATGTAGTATGGCATCTTCCTATAGATAGGGCAGTGCTTCCGACATTAATACTATATTTGTTCTGCAGAAGCGGGCTGTTCGTGCGATATATAAAATGAACCATAGAGACTCGCTTAGAGATAAGTTTAAGGACATAAATATAATGACAGTGCATTGGCAATCCATTTATGAGAATATTATGTACGTACATAAAAATATTACCCACTTTAAGAAGAACTGTGATATACATAATATTAATACTAGAAATAAGCATAAGCTCGCAGTGCCTGTTACTAGGCTCTATAAAA
The DNA here is from genome assembly GCA_905404275.2 of Hedya salicella. NCBI lineage: Eukaryota > Metazoa > Arthropoda > Insecta > Lepidoptera > Tortricidae > Hedya > Hedya salicella. The sequence continues at coordinate 8,989,231 of FR990096.1, read as the reverse complement.
TAAGGAGATCATTCATGGGTAACTGTGTGAGATTTTATAATAAACTTTCTAGCAGCATAAGTGAGTTGTCTATTAGTAAATTCAAAAATATTGTGAAACGAAAATTATTTTCTAAAGCTTATTATAGCACACTACATAAAGCCGCGTGGGATTAATGTGAATTATAGCGTCATGTAGGTATATGAATAATTATTTTAACGAATACCTAAGGTAATATTATTATTTTAATCTTAATTGTTTTATGTACTCTGACATTTAGAATTTTATTCTAGACACATTCTAGATTATTTATTTTTTATTGACAATCCTTTTGGGATTTAACTTATTGATTATTTTAATTTTTAAAATGATGAATATATCAATGATATTATACTTAAGTTAAATGATCTGATTAGGTTTTTCTGGGTTTTCCCTAATCATTGCAGCAAATGTTGGATCATATTGTATGTCTCCCAGCAAACATTCACTCTCATGTAACTGACATTTCGAAAGTGCTTGTAACTAGGCCTACTTGAATAAAGAATATTTTGATTGATTGATTGATTGATTATCCTGTGTAATATTTATTTATTTATTTAATATACGTATCTATCCTACAAAACACACGCTCTTGAATGTTTATCGACACAATAGTCGATATAAGTTAGAGAGTCGAGATAGCTAAATGGGTGAGGATCTTTTTGTCAAGTAGTTAATAATAATAATAATTTATTATTTCAGAGAATTGCATCCATAAATTGGTTAGGAAAATGATATAAGTCATTTTCCGAACCAATTTGTTAGTTTCGGTGACATTGGATTAAGGTATCTACATAATTAATTTTTAATTGAATTCGATGAGGTTGAATTGAATTGAATGAAATGAAATTGAATTCAATTGAATCTTTAGTGATAAGACCGCCTATTGTCTACCGTATTTTATGTTAAGGCTCTATTGTATTGTTTCTGTTGTTGGTGTCCAATAAATAATCATTCTACTGTACAAAATTGAATTAAACTAAAGGAAATTGAATTAAATATAATGAAACTGAGTAAAATTAAATTTAAAGTGAATTAAGTTAAGGCATTTCATTTGCCAAAAAAATTGTTCCTTACCCAATGCGAGTATCTTATATCTATAAATGCCCTTTTGCACTTAGTGGTGTACGGAAAGGGAAATTGAAAAACCGATCTTTTCCATTCTTATCATGATGACATTAAGGATTTTAAACGTATGTGTTTCAGTTTCCCTTAATTCACTGTACATTATTTGATATCGAACTCATAATTTTTAACCCCGACGAAAAAGTTAAGGTGTGTCTCTGGCATTGTAGTTCTTGAACGGATGGACTGATTTTAATTTAGTGGTTACGGAGATCACTTTATTGATAATGTTCTTATGGTGAAAAAAAAAAATACATTAAAAAAAGCTGTTGCTTCAGAATATTAAGTTTTTAGAATTATCTTAATCAGAATCGTTCATACATTCGAACCTAGCACAAGAAAAAAAGGACCAAAATATACATCCCAATTTCATTGCATTATTATAAATGTTGAATTTTTTTTCTATAAACGTAACGAAACTTAGAACTATATTTAATACAACATTTTGGACACTTTTTCTTGTCTGCTGTTCGAATATATAGACGATTAAGATAAGCCCAAATTAAACAAAAATAATTTTAAACTATTGAAAACTACCAGCTGTCTTCTAGATGTCTCTGTCGGGGTTATTTTAACGGTTAAGAGTCCCCAGTAAGGTCGGTTCTCCATACAAACGTAGTCACGCTCTCATTTTCAAACGACTAGCTAGTTTGCTCTGAAACATTGTACTTAGAATAAGTTTAGCTATATGCAGGCCTGTAATGAGTTTATATAGGTTCAAAAAAGTACAGCGAATTTAAGTTTCTCATACAAAACTTGTTTTTGCTGTATTTCGTTTGTTTCATAAACTGCAGACATATCAACTAGTTTTAGGCCTAGATATACCTCATGTCATTGTATACGCAAAGTTTAGTTACAATCCAACTCGTAGTTTAAAAATAAGAACGAAACTCTGTTTGTATGGGAAGGTGAAATTCGGCCGAGCTTACTGCGGACTCTTAACCACTTACTTGTCTAATGAGAAACGTTTACTGCTGCATACGAGAAGGACTGGACTTTTATACCCTGTGGGACTTACCATCGACCCATTTCCAGGTTCTAGACGTTAAGCCAGGTTCCTTCTGAGCTCCAATCCAAACAAGCTGCGTCTTCAGCTGGGCCTTGCGTCGCTCCAACTCCTGGATAAGGAAGCTGGATGTTGCGCCCTGGAAACCAATAGACAGTTAATATCATAATCAAAATCAATAAAAAAAAACAAAATATTCTTTATTCAAGTAGGCCTAGGGTAAGCACTTTCCAATTGTCAGTTGAGAGAAGTGTTTGCCGGGAGACATACAATATGAGCCAACATTTGTTGCAAGGATTAGGGAAAACCCAGAAAAACCTAATCAGATCATTTAAATTAAGTATAATATTATGATAAAATCATAATTTTAAAAATTAAAATAATTAATAAGATAAATCCCAAAAGGATTGTCAATAAAAAAGAAAAAAATCTAGAATGTGTCTAGAATAAAATTGTACATGTCAGGATATAAAACAATTAATATGCGTGTACCAATTAACTATTACACTATTGTCTTAATTATAATTAAAACTTATACAATTGTGTTATAACTTATAACTAATTTATAATTGGTACACGCAGAGGAGATGTACAGATTTTCCAGATCAATGTTAAATTAAAATAAAAAACATTAAAAAAATCAGAGATGTACAAGGTCTCTAGGCGTCACGATATGCAATAAAATTAAATATAATAATTTGATTGAATTCTACTAAGATGTATAAGGTAAGTATAGATGAGAAACAACAAATTAGGAGATGTAAAAGGTCTCTATGGTCATCACATTATGCTTTGGGGGTGTTAAGTGTCTCCAAACGTCAAAGACAGAAATTAAAGCATAAATACCACATTGAATGATAACCTATAATGAAAAAATATACAGGGTCATCAGGGGGTCAAACGGTCCCTTGTAAAGAGTCTATTGGCAATATTTGGTAACCGTAGTTGATCAAAAAACAGAATTTGGATAAAAGCCATCAATAAAACGCGACCCTGGAAACGAAAAACTAAACAGTAGACTACCCAGAAAGTTAAGTTAGGTAACCAACCACATTCGCTCGTGGTGGGTTCAACAGAGTCGAAACCAGATTGATTCGTCTATATCGCATAGGTCCGCTGGTACATTCTTATACAATTTTCCCTGAGAGGTAAATGACAACAACATTTTATTTTTTATTTTTATAAAAGACTACTCGATTATTTACAGTGTTGTTTAAAAAAGGTTTCGTTTTACACTCAAAGAAAACCAGAAAAAAATAATAATATTCGAGTCTACTCAACTAATTCAGAGGAGCGGCTCAAAGTGTGCTCCGTCGTGCTGGATACATAACATTGCTCGTCGGAATACGGCCTGAGTTGCATTTTGAATTGAAAGCGCTCCCTATTGAGATTGTAAACCTTTTTAAATAATAAACAGTTATTATTATCTTCTGTTAAGCAAATCCATGAAAATTCAGTTTAATTGACGTGACACGTTATTAGGGTTGGCACTTTCTTCGGTCGAATAAATATCTTATTTTACACGGGAATTATGTAACACGTTGTATAGGTAGTTGAAGTGCCTGTTTTCCTGCTCCATCATCAAGTCGCCTTAACGATGCCATATAGTAAGTTTAGTCGTATAGGATGTTCGACAGTTGTCACACAAATTATTTTACAATAACCACTAAATCAAAACAATCAAAAAGAGATACAGGTGGTAAAAATAAATGAATAAAAAAAAAAAATATTTATTTTCAGATTCCTGAGATCCATATATTGTTAGTTACAAAAACAAAAACTTAAAAACTATATTAGTAAACTATTCTACCTTATAACTGCTTATTTTTCAGTCGTATGAGATGCAGGTCGGTGTATCGGCGCAGAATATCCGAATCCCACCACTCTGTTATCATTTTCAGGATGCTATTTGAGCTCTCCCTCATCTGCATCAACACAGATGCCGTCTTCTTTCGCACTAAAGCATAAAAGTCCTCTACGCTAGCATCGTCAAACATCCCACAGACATGATTACACAGTGTGTGTAATCATTGAGGTGAATGATTACACATACATGTATGGAGTGCTGATCGCAAAAAAATTGTGAATTAACGAATGAGTGCATGGGATTTATTTATTTCTTGTTGTGTTTGTTTTAAATATAGGTATTTAATTGTATTTATTTTTGTACTAGCTTCTGCCCGCGATTGCGTCCGCCTTTAATTCGTTTATCACGGATAAGGGTATTTTTCCGGGATAAATAGTAGCCTATGTCCTTCTCCGGGACTCAAACTATCTCCATACCACATTTCATTCAAATCGGTTCAGCGGTTTAAGCGTGAAGAGGTAACAGACAGGAAGACAGACGGACACACTTTCGCATTTATAATATTAGTATGGAGTATGGATATAGTCGTATATATGCATGTTTGATTTCATTTATTTTTGTTCATTTATAGTCTTATCTCACCACCTACTCATTCCTAGCTATTCTGAGTCATTTCCGCTACCCAAAGGTTGTCTGGAAGAGATTGCTCTATAGTGATAAGACCGCCTATTGTCTACCGTAAGGCTCTTGTACTGTTTCTGTTGTTGGTGTGCAATAAAGAATTGTTGTATTGTATTGTATTGTATACATTCTTATTAGGGGCAGTTTTTTGCGTGTGCCTTGTTTTAGTAATTACTTATCATGGTACATAGGTACTGCTATTATTTAGCACACAGCTGTAAGTACTTCCTGTCTCTGTCTCTCTCCGAACAAAGAGATGAAGAATATTAAATGTTGACGTATGGTGTACATAATGCTGAAGAAAGTTCATGATTCTGTATTATTAGCGACGCTCGATAAACGAAATTTTCATACGCCCGGTAGAAGGCGACAAGGTGAAAATATCCACTTACATATTCAGTCCAGCTACTCTGGCTAAAAAATTCAATATATCAGCTTCCTATTCGAATACTTCCGCGGATTTTATTCGCTTGAATGTGCTACAGGAGCGTGAAAATCACTAGCGGCAACTGTGTAGATTTCCTTTGTAGTTTTGTAAGGCTTGACACTCTCCACAGCTGCAGCGTTGTACCCGGTGCAGTGCATTTGTAAAATAAGAAAATTTTCAACTTTGAGGGAAACAAGAATTAGCTTGTGACGTTGGTCACAAAAAATACACAATACAATTGAAAACAAAAATGCCTTTCAAAATCATACTGTCAAGTCGAAGCCGATGGACTATTTAAGATGCTGGTTGCATTTTTAGGGTTCCATAACTAAAGGGTAAAACGGGACCCTATTACTAAGACTCCGCTGTCCGCCTGTCTGTCTGTCTGTCTGTCCGTCGGTCACCAGGTTGTATCTCATTAACCGTGATAGCTAGACAGTTGAAATTTTCACAGATGATGTATTTGTTGCCGCTATAACAACAAATACTAAAATCAGTATAATTTTATGTGCCTCTGTCTATGTCTCTAGCCGATATAAAATGATCGGACACCGCGTACATTTTGCTCAGGAGTAGGGCTCTGCTAATACTAGATTTTTATAGATACGGCCGTTTGAAGCGTATATTTTGTACAGAACCCTCGGTGCGCGCGTCCGGCTCGCACTTGGCCGGTTTTTTATTTATTAAGGTCTAAGTAATATATACAAAAAAACTGAAATTGGCGCCGGAGAAATCCTTTTAAATTTTTCTGGTAAATAGAATTTACAAGGCTATCCTGGATATCAACCATTTTGAAGCTTGATAAGTCAGTTAAATAAAAAATGCAAACTGCACGCAGAACTGTTAAGTGACCCCGTCTGGGCGGTATATTCTGAAAGTACATATATTTTGTATAAAGTTGTATGGAAAAATAATGAAGGCTTTGTACAATGACTACATCAATCAATGTTTAATTACACGAATTCCTAAGTCCCTGAATGTTTAAATCCGTAAATGTCTAATTCCCTCGAGTTTGGGGAAATAGATGTCTAATATCTTCGAAATTAATAACAATCGCAAAACATAAATAGGGTCAAATCGATAGCTTTTGAGCTGTTCTATCAGCCCTCTTCGGATTATTGTCTGCCTCTGGGATACCCTGTATAACAGTGGGAAGCGTACCTACGAGCTATGCTGCGTTCTTGATCCCAGTGGCCGTCGGGTCTACTTAAGTTTTGAAATTGTTCGAGCTATGTCGGTTCCTATGATTTTTGCGAGTCAGGGACTTAAGTAAGGAAACATAATTTGGGGAAATAGACGTTGAACACCAAACCCGTCTATTACTCGTTCAGCTTTTCACTATATTAATTATCAAAATATATAACAATAAAAACCATTCAGGATACTTAAATTCAGATCCTGAAGAATTCTCTTAGAAATTTGTGTTAACGCATAGCTACTAGATTTGCTCCTTTTAAGTATTTAGGTATTATGTTAACGCCATTTACGGAAAAATCGACCCGAACCTGCTTACAATTACACATTCAACAGACCAGATATTCGGGACCTAGTTTGGCTTTGCAAGCCACATCCGTGCACATGAACGGAGGATGTAAAAGTCGCCGTCGTCGGATACCACGAGGAGGACTATATATATATTATCTTAACATTTCATTGGGCCAGATATTTAAAATACTGGCTAATAACTAGGTTAAATGCAATGTCCAATAAAACAATTAAATATTTTAAGAAATAAATAATATCGTCCTCTAGTAAGTAGCAAATGTTCATTACTTATATGCAACATTCACTTCTTCCCCTAAAACAATAATATGGTCGATATCTCTTTACAGGTGATCACGATAAACATTCTAAGCAAGCAAGGTAGTAAAGTGGCCAGTTACTAAATTTACCCTAATAGGGGTACACAACATCGCGTGGCTGTTTGATTTGCTATTTTGTAAGTATCTAAATTCTAAAGGAACAAAATATAGTGTAGTGTACATCCACACAGAAGCTAAAAGACGCTGTTGTACTAAATAAACATGACGCATGACTACACATCACAATGTCAATGCACCTTCAAGTTTCAGAATGGTCGTTCCTTAAACAGGAATAACTGAATCGTGAACACATTGGATTAGTTTTCAGTCATAATACGTTCGTAACATCACAATTTGCTTTCAATTGAAGAAGGGCGTTTTGTACACAGTAAAAGTAGAGAGTTATGTTTCTCTGTAACAATTGAATTTGTGGACGGGGACCGTTGAAGGTATTTCGCAATATTCAATTCTGAATTGAGAGTCTTTCAAATATTGCATATTAGTGGTCTGGTTTGCAATGTTTTGGAGTGATGTTGTTTCATATAGAGAATTATTTTGGTTACAAAATATACTTGTAAAATTTACGCTGCTACGCGTTACGCATTTAATGCTAGCATTTAGTATGTTTTTTCTACTTTGATAAACTTGTAAAAATTTAATGTCTGTACATTGAAGACATTTTCCAAAAAATAAATGAAACGGACTATCTATTTGGAGATCACTGAAATTAAATATTTAGTTTAGGATTTTTTGTATGTTTGTATGTGTCGTTGTGGCTTCATCACGCCAAAACCGCTATACTTATTTCAACTTTTTTTGGTACACGGGTAGCTGGGTATCCACATATAGTTATAGGATACTTTTTACCCTATTACTCTGAAGAAAAAAGAAGGGTTCTGACTTTTTCTTCTTCACCAACTAAATTACGATTGAATTATTGAAATAGTTTTATTATAATAACAACTTATTAAATGACAGATATTAAAGTTGCCGTTCTTGCCCTAATTGTACTATTTTCAAAGATAAGACCTAAAAGCATTAGAACTTACAAATAAAACTAATGCAGTAACTATTATTTGTTTTCGTTTAATTGTGTCATTATTAGGGTTCCATACGCAAAAGTGTAAAACGGGATGAGATGAGACCCTATTACTTAGAATCTGCTGTCTGTCTGTCAGCAGGCTGTATCTCATGAACCGTGATAGCTAGACAGTTGAAATTTTCACAGATGATGTATTTCTGTTTCAGCTTTATAGCAACAAATACTAAAAAATAATAATTTTATGTGTGTCTGTCTTATTTTATGTCAGTAAACAATATAAAATGATCGAACACCGCGTACATTTTGCTTCGGAGTACGGCTCTGCCAACACTGGATTTTCATAGATACGGTCGTTTGTAGCGTATATTTTGTACGGAACCCTCGGTGCGTGAGTCCGACTCGCACTTGGCCGATTTATATTATTTCATATGTAGACAAGATTTATCGAGCATAAAATCTCTTTGAGTCATGAATTGCCATACGTTTTCCACTGACTATTTTCTCACCCGCAACAAATAAAAATATCATTGTTTAGGTACCTTAACTTTGTCCATAAACGGAAACCTCATGGTTGCGCAATGTGTCAGAATAACTTCTCAAAATGAGTTCAGTGTTGACAAAACACATAAACTTTTAACATAGATAAAGAATATTTCCATCCTGGAAATACGTAAATTTCCCTAAAGACAAAGCGAGTACGTAGGATAGGTGAAGTCGCGGGAAAACCTAGAATAATATTGTGGGGTGTAGCAGTTGGTGGGATAAAATAAAATAATAGTTTATAAAGCACTAGAAAAACACGCTTCCCAAGACTTTTCTAACATATCCAAACACAGCTATGATATGATATTCCATCATGAAGTTCCAGTTCATATCAGCTCGACAGCACCATATTATTGTATTGTCATCAGAACTACATACAGCTGCCAATTTTCATGACGCTACGATCCTTGGAAGATGGTTAAATTAGTTACCTTAGATTCCATTACATAGTTACATACAGGTTGACCTAATAAAAGCGTGTACATAAAAAGTAATAGGTACGGGTTTGATACTTTTCTATTCAACTATTCTGAAGACTAAGGCCTAATGACATAAAGCTAGTACGAGACTGCTGACGTTCCTAATTTAAATATATACTACTATTACATACGGCCTGACTATCTCGTATTCATGGTGAAGGATTAACACCTTTACAATATTAACATGTATTTCGAGAAAGTACCACTATCGGAATAATGCCGATTGAGGCGAATCGATACGTTGATTTAAGTTCGGACGGCGTGGGAGCGGCCTCAATCTCGGATAGGAAACTGTTATTGATCAGTCAAACTGTTTTAATGGCTTTAAATTGTTTAAATATAGCGATACGAGTCGAGATATATGGAACTATGGAGTAAAATCTGTGAGGATCACGTACAATTAATACATCATTTAAACATTCTCATTGAAATAATTTAATGTGTTTGTCAAATAGTTATAATTCACTGGTATTTTTATTTATAAACTAGAAGGCACCCGCAACTTCGTTGGCGGAGGAGAAAAAGTCATAACCCCTCTTTTTTCTTTAGCATTGTCGGGTAAAAAGTATCCTATAACCATCTGGAGATACCCAGCTACCCGTGTACCAAAAATAGTTGAAATTCGTTTTAGCGTGATGAAGCCACGACACATATAAACATACAAACGTTTCATTTTCACAACGTTATAATAATATAGATAATATCGCTAATTGCCAAAAAAAAACTTAAACAATATTTATTCGAGTCTAAACGATAGCCGCCATTATAAATTATGACGTCATAATAACAGAAACAAACGTCAAAACTTGCATATTAAAATAACCATTGCATGACGCTAAAGACAACTTTAAAATACTATATTGGTACAGTAAGCGTCAAATAGTCTGTAACATCCATAGCGCCAAATATATCGCTATACATCTACTATAGGCAGGGGTCGGCAACTTTTTGAGTCGAGAGACTCAAAAATTACAATTTACAAAACGTCAAAGTTTTTAGTCATAAAAAAAATCTTGCCAACAATAAATCGTACTTTTTGATAAAACAAAGTAATTGAAATTGTTTTATTTCAATGAGTAATAATCGCGGAAACAGAAGAAAATATTAAAAACAAAGTAATCTATGGAGTTGCAGCTTCACATCCAAAGACCACCCGCACGTGCCGACCTCTGCTACAGGCAAAAATATGTGTACGATATATTTGGCGCTCTGGCTGTTACACACTATTTGACGGTAAAAATATTTTTTTTGGATCTTATGTATATTCGTAAGTGTCGTTGTGGCTTCATAACGCAAAATCGGGTAAAGGGATTTCAACTATTTTTGGTACACGGGTACCAGGGTATGTATGTATAAGAAAAAATGAAGGGTTATGACTTTTTCTCCTCCACGAACGAAGTTGCGGGCGCCTTTTATTACTATTATAAAGTTGTAAGAATTAAATGCATGTACATTGAAGATATTAAAAAATAACTTAAACTAGAAGATGCCCGTAACTTCCTTCGCGGAGGAGAAAAAGTCATAACCCTTCATTTTTTCTTCAGCGCAGTTGGATTAAAAGTATCCTATAACCATCTGGAGATACCAACCTACCCGTGTACCAAAAATAGTTGAAATCCGTTTGGCCGATTTTGCGTGATGAAGCCACAACAACACATACAAACATACATAAAATCCAAAAAAATATATTTTTCGTTTTAGTAACCTCGAAATAGTCGGTAACAATTTTTTTTTTAAATATCTTTAATGTACAGACATTTCATTTTTACAACTTTATAATAGTATATATATATATAGATAAGCCTTTAAATATTTACGACTATATTCGAAACTACCCCAATGCATCTTAGAGGTATTTTTGTAGCCGACTGTAGGTATTCGCAGCGGCGTAATAGCGAGGTGCGGCCTGCTCGCCTTATCCCTGTTCGAGATCGACCCAAGAAGCAACAGGTTACTTTAACTGAGTATGAGGTTATTCCGAAGCAACAGGTTGTAAGATTACTTTGAGTTTGCCACTCGGCACTGCTGGGATATCATCGGCGAAGTTGGTGTTTTTTCAAGCTTTTATTTAACTTGCTGTTTAAAATTATTTATCTTTTCTAATTGTTATACATTTTCACAAGAAATATTTATAAGCGCCTTGCAAACACGAATAGCAATGTTTATTATAATAAGTTTGGCTGTTAGGCGCAGACATTAAACAATAATTTTAAACGGTTGTCTTTGTTTTTTGGGTCAAGTCCTGCAAGCTAAATTTGATCATATTTATGTTTGGTGAATAATGATTGGCCAATATTGATTGACCTGATCTTATGATGGATTCGGAAGGTGGTTATAAGCACCCTGTAACAAAATAATGCTGTAACAATCCTACCGAGTTTGGACTCTTTAGAATCATCTCAATGTGTAGATGACGGGTGTCCAAGAAAAGTACAGTCGGCAATAAAAGCTTGTCTCAAAATATACATTATTAACAGAAACTTATTACTCACATAGCCTAGCTATTAATCACATATCGCACGAGCTTAATCACAATATGTTTGTGAATGAATAATTAATCAGGTCACTTCTGTCTGTAAGGGCCCTTACAGACGGACTGCATTTCAGCTGCTTTCTGGCTGCAAAAGTGCAGTTGAATGCAGTTGTCATAACTGCTTTAACACTGCAGTCAGTTTCCAGTTGTGACGAGCTGTGTATCAGGTCACCCCCGTGGGAGCGACATTGCTGACGCGCCTCGTCAAGGCTTCGCCCCTTGGCCACATTGAACTCGTAGCAGTTAAAAAACCAAATATGATACTGTACTTGGAAACCTTGTATCAGGTCGCCCACGTGGGAGCGGCATTGCTGTCCAGCCTGGCCAAAGCTAACCACCTCGGTCACGTTGAAATCGTAGCAGTTGCGGGAGAAAGTCGCCAGTTCCACATCGTCTGACAGTAAAAGGTGGGGAATGTCGAGTGGTAAACTCCATATACTGATACTGTACCTGGAAACCGTGTATCAGATCGCCCCCGTGGGAGCGGCATTGCTGTCGCGCCTCGTCAAAGCTTCCGCCCTTGGCCACGTTGAACTCGTAGCAGTTCCGGGAGAACGCCGCCAATTCTACGTCATCAGACACTCCCACCGGCGCGCAGCGGTCGTTTGAGAATTCTAGAACAATCAGACTTCGTTACTTTCTTACCACGGCTGAAGCGCAAGATATTGGTTTGATCAAATTAAACAACCGGATCGGATTGTCTTTTGCTTTTAAGTTAAGTCAAATCACAAGGCGACAATGAAGCGGAATAGATGCTGGTACACTATACACTGGAGCCTACAGTTCACTAGCGAGATCTATATGTCATAGTGCAAGTTGCTTATTAGCAAAAGATACCGCTGGTAATCTTTAGGACGCAAACAACTCATACTCTGTTACCGAAAAAAATTTCGTGTTGTAAAATCATTGCATGTAATAGAGATGAGATTTAATTGTGACTTTTACTATATATTTTCTTCATATTTGACATTGTTATTATTCTCATTTTATTATATTTTACTTAGATTTAACGATCATTATTTATTTGAATGTAACAGATATCATGAAATAAATAAACGCATCTCATGTATTTATATACAAAAACCAACAGGATGGTTTCTGAGGGTAGAAGCCTGACTGCTCCAAAGCAAAACAGCATAGACCCGTTCGGCGCTCCTGTAATGTAACCATAGCATTACTGATACGAATAACACAGCAGTAGGTTAGCTACTAGATACATTTCTATACTCTTACCTTCAGTGGTGAAGACCTCGACTTCGCAGAGCGAGAGGGAACCCTCCACGCCCACCAGCTGCAGGAACACGTGCTGGCCGACCAGCGGGCGCGCGCACGTGAACGTCTTCGTCACTCCCTCATCTGCAACAACACAGGGGTTAAATGTAAAAGTATATCTAAAAGACGACAAGAGGTAAAGGTGCCCACCACGTAGAGAATTAACCAATGAAGATGACAAGCCACATAATTACCGAACACTATATTGCAATTTTAGCGGGACGCGCGATAAACACATAGAACATACTACGGAAATATCCCTATTTCTACAAACGCACTCAATAAAAAAACACCAATAAACACACTGACAATTTATAGAATAAACTGACTAGATTTTTCTCATTCACTTTGGCAGATGAGAATTTTGTCCGTAATCCATTTCAGTGGTTAAATGCTCTAAGGCCTGCAACTTTGTTCGCAATAAAAATATGGCACTTCTGGATGAGATTGGCTCAGGACCGGGATAAGTGGCGTGCTCGAAGAGAGGCCTATGCTCAACGATGGGCTATAAAAGGATGATGATGATGATGATGAATAATATATATTGCGACTACTCATGTATCAAAAATTATTAATATCCGTCCAGCCGTTTTGTCGTGATAAAGAGAGACAGAAAATACCGGCAAAACGTATGTACGTATTTTCATTTGCAAGTTTAGACAACAGGACATTTTAACTATAAAAGGCGATAAAGAACAAATATATTAAAACTGCTTGGTACATTTAAGCAAGGGTTGAAAAATATAAGACGCACAGATGTATGAATATAAATAGTATTTCTATGTTCTGAGATAAGACGAGCTAAGATTTAATACATTTAAATGTCATTATTTTTTGTATACTTTACATTGTTCAAATTATTGTTCTTCTCATTTTAATATTCCTTTTCATTCAGTCGCCAATGATGATGTAAAATAGTTGTAACTTTGACATAACTCGTTGACACTTTATCATGAAATAAATAAATCTAAATCTAAGACAACTGCGTTTAATCGTAAAAGAAAAAATAACAAACCGCTGTGTCAAACGCAGCCCGCAGTAATACCGGCATAGTTTATTTCATGGCAGGTCCCTTCACAATCAGACTAGTCTAGACTTGTTGCGTCGATTGGCTGTGTTATGATTATGAATACCTTACTGAAATATGAAAATGTACCTCCTGTCCCTGCAAATTAGATTAAGTATCAGGAGAAAATCTTTTCTAACTTTTATTTCTAAAGTAGGTTGATAATAAATTGGGATGTTCACTGTACTCAAATGAAAACGAAATTTTGATGCGAAATGGCAGTTTATATGATAGGTATCCTAAGAAAAGAAATTGAGTTCGTTATGTCGCGCGTAAAATGTTTTACGAGTATCAGCCTTTAAAGTTGGGTGGGAAAATTCATTTTTGATGTATGAAAATATAAATAACGAATAATAGTCAATATTTGATAGGAAACTATTTAGATGAACGCAAGTTTAAACATAGCTGCAAAAAAAATTTCTAAATCTCCCCATACACGTCACTCTTACCTAGGCTTTTTTGGGCCAGTCCAAAAATGTGATTTTATCATTGTTATATCTCGGGGACTTTTTATGTGGTTGAATTTTCAATTAATCATTTTTTTTCATCTGATGGTAATAGTGTCCTATTGAGTTTTCGAATTATGTAAACTCGTATCTGAACTAATTACCTACAAGACAGGCTACGCTTAGTGTAGGTAGGGGCCAGTGCAACCTCAATTGCATAACGTATTAAGTACATTTTTGTCATTTACCAGTACTGAGCAAAATTACGTATATCTCCCTTCTATTGTATGTATATGATATTTGTGTACAATAAATAATTTGAATTAGAATTAGAAGTAGTTTTTTCATCAACGTTTCTGTTATTGAGTGGTCCTTCTATAACATACAGAAAAAAGTTGTCAAAAATGGTCAACATCCCAATTAAACTTCATGTTCCCAATTATTGAGGAGTTAATGAATACTCATTAATGTGAAATAATAATAGTCAATATCAAAGAAAAGTCCCCAGAACATAAAAATCCAGAAAAAAAAATTCGCTTCTTCTGCTCAAAAAGTACGTCATATTAGCTTCGCAAAGCGAGACTAAAACAGTACATATAGCCCCTAAGGCTTAAAAGAAAGCGATATAATCCCACACAAATTTCTACGAAACTGAAAATAATCTTGCGGCCAGCTACTTAGGAATAATTAAAAACGAGCATACCAACCTGATCAGATTGGCCAAAATTTCTGATTGAATTGCTCAAACTAATATTTACATATAAATACGAGTAATTTTTCATGAAATATACAATTTTAATGTGAAGTCTTTTTATTTTCTTGCAGTTGAAGTGAAAAGCAGAGTGATGAACACGTCGCTAAAAGCCATTATGACACTCAGACACTACGTGTCATAATGGCTTATTTTAGCCCCTTGTCACACAATCTACAATTTATTTAAAAAACCCGTTTCATTTTACGGAAATGTAATTTTTACTTCATTCGCGGCGGAGGAAACTCATAAGCCCTCTTTTATTCTTCAGCGTAGTCCGGTAAAAAGTATCCTATAACCATCTGGAGATATCCAGCTACCCGTGTACCAAAAATAGTTGAAATCCATTTAGCCGATTTGGCGTAAGCTACAACGACACATACAAACATACAAAAATATCCAAAAACATATATTTTGATTTAGTGACCTCCAAATAGTCCGTTTCAATATTTTTTATGAAAATATCTTGTATGTACAGACATTTTATTTTTCCAACTTTATACTAGTAAAGAATTGTTGTATTGTATTGTAGTCGTAAAGACCCAAGTACACACACAAGCTGTTTTAGAGTTTATACAGCCCTCATATCGCTCAAACTGGCAGTGTAATGGCCGTTAAAACTCTTAATACAGCTTGTGCTTCATAGATACGTTCCCGATGCTGTCCCGTTTAAAAACCAAGTGCAATACTCAAGTTCTCTATTGAAAACAGGATATAATGTTGCAATAAGTATACAAGTATTTAGGGAGTTCGCAGAAATGGGGGGCGGGAGTACATGTATCATCAGATTGAACGCAACGTTCTGCTAGGCCCGATTCCCGCTTTGATTTGTACGAGTTCAATGCATTTGCTACTAAACTAAGCTCACGTTGTATATTCACTACAACATTGAAATAATCTTACACGATTTCCAAAATTATCAGAATAGAACACAAGTAATAGCTAATTATGGAACATTATGTAATTAAATTATGATCTTTATACTGTAAGTAGGCCGCAACCCCACTTTTACAAGTCTGACTCTACGGCATTTCCCAAGAGGAGACTATTGTCGAGAAGAAAGCCGAAACAAACTCAATAGCCAGTATTTTATTCTAAATAAGTCTTATATATTACAAATTACAACATTATCTTAAATATATGTTTAGGTATAAACTCAATGTGTATTTTAAAACGTATCAAAACTTATAACCAAAAAATATAATGGAAGGAAAAAAAGTAAAACGTTTCATGGGCTACATATCTGAATTCAATATCAACGTTAAAAAGTAATCAGTAAAACAATGACGAGCCTCCGAAACATCTTCAAAAAAGGTAATAGACTGGACATGTTAAGAACATCTTAACTCAAAGCTAAAACGCTCTCGTCAAGTTACATATTAAACAAAAAAATACCAAACATCGGTTCATCCGTATAGGACCTACCATGCCACAGACATACACACGACTAACTTATAATACACTTTTTTTCTCATCGGGCATTTAAAATGTGGCAAATAACTATTTTGCTACGCTTTTTGATAATTATATTAAAACAAAAGAATTGCTAAAAGTTAATAAAAAAAAAACATCAACGCATGGTGAAAAATATGCGTGGAATAAACGTTGTATAGTAACAATTAGTTCGTAAATGGCCAATAATAAATAAATAGTAATATGTAAATACTGTGTCACGCCAAGTTGAAAAATTTAAAATAATAATTCTTATTCATAGATGGCGTTGTACATATCGGGGAACGTCTTTTTGTATGGAAAATGGCAGAACTCTTGGTTATTGGTCCTTGCCCTGTGTACATTTAGCAGTGTAAAGCAAAACCCAATTGCGAATGTCGAAATCCAGCTTGCCCAGTGGAGCGAATACGTGACTGTGTTGTTGAATTTGCATCTCATTTGTTTTCGGTGGTAACACCAGGCGTAAACAGGTCAAAGGTTGATTAGAGATTGTAACACGAACATTTGACTATTCAGTGAGAATATTGAGGTTTAACCTAGACAAATGCGTCTGTTCAAGATTTCTTAAAATTCGAACACTTTGAAACTACCCTTACCTTCCCTGATTAAAATTTGGCAGTTGACTTCAGTATACGTATAAAAAAACCGGTCAAGTGCGTGTGTGTATCGCGCACCGAGGGTTCCGTACAAACTTTCACTTAATAAATAAATTAAAAAACTCACTTAATTTGAATTAATTTGCCACTTGAGTTAAGTTTGCCTCTGGTATCTATTGCGTTACTTACAAATGAAGGGCCAACTTAATGCAACCAGGTTATTCAAACATGATTTTTGGTTATTAAATAAAAGCAAGACAGAGAGATGTATAGTTATAATGTTTGTGTTATATTCATATTAAATTACATAATACCAGAAAATTCCAGATTTTTTGTTCGGTAAACTTCGGAGATAAAGGGGGAATGGTGTTTTTTTTACTTTTTTACCATTTTTGGTCTCTGTTCTTATATAACGGTACCGAGAATTTACTATTCATAGACAATGCAAAGCCTAAAATGTCGAAGCAGAGCCGACGCCTCTAAAAGCATATGCGAGTACGTTATACATTGCATATTTCGATTTTCAGCGGCTTAGACTGCATTTTTTTTATTAATTTATTAAACAAAGTATAAGACAGTTTCCTGCAAAAGTGTATTGTATAGTTTGACTGCAATCTATCAATAGAAGTCACGTTACTATTTCGTAGTATTATATTTTCTATATTAATATAATGTTTTAAAAATGAAATGTCTGTTCATTGAACATATTTTGAAAAAAATAAGTGATGCAATAGTCCGTATCATGAGGGTTACTGAATAGAATAATTTGATTTTGTGGATGTTGATTAACAGTTTGTATATTCGTATGTGCCATAGTGGCTTCATGACGCCAAATCGACTGAACGGATTTAAACTACTTTTAAACGACTTCAAAAAAGGAGGTTTGCAGTTTGACCTGTATGTATGTATGTATGTATGTTTGTCCGCGATAATCTCGCATTTGGCTGAAGTGATTTTGATGCGGTTTTCAGAAAAGTATTTGTTACACTTGGAGGAGAGGGGAGAGGAGAAGGTTTTAGTATTTTAACCGACTTCATTGGTACACTGCTAGTTGGGTATCCACGGATGGTTATATGATACTTTTTACTCGAGTACGAGGAAGAAAAAGGGGGGGGGGGGATATCTCCTCCGCGAACGAAGTTGCCCGCCTTCTAGTATTACTCGTATATATACGTAAGTATAATATATTCTATTAATTTAAGCGAGCAAATTCTTGTATACATGGTAGAACGGAACGAGGGACTTTTCTGCAAGCACGACATTGTTAAGCCTTTATGCTAATCTTTAGTTTCAAAAACTGTTATTATTCGTAATCGTTATTGAGTTATACATTCTTAAGCATCCTTAAAAAACAGTATGTTTCAACCCAGTTTAGCAGGTAGTAACAATAACATTACGAAGAAAAGGTTAATGAACTTTCTAGTAATCTAACTTAAAGCAAACTTTTTGTTGGATTTTTGCAGTCAAATATATTAAATTTTTACATAAGCATTTCTGTATTTTTAAATATGGCAAAATATCCTCACGAAAGAATGAATGTTTCGGAATAACGTACTTTAATGTGCTGACGAACCTTTTTACTGACTGATAAATATGGAAAGTGTTTTATTTGACGATTTACAGGTTATAATGACAAGATGTCGATAAAATGTCCTTATTATGTTACATGCTGTGTTTATTATACATATTAAAAATGATTGAATTAAACGCTTGGTAATTTGAATTTGCTTCTCTTACATGCTTTATAACAATGCTTTACGCGAAACAAGTGCTCTCCACCTCCTGTTGACCGTGTCGCGAACAACCATCCTTATTGTACCTCTAATAGGTCAGGATAACCAACACGGAGGTCGCGTTGTCCGACATGCACTACAATTTCATAGAGTGCTTAGTTAATCTGGACCCCTAAAGCAAGTTTAAGTGCTTCCAACATACTTAGAACTTAGTTAAAACCTGCCGGGGCACCCTTACAAGATACAGTATAAAGATTACAGAGGCTTGCTGCTTACAGACAGTCCTGTCGATAAAGCATAATGGCGGTGGTTGTCGTAGGTGTTTAAACATATGACTTCATTAGACGCATTATTTGGAGCGATTAAAGTTTGGTCACTCGTAATGGTATGTGGAATAGGAAAACCAAACATAACTGTGTGTAACCGAGGAGAAGAAGACACTGAGGTATCTTCAAACTCTGGATGTAAATATTGCAAATATAGAGTCGTGGCAAAAACTGGAACTAACATTATGAATTTTACATGGCAGTCGAACCTTAAAAACACTTGCAGCTAAAAGCCCCACTATCGAATTACAAAAAATCACAGAAAAATTGTCCGCGGGGACGGGTATTTATGTTGTATTGTAAGCCCGGCTAGTCGTCGGCAATAAACGATAGGACGTGGTAATGTAAAACACATAATAAAAATAGACTATATACAAATAAATAACATAAACTAAACGGGATTCAGTCAGTACGCGGCACTAAATGGAAATCACTGGCCTTATGTGAGCAGGGAGATAAGACGGCTGTGGAGATTCAGCTCCCTTTTCAATTTTCCATTTCCAGCTTTACAGGAAGGCATTGGATGGAACCGTCAGCTGAGGTGCGACTGTAGACTACAGACAGGTTTTCAGTGGAAAACTTCAGCGAAGAAGAAAGGTCTGCGAAGTGGCAGCCCTTGTAGATATTTCATCTAACACAATATTGCAAAATACTATACAGTTTTTACAGTGTCAGAGTTTTGTTTTAGTACATTAATTAGTAATATATTTTAAATCTCAGAACTTTCATAATTTGCGTAGCACCAGTTCATGTCCAACGGGGACCTGTCTCCCATAAACAAAAAAACAATCGTGGAACTAAATTTTTTCTGATGCTGTTTATTACTGGCCAGTATTGTGCCAAGGAGGTTTGCCGCGTCACAGTATTTAATATTAAATTATTATCTGTTTAATAGTATCCTTAAGTAATTAGTCTCCGACACAATCGGTACGTATATTCATTCAAAGTATATTTATTTACATAAATATACAGGTCATTCATGATCTTAATATAAGTAACTGACAAACGATAAGTACGTGACCGTGTCGTCAGCACAGCAAAAAACATAAAATAAATTCATAGTTTAAAAAACACTTGAAAACACGCTTAACAAGACTTTCCTAACAAATCCAAACACAGCTATGATACGATGTTCTATCATGATGTTCCAGTTCATATCTTCCGACTCCATCATCAGACTAGTTCAACAGTACCATATTATTGGTTTGTCATCAGAACTACATACAGCCGCCAATTTTCATGACGCTACGATCCTTTGAAGGTGGTAAAATTAGTTACCTTAGATTCCATTACATAGTTAGTTACATACAGGTCGACCTAATAAAAGCGTGTTAATAACACTGGCACGCCCTCAAATCCTACGACTTTGCTGTTTACGCACAGACTATACCTAAGTTTATAAAAGAAGCTACCGACATGTGTCATTTCAAAATGTACACATGTAGTACATAATTGGTTTTTTTGCCATTGTATTTCCACCGAAACGTACGAACGTGTTCTGCTATTTCAGTAGGTCACAGTACAAAAAGTACTGAGGTTGACCGAAGTAGCATGACAAATACGAACGTTTCCGAAATAATACGATGGAAAACAATTATGCACTACATCTATAAATTATATCGTTGAAGCTTTAGGGTTGTCCAGCCCACCTAGCTGTCGCTTATCCCATTTCTGCTTTTCACCGTCGATATAGGTGTCAACCCTAGAAACACAAAGAATCGTGCTCTACCGAGATTTTTTACGTGGTAATTATATCTCATTAACTTAAGAACTAGACCTCGAGTTGCCAAGGCGAATAATTACTCGGCTGCCAATAAATCATTCCAATAGTAATTTAATGTTAATTCCACGCATATATTTTCAGACTAGTTTTTAATAATGTAACGCTGCATCGGTGTAAAAACCGACAGTAATAATGCATAAATTATATAACCACTGCCCACCAAGCAAAACATTTTACATAATTCTCATTGCGCAGTTAAAGTAAACAGTATTTTGTTATGCGCTTAAAAAGTAGGCGCTCCAAACTCACTTAATTTCAAACGTTCCAAGCACAAACAGGTGACAAAAAAGTAATCAAGTCAACTTAGTTATAGTCTGCAATACAAACAATCATTATTTAAATGTATAAGTTTTGTAACAATTTTTATTATTTAGTTTAGAATGTAACATTACGAATATTCTATATCATATTAATATACGCGATATAAAATCCGTTTAAATTGTTATATTTACGATACATTTGTAAATCTCAAAAGTTTTGTGGCGAAATAACATTTTTCGTAAATCGCACTAAACAGCTGGACTTGAGTGAAAATCATTGTTTTGATTTGCCCTGTTAATATTTTAATATAAAGCATAAACAAAGTACTATATGGGAGTACTTTTTCAGTTAATTATTTTTTTATTTGGTGTATTTAGTATGTTTATTACGATTTCGTATAAGGTGAACCAAAAGTTTCCTCTTACTGAGTAGAAAAAGACGAGTGAAAGTATGTAATCTTTCATCCTGTTATTATTGTAGTCTTCCTTTACCTTAATACGATAGTTATGAAATACACGAGATTCTCTAAATATCGCATTCTCAAAATACCACATTGTCTATGCCCCGGATTCCTTTTAATTTCAGATTATCAAATTACCAAGCGTAGGGTGACAGTAGAGAAATAAGATTCCTTCCGGACATTTTATCGTGTACACTGTTTATCCCGAATTTTAAATTCGGAACTCTTTCCACCAACCCTCTCCATCAGCCCTCTTTCTAATACTATAGACACACAAGTGTGCTTATAATGTATGAGGGACATCGAGCGCGAGGTATCATACTGTTTAAATTATTACGTTTGCGACTCGGCTATGCGTTACAGGCACTGGTTAAATAGTCCAAGAACTGTTGCGAAACGAAGACTTAACAATATTCTCAACGGCCATGTTGACACATGCTAAAGCTGGACGGTGGGTATCTTATTGTCACATTATCAGTATACAGGGTGCAGAAATAAAATGCCACGTTAAAGGTAACTACTAAGTACCTTAAATATTGGAGATAGCCAGTTATTCGCAAAAAATTGGTTGTCTGTAAATATGGATTACGGACGATAATTTTACGCGATAACGTCATAAAAAACATGTATATAAGATTGCATACTTTTATGAATTTACAAGCTGAACGCGTAGGCCGGTTGTGCCTCTCTATGGCGTATGGCGTTCAGTAGGGTGGGTCGATTTAAAAAAAAATGTCAATGCTGGGTACCTTCAAAAAGTTGCGTTTTGGTATGTTGAACATCAGAAAAATAATTAATTGGTTGAACATTTACAAAATACATTTTTTTCGAAATTTTTATTTTTGTATCTAAAACGTGTTTTAAAGCTTGTTTTGTTAAAAAAATGGTCTATTCATTTTTTGCAAGTATCGAAACATATAATAACTTATTTTTTAACCGACTTCTTTATATCATAGAAAAAAGTAGACTTACTCGCTTTACGACGTCAATCCAATTTTCGCTCTACCCGCCAATTTGTTCATCACGTCTTGAAGTAGTTCTTGCCTTTATAATAAAACAATCTGCTTTATTATAAAGGCAATTTAATTGCCAATTTTTTAATTAATTAATCATTAGAATAAGTAGGAAACATAGTAACTATTCAGTAAGCTTTAAAAACTGTGGAAATAATATTTTCTTCTGTTTCCGCGATTATTACTCATTGAAATAAAACAATTTAACGGATTATATCGCGTATATTATCTCATTTTAGTTCCCGACGTTTCGGAAGCTTTCCAGCTTTCCATGGTCACGGGAGGACCATGGAAAGCTGGAAAGCTTCCGAAACGTCGGGAACTAAAATGAGATAATATACGCGATATAATCCGTTAAATTGTTTTATTTCAAACTGTGGAAAATTCATTCAATTCTGATCTTAGAAATGAGTGGTCAACAATCTACCGTCAAAATACGAAGTGAAGTGACTTGACCTTTGTTTGGACCGCTCTTGTATTAATGTGAGACTGATGCCTACAATATCAGATACTTTTAGGTATATACTTAAAGTAAGACGCCGTTTGCAAGATCTTAATTCCGGAAAGCAACCGTCAATGACCGAAGTGTTCGCTAGTGTGAGCTGCGACATTGAGAAGATCTGGGCTTCTGCGTCTATTCTTACTGTACCTATGTCCAAAGAAAATTAAAGAGGTGTTAAAAGAGTATTATGGTGGATACCTAAAGATAACACGGCATCCTAAATGTAATATGAGCGACAACTATAGGGAAAAGTTTGCAAGCTTTAAAAACGGTTCTATGCAACTTTTTGACATTGCAGCTTGCTGCAGTATTGTTCTCACTAACGACTATTGTAACTGTGCTAAACAAAATTACCTACCTGTCATTGACCCAAAATGTCTCCTAGATCAACAAATGGTAAAACATATGAAAATAGGAGATAAAGAGAATAGACGAAAATCTTTTAAACTCTTTAAGCACGCACCAAAAGTTTTTTTATGAGATGTGTTGTGCTGTGACGGCGGGGACTTAGCGCAGAACTTGCAAATAGAACCTGGGAAAATGGCTCATTCTCGTTGGCTTACTGCAGCAAATCGTATATTACGATACTATATTGGGTGTCAGAAACCGTCTAATCCATTGAAAATTCTAGCAGAAATAAAACGGAAATGGTCCTGTATTTATGGCGCACAGCGTCTATTTAATTTAATGCGTCTATCTATATCATTTGATGAAAATGTAAGATCTATTACTGATCCTGTAATCCAAACGAATACTATTTTGCTCACCATAAAAACATATTGATAGCTATAATATCGGATGAGAGGAAAATGAAATCTGTGAGAGAACTTGCTCTTAGAAAAATTGTACAAGCAAGACGTCAGCCAATCAGAGGTTTTGTCATAGTGTTTAATTTACCTTTTTCAATGCAAGTGATTATGATCTGACATGTGATAATCTGGGCAGAGTGTAAAGTTACACCTCCGCCGTTAATGAGCCACTGTCTGCAAAGGATTTGCTCAAAAAAATAGACAACGTCACGGCATCAGTGAATTTTTTTAAAAAAATCCCTGTCATATGCAGGCTGTAGAACATTGCATAAAAGTTGTGTGATGGAGGCATCGATCACGGTGGATTTAAAAAATGCATAAGGTGGAACTATTCGGACCAAATTAGTGTCCAGATCTGTAATGCCATCTTTTGATAATAAGGCACAATACAACAGCTAATGGCGTGAAAATGCAAATCTTTAAATCTGAAAATTTCGATATTTTACATCTAAATTATAACAAAAATGACATATTTATTAATTATTGTAGTATGTTTTATATATAAATGAGTTTTTAATGATTTAGCAATAAATAAAGATTATATAATGATACAACAAAATTACACTGAAAAATTCAAAATCTTAAAACTTTGAATAGCTGTAGAGGGTTATATCATATAACAAAGCAAGGTTTTTTTAACATTATCTAATATGATAAATCAAATGGCAAATTTGTAGACCCACCCACTTTTTCGTACTAAATCGACCCACCCTAGCGTTCAGCGCTCTCGCTCGCACGCTCGGCTCAGGCGGAACGTGGCAATGGGTCATGCTTTTTCGTGCGTGAAGCCGGCGTTCATCGATTTATAAGACGTTATCACGTCAAAATTTACTTTTTATTTTAAACCAATAATGATTAATGTTTTTGGAAAAGTCGTCCTCCTTATCGCGTAGCATATCGCTACGATTCTGTCAAAGACGTTTTTGAGAATTGTTAAAGAGCGTTTATACCTGCTTAACTGGCAACGTCGCATATTTTTCTCATTTTACTTCATTGTTTTGTGGTATTTGAACGAAACTAATACTTTCAATACATACTAATACTACTATGTTTAATACATACCCTGCATCTTTAGGATTTATGATGCGTTTAATTCATCTAATCATCGCTCTTGGCTTTATTTTCTGATAAAACAAGATTTACACATGAATTCATTTTTAGAGCTTTAGTTGTGGCAATATTATAAAATTTTGCATTGTGCCAGCATAACTACCGAAAACGTTATGAATGTATTGAAAACATGTTTAAGTTACATTCATAGTTCTCAACATAATCAAGAAAAGCGGCCAAGTGCGAGTCGGACTCGCCCATGAAGGATTCCGCAGCCGTTTATACAAAAAATGCACTACAGATGAAATAAATACGATATGAAAAAAAAAACACTAACAAAAGAGCGTATCTCCCCGGCACTTACGTCCTTTTACTGAGAAGCGCAGTTTATTGGCAATAACTTAAAATGGTATGTCTGATCAAATTAAAAACAATTGTCGTTGGAAGTATTTATTAAGCTTTATATTTGTAATTTTTTTCATATTTTTTGAACAATCCGTTTAGAAAATAGAAGGTGGGGGCGCAATTTTTGCCTCTTTCGGAGCGAATATTTCTGAAAATATTCACTAAATCTAAATGTTTTTTAAAAACTTCAAAGTTTTTTTAGAAGAACTGTCGAAATATATGGCACATATTGATATTTGCTGATTTTTTTTTTTTTCAGTTTCGGTTACATGTATCGAGTGCCCCACCTAGAAAAATATATATATTTTTTATTTAACTATCAAACTAAGTAGCGGTTAACACGCGACACCTATGCTCCAAATTTCATCAATGTACATCTTATAGTTTGTGAGTAAAATGCCTGTAACATACGGACGGACAGACAGACAGACAGACAGACAGACAGACAGACAGACATGACGAATCTATAAGGGTTCCGTGTTTGCCATTTTGGGTACGAAACCCTAAAAAGGCTCTTAACGACATAAAATTAAAGAGTTATTAACATTGTCAATTTGTAATACTAGGAGCTATGTGACCTCACGACATATATATTCACATAATTATCAAACCTGCTCACAAAATTTCAAAAGGATCGGTTGAAAAATGTGAGGAAAATAGCCAGCCAGTCAGGGAAAGAAAGAAGGAATTAATAAGTTCGCTGCGCTCACTCGCTACTATTATAAATTATTATTATTATTATATAAATTACTTTCCTCCACAAACACTTTCAAACTAAATAGAAACCGAAAAAATCTTTTGATCATGTAACTGGTAATAGTATAAAGTTGTAAAAATTAAATGTCTGTACAAAAGCGGCGTGGCGTTAGTAAAACCTAATTCTCATCGGCTTTTTAATTTTTCTGGTTTTTGAAGAAAAGGAAATATATACTCCGGCTTTTCCAACGATATTATTGAGGTGACATTACTGCTGTACAGTGACCAGGATTAATATCTGACACAACAAAGCACGTATAAATATCTATAGGTGCGTCCACATTTGTATCATTTGCCCGATCAGATCTTCGTCCCGTGGCATGATCGCGTGTCACGACCACGCGTTAGGACGTTGCGCCGATCCGATCGCTCGAAATCCATGTTGCTACGCGTATCACACACTTAGATCGGACAAGCGCGGCGTGATCGCCGCGCCGACAGTGAGCGTCCAAGCAGCGCGATACGCAGTCATGCCACGCCACGGTGATCGAATACGAGCAAATGATTCAAGTGTGGACGCACTTTAAAGCGACTCTATTTCTAGGGCTGTTAGGACGTGGCAGATATTTTCGCCCGCTTTGTTATGGCAGATACAGATGCTGGTGACTGTCCATTGAAGATATAAAAAAAAGTACGGACTATTTGATGATCAATGAATTTTTTACTGTGTTTTTTGTATATTTGTATGACTTCGCGGCTTCGACTAAACGGCTGAAGGGATTTCTACCATTTTTGGTACACTTAGCTTATAGGTTACTTAGAGGTGGACGATTATAGAATACTTTATACTCGACTACACTGAATAAAAAAGACAGGTTATGAGTTTTATTCTTCTCTTACGAAGTTGGGGCAGCTTCTTGTAGTATTATATAAACGGAATATAAAAAGTGCTACTTCGAATTAAGCTGTTGGTTTAATAATAAATACACTAGATCAGGCATGCCCAGATTTGATTGTGAACAGTGTTTATTCCGAATTTGAAATTCGCAACACTTTCCACTTACCCTCACATTTTTCAATATTTCGACTGGAATGTTAACCCGTGAATTGCGCTTGACGCACACGTGTACTTACCACATTCATTATGTTATGATTGAATTCTCTCTTAATTTTCTTTTGACATAATGCTCCACGGGTAAAGTTCCTATTAAAAATAAGTTTTATAACAGCAACTAAACGCGCTTCCCTCCATACCAGAACGCCAGACAATGAAACGAAAAACGTAAATAAATGTCTGAATAAGTAACACGTTCGTCAATTTCCTCAATTTTGCTAATCTTGAAGTTAATTGGCTATTCTTAACTCGGTAGCTATTATGTTTTATATAAAATCATGGCTATTTAAATCAAGATAAACGTTAGTTGCTTATAACAAAAATAGGTAATGCAGAATTGAATATTGTGTGTTTTTTATAGAAGAGTAATCACACTCACTTACCGGCAACCGAATAAAGTTTTTTAAATAGTTACCACATTTTGAAATAGGATTAAGCGCGTCCATAATCAGCATGTAGATAATTTAACTCAGCGGGCGTAACGTTGCCTGCGAAGCTGAAGGTCCTGGGTTCAAATCCCGCTAAGGGCAAATTTTTGTGTGTTTAGCATACATATTTGGTCCTGAGACTTGGATGTTTTCTATGTAAATATATAAAAAAATATAGATAAAGTATATCGTCGTCTAGTACAACACAAGCCTTACTGAGCTTACCATAGGACTAGTTCGATTTGTGTAAATTTTTCCGTAATATTTATTTATTATACAATGGTACTAAAACAAATTCAAGGAACAAAGTTCATACACTGCTATTTATTTTAGAAACCCAATAATGCACCTATTATTTACCATTTACAAACTAATCTAGAAGGCACCTGCAAATTTCGTCCACGTAGGAAAAAAAATCATAACCCTCTTGTTTCTCTTTAGCGTAGTCGGGTAAATAGTATCCTATAACCATCTGGAGATACCTAGGCTACCCGTGTACCAAAAATAGCTGAAATCCGTTTAGCTGATTTCACGTGATTAAGCCAAAGCGAAACATACAAACATACAAAAAACATTTTGGTGGACTGCAAATAGTCCGTAACAATATTATTTTTGAAAATATGTTTAATGTACAGACATTTAATTTTTACAACTTTATAATGGTATAGATGATACTCAAAAATGATTCGAGGAACAAAGTTCATAAACTGCTATTTATTTTAGAACACACAATAATGCAGTTATTATTTACCATTTATAAACTAAATGCTATAGAACACAATACACCATTCTTATGTATTTCGGCGATTTTAAAACATCAAAAAGCAGAGCGTGCTCGGGAGCATTATCTCGCTAATTGCAAGCGACGCAACAAAGATTCTCAGTAACATTCCACTTTCATCCGTTATGACACCAAGCGGTGGGAAGGAATTAATCAATTGCCAACAATCGTAGAAAAGGTTTAGAAAGTGAGCGACGCTCCGCGCGTTTTACGGTTCAACTGCTGTTTGGTGAAAAAGGCATTTGTGAGGGCCAGCTTGTATTTCGACCTGATATTTCGGCATAGGGATACACTCGCTTACCCCATGCAATAGTGACCCCATAGTTAGGTGTTCATTCAGAAATCACGCAAGTCTGCAAAGGAGGGGGCTTACGAAAACCTCACGACTGATCACGTTGGGAGGGTGGGTGACTTAACGTGTATACTTTAACTGTACCTGCGAAACCGAGAACAACCATACCTATACCTTAAAATAAGAGTATATTTTTCAAAGGTACGTTTGGCATAACGCATTTACGTACGAAAAAACGAAAAATAACCCAAGGTCAATTAAATACATTAATTATTGAGTTTAAAATTTTAGTAGTGAATAAAATAATACACGTGAGGTTACATGGGGGGGGGGGTATCACCTAGAACCTAACCGATGATCACCACAAGGGTTCTAAATGTGGTCCAAAAAACCGTATTTTCTGGAAGAACCCTAGCGCTTCAGCATCTCATAGCCTAAATAAGCTAGGCCAGCAATTTAAACGAAGTCAGCCGTTAGATTATATAACCTACCTGCTTACCCGTCTAACTACTTGGTAACTAAAGTAAATAAATGAAGATTTGATCCACCCTGGAGTTCCTTTATTGACATGTCTCTTGAACTTGTTTGAAGAGTGCACCCGTCAGAGATACAGTTCTGGCGCTCAAAGGCTTACTGAATCACTTTCGAGTGCTTTGAAATTAAAAAATAGTCCAAAAACCAACGAGCGTTAACAAAAAAATGTCATCAAAGTATGATGTTGTTTACCGTCCACAATCTCTATGTCCTTTGAAAACCGCATAACATTCAACTGGCATAAACCGTGTCTCTTTGACTGACTTTATTTGAATAGTTTTAATGCCACTGGAACAGGGTTTATAAGCAAGCTTTGCCAGTCTTAGGTTAAGATCTCGCTGAAAATTACTTCACTTGTAAATGTTTCACCGAAACTTAGTTTATATTAAGTTAACACTAAAAATAAAACAGCGCAATCGGTGAGATCGACTGACGTCAAAATATTTGGGTGCAATCGTCTACACTGTCATCCATAAATTATTTTAATTTAGTAATTTGACTACAAATCTTATTGCCTACGATGTAAACAAATACATAAGCCTTTAATTGTTTTCTCAGAAATCTCTCTAATGATTAGCACAGCTCTTTCACCCAGGTTCTAAACATAACGGTTCGCATAATGAACCTATGATCCAAGTTTTTAATACATAACTAGAAGAACTTTGTTTGCGGAAGAGGAAAGTCATAACCTCTTTTTTACTTCAGCGTAGTTGGGTAAAAAAGTATTCCATAACCATTTGTGAATATTCAGCTACCTGTGTACCAAAAGGAGCTGTAATCCGTTTGAGGTGCGTCCACATTTGTATCATTTGCCCGTATCAGATCATCGTCGCGTGGCATGATCGCGAGTCACGATCACGCGTTTGGACATTGCGCCGATCCGATCGCTTGAAATAGATGTTGCTACGCGTATCACACACTTATATCGGACGAGTGCGGCATGATCGGTGCGCCGACAGTCAGCGTCCAAGCACCGCGATACGCAGTCATGCCACGGCACGATGATCGGATACGATCAAATGATACAAGCGTGGACGCGCCGTTAGCCGTTTTGGCGTGATCAAGCCACGACACATAAAAAAATAAACTCTATCCAGTGACCTCCAAATAGTCCGTAGTGTAGCACTTATTTTTTGAAAATATCTTCACTGTACAGAAATTTCATTCTTACAACTTTATAATAGTATAGATTACATATTGGCTTAATACAAGTAAGTGTCATGCAATTCATCTCGGTCAATGCGCCTGGTTTAAACGCCTGCAACTCTGTTGCGGCCGCTTATGCACTGGAAATCTTATTGAGTCTCGTTAAGAAAGATCTTAGCCTCCATTTGGTATGAGAACGATATCGAAAAAAACAGATAACTGCCTGCTAGCAGAGTTCTAACAGGATAAGAAGTTTGTTGTGCACGTGACAGCTGTGGCAGCAAATATATCATACCAAAAAATCTGATCCTTAGCATTATTTGTTTGAAGTAACAAAAGAATCGAGTAACGTACCCGCCTTTTGGTGGAATTCCCAAAATGGGCCGACATATATAGAAAAAAATACGACAGACTTAACAGCTGAATATATGTTCATGAACCATATCTAAGAACATTCGACGTCACCTTCAAAACATGATGCTACGTTGCGAGGGACAGATAAACACTTCAAACTTATTACAACTCTCTGCTTTCCTTAGGAATCACTGGGGTTTAAGAGGTATATGTATTATCAAGTTTTGTAACCTAGTGCTGTCATTCTACGTATAAACTTTCATTTAAACCATATTGCAATACTAAAAGAGATATGTGCAAACAACCCCTCACAGACTTTCAAGTGCAAACAAAAATCCAATAAGTTCATAACTTGTACATTACGAGTACTTAATGGAACTTCTTGGTACGGGCCTTGGCATCTTTGTATCGAATGTTATTGACAAAGAAACATGAGATGTTAAAGAATATTCCGCTACTCTATTGTTTGACGAAGTAGCCTATCGACCGCGTTATAAATCCATTATGAGTTATGAGACAATTTATTCTTTGTGAATACTCAGTAAACAAATTTCTGCTATTATTGTAAACAAAACGATTTATGTCGATGGATTCGTTATAACGAGGAAAATATTGGTTTTCTAATTTCCTTTCATGCCATTATATGTAATTTAGCAAAAATTCACTGAAAGCAATAATTTATAATTTGTTCTTTTGGAGATTTCCTTTTTAATCCAGTGCATTGATGGTCTATCCATACTAATATTATAAATGCGAAAGTGTGTCTGTCTGTCTCTCTGTCTGTCTGTCTGTTACCTCTTCACGCTTAAACCGCTGAACCGATTTGAATGAAATATGGTATGGAGATAGTTTGAGTTCCGGGGCAGGACAAAGGCTACTTTTTATCCCGGAAAAATACCCTTATCCGCGATAAACGAATTTAAGGCGGACGAAGTCGCGGGCGAAAGCAAGTACTTAATAAAGCAAAAGACTCAGGGTCGATTAGTCCGTTTCTTAAGATGTCTGTTTCTCCAAAATAGCCTTCTTCCAACGAACGTCTCTTTTCTCTAATGTCTGTTATTTGCTTTCTATGATGCCACTTCATTGAAATGCTCACTTCCCATTATGTCCACTTTGAAAAATGGCCTACTTCCTTCCGATTAATATGTGCCTAAATAATGTATCTCCATCATTAGAACTGAACCAAAAAAAAATTGAATCAATCTGTAAAAACGGCCTTTCAAATAAAATTGGTGCACACTTACAATTCATTTTCATTTTAGGTAAACATGTACGTATGTACATTAAAAAAAAGATCCCGGCGAATTGAGAAACAAAAACTTTAAGAATCATCAAACATCATACGAAACTGACAATGTAGAAAGAAGACCATTTCGAGAAACAGGTATTTTAGGAAACAGACCGAACGACCCTGAGCGAAGCAAACAGAGTAATTACTATTTCAATTGGATTATTTCTTTTTGATTTCATTATTCATTTCTCGAACCCTCTCCTTCTTATTATTATTTCCTTGACACTTACCTTGTCCTCTTATCATTTGTCTGAGCTAATTAGTTATAAATATGTTTTTTTTTTTTTTTTTTCTGGTGAAAATAAGAGATTTTTGCATAGTTTAGGTACTTACACACCAAAGTAACATTTCACACTTATACATAATAAAGGCGAGGAAAGGTATGTCCACCTTTGTATACTTTAATAGACGGCGCCCGCAACTTCGTCCGCCAGAAAAAGTCATAACCTCTCTTTTTTTCTTCAGTGTAGTTGGGTAAAAAGTATCCTATAACCATCTGGAGATACCCAGCTATCCGTGTACCAAAAATAGTTGCAATCCGTTTAGCCCATTTGGCGTGATGAAGCCACAATGACACCGACAAACATACAAATAATCCAAAGAAAACATTTTTCGATTCAGTGACCGCCAAATAGTCCGTAACAATCATTTTTTGAAAATATCTTCAATGTACAGACATTTCATTTTTACAACTTTATAATAGTAAACGATAAGGTGAACAACTGTATTCCATATTTATAAAGTCGACGTACTATTACTAATTTCTTAGACTAAATTTTATTTTGCCAATGCGTTGCCACTTCTATCCCTCGGGGAGTGCCCTTTATAAGGTCTTGTTCGGTCATGGTCTTGGTCATCTGGAGTACGCCGCACTCGCAAGATGCTACAAGCTGTTCAGATTTGATTCCCCATCGCACCAGATTGTCTTTAGACCGCCCGACACCCGCCCTCAATCTGTTCAGGGACTTCCACGTGATCCATCTCTCTTCAGAACCAGGCGTCAAATGTTCCACAGGTGTCAATGGTAAAGAAGCCTCGTTCGGTTGCGATTTCCAAGCCTCAAGGCGGGCCTCTTGTGCAGATTGGTGTTGAAGACTAGGAGTTGACAGGAGAATCTTACGTGACTTGAGTCTGCTGGTTGCTTGTTGGTGACCGTGGAGCGGGTGTCGTGGGTCCTGCCGTTGCTTGTTCCGTTCTACAGCGGTAGCTACGTCTCTGCGTATATACGGTGGTGTAATTCCACTTATTTGGTACAAGTGGCCGGATTGGGTAGGTTTCAGACAACTCGTGATTAAGCGGCAGGTTTCGTTGAGAACGGTGTCGACCTGTCCCGCGTGTGCAGAGTTCTTCCAAACTGGACACGCGTATTCTGCAGCTGAGAAGCTGTCGTGCGCAGTGTGTGAGGGTTCGCGCCCCATGTGGTGCCAGTAATACGACGCAAGACGT
The DNA here is from genome assembly GCA_905404275.2 of Hedya salicella. NCBI lineage: Eukaryota > Metazoa > Arthropoda > Insecta > Lepidoptera > Tortricidae > Hedya > Hedya salicella. The sequence goes on along the minus strand of FR990096.1, from coordinate 8,955,761 downwards.
TGTTCCTTGCCGCAACTTTCTGTTTGGTATTGAAACAGTGTTTTTTATATGTAGGGATCTGTCGAGTGTTACACCCAAGTACCTCGGTGTGAACGTATGGACAAGCTGGCAGCCCTCCCATTCAATAGTCAGTTCTCTAGAAGCCTGTTTCTTTTTAAGATGGAAGGCGCAGACTTGTGTTTTTGATGGGTTCGGTTTGAGCTGATTCTTCTTATAGTATGTTGAGAGGTTTGCCAGGCCCTCCGTCAAGTTGTTTTCAACCGCCACAAAAGTTTTCCTGCGATGTAAGAGCTAGGTCATCGGCAAAGAGAAAGTGTCGCAGGTTATATTGAAAAGGTTGGTCGTTTGTGTACACGTTGAAAAGGGCCGGTGCCAGAACACTTCCTTGGGGGAGGCCGTTTTTTAGGGACCGCCACCTGCTTCTTTGCCCTTGAAAAGACACAAAGAATCTGCGGTTAGAAAGCAATTCGGATATTACCTGCGTGAGTCTGTAGTCCTTGATAGTTTGGTAAAGTTTAGCTACCAGTTTCCTGTGGTTAATGGTATCATACGCGGCGGTGAGGTCCACAAAAACTGCACCTGTTATCATCCCTTTCTCGTAGCCATCCTCGATATGCTGTGTCACGTTGAGAACCTGTGAGGTAGAGGATTTACCTGATCTAAAGCCAGCTTGTTCCTTTATAAAAGAGTCCTCCAGGGTTGATGACACGCGTTCGAGTAAGAGGTGTTCAAAGAGCTTAAAACTGTGACAGGGAAGGGAGATCGGTCTGTAGCTTTTCGGATCTGCAGGATCTTTACCAGGTTTCATAATGGCGGTGACATGGGATTTTGTCCATAATTTTGGGAAGGCTGTGGTTTTGACGCAGGCGTTGAAAAGTTGTAAAAGCCAAGCTACAGGGCCGAATCGATTAATTTGTTCGACTCTAATGTTGTCGAGTCCCGCTGCTTTGCCAACCTTAAGCTTTCGTATTCCTGTGTCTAGTTTAGACATCGTAAATGGAAGTTTTAGATGGTCTTTTTCGTCGCTTGGAGGGAGGCGGACAAGTTTTCTTGGGTTGCGTTGGTTGGTGATTCTACCATTTAACAGAAGTTGGTGAGCTATCTGGTCAGCAGTTACATTTGAGTGACATGTGTGGTTGCATGTATCGCAATCAAGTTTTTTGATGAATGTCCAGGCCTTCTCGCTGTTATGGGTCATGTCCACATTTTCTACCAGCTCGTTTCATTTTCTCCTTTGAACCTCGGATACCTAATCCATGAGTCTATTGCCTAGGTGGATTGTTTCTTGAGAGAATGGGTCGGCCGCGTATGAGGTGTAGTACGCATCGGCTTGCCCCTTAATTTCGTCGGACATTCCCGGTCTTATTTATTTATTTATTTACCAATTCAACAAACTCATCGTAGTTGTTGGCTGTGGGTGGGAGGTCCACCACGAGACAATCCAGTTCTTCGGAGTAGTTTTCCCAGTCTGCTTTTGCGAAGTTGTATCTCCTTCGGAATGGGATCGTGCGCGGTCGTACTGCTGCGTACACTTTACAGGCAATGGGCCGGTGTTGAGTTCTTGGTATGACTTCGCACACTGATTTGAGGCACTGTTTTGAAACACTGTCGCTAGAAAAAATCAGATCGGGGTTATATCCCCTCTTCCATCGACCACTGTTGAAAGATGGAGGTAGTTTGGGGTCATGGATGAGTGAAATTTTGTATGAATCTGCCCATTCCTCGACTTTGCTACCATTATCGTCTCCTATCGTATAGTCCCAGGTTTCACTATGGCTATTGAAGTCTCCTAGGACGAGTTTAACAGGTTGAGAGTCGAAATTCAGGGGCTTGTGGAATTCAAGCTTTTCGTTAGGTGGCTTGTACACAGATGTGACCGTGCAGTTGCTGAGTTCCGCTGTGATTATCTCAATGTTGTTCGTGTTAGTTTTGTGTATGGATCTGATATTCATTTTTGGTCTCGCAAACAGTGCACTCCCGTACTGGCAGTGTTGTATTTCCGCGATGAGTATCATCCCATGACAGGGCGGCAGTTGTATGGTCCTCTATGAGTTTCCTGCATGCTTAGGATGTCGCATTTGTTTAACATGCACATGTTCGAGAGAAAACATTCTTTTCCTGCTGATAATCCCTCTATATTGACGGATATTATTGTCATGCATGGCCCCGATGAGGGCCTTTGGCTTGGTAGCACTTGTGGCATGGTTCGCATTTTATTTTGGATTTAAACTTTGATCTCCTTCGGTGTGCAGCAATTGGTTTCGCGGTTGGTGGCCGCTACTCACAGGGAGGGCCCGAGCAGTATTCGCGGCTATACGCTTGGCTCTTCGAGAAGGCTTGCTGCATCCCCCATACTAATTTCGTATAATCTATACTATCCATACTAATATTATAAATGCGAAAGTGTGTCTGGCTGTCTGTCGGTCTGTTACCTCTTCACGTTTAAACCACTGAACCGATTTGGATGAAATTTGGTATGGAGATAGTTTAAGTCCCGGGGAAGGACATAGGTTACTTTTTATCCCGGAAAAATACCCTTATCCGCGATAAACGAATTTAAGGCGGACGAAGTCGCGGGCAGAAGCTAGTAATATTATAAATGCGAAAGTGTGTCTGTCTGTCTGTTACCTCTTCACGCTTAAACCGCTGAACCGATTTGGATGAAATTTGGTATGGAGATAGTTTAAGTCCCGGGGAAGGACATAGGCTACTTTTTATCTCGCAAAAATACCCTTTTCCGCGATAAACGAATTTAAGGCGGACGAAGTCGCGGGCAGAAGCTAGTTGATTAATATATTCACTTCACTACCATTTAAATCTGTAATAATTCCAATAATGAATCTATCAAAATAACATTATTGATTAAATATTTGAGTTATTACCACCTAGAAGGTGCCTGCAATTCGTCAGGAGAAAAAAATATGTATGCCTCTGTTTTTCTGGATTATAGTCGGATAAAAAGTATCCTATAATCATCTGTGGACCAGCTTCCCGTGTACCAAAAATAGTTGGAATCTATTTAGCCGTTTTAACCGCATGAAGCCAAAACGACACATACAATTATACAAAAAAAAACTATATTATATATTTCAGTGACCTCTAAATAGTCCAAAACAATTTTATGGAATAAATTATAATAGTAAATTAAAATGTCAAAATATTAAATATTAGTGTATCTAATCTATGCCTAACGCCGTGATGATAGACTCATGTTCTGAGAGCACCCTATTTCCTGCGGTGTATCTGATGACGACGGTACGGCCAAGTGCGAGTTGGACTCGTGCACCGAGGCTTTCGTAGAAAATATACACTACAAACGGCCGCATCTATGAAAATCCCGTGTTACCAGAGCCCTACTCCTAAGCAAAATGTACCCGGGGTTAGATAATTTTATATTGGTTACGGACATAGACAGACGGACATAAAATTATACCGTATTTAGAATTTGTTCGTGGCAACCGAAATATATCATCTGAGAAATTTTCAACTGTCTCTATCTCGGGTCATGAGATACAGCCTGGTGACAGACGGATTAACAGACAAAGTACGGAACCCTAAAAAATCAATAAATTGTTCAAGAGCTACGGTGCCACAGACAGTTTCACAGGTTAAACATTATAACTCCCCCCTTATTTCGGCCAGGATTAATAATCGCTAAGCAGACTTGAGCTAGCAGTCACAAGATATTTCAAATGCCATGAAAAATATGACAAATTGCATAACATTTTAATATAAATGAAAAAACCACATAAAAGCTTGTAAAATGGTAATTTACTTCGAGAATAAACATTGCAAAGCAAATATGTCTGCTTCCGAAGGGGAAATGTTAAGTAATAACGTATTTTAATTTAGCATTCATTTGAAACTGGTATTCAAGAAGTAAGTATTTAAATTGAATTCTTTTTACATAAGACTATTCAGGTTGGCAAGGACACTACTGTAAGCATAGTACATGTAAATTTGAGATGTTTTAATTAAACCTTGGACGGGTGTATCTGTGTGTCTATATGTCTGTGTGAGGCAACGTAGTTCTTGAACAAGTGGTCCGATTTAAATTCAGTTTTTTGTGAATGTATTTCATCCACTTCCCGGAATGCAAGTGAATTTAAATTTTGCATACTGAAAAGATCGGTGATAATGTAATATTATGATATCATCGAGCTGGTCTTGTGATGGACCCGGAAGGTGGTCATAAAAACTCTGTAACATAATAATGAAGTCCCACCGAGTTTGGGCTGTGTATATATGTATGTACTCGACATACCGACGAAGTACAAGGTTATATATTCTATAAATTATAATAAAAAACAGGAAACACAACTAACCTGTATCTTAATAACAGGCGTGCAACAATTTTCACAACTAAAATTACAGAACAGTAGACAGGTAAAGGAAGGTAATTAAGATATAAGTATGTTCTTAAAACTAATACTAAATTAAAATAAGTTTCTGTCAACAAATTCATTTTTGTGACAAGCTTTTATTGCCGACTGTATTTATCTTGGAACATCCATCAACTACTCACCGAGACGATTCTAAAGAGCCCAAACTCGGTAGGATTGAGTTATTTTGTCACAGAATTCCTATGACCACCTTCCTGCTCCATCATTAGATTAGCTCGATGGTATCCTAGTATTGCATTGTCACCAAACATACATAAGTATGCCAAATTTTAGCTCAATTGGAATCTGGGAAGTAGGTCAAATTTAACTTGCAAGATTCCACCCGAACAAACATATTACATTCATACATACATTGCAAGTTAAATAAAAGCTTGTAAAAAATCTATTCTGTGAATAAGAACTCCAGAAATCATACTAAAAAGGCACATTTTTAGATTGGAACATCAGTCTATACTCTATGGTTTATATTATATGCCACTGAACTATAATGAAATATTATACAACTCCACGCAGATCTATACTGAATTAAAAAAAAAGAACGTAGTGTTTTTACGATTATTTTTATAGCTGTGTAACATTTATTGTAGTTATGGGTTACTCGCCAAAAAGTATTGTATACATCTATAATATTGCAAAGCTGTAAAAATTAAATGTCTGTACATTGAAGATATTTAAAAAAAAAAATTGTTGTGGACTATTTGGAGGTCACTAAAATGAAAAAATAAATTTTTGGATTTTATGTATGTTTGTATTTGTCGTTGTGGCTTCATCACGCAAAATCGGCTAAACGGATTTCAAATATTTTTTGTACACGGGTAGCTGGGTAACTCCAGATGGTTATAGGATACTTTTTATCCGACTACGCTGAAGAAAAAAAGAGGGGTTATGACTTTTTCTCCTCGGCGAACGAAGTTGCGGGCGCCTTCTAGTTAGTTATATAAATAACTTTTTAAGTCTCGTATCTTAATTGGCCACTAAGCAAGCTTTATGGCCTAAACGCGGTACTCGAAAAAGCATACATTATATAACGAATGCATAAAATACTATTATGATTTACGAAACTTAACACAACAATGATTGTTATGCACCATCGAGTTTTGCTTTTTTAATAATAATAATTAATACAATTTTTGACGAAAGCATTTTAGGCTTCCAGCTGGTAAGATTGTTAATATTGATATCCAGGTCGTGAGTTTTTTGAAGTTGGTTATATCGCGTTTGGAGTCTGCGCATTACGGAAAATTTACCTAGATTCAACTTGGCCACCTTAGGTCGAAAAGTAGTGATGCGTGAGGGTCTGATATTAGGACTTGGAACTATGAAGCTCAAGCTCTCCAGGATAGTTCATTCATAGATTCATTGACGGGTGTTCAAAGAAAGTACAGTCGGCAATAAAAGCTTGTCTCAAAGAGAAAATTTGGACTGAAATTTAAGAAGCGGTCCAGAAAATTAGTAGAAGGTAATATGTATGCATGATCATTAAAACCAGAGTTTGTTAAAACATTATGCGCATAAAAAAACGTGGCAATCGGATGCAAATCTACGTTCATAATAAAACAGATACATATGTCTATGCACGCCGTAATTCGACAATATTGAATTCTTAAAAATCTTTACATGCCCAAGCCTACGTAATACATGTTAAGTTGAATTGAAATGTGTGCGAGAAAAAAGTTACGGAAAACTACAACGATTTTTTAAAATGTACCTATATATTTATATTTATTTCAATTTGGGAAATGATCACTGTTTATTAAGTTTTCAAAACGTTTATTTTCACACATTTTGAAGCTTACAAAAAATTCTTACGCAAGAATAGGGAGCGAGATCCTAGAAAGCTTATGTGTCCTTACATGGGAGTAGAGAGGGCCAAAAATAGCCAAAATCGTCCTTATGTAATTAATGACTGGCCCCTAATAGCAAATAATAAAAATTAAATTCCATCATTTCGCCCATGACAGTGATCTTTTGTTTTTCTGTGGTACGACGTCAGTGATCACGAATCAGGCGGTTTCTTGTTATCTAACCTTTTTTTAAGTAGGTACAAGAACAGTCTTATAGTGCGGTGGTACTTTAATTGTTTCACGTAGAATGTCAATAAACTGAAACGGCTAGTTAATATTGCGTCCAACTGTACTGCTTTAATGGGAGTGCCAAATTGCACGTTGATTGGTCTAAGAGCTTAGTCATGTGTGTAAAACTAATTTAAATTAGGAGTAGCCAGCGTTCCCGTGGGAAGTGGAACGGTGACGAAAGGCTATATTGGTATTAGTAATCACAAGGTGCCCGCAACTGCGTTCGCAGAGGAGGAAGAGACATAGCTCTCATATTTAGGGTTCCGTAACCAAAATGGCAAAAAGGAAACCCTTATAGTTTTGTAATGTCCGTATGTCACAGGCATTTTACTGGAAAACTACATGATGTATATTGATGAAATTTGCTTTATAGGTGTCTTGTATGAGCTGCTACTTAGTTTGATATTTAAATTAAACGAGGGCGAGTGAGAAGGGTGCGCGGCAGGGTCATCGTACTCCGCCGCGCGCACACTTCATACCCACCCTCGCTGTCTTCCCCCCCCCCCCCCCCCCCCCTTCTCCGACGCCCGTCGCCGGCAGATCATGGGAGTGTCACGAAAAAACTTGTCAAGCTATAATTAAACTCTATAGCCGAAATTAACCTCAATAAAACATTATAATACGCCGAAGATTCAATCCTTATTCTTTACAGAACCAATAACGAAATGCAATAAAGAGCGCCTTAACTAACGTATTCATTAGGGTTTAAAAAGCTTTTTCCTCTGACAGTGTGTGTTCACAGAGAGAGAGCATGGGAACCCACTCGACACCGTTCAGCTTTCATCCTATTGACTGATTCGTATCATACTGGTTGAGTAAGAGCGAAAGAAAATGGTGTAACTAGGGCTTAGTGTGACACTATACAGGTTTTTATTGATTTATGCTAGTGATAACATTCTTTGAATTAATTTCTGAGACAAGCAGTATCGTAACTCTTACTGTTTTTGATCTTCGATGATAAAAGAGTTGTGTTATATTTTTGATGTGTGTATCTGTGTCTGTCTGTGGCATTGTAGCTCTTAAACAGAAAGGTGTTTGATGTATAGGAAACCTATAGGGTACTCCCACTTGTCCTAATAGAAACGAAGAATTTATTACAATGAGTAATAATCGCGGAAACAGAAGAAAATATTAGAAAAAAAGAAATTGTGGTATGAAGGTAATCCTTAGAGCACAACCCACGAAATAAATATGAAAATCTTATTTTCTTATGTTAGTCTGTCTATGTCAGTAGCATATACAAAATTACCTCACACCGCGTACATTTTGCTTAGGAGTAGGTCTCCGCTAACACTGGATTTTCATATTTAGATACGAGCGTTTTTAGCTTATGTTTTGAATTGAACCCTCGGTGCGCGAGCCCGACACGCACTTGAACGGTTTTAATCTGAAAGGTGACTTCACCGAGAATGTTTTTAGCTAGGGTTCAATAAAATCGAGAAAAAAGTTATTCCTAGACATGTCGCGGGGTTTCATCGGTTGACCGAATACTCATTATTTATGAAGTACAAATCGTACATCCCACTTCCTTTAATACAACTCTATATCTTCAATACCTCGTACGTATTCGAAATAGCAACATTTAAAATTTCCAAGTAAAATATTACATTGCCTCACATTTTCTTAATTAATTATCAAGGAACCTAAAAAAATGTTTATTATTGCAACTTCTTTTGATGATATTCCGGAAAATGTGTAAGAAGCATACGATTCTCGAATTGACGTCACTCGGTGGATATAATACATTCACATTTCATTCATTAGCGTCGCTGAAAAAATGAAACGTTGCCAATTAAGACGTTGTAAACAAACGACAACATTAAATACCTAAGTCTTTTTTTTTCTAAATTGGAATCTGTTAATGATACGGGTTATGATGTGACGGGTTTTTCTTAGAGAAATACAAAAAAAGCGATAACAAATACCTTCCGACGTAATTACAGGAAAGATCCAATACTTATTATGGTTTCCATTGACTTTGAAGTTAGGATTGTTAGTAACTTTGTTTATAAAAACAAAGCAGTCAGTCAAAAGGCTTCTATTCTAAATGAATGTTACCAGATTGATGGCGAGCTACTAAGAAAATACAATACTTGGTTTCACAAAAAGAAAACCCGTGCTTCTGGGGAACAAAAAGAAATCGATTTAGTAATTTCAAACCAGTGTTTTAGTGAGAAACACAGATCTCATTTCTATGCTTATTGTTGAATTACGGAAAGATCTTCGAGCCGAAGAAAGTTTCTTCAAATAAGCATCTAGGCGCTTCTTCGACAATGCTCCCTACCATAGGAACCCTGTAATTAGGAAAGCAGCCTACCTTCCGACCATTCCCGATCCGTCAGAGGATCCACTCCCAGAAGCCGTTTCGAAAGAGGCCGGTATACCCAGCGTCCTAGACACGTGTTCTCCTACCCGGACAACATATCAATATACGTTTCGGACTTCATGACGAACTCCCTTACTTATTACAATTCTTGAAACCGATTGACATCATTGAGACATGATAATTCAAGCGGGTCTCATTCGGAATCCCTAAAGTCATTTGTCCTAATGTATCGTTTTTCCTAATGTATCATTTGCCATAACGCATTTTTTTCAGAAACCGTAATTATTTCAGGATTTTTTAAAAGATCGTCGTATAGATTAGGTTAGGTTCGGTTAGGTTTATTTATAACAATCCTGAAAAGATTACGGTTTCTGAAAAAATGCGTTATGGCAAATGATACATTAGGACAAACGATACATTAGGACAAAAGACGTTAGGGATTCCGATATAGTGCCAATTCAAGCCTCACTCATTGAATTGATATACAATTTTTAACTCTTGCCAATTGAAGGGTTAAGATGTTACTTGAAATTTATTTAAAAAATTGATAAATAGTTCGGCATCCCGTTTTTACAGCTTTTATTTCTTTACATGTGTGCATTTACTCTTAAAACAATTAACATACGAGTCCTGGACATTTCATCTTATAACCTCTAATGAACTTTATACCGTAAAACAAAACCTTGTGAAAGATTGTGAATGGCAAATAATACGTTTTATAAAATAAAACTACATTTATTCGTAAGCACTGTCTTAATAAGCGAACTAACATTTTTAGGCAGTTAATACGATATCTACTTAAATATCAGACCAAGTCCCGCACCTTCATTTTCGAAAGAGAAATACCTAAGTCTTTAGTCATAATCATGACCCTCTTTTATAATTCAGCATATTCGGATAAAAAGTATATTTATCGCTCTGGATGCCCAGCTCCCCGCTTACCAAAAATAGTTGAAATCCGAAAGCCACAACGACACATGCAAACAGAAAATCGATTTAGTGACTTTCAAGTAGTCCGTATCACTTTATTTTAGAAAATATTCTCGATGTATAGACATATCATTTTTACAAATTCATAATATAATAAAAAAGATTACGAAGGGTACACCCTCAATTTTTTTTGAGCATTCGTTGTAATCATTTTGCTTCAATGGTGTCGTAATAGTACTTTATGCAATCGTTACATAATGTTATGCTTTTTCAGTCGAGTACCGTGTTTAGGCCACGAAGCTTGCTGAGTGGCCTAAGTAAGGTACGAGACTTAAAAAGCTAATTATATAACTATTGTATACAATACTTTTTCTACGAGTAGGTATCATCATCATCATCATCATCATCATCATCATCATCATCACGATAACGATCACGAACACGATCACGATCACGATCACGATCACGATCACGATCACGATCACGATCACGATCACGATCACGATCACGATCACGATCTCGATCACGATCACGATCACGATCACGATCACTATCACGATCACGATCACGATCACGATCACGATCACGATCACGATCACGATCACGATCACGATCACGATCACGATCACGATCACGATCACGATCACGATCACGATCACGATCACGATCACGATCACGATCACGATCACGATCACGATCACGATCACGATCACGATCACGATCACGATCACGATCACCATCACCATCACCATCACCATCACCATCACCATCACCATCACCATCACCATCACCATCACCATCACCATCACCATCACCATCACCATCACCATCACCATCACCATCACAATCACAATCACAATAACAATCACCATCACCATCACCATCACCATCACCATCACTATCACCATCATCACCATCATCATCACCATCATCGTACCTCAATTATCTTCGACTCATTCATTCGACATATTCATAAGCCAACACTTCAGTGCAAAGTGTTGGCTTATGAAATAAAGTGTTAGCTTATGAATATATCAGTTCAGTTGGAAGTGCCATAGAGTATCCGACATTGAAAAGTATGCTATTAAAGTTTACTCTATGAAGTTCTTATTGAGGGATTAAAATCGACGAGTAGAAAAACAATATTATGATTCATTAATCAACAATAAAATGTGTTATACTCCAATTTTATTATTGATGTCATGCGAGTACCGCCGCGTTGTGAAACAAAATATGAAAACATTTACGTTAATTCTCGTATCGAAAAGTAGGATAAGAGATTGAAAGTAACAGTTTGCGCTTAAAAACAAAAGAGCGTTATTAGATAGTGTAAACGCAGTAATAGACTAAAATTCAGCTACGACTTACTGCGTTTTTCTATTGCACTAGCAATCTATAGCGATCTTTCAATGGGTTTCATCACAGTTTTGAGGGCAAGCATTACCCTCTTTCCTATCGTAAATATAGCTCGATGAAATGCAACGGTTTGTATATGTTTGCTTTAGTTTCAGGTGCCCCGCGCTAAGTAGCCGTTCGATGACTTGTGAAATAACTGCTTCACGGCAGCTCTTACTAGCTGTGATTTCACAGAATAAGCTCCAATGCGTTTATTTTTAATAATTATTGTATTAAACAAACATAGAAATATCAAATTGAGTCCAATAATATGAAATAAAGCTATCTCTTTTAGACATTGTGACGCTTACTTACGGTATGTTTTTCTTTAAAAAAAAAACATTGCTTTGCGATTATTTACGGTTCAATGAAACAAAAACTGTATGACAACTATACACTTAAACTACTTTTAATTGACAAATAACAAATAGCTCGAACACTCCTCACTACTCCATACACTGCGGAGTGACATAACACGTGCCGCTAGATGGTTTTGGGCATTTGGATGTAAGGTTTAGAAATTACGGGGGGAGGAGACAATTTATGCTACTTTTGGACCTTATCTCCACTGTACAGACTTTTCCTTTTTTCAACTTCATAATAGTACTCGTATAGAAGATATAGTGGAAATAACAGCAAAGCTTCATTATTATGCATGTTAGTGTAATAAGTATTAAGGCTGGAGTTCAAAAAGTTGGACTTGGTTACTCAAGTAATTACATTTCAATGAAAGTTTCCGACGTGCGGCGAACCATACAACTGCATTCGACGGGTTCGTATGGTAAACTAGAGTCGGATACTTCCGGTGTTGAACATTTAAATGATTCGTACCCGTAAGCGGACCGTATTCCTTGTCGACTCCTTTCAAATCTTATTGAGTCCGAGGTGTTATCATCCCCGACTACGTAATCTATCGGTATAGGGTCGAATTAATGATAGGTTTGTTTCGGTAGTGTCTTAATTTATTTATGAGAATATTTTCTATGATTTTAGTAAGAACCTAGACTCGTCTACTAAGAATTCAACTATCCACAAATTGAATACTCTAGTATTTCTAAATAAAAACAAAATTGCCATTAGAAAGTTCAGCGTTCGTAAAGTACGAGTAGTTGCCTGCATGATGCTTTAATATTACCTTTTCCAGTTCTCAAAAAGAACTTCAAAAAGTTATCTCCATTAATATTGGGCTTGAAAAACAGGTTTTTCAACGAACTTTTAGACAATTGCACGTCACACAATCTGGTACCAAAAATGTGCTTATTTTAAGAAATATAAGTCAGAAACTGAAAGTAAAATGTTAATACTTTTGTAAGTCCGCGTTTTGTATGATATTTTTTTCTATATTGTGCAATAAAGATTAAATAAGTCAATAATATCAAAACACAGGGCTCGGCGTTCATGTACAAGCCATGTTGCTTGGAATAAAAGAATTTGAAAAACATTCAAAAAATAAAAACTTAAATTCATAATGATGAAATACGGGTGGCGTTTGGTTAAAATATGAAGTTTCCGAGCTGTTTCCGGACAGTTGTGTGAAAAAGTGACTCGTGCCAATTATGTGACATCGCAGGCAGTCGCCTGTTAAACTGAAACAGACCGATTGTCTGTGCTAGTTCCGCGAAACTTTCTGTTAACAGCGGGCGGGATTGTTGCATTTGGTATGATTATACAGGTCCTGCCGGGTGGACCAGAACTACAATTAGTCGCTCTTCCGTTTATCGGACATGGTTTTTAGAAGGAAGTTTTTTGTAATATTACTACAACAAATATATAGCGAAAACTCTCGCGTGTCCAGCGTGCGTAGTTTTTGTAAACGCTGTTTGATATTGCAAATCCAGGAATAAATAAAAAAATCAACAGAAAGCAATTTGAAAGTTTTCCAAAATAAATTATGTTTTCTGTGCGCAAGTGTACTTGTTGGTTAATCCGAATCCACGCAGTAAAGGGGCAACGTATTGACGTGCATTTTTGCATACCTATATGTAGATACAATAAAAGAGTGTAGCGTGATAAATAAATTATAAAAAAGGTTCTGGACCGAGATTTTCTTAGTGCTACGCGCGTAGCCGATAAGGTGGGAAAATGCGCGAGTAGCAAAATTTCCCTACGGGAAGAGCGCCCGCCTAGCGGCTTCCTGGTCAAGGAAGTGTTAAGTATTCGTCTCACTCGCATTCGCGCACTTGTCAGAACGTGGCGGGTGTTTTGTCATTTATTTATCACGTGATAATTGCGACCATCATATGCCTACAAGTTAACGTTTTGATACAACCTATCCAGTTAGTCGCTTAGGTATTTTTTTTGTATTCGTCTGCAAGGTCTTGTTTTATGGTAATAAAATGATATGTCAAAATGTAATCTAACGTATTGTTGTACATAAAAATATCATTAAAATAGCGTATCATAGACTGGGGTTACTCGTGTTTTAATTCGAGGAGTAATATTATGTACAGAGTGCCCGCGAAGAATCCTGAAGATTTGAAGCACGCATTCCTGAGGCCAAGGAGTGAAACACTTCATATGGCAAGTGTAAATTAGACAAAAAATATATACGTTGTACATAAATATTGAATAAACAGGTTTTTTATAAAAATATCCCTTTTAATAATATGGTATCAATATTTTTTGCAAAAAAGGATGACTCCACCAGCCCCTTTCCATCATCGGGACACACGACGCGTGCGTTCGTTCCATTCTCACGTGGTCAATATTCCGCGAATCCGCACGAAGCGCTTTGGTGCAACTTAACAACAGGTGAGATTGCGGTCAAATGCCCATCTATTTTATAATAAAAAAAAAAACTTGTAGTGAGTGGTAGCTGTCACTTTGATGTCTGTTGACAGCAACGCAAAACTTGCCAACATGCGTAGCAACGTTGCGATCAAAAGAGCTTGTACTTTATTAATTATAATAAATAATTTACATGAGAATTGATAATATCTTCAAAACTAAGCCGGATTTGACTGGGATACACATACCGTTTTAATGGCCTTAGGCGTGATTACCATCTTTTGGATTTCTCGCGGGCACCGTGTATTAATCATTGATTTTTGAACTATAAGAATTTTGTTTCTGAAAGCGCTCATAAATAATATATTTTTAATTCGGTCGTAAAACTTAACAGTAAAATCATATTCCGATCATCATAGACCCGAGTCGAAATCAAAAGACCTAAGCATACTTTATACAGTTACATTTTTTTCAAAAATATGCATTAGAAACTTGACCTATCTCTTAGACCCAATCGTATCGTTTTGCGATACCGCGGGACCTCGCGTTTCATTATACAAAATAATATGAATCAAACACTTACCAATGGTACCAGGGAACCAGGCGCACAGAGGATTTCTCTGTAGATCCGAGCTGCTATTGCCCACCCTGATCTCTAGGTCTTGAAGGGGTTGGTGACCTGTTAGCAGAAACAGTAGGTTTTCAAATGGGAATGAAAAAGCATCTATTTTAAATAAATAAATATCCGGGACAATCTTACACAAATCGACCTAGTCCCAAACTAAGCAAAGTTTGTACTATGGGTACTAGGCGACGATATACATAATATATAGTTAAATTATAATACTTAAGTACATAGAAAATATCCAAGACCCAGGGACAAACATCCGTGCTCATCACACGAACACTTGCCCTGGCCGGGATTTGAACCCGGGACCGCCAGCTTCGTAGGGCGTTGTACAACCCACTGAGCCTAACGTGTCGTCAAAACTAAAACTAAAAGTTTTATAAATCATAACGGAGTAATTATTTGAGCGTTTAACATACTTTTATAATTGTAAAATTTTCTCTGAATTTTAAGTTATTTCCACTCGGAATCACGACCTCTTTCCATTTTAATAGAACAAAAAGATATCCTGTTTTCCTTTCCTATTGTACCATTTCCCTTTGTACTTAGAGGTAACATAAAGTAAAGTTTCAAAAATGTATTTAAATAATGGGATCTATTTTTAATCTTAATGGGATGGAAAAAAACAGTTTTTGTTTATAAATGTTCACTGGACCGTCTCAACTGCCTCTTTTTCACTTTTGTCGACTCAATGTTGTAGGAGTGTCTGTAGATTTTTGTACCATTTTGAGCTACTGGGTTGAGATTCCGGGCTTCTAAGAAACAGTACGGATTCTCATAGAGATCTGCTGACATTTCGTCAAAAAGATATTCACGAAAGTGATCCGGAACAAATACTTGAATATTGACCCACCTATATGGGTATAGCATAAGGTTTAGTTATAAATTAAACATTACGGTAATACGTGCTCGATCTTGATCCTTTTAATTCCTTTCCAGCATTTATGAGCATGAGCCACTCCTTTTCATTCGCACTTTGACTATGCAAAATCGTTTATGTCCATATGATACTCGTATGCCTTAATTAATCTATACTATTATAAAGTTGTAAAAATGAAATATCTGTACATTGAAGTTATTTCCAAAAAATTGATTGTTACGGACTATTTGGAAGTCACTAAAACGATTTTTTTTTGGATTTTATGTATGTTTTGTTGTGGCTTCATCACACAAAATCGGCTAAACCGATTTCATTTCTAGATGGTTATAGGATACTTTTTACCCGACTACGCTGAAGAAAAAACGACGGGTTATGACTTTTTCTCCTCCGCGAACGAAGTTGCGGGCATCGTCTAGTTTTAAATAAATTCGCAACTCCATCTCATCTAAAACAATGCGGACGTCAGGGATGACATGGTATCACAATATATGCCAAAGGCCGCGCGAAGAGGAGACAAAGCTGAAAAATGGACCTTGGGCTTCGAAGCAAGAGCTGAGGACACATCAGGTAAAACGATCAATTTGCAGCTAAGATAGGAGAGACCGAGGTGAGTCGTGACAGAGGAGAGTTGTGACATCGTCGGTTTTTTGGAATCCACTATTTGGTAGGAAGCTCGCAATAGCGCGCGTTTGTGAGTTTCGAGCTAACAAACGCGCCCTGCTGCGAGCTCACTAAAAGCAAATTGGTTCCAAAAAAAACTACGATGTTACAACTCTCCTATGTCACAACTCACCTCGGCCTGCCCTAAAACGAAAACGCCATAACCATCTATGTTTTCTTAGCCTTTATTAACGTGTTGTGAACTATCCTATAATCACCCTTATAATGCACAACTATGTATTTGAGTACCAAAAAAAAACCTTTCCAAATTAATAAAGTATTTTCAATAAACTCTGGCATTGAATCGCACCGTAAAATCGGGTTACTGTATCTTTGACCATTGAGATTTACTCGGTCCAAGTTATATTATTGCACTGTAATTATGGACATATGCCATGCGGTTGATTTTAGCTAGCCTTTAACGTTTTGGTGTTTTTTATTAGACCCTTTAAAATAAGGTTTTTTTGAGGGTCGAAGTTACCCTCCATTAGGTCAAAGTAACCCAACTTTACGGTACCTACATAAATAAATGTGGAGTCGGTAGTGGGCTACTACCAACTAGTGGCAGAGTGAGAGGCACTTGCTCGTATGGAATTCGCTGTGTTGACGGATGACTGTGAGGTCGGCGGGTAGAATGGTTTTATACAGGGAACCATATATTGTTGCGTTCTTTAAGCTAAGCGTCAACAGGCCGGCATCGCACCCATCGGACGCATCGCACGTATCAGATTTTGGTATGCCTTGTATAGAAACTCATACAACAGCGTCCACTGATCCGGACCTTTAGCTGTGGACGCTATTCTATGAGCTTCTATACAAGGTATACCAAAATCCGATACGTGCGATGCGTCCGATGCGTGCGATGCCGGCCTGTGGATGCTTAGCTTTAATTTGATATATTCCAGGATCTTTTTTCACTTTTCTTACAGTATGCTTTCATTATAAAAAAAACTCAAGAAAGGCTCTACTTGTTGTGCTATAAAGTGTCCGTATTGACAGTAAAATTCAACCTTATCATTCTATAAAAAACTTACATGAGTTGTATGACTTAGCTAAATAATTATTTATTTACTCGAGTGCTTTCTGCTGCTGTAGTTGCGAGTCATCATTCATATTTCAAACTAGAGGATGCCCGCAACTTCCTTCGCGGAGGCGAAAAAGTAATTACCTCAACTACTGTTTTTCTTCAGCGTAGTTGATTAAAAAGTATCCTATAACCATCTGGAGATACCCAGCTACCCGTGTACCGAAAATAGTTAAAATCCGTTTGGCCGGTTTTGCGCGATGAAGCCACAACAACACATAAAAACACACAAAAAATAAAAATATATTTCGATTCGACCTCCAAAGAGTACGTCAATATTTTTTTTTAAACCATCTTTCATATACTCACATTTCATTTTTACAACTTTATAATAGTATAGAAAATAACTATTGAAGATCGGAAAATTATTTCTACTAATAAAAAAATACACAAAAAATAGCATGATGAGGGTTTTTTTTAAGGATTCAATCGATTATGTTTTCCGTAAGGAACAAATGTTTATATGGTACGTCAATGTGGTACGCCGCGGCGCCTGAAAGAAACACGGTGCCGCGTCGTGCAGATAGATGGTGCCGTGCTGTGCTGTATTATAGGCCTATCGCGATATTCCGAGTCTTATCCTGAGGTATGGGAGCGGTACGCAGGGGGTCACAAGCGACGTATAGCAAACCGGACATGTCACGTCACGTCACTTGTCACCCCGTACCGCTGCCATACCTCAGGAACAGACTCAGTTAAGCGTTAGACCTGTAACTCTTTTGCTGACAGCACTATTAATCAGGGCATGTAACCGGCTACAAAAACCGGTATTTATTTAGGTTATACCGGTTAATTATTTAGGTTACGTTCGGACGAATTGATTTGGGAACTTTATTTCGAAGCGCTTCCGATTACTCCGTGTTCGGCAGTCGCGCGCGCCGATAGTGGCGCAATGACAGTCAACTACATGAAAAATTGAATCTAAAATTAAATCCCGCCCTTACGGAGGGACCGCTCTCTCTCTAACCAGTAAATGGATTTCACTCCCCGTTTTGCGCTCCGAGATATTAACCGGTTAGAGCGATGTTCTTGCGAGCGTAACTGTTATAATAGGTTAGGCTCTCAGAGTGTGGCTCTAACCAGTACGGATAATAAACCGGGCTACAAACCCTGCTATCAATTAAGCGTTGTTAAGCCTACATATTGAACGCATGTGGATGTACAGTCAGCATTAAATAGATCTTATTTCAACTAACATAACGACGTGTAACGAACTATTTGGTGAATTTGGGTGTCACGAAATATTTGATTCTGACCGTACTGTCACCGATCAAGTTAAGCAGACGCACGGTATTTTGCCATGTCACGTAAATGCTGTACATAATCACTGTCTATACGGGTTCCAATCATTTGAAGTACGGGGATCAATGGAAATCAATGGATAATCCTAATAGGATGATATTAATCCGAATACACTGAGCAATAAAGAGTGCTACATTATGCGGTCGCTCATATATCCAAATGTTTAATAAACAAGCAGCTTCATTTTGACAGGGTTAGGCTAAGTTGGTTGTACCACCGCTTCCGAAGTCCGCGGTCTGGCTCGAATCCCGATCAGGGTCATGTTTATGTGATGAGCACGGGCGTTTGTTCCAGGGTTTTGAATGATTTACATGTATCGAAGTTTTACAATTTATTTATATATTACGAGTATGTATATTATCGATGATTACCTATTGTAGTTTTGATTAGTTGGGGACTACGTCGATTTGTGTGAGATTATCCCTAATATTTATTTATTATTTATGTAATAAGTAAAACATAATAACTTCTTTGATTGCTCCATCTTCGGAGCAATTGTGTAATAGACCGACATACCTGGTACAACTTTAATTATCAGCACATTCAAGGTATCGATCTGCCACAGTCTAATAACTTTACTGAGTGCCGTCGTCACACACAGACAGTTTCGATCGCATTCGCAAGGGCCGGCAGAAGGCTGTGGCTCTGGCGACACCGTGATACATATGTGATTACATGTTACCCGGCTGCGGTGAATACGTGTGTCAATTTCCTTGTAACCGAGGAAATGTTTGTGTTTAGGCTTTGCGAAAGACCTAGGTAAATATTGGGTGCTTGACTAGGTGAAATAATAGACTAAGAAAGTTGAAGCCAGTATGGCACATAAAGGCGGCAATACTAATTTGTTAAAGGTGGTGCGATCTTGTCCAATATAACAGAAAAGATTCGACTTCTACACCAACTACTGAACATAATATTCAAAAATATACACGAGATACTCAAGTTGTAATTACTTTTGCTGTTAATTTAAGCAAAAACCAAATACCAGGAAACATTTTGTCCATGCAACACACTGCTTTCACAAAAATTCAGATAATTACAACTCGTTCAATGCACGTCATAGTTTCAATTTCTTGCCAACGCCCCCGGCGATCAAAGGGTGAGTCTGCCGTCCAACGCATTAATATCCCATTGCATCGAAAGGCTGTGAGTATCTTCCGAACAATGCCGTGGGTTTAAGATATAAGAAGTAGTCCGGAAAAAGAAACCATATTTTGCGTTTAAGTTTGACTTATTTACGATATATATACTTACAATAAATATCTCGTGGCAAATGTGGTACGTACAGAATACCTCAGTCTTCTGTCACATATCCTGAAATAGGCATGATGACAATCAAGATGCTAATTAGTCTATCAGATAATAAACAAAATATTGGACGCGTATTTTTTTGCTTTTTCAAAGTAATACTCAGATAAAGCGCATTAAAATTTAGAAGTGGTGGCTCGAGACGTCACTCCTAAGTAAAATTTGTACTTACAAGTGACGTCACGCAACGTTTTTAATCAATGTATCGCCTTTATTTTTCGATAACGTATAAAAAATATCGTGTTCAATATTTTTTATTTATTCATTAAAATTTAGTCATCATGCCTATTGATCACATTGGAAAAACCCTAATATCAACAACGTCTAAAGCTTATAATTTACAACACTAAAAAATGTCCTCTCTAGTGACTAACTTTAAGTCACTAGATGATTTAATACCCCTATATCTAAAATCTAAGGCTCGAAACGGGACCCTATTAAGGGCTCAGCTAATACTGGATTTTCATAGATACGGCCATTTGTAGTATGTGATTATGAGGCAGACTCGCACTTGGCCGGTTTTAATTAAAAATTTCAGGGAAATTCGTCAATGAATGGAAAAAAATCGTAACGCTCTTTTTTCTTCAGCGTAGTCGAGTAAAAAGTATCCTATAACCATCAGAGGGTACCCAGCTACGCGTGTACTTGTGCAGTCACCAGAATTAATATCTGCCATAACAAAGCGGGCGAAAATATCTGACTCGTCATAATGGCCCTAGAAATAGAGTCCTGTCAGATATTTAAGCGCGCTTTGTTGTGACAGATATTAATCCTGGTGACTGTGCCAAACATAGTTGAAATCCATTTAGTTTTGGCGCAATTAAGCCACAACGACACATCTATACTAATCTATACTATTATAAAGTAGTAAAAATGAAATGTCTTTACATTGAAGATATTTTAAAAATATTGATTGTTACGGGCTATTTGGAGGTCATTAAAACAAAACTTTTTTTTTGGATTTTATGTATGTTTGTATACACGAGTAGCTGGGTATCTCCAGATGGTTACAGGATACTTTTTACCCGACTACGCTAAAGAAAAAACGAGGGGTTATGACTTTTTCAGAACTAGATTTGTTACCTACTTAGAGCGACTTATATTGGCACTGGCAAAACTGTTTTTCAGACAATACAAAGATGATTACCAATATCATAAGTTACGTGAATACAAAAATGGTTCATCCTTTGGCGGTGTTCATCCTACAACAATAAATACTAGTTAATAATACTTAGTTAATAATAAAACTAATAAATCTAGGGGGGACACTCCATACACATAACCGAAAAAGAAAAAAGAATCAACAAATATCATTGTATGGCACATATTTCGACAGATCTTTTAATAGTATTTTATGCAACTGTTGTATAATAGGGGTCAGAAAAGACGAGTGGCGTGGGTAGCGATGCGAGCCTTGGCGAGCATCGCAAGTAAAGACGCCACGAGTGTTTTTTGACACAATTATACAACGTTG
This sequence comes from Hedya salicella, assembly GCA_905404275.2. Taxonomy (NCBI): domain Eukaryota; kingdom Metazoa; phylum Arthropoda; class Insecta; order Lepidoptera; family Tortricidae; genus Hedya; species Hedya salicella. The sequence continues at coordinate 8,934,569 of FR990096.1, read as the reverse complement.
CATACAATAGTTTTTCAACGCCTAAGTAGTGTACGGCCCCTAATTACGTAAGGACAATAGCGAGTATCGCAAAGAAAGGTGCCACGAGCGTTTTAGACCGAATTATACAACGTTGCATACAATAGTTTTTCTACGACTAAGGGGCTGTTCACTAATTACGTAAGGACAATAGCGATTATTGCAAAAAAAGACGCCACAAGCGTTTTAGACGGAATTATACAACGTTGCAAACAATAGTTTTTCTACAACTAAGGGGCCATTCATTAATTACGACAGGTTTTTCGAACCCCTTCCCTTCCAGGGATCCCTACGTAATTAATGAATGACCCCTAAGCACTTTTTAATAAAACACAAAAGTCTAAATATTTATATTTGCGCCGAAATTTTTCTAGCAGCAAATTGTTTGATACTTCTTGCGCCACGACACAAATTTCTCCGGTAGTAAGTACAATTAGGCTCGTCTTCCTAAATTTTTCTCACTTTCAACAGTTTATAACAAGACAACAACCAACAAACAACTTCAAGATGAATAAAATTTAGCGTCACGAAGAAAATTAAAAAGCGGGCTGTCAATCAATATCTATGGTTTTCTTATTTTTTAAATTCGCGTTTACTTGCTAGTGATGAAAACATATTATGATTTAAAAAAAAATAGGCGATAAAATATGTGTACGTAAATTGTAAAAAATGTTTTTTTTTTTTTTTAAGTTGGCAGCAATGTATTTACGTACATTATATTTTTTTAATTTAAAACTGTATGAATTCGGCGGTTTGTTAAGTTGGTAATATAAATTATTTCATATAACATTAGTTTAAGACACACTGAATATAAATTATTAGATTGAAATTTTGTACTCTGTGGCACCAAGGAATACGTTAATAGCGACATTGTGACACGCTTAGCAATGCTTTTTTGGGAAATAGACTATAGAGTTTTGCAAGTCTTAAGTAATGATGTCTTTATATTAGAGTTGGTAACCATTTAAATGACAGAAAGAAGTACAGGAGTAGAAAAAAACATTTTTGTGTTCAGGTCAGCTGGCAGCATCATAATAATGCATTGTCACCGATCTTTTAAGAATGCAACTTTGCTCTCTTGTTGTAGAAAGTACTAGTCTTGTTGCGTTTATAAAAGCAGAAAAAGTAATCGATTTCATCTACCAGGAACGCTTTTTTCATCCACATTTTATATAATTCCTCAAATATAAACAAAAATACACACACAGCGCAACCATTTAAGTAAAGCTTTAAAAATATTTCAGTACAATGAAAACATTAGTGAAAGCGAGGTTTAAGCTGAAATTTAATATTGGGATGTCAAAAGTTCTAATTAAACGTTCATGGATTGCTGTGGCTGCCAGACCCAATCAACCCAACACACAGTAAAATATTCGGTAGTGATTTAAATTGTACCTATTCGTATTTCGATATGAAATTTAACAATTACATATTCTGAAAATCACAGTCAAATTCATCGAAATAATGAGTTCCTTGTATAGGCTAACCGATAAGATTTCGCCTGCGGTGAGCGTAAGAGGCGTGTGGGTATGGCAACGAGAGGGTGTTACAGGTGATGGGGAAGGGCGTCCTGCCACGTGCTCACTTTACAAATATTTTGTTGCCACGACCCGCGACGCGATTATTAGCCTGGATTCACTTGGCGGTTACTACGTTTCCACTTTGAGACGTCGATATATATGTATGTATATAGGGGGAATTCCAAGAAGGAACCATCCCTAATGAGGCTTTGGAAGATGTCTTAAACGACATCGTCATTTATACACCTGAAGAAAAGTCTACGGATAAAATGTGTTGACCTCTGAAGTTATCTAAACACCTTATCCTAAGGTTTGACCCGTAGTGTGCGGTCGCTATAGGCATAAAGACACTGCCTACTCTGAACAACCATGGATCCATATAGGCACAGGGAAACTGCCTACCCTGCATGACCATGGCTCCCATATAGGCACAGAAAAACTGCCTACCTTAGCGAAAAAAATCTGTGCACGTCACTGGGTTTGACGTGGTAAGGTGGAATGTGTCAAAGTGTCAAAAACAGGTCACCATTTCCAACCTTAGCCGGACAAAACTTGAGTTTTTTTACTAAGACTAATAATAAATAAATGAGTACTTGGGTGAATCAACTTTTCGACCCCACAGACTAATTATTCCTCTTTGTTTAAATTGATGATATACGGTAAAACGTTAAATACCTAGTCTGTTCAGCCTAATAAATAGTGAAATATCATATTAAACGCCTGATTACTTGGTAATTCCAGAGATATTTTTAGTAACGCCAGAGACGTCGAAAGTGATGGTGAAAAAGTTCATTCACCCACTTATTATGGCAACATCATCTAGTGGTAGCCCTGACGATCTTCACAGTGTATTACCTCAGCTGGTCTAGGTGCCATCACGGGCTGGCCTCACACTGCGCCTCTATTAATCTCTTGTCATCGTGTTTTCTAGTCCTCTAGCCACCGTTGTCATCAAATTAGTTCTAGCCGCATCCAGCAGTGCATAAAATAAAACAGTGCTTACCACAACATCCTCTAGTGGTGACCCTGACGACCTTCACGGCGTAATGCCTCAGCAGATCCACCTGCCACCACGGACTGGCCTCGCGCTGCGTCTCGGTGCACCTCTTGCCGTCGTGTTCTGTGGTCTTCTCGCCGTCATTGCCATTCGCTGCTCCACCACCGCGCACGGTCGTTGACTGGTTTGCCGGTTTCCTGAACGCTACGTTGGTCCCTGTTAACACAATTCATCATAAATCAACTGCAGTTCCATGCTTAACACGCTGGGTGAACAATATCTCAAAGAGTATACGATTACTTTATTCAAACACCACCCTATGTTTGAGGAATAATGAAAGGCTAAGAAGTTAGCCAAAGGTGTTAAGTAATAGAAGGATGCCAAGACCTACGATATATTCTGGGGCTGAATTGTGGTGCAGCCCGTAACTCTTGTCAACTTATTATATTTCTACGTGGATCTGGTAGAAGAGTTACCGGAGGACGGGGGCTCAGCTGAACAGTCGCCCCACAGCATATATTTACGGTGCCACGTCTGGAACAGCTCGTAGTGTAGTCGTCGTTGTGTCGCTGGTCGGAGTATCACACAGATGGCTCACCACAGAACGGAAGCCCGGTGGTCCAGTCGCCCCACAGCGTGCACTCCCGCTGCCGCGCCCCGAACAGCTCGTAGCCGTCGTCGCACTCGTACCGACGGCTACAAGTACATCTGCGTCACTGGTCGGAGTATCACACATACGGCTTACCACAGAACGGGGGCTCGGCAGTCAAGTCGCCCCGCAGCGTGCACTCCCACTGCCGCGCCCCGAACAGCTCGTAGCCGTCGCCGCACTCGTAGCAACGGCTACAGGTACATCTGCGTCACTGGTCGGAGTATCACACATACGGCTTACCACAGAACGGGGGCTCGGCGGTCCAGTCGCCCCGCAGCGTCCACTCCCGCTGCCGCGCCCCGAACAGCTCGTAGCCGTCGTCGCACTCGTACCGACGGCTACAAGTACATCTGCGTCACTGGTCGGAGTATCACACATACGGCTTACCACAGAACGGGGGCTCGGCGGTCCAGTCGCCCCGCAGCGTGCACTCCCACTGCCGCGCCCCGAACAGCTCGTAGCCGTCGCCGCACTCGTAGCAACGGCTACAGGTACATCTGCGTCACTGGTCGGAGTATCACACATACGGCTTACCACAGAACGGGGGCTCGGCGGTCCAGTCGCCCCGCAGCGTGCACTCCCGCTGCCGCGCCCCGAACAGCTCGTAGCCGTCGTCGCACTCGTACCGACGGCTACAGGTACATCTGCGTCACTGGTCGGAGTATCACACATACGGCTTACCACAGAACGGGGGCTCGGCGGTCCAGTCGCCACGCAGCGTGCACTCCCGCTGCCGCGCCCCGAACAGCTCGTAGCCGTCGTCGCACTCGTACCGACGGCTACAGGTACATCTGCGTCACTGGTCGGAGTATCACACATACGGCTTACCACAGAACGGGGGCTCGGCGGTCCAGTCGCCCCGCAGCGTGCACTCCCGCTGCCGCGCCCCGAACAGCTCGTAGCCGTCGTCGCATTCATACGTGGCGATGGCACCAGGTGCAATGTCAGTGTCGCTGGGCAGCGACACGCGCGCGTTCGGCGGCACGGCTGGGTGTCCACAGCGGCGATCCACTGGAAAAAATTACACGTTTGAATTTGGAATTAAAACAAAAATAATGGGACAGTATCAATTTGCAGGGTGGCATAGAAACGAAAACGCTGGCGACAGTTTATTAATGATGTGAAATTGATAGACCGGATCACGATCCTCAACGCTTGAGGGATCGACTAAGGTGGAGGATTAATTTTATAGTAGGGCACCAAATTACGAATCCCTAAAAGCTCGTTTTTCCGAAGTATCATTTAACATGTGTAAAAGTATAGAGAAAAGCGTTTCAGAGATGCCTAAAGCTGTTTAGTAGTGTTTATCTGTAGGTACGAAATCTACATAGATTCAAATTGTATCAATCTAGCGATGTTTCAATAGCTAAAATTTCTATATACACGCTTACACATATAATTGAGTTACACGATCCTAGGGTGGCTACGGATATGTTTGACCCCATATAATCCGCAATACGCACAATGCTCACTAAGCGGAATGCGATTAGCGAGCGCAAAATGCCCCACACCGACATGTAGATACAGCAGTCTAGGCGTTACAACTATTAAAACAGATAATAGTAAATATCGATGGCAACAACCGCAAACGTTGTAACCGCTAATCAATGGATTAAGTAGGCGGTTCCGCTTTTTGCTATCAATGTACAGAAGGCTCTTTCTTTCCATCTTAGCTTAATTGATGTGTCATTATCATAGAAGTGCAACACTTTAAAACTGCCTCTACTCTCTTCGTGATTTGATCAAAAGTGTGTAACTTACACTAAAACACACACAATTGTTTAAGACTAAGTATATAAAAAATAATTATATAAGTAATATTTTTCACGAGGAGACGATGTATATTATATAAGGCACATGTATTATAACACTAGTTAGGAAGTTCTAGTTATAAGAAAGATAAGAAAATCTTTCAAAGATGGGATTTAGAAAACAAATTATAAGTATGAATAATATTCTTAATTATGAATTTATGAATCAAGATAATGTGTTAATTTGCTTGGTATG